>CATKUP010000135.1:0-1399761 GCA_949786385.1 Onychomys leucogaster | reverse complement strand
AGTGAAAAACGTGTTGGGTTCGTGAACTGTGTAAATTCATTTGAGTTGAAAAATCACTGGCTTTTACGGAAATGAACTCTGGCCTGTAGGAAGACATAGAGCCTTTGGTTTAACTCAGTTTGTGAAGGGAAATTCAGACCAGTGTTCTCATCCATGAAACACACTATGTTTTAACGCAAAGAGCATGCTCTACTTTCCGGCGTCTGCAATATAGCAAGAAACATGAGCATGCCCTGATAAAATGAACTGTGCTTCCTACTCATACTGACCATATCTAGGTGAACTCTGCTTATGAAACTGTAACAAACCACAGTAGGTCTTACATAGATGCACTTTAGTTAATAGTGACAAACGTGTGGGTTTCATGAACTGTGTAAATTAATTTGAGCCGAAAAACCCCTGAGTTTACCGGAAATGAACTCTTTGTTATAGGAAGACAGAGTCTTAGGTTTAACTCCGTTTGTGAAGGAAAATTCAGACCAGTGTTCTCATCCATGAAACATACTCTGTTTTAAAGCAAGAAGCATGCTCTTCTTTCCAGCGTCTCCAATAGAGCAAGAAACATGAGCATGCCCAGAAAAAAAGAACTGTGTTTCTTACTCATACAGACCATATCTAGTTAAACTCTGCTTATGAAACAGTAACAAACCACTGCATCTCTTACATAGATGCTCTTTAGTTTATAGTGAAAAACGTGTTGGGTTCGTGAACTGTGTAAATTTTTTTGATCCGAAAAATCACTTGTTTTTTCCGGAAATGAACTCTTGCTTGTAGGAAGACACAGATCCTTTGGTTTAACTCCGTTTGTGAAGGGAAATTCAGACCAGTGTTCTCATCCATGAAACACACTCTGTTTTAACGCAAGAAGCATCATCTTCTGTCCAGAGTCTGCCATACAGCAAGACATATGAGCATGTCCAGCAAAAAAGAACTGTGTTTCTTACTCATACAGACCATATCTAGTTAAACTCTGCTTATGAAACAGTAACAAACCACTGCATTTCTTACATATATGCTCTTTAGTTTATAGTGCAAAACGTGTTGGGTTCGTGAACTGTGTAAATTTTTTTGGTCCGAAAAATCACTTGTTTTTTCCGGAAATGAACTCTTGCTTGTAGGAAGACACAGATCCTTTGGTTTAACTCCGTTTGTGAAGGGAAATTCAGACCAGTGTTCTCATCCATGAAACACACTCTGTTTTAACGCAAAGAGCATGCTCTTCTTTCCAGAGTCTCTAATACAGCAAGAAACATGAGCATGCCCAGAAAAAAAGAACTGTGTTTCCTACTCATACGGACCATATCGAGTTGAACTCTGCTTATGAAACTCTAACAAACCACAGCATGTCTTACATAGATGCTCTTTAGGTTATAGTGAAAAACGTGTTGGGTTCGTGAACTGTGTAAATTCATTTGAGTCGAAAAATCACTGGCTTTTACGGAAATGAACTCTGGCTTGTAGGAAGACACAGAGCCTTTGGTTTAACTCAGTTTGTGAAGGGAAATTCAGACCAGTGTTCTCATCCATGAAACACACTATGTTTTAACGCAAAGAGCATGCTCTACTTTCCAGCGTCTGCAATATAGCAAGAAACATGAGCATGCCCTGATAAAATGAACTGTGCTTCCTACTCATACGGACCATATCTAGGTGAACTCTGCTTATGAAACTGTAACAAACCACAGTAGGTCTTACATAGATGCACTTTAGTTAATAGTGACAAACGTGTGGGATTCATGAACTGTGTAAATTAATTTGAGCCGAAAAACCCCTGAGTTTCTCGGAAATGAACTCTTTGTTATAGGAAGAGAGAGTCTTAGGTTTAATTCCGTTTGTGAAGGAAAATTCAGACCAGTGTTCTCATCCATGAAACATACTCTGTTTTAACGCAAGAAGCATGCTCTTCTTTCCAGCGTCTCCAATAGAGCAAGAAACATGAGCATGCCCAGAAAAAAAGAACTGTGTTTCTTACTCATACAGACCATATCTAGTTAAACTCTGCTTATGAAACAGTAACAAACCACTGCATCTCTTACATAGATGCTCTTTCGTTTATAGTGAAAAACGTGTTGGGTTCGTGAGCTGTGTAAATTCATTTGAGCCGAAAAATCACTGGGTTTACCGGAAATGAACTCTTGCTTGTAGGAAGACACAGAGCCTTTGGTTTAACTCCGTTTGTGAAGGGAAAATCAGACCAGTGTTCTCATCCATGAAACACACTCTGTTTTAACGCAAGAAGCAGCCTCTTCTGTCCAGAGTCTGCCATACAGCAAGACATATGAGCATGTCCAGCAAAAAAGAACTGTGTTTCTTACTCATACAGACCATATCTAGTTAAACTCTGCTTATGAAAGAGTAACAAACCACTGCATTTCTTACATAGATGCTCTTCAGTTTATAGTGAAAAACGTGTTGGGTTCGTGAACTGTGTAAATTTTTTTGATCCGAAAAATCACTTGTTTTTTCCGGAAATGAACTCTTGCTTGTAGGAAGACACAGATCCTTTGGTTTAACTCCGTTTGTGAAGGGAAATTCAGACCAGTGTTCCCATCCATGAAACACACTCTGTTTTAACGCAAAGAGCATGCTCTTCTTTCCAGAGTCTCTAATACAGCAAGAAACATGAGCATGCCCAGAAAAAAAGAACTGTGTTTCCTACTCATACGGACCATATCGAGTTGAACTCTGCTTATGAAACTCTAACAAACCACAGCATGTCTTACATAGATGCTCTTTAGGTTATAGTGAAAAACGTGTTGGGTTCGTGAACTGTGTAAATTCATTTGAGTTGAAAAATCACTGGCTTTTACGGAAATGAACTCTGGCTTGTAGGAAGACATAGAGCCTTTGGTTTAACTCAGTTTGTGAAGGGAAATTCAGACCAGTGTTCTCATCCATGAAACACACTATGTTTTAACGCAAAGAGCATGCTCTACTTTCCGGCGTCTGCAATATAGCAAGAAACATGAGCATGCCCTGATAAAATGAACTGTGCTTCCTACTCATACGGACCATATCTAGGTGAACTCTGCTTATGAAACTGTAACAAACCACAGTAGGTCTTACATAGATGCACTTTAGTTAATAGTGACAAACGTGTGGGTTTCATGAACTGTGTAAATTAATTTGAGCCGAAAAACCCCTGAGTTTACCGGAAATGAACTCTTTGTTATAGGAAGACAGAGTCTTAGGTTTAACTCCGTTTGTGAATAAAATTCAGACCAGTGTTCTCATCCATGAAACATACTCTGTTTTAACGCAAGAAGCATGCTCTTTTTTCCAGCGTCTCCAATAGAGCAAGAAACATGAGCATGCCCAGAAAAAAAGAACTGTGTTTCTTACTCATACAGACCATATCTAGTTAAACTCTGCTTATGAAACAGTAACAAACCACTGCATCTCTTACATAGATGCTCTTTAGTTTATAGTGAAAAACGTGTTGGGTTCGTGAACTGTGTAAATTTTTTTGATCCGAAAAAACACTTGTTTTTTCCGGAAATGAACTCTTGCTTGTAGGAAGACACAGATCCTTTGGTTTAACTCCGTTTCTGAAGGAAAATTCAGACCAGTGTTCTCATCCATGAAACACACTCTGTTTTAACGCAAAGAGCATGCTCTTCTTTCCAGAGTCTCTAATACAGCAAGAAACATGAGCATGCCCAGAAAAAAAGAACTGTGTTTCCTACTCATATGGACCATATCGAGTTGACCTCTGCTTATGAAACTGTAACAAACCACAGCATCTCTTACATAGATGCTCTTATTTTATAGTGAAAAACGTGTTGGGTTCGTGAATTTTGTAAATTCATTTGAGCCGAAAAATCACTGGGATTAACGGAAATGAACTCTGGCTTGCAGCAAGACACAGAGCCTTTGGTTTAACTCGTTTGTGAAGGCAAATTCAGACCAGTGTTCTCATCCATGAAACACCCTCTGTGTTAACACAAGAAGCATACTCTTCTGTCCAGAGTCTGCCATACAACAAGAAATATGAGCATGCCCAGAAAAAAAGAACTGTCTTTCCTCCTCATATGGACCATATCGAGTTGACCTCTGCTTATGAAACTGTAACAAACCACAGTGTGTCTTACATAGATGCCCTTAGTTTATAGTGAAAAACGTGTTGGGTTCGTGAACTGTGTAAATTCATTTGAGCCGAAAAAACACTGGGTTTACTGGAAATGAACTCTTGCTAGTAGGAGGCCACAGATCCTTTGGTTTAACTCCTTTTTTGAAGGGAAATTCAGACCAGTGTTCTCACCCATGAAACACACTCTGTTTTAACGCAAAGAGCATGCTCTTCTTTCCAGAGTCTCTAATACAGCAAGAAACATGAGCATGCCCAGAAAAAAAGAACTGTGTTTCCTACTCATATGGACCATATCGAGTTGACCTCTGCTTATGAAACTGTAACAAACCACAGTATGTCTTACATAGATGCTCTTTAGGTTATAGTGAAAAACGTGTTGGGTTCCTGCACTGTGTAAATTCATTTGAGCCGAAAAAACACTGGGTTTACCGGAAATGAACTCTTGCTTGTAGGAAGACACAGAGCCTTTGGTTTAACTCCATTTGTGAAGGGAAATTCAGACCAGTGTTCTCATCCATGAAACACCCTCTGTTTTAACACAAGAAGCATGCTCTTCTTTCCAGCGCCTCCAATACAGCAAGAAACATGAGCATGCCCAGAAAAAAAGAACTGTGTTTCCTACTCATACGGACCATATCTAGTTGAACTCTGCTTATGAAACTGTAACAAAACACAGCATGTCTTACTTAGATGCTCTTTAGTTAATAGTGAAAATCGTTTTGGGTTCGTGAATTGTGTAAATTCATTTGAGCCGAAAAATCACTGGGTTTACCGGAAATGAACTCTTGCTTGTAGGAAGACACAGAGCTTTTGGTTTAACTCCGTTTGTGAAGGGAAATTCAGACCAGTGTTCTCATACATGAAACACACTATGTTTTAACGCAAAGAGCATGCTCTTCTTTCCAGCGTCTGCAATATAGCAAGAAACATGAGCATGCCCTGAAAAAATGAACTGTGTTTCCTACTCATACCGACCATATCTAGTTGAACTCTGCTTATGAAACTGTAACAAAACACAGCATGTCTTACTTAGATGCTCTTTAGTTAATAGTGAAAATCGTTTTGGGTTCGTGAATTGTGTAAATTCATTTGAGCTGAAAAATCACTGGGTTTACCGGAAATGAACTCTTGCTTGTTGGAAGACACAGAGCCTTTGGTTTAACTCCGTTTGTGAAGGGAAATTTAGACCAGTGTTCTCATCCATGAAAAACACTCTGTTTTAACGAAAGAGCATGCTCTTCTTTCCAGAGTCTCTAATACAGCAAGAAACATGAGCATGCCCAGAAAAAAAGAACTGTGTTTCCTACACATACGGACCATATCTAGTTGAACTATGCTCTTGAAACTGTAACAAACCAAAGCATGTCTTACATAGATGCTCTTTAGTTAATAGTGAAAAACGTGTTGGGTTCAAGAATTGTGTAAGTTCATTTGAGTCAAAAAACCCCTGGGTTTACCGGATATGAACTCTTGCTTGTAGGAAGACACAAAGCCTTTGGTTTAACTCCGTTTGTGAAGGGAAATTCAGACCAGTGTTCTCATCCATGAAACACTCTCTGTTTTAACGCGAAGAGCATGCTCTTCTTTCCAGAGTCACTAATACAGCAAAAACATGACCATGCTCAGAAAAAAAGAACTGTGTTTCCCAGTTATACAGACAATATCTAGTTAAACTCTACTTATGAAACTGTAACAAACCACAGCATCTCTTACATACATGCTCTTATTTTATAGTGAAAAACGTGTTGGATTCGTGAACTTTGTAAATTCATTTGAGCCGAAAAATCACTGGGATTTCCGGAAATGAACTCGTGCTTTTAGGAAGACACAGAGCCTTTGGTTTAACTCGTTTGTGAAGGAAAATTCAGACCAGTGTTCTCATCCATGAAACACCCTCTGTTTTAATGCAAGAAGCATCCTCTTCTGTCCTGAGTCTGCCATACAACAAGAAATATGAGCATGCCCAGAAAAAAAGAACTGTCTTTCCTCCTCATATGGACCATATCGAGTTGACCTCTGCTTATGAAACTGTAACAAACCACAGTGTGTCTTACATAGATGCTCTTTAGTTTATAGTGAAAAACGTGTTGGGTTCGTGAACTGTGTAAATTCATTTGAGCCGAAAAAACACTGGGTTTACTGGAAATGAAGTCTTGCTTGTAGGAAGACACAGAGCCTTTGGTTTAACTCGTTTGTGCAGGGAAATTCAGAACAGTGTTCTCATCCATGAAACATACTCTGTTTTAACGCAAGAAGCATGCTCTTCTTTCCAGCGTCTCCAATAGAGCAAGAAACATGAGCATGCCCAGAAAAAAAGAACAGGGTTTCTTACTCATACAGACCATATCTAGTTAAACTCTGCTTATGAAACAGTAACAAACCACTGCATCTCTTACATAGATGCTCTTTCGTTTATACTGAAAAACGTGTTGGGTTCGTGAGCTGTGTAAATTCATTTTAGCCGAAAAATCACTGGGTTTACCGGAAATGAACTCTTGCTTGTACGAAGACACAAACCCTTTGGTTTAACTCCGTTTGTGAAGGGAAAATCAGACCAGTGTTCTCATCCATGAAACACACTCTGTTTTAACGCAAGAAGCAGCCTCTTCTGTCCAGAGTCTGCCATACAGCAAGACATATGAGCATGTCCAGCAAAAAAGAACTGTGTTCCTTACTCATACAGACCATATCTAGTTAAACTCTGCTTATGAAAGAGCAACAAACCACTGCATTTCTTACATAGATGCTCTTTAGTTTATAGTGAAAAACGTGTTGGGTTCGTGAACTGTGTAAATTTTTTTGGTCCGAAAAATCACTTGTTTTTTCCGGAAATGAACTCTTGCTTGTAGGAAGACACAGATCCTTTGGTTTAACTCCGTTTGTGAAGGGAAATTCAGACCAGTGTTCCCATCCATGAAACACACTCTGTTTTAACGCAAAGAGCATGCTCTTCTTTCCAGAGTCTCTAATACAGCAAGAAACATGAGCATGCCCAGAAAAAAAGAACTGTGTTTCCTACTCATACGGACCATATCGAGTTGAACTCTGCTTATGAAACTCTAACAAACCACAGCATGTCTTACATAGATGCTCTTTAGGTTATAGTGAAAAACGTGTTGGGTTCGTGAACTGTGTAAATTCATTTGAGTTGAAAAATCACTGGCTTTTACGGAAATGAACTCTGGCCTGTAGGAAGACATAGAGCCTTTGGTTTAACTCAGTTTGTGAAGGGAAATTCAGACCAGTGTTCTCATCCATGAAACACACTATGTTTTAACGCAAAGAGCATGCTCTACTTTCCGGCGTCTGCAATATAGCAAGAAACATGAGCATGCCCTGATAAAATGAACTGTGCTTCCTACTCATACTGACCATATCTAGGTGAACTCTGCTTATGAAACTGTAACAAACCACAGTAGGTCTTACATAGATGCACTTTAGTTAATAGTGACAAACGTGTGGGTTTCATGAACTGTGTAAATTAATTTGAGCCGAAAAACCCCTGAGTTTACCGGAAATGAACTCTTTGTTATAGGAAGACAGAGTCTTAGGTTTAACTCCGTTTGTGAAGGAAAATTCAGACCAGTGTTCTCATCCATGAAACATACTCTGTTTTAAAGCAAGAAGCATGCTCTTCTTTCCAGCGTCTCCAATAGAGCAAGAAACATGAGCATGCCCAGAAAAAAAGAACAGGGTTTCTTACTCATACAGACCATATCTAGTTAAACTCTGCTTATGAAACAGTAACAAACCACTGCATCTCTTACATAGATGCTCTTTCGTTTATACTGAAAAACGTGTTGGGTTCGTGAGCTGTGTAAATTCATTTTAGCCGAAAAATCACTGGGTTTACCGGAAATGAACTCTTGCTTGTACGAAGACACAAACCCTTTGGTTTAACTCCGTTTGTGAAGGGAAAATCAGACCAGTGTTCTCATCCATGAAACACACTCTGTTTTAACGCAAGAAGCAGCCTCTTCTGTCCAGAGTCTGCCATACAGCAAGACATATGAGCATGTCCAGCAAAAAAGAACTGTGTTCCTTACTCATACAGACCATATCTAGTTAAACTCTGCTTATGAAAGAGCAACAAACCACTGCATTTCTTACATAGATGCTCTTTAGTTTATAGTGAAAAACGTGTTGGGTTCGTGAACTGTGTAAATTTTTTTGGTCCGAAAAATCACTTGTTTTTTCCGGAAATGAACTCTTGCTTGTAGGAAGACACAGATCCTTTGGTTTAACTCCGTTTGTGAAGGGAAATTCAGACCAGTGTTCCCATCCATGAAACACACTCTGTTTTAACGCAAAGAGCATGCTCTTCTTTCCAGAGTCTCTAATACAGCAAGAAACATGAGCATGCCCAGAAAAAAAGAACTGTGTTTCCTACTCATACGGACCATATCGAGTTGAACTCTGCTTATGAAACTCTAACAAACCACAGCATGTCTTACATAGATGCTCTTTAGGTTATAGTGAAAAACGTGTTGGGTTCGTGAACTGTGTAAATTCATTTGAGTTGAAAAATCACTGGCTTTTACGGAAATGAACTCTGGCCTGTAGGAAGACATAGAGCCTTTGGTTTAACTCAGTTTGTGAAGGGAAATTCAGACCAGTGTTCTCATCCATGAAACACACTATGTTTTAACGCAAAGAGCATGCTCTACTTTCCGGCGTCTGCAATATAGCAAGAAACATGAGCATGCCCTGATAAAATGAACTGTGCTTCCTACTCATACTGACCATATCTAGGTGAACTCTGCTTATGAAACTGTAACAAACCACAGTAGGTCTTACATAGATGCACTTTAGTTAATAGTGACAAACGTGTGGGTTTCATGAACTGTGTAAATTAATTTGAGCCGAAAAACCCCTGAGTTTACCGGAAATGAACTCTTTGTTATAGGAAGACAGAGTCTTAGGTTTAACTCCGTTTGTGAAGGAAAATTCAGACCAGTGTTCTCATCCATGAAACATACTCTGTTTTAAAGCAAGAAGCATGCTCTTCTTTCCAGCGTCTCCAATAGAGCAAGAAACATGAGCATTCCCAGAAAAAAAGAACTGTGTTTCTTACTCATACAGACCATATCTAGTTAAACTCTGCTTATGAAACAGTAACAAACCACTGCATCTCTTACATAGATGCTCTTTAGTTTATAGTGAAAAACGTGTTGGGTTCGTGAACTGTGTAAATTTTTTTGATCCGAAAAATCACTTGTTTTTTCCGGAAATGAACTCTTGCTTGTAGGAAGACACAGATCCTTTGGTTTAACTCCGTTTGTGAAGGGAAATTCAGACCAGTGTTCTCATCCATGAAACACACTCTGTTTTAACGCAAGAAGCATCATCTTCTGTCCAGAGTCTGCCATACAGCAAGACATATGAGCATGTCCAGCAAAAAAGAACTGTGTTTCTTACTCATACAGACCATATCTAGTTAAACTCTGCTTATGAAACAGTAACAAACCACTGCATTTCTTACATATATGCTCTTTAGTTTATAGTGCAAAACGTGTTGGGTTCGTGAACTGTGTAAATTTTTTTGGTCCGAAAAATCACTTGTTTTTTCCGGAAATGAACTCTTGCTTGTAGGAAGACACAGATCCTTTGGTTTAACTCCGTTTGTGAAGGGAAATTCAGACCAGTGTTCTCATCCATGAAACACACTCTGTTTTAACGCAAAGAGCATGCTCTTCTTTCCAGAGTCTCTAATACAGCAAGAAACATGAGCATGCCCAGAAAAAAAGAACTGTGTTTCCTACTCATACGGACCATATCGAGTTGAACTCTGCTTATGAAACTCTAACAAACCACAGCATGTCTTACATAGATGCTCTTTAGGTTATAGTGAAAAACGTGTTGGGTTCGTGAACTGTGTAAATTCATTTGAGTCGAAAAATCACTGGCTTTTACGGAAATGAACTCTGGCTTGTAGGAAGACACAGAGCCTTTCGTTTAACTCAGTTTGTGAAGGGAAATTCAGACCAGTGTTCTCATCCATGAAACACACTATGTTTTAACGCAAAGAGCATGCTCTACTTTCCAGCGTCTGCAATATAGCAAGAAACATGAGCATGCCCTGATAAAATGAACTGTGCTTCCTACTCATACGGACCATATCTAGGTGAACTCTGCTTATGAAACTGTAACAAACCACAGTAGGTCTTACATAGATGCACTTTAGTTAATAGTGACAAACGTGTGGGATTCATGAACTGTGTAAATTAATTTGAGCCGAAAAACCCCTGAGTTTCTCGGAAATGAACTCTTTGTTATAGGAAGAGAGAGTCTTAGGTTTAATTCCGTTTGTGAAGGAAAATTCAGACCAGTGTTCTCATCCATGAAACATACTCTGTTTTAACGCAAGAAGCATGCTCTTCTTTCCAGCGTCTCCAATAGAGCAAGAAACATGAGCATGCCCAGAAAAAAAGAACTGTGTTTCTTACTCATACAGACCATATCTAGTTAAACTCTGCTTATGAAACAGTAACAAACCACTGCATCTCTTACATAGATGCTCTTTCGTTTATAGTGAAAAACGTGTTGGGTTCGTGAGCTGTGTAAATTCATTTGAGCCGAAAAATCACTGGGTTTACCGGAAATGAACTCTTGCTTGTAGGAAGACACAGAGCCTTTGGTTTAACTCCGTTTGTGAAGGGAAAATCAGACCAGTGTTCTCATCCATGAAACACACTCTGTTTTAACGCAAGAAGCAGCCTCTTCTGTCCAGAGTCTGCCATACAGCAAGACATATGAGCATGTCCAGCAAAAAAGAACTGTGTTTCTTACTCATACAGACCATATCTAGTTAAACTCTGCTTATGAAAGAGTAACAAACCACTGCATTTCTTACATAGATGCTCTTCAGTTTATAGTGAAAAACGTGTTGGGTTCGTGAACTGTGTAAATTTTTTTGATCCGAAAAATCACTTGTTTTTTCCGGAAATGAACTCTTGCTTGTAGGAAGACACAGATCCTTTGGTTTAACTCCGTTTGTGAAGGGAAATTCAGACCAGTGTTCCCATCCATGAAACACACTCTGTTTTAACGCAAAGAGCATGCTCTTCTTTCCAGAGTCTCTAATACAGCAAGAAACATGAGCATGCCCAGAAAAAAAGAACTGTGTTTCCTACTCATACGGACCATATCGAGTTGAACTCTGCTTATGAAACTCTAACAAACCACAGCATGTCTTACATAGATGCTCTTTAGGTTATAGTGAAAAACGTGTTGGGTTCGTGAACTGTGTAAATTCATTTGAGTTGAAAAATCACTGGCTTTTACGGAAATGAACTCTGGCTTGTAGGAAGACATAGAGCCTTTGGTTTAACTCAGTTTGTGAAGGGAAATTCAGACCAGTGTTCTCATCCATGAAACACACTATGTTTTAACGCAAAGAGCATGCTCTACTTTCCGGCGTCTGCAATATAGCAAGAAACATGAGCATGCCCTGATAAAATGAACTGTGCTTCCTACTCATACGGACCATATCTAGGTGAACTCTGCTTATGAAACTGTAACAAACCACAGTAGGTCTTACATAGATGCACTTTAGTTAATAGTGACAAACGTGTGGGTTTCATGAACTGTGTAAATTAATTTGAGCCGAAAAACCCCTGAGTTTACCGGAAATGAACTCTTTGTTATAGGAAGACAGAGTCTTAGGTTTAACTCCGTTTGTGAATAAAATTCAGACCAGTGTTCTCATCCATGAAACATACTCTGTTTTAACGCAAGAAGCATGCTCTTTTTTCCAGCGTCTCCAATAGAGCAAGAAACATGAGCATGCCCAGAAAAAAAGAACTGTGTTTCTTACTCATACAGACCATATCTAGTTAAACTCTGCTTATGAAACAGTAACAAACCACTGCATCTCTTACATAGATGCTCTTTAGTTTATAGTGAAAAACGTGTTGGGTTCGTGAACTGTGTAAATTTTTTTGATCCGAAAAAACACTTGTTTTTTCCGGAAATGAACTCTTGCTTGTAGGAAGACACAGATCCTTTGGTTTAACTCCGTTTCTGAAGGAAAATTCAGACCAGTGTTCTCATCCATGAAACACACTCTGTTTTAACGCAAAGAGCATGCTCTTCTTTCCAGAGTCTCTAATACAGCAAGAAACATGAGCATGCCCAGAAAAAAAGAACTGTGTTTCCTACTCATATGGACCATATCGAGTTGACCTCTGCTTATGAAACTGTAACAAACCACAGCATCTCTTACATAGATGCTCTTATTTTATAGTGAAAAACGTGTTGGGTTCGTGAATTTTGTAAATTCATTTGAGCCGAAAAATCACTGGGATTAACGGAAATGAACTCTGGCTTGCAGCAAGACACAGAGCCTTTGGTTTAACTCGTTTGTGAAGGCAAATTCAGACCAGTGTTCTCATCCATGAAACACCCTCTGTGTTAACACAAGAAGCATACTCTTCTGTCCAGAGTCTGCCATACAACAAGAAATATGAGCATGCCCAGAAAAAAAGAACTGTCTTTCCTCCTCATATGGACCATATCGAGTTGACCTCTGCTTATGAAACTGTAACAAACCACAGTGTGTCTTACATAGATGCTCTTTAGTTTATAGTGAAAAACGTGTTGGGTTCGTGAACTGTGTAAATTCATTTGAGCCGAAAAAACACTGGGTTTACTGGAAATGAACTCTTGCTAGTAGGAGGCCACAGATCCTTTGGTTTAACTCCTTTTTTGAAGGGAAATTCAGACCAGTGTTCTCACCCATGAAACACACTCTGTTTTAACGCAAAGAGCATGCTCTTCTTTCCAGAGTCTCTAATACAGCAAGAAACATGAGCATGCCCAGAAAAAAAGAACTGTGTTTCCTACTCATATGGACCATATCGAGTTGACCTCTGCTTATGAAACTGTAACAAACCACAGTATGTCTTACATAGATGCTCTTTAGGTTATAGTGAAAAACGTGTTGGGTTCCTGCACTGTGTAAATTCATTTGAGCCGAAAAAACACTGGGTTTACCGGAAATGAACTCTTGCTTGTAGGAAGACACAGAGCCTTTGGTTTAACTCCATTTGTGAAGGGAAATTCAGACCAGTGTTCTCATCCATGAAACACCCTCTGTTTTAACACAAGAAGCATGCTCTTCTTTCCAGCGCCTCCAATACAGCAAGAAACATGAGCATGCCCAGAAAAAAAGAACTGTGTTTCCTACTCATACGGACCATATCTAGTTGAACTCTGCTTATGAAACTGTAACAAAACACAGCATGTCTTACTTAGATGCTCTTTAGTTAATAGTGAAAATCGTTTTGGGTTCGTGAATTGTGTAAATTCATTTGAGCCGAAAAATCACTGGGTTTACCGGAAATGAACTCTTGCTTGTAGGAAGACACAGAGCTTTTGGTTTAACTCCGTTTGTGAAGGGAAATTCAGACCAGTGTTCTCATACATGAAACACACTATGTTTTAACGCAAAGAGCATGCTCTTCTTTCCAGCGTCTGCAATATAGCAAGAAACATGAGCATGCCCTGAAAAAATGAACTGTGTTTCCTACTCATACCGACCATATCTAGTTGAACTCTGCTTATGAAACTGTAACAAAACACAGCATGTCTTACTTAGATGCTCTTTAGTTAATAGTGAAAATCGTTTTGGGTTCGTGAATTGTGTAAATTCATTTGAGCTGAAAAATCACTGGGTTTACCGGAAATGAACTCTTGCTTGTTGGAAGACACAGAGCCTTTGGTTTAACTCCGTTTGTGAAGGGAAATTTAGACCAGTGTTCTCATCCATGAAAAACACTCTGTTTTAACGAAAGAGCATGCTCTTCTTTCCAGAGTCTCTAATACAGCAAGAAACATGAGCATGCCCAGAAAAAAAGAACTGTGTTTCCTACACATACGGACCATATCTAGTTGAACTATGCTCTTGAAACTGTAACAAACCAAAGCATGTCTTACATAGATGCTCTTTAGTTAATAGTGAAAAACGTGTTGGGTTCAAGAATTGTGTAAGTTCATTTGAGTCAAAAAACCCCTGGGTTTACCGGATATGAACTCTTGCTTGTAGGAAGACACAAAGCCTTTGGTTTAACTCCGTTTGTGAAGGGAAATTCAGACCAGTGTTCTCATCCATGAAACACTCTCTGTTTTAACGCGAAGAGCATGCTCTTCTTTCCAGAGTCACTAATACAGCAAAAACATGACCATGCTCAGAAAAAAAGAACTGTGTTTCCCAGTTATACAGACAATATCTAGTTAAACTCTACTTATGAAACTGTAACAAACCACAGCATCTCTTACATACATGCTCTTATTTTATAGTGAAAAACGTGTTGGATTCGTGAACTTTGTAAATTCATTTGAGCCGAAAAATCACTGGGATTTCCGGAAATGAACTCGTGCTTTTAGGAAGACACAGAGCCTTTGGTTTAACTCGTTTGTGAAGGAAAATTCAGACCAGTGTTCTCATCCATGAAACACCCTCTGTTTTAATGCAAGAAGCATCCTCTTCTGTCCTGAGTCTGCCATACAACAAGAAATATGAGCATGCCCAGAAAAAAAGAACTGTCTTTCCTCCTCATATGGACCATATCGAGTTGACCTCTGCTTATGAAACTGTAACAAACCACAGTGTGTCTTACATAGATGCTCTTTAGTTTATAGTGAAAAACGTGTTGGGTTCGTGAACTGTGTAAATTCATTTGAGCCGAAAAAACACTGGGTTTACTGGAAATGAAGTCTTGCTTGTAGGAAGACACAGAGCCTTTGGTTTAACTCGTTTGTGCAGGGAAATTCAGAACAGTGTTCTCATCCATGAAACATACTCTGTTTTAACGCAAGAAGCATGCTCTTCTTTCCAGCGTCTCCAATAGAGCAAGAAACATGAGCATGCCCAGAAAAAAAGAACAGGGTTTCTTACTCATACAGACCATATCTAGTTAAACTCTGCTTATGAAACAGTAACAAACCACTGCATCTCTTACATAGATGCTCTTTCGTTTATACTGAAAAACGTGTTGGGTTCGTGAGCTGTGTAAATTCATTTTAGCCGAAAAATCACTGGGTTTACCGGAAATGAACTCTTGCTTGTACGAAGACACAAACCCTTTGGTTTAACTCCGTTTGTGAAGGGAAAATCAGACCAGTGTTCTCATCCATGAAACACACTCTGTTTTAACGCAAGAAGCAGCCTCTTCTGTCCAGAGTCTGCCATACAGCAAGACATATGAGCATGTCCAGCAAAAAAGAACTGTGTTCCTTACTCATACAGACCATATCTAGTTAAACTCTGCTTATGAAAGAGCAACAAACCACTGCATTTCTTACATAGATGCTCTTTAGTTTATAGTGAAAAACGTGTTGGGTTCGTGAACTGTGTAAATTTTTTTGGTCCGAAAAATCACTTGTTTTTTCCGGAAATGAACTCTTGCTTGTAGGAAGACACAGATCCTTTGGTTTAACTCCGTTTGTGAAGGGAAATTCAGACCAGTGTTCCCATCCATGAAACACACTCTGTTTTAACGCAAAGAGCATGCTCTTCTTTCCAGAGTCTCTAATACAGCAAGAAACATGAGCATGCCCAGAAAAAAAGAACTGTGTTTCCTACTCATACGGACCATATCGAGTTGAACTCTGCTTATGAAACTCTAACAAACCACAGCATGTCTTACATAGATGCTCTTTAGGTTATAGTGAAAAACGTGTTGGGTTCGTGAACTGTGTAAATTCATTTGAGTTGAAAAATCACTGGCTTTTACGGAAATGAACTCTGGCCTGTAGGAAGACATAGAGCCTTTGGTTTAACTCAGTTTGTGAAGGGAAATTCAGACCAGTGTTCTCATCCATGAAACACACTATGTTTTAACGCAAAGAGCATGCTCTACTTTCCGGCGTCTGCAATATAGCAAGAAACATGAGCATGCCCTGATAAAATGAACTGTGCTTCCTACTCATACTGACCATATCTAGGTGAACTCTGCTTATGAAACTGTAACAAACCACAGTAGGTCTTACATAGATGCACTTTAGTTAATAGTGACAAACGTGTGGGTTTCATGAACTGTGTAAATTAATTTGAGCCGAAAAACCCCTGAGTTTACCGGAAATGAACTCTTTGTTATAGGAAGACAGAGTCTTAGGTTTAACTCCGTTTGTGAAGGAAAATTCAGACCAGTGTTCTCATCCATGAAACATACTCTGTTTTAAAGCAAGAAGCATGCTCTTCTTTCCAGCGTCTCCAATAGAGCAAGAAACATGAGCATGCCCAGAAAAAAAGAACAGGGTTTCTTACTCATACAGACCATATCTAGTTAAACTCTGCTTATGAAACAGTAACAAACCACTGCATCTCTTACATAGATGCTCTTTCGTTTATACTGAAAAACGTGTTGGGTTCGTGAGCTGTGTAAATTCATTTTAGCCGAAAAATCACTGGGTTTACCGGAAATGAACTCTTGCTTGTACGAAGACACAAACCCTTTGGTTTAACTCCGTTTGTGAAGGGAAAATCAGACCAGTGTTCTCATCCATGAAACACACTCTGTTTTAACGCAAGAAGCAGCCTCTTCTGTCCAGAGTCTGCCATACAGCAAGACATATGAGCATGTCCAGCAAAAAAGAACTGTGTTCCTTACTCATACAGACCATATCTAGTTAAACTCTGCTTATGAAAGAGCAACAAACCACTGCATTTCTTACATAGATGCTCTTTAGTTTATAGTGAAAAACGTGTTGGGTTCGTGAACTGTGTAAATTTTTTTGGTCCGAAAAATCACTTGTTTTTTCCGGAAATGAACTCTTGCTTGTAGGAAGACACAGATCCTTTGGTTTAACTCCGTTTGTGAAGGGAAATTCAGACCAGTGTTCCCATCCATGAAACACACTCTGTTTTAACGCAAAGAGCATGCTCTTCTTTCCAGAGTCTCTAATACAGCAAGAAACATGAGCATGCCCAGAAAAAAAGAACTGTGTTTCCTACTCATACGGACCATATCGAGTTGAACTCTGCTTATGAAACTCTAACAAACCACAGCATGTCTTACATAGATGCTCTTTAGGTTATAGTGAAAAACGTGTTGGGTTCGTGAACTGTGTAAATTCATTTGAGTTGAAAAATCACTGGCTTTTACGGAAATGAACTCTGGCCTGTAGGAAGACATAGAGCCTTTGGTTTAACTCAGTTTGTGAAGGGAAATTCAGACCAGTGTTCTCATCCATGAAACACACTATGTTTTAACGCAAAGAGCATGCTCTACTTTCCGGCGTCTGCAATATAGCAAGAAACATGAGCATGCCCTGATAAAATGAACTGTGCTTCCTACTCATACTGACCATATCTAGGTGAACTCTGCTTATGAAACTGTAACAAACCACAGTAGGTCTTACATAGATGCACTTTAGTTAATAGTGACAAACGTGTGGGTTTCATGAACTGTGTAAATTAATTTGAGCCGAAAAACCCCTGAGTTTACCGGAAATGAACTCTTTGTTATAGGAAGACAGAGTCTTAGGTTTAACTCCGTTTGTGAAGGAAAATTCAGACCAGTGTTCTCATCCATGAAACATACTCTGTTTTAAAGCAAGAAGCATGCTCTTCTTTCCAGCGTCTCCAATAGAGCAAGAAACATGAGCATTCCCAGAAAAAAAGAACTGTGTTTCTTACTCATACAGACCATATCTAGTTAAACTCTGCTTATGAAACAGTAACAAACCACTGCATCTCTTACATAGATGCTCTTTAGTTTATAGTGAAAAACGTGTTGGGTTCGTGAACTGTGTAAATTTTTTTGATCCGAAAAATCACTTGTTTTTTCCGGAAATGAACTCTTGCTTGTAGGAAGACACAGATCCTTTGGTTTAACTCCGTTTGTGAAGGGAAATTCAGACCAGTGTTCTCATCCATGAAACACACTCTGTTTTAACGCAAGAAGCATCATCTTCTGTCCAGAGTCTGCCATACAGCAAGACATATGAGCATGTCCAGCAAAAAAGAACTGTGTTTCTTACTCATACAGACCATATCTAGTTAAACTCTGCTTATGAAACAGTAACAAACCACTGCATTTCTTACATATATGCTCTTTAGTTTATAGTGCAAAACGTGTTGGGTTCGTGAACTGTGTAAATTTTTTTGGTCCGAAAAATCACTTGTTTTTTCCGGAAATGAACTCTTGCTTGTAGGAAGACACAGATCCTTTGGTTTAACTCCGTTTGTGAAGGGAAATTCAGACCAGTGTTCTCATCCATGAAACACACTCTGTTTTAACGCAAAGAGCATGCTCTTCTTTCCAGAGTCTCTAATACAGCAAGAAACATGAGCATGCCCAGAAAAAAAGAACTGTGTTTCCTACTCATACGGACCATATCGAGTTGAACTCTGCTTATGAAACTCTAACAAACCACAGCATGTCTTACATAGATGCTCTTTAGGTTATAGTGAAAAACGTGTTGGGTTCGTGAACTGTGTAAATTCATTTGAGTCGAAAAATCACTGGCTTTTACGGAAATGAACTCTGGCTTGTAGGAAGACACAGAGCCTTTCGTTTAACTCAGTTTGTGAAGGGAAATTCAGACCAGTGTTCTCATCCATGAAACACACTATGTTTTAACGCAAAGAGCATGCTCTACTTTCCAGCGTCTGCAATATAGCAAGAAACATGAGCATGCCCTGATAAAATGAACTGTGCTTCCTACTCATACGGACCATATCTAGGTGAACTCTGCTTATGAAACTGTAACAAACCACAGTAGGTCTTACATAGATGCACTTTAGTTAATAGTGACAAACGTGTGGGATTCATGAACTGTGTAAATTAATTTGAGCCGAAAAACCCCTGAGTTTCTCGGAAATGAACTCTTTGTTATAGGAAGAGAGAGTCTTAGGTTTAATTCCGTTTGTGAAGGAAAATTCAGACCAGTGTTCTCATCCATGAAACATACTCTGTTTTAACGCAAGAAGCATGCTCTTCTTTCCAGCGTCTCCAATAGAGCAAGAAACATGAGCATGCCCAGAAAAAAAGAACTGTGTTTCTTACTCATACAGACCATATCTAGTTAAACTCTGCTTATGAAACAGTAACAAACCACTGCATCTCTTACATAGATGCTCTTTCGTTTATAGTGAAAAACGTGTTGGGTTCGTGAGCTGTGTAAATTCATTTGAGCCGAAAAATCACTGGGTTTACCGGAAATGAACTCTTGCTTGTAGGAAGACACAGAGCCTTTGGTTTAACTCCGTTTGTGAAGGGAAAATCAGACCAGTGTTCTCATCCATGAAACACACTCTGTTTTAACGCAAGAAGCAGCCTCTTCTGTCCAGAGTCTGCCATACAGCAAGACATATGAGCATGTCCAGCAAAAAAGAACTGTGTTTCTTACTCATACAGACCATATCTAGTTAAACTCTGCTTATGAAAGAGTAACAAACCACTGCATTTCTTACATAGATGCTCTTCAGTTTATAGTGAAAAACGTGTTGGGTTCGTGAACTGTGTAAATTTTTTTGATCCGAAAAATCACTTGTTTTTTCCGGAAATGAACTCTTGCTTGTAGGAAGACACAGATCCTTTGGTTTAACTCCGTTTGTGAAGGGAAATTCAGACCAGTGTTCCCATCCATGAAACACACTCTGTTTTAACGCAAAGAGCATGCTCTTCTTTCCAGAGTCTCTAATACAGCAAGAAACATGAGCATGCCCAGAAAAAAAGAACTGTGTTTCCTACTCATACGGACCATATCGAGTTGAACTCTGCTTATGAAACTCTAACAAACCACAGCATGTCTTACATAGATGCTCTTTAGGTTATAGTGAAAAACGTGTTGGGTTCGTGAACTGTGTAAATTCATTTGAGTTGAAAAATCACTGGCTTTTACGGAAATGAACTCTGGCTTGTAGGAAGACATAGAGCCTTTGGTTTAACTCAGTTTGTGAAGGGAAATTCAGACCAGTGTTCTCATCCATGTAACACACTATGTTTTAACGCAAAGAGCATGCTCTACTTTCCGGCGTCTGCAATATAGCAAGAAACATGAGCATGCCCTGATAAAATGAACTGTGCTTCCTACTCATACGGACCATATCTAGGTGAACTCTGCTTATGAAACTGTAACAAACCACAGTAGGTCTTACATAGATGCACTTTAGTTAATAGTGACAAACGTGTGGGTTTCATGAACTGTGTAAATTAATTTGAGCCGAAAAACCCCTGAGTTTACCGGAAATGAACTCTTTGTTATAGGAAGACAGAGTCTTAGGTTTAACTCCGTTTGTGAATAAAATTCAGACCAGTGTTCTCATCCATGAAACATACTCTGTTTTAACGCAAGAAGCATGCTCTTTTTTCCAGCGTCTCCAATAGAGCAAGAAACATGAGCATGCCCAGAAAAAAAGAACTGTGTTTCTTACTCATACAGACCATATCTAGTTAAACTCTGCTTATGAAACAGTAACAAACCACTGCATCTCTTACATAGATGCTCTTTAGTTTATAGTGAAAAACGTGTTGGGTTCGTGAACTGTGTAAATTTTTTTGATCCGAAAAAACACTTGTTTTTTCCGGAAATGAACTCTTGCTTGTAGGAAGACACAGATCCTTTGGTTTAACTCCGTTTCTGAAGGAAAATTCAGACCAGTGTTCTCATCCATGAAACACACTCTGTTTTAACGCAAAGAGCATGCTCTTCTTTCCAGAGTCTCTAATACAGCAAGAAACATGAGCATGCCCAGAAAAAAAGAACTGTGTTTCCTACTCATATGGACCATATCGAGTTGACCTCTGCTTATGAAACTGTAACAAACCACAGCATCTCTTACATAGATGCTCTTATTTTATAGTGAAAAACGTGTTGGGTTCGTGAATTTTGTAAATTCATTTGAGCCGAAAAATCACTGGGATTAACGGAAATGAACTCTGGCTTGCAGCAAGACACAGAGCCTTTGGTTTAACTCGTTTGTGAAGGCAAATTCAGACCAGTGTTCTCATCCATGAAACACCCTCTGTGTTAACACAAGAAGCATACTCTTCTGTCCAGAGTCTGCCATACAACAAGAAATATGAGCATGCCCAGAAAAAAAGAACTGTCTTTCCTCCTCATATGGACCATATCGAGTTGACCTCTGCTTATGAAACTGTAACAAACCACAGTGTGTCTTACATAGATGCTCTTTAGTTTATAGTGAAAAACGTGTTGGGTTCGTGAACTGTGTAAATTCATTTGAGCCGAAAAAACACTGGGTTTACTGGAAATGAACTCTTGCTAGTAGGAGGCCACAGATCCTTTGGTTTAACTCCTTTTTTGAAGGGAAATTCAGACCAGTGTTCTCACCCATGAAACACACTCTGTTTTAACGCAAAGAGCATGCTCTTCTTTCCAGAGTCTCTAATACAGCAAGAAACATGAGCATGCCCAGAAAAAAAGAACTGTGTTTCCTACTCATATGGACCATATCGAGTTGACCTCTGCTTATGAAACTGTAACAAACCACAGTATGTCTTACATAGATGCTCTTTAGGTTATAGTGAAAAACGTGTTGGGTTCCTGCACTGTGTAAATTCATTTGAGCCGAAAAAACACTGGGTTTACCGGAAATGAACTCTTGCTTGTAGGAAGACACAGAGCCTTTGGTTTAACTCCATTTGTGAAGGGAAATTCAGACCAGTGTTCTCATCCATGAAACACCCTCTGTTTTAACACAAGAAGCATGCTCTTCTTTCCAGCGCCTCCAATACAGCAAGAAACATGAGCATGCCCAGAAAAAAAGAACTGTGTTTCCTACTCATACGGACCATATCTAGTTGAACTCTGCTTATGAAACTGTAACAAAACACAGCATGTCTTACTTAGATGCTCTTTAGTTAATAGTGAAAATCGTTTTGGGTTCGTGAATTGTGTAAATTCATTTGAGCCGAAAAATCACTGGGTTTACCGGAAATGAACTCTTGCTTGTAGGAAGACACAGAGCTTTTGGTTTAACTCCGTTTGTGAAGGGAAATTCAGACCAGTGTTCTCATACATGAAACACACTATGTTTTAACGCAAAGAGCATGCTCTTCTTTCCAGCGTCTGCAATATAGCAAGAAACATGAGCATGCCCTGAAAAAATGAACTGTGTTTCCTACTCATACCGACCATATCTAGTTGAACTCTGCTTATGAAACTGTAACAAAACACAGCATGTCTTACTTAGATGCTCTTTAGTTAATAGTGAAAATCGTTTTGGGTTCGTGAATTGTGTAAATTCATTTGAGCTGAAAAATCACTGGGTTTACCGGAAATGAACTCTTGCTTGTTGGAAGACACAGAGCCTTTGGTTTAACTCCGTTTGTGAAGGGAAATTTAGACCAGTGTTCTCATCCATGAAAAACACTCTGTTTTAACGAAAGAGCATGCTCTTCTTTCCAGAGTCTCTAATACAGCAAGAAACATGAGCATGCCCAGAAAAAAAGAACTGTGTTTCCTACACATACGGACCATATCTAGTTGAACTATGCTTATGAAACTGTAACAAACCAAAGCATGTCTTACATAGATGCTCTTTAGTTAATAGTGAAAAACGTGTTGGGTTCAAGAATTGTGTAAGTTCATTTGAGTCAAAAAACCCCTGGGTTTACCGGATATGAACTCTTGCTTGTAGGAAGACACAAAGCCTTTGGTTTAACTCCGTTTGTGAAGGGAAATTCAGACCAGTGTTCTCATCCATGAAACACTCTCTGTTTTAACGCGAAGAGCATGCTCTTCTTTCCAGAGTCACTAATACAGCAAAAACATGACCATGCTCAGAAAAAAAGAACTGTGTTTCCCAGTTATACAGACAATATCTAGTTAAACTCTACTTATGAAACTGTAACAAACCACAGCATCTCTTACATACATGCTCTTATTTTATAGTGAAAAACGTGTTGGATTCGTGAACTTTGTAAATTCATTTGAGCCGAAAAATCACTGGGATTTCCGGAAATGAACTCGTGCTTTTAGGAAGACACAGAGCCTTTGGTTTAACTCGTTTGTGAAGGAAAATTCAGACCAGTGTTCTCATCCATGAAACACCCTCTGTTTTAATGCAAGAAGCATCCTCTTCTGTCCTGAGTCTGCCATACAACAAGAAATATGAGCATGTCCAGAAAAAAAGAACTGTGTTTCCTACTCATATGGACAATATCTATTTGAACTCTGCTTATGAAACTGAAACAAACCAAAACATGTCTTACATACATGCTCTTTAGTTAATAGTGACAAACGTGTGGGGTTTATGAACTGTGTAAGTTCATTTGAGCCGAAAAAGCCCTGGGTTTTCCGGAAATGAAGTCTTGCTTGTAGGAAGACACAGAGCATTTGGTTTACTCCGTTTGTGAAGGGAAATTCAGACCAGGGTTCTCATCCATGAAAAACACTCTGTTTTAACGCAAAGAGCATGCTCTTCTTTCCAGATTCTATAATACAGCAAGAAACATGAGCATGCCCAGAAAAAAAGAACTGTGTTTCCTAATCATACGGACCATATCTTATTGAACTCTGGTTATGAAACTGTAACAAACCACAGTATCTCTTACATAGATGCTCTTTCGTTAACAGTGAAAAAAGTGTTGGGTTCGTGAAATGGGTAAATTTATTTGAGCCGAAAAATCACTGGGTTTACCGGAAATGAACTCTTGCTTGTAGGAAGACACAGAGCTTTTGGTTTAACTCCGTTTGTGAAGGGAAATGCAGACCAGTTTTCTCATACATGAAACACACTATGTTTTAACGCAAAGAGCATGCTCTTCTTTCCAGAGTCTCTAATACAGCAAGACACATGAGCATGCCCTGAAAAAATGAACTGTGTTTCCTACTCATACGGACCGTATCATGTCAAACTCTGCTTATGAAACTGTAACAAACCACAGCATGTCTTACATAGATGCTCTTTAGTTAATAGTCAAAATCTTGTTGGGTTCGTACACTGTGTAAATTCATTTGACCCGACAAAATCACTGGGTTTACCGGAAATGAATTCTTGCTTGTAGGATGACACTGAGCCTTTTGTTTAACTCCGTTTGTGAAGGTAAATTCAGACCAGTGTTCTCATCCATGAAACACACTCTGTTTTAACGCAAGAAGTTTGCTCTTTTTCCAGCGCCTCCAATACAGCAAGAAACATGAGCATGCCCTGAAAAAATGAACTGTGTTTCCTACTCATACCGACCATAACTAGTTGAACTCTGCTTATGAAACTGTAACAAAACACAGCATTTCTTACATAGATGCTCTTAGGTTAATAGTGAAAATCGTGTTGGCTTCGTGAATTGTGTAAATTCATTTGAGCTGAAAAATCACTGTGTTTACCGTAAATGAACTCTTGCTTGTTGGAAGAGACAGAGACTTTGGTATAACTCCGTTTGTGAAGGGATATTTAGACCAGTGTTCTCATCCATGAAACACACTCTGTTTTAACGAAAGAGCATGCTCTTCTTTCCAGAGTCTCTAATACAGCAAGAAACATGAGCATGCCCAGAAAAAAAAGAACTGTGTTTCCTACACATACGGACCATATCTAGTTGAACTATGCTTATGAAACTGTACCAAACCACAGCATGTCTTACATAGATGCTATTTAGTTTATAGTGAAAAACGTGTTGGGTTTGTGAACTGTGTAAATTCATTTGAGCCGAAAAATCACTGGGTTTACCGGGAATGAACTCTTACTTGTAGGAAGACATAGAGGTTTTGGTTTAACTCCGTTTGTGATGCGAAATTCAGACCAGTGTTCTCATCCATGAAACATACTCTGTTGTAACGCCTGAAGCATGCTCTTCTTTCCAGCATCTCCAATAAAGCAAGAGACATGTGCATGCCCTAAAAAAAAAAAAAACTGTGTTTCTTACCCATATGGACCATATGTAGTTAAACCCTGCTTATGAAACTGTAACAGAGCAAAGCATCTCTTACATAGATGCTCTTTAGTTTATAGTGAAAAACGTGTTGGGTTTGTGAACTGTGTAAATTCATTTGAGCTGAAAAATCACTGGGTATACCGGAAATGAACTCTTGCTTGTAGGAAGACACAGAGCCTTTGGTTTAACTCCGTTTGTGAAGGGAAATTCAGACCAGTGTTCTCATCCATGAAACACCCTCTGTTTTAATGCAAGAAGCATCCTCTTCTGTCCAGAGTATGCAATACAGCAAGAAAAATGAGCATGTCCCAAAAAAAGAACTGTTTTTCTGACTCATACGGACCATATATAGTTGAACTCTGATTATGCAACTGTATCAAACCACAGCATCTCTTACATAGATGCTCTTTAGTTAATAGTGAAAATCGTGTTTGGTTCATGAACTGTGTAAATTCATTTGAGCCGAAAAAACCCTGAGTTTACCGGAAATGAACTCTTGCTTGTAGGAAGACACATAGTCTTAGTTTTAACTCCATTTGTGAAGGAAAATTCAGACCAGTGTTCTCATCCATGAAACACCCTCTGTTTTAATGCAAGAAGCATCCTCTTCGGTCCTGAGTCTGCCATACAACAAGAAATATGAGCATTTCCAGAAAAAAAGAACTCTGTTTACTACTCATAAGGACCATATCTAGTTGAACTCTGCTTATGAAACTGTAACAAACCACAGCATCTCTTATATAGATGCTCTTTAGTTTATAGTGAAAATCGTGTTGGGTTCGTGAACTGGGTAAATTCATTTGTGCCGAAAAATCACTGGGTTTACCGGAAATGATCTCTTGCTTGTAGGAAGACACAGATCCTTTGGTTTAACTCCGTTTGTGAAGGGAAATTCAGACCAGTGTTCTCATCCATGAAACACACTCTGTTTTAACGCAAAGAGCATGCTCTTCTTTCCAGAATCTCTAATACAGCAAGAAACATGAGCATGCCCAGAAAAAAAGAACTGTGTTTCCTACTCATATGGACCATATCGAGTTGACCTCTGCTTATGAAACTGTAACAAACCACAGCATCTCTTACATAGATGCTCTTATTTTATAGTGAAAAACGTGTTGGGTTCGTGAATTTTGTAAATTCATTAGAGCCGAAAAATCGCTGGGATTAACGGAAATGAACTCTGGCTTGCAGCAAGACACAGAGCCTTTGGTTTAACTCGTTTGTGAAGGCAAATTCAGACCAGTGTTCTCATCCATGAAACACCCTCTGTTTTAACACAAGAAGCATACTCTTCTGTCCAGAGTCTGCCATACAACAAGAAATATGAGCATGCGCAGAAAAAAAGAACTGTCTTTCCTCCTCATATGGACCATATCGAGTTGACCTCTGCTTATGAAACTGTAACAAACCACCGTGTGTCTTACATAGATGCTCTTTAGTTTATAGTGAAAAACGTGTTGGGTTCGTGAACTGTGTAAATTCATTTGAGCCGAAAAAACACTGGGTTTACTGGAAATGAACTCTTGCTAGTAGGAAGACACAGATCCTTTGGTTTAACTCCTTTTTTGAAGGGAAATTCAGACCAGTGTTCTCACCCATGAAACACACTCTGTTGTAACGCGAAGAGCATGCTCTTCTTTCCAGAGTCTCTAATACAGCAAGAAACATGAGCATGCCCAGAAAAAAAGAACTGTGTTTCCTACTCATACGGACCATATCTATTTAAACTCTGCTTATGAATCTCTAAGAAACCACAGCATCTCTTACATAGATGCTCTTTAGTTTATAGTAAAAAACGTGTTGGGTTCGTGAACTGTGTAAATTCATTTGAGCCGAAAAATCACTGGGTTTTCCGGAAATGAACTCTTGCTTGTAGGAAGACACAGAGCCTTTGGTTCAACTCTGTTTGTGAAGGGAAATTCAGACCAGTGTTCTCATCCATGAAACATACTCTGTTTTAACGCAAGAAGCATGCTCTTCTTTCCAGCGTCTCCAATAGAGCAAGAAACATGAGCATGCCCAGAAAAAAAGAACTGTGTTTCTTACTCATACAGACCATATCTAGTTAACTCTGCTTATGAAAGAGTAACAAAAAACTGCATCTCTTACATAGATGCTCTTTCCTTTATAGTGAAAAACGTGTTGGGTTCGTGAGCTGTGTAAATTCATTTGAGCCGAAAAATCACTGGGTTTACCGGAAATGAACTCTTCCTTGTAGGAAGACACAGAGCCTTTGGTTTAACTCCGTTTGTGAAGGGAAATTCAGACCAGTGTTCTCATCCATGAAACGCACTCTGTTTTAACGCAAGAAGCATCCTCTTCTGTCCAGAGTCTGCCATACAGCAAGACATATGAGCATGTCCAGAAAAAAAGAACTGTGTTTCTTACTCATACAGACCATATCTAGTTAAACTCTGCTTATGAAACAGTAACAAACCACTGCATCTCTTACATAGATGCTCTTTAGTTTACAGTGAAAAACGTGTTGGGTTCGTGAACTGTGTAAATTTTTTTGATCCGAAAAATCACTTGTTTTTTCCGGAAATGAACTCTTGCTTGTAGGAAGACACAGATCCTTTGGTTTAACTCCGTTTGTGAAGGGAAATTCAGACCAGTGTTCTCATCCATGAAACACACTCTGTTTTAACGCAAAGAGCATGCTCTTCTTTCCAGAGTCTCTAATACAGCAAGAAACATGAGCATGCCCAGAAAAAAAGAACTGTGTATCCTACTCATATGGACCATATCGAGTTGACCTCTGCTTATGAAACTGTAACAAACCACAGCATCTCTTACATAGATGCTCTTATTTTATAGTGAAAAACGTGTTGGGTTCGTGAATTTTGTAAATTCATTTGACCCGAAAAATCACTGGGATTAATGGAAATGAACTCTGGTTGCAGCAAGACACAGAGCCTTTGGTTTAACTCGTTTGTGAAGGCAAATTCAGACCAGTGTTCTCATCCATGAAACACCCTCTGTTTTAACACAAGAAGCATACTCTTCTGTCCAGAGTCTGCCATACAACAAGAAATATGAGCATGCCCAGAAAAAAAGAACTGTCTTTCCTCCTCATATGGACCATATCGAGTTGACCTCTGCTTATGAAACTGTAACAAACCACAGTGTGTCTTACATAGATGCTCTTTAGTTTATAGTGAAAAACGTGTTGGGTTCGTGAACTGTGTAAATTCATTTGAGCCGAAAAAACACTGGGTTTACTGGAAATGAAGTCTTGCTAGTAGGAAGACACAGATCCTTTGGTTTAACTCCTTTTTTGAAGGGAAATTCAGACCAGTGTTCTCATCCATGAAACATACTCTGTTTTAACGCAAGAAGCATGCTCTTCTTTCCAGCGCCTCCAATACAGCAAGAAACATGAGCATGCCCAGAAAAAAAGAACTGTGTTTCCTACTCATACGGATCATATCTATTTAAACTCTGCTTATGAAACTCTAACAAACCACAGCATCTCTTACATAGATGCTCTTTAGTTTATAGTAAAAAACGTGTTGGGTTTGTGAGCTGTGCAAATTCATTTGAGCCGAAAAATCACTGGGTTTTCCGGAAATGAACTCTTGCTTGTAGGAAGACACAGAGCCTTTGGTTTAACTCGTTTGTGCAGGGAAATTCAGAACAGTGTTCTCATCCATGAAACATACTCTGTTTTAACGCAAGAAGCATGCTCTTCTTTCCAGCGTCTCCAATAGAGCAAGAAACATGAGCATGCCCAGAAAAAAAGAACTGGGTTTCTTACTCATACAGACCATATCTAGTTAAACTCTGCTTATGAAACAGTAACAAACCACTGCATCTCTTACATAGATGCTCTTTCGTTTATAGTGAAAAACGTGTTGGGTTCGTGAGCTGTGTAAATTCATTTGAGCCGAAAAATCACTGGGTTTACCGGAAATGAACTCTTGCTTGTAGGAAGACACAGAGCCTTTGGTTTATCTCCGTTTGTGAAGGGAAATTCAGACCAGTGTTCCCATCCATGAAACACACTCTGTTTTAACGCAAAGAGCATGCTCTTCTTTCCAGAGTCTCTAATACAGCAAGAAACATGAGCATGCCCAGAAAAAAAGAACTGTGTTTCCTACTCATATGGACCATATCGAGTTGACCTCTGCTTATGAAACTGTAACAAACCACAGCATCTCTTACATAGATGCTCTTATTTTATAGTGAAATACGTGTTGGGTTCGTGAATTTTGTAAATTCATTTGAGCCGAAAAATCACTGGGATTAACGGAAATGAACTCTGGCTTGCAGCAAGACACAGAGCCTTTGGTTTAACTCGTTTGTGAAGGCAAATTCAGACCAGTGTTCTCATCCATGAAACACCCTCTGTTTTAACTCAAGAAGCATACTCTTCTGTCCAGAGTCTGCCATACAACAAGAAATATGAGCATGCCCAGAAAAAAAGAACTGTCTTTCCTCCTCATATGGACCATATCGAGTTGACCTCTGCTTATGAAACTGTAACAAACCACCATGTGTCTTACATAGATGCTCTTTAGTTTATAGTGAAAAACGTGTTGGGTTCGTGAACTGTGTAAATTCATTTGAGCCGAAAAAACACTGGGTTTACTGGAAATGAACTCTTGCTAGTAGGAAGACACAGATCCTTTGGTTTAACTCCTTTTTTGAAGGGAAATTCAGACCAGTGTTCTCACCCATGAAACACACTCTGTTGTAACGCGAAGAGCATGCTCTTCTTTCCAGAGTCTCTAATACAGCAAGAAACATGAGCATGCCCAGAAAAAAAGAACTGTGTTTCCTACTCATACGGACCATATCTATTTAAACTCTGCTTATGAAACTCTAAGAAACCACAGCATCTCTTACATAGATGCTCTTTAGTTTATAGTAAAAAACGTGTTGGGTTCGTGAACTGTGTAAATTCATTTGAGCCGAAAAATCACTGGGTTTTCCGGAAATGAACTCTTGCTTGTAGGAAGACACAGAGCCTTTGGTTTAACTCTGTTTGTGAAGGGAAATTCAGACCAGTGTTCTCATCCATGAAACATACTCTGTTTTAACGCAAGAAGCATGCCCTTCTTTCCAGCGTCTCCAATAGAGCAAGAAACATGAGCATGCCCAGAAAAAAAGAACTGTGTTTCTTACTCATACAGACCATATCTAGTTAACTCTGCTTATGAAAGAGTAACAAAAAACTGCATCTCTTACATAGATGCTCTTTCGTTTATAGTGAAAAACGTGTTGGGTTCGTGAGCTGTGTAAATTCATTTGAGCCGAAAAATCACTGGGTTTACCGGAAATGAACTCTTCCTTGTAGGAAGACACAGAGCCTTTGGTTTAACTCCGTTTGTGAAGGGAAATTCAGACCAGTGTTCTCATCCATGAAACGCACTCTGTTTTAACGCAAGAAGCATCCTCTTCTGTCCAGAGTCTGCCATACAGCAAGACATATGAGCATGTCCAGAAAAAAAGAACTGTGTTTCTTACTCATACAGACCATATCTAGTTAAACTCTGCTTATGAAACAGTAACAAACCACTGCATCTCTTACATAGATGCTCTTTAGTTTATAGTGAAAAACGTGTTGGGTTCGTGAACTGTGTAAATTTTTTTGATCCGAAAAATCACTTGTTTTTTCCGGAAATGAACTCTTGCTTGTAGGAAGACACAGATCCTTTGGTTTAACTCCGTTTGTGAAGGGAAATTCAGACCAGTGTTCTCATCCATGAAACACACTCTGTTTTAACGCAAAGAGCATGCTCTTCTTTCCAGAGTCTCTAATACAGCAAGAAACATGAGCATGCCCAGAAAAAAAGAACTGTGTATCCTACTCATATGGACCATATCGAGTTGACCTCTGCTTATGAAACTGTAACAAACCACAGCATCTCTTACATAGATGCTCTTATTTTATAGTGAAAAACGTGTTGGGTTCGTGAATTTTGTAAATTCATTTGAGCCGAAAAATCACTGGGATTAACGGAAATGAACTCTGGCTTGCAGCAAGACACAGAGCCTTTGGTTTAACTCGTTTGTGAAGGCAAATTCAGACCAGTGTTCTCATCCATGAAACATCCTCTGTTTTAACACAAGAAGCATACTCTTCTGTCCAGAGTCTGCCATACAACAAGAAATATGAGCATGCGCAGAAAAAAAGAACTGTCTTTCCTCCTCATATGGACCATATCGAGTTGACCTCTGCTTATGAAACTGTAACAAACCACCATGTGTCTTACATAGATGCTCTTTAGTTTATAGTGAAAAACGTGTTGGGTTCGTGAACTGTGTAAATTCATTTGAGCCGAAAAAACACTGGGTTTACTGGAAATGAAGTCTTGCTAGTAGGAAGACACAGATCCTTTGGTTTAACTCCTTTTTTGAAGGGAAATTCAGACCAGTGTTCTCACCCATGAAACACACTCTGTTGTAACGCGAAGAGCATGCTCTTCTTTCCAGAGTCTCTAATACAGCAAGAAACATGAGCATGCCCAGAAAAAAAGAACTGTGTTTCCTACTCATACGGACCATATCTATTTAAACTCTGCTTATGAAACTCTAAGAAACCACAGCATCTCTTACATAGATGCTCTTTAGTTTATAGTAAAAAACGTGTTGGGTTCGTGAACTGTGTAAATTCATTTGAGCCGAAAAATCACTGGGTTTTCCGGAAATGAACTCTTGCTTGTAGGAAGACACAGAGCCTTTGGTTTAACTCTGTTTGTGAAGGGAAATTCAGACCAGTGTTCTCATCCATGAAACGCACTCTGTTTTAACGCAAGAAGCATCCTCTTCTGTCCAGAGTCTGCCATACAGCAAGACATATGAGCATGTCCAGAAAAAAAGAACTGTGTTTCTTACTCATACAGACCATATCTAGTTAAACTCTGCTTATGAAACAGTAACAAACCACTGCATCTCTTACATAGATGCTCTTTAGTTTATAGTGAAAAACGTGTTGGGTTCGTGAACTGTGTAAATTTTTTTGATCCGAAAAATCACTTGTTTTTTCCGGAAATGAACTCTTGCTTGTAGGAAGACACAGATCCTTTGGTTTAACTCCGTTTGTGAAGGGAAATTCAGACCAGTGTTCTCATCCATGAAACACACTCTGTTTTAACGCAAAGAGCATGCTCTTCTTTCCAGAGTCTCTAATACAGCAAGAAACATGAGCATGCCCAGAAAAAAAGAACTGTGTTTCCTACTCATATGGACCATATCGAGTTGACCTCTGCTTATGAAACTGTAACAAACCACAGCATCTCTTACATAGATGCTCTTATTTTATAGTGAAAATCGTGTTGGGTTCGTGAATTTTGTAAATTCATTTGACCCGAAAAATCACTGGGATTAACGGAAATGAACTCTGGTTGCAGCAAGACACAGAGCCTTTGGTTTAACTCGTTTGTGAAAGCAAATTCAGACCAGTGTTCTCATCCATGAAACACCCTCTGTTTTAACACAAGAAGCATACTCTTCTGTCCAGAGTCTGCCATACAACAAGAAATATGAGCATGCCCAGAAAAAAAGAACTGTCTTTCCTCCTCATATGGACCATATCGAGTTGACCTCTGCTTATGAAACTGTAACAAACCACAGTGTGTCTTACATAGATGCTCTTTAGTTTATAGTGAAAAACGTGTTGGGTTCGTGAACTGTGTAAATTCATTTGAGCCGAAAAAACACTGGGTTTACTGGAAATGAAGTATTGCTAGTAGGAAGACACAGATCCTTTGGTTTAACTCCTTTTTTGAAGGGAAATTCAGACCAGTGTTCTCATCCATGAAACATACTCTGTTTTAACACAAGAAGCATACTCTTCTGTCCAGAGTCTGCCATACAACAAGAAATATGAGCATGCCCAGAAAAAAAGAACTGTCTTTCCTCCTCATATGGACCATATCGAGTTGACCTCTGCTTATGAAACTGTAACAAACCACAGTGTGTCTTACATAGATGCTCTTTAGTTTATAGTGAAAAACGTGTTGGGTTCGTGAACTGTGTAAATTCATTTGAGCCGAAAAAACACTGGGTTTACTGGAAATGAAGTCTTGCTTGTAGGAAGACACAGAGCCTTTGGTTTAACTCGTTTGTGCAGGGAAATTCAGAACAGTGTTCTCATCCATGAAACATACTCTGTTTTAACGCAAGAAGCATGCTCTTCTTTCCAGCGTCTCCAATAGAGCAAGAAACATGAGCATGCCCAGAAAAAAAGAACTGGGTTTCTTACTCATACAGACCATATCTAGTTAAACTCTGCTTATGAAACAGTAACAAACCACTGCATCTCTTACATAGATGCTCTTACGTTTATACTGAAAAACGTGTTGGGTTCGTGAGCTGTGTAAATTCATTTTAGCCGAAAAATCACTGGGTTTACCGGAAATGAACTCTTGCTTGTACGAAGACACAAACCCTTTGGTTTAACTCCGTTTGTGAAGGGAAAATCAGACCAGTGTTCTCATCCATGAAACACACTCTGTTTTAACGCAAGAAGCAGCCTCTTCTGTCCAGAGTCTGCCATACAGCAAGACATATGAGCATGTCCAGCAAAAAAGAACTGTGTTTCTTACTCATACAGACCATATCTAGTTAAACTCTGCTTATGAAAGAGCAACAAACCACGGCATTTCTTACATAGATGCTCTTTAGTTTATAGTGAAAAACGTGTTGGGTTCGTGAACTGTGTAAATTTTTTTGGTCCGAAAAATCACTTGTTTTTTCCGGAAATGAACTCTTGCTTGTAGGAAGACACAGATCCTTTGGTTTAACTCCGTTTGTGAAGGGAAATTCAGACCAGTGTTCCCATCCATGAAACACACTCTGTTTTAACGCAAAGAGCATGCTCTTCTTTCCAGAGTCTCTAATACAGCAAGAAACATGAGCATGCCCAGAAAAAAAGAACTGTGTTTCCTACTCATACGGACCATATCGAGTTGAACTCTGCTTATGAAACTCTAACAAACCACAGCATGTCTTACATAGATGCTCTTTAGGTTATAGTGAAAAACGTGTTGGGTTCGTGAACTGTGTAAATTCATTTGAGTCGAAAAATCACTGGCTTTTACGGAAATGAACTCTGGCTTGTAGGAAGACACAGAGCCTTTGGTTTAACTCAGTTTGTGAAGGGAAATTCAGACCAGTGTTCTCATCCATGAAACACACTATGTTTTAACGCAAAGAGCATGCTCTACTTTCCGGCGTCTGCAATATAGCAAGAAACATGAGCATGCCCTGATAAAATGAACTGTGCTTCCTACTCATACGGACCATATCTAGGTGAACTCTGCTTATGAAACTGTAACAAACCACAGTAGGTCTTACATAGATGCACTTTAGTTAATAGTGACAAACGTGTGGGTTTCATGAACTGTGTAAATTAATTTGAGCCGAAAAACCCCTGAGTTTCCCGGAAAGGAACTCTTTGTTATAGGAAGAGAGAGTCTTAGGTTTAATTCCGTTTGTGAAGGAAAATTCAGACCAGTGTTCTCATCCATGAAACATACTCTGTTTTAACGCAAGAAGCATGCTCTTCTTTCCAGCGTCTCCAATAGAGCAAGAAACATGAGCATGCCCAGAAAAAAAGAACTGTGTTTCTTACTCATACAGACCATATCTAGTTAAACTCTGCTTATGAAACAGTAACAAACCACTGCATCTCTTACATAGATGCTCTTTCGTTTAAAGTGAAAAACGTGTTGGGTTCGTGAGCTGTGTAAATTCATTTGAGCCGAAAAATCACTGGGTTTACCGGAAATGAACTCTTGCTTGTACGAAGACACAGATCCTTTGGTTTAACTCCGTTTGTGAAGGGAAATTCAGACCAGTGTTCTCATCCATGAAACACACTCTGTTTTAACGCAAAGAGCATGCTCTTCTTTCCAGAGTCTCTAATACAGCAAGAAACATGAGCATGCCCAGAAAAAAAGAACTGTGTTTCCTACTCATACGGACCATATCGAGTTGAACTCTGCTCATGAAACTCTAACAAACCACAGCATGTCTTACATAGATGCTCTTTAGGTTATAGTGAAAAACGTGTTGGGTTCGTGAACTGTGTAAATTCATTTGAGTCGAAAAATCACTGGCTTTTACGGAAATGAACTCTGGCTTGTAGGAAGACACAGAGCCTTTGGATTAACTCAGTTTGTGAAGGGAAATTCAGACCAGTGTTCTCATCCATGAAACACACTATGTTTTAACGCAAAGAGCATGCTCTACTTTCCAGCGTCTGCAATATAGCAAGAAACATGAGCATGCCCTGATAAAGTGAACTGTGCTTCCTACTCATACGGACCATATCTAGGTGAACTCTGCTTATGAAACTGTAACAAACCACAGTAGGTCTTACATAGATACTCTTTAGTTAATAGTGACGAACTTGTGGGTTTCATGAACTGTGTAAATTAATTTGAGCCGAAAAACCCCTGAGTCTACCGGAAATGAACTCTTTCTTATAGGAAGACAGAGTCTTAGGTTTAACTCCGTTTGTGAAGGAAAATTCAGACCAGTGTTCTCATCCATGAAACATACTCTGTTTTAACGCAAGAAGCATGCTCTTCTTTCCAGCGTCTCCAATAGAGCAAGAAAAATGAGCATGCCCAGAAAAAAAGAACTGTGTTTCTTACTCATACAGACCATATCTAGTTAAACTCTGCTTATGAAACAGTAACAAACCACTGCATCTCTTACATAGATGCTCTTTCGTTTATAGTGAAAAACGTGTTGGGTTCGTGAGCTGTGTAAATTCATTTGAGCCGAAAAATCACTGGGTTTACCGGAAATGAACTCTTGCTTGTAGGAAGACACAGAGCCTTTGGTTTAACTCTGTTTTTGAAGGGAAATTCAGACCAGTTTTCTCATCCATGAAACACCCTCTGTTTTAACGCAAGAAGCATCCTCTTCTGTCCAGAGTCTGCCATACAACAAGAAATATGAGCATGTCCAGAAAAAAATAACTGTGTTTACTACTCATAAGGACCATATCTAGTTGAACTCTGCTCATGAAACTGTAACAAACCACAGCATCTCTTCCATAGATGCTCTTTAGTTAATAGTGAAAATCGTGGTGAGTTCGTGAACAGTGTAAATTCTTTTGATCAGAAAAATCACTTGCTTTTCTGATAATGAATGCTTGCTTGTAAGAAGACACAGATACTTTGGTTTAACCCCGTTTGTGAAGGGAAATTCAGACCAGTGTTCTCATCCATGAAACACACTCTGTTTTAACGCAAAGAGCATGCTCTTCTTTCCAGAGTCTCTAATACAGCAAGAAACATGAGCATGCCCAGAAAAAAAGAACTGTGTTTCTTACTCATACGGACCATATCGAGTTGAACTCTGCTTATGAAACTCTAACAAACCACAGCATGTCTTACATAGATGCTCTTTAGGTTATAGTGAAAAACGTGTTGGGTTCGTGAACTGTGTAAATTCATTTGAGTCGAAAAATCACTGGCTTTTACGGAAATGAACTCTGGCTTGTAGGAAGACATAGAGCCTTTGGTTTAACTCAGTTTGTGAAGGGAAATTCAGACCAGTGTTCTCATCCATGAAACACACTATGTTTTAACGCAAAAAGCATGCTCTACTTTCCGGCGTCTGCAATATAGCAAGAAACATGAGCATGCCCTGAAAAAATGAACTGTGCTTCCTACTCATACGGACCATATCTAGGTGAACTCTGCTTATGAAACTGTAACAAACCACAGTAGGTCTTACATAGATGCACTTTAGTTAATAGTGACAAACGTGTGGGTTTCATGAACTGTGTAAATTAATTTGATCCGAAAAAACCCTTAGTTTACCGGAAATGAACTCTTTGTTATAGGAAGACAGAGTCTTAGGTTTAACTCCGTTTGTGAAGGAAAATTCACACCAGTGTTCTCATCCATGAAACATACTCTGTTTTAACGCAAGAAGCATACTCTTCTTTCCAGCGTCTCCAATAGAGCAAGAAACATGAGCATGCCCAGAAAAAAAGAACTGTGTTTCTTACTCATACAGACCATATCTATTTAAACTCTGCTTATGAAACAGTAACAAACCACTGCATCTCTTACATAGATGCTCTTTCGTTTATAGTGAAAAACGTGTTGGGTTCGTGAGCTGTGTAAATTCATTTGAGCCGAAAAATCACTGGGTTTACCGGAAATGAACTCTTGCATGTAGGAAGACACAGAGCCTTTGGTTTAACTCCGTTTGTGAAGGGAAAATCAGACCAGTGTTCTCATCCATGAAACACACTCTGTTTTAACGCAAGAAGCATCCTCTTCTGTCCAGAGTCTGCCATACAGTAAGACATATGAGCATGTCCAGCAAAAAAGAACTGTGTTTCTTACTCATACAGACCATATCTAGTTAAACTCTGCTTATGAAACAGTAACAAACCACTGCATTTCTTACATAGATGCTCTTTAGTTAATAGTGAAAATCGTGGTGGGTTCGTGAACAGTGTAAATTCTTTTGATCAGAAAAATCACTTGCTTTTCCGATAATGAATGCTTGCTTGTAGGAAGACACAGATACTTTGGTTTAACCCCGTTTGTGAAGGGAAATTCAGACCAGTGTTCTCATCCATGAAACACACTCTGTTTTAACGCTAAGAGCATGCTCTTCTTTCCAGAGTCTCTAATACAGCAAGAAACATGAGCATGCCCAGAAAAAAAGAACTGTGTTTCCTACTCATATGGACCATATCGAGTTGAACTCTGCTTATGAAACTCTTACAAACCACAGCATCTCTTACATAGATGCTCTTATTTTTTAGTGAAAAACGTGTTGGGTTCGTGAATTTTGTAAATTCATTTGAGCCGAAAAATCACTGGGTTTACCGGAAATGAACTCTTGCTTGTAGGAAGACACAGAGCCTTTGGTTTAACTCCGTTTGTGAAGGGAAATTCAGACCAGTGTTCTCATCCATGAAACATACTCTGTTTTAACGCAAGAAGCATGCTCTTCTTTCCAGCGTCTCCAATAGAGCAAGAAACATGAGCATGCCCAGAAAAAAAGAACTGGGTTTCTTACTCATACAGACCATATCTAGTTAAACTCTGCTTATGAAACAGTAACAAACCACTGCATCTCTTACATAGATGCTCTTATTTTTTAGTGAAAAACGTGTTGGGTTCGTGAATTTTGTAAATTCATTTGAGCCGAAAAATCACTGGGATTAACGGAAATGAACTCTGGCTTGCAGCAAGACACAGAGCCTTTGGTTTAACTCGTTTGTGAAGGCAAATTCAGACCAGTGTTCTCATCCATGAAACACCCTCTGTTTTAACACAAGAAGCATACTATTCTGTCCAGACTCTGCCATACAACAAGAAATATGAGCATGCCCAGAAAAAAAGAACTGTCTTTCCTCCTCATATGGACCATATCGAGTTGACCTCTGCTTATGAAACTGTAACAAACCACAGTGTGTCTTACATAGATGCTCTTTAGTTTATAGTGAAAAACGTGTTGGGTTCGTGAACTGTGTAAATTCATTTGAGCCGAAAAAACACTGGGTTTACTGGAAATGAACTCTTGCTAGTAGGAAGACACAGATCCTTTGGTTTAACTCCTTTTTTGAAGGGAAATTCAGACCAGTGTTCTCACCCATGAAACACACTCTGTTGTAACGCGAAGAGCATGCTCTTCTTTCCAGAGTCTCTAATACAGCAAGAAACATGAGCATGCCCAGAAAAAAAGAACTGTGTTTCCTACTCATACGGACCATATCTATTTAAACTCTGCTTATGAAACTCTAACAAACCACAGCATCTCTTACATAGATGCTCTTTAGTTTATAGTAAAAAACATGTTGGGTTCGTGAACTGTGTAAATTCATTTGAGCCGAAAAATCACTGGGTTTTCCGGAAATGAACTCTTGCTTGTAGGAAGACTCAGATCCTTTGGTTTAACTCTGTTTGTGAAGGGAAATTCAGACCAGTGTTCTCATCCATGAAACACACTCTGTTTTAACGCAAAGAGCATGCTCTTCTTTCCAGAGTCTCTAATACAGCAAGAAACATGAGCATGCCCAGAAAAAAAGAACTGTGTTTCCTATTCATATGGACCATATCGAGTTGAACTCTGCTTATGAAACTGTAACAAACCACAGCATCTCTTACATAGATGCTCTTATTTTATAGTGAAAAACGTGTTGGGTTCGTGAATTTTGTAAATTCATTTGAGCCGAAAAATCACTGGGATTAACGGAAATGAACTCTGGCTTGCAGCAAGACACAGAGCCTTTGGTTTAACTCGTTTGTGAAGGCAAATTCAGACCAGTGTTCTCATCCATGAAACACCCTCTGTTTTAACACAAGAAGCATACTCTTCTGTCCAGAGTCTGCCATACAACAAGAAATATGAGCATGCCCAGAAAAAAAGAACTGTCTTTCCTCCTCATATGGACCATATCGAGTTGACCTCTGCTTATGAAACTGTAACAAACCACAGTGTGTCTTACATAGATGCTCTTTAGTTTATAGTGAAAAACGTGTTGGGTTCGTGAACTGTGTAAATTCATTTAAGCCGAAAAAACACTGGGTTTACTGGAAATGAACTCTTGCTAGTAGGAAGACACAGATCCTGTGGTTTAACTCCTTTTTTGAAGGGAAATTCAGACCAGTGTTCTCACCCATGAAACACACTCTGTTTTAACGCGAAGAGCATGCTCTTCTTTCCAGAGTCTCTAATACAGCAAGAAACATGAGCATGCCCAGAAAATAAGAACTGTCTTTCCTCCTCATATGGACCATATCGAGTTGACCTCTGATTATGAACCTGTAACAAACCACAGTGTGTCTTTCATAGATGCTCTTTAGTTTATAGTGAAAAACGTGTTGGGTTCGTGAACTGTGTAAATTCATTTGAGCCGAAAAAACAGTGGGTTTACTGGAAACGAACTCTTGCTTGTATGAAGACACAGAGCCTTTGGTTTAACTCCATTTGTGAAGGGAAATTCAGACCAGTGTACTCATCCATGAAACATACTCTGTTTTAATGCAAGAAGCATGCTCTTCTTTCCAGCGCCTCCAATACAGCAAGAAACATGAGCATGCCCAGAAAAAAAAAAACTGTGTTTCCTACTCATACGGACCATATCTATTTAAACTCTGCTTATGAAACTCTAACAAACCACAGCATCTCTTACATAGATGATCTTTAGTTTATAGTAAAAAACGTGTTGGGTTCGTGAACTGTGTAAATTCATTTGAGCCGAAAAATCACTGGGTTTTCCGTAAATGAACTCTTGCTTGTAGGAAGACACAGAGCCTTTGGTTTAACTCTGTTTGTGAAGGGAAATTCAGACCAGTGTTCTCATCCATGAAACATACTCTGTTTTAACGCAAGAAGCATGCTCTTCTTTCCAGAGTCTGCCATACAACAAGAAATATGAGCACGTCCAGAAAAAAATAACTGTGTTTACTACTCATAAGGACCATATCTAGTTGAAATCTGCTTATGAAACTGTAACAAACCACAGCATCTCTTCCATAGATGCTCTTTAGTTAGTAGTGAAAATCGTGTTGGGTTCATGAACTGTGTAAATTCTTTTGATCCGAAAAATCACTTGTTTTTACGGTAATGAATTCTTGCTTGTAGGAAGACACAGATCCTTTGGTTTAACTCCGTTTGTGAAGGGAAATTCAGACCAGTGTTCTCATCCATGAAACACACTCTGTTTTAACGCGAAGAGCATGCTCTTCTTTCCAGTGTCTCTAATACAGCAAGAAACATGAGCATGCCCAGAAAAAAAGAACTGTGTTTCCTACTCATATTGACCATATCGAGTTGACCTCTGCTTATGAAACTGTAACAAACCACAGTATGTCTTACATAGATGCTTTTTAGTTTATAGTGAAAAACGTGTTGGGTTCGTGAACTGTGTAAATTCATTTGAGCCGAAAAAACACTGGGTTTACCGGAAATGAACTCTTGCTTGTAGGAAGACACAGAGCCTTTGGTTTAACTCCATTTGTGAAGGGAAATTCAAACCAGTGTTCTCATCCATAAAACACCCTCTGTTTTAACACAAGAAGCATGCTCTTCTTTCCAGCGCCTCCAATACAGCAAGAAACATGAGCATGCCCAGAAAAAAAGAACTGTGTTTCCTACTCATACGGACCATATCGAGTTGAACTCTGCTTATGAAACTCAAACAAACCACAGCATGTTTTACATAGATGCTCTTTAGGTTATAGTGAAAAACGTGTTGGGTTCGTGAACTGTGTAAATTCATTTGAGTCGAAAAATCACTGGGTTTTACGGAAATGAACTCTGGCTTGTAGGAAGACACAGAGCCTTTGGTTTAACTCAGTTTGTGAAGGGAAATTCAGACCAGTGTTCTCATCCATGAAACACACTATGTTTTAACGCAAAGAGCATGCTCTACTTTCCAGCATCTGCAATATAGCAAGAAACATGAGCATGCCCTGATAAAATGAACTGTGCTTCCTACCTATACGGACCATATCTAGGTGAACTCTGCTTATGAAACTGTAACAAACCACAGTAGGTCTTACATAGATGCTCTTTAGTTAATAGTGACAAACGTGTTTGTTTCATGAACTGTGTAAATTAATTTGAGCCGAAAAACCCCTGAGTTTACCGGAAATGAACTATTGCTTGTAGGAAGACACAGAGCCTTTGGTTTAACTACGTTTGTGAAGGGAAAATCAGACCAGTGTTCTCATCCATGAAACATACTCTGTTTTAACGCAAGAAGCATCCTCTTCTGTCCAGAGTCTGCCATACAGCAAGACATATGAGCATGTCCAGAAAAAAAGCAATATAGCAAGAAACATGAGCATGCCCTGTAAAAATGAACTGTGTTTCCTACTCATACCGACCATATCTAGTTGAACTCTGCTTATGAAACTGTAACAAAACACAGCATGTCTTACATAGATGCTCTTTAGTTAATAGTGAAAATCGTGTTGGGTTCGTGAATTGTGTAAATTCATTTGAGCTGAAAAATCACTGGGTATACCGGAAATGAACTCTTGCTTGTTGGAAGACACAGAGACTTTGGTTTAACTCCGTTTGTGAAGGGATATTTAGACCAGTGTTCTCATCCATGAAACACACTCTGTTTTAACGAAAGAGCATGCTCTTCTTTCCAGAGTCTCTAATACAGCAAGAAACATGAGGATGCCCAGAAAAAAAGAACTGTGTTTCCTACTCATACAGACCATATCTAGTTGAACTCTGCTTATGAAACTGAAACAAACCAAAGCATGTCTTACATACATGCTCTTTAGTTAATAGTGACAAACGTGTGGGGTTTACGAACTGTGTAAGTTCATTTGAGCCGAAAAAGCCCTGGGTTTTCCGGAAATGAACTCTTGCTTGTAGGAAGACACAGAGCATTTGGTTTACTCCGTTTGTGAAGGGAAATTCAGACCAGTGTTCTCATCCATGAAAAACACTCTGTTTTAACGCAAAGAGCATGCTCTTCTTTCCAGATTCTATAATACAGCAAGAAACATGAGCATGCCCAGAAAAAAAGAACTGTGTTTCCTAATCATACGGACCATATCTAATTGAACTCTGGTTATGAAACTGTAACAAACCACAGCATCTCTTACATAGATGCTCTTTCGTTAACAGTGAAAAACGTGTTGGGTTCGTGAAATGTGTAAATTCATTTGAGCCGAAAAATCACTGGGTTTACCGGAAATGAACTCTTACTTGTAGGAAGACATAGAGCTTTTGGTTTAACTCCGTTTGTGATGCGAAATTCAGACCAGTGTTCTCATCGATGAAACATACTCTGTTGTAACGCCTGAAGCATGCTCTTCTTTCCAGCGTCTGCAATATAGCAAGAAACATGAGCATGCCCTGAAAAAATGAACTGTGTTTCCTACTCATACCGACCATATCTAGTTGAACTCTGCTTATGAAACTGTAACAAAACACAGCATGTCTTACATAGATGCTCTTTAGTTAATAGTGAAAATCGTGTTGGGTTCGTGAATTGTGTAAATTCATTTGAGCTGAAAAATCACTGGGTTTACCGGAAATGAACTCTTGCTTGTTGGAAGACACAGAGACTTTGGTTTAACTCCGTTTGTGAAGGGATATTTTGACGAGTGTTCTCATCCATGAAACACACTATGTTTTAACGAAAGAGCATGCTCTTCTTTCCAGAGTCTCTAATACAGCAAGAAACATGAGCATGCCCAGAAAAAAAGAACTGTGTTTCCTACACATACGGACCATATCTAGTTGAACTATGCTTATGAAACTGTAACAAACCACAGCATGTCTTACATAGATGCTCTTTAGTTAATAGTGAAAAACGTGTTGTGTTCAAGAATTGTGTAAGTTCATTTGAGTCAAAAAAACCCCTGGGTTTACCGGATATGAACTCTTGCTTGTAGGAAGACACAGAGCATTTGGTATACACCATTTGTGAAGGTAAATTCAGACCAGTGTTCTCATCCATGAAAAACACTCTTTTTTAACGCAAAGAGCATGCTCTTCTTTCTAGAGTCTATACTACAGCAAGAAACATGAGCATGCCCTGAAAAAAAGAACTGTGTTTCCTAATCATACGGACCATATCTAATTGAACTCTGGTTATGAAACTGTAACAAACCACAGCATCTCTTACATAGATGCTCTTTCGTTAATAGTGCAAAAAGTGTTGGGTTCGTGAACTGGGTAAATTCATTTGAGCCGAAAAATCACTGGGTTTACCGGAAATGAACTCTAACTTGTAGGAAGACATAGAGCTTTTGGTTTAACTCCGTTTGTGATGCGAAATTCAGACCAGTGTTCTCATCCATGAAACATACTCTGTTGTAACGCCTGAAGCATGCTCTTCTTTCCAGCATCTCCAATAAAGCAAGAAACATGTGCATGCCCTAAAAAAAAAAAACTGTGTTTCTTACCCATATGGACCATATGTAGTTAAACCCTGCTTGTGAAACTGTAACAAACCACAGCATCTCTTATATAGATGCTCTTTAGTTTATAGTGAAAATCGTGTTGGGTTCGTGAACTGGGTAAATTCATTTGAGCCGAAAAATCACTGGGTTTACCGGAAATGATCTCTTGCTTGTAGGAAGACACCGAGCCTTTGGTTTAACTCCGTTTGTGAAGGTAAATTCAGACCAGTGTTCTCATCCATGAAACACACTCTGTTTTAACGCAAGAAGCATGCTCTTCTTTCCAGCGCCTCCAATACAGCAAGAAACATGAGCATGCCCTGAAAAAAAGAACTGTGTTTCCTACTCATACGGACCATATCTAGTTGAACTCTGCTTATGAAACTGAAACAAACCAAAGCATGTCTTACATACATGCTCTTTAGTTAATAGTGACAAACGTGTGGGGTTTACGAACTGTGTAAGTTCATTTGTGCCGAAAAAGCCCTGGGTTTTCCGGAAATGAACTCTTGCTTGAAGGAAGACACAGAGCATTTGGTTTACTCCGTTTGTGAAGGGAAATTCAGACCAGTGTTCTCATCCATGAAAAACACTCTGTTTTAAGGCAAAGAGCATGCTCTTCTTTCCAGATTCTATAATACAGCAAGAAACATGAGCATGCCCAGAAAAAAAGAACTGTGTTTCCTAATCATACGGACCATATCTAATTGAACTCTGGTTATGAAACTGTAACAAACCACAGCATCTCTTACATAGATGCTCTTTCATTAACAGTGAAAAAAGTGCTGGGTTCGTGAAATGTGTAAATTCATTTGAGCCGAAAAATCACTGGGTTTACCGGAAATGAACTCTTACTTGTAGGAAGACATAGAGCTTTTGGTTTAACTCCGTTTGTGATGCGAAATTCAGACCAGTGTTCTCATCGATGAAACATACTCTGTTGTAACGCCTGAAGCATGCTCTTCTTTCCATCATCTCCTATAAAGCAAGAAACATGTGCATGCCCTAAAAAAAAAAAAAAACTGTGTTTCTTACCCATATGGACCATATGTAGTTAAACCCTGCTTATGAAACTGTAACAAACCACAGCATCTCTTACACAGATGCTCTTTAGTTTATAGTGAAAAACGTGTTGGGTTTGTGAACTGTGTAAATTCATTTGAGCTGAAAAATCACTGGGTATACCGGAAATGAACTCTTGCTTGTAGGAAGACACAGAGCCTTTGGTTTAACTACGTTCGTGAAGGGAAATTCAGACCAGTGTTCTCATCCATGAAACACACTATGTTTTAACGCAAAGAGCATGCTCTTTTTTCCAGAGTCTCTAATACTGCCAGAAACATGAGCATGCCCCAAAAAAAAGAAATGTGTTTCCTACTCATACGGACCATATCGAGTTGAACTCTCCTTATGAAATTGTAACAAACCACAATATGTCTTACATAGAGGCTCTTTAGTTTATAGTGAAAAACGTGTTGTGTACATGAACTGTGTAAATTCATTTGGCCGAAAAATCACTGGGTTTACCGGAAATGAACTCTTTCTGGTAGGAAGACACAGAGCCTTGGTTTAACTCCGTTTGTGAAGGGAAATTCAGACCAGTGTTCTCATCCATGAAACACTCTCTGTTTTAACGCGAAGAGCATGCTCTTCTTTCCAGAGTCACTAATACAGCAAAAACATGACCATGCCCAGAAAAAAAGAACTGTGTTTCCTAGTTATACAGACAATATCTAGTTAAACTCTACTTATGAAACTGTAACAAACCACAGCATCTCTTACATACATGCTCTTATTTTATAGTGAAAAACGTGTTGGATTCGTGAACTTTGTAAATTCATTTGAGCTGAAAAATCACTGGGATTTCCGGAAATGAACTCTTGCTTGTAGGAAGACCCAGAGCTTTTGGTTTAACTCCGTTTGTGAAGGGAAATTCAGACCAGTTTTCTCATACATGAAACACACTATGTTTTAAAGCAAAGAGCATGCTCTTCTTTCCAGATTCTATAATACAGCAAGAAACATGAGCATGCCCAGAAAAAAAGAACTGTGTTTCCTAATTATACGGACCTTATCTAATTGAACTCTGGTTATGAAACTGTAAGAAACCACAGAATCTCTTACATAGATGCTCTTTCGTTAACAGTGAAAAAAGTGTTCGGTTCGTGAAATGTGTAAATTCATTGAGCCGAAAAATAACTGGGTTTACAGGAAATGAACTCTTGCTTGTAGGAAGACACAGAGCTTTTGGTTTAACTCCGTTTGTGAAGGGAAATTCAGACCAGTTTTCTCATACATGAAACACACTATGTTTTAACGCAAAGAGCATGCTCTTCTTTCCAGCGTCTGCAATATAGCAAGAAACATGAGCATGCCCTGAAAAAATGAACTGTGTTTCCTACTCTTACCGGCCATATCTAGTTGAACTCTGCTTATGAAACTGTAACAAAACACAGCATGTCTTACATAGATGCTCTTTAGTTAATAGTGAAAATCGTGTTGGGTTCGTGAATTGTGTAAATTCATTTGAGCTGAAAAATCACTGGGTTTACCGGAAATGAACTCTTCCTTGTTGGAAGACACAGAGACTTTGGTTTAACTCCGTTTGTGAAGGGATATTTTGACGAGTGTTCTCATCCATGAAACACACTATGTTTTAACGAAAGAGCATGCTCTTCTTTCCAGAGTCTCTAATACAGCAAGAAACATGAGCATGCCCAGAAAAAAAGAACTGTGTTTTCTACACATATGGACCATATCTAGTTGAACTATGCTTATGAAACTGTAACAAACCACAGCATGTCTTACATAGATGCTCTTTAGTTAATAGTGAAAAACGTGTTGTGTTCAAGAATTGTGTAAGTTCATTTGAGTCAAAAAACCCCTGGGTTTACCGGATATGAACTCTTGCTTGTAGGAAGACACAGAGCATTTGGTATACACCGTTTGTGAAGGTAAATTCAGACCAGTGTTCTCATCCATGAAAAACACTCTGTTTTAACGCAAAGAGCATGCTCTTCTTTCTAGAGTCTATACTACAGCAAGAAACATGAGCATGCCCTGAATAAAAGAACTGTGTTTCCTAATCATACGGACCATATCTAATTGAACTCTGGTTATGAAACTGTAACAAACCACAGCATCTCTTACATAGATGCTCTTTCGTTAACAGTGAAAAAAGTGTTGGGTTCGTGAAATGTGTAAATTCATTTGAGCCGAAAAATCACTGGGTTTACCGGAAATGAACTCTTACTTGTAGGAAGACATAGAGCTTTTGGTTTAACTCCGTTTGTGATGCAAAATTCAGACCAGTGTTCTCATCGATGAAACATACTCTGTTGTAACGCCTGAAGCATGCTCTTCTTTCCATCATCTCCTATAAAGCAAGAAACATGTGCATGCCCTAAAAAAAAAAAAAAACTGTGTTTCTTACCCATATGGACCATATGTAGTTAAACCCTGCTTATGAAACTGTAACAAACCACAGCATCTCTTACACAGATGCTCTTTAATTTATAGTGAAAAACGTGTTGGGTTTGTGAACTGTGTAAATTCATTTGAGCTGAAAAATCACTGGGTATACCGGAAATGAACTCTTGCTTGTAGGAAGACACAGAGCCTTTGGTTTAACTACGTTTGTGAAGGGAAATTCAGACCAGTGTTCTCATCCATGAAACACACTATGTTTTAACGCAAAGAGCATGCTCTTTTTTCCAGAGTCTCTAATACTGCCAGAAACATGAGCATGCCCCCAAAAAAAGAAATGTGTTTCCTACTCATACGGACCATATCGAGTTGAACTCTCCTTATGAAATTGTAACAAACCACAATATGTCTTACATAGATGCTCTTTAGTTTATAGTGAAAAACGTGTTGGGTACATGAACTGTGTAAATTCATTTGAGCCGAAAAATCACTGGGTTTACCGGAAATGAACTCTTTCTGGTAGGAAGACACAGAGCCTTGGTTTAACTCCGTTTGTGAAGGGAAATTCAGACCAGTGTTCTCATCCATGAAACACTCTCTGTTTTAACGCGAAGAGCATGCTCTTCTTTCCAGAGTCACTAATACAGCAAAAACATGACCATGCCCAGAAAAAAAGAACTGTGTTTCCTAGTTATACAGACAATGTCTAGTTAAACTCTACTTATGAAACTGTAACAAACCACAGCATCTCTTACATAGATGCTCTTTCGTTAACAGTGAAAAAAGTGTTCGGTTCGTGAAATGTGTAAATTCATTGAGCCGAAAAATAACTGGGTTTACAGGAAATGAACTCTTGCTTGTAGGAAGACACAGAGCTTTTGGTTTAACTCCGTTTGTGAAGAGAAATTCAGACCAGTTTTCTCATACATGAAACACACTATGTTTTAACGCAAAGAGCATGCTCTTCTTTCCAGCGTCTGCAATATAGCAAGAAACATGAGCATGCCCTGAAAAAATGAACTGTGTTTCCTACTCATACCGACCATATCTAGTTGAACTCTGCTTATGAAACTGTAACCAAACACAGCATGTCTTACATAGATGCTCTTTAGTTAATAGTGAAAATCGTGTTGGGTTCGTGAATTGTGTAAATTCATTTGAGCTGAAAAATCACTGGGTTTACCGGAAATGAACTCTTGCTTGATGGAAGACACATAGACTTTGGTTTAACTCCGTTTGTGAATGGATATTTAGACCAGTGTTCTCATCCATGAAACACACTATGTTTTAACGAAAGAGCATGCTCTTCTTTCCAGAGTCTCTAATACAGCAAGAAACATGAGCATGCCCTGAATAAAAGAACTGTGTTTCCTAATCATACGGACCATATCTAATTGAACTCTGGTCATGAAACTGTAACAAACCACAGCATCTCTTACATAGATGCTTTTTCGTTAATAGTGCAAAAAGTGTTGGGTTCGTGAACTGGGTAAATTCATTTGAGCCGAAAAATCACTGGGTTTACCGGAAATGAACTCTTACTTGTAGGAAGACATAGAGCTTTTGGTTTAACTCCGTTTGTGATGCGAAATTCAGACCAGTGTTCTCATCCATGAAACATACTCTGTTGTAACGCCTGAAGCATGCTCTTCTTTCCAGCATCTCCAATAAAGCAAGAAACATGTGCATGCCCTAAAAAAAAAAAAAACTGTGTTTCTTACCCATATGGACCATATGTAGTTAAACCCTGCTTATGAAACTGTAACAAACCACAGCATCTCTTACATAGATGCTGTTTAGTTTATAGTGAAAAACGTGTTGGGTTTGTGAACTGTGTAAATTCATTTGAGCTGAAAAATCACTGGGTATACTGGAAATGAACTCTTGCTTGTAGGAAGACACAGAGCCTTTGGTTTGACTCCGTTTGTGAAGGGAAATTCAGACCTGTGTTCTCATCCATGAAACACTCTCTGTTTTAACGCAAAGAGCATGCTCTTCTTTCCAGCGTCTGCAATACAGCAAGACACATGAGCATGCCCTGAAAAAATGAACTGTGTTTCCTACTCATACGGACCGTATCATGTTAAACTCTGATTATGAAACTGTAACAATCCACAGCATGTCTTACATAGATGCTCTTTAGTTAATAGTGAAAATCTTGTTGGGTTCGTACAGTGTGTAAATTCATTTGAGGCGAAAAATCACTGGGTTTACCGGAAATGAACTCGTGCTTGTAGGAAGACACAGAGCCTTTGGTATAACTCGTTTGTGAAGGAAAATTCAGACCGGTGTTCTCATCCATGAAACACCCTCTGTTTTAACGCAAGAAGCATCCTCTTCTGTCCTGAGTCTTCCATACAACAAGAAATATCAGCATGTCCAGAAAAAAAGAACTCTGTTTACTACTCATAAGGACCATATCTAGTTGAACTCTGCTTATGAAACTGAAACAAACCAAAGCATGTCTTACATACATGCTCTTTAGTTAATAGTGACAAACGTGTGGGGTTTACGAACTGTGTAAGTTCATTTGAGCCGAAAAAGCCCTGGGTTTTCCGGAAATGAACTCTTGCTTGTAGGAAGACACAGAGCATTTGGTTTACTCCGTTTGTGAAGGGAAATTCAGACCAGTGTTCTCATCCATGAAAAACACTCTGTTTTAACGCAAAGAGCATGCTCTTCTTTCCAGATTCTATAATACAGCAAGAAACATGAGCATGCTCAGAAAAAAAGAACTGTGTTTCCTAATCATACGGACCATATCTAATTGAACTCTGGTTATGAAACTGTAACAAACCACAGCATCTCTTACATAGATGCTCTTTCGTTAACAGTGAAAAAAGTGTTGGGTTCGTGAAATGTGTAAATTCATTTGAGCCGAAAAATCACTGGGTTTACCGGAAATGAACTCTTACTTGTAGGAAGACATAGAGCTTTTGGTTTAACTCCGTTTGTGATGCGAAATTCAGACCAGTGTTCTCATCGATGAAACATACTCTGTTGTAACGCCTGAAGCATGCTCTTCTTTCCAGCATCTCCAATAAAGCAAGAAACATGTGCATGCCCTAAAAAAAAAAAACTGTGTTTCTTACCCATATGGACCATATGTAGATAAACCCTGCTTATGAAACTGTAACAAACCACAGCATCTCTTACACAGATGCTCTTTAGTTTATAGTGAAAAACGTGTTGGGTTTGTGAACTGTGTAAATTCATTTGAGCTGAAAAAAAACTGGGTATACCGGAAATGAACTCTTGCTTGTAGGAAGACACAGAGCCTTTGGTTTAACTACGTTTGTGAAGGGAAATTCAGACCAGTGTTCTCATCCATGAAACACACTATGTTTTAACGCAAAGAGCATGCTCTTCTTTCCAGAGTCTCTAATACTGCAAGAAACATGAGCATGCCCAAAAAAAAAAGAAATGTGTTTCCTACTCATACGGACCATATCGAGTTGAACTCTGCTTATGAAAGTGTAACAAACCACAGTATGTCTTACATAGATGCTCTTTAGTTTATAGTGAAAAACATGTTGGGTACATGAACTGTGTAAATTCATTTGAGCCGAAAAATCACTGGGTTTACCGGAAATGAACTCTTTCTGGTAGGAAGACACAGAGCCTTGGTTTAACTCCGTTTGTGAAGGGAAATTCAGACCAGTGTTCTCATCCATGAAACACTCTCTGTTTTAACGCGAAGAGCATGCTCTTCTTTCCAGAGTCACTAATACAGCAAAAACATGACCATGCCCAGAAAAAAAGAACTGTGTTTCCTAGTTATACAGACAATATCTAGTTAAACTCTACTTATGAAACTGTAACAAACCACAGCATCTCTTACATACATGCTCTTATTTTATAGTGAAAAACGTGTTGGATTCGTGAATTTGTAAATTCATTTGAGCCGAAAAATCACTGGGATTTCCGGAAATGAACTCTCGCTTGTAGGAAGACACAGAGCCTTTGGTTTAACTCGTTTGTGAAGGGAAATTCAGACCAGTGTTCTCATCCATGAAACACCCTCTGTTTTAACGCAAGAAGCATCCTCTTCTGTCCTGAGTCTGCCATACAACAAGAAATGTGAGCATGTCCAGAAAAAAAGAACCGAGTTTACTACTCATAAGGACCATCTCTAGTTGAACTCTGCTTATGAAACTGTAATAAACCACAGCATCTCTTACATAGATGCTCTTTAGTTAATAGTAAAAATCGTGTTGGGTTCGTGAAATGTGTAAATTCATTTGAGCCGAAAAATCACTGGGTTTTCCAGAAATGAACTCTTGCTTGTAGGAAGACACAGAGTCTTTGGTTTAACTCAGTTTGTGAAGGGAAATTCATACCAGGGTTCTCATCCATGAAACACACTCTGTTTGAACGCAAAGAGCATGCTCTTCTTTCCAGAGTCTCTAATACAGCAAGAAACATGAGCATTCCCAGAAAAAAAGAACTGTGTTTCCTACTCAAACGGACCATATCGAGTTGAACTCTGCTTATGAAACTGTAACAAACCACAGTATGTCTTACATAGATGCAATTTAGTTTATAGTGAAAAACGTGTTGGGTTTGTGAACTGTGTAAACTCATTTGAGCCGAAAAAACACTGGGTATACCGGAAATGAACTCTTGCTTGTAGGAAGACACAGAGCCTTTGATTTAACTCCATTTGTGAAGTGAAATTCAGACCAGTGTTCTCATCCATGAAACACACTATGTTTTAACGCAAAGAGCATGCTCTTCTTTCCAGCGTCTGCAATACAGCAAAAACATGACCATGCCCAGAAAAAAAGAACTGTGTTTCCTAGTTATACAGACAATATCTAGTTAAACTCTACTTATGAAAATGTAACAAACCACAGCATCTCTTCCATACATGCTCTTATTTTATAGTGAAAAACGTGTTGGATTCGTGAACTCTGTAAATTCATTTGAGCCGAAAAATCACTGGGATTTCCGGAAATGAACTCGTGCTTGTAGGAAGACACAGAGCCTTTGGTTTAACTCGTTTGTGAAGGAAAATTCAGACCAGTGTTCTCATCCATGAAACACCCTCTGTTTTAACGCAAGAAGCATCCTCTTCTGTTCTGAGTCTGCCATACAACAAGAAATGTGAGCATGTCCAGAAAAAAAGAACTGTGTTTACTACTCATAAGGACCATATCTAGTTGAACTCTGCTTATGAAACTGTAACAAACCACAGCATCTCTTACATAGATGCTCTTTAGTTAATAGTGAAAATCGTGTTGGGTTCGTGAGCTGTGTAAAGTAATTTGAGCCGAAAAATCACTGGGTTTTCCAGAAATGAACTCTTGCTTGTAGGAAGACACAGAGTCTTTGGTTTAAATCAGTTTGTGAAGGGAAATTCATACCAGGGTTCTCATCCATGAAACACACTCTGTTTTAACGCAAAGAGCATGATCTTCTTTCTAGAGTCTCTAATACAGCAAGAAACATGAGCATGCCCAGAAAAAAAGAACTGTGTTTCCTACACATACTGACCATATCTAGTTAAACTATGCTTATGAAACTGTAACAAACCACAGCATGTCTTACATAGATGCTCTTTAGTTAATAGTGAAAAACCTGTTGTGTTCAAGAATTGTGTAAGTTCATTTGAGTCAAAAAACCCCTGGGTTTACCGGATATTAACTCTTGCTTGTAGGAAGACACAGAGCATTTGGTATACACCGTTTGTGAAGGTAAATTCAGACCAGTGTTCTCATCCATGAAAAACACTCTGTTTTAACGCAAAGAGCATGCTCTTCTTTCTAGAGTCTATAATACAGCAAGAAACATGAGCATGCCCTGAAAAAAAGAACTGTGTTTCCTAATCATACGGACCATATCTAGTTGAACTCTGGTTATGAAACTGTAACAAACCACAGCACCTCTTACATAGATGCTCTTTCGTTAATAGTGAAAAAAGTGTTGGGTTCGTGAAATGTGTAAATTCATTTGAGCCGAAAAATCACTGGGTTTACCGGAAATGAACTCTTACTTGTAGGAAGACATAGAGCTTTTGGTTTAACTCCGTTTGTGATGCGAAATTCAGACCAGTGTTCTCATCCATGAAACATAGTCTGTTGTAACGCCTGAAGCATGCTCTTCTTTCCAGCATCTCCAATAAAGCAAGAAACATGTGCATGCCCTAAAAAAAAAAAACTGTGATTCTTACCCATATGGACCATATGTAGTTAAACCCTGCTTATGAAACTATAACAAACCACAGCATCTCTTACATAGATGCTCTTTAGTTTATAGTGAAAAACGTGTTGGGTTTGTGAACTGTGTAAATTCATTTGAGCTGAAAAATCACTGGGTATACCGGAAATGAACTCTTGCTTGTAGGAAGACACAGAGTCTTTGGTTTAACTCAGTTTGTGAAGGGAAATTCATACCAGGGTTCTCATCCATGAAACACACTCTGTTTGAACGCAAAGAGCATGCTCTTCTTTCCAGAGTCTCTAATACAGCAAGAAACATGAGCATGCCCAGAAAAAAAGAACTGTGTTTCCTACTCAAACGGACCATATCGAGTTGAACTCTGCTTATGAAACTGTAACAAACCACAGTATGTCTTACATAGATGCTCTTTAGTTTATAGTGAAAAACGTGTTGGGTTTGTGAACTGTGTAAACTCATTTGAGCCGAAAAAACACTGGGTTTACCGGAAATGAACTCTTGCTTGTAGCAAGACACAGAGCCTTTGGTTTAACTCCATTTGTGAAGGGAAATTCAGACCAGTGTTCTCATCCAAGAAACACACTATGTTTTAACGCAAAGAGCATGCTCTTCTTTCCAGCGACTCCAATACAGCAAGAAACATGAGCATGCCCTGAAAAAAAGAACTGTGTTTCCTACTCATACGGACCATATCTAGTTGAACTCTGCTTATGAAACTGAAACAAACCAAAACATGTCTTACATCCATGCTCTTTAGTTAATAGTGACAAACCTGTAGGGTTTATGAACTGTGTAAGGTCATTTGAGCCGAAAAAGCCCTGGGTTTTCCGGAAATGAACTCTTGCTTGTAGGAAGACACAGAGCCTTTGGTTTAACTCGTTTGTGAAGGAAAATTCAGACCAGTGTTCTCATCCATGAAACACCCTCTGTTTTAACGCAAGAAGCATCCTCTTCTGTCCTGAGTCTGCCATACAACAAGAAATGTGAGCATGTCCAGAAAAAAAGAACTGTGTTTACTACTCATAAGGACCATATCTAGTTGAACTCTGCTTATGGAACTGTAACAAACCACAGCATCTCTTACATAGATGCTCTTTAGTTAATAGTGAAAATCGTGTTGGGTTCGTGAGCTGTGTAAATTAATTTGAGCCGAAAAATCACTTGGTTTTCCGGAAATGAACTCTTGCTTGTAGGAAGACACAGAGTCTTTGGTTTAACTCAGTTTGTGAAGGGAAATTCATACCAGGGTTCTCATCCATGAAACACACTCTGTTTGAACGCAAAGAGCATGCTCTTCTTTCCAGAGTCTCTAATACAGCAAGAAACATGAGCATGCCCAGAAAAAAAGAACTGTGTTTCCTACTCAAACGGACCATAACGAGTTGAACTCTGCTTATGAAACTGTAACAAACCACAGCATGTCTTACATAGATGCTCTTTAGTTAATAGTGAAAATCGTGTTGTGTTCAAGAATTGTGTAAGTTCATTTGAGTCAAAAAACCCCTGGATTTACCGGATATGAACTCTTGCTTGTAGGAAGACACAGAGCATTTGGTATACACCGTTTGTGAAGGTAATTTCATACCAGTGTTCTCATCCATGAAAAACACTCTGTTTTAACTCAAAGAGCCTGCTCTTCTTTCTAGAGTCTATAATACAGCAAGAAACATGAGCATGCCCTGAAAAAAAGAACTGTGTTTCCTAATCATACGGACCATATCTAATTGAACTCTGGTTATGAAACTGTAACAAACCACAGCATCTCTTACATAGATGCTCTTTCGTTAATAGTGAAAAAAGTGTTGGGTTCGTGAAATGTGTAAATTCATTTGAGCCGAAAAATCACTGGGTTTACCGGAAATGAACTCTTACTTGTAGGAAGACATAGAGCTTTTGCTATAACTCCGTTTGTGATGCGAAATTCAGACCAGTGTTCTCATCCATGAAACATACTCTGTTGTAACGCCTGAAGCATGCTCTTCTTTCCAGCATTTCCAATAAAGCAAGAAACATGTGCATGCCCTAAAAAAAAAAAAAAACTGTGTTTCTTACCCATATGGACCATATGTAGTTAAACCCTGCTTATGAAACTGTAACAAACCACAGCAACTCTTACATAGATGCTCTTTAGTTTATAGTGAAAAACGTGTTGGGTTTGTGAACTGTGTAAATTCATTTGAGCTGAAAAATCACTGGGTATACCGGAAATGAACTCTTGCTTGTAGGAAGACACAGAGCCTTTGGTTTAACTCCGTTTGTGAAGGGAAATTCATACCAGGGTTCTCATCCATGAAACACACTATGTTTTAACGCAAAGAGCATGCTCTTCTTTCCAGCGTCTGTAATATAGCAAGAAACATGAGCATGCCCTAAAAAATGAACTGTGTTTCCTACTCATACGGACCATATCTAGTTCAACTCTGCTTATGAAACTGTAACAAACCACAGCATGTCTTACATAGATGCTCTTTAGTTTATAGTGAAAAACGTGTTGGGTTTGTGAACTGTGTAAATTCATTTGAGCCAAAAAAACACTGGGTTTACCGGAAATGAACTCTTGCTTGTAGGAAGACACAGAGCCTTTGGTTTAACTCCATTTGTGAAGGGAAATTCAGACCAGTGTTCTCATCCATGAAACACACTATGTTTTAACACAAAGAGCATGCTCTTCTTTCCAGCGCCTCCAATACAGCAAGAAACATGAGCATGCCCTGAAAAGAAGAACTGTGTTTCCTACTCATAGGGACCATATCTAGTTGAACTCTGGTTATGAAACTTTAACAAACCACAGCATCTCTTACATAGATGCTCTTTCGTTAACAGTGAAAAAAGTGTTGGGTTCGTGAAATGTGTAAATTCATTTGAGCCGAAAAATCACTGGGTTTACAGGAAATGAACTCTTGCTTGTAGGAAGACACAGAGCATTTGGTTTACTCCGTTTGTGAAGGGAAATTCAGAACAGGGTTCTCATCCATGAAAAACACTCTGTTTTAACGCAAAGAGCATGCTCTTCTTTCCAGATTCTATAATATAGCAAGAAACATGAGCATGCCCCGAAAAAAAGAACAGTGTTTCCTAATCATACGGACCATATCTTATTGAACTCTGGTTATGAAACTGTAACAAACCACAGTATCTCTTACATAGATGCTCTTTCGTTCACAGTGAAAAAAGTGTTGGGTTCGTGAAATGTGTAAATTCATTTGAGCCGAAAAATCACTGGGTTTACAGGAAATGAACTCTTGCTTGTAGGAAGACACAGAGCTTTTGGTTTAACTCCGTTTGTGAAGAGAAATTCAGACCAGTTTTCTCATACATGAAACACACTATGTTTTAACGCAAAGAGCATGCTCTTCTTTCCAGCGTCTGCAATATAGCAAGAAACATGAGCATGCCCTGAAAAAATGAACTGTGTTTCCTACTCATACCGACCATAACTAGTTGAACTCTGCTTATGAAACTGAAACAAAACACAGCATATCTTACATAGATGCTCTTTAGTTAATAGTGAAAATCGTGTTGGCTTCGTGAATTGTGTAAATTCATTTGAGCTGAAAAATCACTGTGTTTACCGTAAATGAACTCTTGCTTGTTGGAAGACACAGAGACTTTGGTATAACTCCGTTTGTGAAGGGAAATTTAGACCAGTGTTCTCATCCATGAAACACACTCTGTTTTAACGAAAGAGCATGCTCTTCTTTCCAGAGTCTCTAATACAGCAAGAAACATGAGCATGCCCAGAAAAAAAGAACTGTGTTTCCTACACATATGGACCATATCTAGTTGAACTATGCTTATGAAACTGTACCAAACCACAGCATGTCTTACATAGATGCTATTTAGTTTATAGTGAAAAACGTGTTGGGTTTGTGAACTGTGTAAATTCATTTGAGCCGAAAAATCACTGGGTTTACCGGAAATGAACTCTTACTTGTAGGAAGACATAGAGCTTTTGGTTTAACTCCGTTTGTGATGCGAAATTCAGAACAGTGTTCTCATCCATGAAACATACTCTGTTGTAACGCCTGAAGCATGCTCTTCTTTCCAGCATCTCCAATAAAGCAAGAAACATGTGCATGCCCTAAAAAAAAAAAAAAAAACTGTGTTTCTTACCCATATGGACCATATGTAGTTAAAGCCTGCTTATGAAACTGTAACAAACCACAGCATCTCTTACATAGATGCTCTTTAGTTTATAGTGAAAAACGTGTTGGGTTTGTGAACTGTGTAAATTCATTTGAGCTGAAAAATCACTGGGTATACCGGAAATGAACTCTTGCTTGTAGGAAGACACAGAGCCTTTGGTTTAACTCCGTTTGTGAAGGGAAATTCAGACCAGTGTTCTCATCCATGAAACACACTATGTTTTAACGCAAAGAGCATGCTCTTCTTTCCAGCGTCTGCAATATAGCAAGAAACATGAGCATGCCCTAAAAAATGAACTGTGTTTCCTACTCATACGGACCATATCTAGTTGAACTCTGCTTATGAAACTGTAACAAACCACAGCATGTCTTACATAGATGCTCTTTAGTTAATAGTGAAAATCGTGTTTGGTTCGTGAACTGTGTAAATTCATTTGAGCGGAAAAATCACTGGGTTTAACAGAAATGAACTCTTGCTTATAGGAAGACACAGAGGCTTTGGTTTAACTCAGTTTGTGAAGGGAAATTCAGACCAGTGTTCTCATCCATGAAACACCCTCTGTTTTAATGCAAGAAGCATCCTCTTCTGTCCAGAGTATGCATTACAGCAAGAAAAATGAGCATGTCCCGAAAAAAAGAACTGTTTTTCTGACTCATAAGGACCATATATAGTTGAACTCTGTTTATGAAACTGTATCAAACCACAGCATCTCTTACATAGATGCTCTTTAGTTAATAGTGAAAATCGTGTTTGGTTCATGAACTGTGTAAATTCATTTGAGCCGAAAAAACCCTGAGTTTACCGGAAATGAACTCTTGCTTGTAGGAAGACACGTAGTCTTAGGATTAACTCCATTTGTGAAGGTAAATTCAGACCAGTGTTGTCATGCATGAAACATACTCTGTTTTAACGGAAGAAGCATGCTCTTCTTTCCTGCGTCTCCAATAGAGCAAGAAACATGAGCATGCCAAGAAAAAAAGAACTGTGTTTCTTACTCATAGGGACCGTATCTAGTTAAACTCTGCTTATGAAACTCTAACAAACCACCAAATCTCTTACATAGATGCTCTTTCGTTTTAGTGAGCAACGTGTTGGGTTCGGAAACTGTGTAAATCATTTGAGCCGAAAAATCACTGGGATTACCGGAAATGAAGCCTTGCTTGGAGGAAGACACAGTGCCTTTGGTTTAACTCATTTGTGAAGGGAAATTCAGACCATTGTTCTCATCCATGAAACACACTCTGTTTTAACGCAAACAGCATGATCTTCTTTCCAGAGTCTCTAATAGCGCAAGACACATGAGCATGCCCTGAAAAAATGAACTGTGTTTCCTACTCATACGGACCGTATCATGTTAAACTCTGCTTATGAAACTGTAACAAACCACAGCATGTCTTACATAGATGCTTTTTAGTTAATAGTCAAAATCTTGTTGGGTTCGTACACTGTGTAAATTCATTTGACCCGACAAAATCACTGGGTTTACCGGAAATGAACTTTTGCTTGTAGGAAGACACTGAGCCTTTGGTTTAACTCCGTTTGTGAAGGTAAATTCAGACCAGTGTTTTCATCCATGAAACACACTCTGTTTTAAGGCAAGAAGTATGCTCTTCTTTCCAGCGCCTCCAGTACAGCAAGAAATATGAGCATGCCCTGAAAAAAAGAACTGTGTTTCCTACTCATACGGACCATATCTAGTTGAACTCTGCTTATGAAACTGAAACAAACCAAAGCATGTCTTACATACATGCTCTTTAGTTAATAGTGACGAAGGTGTGGGGTTTATGAACTGTGTAAGTTCATTTGAGCCGAAAAAGCCCTGGGTTTTCCGGAAATGAACTCTTGCTTGTAGGAAGACACAGAGCATTTGGTTTACTCCGTTTGTGAAGGGAAATTCAGACCAGTGTTCTCATCCATGAAAAACACTCTGTTTTAACGCAAAGAGCATGCTCTTCTTTCCAGATTCTATAATACAGCAAGAAACATGAGCATGCCCAGAAAAAAAGAACTGTGTTTCCTAATCATATGGACCATATCTAATTGAACTCTGGTTATGAAACTGTAACAAACCACAGCATCTCTTTCATAGATGCTCTTTCGTTAATAGTGAAAAAAGTGTTGGGTTCGTGAAATGTGTAAATTCATATGAGCCGAAAAATCACTGGGTTTACCGGAAATGAACTCTTGCTTGTAGGAAGACACAGAGCTTTTGGTTTAACTCCGTTTGTGAAGGGAAATTCAGACCAGTGTTCTCATACATGAAACACACTATGTTTTAACGCAAAGAGCATGCTCTTCTTTCCAGCGTCTGCAATATAGCAAGAAACATTAGCATGCCCTGAAAAAATGAACTGTGTTTCCTACTCATACCGACCATATCTAGTTGAACTCTGCTTATGAAACTGTAACAAAACACAGCATGTCTTACATAGATGCTCTTTAGTTAATAGTGAAAATCGTTTTTGGTTCGTGAATTGTGTAAATTCATTTGAGCTGAAAAATCACTGGGTTTACCGGAAATGAACTCTTGCTTGTTGGAAGACACAGAGCCTTTGGTTTAACTCCGTTTGTGAAGGGAAATTTAGACCAGTGTTCTCATCCATGAAAAACACTCTGTTTTAACGAAAGAGCATGCTCTTCTTTCCAGAGTCTCTAATACAGCAAGAAACATGAGCATGCCCAGAAAAAAAGAACTGTGTTTCCTACACATACGGACCATATCTAGTTGAACTATGCTTATGAAACTGTAACAAACCACAGCATGTCTTACATAGATGCTCTTTAGTTAATAGTGAAAATCGTGTTGGCTTCGTGAATTGTGTAAATTCATTTGAGCTGAAAAATCACTGTGTTTACCGTAAATGAACTCTTGCTTGTTGGAAGACACAGAGACTTTGGTATAACTCCGTTTGTGAAGGGAAATTTAGATCAGTGTTCTCATCCATGAAACACACTCTGTTTTAACGAAAGAGCATGCTCTTCTTTCCAGAGTCTCTAATACAGCAAGAAACATGAGCATGCCCAGAAAAAAGAACTGTGTTTCCTACACATACGGACCATATCTAGTTGAACTATGCTTATGAAACTGTACCAAACCACAGCATGTCTTACATAGATGCTATTTAGTTTATAGTGAAAAACGTGTTGGGTTTGTGAACTGTGTAAATTCATTTGAGCCGAAAAATCACTGGGTTTACCGGAAATGAACTCTTACTTGTAGGAAGACATAGAGCTTTTGGTTTAACTCCGTTTGTGATGCGAAATTCAGACCAGTGTTCTCATCCATGAAACATACTCTGTTGTAATGCCTGAAGCATGCTCTTCTTTCCAGCATCTCCAATAAAGCAAGAAACATGTGCATGCCCTAAAAAAAAAAAACTGTGTTTCTTACCCATGTGGACCATATGTAGTTAAACCCTGCTTATGAAACTGTAACAAAGCAAAGCATCTCTTACATAGATGCTCTTTAGTTTATAGTGAAAAACGTGTTGGGTTTGTGAACTGTGTAAATTCATTTGAGCTGAAAAATCACTGGGTATACCGGAAATGAACTCTTGCTTGTAGGAAGACACAGAGCCTTTGGTTTAACTCCGTTTGTGAAGGGAAATTCAGACCAGTGTTCTCATCCATGAAACACCCTCTGTTTTAATGCAAGAAGCATCCTCTTCTGTCCAGAGTATGCAATACAGCAAGAAAAATGAGCATGGCCCGAAAAAAAGAACTGTTTTTCTGACACATACGGACCATATATAGTTGAACTCTGATTATGAAACTGTATCAAACCACAGCATCTCTTACATAGATGCTCTTTAGTTAATAGTGAAAATCGTGTTTGGTTCATGAACTGTGTAAATTCATTTGAGCCGAAAAAACCCTGAGTTTACCGGAAATGAACTCTTGCTTGTAGGAAGACACATAGTCTTAGGTTTAACTCCATTTGTGAAGGTAAATTCAGACCAGTGTTGTCATGCATGAAACATACTCTGTTTTAACGGAAGAAGCATGCTCTTCTTTCCTGCGTCTCCAATAGAGCAAGAAACATGAGCATGCCAAAAAAAAAAAAAAAAGAACTGTGTTTCTTACTCATAGGGACCGTATCTAGTTGAACTCTGCTTATGAAACTCTAACAAACCACCAAATCTCTTACATAGATGCTCTTTCGTTTATAGTGAGCAACGTGTTGGGTTCGGGAACTGTGTAAATGATTTGAGCCGAAAAATCACTGGGATTACCGGAAATGAAGCCTTGCTTGTAGGAAGACACAGTGCCTTTGGTTTAACTCATTTGTGAAGGGAAATTCAGACCATTGTTCTCATCCATGAAACACACTCTGTTTTAACGCAAAGAGCATGCTCTTCTTTCCAGAGTCTCTAATACAGCAAGACACATGAGCATGCCCTGAAAAAATGAACTGTGTTTCCTACTCATACGGACCGTATCATGTTAAACTCTGCTTATGAAACTGTAACAAACCACAGCATGTCTTACATAGATGCTCTTTAGTTAATAGTCAAAATCTTGTTGGGTTCGTACACTGTGTAAATTCATTTGACCCGACAAAATCACTGGGTTTACCGGAAATGAACTCTTGCTTGTAGGAAGACACTGAGCCTTTGGTTTAACTCCGTTTGTGAAGGTAAATTCAGACCAGTGTTATCATCCATGAAACACACTCTGTTTTAACGCAAGAAGTATGCTCTTCTTTCCAGCGCCTCCAATACAGCAAGAAACATGAGCATGCCCTGAAAAAAAGAACTGTGTTTCCTACTCATACGGACCATATCTAGTTGAATTCTGCTTATGAAACTGAAACAAACCAAAGCATGTCTTACATACATGCTCTTTAGTTAATAGTGACAAAAGTGTGGGGTTTATGAACTGTGTAAGTTCATTTGAGCTGAAAAAGCCCTGGGTTTTCCGGAAATGAACTCTTGCTTGTAGGAAGACACAGAGCATTTGGTTTACTCCGTTTGTGAAGGGAAATTCAGACCAGTGTTCTCATCCATGAAAAACACTCTGTTTTAACGCAAAGAGCATGCTCTTCTTTCCAGATTCTATAATACAGCAAGAAACATGAGCATGCCCAGAAAAAAAGAACTGTGTTTCCTAATCATACGGACCATATCTAATTGAACTCTGGTTATGAAACTGTAACAAACCACAGCATCTCTTACATAGATGCTCTTTCGTTAATAGTGAAAAAAGTGTTGGGTTCGTGAAATGTGTATATTCATTTGAGCCGAAAAATCACTGGGTTTACCGGAAATGAACTCTTGCTTGTAGGAAGACACAGAGCTTTTGGTTTAACTCCGTTTGTGAAGGGAAATTCAGACCAGTGTTCTCATACATGAAACACACTATGTTTTAACGCAAAGAGCATGCTCTTCTTTCCAGCGTCTGCAATATAGCAAGAAACATGAGCATGCCCTGAAAAAATGAACTGTGTTTCCTACTCATACCGACCATATCTAGTTGAACTCTGCTTATGAAACTGTAACAAAACACAGCATGTCTTACATAGATGCTCTTTTTTTAATAGTGAAAATCGTTTTTGGTTCGTGAATTGTGTAAATTCATTTGAGCTGAAAAATCACTGGGTTTACCGGAAATGAACTCTTGCTTGTTGGAAGACACAGAGCCTTTGGTTTAACTCCGTTTGTGAAGGGAAATTTAGACCAGTGTTCTCATCCATGAAAAACACTCTGTTTTAACGAAAGAGCATGCTCTTCTTTCCAGAGTCTCTAATACAGCAAGAAACATGAGCATGCCCAGAAAAAAAGAACTGTGTTTCCTACACATACGGACCATATCTAGTTGAACTATGCTTATGAAACTGTAACAAACCACAGCATGTCTTACATAGATGCTCTTTAGTTAATAGTGAAAATCGTGTTGGCTTCGTGAATTGTGTAAATTCATTTGAGCTGAAAAATCACTGTGTTTACCGTAAATGAACTCTTGCTTGTTGGAAGACACAGAGACTTTGGTATAACTCCGTTTGTGAAGGGAAATTTAGACCAGTGTTCTCATCCATGAAACACACTCTGTTTTAACGAAAGAGCATGCTCTTCTTTCCAGAGTCTCTAATACAGCAAGAAACATGAGCATGCCCAGAAAAAAAGAACTGTGTTTCCTACACATATGGACCATATCTAGTTGAACTATGCTTATGAAACTGTACCAAACCACAGCATGTCTTACATAGATGCTATTTAGTTTATAGTGAAAAACGTGTTGGGTTTGTGAACTGTGTAAATTCATTTGAGCCGAAAAATCACTGGGTTTACCGGAAATGAACTCTTACTTGTAGGAAGACATAGAGCTTTTGGTTTAACTCCGTTTGTGATGCGAAATTCAGACCAGTGTTCTCATCCATGAAACATACTCTGTTGTAACGCCTGAAGCATGCTCTTCTTTCCAGCATCTCCAATAAAGCAAGAAACATGTGCATGCCCTAAAAAAAAAAAACTGTGTTTCTTACCCATATGGACCATATGTAGTTAAACCCTGCTTATGAAACTGTAACAAAGCAAAGCATCTCTTACATAGATGCTCTTTAGTTTATAGTGAAAAACGTGTTGGGTTTGTGAACTGTGTAAATTCATTTGAGCTGAAAAATCACTGGGTATACCGGAAAGGAACTCTTGCTTGTAGGAAGACACAGAGCCTTTGGTTTAACTCCGTTTGTGAAGGGAAATTCAGACCAGTGTTCTCATCCATGAAACACCCTCTGTTTTAATGCAAGAAGCATCCTCTTCTGTCCAGAGTATGCAATACAGCAAGAAAAATGAGCATGGCCCGAAAAAAAGAACTGTTTTTCTGACACATACGGACCATATATAGTTGAACTCTGATTATGAAACTGTATCAAACCACAGCATCTCTTACATAGATGCTCTTTAGTTAATAGTGAAAATCGTGTTTGGTTCATGAACTGTGTAAATTCATTTGAGCCGAAAAAACCCTGAGTTTACCGGAAATGAACTCTTGCTTGTAGGAAGACACATAGTCTTAGGTTTAACTCCATTTGTGAAGGTAAATTCAGACCAGTGTTGTCATGCATGAAACATACTCTGTTTTAACGGAAGAAGCATGCTCTTCTTTCCTGCGTCTCCAATAGAGCAAGAAACATGAGCATGCCAAAAAAAAAAAAAGAACTGTGTTTCTTACTCATAGTGACCGTATCTAGTTGAACTCTGCTTATGAAACTCTAACAAACCACCAAATCTCTTACATAGATGCTCTTTCGTTTATAGTGAGCAACGTGTTGGGTTCGGGAACTGTGTAAATGATTTGAGCCGAAAAATCACTGGGATTTCCGGAAATGAAGCCTTGCTTGTAGGAAGACACAGTGCCTTTGGTTTAACTCATTTGTGAAGGGAAATTCAGACCATTGTTCTCATCCATGAAACACACTCTGTTTTAATGCAAAGAGCATGCTCTTCTTTCCAGAGTCTCTAATACAGCAAGACACATGAGCATGCCCTGAAAAAATGAACTGTGTTTCCTACTCATACGGACCGTATCATGTTAAACTCTGCTTATGAAACTGTAACAAACCACAGCATGTCTTACATAGATGCTCTTTAGTTAATAGTCAAAATCTTGTTGGGTTCGTACACTGTGTAAATTCATTTGACCCGACAAAATCACTGGGTTTACCGGAAATGAACTCTTGCTTGTAGGAAGACACTGAGCCTTTGGTTTAACTCCGTTTGTGAAGGTAAATTCAGACCAGTGTTATCATCCATGAAACACACTCTGTTTTAACGCAAGAAGTATGCTCTTCTTTCCAGCGCCTCCAATACAGCAAGAAACATGAGCATGCCCTGAAAAAAAGAACTGTGTTTCCTACTCATACGGACCATATCTAGTTGAATTCTGCTTATGAAACTGAAACAAACCAAAGCATGTCTTACATACATGCTCTTTAGTTAATAGTGACAAAAGTGTGGGGTTTATGAACTGTGTAAGTTCATTTGAGCTGAAAAAGCCCTGGGTTTTCCGGAAATGAACTCTTGCTTGTAGGAAGACACAGAGCATTTGGTTTACTCCGTTTGTGAAGGGAAATTCAGACCAGTGTTCTCATCCATGAAAAACACTCTGTTTTAACGCAAAGAGCATGCTCTTCTTTCCAGATTCTATAATACAGCAAGAAACATGAGCATGCCCAGAAAAAAAGAACTGTGTTTCCTAATCATACGGACCATATCTAATTGAACTCTGGTTATGAAACTGTAACAAACCACAGCATCACTTACATAGATGCTCTTTCGTTAATAGTGAAAAAAGTGTTGGGTTCGTGAAATGTGTAAATTCATTTGAGCCGAAAAATCACTGGGTTTACCGGAAATGAACTCTTGCTTGTAGGAAGACACAGAGCTTTTGGTTTAACTCCGTTTGTGAAGGGAAATTCAGACCAGTGTTCTGATACATGAAACACACTATGTTTTAACGCAAAGAGCATGCTCTTCTTTCCAGCGTCTGCAATATAGCAAGAAACATGAGCATGCCCTGAAAAAATGAACTGTGTTTCCTACTCATACCGACCATATCTAGTTGAACTCTGCTTATGAAACTGTAACAAAACACAGCATGTCTTACATAGATGCTCTTTAGTTAATAGTGAAAATCGTTTTTGGTTCGTGAATTGTGTAAATTCATTTGAGCTGAAAAATCACTGGGTTTACCGGAAATGAACTCTTGCTTGTTGGAAGACACAGAGCCTTTGGTTTAACTCCGTTTGTGAAGGGAAATTTAGACCAGTGTTCTCATCCATGAAAAACACTCTGTTTTAACGAAAGAGCATGCTCTTCTTTCCAGAGTCTCTAATACAGCAAGAAACATGAGCATGCCCAGAAAAAAAGAACTGTGTTTCCTACACATACGGACCATATCTAGTTGAACTATGCTTATGAAACTGTACCAAACCACAGCATGTCTTACATAGATGCTATTTAGTTTATAGTGAAAAACGTGTTGGGTTTGTGAACTGTGTAAATTCATTTGAGCCGAAAAATCACTGGGTTTACCGGAAATGAACTCTTACTTGTAGGAAGACATAGAGCTTTTGGTTTAACTCCGTTTGTGATGCGAAATTCAGACCAGTGTTCTCATCCATGAAACATACTCTGTTGTAACGCCTGAAGCATGCTCTTCTTTCCAGCATTCCCAATAAAGCAAGAAACATGTGCATGCCCTAAAAAAAAAAAAACTGTGTTTCTTACCCATATGGACCATATGTAGTTAAACCCTGCTTATGAAACTGTAACAAAGCAAAGCATCTCTTACATAGATGCTCTTTAGTTTATAGTGAAAAACGTGTTGGGTTTGTGAACTGTGTAAATTCATTTGAGCTGAAAAATCACTGGGTATACCGGAAATGAACTCTTGCTTGTAGGAAGACACAGAGCCTTTGGTTTAACTCCGTTTGTGAAGGGAAATTCAGACCAGTGTTCTCATCCATGAAACACCCTCTGTTTTAATGCAAGAAGCATCCTCTTCTGTCCAGAGTATGCAATACAGCAAGAAAAATGAGCATGTCCCGAAAAAAAGATTTGTTTTTCTGACTCATACGGACCATATATAGTTGAACTCTGATTATGAAACTGTATCAAACCACAGCATCTCTTACATAGATGCTCTTTATTTAATAGTGAAAATCGTGTTTGGTTCATGAACTGTGTAAATTCATTTGAGCCGAAAAAACCCTGAGTTTACCGGAAATGAACTCTTGCTTGTAGGAAGACACATAGTCTTAGGTTTAACTCCATTTGTGAAGGTAAATTCAGACCAGTGTTGTCATGCATGAAACATACTCTGTTTTAACGGAAGAAGCATGCTCTTCTTTCGTGCGTCTCCAATAGAGCAAGAAACATGAGCATGCCAAAAAAAAAAAAAAGAACTGTGTTTCTTACTCATAGGGACCGTATCTAGTTGAACTCTGCTTATGAACCTCTAACAAACCACCAAATCTCTTACGTAGATGCTCTTTCGTTTATAGTGAGCAACGTGTTGGTTTCGGGAACTGTGTAAATCATTTGAGCCGAAAAATCACTGGGATTACCGGAAATGAAGCCTTGCTTGTAGGAAGACACAGTGCCTTTGGTTTAACTCATTTGTGAAGGGAAATTCAGACCATTGTTCTCATCCATGAAACACACTCTGTTTTAACGCAAAAAGCATGCTCTTCTTTCCAGAGTCTCTAATACAGCAAGACACAAGAGCATGCCCTGAAAAAATGAACTGTGTTTCCTACTCATACGGACCGTATCATGTTAAACTCTGCTTATGAAACTGTAACAAACCACAGCATGTCTTACATAGATGCTCTTTAGTTAATAGTCAAAATCTTGTTGGGTTCGTACACTGTGTAAATTCATTTGACCCGACAAAATCACTGGGTTTACCGGAAATGAACTCTTGCTTGTAGGAAGACACTGAGCCTTTGGTTTAACTCCGTTTGTGAAGGGAAATTCAGAGCAGTGTTCTCATCCATGAAACACACTATGTTTTAACGCAAAAAGCATGCTCTTCTTTCCAGCGTCTGCAATATAGCAAGAAACGTGAGCATGCCCTAAAAAATGAACTGTGTTTCCTACTCATACGGACCATATCTAGTTGAACTCTGCTTATGAAACTGTAACAAACCACAGCATGTCTTACATAGATGCTCTTTAGTTAATAGTGAAAATCGTGTTTGGTTCGTGAACTGTGTAAATTCATTTGTGCGGAAAAATCACTGGGTTTAACAGAAATGAACTCTTGCTTATAGGAAGACACAAAGGCTTTGGTTTAACTCCGTTTGTGAAGGGAATTTCAGACCAGTGTTCTCATCCATGAAACACCCTTTGTTTTAATGCAAGAAGCATCCTCTTCTGTCCTGAGTCTGCCATACAACAAGAAATACGAGCATGTCCAGAAAAAAATAACTGTGTTTACTACTCATAAGGACCATATCTAGTTTAATTATGCTTATGAAACTGTAACAAACCACAGCATCTCTTACATAGATGCTCTTTAGTTAACAGTGGAAATCGTGTTGGGATCGTGAGCTGTGTAAATTCATTTGAGCCGAAAAATCACTGGGTTTTCCGGAAATGAACTCTTGCTTGTAAGAAGATACAGAGTCTTTGGTTTAACTCCGTTTGTGAAGGGAAATTCATACCAGTGTTCTCATCCATGAAACACACTCTGTTTTAACGCAAAGAGCATGCTCTTCTTTCAAGATTCTCTAATACAGCAAGACACATGAGCATGCCCTGAAAAAATGAACTGTGTTTCCTACTCATACGGACCATATCATGTTAAACTCTGCTTATGAAACTGTAACAAACCACAGCATGTCTTACATAGATGCTCTTTAGTTAATAGTCAAAATCTTGTTGGGTTCGTACACTGTGTAAATTCATTTGACCCGACAAAATCACTGGGTTTACCGGAAATGAACTCTTGCTTGTAGGAAGACATAGAGCCTTTGGTTTAACTTGAGTGTGAAGGAAAATTCAGACCAGAGTTCTCATCCATGAAACACCCTCTGTTTTAACGCAAGAAGCATCCTCTTCTCTCCTGAGTCTGCCATACAACAAGAAATATGAGCATGTCCAGAAAAAAAGAACTGTGTTTACTACTCATAAGGACCATATCTAATTGAACTCTGCTTATGAAACTGTAACAAACCATAGCATCTCTTACATAGATGCTCTTTAGTTAATAGTGAAAATCGTGTTGGGTTTGTGAGCTGTGTAAATTCATTTGAGCCGAAAAATCACTGGGTTTTCCGGAAATGAACTCTTGCTTGTAGGAAGACACAGAGTCTTTGGTTTCACTCAGTTTGTGAAGGGATATTCATACCAGTGTTCTCATCCATGAAACACACTATGTTTTAACGCAAAGAGCATGCTCTTCTTTCCAGAGCCTCTAATACAGCAAGAAACATGAGCTAGCCCAGAAAAAAAGAACTGTGTTTCCTACTCATACGGACCATATCGAGTTGAACTCTGCTTATGAAACTGTAACAAACCACAGTATGTCTTATGTAGATGCTCTTTAGTTTATAGTGAAAAACGTGTTGGGTTTGTGAACTGTGTAAGTTCATTTGAGCCGAAAAAACACTGGGTTTACCGGAAATGAACTCTTGCATGTAGGAAGACACAGAGCAATTGGTTTACTCCGTTTGTGAAGGGAAATTCAGACCAGTGTTCTCATCCATGAAAAACACTCTGTTTTAACGCAAAGAGCATGCTCTTCTTTCCAGATTCTATAATACAACAAGAAACAAGAGCATGCCCAGAAAAAAAGAACTGTGTTTCCTAATAATACGGACCATATCTAATTGAACTCTGGTTATGAAACTGTAACAAACCACAGCATCTCTTACATAGATGCTCTTTCGTTAATAGTGCAAAAAGTGTTGGGTTCGTGAAATGTGTAAATTCATTTCAGCCGAAAAATCACTGGGTTTACCAGACATGAACTCTTGCTTGTAGGAAGGCACAGAGCTTTTGGTTTAACTCCGTTTGTGAAGGGAAATTCACACCAGTGTTCTCATACATGAAACACACTATGTTTTAACGCAAGAAGCATGCTCTTCTTTCCAGCGCCTCCAATACAGCAAGAAACATGAGCATGCCCAGAAAAAAAGAACTGTGTTTCCTACTCATACCGACCATATCTAGTTGAACTCTGCTTATGAAACTGTAACAAACCACAGTATGTCTTACATAGATGTTCTTTAGTTTATAGTGAAAAACGTGTTGGGTTCGTGAACTGTGTAAATTCATTTGAGCCGAAAAATCACTGGGTTTTCCGGAAATGAACTCTTGCTTGTAGGAAGACACAGAGCCTTTGGTTTTACTCTGTTTGTGAAGGGAAATTCAGACCAGTGTTCTCATCCATGAAACATACTCTGTTTTAACGCAAGAAGCATGCTCTTCTTTCCAGCGTCTGCAATATAGCAAGAAACATGAGCTTGCCCTGATGAAATGAACTGTGTTTCCTACTCATATGGACCATATCTAGTTGAACTCTGTTTATGAAACTGTAACAAACCACAGCAGGTCTTACATAGATGCTCTTTAGTTTATAGTGAAAAACGTGTTGGGTTCATGAATTGTGTAAATTCATTTGAGCCGAAAAATCACTGGGTTTACAGGAAATGAACTCTTGCTTGTAGGAAGACACAGAGCCTTTGGTTTAACTCTGTTTTTGAAGGGAAATTCAGACCAGTGTTCTCATCCATGAAACACCCTCTGTTTTAACGCAAGAAGCATCCTCTTCTGTCCAGAGTCTGCCATACAACAAGAAATATGAGCATGTCCAGAAAAAAATAACTGTGTTTACTACTCATAAGGACCATATCTAGTTGAACTCTGCTTATGAAACTGTAACAAACCACAGCATCTCTTCCATAGATGCTCTTTAGTTAATAGTGAAAATCGTGGTGGGTTCGTGAATAGTGTAAATTCTTTTGATCCGAAAAATCACTTGTTTTTCCGGTAATGAATGCTTGCTTGTAGGAAGACACAGATACTTTGGTTTAACCCCGTTTGTGAAGGGAAATTCAGACCAGTGTTCTCATCCATGAAACACACTCTGTTTTAACACGAAGAGCATGCTCTTCTTTCCAGAGTCTCTAATACAGCAAGAAACATGAGCATGCCCAGAAAAAAAGAACTGTGTTTCCTACTCATATGGACCATATCGAGTTGACCTCTGCTTTTGAAACTGTAACAAACCACAGTATGTCTTACATAGATGCTCTTTAGTTTATAGTGAAAAACGTGTTGGGTTAGTGAACTGTGTAAATTCATTTGAGCCGCAAAATCACTGGGTTTACCAGAAAAGAACTCTTGCTTGTAGGAAGACACAGAGCCTTTGATTTAACTCCATTTGTGAAGGGAAATTCAGACCAGTGTTCTCATCCATGAAACACCCTCTGTTTTAACACAGGAAGCATGCTCTTCTTTCAAGCGCCTCCAATACAGCAAGAAACATGAGCATGCCCAGAAAAAAAGAACTGTGTTTCCTACTCATACGGACCATATCGAGTTGAACTCTGCTTATGAAACTCTAACAAACCACAGCATGTCTTACATAGATGCTCTTTAGGTTATAGTGAAAAACGTGTTGGGTTCGTGAACTGTGTAAATTCATTTGAGTCGAAAAATCACTGGCTTTTACGGAAATGAACTCTGGCTTGTAGGAAGACACAGAGCCTTTGGTTTAACTCAGTTTGTGAAGGGAAATTCAGACCAGTGTTCTCATCCATGAAACACACTATGTTTTAACGCAAAGAGCATGCTCTACTTTCCAGCGTCTGCAATATAGCAAGAAACATGAGCATGCCCTGATAAAATGAACTGTGCTTCCTACTCATACGGACCATATCTAGGTGAACTCTGCTTATGACACTGTAACAAACCACAGTAGGTCTTACATAGATGCTCTTTAGTTAATAGTGACAAACGTGTGGGTTTCATGAACTGTTTAAATTAATTTGAGCCGAAAAACCCCTGAGTTTACCGGAAATGAACTCTTTGTTATAGGAAGACAGAGTCTTAGGTTTAACCCCGTTTGTGAAGGCAAATTCAGACCAGTGTTCTCATCCATGAAACATACTCTGTTTTAACGCAAGAAGCATGCTCTTCTTTCCAGCGCCTCCAATACAGCAAGAAACATGAGCATGCCCAGAAAAAAAGAACTGTGTTTCCTACTCATACGGACCATATCTATTTAAACTCTGCTTATGAAACTCTAACAAACCACAGCATCTCTTACATAGATGCTCTTTAGTTTATAGTAAAAAACGTGTTGGGTTCGTGAACTGTGTAAATTCATTTGAGCCGAAAAATCACTGGGTTTTCCGGAAATGAACTCTTGCTTGTAGGAAGACACAGAGCCTTTGGTTTAACTCGTTTGTGCAGGGAAATTCAGACCAGTGTTCTCATCCATGAATCATACTCTGTTTTAACGCAAGAAGCATGCTCTTCTTTCCAGCGTCTCCAATAGAGCAAGAAACATGAGCATGCCCAGAAAAAAAGAACTGGGTTTCTTACTCATACAGACCATATCTAGTTAAACTCTGCTTATGAAACAGTAACAAACCACTGCATCTCTTACATAGATGCTCTTTCGTTTATAGTGAAAAACGTGTTGGGTTCGTGAGCTGTGTAAATTCATTTGAGCCGAAAAATCACTTGGTTTACCGGAAATGAACTCTTCCTTGTAGGAAGACACAGAGCCTTTGGTTTAACTCCGTTTGTGAAGGGAAAATCAGACCAGTGTTCTCATCCATGAAACGCACTCTGTTTTAACGCAAGAAGCATCCTCTTCTGTCCAGAGTCTGCCATACAGCAAGACATATGAGCATGTCCAGAAAAAAAGAACTGTGTTTCTTACTCATACAGACCATATCTAGTTAAACTCTGCTTATGAAACAGTAACAAACCACTGCATCTCTTACATAGATTCTCTTTAGTTTATAGTGAAAAACGTGTTTGGTTCGTGAACTGTCTAAATTTTTTTGATTCGAAAAATCACTTGTTTTTTCCGGAAATGAACTCTTGCTTGTAGGAAGACACAGATCCTTTGGTTTAACTCCGTTTGTGAAGGGAAATTCAGACCAGTGTTCTCATCCATGAAACACACTCTGTTTTAACGCAAAGAGCATGCTCTTCTTTCCAGAGTCTCTAATACAGCAAGAAACATGAGCATGCCCAGAAAAAACGAACTGTGTTTCCTACTCATATGGACCATATCGAGTTGACCTCTGCTTATGAAACTGTAACAAACCACAGCATCTCTTACAGAGATGCACTTATTTTATAGTGAAAAACATGTTGGGTTCGTGAATTTTGTAAATTCATTTGAGCCGAAAAATCACTGGGATTAACGGAAATGAACTCTGGCTTGCAGCAAGACAGAGAGCCTTGGTTTAACTCGTTTGTGAAGGCAAATTCAGACCAGAGTTCTCATCCATGAAACACCCTCTGTTTTAACACAAGAAGCATACTCTTCTGTCCAGAGTCTGCCATACAACAAGAAATATGAGCATGCCCAGGAAAAAAGAACTGTCTTTCCTCCTCATATGGACCATATCGAGTTGACCTCTGCTTATGAAACTGTAACAAACCACAGTGTGTCTTACATAGTTGCTCTTTAGTTTATACTGAAAAACGTGTTGGGTTCGTGAACTGTGTAAATTCATTTGAGCCGAAAAAACACTGGGTTTACTGGAAATGAACTCTTGCTAGTAGGAAGACACAGATCCTTTGGTTTAACTCCTTTTTTGAAGGGAAATTCAGACCAGTGTTCTCACCCATGAAACACACTCTGTTGTAACGCGAAGAGCATGCTCTTCTTTCCAGAGTCTCTAATACAGCAAGAAACATGAGCATGCCCTGATAAAATGAACTGTGCTTCCTACTCATATGGACCATATCTAGGTGAACTGTGCTTATGAAATTGTAACAAACCACAGTAGGTCTTACATAGATGCACTTTAGTTAATAGTGACAAACGTGTGGGTTTCATGAACTGTGTAAATTAATTTGAGCCGAAAAACCACTGAGTTTCCCGGAAATGAACTCTTTGTTATAGGAAGAGAGAGTCTTAGGTTTAATTCCGTTTGTGAAGGAAAATTCAGACCAGTGTTCTCATCCATGAAACATACTCTGTTTTAACGCAAGAAGCATGCTCTTCTTTCTAGCGTCTCCAAGAGAGCAAGAAACATGAGCATGCCCAGAAAAAAAGAACTGTGTTTCTTACTCATACAGACCATATCTAGTTAAACTCTGCTTATGAAACAGTAACAAACCACTGCATCTCTTACATAGATGCTCTTTCGTTTATAGTGAAAAACGTGTTGGGTTCATGAGCTGTGTAAATTCATTTGAGCCGAAAAATCACTGGGTTTACCGGAAATGAACTCTTGCTTGTAGGAAGACACAGAGCCTTTGGTTTAACTCCGTTTGTGAAGGGAAAATCAGACCAGTGTTCTCATCCATGAAACACACTCTGTTTTAACGCAAGAAGCATCCTCTTCTGTCCAGAGTCTGCCATACAGCAAGACATATGAGCATGTCCAGCAAAAAAGAACTGTGTTTCTTACTCATACAGACCATATCTAGTTAAACTCTGCTTATGAAACAGTAACAAACCACTGCATTTCTTACATAGGTGCTCTTTAGTTTATAGTGAAAAACGTGTTGGGTTCGTGAACTGTGTAAATTTTTTTGATCCGAAAAATCACTTGTTTTTTCCGGAAATGAATTCTTGCTTGTAGGAAGACACAGATCCTTTGGTTTAACTCCGTTTGTGAAGGGAAATTCAGACCAGTGTTCCCATCCATGAAACACACTCTGTTTTAACGCAAAGAGCATGCTCTTCTTTCCAGAGTCTCTAATACAGCAAGAAACATGAGCATGCCCAGAAAAAAAGAACTGTGTTTCCTACTCTTACGGACCATATCGAGTTGAACTCTGCTTATGAAACTCTAACAAACCACAGCATGTCTTACATAGATGCTATTTAGGTTATAGTGAAAAACGTGTTGGGTTCGTGAACTGTGTAAATTCATTTGAGTCGAAAAATCACTGGCTTTTACGGAAATGAACTCTGGCTTGTAGGAAGACACAGAGCCTTTGGTTTAACTCAGTTTGTGAAGGGAAATTCAGACCAGTGTTCTCATCCATGAAACACACTATGTTTTAAGGCAAAGAGCATGCTCTACTTTCCGGCGTCTGCAATATAGCAAGAAACATGAGCATGCCCTGATAAAATGAACTGTGCTTCCTACTCATATGGACCATATCTAGGTGAACTCTGCTTATGAAACTGTAACAAACCACAGTAGGTCTTACATAGATGCACTTTAGTTAATAGTGACAAACGTGTGGGTTTCATGAACTGTGTAAATTAATTTGAGACGAAAAACCCCTGAGTTTACCGGAAATGAACTCTTTGTTATAGGAAGACAGAGTCTTAGGTTTAACTCCGTTTGTGAAGGAAAATTCAGACCAGTGTTCTCATCCATGAAACATACTCTGTTTTAACGCAAGAAGCATGCTCTTCATTCCAGCGTCTCCAATAGAGCAAGAAACATGAGCATGCCCAGAAAAAAAGAACTGTGTTTCTTACACATACAGACCATATCTAGTTAAACTCTGCTTATGAAACAGTAACAAACCACTGCATCTCTTCCATAGATGCTCTTTAGTTAATAGTGAAAATCGTGGTGGGTTCGTGAACAGTGTAAATTCTTTTGATCAGAAAAATCACTTGCTTTTCCGATAATGAATGCTTGCTTGTAGGAAGACACAGATACTTCGGTTTAACCCCGTTTGTGAAGGGAAATTCAGACCAGTGTTCTCATCCATGAAACACACTCTGTTTTAACGCGAAGAGCATGCTCTTCTTTCCAGAGTCTCTAATACAGCAAGAAACATGAGCATGCCCAGAAAAAAAGAACTATGTTTCCTACTCATATGGACCATATCGAGTTGACCTCTGCTTTTGAAACTGTAACAAACCACAGTATGTCTTACATAGATGCTCTTTAGTTTATAGTGAAAAACGTGTTGGGTTCGTGAACTGTGTAAATTCTTTTGAGCCGAAAAAACACTGGGTTTACCGGAAATGAACTCTTGCTTGTAGGAAGACACAGAGCCTTTGGTTTAACTCCATTTATGAAGGGAAATTCAGACCAGTGTTCTCATCCATGAAACACCCTCTGTTTTAACACAAGAAGCATGCTCTTCTTTCCAGCGCCTCCAATACTGCAAGAAACATGAGCATGCCCAGAAAAAAAGAACTGTGTTTCCTACTCATACGGACCATATCGAGTTGAACTCTGCTTATGAAACTCTAACAAACCACAGCATGTCTTACATAGATGCTCTTTAGGTTATAGTGAAAAACGTTTGGGTTCGTGAACTGTGTAAATTCATTTGAGTCGAAAAATCACTGGGATTTACAGAAATGAACTCTGGCTTGTAGGAAGACACAGAGCCTTTGGTTTAACTCCGTTTGTGAAGGGAAAATCAGACCAGTGTTCTCATCCATGAAACACACTCTGTTTTAACGCAAGAAGCATCCTCTTCTGTCCAGAGTCTGCCATACAGCAAGACATATGAGCATGTCCAGAAAAAAAGAACTGTGTTTCTTACTCATACAGACAATTATCTAGTTAAACTATGCTTATGAAACAGTAACAAACCACTGCATCTCTTACATAGATGCTCTTTAGTTTATAGTGAAAAACGTGTTGGGTTTGTGAACTGTGTTAATTTTATTGATCCGAAAAATCACTTGTTTTTTCCGGAAATGAACTCTTGCTTGTAGGAAGACACAGATCCTTTGGTTTAACTCCGTTTGTGAAGGGAAATTCAGACCAGTGTTCTCATCCATGAAACACACTCTGTTTTAACGCAAAGAGCATGCTCTTCTTTCCAGAGTCTCTAATACAGCAAGAAACATGAGCATGCCCAGAAAAAAAGAACTGTGTTTCCTACTCATACGGACCATATCGAGTTGACCTCTGCTTATGAAACTGTAACAAACCACAGCATCTCTTACATAGATGCTCTTATTTTATAGTGAAAAACGTGTTGGGTTCGTGAATTTTGTAAATTCATTTGAGTCGAAAAATCACTGGGATTAACGGAAATGAACTCTGGCTTGCAGCAAGACACAGAGCCTTTGGTTTAACTCGTTTGTGAAGGCAAATTCAGACTAGTGTTCTCATCCATGAAACACCCTCTGTTTTAACACAAGAAGCATACTCTTCTGTCCAGAGTCTGCCATACAACAAGAAATATGAGCATGCCCAGAAAAAAAGAACTGTCTTTCCTCCTCATATGGACCATATCGAGTTGACCTCTGCTTATGAAACTGTAACAAACCACAGTGTGTCTTACATAGATGCTCTTTAGTTTATAGTGAAAAACGTGTTGGGTTCGTGAACTGTGTAAATTCATTTGAGCCGAAAAAACACTGGGTTTACTTGAAATGAACTCTTGCTAGTAGGAAGACACAGATCCTTTGGTTTAACTCCTTTTTTGAAGGGAAATTCAGACCAGTGTTCTCACCCATGAAACACACTCTGTTGTAACGCGAAGAGCATGCTCTTCTTTCCAGAGTCTCTAATACAGCAAGAAACATGAGCATGCCCAGAAAAAAAGAACTGTGTTTCCTACTCATACGGACCATATCTATTTAAACTTTGCTTATGAAACTCTAACAAACCACAGCATCTCTTACATAGATGCTCTTTAGTTTATAGTAAAAAACGTGTTGGGTTCGTGAACTGTGTAAATTCATTTGAGCCGAAAAATCACTGGGTTTTCCGGAAATGAACTCTTGCTTGTAGGAAGACACAGAGCCTTTGGTTTAACTCTGTTTGGGAAGGGAAATTCAGACCAGTGTTCTCATCCATGAAACATACTCTGTTTTAACACAAGAAGCATGCTCTTCTTTCCAGCGTCTCCAATAGAGCAAGAAACATGAGCATGCCCAGAAAAAAAGAACTGTGTTTCTTACTCATACAGACCATATCTAGTTAAACTCTGCTTATGAAGCAGTAACAAAAAACTGCATCTGTTACATAGATGCTCTTTCGTTTATAGTGAAAAACGTGTTGGGTTCGTGAGCTGTGTAAATTCATTTGAGCCGAAAAATCACTGGGTTTACCGGAAATGAACTCTTGCTTGTAGGAAGACACAGAGCCTTTGTTTTAACTCCGTTTGTGAAGGGAAAATCAGACCAGTGTTCTCATCCATGAAACGCACTCTGTTTTAACGCAAGAAGCATCCTCTTCTGTCCAGAGTCTGCCATACAGCAAGACATATGAGCATGTCCAGAAAAAAAGAACTGTGTTTCTTACTCATAGAGACCATATCTAGTTAAACTCTGCTTATGAAACAGTAACAAACCACTGCATCTCTTACATAGATGCTCTTTAGTTTATAGTAAAAAACGTGTTGGGTTCATGAACTGTGTAAATTTTTTTGATCCGAAAAATCACTTGTTTTTTCCGGAAATGAACTCTTGCTTGTAGGAAGACACAGATCCTTTGGTTTAACTCCGTTTGTGAAGGGAAATTCAGACCAGTGTTCCCATCCATGAAACACACTCTGTTTTAACGCAAAGAGCATGCTCTTCTTTCCAGAGTCTCTAATACAGCAAGAAACATGAGCATGCCCAGAAAAAAAGAACTGTGCTTCCTACTCATATGGACCATATTGAGTTGACCTCTGCTTATGAAACTGTAACAAACAACAGCATCTCTTACATAGATGCTCTTATTTTATAGTGAAAAACGTGTTGGGTTCGTGAATTTTGTAAATTCATTTGAGCCAAAAAATCACTGGGATTAACGGAAATGAACTCTGGCTTGCAGCAAGACAAGAGCCTTTGGTTTAACTCGTTTGTGAAGGCAAATTCAGACCAGTGTTCTCATCCATGAAACACCCTCTGTTTTAACACAAGAAGCATACTCTTCTGTCCAGAGTCTGCCATACAACAAGAAATATGAGCATGCCCAGAAAAAAAGAACTGTCTTTCCTCCTCATATGGACCATATCGAGTTGACCTCTGCTTATGAAACTGTAACAAACCACAGTGTGTCTTACATAGATGCTCTTTAGTTTATAGTGAAAAACGTGTTGGTTTCGTGAACTGTGTAAATTCATTTGAGCCGAAAAAACAGTGGGTTTACTGGAAACGAACTCTTGCTTGTAGGAAGACACAGAGCCTTTGGTTTAACTCCATTTGTGAAGGGAAATTCAGACCAGTGTTCTCATCCATGAAACATACTCTGTTTTAATGCAAGAAGCATGCTCTTCTTTCCAGCGCCTCCAATACAGCAAGAAACATGAGCATGCCCAGAAAAAAAAACTGTGTTTCCTACTCATACGGACCATATCTATTTAAACTCTGCTTATGAAACTCTAACAAAGCACAGCATCTCTTACATAGATGATCTTTAGTTTATAGTAAAAAACGTGTTGGGTTCGTGAACTGTGTAAATTCATTTGAGCCGAAAAATCACTGGGTTTTCCGGAAAAGAACTCTTGCTTGTAGGAAGACACAGAGCCTTTGGTTTAACTCTGTTTGTGAAGGGAAATTCAGACCAGTGTTCTCATCCATGAAACATACTGTGTTTTAACGCAAGAAGCATGCTCTTCTTTCCAGAGTCTGCCATACAACAAGAAATATGAGCATGTCCAGAAAAAAATAACTGTGTTTACTACTCATAAGGACCATATCTAGTTGAACTCTGCTTATGAAACTGTAACAAACCACAGCATCTCTTCCATAGATGCTCTATAGTTAGTAGTGAAAATCGTGTTGGGTTCATGAACTGTGTAAATTCTTTTGATCCGAAAAATCACTTGGTTTTACGGTAATGAATTCTTGCTTGTAGGAAGACACAGATCCTTTGGTTTAACTCCGTTTGTGAAGGGAAATTCAGACCAGTGTTCTCATCCATGAAACACACTCTGTTTTAACGCGAAGAGCATGCTCTTCTTTCCAGAGTCTCTAATACTGCCAGAAACATGAGCATGCCCAGAAAAAAAGAACTGTGTTTCCTACTCATATGGACCATATCGAGTTGACCTCTGCTTATGAAACTGTAACAAACCACAGTATGTCTTACATAGATGCTCTTTAGTTTATAGTGAAAAACGTGTTGGGTTCGTGAACTGTGTAAATTCATTTGAGCCGAAAAAACACTGGGTTTACCGGAAATGAACTCTTGCTTGTAGGAAGACACAGAGCCTTTGGTTTAACTCCATTTTTGAAGGGAAATTCAGACCAGTGTTCTCATCCATGAAACACCCTCTGTTTTAACACAAGAAGCATGCTCTTCTTTCCAGCGCCTCCAATACAGCAAGAACCATGAGCATGCCCAGAAAAAAAGAACTGTGTTTCCTACTCATACGGACCATATCGAGTTGAACTCTGCTTATGAAACTCTAACAAACCACAGCATGTCTTACATAGATGCTCTTTAGGTTATAGTGAAAAACGTGTTGGGTTCGTGAACTGTGTAAATTCATTTGAGTCGAAAAATCACTGGCTTTTACGGAAATGAACTCTGGCTTGTAGGAAGACACAGAGCCTTTGGTTTAACTCAGTTTGTGAAGGGAAATTCAGACCAGTGTTCTCATCCATGAAACACACTATGTTTTAACGCAAAGAGCATGCTCTACTTTCCAGCGTCTGCAATATAGCAAGAAACATGAGCATGCCCTGATAAAATGAACTGTGCTTCCTACTCATACGGACCATATCTAGGTGAACTCTGCTTATGAAACTGTAACAAACCACAGTAGGTCTTACATAGATGCTCTTTAGTTAATAGTGACAAACGTGTGGGTTTCATGAACTGTGTAAATTAATTTGAGCCGAAAAACCACTGAGTTTACCGGAAATGAACTCTTTGTTATAGGAAGACAGAGTCTTAGGATTAACTCCGTTTGTGAAGGAAAATTCAGACCAGTGTTCTCATCCATGAAACATACTCTGTTTTAACGCAAGAAGCATGCTCTTCTTTCCAGCGTCTCTAATACAGCAAGAAACATGAGCATGCCCAGAAAAAAAGAACTGTGTTTCTTACTCATACAGACCATATCTAGTTAAACTCTGCTTATGAAACAGTAACAAACCACTGCATCTCTTACATAGATGCTCTTTCGTTTATAGTGAAAAACATGTTGGGTTCGTGAGCTGTGTAAATTCATTTGAGCCGAAAAATCACTGGGTTTACCGGAAATGAACTCTTGCTTGTAGGAAGACACAGAGCCTTTGGTTTAACTCCGTTTGTGAAGGGAAAATCAGACCAGTGTTCTCATCCATGAAACACACTCTGTTTTAACGCAAGAAGCATCCTCTTCTGTCCAGAGTCTGCCATACAGCAAGACATATGACCATGTCCAGAAAAAAAGAACTGTGTTTCTTACTCATACAGACAATTATCTAGTTAAACTCTGCTTATGAAACAGTAACAAACCACTGCATCTCTTACATAGATGCTCTTTAGTTTATAGTGAAAAACGTGTTGGGTTTGTGAACTGTGTTAATTTTATTGATCCGAAAAATCACTTGTTTTTTCCGGAAATGAACTCTTGCTTGTAGGAAGACACAGATCCTTTGGTTTAACTCCTTTTTTGAAGGGAAATTCAGACCAGTGTTCTCACCCATGAAACACACTCTGTTTTAACGCGAAGAGCATGCTCTTCTTTCCAGAGTCTCTAATACAGCAAGAAACATGAGCATGCCCAGAAAAAAAGAACTGTCTTTCCTCCTCATATGGACCATATCGAGTTGACCTCTGATTATGAACCTGTACCAAACCACAGTGTGTCTTACATAGATGCTCTTTAGTTTATAGTGAAAAACGTGTTGGTTTCGTGAACTGTGTAAATTCATTTGAGCCAAAAAAACAGTGGGTTTACTGGAAACTAACTCTTGCTTGTAGGAAGACACAGAGCCTTTGGTTTAACTCTGTTTGTGAAGGGAAATTCAGACCAGTGTTCTCATCCATGAAACATACTCTGTTTTAACGCAAGAAGCATGCTCTTCTTTCCAGAGTCTGCCATACAACAAGAAATATGAGCATGTCCAGAAAAAAATAACTGTGTTTACTACTCATAAGGACCATATCTAGTTGAACTCTGCTTATGAAACTGTAACAAACCATAGCATCTCTTCCATAGATGCTCTGTAGTTAGTAGTGAAAATCGTGTTGGGTTCATGAACTGTGTAAATTCTTTTGATCCGAAAAATCACTTGTTTTTACGGTAATGAATTCTTGCTTGTAGGAAGACACAGATCCTTTGGTTTAACTCCGTTTGTGAAGGGAAATTCAGACCAGTGTTCTCATCCATGAAACACACTCTGTTTTAACGCGAAGAGCATGCTCTTCTTTCCAGAGTCTCTAATACAGCAAGAAACATGAGCATGCCCAGAAAAAAAGAACTGTGTTTCCTACTCATATGGACCATATCGAGTTGACCTCTGCTTATGAAACTGTAACAAACCACAGTATGTCTTACATAGATGCTCTTTAGTTTATAGTGAAAAACGTGTTGGGTTCGTGAACTGTGTAAATTCATTTGAGCCGAAAAAACACTGGGTTTACCGGAAATGAACTCTTTCTTGTAGGAAGACACAGAGCCTTTGGTTTAACTCCATTTGTGAAGGGAAATTCAGACCAGTGTTCTCATCCATGAAACACCCTCTGTTTTAACACAAGAAGCATGCTCTTCTTTCCAGCGCCTCCAATACAGCAAGAACCATGAGCATGCCCAGAAAAAAAGAACTGTGTTTCCTACTCATACGGACCATATCGAGTTGAACTCTGCTTATGAAACTCTAACAAACCACAGCATGTCTTACATAGATGCTCTTTAGGTTATAGTGAAAAACGTGTTGGGTTCGTGAACTGCGTAAATTCATTTGAGTCGAAAAATCACTGGCTTTTATGGAAATGAACTCTGGCTTGTAGGAAGACACAGAGCCTTTGGTTTAACTCAGTTTGTGAAGGGAAATTCAGACCAGTGTTCTCATCCATGAAACACACTATGTTTTAACGCAAAGAGCATGCTCTACTTTCCAGCGTCTGCAATATAGCAAGAAACATGAGCATGCCCTGATAAAATGAACTGTGCTTCCTACTCATACGGACCATATCTAGGTGAACTCTGCTTATGAAACTGTAACAAACCACAGTAGGTCTTACATAGATGCTCTTTAGTTAATAGTGACAAACGTGTGGGTTTCATGAACTGTGTAAATTAATTTGAGCCGAAAAACCACTGAGTTTACCGGAAATGAACTCTTTGTTATAGGAAGAGAGAGTCTTAGGTTTAATTCCGTTTGTGAAGGAAAATTCAGACCAGTGTTCTCATCCATGAAACATACTCTGTTTTAACGCAAGAAGCATGCTCTTCTTTCTAGCGTCTCCAAGAGAGCAAGAAACATGAGCATGCCCAGAAATAAAGAACTGGGTTTCTTACTCATACAGACCATATCTAGTTAAACTCTGCTTATGAAACAGTAACAAACCACTGCATCTCTTACATAGATGCTCTTTCATTTATAGTGAAAAACGTGTTGGGTTCGTGAGCTGTGTAAATTCATTTGAGCCGAAAAATCACTGGGTTTACCGGAAATGAACTCTTGCTTGTAGGAAGACACAGAGCCTTTGGTTTAACTCCGTTTGTGAAGGGAAAATCAGACCAGTGTTCTCATCCATGAAACACACTCTGTTTTAACGTAAGAAGAATCCTCTTCTGTCCAGAGTCTGCCATACAGCAAGACATATGAGCATGTCCAGAAAAAATGAACTGTGTTTCTTACTCATACAGACCATATCGAGTTGACCTCTGCTTATGAAACTGTAACAAACCACAGCATCTCTTACATAGATGCTCTTATTTTATAGTGAAAAACGTGTTGGGTTCGTGAATTTTGTAAATTCATTTGAGCCGAAAAATCACTGGGATTAACGGAAATGAACTCTGGCTTGCAGCAAGACACAGAGCCTTTGGTTTAACTCGTTTGTGAAGGCAAATTCAGACCAGTGTTCTCATCCATGAAACACCCTCTGTTTTAACACAAGAAGCATACTCTTCTGTCCAGAGTCTGCCATACAACAAGAAATATGAGCATGCCCAGAAAAAAAGAACTGTCTTTCCTCTTCATATGGACCATATCGAGTTGACCTCTGCTTATGAAACTGTAACAAACCACAGTGTGTCTTACATAGATGCTCTTTAGTTTATAGTGAAAAACGTGTTGGGTTCGTGAACTGTGTAAATTCATTTGAGCCGAAAAAACACTGGGTTTACTGGAAATGAACTCTTGCTAGTAGGAATACACAGATCCTTTGGTTTAACTCCTTTTTTGAAGGGAAATTCATACCAGTGTTCTCACCCATGAAACACACTCTTTTTTAACGCGAAGAGCATGCTCTTCTTTCCAGAGTCTCTAATACAGCAAGAAACATGAGCATGCCCAGAAAAAAAGAACTGTCTTTCCTCCTCATATGGACCATATCGAGTTGACCTCTGATTATGAACCTGTAACAAACCACAGTGTGTCTTACATAGATGCTGTTTAGTTTATAGTGAAAAACGTGTTGGTTTCGTGAACTGTGTAAATTCATTTGAGCCGAAAAAACAGTGGGTTTACTGGAAACGAACTCTTGCTTGTAGGAAGACACAGAGCCTTTGGTTTAACTCCATTTGTGAAGGGAAATTCAGACCAGTGTTCTCATCCATGAAACATACTCTGTTTTAATGAAAGAAGCATGCTCTTCTTTCCAGCGCCTCCAATACAGCAAGACATATGAGCATGTCCAGAAAAAAAGAACTGTGTTTCTTACTCATACAGACAATTATCTAGTTAAACTATGCTTATGAAACAGTAACAAACCACTGCATCTCTTACATAGATGCTCTTTAGTTTATAGTGAAAAACGTGTTGGGTTCGTGAACTGTGTTAATTTTATTGATCCGAAAAATCACTTGTTTTTTCCGGAAATGAACTCTTGCTTGTAGGAAGACACAGATCCTTTGGTTTAACTCCGTTTGTGAAGGGAAATTCAGACCAGTGTTCTCATCCATGAAACACACTCTGTTTTAACGCAAAGAGCATGCTCTTCTTTCCAGAGTCTCTAATACAGCAAGAAACATGAGCATGCCCAGAAAAAAAGAACTGTGTTTCCTACTCATACGGACCATATCGAGTTGACCTCTGCTTATGAAACTGTAACAAACCACAGCATCTCTTACATAGATGCTCTTATTTTATAGTGAAAAACGTGTTGGGTTCGTGAATTTTGTAAATTCTTTTGAGTCGAAAAATCACTGGGATTAACGGAAATGAACTCTGGCTTGCAGCAAGACACAGAGCCTTTGGTTTAACTCGTTTGTGAAGGCAAATTCAGACCAGTGTTCTCATCCATGAAACACCCTCTGTTTTAACACAAGAAGCATACTCTTCTGTCCAGAGTCTGCCATACAACAAGAAATATGAGCATGCCCAGAAAAAAAGAACTGTCTTTCCTCCTCATATGGACCATATCGAGTTGACCTCTGCTTATGAAACTGTAAAAAACCACAGTGTGTCTTACATAGATGCTCTTTAGTTTATAGTGAAAAACGTGTTGGGTTCGTGAACTGTGTAAATTCATTTGAGCCGAAAAAACACTGGGTTTACTTGAAATGAACTCTTGCTAGTAGGAAGACACAGATCCTTTGGTTTAACTCCTTTTTTGAAGGGAAATTCAGACCAGTGTTCTCACCCATGAAACACACTCTGTTGTAACGCGAAGAGCATGCTCTTCTTTCCAGAGTCTCTAATACAGCAAGAAACATGAGCATGCCCAGAAAAAAAGAACTGTGTTTCCTACTCATACGGACCATATCTATTTAAACTTTGCTTATGAAACTCTAACAAACCACAGCATCTCTTACATAGATGCTCTTTAGTTTATAGTAAAAAACGTGTTGGGTTCGTGAACTGTGTAAATTCATTTGAGCCGAAAAATCACTGGGTTTTCCGGAAAAGAACTCTTGCTTGTAGGAAGACACAGAGCCTTTGGTTTAACTCTGTTTGGGAAGGGAAATTCAGACCAGTGTTCTCATCCATGAAACATACTCTGTTTTAACGCAAGAAGCATGCTCTTCTTTCCAGCGTCTCCAATAGAGCAAGAAACATGAGCATGCCCTGAAAAAAAGAACTGTGTTTCTTACTCATACAGACCATATCTAGTTAAACTCTGCTTATGAAACAGTAACAAAAAACTGCATCTCTTACATAGATGCTCTTTCGTTTATAGTGAAAAACGTGTTGGGTTCGTGAGCTGTGTAAATTCATTTGAGCCGAAAAATCACTGGGTTTACCGGAAATGAACTCTTGCTTGTAGGAAGACACAGAGCCTTTGTTTTAACTCCGTTTGTGAAGGGAAAATCAGACCAGTGTTCTCATCCATGAAACGCACTCTGTTTTAACGCAAGAAGCATCCTCTTCTGTCCAGAGTCTGCCATACAGCAAGACATATGAGCATGTCCAGAAAAAAAGAACTGTGTTTCTTACTCATACAGACCATATCTAGTTAAACTCTGCTTATGAAACAGTAACAAACCACTGCATCTCTTACATAGATGCTCTTTAGTTTATAGTAAAAAACGTGTTGGGTTCGTGAACTGTGTAAATTTTTTTGATCCGAAAAATCACTTGTTTTTTCCGGAAATGAACTCTTGCTTGTAGGAAGACACAGATCCTTTGGTTTAACTCCGTTTGTGAAGGGAAATTCAGACCAGTGTTCCCATCCATGAAACACACTCTGTTTTACCGCAAAGAGCATGCTCTTCTTTCCAGAGTCTCTAATACAGCAAGAAACATGAGCATGCCCAGAAAAAAAGAACTGTGCTTCCTACTCATATGGACCATATTGAGTTGACCTCTGCTTATGAAACTGTAACAAACCACAGCATCTCTTACATAGATGCTCTTATTTTATAGTGAAAAACGTGTTGGTTTCGTGAACTGTGTAAATTCATTTGAGCCGAAAAAACAGTGGGTTTACTGGAAACGAAGTCTTGCTTGTAGGAAGACACAGAGCCTTTGGTTTAACTCCATTTGTGAAGGGAAATTCAGACCAGTGTTCTCATCCATGAAACATACTCTGTTTTAATGCAAGAAGCATGCTCTTCTTTCCAGCGCCTCCAATACAGCAAGAAACATGAGCATGCCCAGAAAAAAAAACTGTGTTTCCTACTCATACGGACCATATCTATTTAAACTCTGCTTATGAAACTCTAACAAACCACAGCATCTCTTACATAGATGATCTTTAGTTTATAGTAAAAAACGTGTTGGGTTCGTGAACTGTGTAAATTCATTTGAGCCGAAAAATCACTGGGTTTTCCGGAAATGAACTCTTGCTTGTAGGAAGACACAGAGCCTTTGGTTTAACTCTGTTTGTGAAGGGAAATTCAGACCAGTGTTCTCATCCATGAAACACACTATGTTTTAACGCAAAGAGCATGCTCTACTTTCCAGCGTCTGCAATATAGCAAGAAACATGAGCATGCCCTGATAAAATGAACTGTGCTTCCTACTCATACGGACAATATCTAGGTGAACTCTGCTTAGGAAACTGTAACAAACCACAGTAGGTCTTACATAGATGCTCTTTAGTTAATAGTGACAAACGTGTGGGTTTCATGAACTGTGTAAATTAATTTGAGCCGAAAAACTACTGAGTTTACCGGAAATGAACTCTTTGTTATAGGAAGACAGAGTCTTAGGATTAACTCCGTTTGTGAAGGAAAATTCAGACCAGTGTTCTCATCCATGAAACATACTCTGTTTTAACGCAAGAAGCATGCTCTTCTTTCCAGCGTCTCTAATACAGCAAGAAACATGAGCATGCCCAGAAAAAAAGAACTGTGTTTCTTACTCATAAAGACCATATCTAGTTAAACTCTGCTTATGAAACAGTAACAAACCACTGCATCTCTTACATAGATGCTCTTTCGTTTATAGTGAAAAACGTGTTGGGTTCGTGAGCTGTGTAAATTCATTTGAGCCGAAAAATCACTGGGTTTACCGGAAATGAACTCTTGCTTGTAGGAAGACACAGAGCCTTTGGTTTAACTCCGTTTGTGAAGGGAAAATCAGACCAGTGTTCTCATCCATGAAACACACTCTGTTTTAACGCAAGAAGCATCCTCTTCTGTCCAGAGTCTGCCATACAGCAAGACATATGAGCATGTCCAGAAAAAAAGAACTGTGTTTCTTACTCATACAGACAATTATCTAGTTAAACTCTGCTTATGAAACAGTAACAAACCACTGCATCTCTTACATAGATGCTCTTTAGTTTATAGTGAAAAACGTGTTGGGTTCGTGAACTGTGTTAATTTTATTGATCCGAAAAATCACTTGTTTTTTCCGGAAATGAACTCTTGCTTGTAGGAAGACACAGATCCTTTGGTTTAACTCCTTTTTTGAAGGGAAATTCAGACCAGTGTTCTCACCCATGAAACACACTCTGTTTTAACGCGAAGAGCATGCTCTTCTTTCCAGAGTCTCTAATACAGCAAGAAACATGAGCATGCCCAGAAAAAAAGAACTGTCTTTCCTCCTCATATGGACCATATCGAGTTGACCTCTGATTATGAACCTGTACCAAACCACAGTGTGTCTTACATAGATGCTCTTTAGTTTATAGTGAAAAACGTGTTGGTTTCGTGAACTGTGTAAATTCATTTGAGCCGAAAAAACAGTGGGTTTACTGGAAACGAACTCTTGCTTGTAGGAAGACACAGAGCCTTTGGTTTAACTCTGTTTGTGAAGGGAAATTCAGACCAGTGTTCTCATCCATGAAACATACTCTGTTTTAACGCAAGAAGCATGCTCTTCTTTCCAGAGTCTGCCATACAACAAGAAATATGAGCATGTCCAGAAAAAAATAACTGTGTTTACTACTCATAAGGACCATATCTAGTTGAACTCTGCTTATGAAACTGTAACAAACCACAGCATCTCTTCCATAGATGCTCTTTAGTTAGTAGTGAAAATCGTGTTGGGTTCATGAACTGTGTAAATTCTTTTTATCCGAAAAATCACTTGTTTTTACGGTAATGATTCTTGCTTGTAGGAAGACACAGATCCTTTGGTTTAACTCCGTTTGTGAAGGGAAATTCAGACCAGTGTTCTCATCCATGAAACACACTCTGTTTTAACGCGAAGAGCATGCTCTTCTTTCCAGAGTCTCTAATACAGCAAGAAACATGTGCATGCCCAGAAAAAAAGAACTGTGTTTCCTACTCATATGGACCATATCGAGTTGACCTCTGCTTATGAAACTGTAACAAACCACAGTATGTCTTACATAGATGCTCTTTAGTTTATAGTGAAAAACGTGTTGGGTTCGTGAACTGTGTAAATTCATTTGAGCCGAAAAAACACTGGGTTTACCGGAAATGAACTCTTGCTTGTAGGAAGACACAGAGCCTTTGGTTTAACTCCATTTGTGAAGGGAAATTCAGACCAGTGTTCTCATCCATGAAACACCCTCTGTTTTAACACAAGAAGCATGCTCTTCTTTCCAGCGCCTCCAATACAGCAAGAACAATGAGCATGCCCAGAAAAAAAAGAACTGTGTTTCCTACTCATACGGACCATATCGAGTTGAACTCTGCTTATGAAACTCTAACAAACCACAGCATGTCTTACATAGATGCTCTTTAGGTTATAGTGAAAAACGTGTTGGGTTCGTGAACTGTGTAAATTCATTTGAGTCGAAAAATCACTGGCTTTTATGGAAATGAACTCTGGCTTGTAGGAAGACACAGAGCCTTTGGTTTAACTCAGTTTGTGAAGGGAAATTCAGACCTGTGTTCTCATCCATGAAACACACTATGTTTTAATGCAAAGAGCATGCTCTACTTTCCAGCGTCTGCAATATAGCAAGAAACATGAGCATGCCCTGATAAAATGAACTGTGCTTCCTACTCATACGGACCATATCTAGGTGAACTCTGCTTATGAAACTGTAACAAACCACAGTAGGTCTTACATAGATGCTCTTTAGTTAATAGTGACAAACGTGTGGGTTTCATGAACTGTGTAAATTAATTTGAGCCGAAAAACCACTGAGTTTACCGGAAATGAACTCTTTGTTATAGGAAGACAGAGTCTTAGGATTAACTCCGTTTGTAAAGGAAAATTCAGACCAGTGTTCTCATCCATGAAACATACTCTGTTTTACCGCAAGAAGCATGCTCTTCTTTCCAGCGTCTCTAATACAGCAAGAAACATGAGCATGCCCAGAAAAAAAGAACTGGGTTTCTTACTCATACAGACCATATCTAGTTAAACTCTGCTTAAGAAACAGTAACAAACCACTGCATCTCTTACATAGATGCTCTTTCATTTATAGTGAAAAACGTGTTGGGTTCGTGCGCTGTGTAAATTCATTTGAGCCGAAAAATCACTGGGTTTACCGGAAATGAACTCTTGCTTGTAGGAAGACACAGAGCCTTTGGTTTAACTCCGTTTGTGAAGGGAAAATCAGACCAGTGTTCTCATCCATGAAACACACTCTGTTTTAACGCAAGAAGCATCCTCTTCTGTCCAGAGTCTGCCATACAGCAAGACATATGAGCATGTCCAGAAAAAAAGAACTGTGTTTCTTACTCATACAGACCATATCGAGTTGACCTCTGCTTATGAAACTGTAACAAACCACAGCATCTCTTACATAGATGCTCTTATTTTATAGTGAAAAACGTGTTGGGTTCGTGAATTTTGTAAATTCATTTGAGCCGAAAAATCACTGGGATTAACGGAAATGAACTCTGGCTTGCAGCAAGACACAGAGCCTTTGGTTTAACTCGTTTGTGAAGGCAAATTCAGACCAGTGTTCTCATCCATGAAACACCCTCTGTTTTAACACAAGAAGCATACTCTTCTGTCCAGAGTCTGCCATACAACAAGAAATATGAGCATGCCCAGAAAAAAAGAACTGTCTTTCCTCCTCATATGGACCATATCGAGTTGACCTCTGCTTATGAAACTGTAACAAACCACAGTGTGTCTTACATAGATGCTCTTTAGTTTATAGTGAAAAACGTGTTGGGTTCGTGAACTGTGTAAATTCATTTGAGCCGAAAAAACACTGGGTTTACTGGAAATGAACTCTTGCTAGTAGGAATACACAGATCCTTTGGTTTAACTCCTTTTTTGAAGGGAAATTCAGACCAGTGTTCTCACCCATGAAACACACTCTTTTTTAACGCGAAGAGCATGCTCTTCTTTCCAGAGTCTCTAATACAGCAAGAAACATGAGCATGCCCAGAAAAAAAGAACTGTCTTTCCTCCTCATATGGACCATATCGAGTTGACCTCTGATTATGAACCTGTAACAAACCACAGTGTGTCTTACATAGATGCTGTTTAGTTTATAGTGAAAAACGTGTTGGTTTCGTGAACTGTGTAAATTCATTTGAGCCGAAAAAACAGTGGGTTTACTGGAAACGAACTCTTGCTTGTAGGAAGACACAGAGCCTTTGGTTTAACTCCATTTGTGAAGGGAAATTCAGACCAGTGTTCTCATGCATGAAACATACTCTGTTTTAATGCAAGAAGCATGCTCTTCTTTCCAGCGCCTCCAATACAGCAAGAAACATGAGCATGGCCAGAAAAAAAAAACTGTGTTTCCTACTCATACGGACCATATCTATTGAAACTCTGCTTACGAAACTCTAACAAACCACAGCATCTCTTACATAGATGATCTTTAGTTTATAGTAAAAAACGTGTTGGGTTCGTGAACTGTGTAAATTCATTTGAGCCGAAAAATCACTGGGTTTTCCGGAAATGAACTCTTGCTTGTAGGAAGACACAGAGCCTTTGGTTTAACTCTGTTTGCGAAGGGAAATTCAGACCAGTGTTCTCATCCATGAAACATACTCTGTTTTAACGCAAGAAGCATGCTCTTCTTTCCAGAGTCTGCCATACAACAAGAAATATGAGCATGTCCAGAAAAAAATAACTGTGTTTACTACTCATAAGGACCATATCTAGTTGAACTCTGCTTATGAAACTGTAACAAACCACAGCATCTCTTCCATAGATGCTCTTTAGTTAGTAGTGAAAATCGTGTTGGGTTCATGAACTGTGTAAATTCTTTTGATCCGAAAAATCACTTGTTTTTACGGTAATGAATTCTTGCTTGTAGGAAGACACAGATCCTTTGGTTTAACTCCGTTTGTGAAGGGAAATTCAGACCAGTGTTCTCATCCATGAAACACACTCTGTTTTAACGCGAAGAGCATGCTCTTCTTTCCAGAGTCTCTAATACAGCAAGAAACATGAGCATGCCCAGAAAAAAAGAACTGTGTTTCCTACTCATATGGACCATATCGAGTTGACCTCTGCTTTTGAAACTGTAACAAACCACAGTATGTCTTACATAGATGCTCTTTCGTTTATAGTGAAAAACGTGTTGGGTTCGTGAACTGTGTAAATTCATTTGAGCCGAAAAAACCCTGGGTTCACCGGAAATGAACTCTTGCTTGTAGGAAGACACAGAGCCTTTGGTTTAACTCCATTTGTGAAGGGAAATTCAGACCAGTGTTCTCATCCATGAAACACCCTCTGTTTTAACACAAGAAGCATGCTCTTCTTTCCAGCGCCTCCAATACAGCAAGAAACATGAGCATGCCCAGAAAAAAAGAACTGTGTTTCCTACTCATACGGAACATATCGAGTTGAACTCTGGTTATGAAACTCTAACAAACCACAGCTTGTCTTACATAGATGCTCTTTAGGTTATAGTGAAAAACGTGTTGGGTTCGTGAACTGTGTAAATTCATTTGAGTCGAAAAATCACTGGGTTTTACGGAAATGACCTCTGGCTTGTAGTAAGACACAGAGCCTTTGGTTTAACTCAGTTTGTGAAGGGAAATTCAGACCAGTGTTCTCATCCATGAAACACACTATGTTTTAACGCAAAGAGCATGCTCTACTTTCCAGCGTCTGCAATATAGCAAGAAACATGAGCATGCCCTGATAAAATGAACTGTGCTTCCTACTCATACGGACCATATCTAGGTGAACTCTGCTTATGAAACTGTAACAAACCACAGTAGGTCTTACATAGATGCTCTTTAGTTAATAGTGACAAACGTGTGGGTTTCATGAACTGTGTAAATTAATTTGAGCCAAAAAACCCCTGAGTTTCCCGGAAATGAACTCTTTGTTATAGGAAGACAGAGTCTTAGGTTTAACTCCGTTTGTGAAGGAAAATTCAGACCAGTGTTCTCATCCATGAAACACCCTCTGTTTTAACGCAAGAAGCATGCTCTTCTTTCCAGCGCCTCCAATACAGCAAGAAAAATGAGCATGCCCAGAAAAAAAGAACTGTGTTTCCTACTCATACGGACCATATCTATTTAAACTCTGCTTATGAAACTCTAACAAACCACAGCATCTCTTACATAGATGCTCTTTAGTTTATAGTAAAAAACGTGTTGGGTTCGTGAACTGTGTAAATTCATTTGAGCCGAAAAAACACTGGGTTTTCCGGAAATGAACTCTTGCTTGTAGGAAGACACAGAGCCTTTGGTTTAACTCTGTTTGTGAAGGGAAATTCAGACCAGTGTTCTCATCCATGAAACATACTCTGTTTTAACGCAAGAAGCATGCTCTTCTTTCCAGTGTCTCCAATAGAGCAAGAAACATGAGCATGCCCAGAAAAAAAGAACTGGGTTTCTTACTCATACAGACCATATCTAGTTAAACTCTGCTTATGAAACAGTAACAAACCACTGCATCTCTTACATAGATGCTCTTTCGTTTATAGTGAAAAACGTGTTGGGTTTGTGAGCTGTGTAAATTCATTTGAGCCGAAAAATCACTGGGTTTACCGGAAATGAACTCTTGCTTGTAGGAAGACACAGAGCCTTTGGTTTAACTCCGTTTGTGAAGGGAAATTCTGACCAGTGTTCTCATCCATGAAACACACTCTGTTTTAACGCAAGAAGCATCCTCTTCTGTCCAGAGTCTGCCATACAGCAAGACATATGAGCATGTCCAGAAAAAAAGAACTGTGTTTCTTACTCATACAGACAATTATCTAGTTAAACTATGCTTATGAAACAGTAACAAACCACTGCATCTCTTACATAGATGCTCTTTAGTTTATAGTGAAAAACGTGTTGGGTTCGTGAACTGTGTAAATTTTATTGATCCGAAAAATCACTTGTTTTTTCCGGAAATGAACTCTTGCTTGTAGGAAGACACAGATCCTTTGGTTTAACTCCGTTTGTGAAGGGAAATTCAGACCAGTGTTCTCATCCATGAAACACACTCTGTTTTAACGCAAAGAGCATGCTCTTTTTTCCAGAGTCTCTAATACAGCAAGAAACATGAGCATGCCCAGAAAAAAAGAACTGTGTTTCCTACTCATATGGACCATATCGAGTTGACCTCTGCTTATGAAACTGTAACAAACCACAGCATCTCTTACATAGATGCTCTTATTTTATAGTGAAAAACATGTTGGGTTCGTGAATTTTGTAAATTCATTTGAGCCGAAAAATCACTGGGATTAACGGAAATGAACTCTGGCTTGCAGCAAGACACAGAGCCTTTGGTTTAACTCGTTTGCGAAGGCAAATTCAGACCAGTGTTCTCATCCATGAAACACCCTCTGTTTTAACACAAGAAGCATACTCTTCTTCCAGAGTCTGCCATACAACAAGAAATATGAGCATGCCCAGAAAAAAGAACTGTCTTTCCTCCTCATATGGACCATATCGAGTTGACCTCTGCTTATGAAACTGTAACAAACCACAGTGTGTCTTACATAGATGCTCTTTAGTTTATAGTGAAAAACGTGTTGGGTTCATGAACTGTGTAAATTCATTTGAGCCGAAAAAACACTGGGTTTACTAGAAATGAACTCTTGCTAGTAGGAAGACACAGATCCTTTGGTTTAACTCCTTTTTTGAAGGGAAATTCAGACCAGTGTTCTCACCCATGAAACACACTCTGTTGTAAGTCGAAGAGCATGCTCTTCTTTCCAGAGTCTCTAATACAGCAAGAAACATGAGCATGCCCAGAAAAAAAGAACTGTGTTTCCTACTCATACAGACCATATCTATTTAAACTCTGCTTATGAAACTCTAACAAACCACAGCATCTCTTACATAGATGCTCTTTAGTTTATAGTAAAAAACGTGTTGGGTTCATGAACTGTGTAAATTCATTTGAGCCGAAAAATCACTGGGTTTTCCGGAAATGAACTCTTGCTTGTAGGAAGACACAGAGCCTTTGGTTTAACTCTGTTTGTGAAGGGAAATTCAGACCAGTGTTCTCATCCATGAAACATACTCTGTTTTAACGCAAGAAGCATGCTCTTCTTTCCAGCGTCTCCAATAGAGCAAGAAACATGAGCATGCCCAGAAAAAAAGAACTGTGTTTCTTACTCATACAGACCATATCTAGTTAAACTCTGCTTATGAAACAGTAACAAAAAACTGCATCTCTTACATAGATTCTCTTTCGTTTATAGTGAAAAACGTGTTGGGTTCGTGAACTGTGTAAATTTTTTTGATCCGAAAAATCACTTGTTTTTTCCGGAAATGAACTCTTGCTTGTAGGAAGACACAGATCCTTTGGTTTAACTCCGTTTGTGAAGGGAAATTCAGACCAGTGTTCTCATCCATGAAACACACTCTGTTTTAACGCAAAGAGCATGCTCTTCTTTCCAGAGTCTCTAATACAGCAAGAAACATGAGCATGCCCAGGAAAAAGAACTGTGTTTCCTACTCATATGGACCATATCGAGTTGAACTCTGCTTATGAAACTGTAACAAACCACAGCATCTCTTACATAGATGCTCTTATTTTATAGTGAAAAACGTGTTGGGTTCATGAATTTTGTAAATTCATTTGAGCCAAAAAATCACTGGGATTAACGGAAATGAACTCTGGCTTGCAGCAAGACACAGAGCCTTTGGTTTAACTCGTTTGTGAAGGCAAATTCAGACCAGTGTTCTCATCCATGAAACACCCTCTGTTTTAACACAAGAAGCATACTCTTCTGTCCAGAGTCTGCCATACAACAAGAAATATGAGCATGCCCAGAAAGAAAGAACTGTCTTTCCTCCTCATATGGACCATATCGAGTTGACCTCTGCTTATGAAACTGTAACAAACCACAGTGTGTCTTACATGGATGCTCTTTAGTTTATAGTGAAAAACGTGTTGGGTTCGTGAACTGTGTAAATTCATTTGAGCCGAAAAAACACTGGGTTTACTGGAAATGAACTCTTGCTAGTAGGAAGACACAGATCCTTTGGTTTAACTCCTTTTTTGAAGGGAAATTCAGACCAGTGTTCTCACCCATGAAACACACTCTGTTTTAACGCGAAGAGCATGCTCTTCTTTCCAGAGTCTCTAATACAGCAAGAAACATGAGCATGCCCAGAAAAAAAGAACTGTCTTTCCTCCTCATATGGACCATATCGAGTTGACCTCTGATTATGAACCTGAAACAAACCACAGTGTGTCTTACATAGATGCTCTTTAGTTTATACTGAAAAACGTGTTGGTTTCGTGAACTGTGTAAATTCATTTGAGCCGAAAAAACAGTGGGTTTACTGGAAACGAACTCTTGCTTGTAGGAAGACACAGAGCCTTTGGTTTAACTCCATTTGTGAAGGGAATTTCAGACCAGTGATCTCATCCATGAAACATACTCTGTTTTAATGCAAGAAGCATGCTCTTCTTTCCAGCGCCTCCAATACAGCAAGAAACATGAGCATGCCCAGAAAAAAAGATCTGTGTTGCCTACTCATACTGACCATATCTATTTAAACTCTGCTTATGAAACTCTAACAAACCACAGCATCTCTTACATAGATGATCTTATTTTATAGTAAAAAACGTGTTGGGTTCGTGAACTGTGTAAATTCATTTGAGCCGAAAAATCATTGGTTTTCCGGAAATGAACTCTTGCTTGTAGGAAGACACAGAGCCTTTGGTTTAACTCTGTTTGTGAAGGGAAATTCAGACCAGTGTTCTCATCCATGAAACATACTCTGTTTTAACGCAAGAAGCATGCTCTTCTTTCCAGAGTCTGCCATACAACAAGAAATATGAGCATGTCCAGAAAAAAATAACTGTGTTTACTACTCATAAGGACCATATCTAGTTGAACTCTGCTTATGAAACTGTAACAAACCACAGCATCTCTTCCATAGATGCTCTATAGTTAGTAGTGAAAATCGTGTTGGGTTCATGAACTGTGTAAATTCTTTTGATCCGAAAAATCACTTGTTTTTACGGTAATGAATTCTTCCTTGTAGGAAGACACAGATCCTTTGGTTTAACTCTGTTTGTGAAGGGAAATTCAGACCAGTGTTCTCATCCATGAAACACACTCTGTTTTAACGCGAAGAGCATGCTCTTCTTTCCAGTTTTTACGGTAATGAATTCTTGCTTGTAGGAAGACACAGATCCTTTGGTTTAACTCTGTTTGTGAAGGGTAATTCAGACCAGTGTTCTCATCCATGAAACACACTCTGTTTTAACGCGAAGAGCATGCTCTTCTTTCCAGAGTCTCTAATATAGCAAGAAACATGAGCATGCCCAGAAAAAAAGAACTGTGTTTCCTACTCATATGGACCATATCGAGTTGACCTCTGCTTATGAAACTGTAACAAACCACAGTATGTCTTACATAGATGCTCTTTAGTTTATAGTGAAAAACGTGTTGGGTTCGTGAACTGTGTAAATTCATTTGAGCCGAAAAAACACTGGGTTTACCGGAAATGAACTCTTGCTTGTAGGAAGACACAGAGCCTTTGGTTTAACTCCATTTGTGAAGGGAAATTCAGACCAGTGTTCTCATCCATGAAACACCCTCTGTTTTAACACAAGAAGCATGCTCTTCTTTCCAGCGCCTCCAATACAGCAAGAAACATGAGCATGCCCAGAAAAAAAGAACTGTGTTTCTTACTCATACAGACCATATCTAGTTAAACACTGCTTATGAAACAGTAACAAACCACTGCATCTCTTACATAGATGCTCTTTCGTTTATAGTGAAAAACGTGTTGGGTTCGTGAGCTGTGTAAATTCATTTGAGCCGAAAAATCACTGGGTTTACCAGAAATGAACTCTTGCTTGTAGGAAGACACAGAGCCTTTGGTTTAACTCCGTTTGTGAAGGGAAAATCAGACCAGTGTTCTCATCCATGAAACACACTCTGTTTTAACACAAGAAGCATCCTCTTCTGTCCAGAGTCTGCCATACAGCAAGACATATGAGCATGTCCAGAAAAAAAGAACTGTGTTTCTTACTCATACAGACAATTATCTAGTTAAACTATGCTTATGAAACAGTAACAAACCACTGCATCTCTTACATAGATGCTCTTTAGTTTATAGTGAAAAACGTGTTGGGTTCGTGAACTGTGTTAATTTTATTGATCCGAAAAATCACTTGTTTTTTCCGGAAATGAACTCTTGCTTGTAGGAAGACACAGTTCCTTTGGTTTAACTCCGTTTGTGAAGGGAAATTCAGACCAGTGTTCTCATCCATGAAACACACTCTGTTTTAACGCAAAGAGCATGCTCTTCTTTCCAGAGTCTCTAATACAGCAAGAAACATGAGCATGCCCAGAAAAAAAGAACTGTGTTTCCTACTCATATGGACCATATCGAGTTGACCTCTGCTTATGAAACTGTAACAAACCACAGCATCTCTTACATAGATGCTCTTATTTTATAGTGAAAAACGTGTTGGGTTCGTGAATTTTGTAAATTCATTTGAGTCGAAAAATCACTGGGATTAACGGAAATGAACTCTGGCTTGCAGCAAGACACAGAGCCTTTGGTTTAACTCGTTTGTGAAGGCAAATTCAGACCAGTGTTCTCATCCATGAAACACCCTCTATTTTAACACAAGAAGCATACTCTTCTGTCCAGAGTCTGCCATACAACAAGAAATATGAGCATGCCCAGAAAAAAAGAACTGTCTTTCCTCCTCATATGGACCATATCGAGTTGACCTCTGCTTATGAAACTGTAACAAACCACAGTGTGTCTTACATAGATGCTCTTTAGTTTATAGTGAAAAACGTGTTGGGTTCGTGAACTGTGTAAATTCATTTGAGCCGAAAAAACACTGGGTTTACTTGAAATGAACTCTTGCTAGTAGGAAGACACAGATCCTTTGGTTTAACTCCTTTTTTGAAGGGAAATTCAGACCAGTGTTCTCACCCATGAAACACACTCTGTTGTAACGCGAAGAGCATGCTCTTCTTTCCAGAGTCTCTAATACAGCAAGAAACATGAGCATGCCCAGAAAAAAAGAACTGTCTTTCCTCCTCATATGGACCATATCGAGTTGACCTCTGATTATGAACCTGAAACAAACCACAGTGTGTCTTACATAGATGCTCTTTAGTTTATAGTGAAAAACGTGTTGGTTTCGTGAACTGTGTAAATTCATTTGAGCCGAAAAAACAGTGGGTTTACTGGAAACGAACTCTTGCTTGTAGGAAGACACAGAGCCTTTGGTTTAACTCCATTTGTGAAGGGAAATTCAGACCAGTGATCTCATCCATGAAACATACTCTGTTTTAATGCAAGAAGCATGCTCTTCTTTCCAGCGCCTCCAATACAGCAAGAAACATGAGCATGCCCAGAAAAAAAGATCTGTGTTGCCTACTCATACGGACCATATCTATTTAAACTCTGCTTATGAAACTCTAACAAACCACAGCATCTCTTACATAGATGATCTTTAGTTTATAGTAAAAAACGTGTTGGGTTCGTGAACTGTGTAAATTCATTTTAGCCGAAAAATCATTGGTTTTCCGGAAATGAACTCTTGCTTGTAGGAAGACACAGAGCCTTTGGTTTAACTCTGTTTGTGAAGGGAAATTCAGACCAGTGTTCTCATCCATGAAACATACTCTGTTTTAACGCAAGAAGCATGCTCTTCTTTCCAGAGTCTGCCATACAACAAGAAATATGAGCATGTCCAGAAATAAATAACTGTGTTTACTACTCATAAGGACCATATCTAGTTGAACTCTGCTTATGAAACTGTAACAAACCACAGCATCTCTTCCATAGATGCTCTTTAGTTAGTAGTGAAAATCGTGTTGGGTTCATGAACTGTGTAAATTCTTTTGATCCGAAAAATCTCTTGTTTTTACGGTAATGAATTCTTCCTTGTAGGAAGACACAGATCCTTTGGTTTAACTCTGTTTGTGAAGGGAAATTCAGACCAGTGTTCTCATCCATGAAACACACTCTGTTTTAACGCGAAGAGCATGCTCTTCTTTCCAGTTTTTACGGTAATGAATTCTTGCTTGTAGGAAGACACAGATCCTTTGGTTTAACTCTGTTTGTGAAGGGAAATTCAGACCAGTGTTCTCATCCATGAAACACACTCTGTTTTAACGCGAAGAGCATGCTCTTCTTTCCAGAGTCTCTAATATAGCAAGAAACATGAGCATGCCCAGAAAAAAAGAACTGTGTTTCCTACTCATATGGACCATATCGAGTTGACCTCTGCTTATGAAACTGTAACAAACCACAGTATGTCTTACATAGATGCTCTTTAGTTTATAGTGAAAAACGTGTTGGGTTCGTGAACTGTGTAAATTCATTTGAGCCGAAAAAACACTGGGTTTACCGGAAATGAACTCTTGCTTGTAGGAAGACACAGAGCCTTTGGTTTAACTCCATTTGTGAAGGGAAATTCAGACCAGTGTTCTCATCCATGAAACACCCTCTGTTTTAACACAAGAAGCATGCTCTTCTTTCCAGCGCCTCCAATACAGCAAGAAACATGAGCATGCCCAGAAAAAAAGAACTGTGTTTCTTACTCATACAGACCATATCTAGTTAAACACTGCTTATGAAACAGTAACAAACCACTGCATCTCTTACATAGATGCTCTTTCGTTTATAGTGAAAAACGTATTGGGTTCGTGAGCTGTGTAAATTCCTTTGAGCCGAAAAATCACTGGGTTTACCAGAAATGAACTCTTGCTTGTAGGAAGACACAGAGCCTTTGGTTTAACTCCGTTTGTGAAGGGAAAATCAGACCAGTGTTCTCATCCATGAAACACACTCTGTTTTAACGCAAGAAGCATCCTCTTCTGTCCAGAGTCTGCCATACAGCAAGACATATGAGCATGTCCAGAAAAAAAGAACTGTGTTTCTTACTCATACAGACAATTATCTAGTTAAACTATGCTTATGAAACAGTAACAAACCACTGCATCTCTTACATAGATGCTCTTTAGTTTATAGTGAAAAACGTGTTGGGTTCGTGAACTGTGTTAATTTTATTGATCCGAAAAATCACTTGTTTTTTCCGGAAATGAACTCTTGCTTGTAGGAAGACACAGATCCTTTGGTTTAACTCCGTTTGTGAAGGGAAATTCAGACCAGTGTTCTCATCCATGAAACACACTCTGTTTTAACGCAAAGAGCATGCTCTTCTTTCCAGAGTCTCTAATACAGCAAGAAACATGAGCATGCCCAGAAAAAAAGAACTGTGTTTCCTACTCATACGGACCATATCGAGTTGACCTCTGCTTATGAAACTGTAACAAACCACAGCATCTCTTACATAGATGCTCTTATTTTATAGTGAAAAACGTGTTGGGTTCGTGAATTTTGTAAATTCATTTGAGTCGAAAAATCACTGGGATTAACGGAAATGAACTCTGGCTTGCAGCAAGACACAGAGCCTTTGGTTTAACTCGTTTGTGAAGGCAAATTCAGACCAGTGTTCTCATCCATGAAACACCCTCTGTTTTAACACAAGAAGCATACTCTTCTGTCCAGAGTCTGCCATACAACAAGAAATATGAGCATGCCCAGAAAAAAAGAACTGTCTTTCCTCCTCATATGGGCCATATCGAGTTGACCTCTGCTTATGAAACTGTAACAAACCACAGTGTGTCTTACATAGATGCTCTTTAGTTTATAGTGAAAAACGTGTTGGGTTCGTGAACTGTGTAAATTCATTTGAGCCGAAAAAACACTGGGTTTACTTGAAATGAACTCTTGCTAGTAGGAAGACACAGATCCTTTGGTTTAACTCCTTTTTTGAAGGGAAATTCAGACCAGTGTTCTCACCCATGAAACACACTCTGTTGTAACGCGAAGAGCATGCTCTTCTTTCCAGAGTCTCTAATACAGCAAGAAACATGAGCATGCCCAGAAAAAAAGAACTGTGTTTCCTACTCATACGGACCATATCTATTTAAACTTTGCTTATGAAACTCTAACAAACCACAGCATCTCTTACATAGATGCTCTTTAGTTTATAGTAAAAAACGTGTTGGGTTCGTGAACTGTGTAAATTCATTTGAGCCGAAAAATCAATGGGTTTTCCGGAAATGAACTCTTGCTTGTAGGAAGACACAGAGCCTTTGGTTTAACTCTGTTTGGGAAGGGAAATTCAGACCAGTGTTCTCATCCATGAAACATACTCTGTTTTAACGCAAGAAGCATGCTCTTCTTTCCAGCGTCTCCAATAGAGCAAGAACATGAGCATGCCCAGAAAAAAAGAACTGTGTTTCTTACTCATACAGACCATATCTAGTTAAACTCTGCTTATGAAACAGTAACAAAAAACTGCATCTCTTACATAGATGCTCTTTCGTTTATAGTGAAAAACGTGTTGGGTTCGTGAGCTGTGTAAATTCATTTGAGTCGAAAAATCACTGGGTTTACCGGAAATGAACTCTTGCTTGTAGGAAGACACAGAGCCTTTGTTTTAACTCCGTTTGTGAAGGGAAAATCAGACCAGTGTTCTCATCCATGAAACGCACTCTGTTTTAACGCAAGAAGCATCCTCTTCTGTCCAGAGTCTGCCATACAGCAAGACATATGAGCATGTCCAGAAAAAAAGAACTGTGTTTCTTACTCATACAGACCATATCTAGTTAAACTCTGCTTATGAAACAGTAACAAACCACTGCATCTCTTACATAGATGCTCTTTAGTTTATAGTAAAAAACGTGTTGGGTTCGTGAACTGTGTAAATTTTTTTGATCCGAAAAATCACTTGTTTTTTCCGGAAATGTACTCTTGCTTGTAGGAAGACACAGATCCTTTGGTTTAACTCCGTTTGTGAAGGGAAATTCAGACCAGTGTTCCCATCCATGAAACACACTCTGTTTTAACGCAAAGAGCATGCTCTTCTTTCCAGAGTCTCTAATACAGCAAGAAACATGAGGATGCCCAGAAAAAAAGAACTGTGCTTCCTACTCATATGGACCATATTGAGTTGACCTCTGCTTATGAAACTGTAACAAACCACAGCATCTCTTACATAGATGCTCTTATTTTATAGTGAGAAACGTGTTGGGTTCGTGAATTTTGTAAATTCATTTGAGCCAAAAAATCACTGGGATTAACGGAAATGAACTCTGGCTTGCAGCAAGACAAGAGCCTTTGGTTTAACTCGTTTGTGAAGGCAAATTCAGACCAGTGTTCTCATCCATGAAACACCCTCTGTTTTAACACAAGAAGCATACTCTTCTGTCCAGAGTCTGCCATACAACAAGAAATATGAGCATGCCCAGAAAAAAAGAACTGTCTTTCCTCCTCATATGGACCATATCGAGTTGACCTCTGCTTATGAAACTGTAACAAACCACAGTGTGTCTTACATAGATGCTCTTTAGTTTATAGTGAAAAACGTGTTGGTTTCGTGAACTGTGTAAATTCATTTGAGCCGAAAAAACAGTGGGTTTACTGGAAACGAACTCTTGCTTGTAGGAAGACACAGAGCCTTTGGTTTAACTCCATTTGTGAAGGGAAATTCAGACCAGTGTTCTCATCCATGAAACATACTTTGTTTTAATGCAAGAAGCATGCTCTTCTTTCCAGCGCCTCCAATACAGCAAGAAACATGAGCATGCCCAGAAAAAAAAACTGTGTTTCCTACTCATACGGACCATATCTATTTAAACTCTGCTTATGAAACTCTAACAAACCACAGCATCTCTTACATAGATGATCTTTAGTTTATAGTGAAAAACGTGTTGGGTTCGTGAGCTGTGTAAATTCATTTGAGCCGAAAAATCACTGGGTTTACCGGAAATGAACTCTTGCTTGTAGGAAGACACAGAGCCTTTGGTTTAACTCCGTTTGTGAAGGGAAAATCAGACCAGTGTTCTCATCCATGAAACACACTCTGTTTTAACGCAAGAAGCATCCTCTTCTGTCCAGAGTCTGCCATACAGCAAGACATATGACCATGTCCAGAAAAAAAGAACTGTGTTTCTTACTCATACAGACAATTATCTAGTTAAACTCTGCTTATGAAACAGTAACAAACCACTGCATCTCTTACATAGATGCTCTTTAGTTTATAGTGAAAAACGTGTTGGGTTCGTGAACTGTGTTAATTTTATTGATCCGAAAAATCACTTGTTTTTTCCGGAAATGAACTCTTGCTTGTAGGAAGACACAGATCCTTTGGTTTAACTCCTTTTTTGAAGGGAAATTCAGACCAGTGTTCTCACCCATGAAACACACTCTGTTTTAACGCAAAGAGCATGCTCTTCTTTCCAGAGTCTCTAATACAGCAAGAAACATGAGCATGCCCAGAAAAAAAGAACTGTCTTTCCTCCTCATATGGACCATATCGAGTTGACCTATGATTATGAACCTGTACCAAACCACAGTGTGTCTTACATAGATGCTCTTTAGTTTATAGTGAAAAACGTGTTGGTTTCGTGAACTGTGTAAATTCATTTGAGCCGAAAAAACAGTGGGTTTACTGGAAACGAACTCTTGCTTGTAGGACGACACAGAGCCTTTGGTTTAACTCTGTTTGTGAAGGGAAATTCAGACCAGTGTTCTCATCCATGAAACATACTCTGTTTTAACGCAAGAAGCATGCTCTTCTTTCCAGAGTCTGCCATACAACAAGAAATATGAGCATGTCCAGAAAAAAATAACTGTGTTTACTACTCATAAGGACCATATCTAGTTGAACTCTGCTTATGAAACTGTAACAAACCACAGCATCTCTTCCATAGATGCTCTTTAGTTAGTAGTGAAAATCGTGTTGGGTTCATGAACTGTGTAAATTCTTTTGATCCGAAAAATCACTTGTTTTTACGGTAATGAATTCTTGCTTGTAGGAAGACACAGATCCTTTGGTTTAACTCCGTTTGTGAAGGGAAATTCAGACCAGTGTTCTCATCCATGAAACACACTCTGTTTTAACGCGAAGAGCATGCTCTTCTTTCCAGAGTCTCTAATACAGCAAGAAACATGAGCATGCCCAGAAAAAAAGAACTGTGTTTCCTACTCATATGGACCATATCGAGTTGACCTCTGCTTATGAAACTGTAACAAACCACAGTATGTCTTACATAGATGCTCTTTAGTTTATAGTGAAAAACGTGTTGGGTTCGTGAACTGTGTAAATTCATTTGAGCCGAAAAAACACTGGGTTTACCGGAAATGAACTCTTGCTTGTAGGAAGACACAGAGCCTTTGGTTTAACTCCATTTGTGAAGGGAAATTCAGACCAGTGTTCTCATCCATGAAACACCCTCTGTTTTAACACAAGAAGCATGCTCTTCTTTCCACCGCCTCCAATACAGCAAGAACCATGAGCATGCCCAGAAAAAAAGAACTGTGTTTCCTACTCATACGGACCATATCGAGTTGAACTCTGCTTATGAAACTGTAACAAACCACAGCATCTCTTACATAGATGCTCTTTAGGTTATAGTGAAAAACGTGTTGGGTTCGTGAACTGTGTAATTCATTTGAGGCGAAAAATCACTGGCTTTTATGGAAATGTACTCTGGCTTGTAGGAAGACACAGAGCCTTTGGTTTAACTCAGTTTGTGAAGGGAAATTCAGACCAGTGTTCTCATCCATGAAACACACTATGTTTTAACGCAAAGAGCATGCTCTACTTTCCAGCGTCTGCAATATAACAAGAAACATGAGCATCCCCTGATAAAATGAACTGTGCTTCCTACTCATACGGACCATATCTAGGTGAACTCTGCTATGAAACTGTAACAAACCACAGTAGGTCTTACATAGATGCTCTTTAGTTAATAGTGACAATCGTGTGGGTTTCATGAACTGTGTAAATTAATTTGAGCCGAGAAACCACTGAGTTTACCGGAAATGAACTCTTTGTTATAGGAAGACAGAGTCTTAGGATTAACTCCGTTTGTAAAGGAAAATTCAGACCAGTGTTCTCATCCATGAAACATACTCTGTTTTAACGCAAGAAGCATGCTCTTCTTTCCAGCGTCTCTAATACAGCAAGAAACATGAGCATGCCCAGAAAAAAAGAACTGGATTTCTTACTCATACAGACCATATCTAGTTAAACTCTGCTTATGAAACAGTAACAAACCACTGCATCTCTTACATAGATGCTCTTTCATTTATAGTGAAAAACGTGTTGGGTTCGTGAGCTGTGTAAATTCATTTGAGCCGAAAAATCACTGGGTTTACCGGAAATGAACTCTTGCTTGTAGGAAGACACAGAGCCTTTGGTTTAACTCCGTTTGTGAAGGGAAAATATGACCAGTGTTCTCATCCATGAAACACACTCTGTTTTAACGCAAGAAGCATCCTCTTCTGTCCAGAGTCTGCCATACAGCAAGACATATGAGCATGTCCAGAAAAAAAGAACTGTGTTTCTTACTCATACAGACAATTATCTAGTTAAACTCTGCTTATGAAACAGTAACAAACCACTGCATCTCTTACATAGATGCTCTTTAGTTTATAGTGAAAAACGTGTTGGGTTCGTGAACTGTGTTAATTTTATTGATCCGAAAAATCACTTGTTTTTTCCGGAAATGAACTCTTGCTTGTAGGAAGACACAGAGCCTTTGGTTTAACTCCGTTCGTGAAGGGAAATTCAGACCAGTGTTCTCATCCATGAAACACACTCTGTTTTAACGCAAAGAGCATGCTCTTCTTTCCAGAGTCTCTAATACAGCAAGAAACATGAGCATGCCCAGAAAAAAAGAACTGTGTTTCCTACTCATACGGACCATATCGAGTTGACCTCTGCTTCTGAAACTGTAACAAACCACAGCATCTCTTACATAGATGCTCTTATTTTATAGTGAAAAACGTGTTGGGTTCGTGAATTTTGTAAATTCATTTGAGCCGAAAAATCACTGGGATTAACGGAAATGAACTCTGGCTTGCAGCAAGACACAGAGCGTTTGGTTTAACTCGTTTGTGAAGGCAAATTCAGACCAGTGTTCTCATCCATGAAACACCCTCTGTTTTAACACAAGAAGCATACTCTTCTGTCCAGAGTCTGCCATACAACAAGAAATATGAGCATGCCCAGAAAAAAAGAACTGTCTTTCCACCTCATATGGACCATATCGAGTTGACCTCTGCTTATGAAACTGTAACAAACCACAGTGTGTCTTACATAGATGCTCTTTAGTTTATAGTGAAAAACGTGTTGGGTTCGTGAACTGTGTAAATTCATTTGAGCCGAAAAAACACTGGGTTTACTGGAAATGAACTCTTGCTAGTAGGAAGACACAGATCCTTTGGTTTAACTCCTTTTTTGAAGGGAAATTCAGACTAGTGTTCTCACCCATGAAACACACTCTTTTTTAACGCGAAGAGCATGCTCTTCTTTCCAGAGTCTGTAATACAGCAAGAAACATGAGCATGCCCAGAAAAAAAGAACTGTCTTTCCTCCTCATATGGACCATATCGAGTTGACCTCTGATTATGAACCTGTAACAAACCACAGTGTGTCTTACATAGATGCTGTTTAGTTTATAGTGAAAAACGTGTTGGTTTCGTGAACTGTGTAAATTCATTTGAGCCGAAAAAACAGTGGGTTTACTGGAAACGAACTCTTGCTTGTAGGAAGACACAGAGCCTTTGGTTTAACTCCATTTGTGAAGGGAAATTCAGACCAGTGTACTCATCCATGAAACATACTCTGTTTTAATGCAAGAAGCATGCTCTTCTTTCCAGCGCCTCCAATACAGCAAGAAACATGAGCATGCCCAGAAAAAAAAAACTGTGTTTCCTACTCATACGGACCATATCTATTTAAACTCTGCTTATGAAACTCTAACAAACCACAGCATCTCTTACATAGATGATCTTTAGTTTATAGTAAAAAACGTGTTGGGTTCGTGAACTGTGTAAATTCATTTGAGCCGAAAAATCACTGGGTTTTCCGGAAATGAACTCTTGCTTGTAGGAAGACACAGAGCCTTTGGTTTAACTCTGTTTGCGAAGTGAAATTCAGACCAGTGTTCTCATCCATGAAACATACTCTGTTTTAACGCAAGAAGCATGCTCTTCTTTCCAGAGTCTGCCATACAACAAGAAATATGAGCATGTCCAGAAAAAAATAACTGTGTTTACTACTCATAAGGACCATATCTAGTTGAACTCTGCTTATGAAACTGTAACAAACCACAGCATCTCTTCCATAGATGCTCTTTAGTTAGTAGTGAAAATCGTGTTGGGTTCATGAACTGTGTAAATTCTTTTGATCCGAAAAATCACTTGTTTTTACGGTAATGAATTCTTGCTTGTAGGAAGACACAGATCCTTTGGTTTAACTCCGTTTGTGAAGGGAAATTCAGACCAGTGTTCTCATCCATGAAACACACTCTGTTTTAACGCGAAGAGCATGCTCTTCTTTCCAGAGTCTCTAATACAGCAAGAAACATGAGCATGCCCAGAAAAAAAGAACTGTGTTTCCTACTCATATGGACCATATCGAGTTGACCTCTGCTTTTGAAACTGTAACAAACCACAGTATGTCTTACATAGATGCTCTTTCGTTTATAGTGAAAAACGTGTTGGGTCGTGAACTGTGTAAATTCATTTGAGTCGAAAAAACCCTGGGTTCACCGGAAATGAACTCTTGCTTGTAGGAAGACACAGAGCCTTTGGTTTAACTCCATATGTGAAGGGAAATTCAGACCAGTGTTCTCATCCATGAAACACCCTCTGTTTTAACACAAGAAGCATGCTCTTCTTTCCAGCGCCTCCAATACAGCAAGAAACATGAGCATGCCCAGAAAAAAAGAACTGTGATTCCTACTCATACGGACCATATCGAGTTGAACTCTGGTTATGAAACTCTAACAAACCACAGCTTGTCTTACATAGATGCTCTTTAGGTTATAGTGAAAAACATGTTGGGTTCGTGAACTGTGTAAATTCATTTGAGTCGAAAAATCACTGGGTTTTACGGAAATGAACTCTGGCTTGTAGTAAGACACAGAGCCTTTGGTTTAACTCAGTTTGTGAAGGGAAATTCAGACCAGTGTTCTCATCCATGAAACACACTATGTTTTAACGCAAAGAGCATGCTCTACTTTCCAGCGTCTGCAATATAGCAAGAAACATGAGCATGCCCTGATAAAATGAACTGTGCTTCCTACTCATACGGACCATATCTAGGTGAACTCTGCTTATGAAACTGTAACAAACCACAGTAGGTCTTACATAGATGCTCTTTAGTTAATAGTGACAAACGTGTGGGTTTCATGAACTGTGTAAATTAATTTGAGCCAAAAAACCCCTGAGTTTCCCAGAAATGAACTCTTTGTTATAGGAAGACAGAGTCTTAGGTTTAACTCCGTTTGTGAAGGAAAATTCAGACCAGTGTTCTCATCCATGAAACATACTCTGTATTAACGCAAGAAGCATGCTCTTCTTTCCAGCGCCTCCAATACAGCAAGAAAAATGAGCATGCCCAGAAAAAAAGAACTGTGTTTCCTACTCATACGGACCATATCTATTTAAACTCTGCTTATGAAACTCTAACAAACCACAGCATCTCTTACATAGATGCTCTTTAGTTTATAGTAAAAAACGTGTTGGGTTCGTGAACTGTGTAAATTCATTTGAGCCGAAAAAACACTGGGTTTTCCGGAATAGAACTCTTGCTTGTAGGAAGACACAGAGCCTTTGGTTTAACTCTGTTTGTGAAGGGAAATTCAGACCAGTGTTCTCATCCATGAAACATACTATGTTTTAACGCAGGAAGCATGCTCTTCTTTCCAGTGTCTCCAATAGAGCAAGAAACATGAGCATGCCCAGAAAAAAAGAACTGGGTTTCTTACTCATACAGACCATATCTAGTTAAACTCTGCTTATGAAACAGTAACAAACCACTGCATCTCTTACATAGATGCTCTTTCGTTTATAGTGAAAAACGTGTTGGGTTTGTGAGCTGTGTAAATTCATTTGAGCCGAAAAATCACTGGGTTTACCGGAAATGAACTCTTGCTTGTAGGAAGACACAGAGCCTTTGGTTTAACTCCGTTTGTGAAGGGAAATTCTGACCAGTGTTCTCATCCATGAAACACACTCTGTTTTAACGCAAGAAGCATCCTCTTCTGTCCAGAGTCTGCCATACAGCAAGACATATGAGCATGTCCAGAAAAAAAGAACTGTGTTTCTTACTCATACAGACAATTATCTAGTTAAACTCTGCTTATGAAACAGTAACAAACCACTGCATCTCTTACATAGATGCTCTTTAGTTTATAGTGAAAAACGTGTTGGGTTCGTGAACTGTGTAAATTTTATTGATCCGAAAAATCACTTGTTTTTTCCGGAAATGAACTCTTGCTTGTAGGAAGACACAGATCCTTTGGTTTAACTCCGTTTGTGAAGGGAAATTCAGACCAGTGTTCTCATCCATGAAACACACTCTGTTTTAACGCAAAGAGCATGCTCTTTTTTCCAGAGTCTCTAATACAGCAAGAAACATGAGCATGCCCAGAAAAAAAGAACTGTGTTTCCTACTCATATGGACCATATCGAGTTGACCTCTGCTTATGAAACTGTAACAAACCACAGCATCTCTTACATAGATGCTCTTATTTTATAGTGAAAAACGTGTTGGGTTCGTGAATTTTGTAAATTCATTTGAGCCGAAAAATCACTGGGATTACCGGAAATGAACTCTGGCTTGCAGCAAGACACAGAACCTTTGGTTTAACTCGTTTGCGAAGGCAAATTCAGACCAGTGTTCTCATCCATGAAACACCCTGTGTTTTAACACAAGAAGCATACTCTTCTTCCAGAGTCTGCCATACAACAAGAAATATGAGCATGCCCAGAAAAAAGAACTGTCTTTCCTCCTCATATGGACCATATCGAGTTGACCTCTGCTTATGAAACTGTAACAAACCACAGTGTGTCTTACATAGATGCTCTTTAGTTTATAGTGAAAAACGTGTTGGGTTCATGAACTGTGTAAATTCATTTGAGCCGAAAAAACACTGGGTTTACTAGAAATGAACTCTTGCTAGTAGGAAGACACAGATCCTTTGGTTTAACTCCTTTTTTGAAGGGAAATTCAGACCAGTGTTCTCACCCATGAAACACACTCTGTTGTAACGCAAAGAGCATGCTCTTCTTTCCAGAGTCTCTAATACAGCAAGAAACATGAGCATGCCCAGAAAAAAAGAACTGTGTTTCCTACTCATACGGACCATATCTATTTAAACTCTGCTTATGAAACTCTAACAAACCACAGCATCTCTTACATAGATGCTCTTTAGTTTATAGTAAAAAACGTGTTGGGTTCATGAACTGTGTAAATTCATTTGAGCCGAAAAATCACTGGGTTTTCCGGAAATGAACTCTTGCTTGTAGGAAGACACAGAGCCTTTGGTTTAACTCTGTTTGTGAAGGGAAATTCAGACCAGTGTTCTCATCCATGAAACATACTCTGTTTTAACGCAAGAAGCATGCTCTTCTTTCCAGCGTCTCCAATAGAGCAAGAAACATGAGCATGCCCAGAAAAAAAGAACTGTGTTTCTTACTCATACAGACCATATCTAGTTAAACTCTGCTTATGAAACAGTAACAAAAAACTGCATCTCTTACATAGATTCTCTTTCGTTTATAGTGAAAAACGTGTTGGGTTCGTGAACTGTGTAAATTTTTTTGATCCGAAAAATCACTTGTTTTTTCCGGAAATGAACTCTTGCTTGTAGGAAGACACAGATCCTTTGGTTTAACTCCGTTTGTGAAGGGAAATTCAGACCAGTGTTCTCATCCATGAAACACACTCTGTTTTAACGCAAAGAGCATGCTCTTCTTTCCAGAGTCTCTAATACAGCAAGAAACATGAGCATGCCCAGAAAAAAAGAACTGTGTTTCCTACTCATATGGACCATATCGAGTTGAACTCTGCTTATGAAACTGTAACAAACCACAGCATATCTTACATAGATGCTCTTATTTTATAGTGAAAAACGTGTTGGGGTCGTGAATTTTGTAAATTCATTTGAGCCGAAAAATCACTGGGATTAACGGAAATGAACTCTGGCTTGCAGCAAGACACAGAGCCTTTGGTTTAACTCGTTTGTGAAGGGAAAATCAGACCAGTGTTCTCATCCATGAAACACCCTCTGTTTTAACACAAGAAGCATACTCTTCTGTCCAGAGTCTGCCATACAACAAGAAATATGAGCATGCCCAGAAAAAAAGAACTGTCTTTCCTCCTCATATGGACCATATCGAGTTGACCTCTGCTTATGAAACTGTAACAAACCACAGTGTGTCTTACATAGATGCTCTTTAGTTTATAGTGAAAAACGTGTTGGGTTCGTGAACTGTGTAAATTCATTTGAGCCGAAAAAACACTGGGTTTACTGGAAATGAACTCTTGCTAGTAGGAAGACACAGATCTTTGGTTTAACTCCTTTTTTGAAGGGAAATTCAGACCAGTGTTCTCACCCATGAAACACACTCTGTTATAACGCGAAGAGCATGCTCTTCTATCCAGAGTCTCTAATACAGCAAGAAACATGAACATGCCCAGAAAAAAAGAACTGTCTTTCCTCCTCATATGGACCATATCGAGTTGACCTCTGATTATGAACCTGAAACAAACCACAGTGTGTCTTACATAGATGCTCTTTAGTTTATAGTGAAAAATGTGTTGGTTTCGTGAACTGTGTAAATTCATTTCAGCCGAAAAAACAGTGGGTTTACTGGAAACGAACTCTTGCTTGTAGGAAGACACAGAGCCTTTGGTTTAACTCCATTTGTGAAGGAAAATTCAGATCAGTGTTCTCATCCATGAAACATACTCTGTTTTAATGCAAGAAGCATGCTCTTCTTTCCAGCGCCTCCAATACAGCAAGAAACATGAGCATGCACAGAAAAAAAGATCTGTGTTTCCTACTCATACGGACCATATCTATTTAAACTCTGCTTATGAAACTCTAACAAACCACAGCAGGTCTTACATAGATGGTCTTTAGTTAATAGTGACAAACGTGTTGGGTTCGTGAGTTGTGTAAATTCATTTGATCCGAAAAATCACTTGTTTTTACGGTATTGAATTCTTGCTTGTAGGAAGACACAGATCCTTTGGTTTAACTCTGTTTGGGAAGGGAAATTCAGACCAGTGTTCTCATCCATGAAACACACTCTGTTTTAACGCGAAGAGCATGCTCTTCTTTCCAGAGTCTCTAATAGAGCAAGAAACATGAGCATGCCCAGAAAAAAAGAACTGTGTTTCCTACTCATATGGACCATATCGAGTTGACCTCTGCTTATGAAACTGTAACACACCACAGTATGTCTTACATAGATGCTCTTTAGTTTATAGTGAAAAACGTGTTGGGTTCGTGAACTGTGTAAATTCATTTGAGCCGAAAAAACACTGGGTTTACCGGAAATGAACTCTTGCTTGTAGGAAGACACAGAGGCTTTGGTTTAACTCCATTTGTGAAGGGAAATTCAGACCAGTGTTCTCATCCATGAAACACCCTCTGTTTTAACACAAGAAGCATTCCCTTCTTTCCAGCGCCTCCAATACAGCAAGAAACATGAGCATGCCCAGAAAAAAAGAACTGTGTTTCTTACTCATACAGACCATATCTAGTTAAACACTGCTTATGAAACAGTAACAAACCACTGCATCTCTTACATAGATGCTCTTTCGTTTATAGTGAAAAACGTGTTGGGTTCGTGAGCTGTGTAAATTCATTTGAGCCGAAAAATCACTGGGTATACCAGAAATGAACTCTTGCTTGTAGGAAGACACAGAGCCTTTGGTTTAACTCCGTTTGTGAAGGGAAAATCAGACCAGTGTTCTCATCCATGAAACACACTCTGTTTTAACACAAGAAGCATCCTCTTCTGTCCAGAGTCTCTAATACAGCAAGAAACATGAGCATGCCCAGAAAAAAAGAACTGTGTTTCCTACTCATACGGACCATATCGAGTTGAACTCTGCTTATGAAACTCTAACAAACCACAGCATGTCTTACATAGATGCTCTTTAGGTTATAGTGAAAAACGTGTTGGGTTCGTGAACTGTGTAAATTCATTTGAGTCGAAAAATCACTGGCTTTTATGGAAATGAACTCTGGCTTGTAGGAAGACACAGAGCCTTTGGTTTAACTCAGTTTGTGAAGGGAAATTCAGACCAGTGTTCTCATCCATGAAACACACTATGTTTTAACGCAAAGAGCATGCTCTACTTTCCAGCGTCTGCAATATAGCAAGAAACATGAGCATGCCTTGATAAAATGAACTGTGCTTCCTACTCATACGGACCATATCTAGGTGAACTCTGCTTATGAAACTGTAACAAACCACAGTAGGTCTTACATAGATGCTCTTTAGTTAATAGTGACAAACGTGTGGGTTTCATGAACTGTGTAAATTAATTTAGCCGAAAAACCCCTGAGTTTACCGGAAATGAACTCTTTGTTATAGGAATACAGAGTCTTAGGTTTAACTCCGTTTGTGAAGGAAAATTCAGACCAGTGTTCTCATCCATGAAACATACTCTGTTTTAACGCAAGAAGCATGCTCTTCTTTCCAGCATCTCCAATAGAGCAAGAAACATGAGCATGCCCAGAAAAAAGAACTGTGTTTCTTACTCATACAGACCATATCTAGTTAAACTCTGCTTATGAAACAGTAACAAACCACTGCATCTCTTACATAGATGCTCTTTCGTTTATAGTGAAAAACGTGTTGGGTTCGTGAGCTGTGTAAATTCATTTGAGCCGAAAAATCACTGGGTTTACCGGAAATGAACTCTTGCTTGTAGGAAGACACAGAGCCTTTGGTTTAACTCCGTTTGTGAAGGGAAAATCAGACCAGTGTTCTCATCCATGAAACACACTCTATTTTAACGCAAGAAGTATCCTCTTCTGTCCAGAGTCTGCCATACAGCAAGACATATGAGCATGTCCAGAAAAAAAGAACTGTGTTTCTTACTCATACAGACCATATCTAGTTAAACTCTGCTTATGAAACAGTAACAAACCACTGCATTTCTTACATAGATGCTCTTTAGTTTATACTGAAAAACGTGTTGGGTTCGTGAACTGTGTAAATTTTTTTGATCCGAAAAATCACTTGTTTTTTTCCGGAAATGAACTCTTGCTTGTACGAAGACACAGATCCTTTGGTTTAACTCCGTTTGTGAAGGGAAATTCAGACCAGTGTTCTCATCCATGAAACACACTCTGTTTTAACGCAAAGAGCATGCTCTTCTTTCCAGAGTCTCTAATACAGCAAGAAACATGAGCATGCCAAGAAAAAAAGAACTGTGTTTCCTACTCATACGGACCATATCGAGTTGAACTCTGCTTATGAAACTCTAACAAACCACAGCATGTCTTACATAGATGCTCTTTAGGTTATAGTGAAAAACGTGTTTGGTTCGTGAACTGTGTAAATTCATTTGAGTCGAAAAATCACTGGCTTTTACGGAAATGAACTCTGGCTTGTAGGAAGACACAGAGCCTTTGGTTTAACTCCGTTTGTGAAGGGAAATTCAGACCAGTGTTCTCATCCATGAAACACACTATGTTTTAACGCAAAGAGCATGCTCTACTTTCCAGTGTCTGCAATATAGCAAGAAACATGAGCATGCCCTGATAAAATGAACTGTGCTTCCTACTCATACGGACCATATCTAGGTGAACTCTGCTTATGAAACTGTAACAAACCACAGTAGGTCTTACATAGATGCTCTTTAGTTAATAGTGACAAACGTGTGGGTTTCATGAACTGTGTAAATTAATTTGAGCCGAAAAACCCCTGAGTTTACCGGAAATGAACTCTTTGTTATAGGAATACAGAGTCTTAGGTTTAACTCCGTTTGTGAAGGAAAATTCAGACCAGTGTTCTCATCCATGAAACATACTCTGTTTTAACGCAAGAAGCATGCTCTTCTTTCCAGCGTCTCCAATAGAGCAAGAAACATGAGCATGCCCAGAAAAAAAGAACTGTGTTTCTTACTCATACAGACCATATCTAGTTAAACTCTGCTTATGAAACAGTAACAAACCACTGCATCTCTTACATAGATGCTCTTTCGTTTATAGTAAAAAACGTGTTGGGTTCGTGAACTGTGTAAATTCATTTGAGCCGAATAATCACTGGGTTTTCCGGAAATGAACTCTTGCTTGTAGGAAGACACAGAGCCTTTGGTTTAACTCTGTTTGTGAAGGGAAATTCAGACCAGTGTTCTCATCCATGAAACATACTCTGTTTTAACGCAAGAAGCATGCTCTTCTTTCCAGCGTCTGCAATATACCAAGAAACATGAGCATGCCCTGATAAAATGAACTGTGTTTCCTACTCATATGGACCATATCTAGTTGAACTCTGCTTATGAAACTGTAACAAACCACAGCAGGTCTTACATAGATGGTCTTTAGTTAGTAGTGACAAACGTGTGGGTTTCATGAAATGTGTAAATTCATTTGAGCCGAAAAACCCCTGAGTTTACTGGAAATGAATTCTTGCTTATAGGAAGACAGAGTCTTAGATTTAACTCCGTTTGTGAAGGAAAATTCAGACCAGTGTACTCATCCATGAAACATACTCTGTTTTAACGCAAGAAGCATGCTCTTCTTTCCAGCGTCTCCAATGGAGCAAGAAACATGAGCATGCCAAGAAAAAAAGAATTGTGTTTCTTACGCATACAGACCATATCTAGTTAAACTCTGCTTATGAAACTGTAGCAAACCACAGCATCTCTTACATAGATGCTCTTTCGTTTATAATGAAAAACGTGTTGGGTTCGTGAGCTGTGTAAATTCATTTGAGCCGAAAAATCACTGGGATTTCCGGAAATGAACTCTTGCTTGTAGGAAGACACAGAGTCTTTGGTTTAACTCCGTTTGTGAAGGGAAATTCAGACCAGTGTTCTCATCCATGAAACACACTCTGTTTTAACGCGAAGATCATGCTCTTCTTTCCGGAATCTCTAATACAGCAAGAAAAATGAGCATGACCAGAAAAAAAGAACTGTGCTTCCTACTCATATGGACCTTATCGAGTTGACCTCTGCTTATGAAACTGTAACAAACCACAGCATCTCTTACATAGATGCTCTTATTTTATAGTGAAAAACGTGTTGGGTTCGTGAACTGTGTAAATTCATTTGAGCCGAAAATTCACTAGGATTACCGGAAATGAACTATTGCTTGTAGGAAGACACAGAGCCTTTGGTTTAACTCGTTTGTGAAGGGAAATTCAGACCAGTGTTCTCATCCATGAAACACCCTCTGTTTTAATGCAAGAAGCACCCTCTTCTGTCCAGAGTCTGCCATACAGCAAGAAATATGAGAATGTCCAGAAAAAAAGAACTGTGTTTACTACTCATACGGACCATATCTAGTTGAACTCTGCTTATGAAACTGTAACAAACCACAGCTTCGCTTACATAGATGCTCTTTAGTTAATAGTAAAAATCGTGTTGGGATTGTGAACTGTGTAAATTCATTTCAGACGAAAAATCACTGGGTTTACCGGAAATGAACTCTTGCTTGTAGGAAGACACAGAGCCTTTGGTTTAACTCGTTTGTGAAGGGAAATTCAGACCAGTGCTCTCATCCATGAAACACACTCTATTTTATCGCAAAGAGCATGCTCTTCTTTCCAGCGTCTGCAATATAGCAAGAAACATGAGCATGCCCTGAAAAAATGAACTGTGTTTCCTACTAATACGGACCATATCAGGTTAAAGTCTGCTTATGAAACTGTAACAAACCACAGCATGTCTTACGTAGATGCTCTTTAGTTAATAGTGAAAATCGAGTTGGGTTCGTACACTGTGTAAATTCATTTGAGCCGAAAAATCACTGGGTTTACCGGAAATGAACTCTTGTTTGTTTGAAGACGCAGAGACGTTGCTTTAACTCCGTTTCTGAAGGAAAATTCAGACCAGTGATCTCATCCATGAAACATACTCTGTTTAAACGTAAGAAGCATGATCTTCTTTCCAGCTTCTCCAATACAGCAAGAAACATGAGCATACCTAGAAAAAAAGAACTGTTTTTCTTACTCATACGGACCATATCTAGTTAAACTCTGCTTATGAAACTGTAAAAAACCACAGCATCTCTTACATAGATGCTCTTTAGTTTATAGTGAAAAACGTGTTGGGTTCGTGAACTGTGTAAATTCATTTGAGCTGAAAAATCACTGGGTTTTCCGGAAATGAACTCTTGCTTGTAGGAAGACACAGAGCCTGTGGTTTAACTCCATTTGTGAAGGGAAATTCAGACCAGTGTTCTCATCCATGAAACACACTATGGTTTAACACAAAGAGCATGCTCTTCTTTCCAGCATCTGCAATATAGCAAGAAACATGAGCATGCCCTGAAAAAATGAACTGTGTTTCCTACTCATACGGACCGTATCATGTTAAACTCTGCTTATGAAAGTGTAACACCACAGCATGTCTTTCATAGATGCTCTATAGTTAATAGTGAAAATCTTGTTGGGTTCGTACACTGTGTAAATTCATTTGAGCCGAAAAATCACTGGGATTACCGGAAATGAACTCTTGCTTGTAGGAAGACACAGAGCTTTTGGTTTAACTCGTTTATGAAGAAAAATTCAGACCAGTGTTCTCATCCATGAAACCCCCTCTGTTTTAACGCAAGAAGCATCCTCTTCTGTCCAGAGTCTGCCATACAGCAAGAAATATGAGCATGTCCAGAAAAAAAGAACTGTGTTTCCTACTCATACGGACCATATCTAGTTGAACTCTGCTTACGAAACTGTAACAAACCACAGCATCTCTTACATAGATGCTTTTTAGTTTATAGTGAAAAAAGTGTTGGGTTTGTGAACTGTGTAAATTCTTTTGATCCGAAAAATCCCTTGTTTTTCCAGAAATGAACTCTTGCTTGTAGGAAGACACAGATCCTTTGGTTTAACTCCATTTGTGAAGGGAAATTCAGACCAGTGTTCTCATCCATGAAACACACTCTCTTTTAACGCGAAGATCATGCTCTTCTTTCCGGAATCTCTAATACAGCAAGAAAAATGAGCATGCCCAGAAATAAAGAACTGTGGTTTCTACTCATATGGACCTTATCGAGTTGACCTCTGCTTATGAAACTGTAACAAACCACAGCATCTCTTACATAGATGCTCTTATTTTATAGTGAAAAACGTGTTGGGTTTGTGAACTGTGTAAATTCATTTGAGCCGAAAATTCACTGGGATTACCGGAAATGAACTCTTGCTTGTAGGAAGACACAGAGCCTTTGGTTTAACTCGTTTGTGAAGGGAAATTCAGACTAGTGTTCTCATCCATGAAACACCCTCTGTTTTAACGCAAGAAGCATCCTCTTCTGTCCAGAGTCTGCCATACAGCAAGAAATATGAGAATGTCCAGAAAAAAAGAACTGTGTTTACTACTCATACGGACCATATCTAGTTGAACTCTGCTTATGAAACTGTAACAAACCACAGCTTCGCTTACATAGATGCTCTTTAGTTAATAGTAAAAATCGTGTTGGGATTGTGAACTGTGTAAATTCATTTGAGCCGAACAATCACTGGGTTTACCGGAAATGAACTCTTGCTTGTAGGAAGACACAGAGACTTTGGTTTAACTCCGTTTGTGAATGGAAATTCAGACCAGTGTTCTCATCCATGAAACACACTCTATTTTATCGCAAAGAGCATGCTCTTCTTTCTAGCGTCTGCAATATAGCAAGAAACATGAGCATGCCCTGAAAAAATGAACTGTGTTTCCTACTAATACGGACCATATCAGGTTAAAGTCTGCTTATGAAACTGTAACAAACCACAGATTGTCTTACATACATGCTCTTTAGTTTATAGTGAAAATCGAGTTGGGTTCGTACACTGTGTAAATTCATTTGAGCCGAAAAATCACTGGGTTTACCGGAAATGAACTCTTGCTTGTAGGAAGACGCAGAGAATTTGGTTTAACTCTGTTTCTGAAGGAAAATTCAGACCAGTATTCTCATCCATGAAACATACTCTGTTTAACGCAAGAAGCATGCTCTTCTTTCCACCGTCACCAATAGTGCAAGAAACATGAGCATGCCAAAAAAAAAAAAAGAACTGTGTTTCTTAATCATACGGACCATATCTAGTTAAACTCTGCTTATGAAACTGTAACAAACCACTGCATCTCTTACATAGATCCTCTTTCGTTTATAGTGAAAAACGTGTTGGGTTCGTGAACTGTGTAAATTCATTTGAGCCGAAAATTCACTGGGATTACCAGAAATGAACTCTTGCTTGTAGGAAGACACAGAGCCTTTGTTGTAACTCATTTGTGAAGGGAAATTCAGACCAGTGCTCTCATCCATGAAACACATTCTATTTTAACCCAAAGAGCATGCTCTTCTTTCCAGCATCTGCAATATAGCAAGAAACATGAGCATGCCCTGAAAAAATGAACTGTGTTTCCTACTAATACGGACCATATCAGGTTAAAGTCTGCTTATGAAACTGTAACAAACCACAGCATGTCTTACATAGATGCTCTTAGTTAATAGTGAAAATCGTGTTGGTTTCATGAACTGTGTAAATTCATTTGAGCCGAAAAATCACTGGGTTTCCCGGAAATGAACTCTTGCTTGTAGGAAGACACAGATCCTTTGGTTTCACTCCATTTATGAAGGGAAATTCAGACCAGTGTTCTCATCCATGAAACACACTCTGTTTTAAAGCGAAGATCATGCTCTTCTTTCCAGAATCTCTAATACAGCAAGAAAAATGAGCATGCAGAGAAAAAAAGAACTGTGCTTCCTACTCATATGGACCTTATCGAGTTGACCTCTGCTTATGAAACTGTAACAAACCACAGCATCTCTTACATAGATGCTCTTATTTTATAGTGAAAAACGTGTTGGGTTCGTGAACTGTGTAAATTCATTTGAGCCGAAAATTCACTAGGATTACCGGAAATGAACTCTTGCTTGTAGGAAGACACAGAGCCTTTGGTTTAACTCGTTTGTGAAGGGAAATTCAGACCAGTGTTCTCATCCATGAAACACCCTCTGTTTTAATGCAAGAAGCATCCTCTTCTGTCCAGAGTCTGCCATACAGCAAGAAATATGAGAATGTCCAGAAAAAAAGAACTGTGTTTACTACTCATATGGACCATATCTAGTTGAACTCTGCTTATGAAACTGTAACAAACCACAGCTTCGCTTACATAGATGCTCTTTAGTTAATAGTAAAAATCGTGTTGGGATTGTGAACTGTGTAAATTCATTTCAGACGAAAAATCACTGGGTTTACCGGAAATGAACTCTTGCTTGTAGGAAGACCCAGAGCCTTTGGTTTAACTCGTTTGTGAAGGGAAATTCAGACCAGTGCTCTCATCCATGAAACACACTCTATTTTATCGCAAAGAGCATGCTCTTCTTTCCAGCGTCTGCAATATAGCAAGAAACATGAGCATGCCCTGAAAAAATGAACTGTGTTTCCTACTAATACGGACCATATCAGGTTAAAGTCTGCTTATGAAACTGTAACAAACCACAGCATGTCTTACATAGATGCTCTTTAGTTAATAGTGAAAATCGAGTTGGGTTCGTACACTGTGTAAATTCATTTGAGCCGAAAAATCACTGGGTTTACCGGAAATGAACTCTTGTTTGTTTGAAGACGCAGAGACGTTGCTTTAACTCCGTTTCTGAAGGAAAATTCAGACCAGTGATCTCATCCATGAAACATACTCTGTTTAAACGTAAGAAGCATGATCTTCTTTCCAGCTTCTCCAATACAGCAAGAAACATGAGCATGCCCAGAAAAAAAGAACTGTTTTTCTTACTCATACGGACCATATCTAGTTAAACTCTGCTTATTAAACTGTAAAAAACCACAACATCTCTTACATAGATGCTCTTTAGTTTATAGTGAAAAACGTGTTGGGTTCGTGAACTGTGTAAATTCATTTGAGCTGAAAAATCACTGGGTTTTCCGGAAATGAACTCTTGCTTGTAGGAAGACACAGAGCCTGTGGTTTAACTCCATTTGTGAAGGGAAATTCAGACCAGTGTTCTCATCCATGAAACACACTATGGTTTCACACAAAGAGCATGCTCTTCTTTCCAGAATCTGCAATATAGCAAGAAACATGAGCATGCCCTGAAAAAATGAACTGTGTTTCCTACTCATATGGACCGTATCATGTTAAACTCTGCTTATGAAAGTGTAACACCACAGCATGTCTTTCATAGATGCTCTATAGTTAATAGTGAAAATCTTGTTGGGTTCGTACACTGTGTAAATTCATTTGAGAGGAAAAATCACTGGGATTACCGGAAATGAACTCTTGCTTGTAGGAAGACACAGAGCTTTTGGTTTAACTCGTTTATGAAGAAAAATTCAGACCAGTGTTCTCATCCATGAAACCCCCTCTGTTTTAATGCAAGAAGCATCCTCTTCTGTCCAGAGTCTGCCATACAGCAAGAAATATGAGCATGTCCAGAAAAAAAGAACTGTGTTTCCTACTCATATGGACCATATCTAGTTGAACTCTGCTTACGAAACTGTAACAAACCACAGCATCTCTTACATAGATGCTTTTTAGTTTATAGTGAAAAAAGTGTTGGGTTTGTGAACTGTGTAAATTCTTTTGATCCGAAAAATCACTTGTTTTTCCGGAAATGAACTCTTGCTTGTAGGAAGACACAGATCCTTTGGTTTAACTCCATTTGTGAAGGGAAATTCAGACCAGTGTTCTCATCCATGAAACACACTCTCTTTTAACGCGAAGATCATGCTCTTCTTTCAGGAATCTCTAATACAGCAAGAAAAATGAGCATGCCCAGAAATAAAGAACTGTGCTTCCTACTCATATGGACCTTATCGAGTTGACCTCTGCTTATGAAACTGTAACAAACCACAGCATCTCTTACATAGATGCTCTTATTTTATAGTGAAAAACGTGTTGGGTTTGTGAACTGTGTAAATTCATTTGAGCCGAAAATTCACTGGGATTACCGGAAATGAACTCTTGCTTGTAGGAAGACACAGAGCCTTTGGTTTAACTCGTTTGTGAAGGGAAATTCAGACCAGTGTTCTCATCCATGAAACACCCTCTGTTTTAACGCAAGAAGCATCCTCTTCTGTCCAGAGTCTGCCATACAGCAAGAAATATGAGAATGTCCAGAAAAAAAGAACTGTGTTTACTACTCATACGGACCATATCTAGTTGAACTCTGCTTATGAAACTGTAACAAACCACAGCTTCGCTTACATAGATGCTCTTTAGTTAATAGTAAAAATCGTGTTGGGATTGTGAACTGTGTAAATTCATTTCAGACGAAAAATCACTGGGTTTACCGGAAATGAACTCTTGCTTGTAGGAAGACACAGAGACTTTGGTTTAACTCCGTTTGTGAAGGGAAATTCAGACCAGTGTTCTCATCCATGAAACACACTCTATTTTATCGCAAAGAGCATGCTCTTCTTTCTAGCGTCTGCAATATAGCAAGAAACATGAGCATGCCCTGAAAAAATGAACTGTGTTTCCTACTAATACGGACCATATCAGGTTAAAGTCTGCTTATGAAACTGTAACAAACCACAGATTGTCTTACATACATGCTCTTTAGTTTATAGTGAAAATCGAGTTGGGTTCGTACACTGTGTAAATTCATTTGAGCCGAAAAATCACTGGGTTTACCGGAAATGAACTCTTGCTTGTAGGAAGACGCAGAGAATTTGGTTTAACTCTGTTTCTGAAGGAAAATTCAGACCAGTATTCTCATCCATGAAACATACTCTGTTTTAAGCAAAGATCATGCTCTTCTTTCCAGAATCTCTAATACAGCAAGAAAAATGAGCATGCAGAGAAAAAAAAAATGTGCTTCCTACTCATATGGACCTGGTCGAGTTGACCTCTGCTTATGAAACTGTAACAAACCACAGCATCTCTTACATAGATGCTCTTATTTTATAGTGAAAAACGTGTTGGGTTGGTGAACTGTGTAAATTCATTTGAGCGGAAAATTCACTGGGATTACCAGAAATGAACTCTTGCTTGTAGGAGGACACAGAGCCTTTGGTTTAACTCGTTTGTGAAGGGAAATTCAGACCAGTGCTCTCATCCATGAAACACACTCTATTTTAACTCAAAGAGCATGCTCTTCTTTCCAGCGTCTGCAAAATAGCAAGAAACATGAGCATGCCCTGAAAAAATGAACTGTGTTTCCTACTAATACGGACCATATCAGGTTAAAGTCTGCTTATGAAACTGTAACAAACCACAGCATGTCTTACATAGATGCTCTTTAGTTAATAGTGAAAATCGAGTTGGGTTCGTACACTGTGTAAATACATTTGAGCCGAAAAATCACTGGGTTTACCGGAAATGAACTCTTGCTTGTAGGAAGACGCAGAGATTTGGTTTAACTCCGTTTCTGAAGGAAAATTCAGACCAGTGTTCTCATCCATGAAACATACTCTGTTTAATCCTAAGAAGCATGATCTTCTTTCCAGCATCTCCAATACAGCAAGAAACATGAGCATGCCCGGAAAAAAAGAACTGTGCTTCCTACTCATATGGACCTTATCGAGTTGACCTCTGCTTATGAAACTGTAACAAACCACAGCATCTCTTACATAGATGCTCTTATTTTATAGTGAAAAACGTGTTGGGTTCGTGAACTGTGTAAATTCATTTGAGCCGAAAATTCACTGGGATTACCGGAAATGAACTCTTGCTTGTAGGAAGACACAGAGCCTTTGGTTTAACTCGATTGTGAAGGGAAATTCAGACCAGTGTTCTCATCCAAGAAAAACCCTCTGTTTTAACGCAAGAAGCATCCTCTTCTGTCCAGAGTCTGCCATACAGCAAGAAATATGAGAATGTCCAGAAAAAAAGAACTGTGTTTACTACTCATACGGACCATATCTAGTTGAACTCTGCTTATGAAACTGTAACAAACCACAGCATCTCTTACATAGATGCTCTTATTTTATAGTGAAAAACGTGATGGGTTCGTGAACTGTGTAAATTCATTTGAGCCGAAAATTCACTGGGATTACCGGAAATGAACTCTTGCTTGTAGGAGGACACAGAGCCTTTGGTTTAACTCATTTGTGAAGGAAAATTCAGACCAGTGCTCTCATCCATGAAACACACTCTATTTTAACGGAAAGAGCATGCTCTTCTTTCCAGCGTCTCCAATATAGCAAGAAACTTGAGCATGCCTTGAAAAAATGAACTGTGTTTCCTACTAATACGGACCATATCAGGTTAAAGTCTGCTTATGAAACTGTAACAAACCACACCATGTCTTACATAGATGCTCTTTACGTAATAGTGAAAATCGAGTTGGGTTCGTACACTGTGTAAATTCATTTGAGCCGAAAAATCACTGGGTTTACCGGAAATGAACTCTTGCTTGTAGGAAGACACAGAGCCTTTGGTTTAACTCCGTTTGTGATGGGAAAATCAGACCAGTGTTCTCATCCATGAAACACACTCTGTTTTAACGCAAGAAGCATCCTCTTCTGTCCAGAGTCTGCCATACAGCAAGAAATATGAGCATGTCCAGAAAAAAAGAACTGTGTTTCCTACTCATACGGACCATATCTAGTTGAACTCTGCTTATGAAACAGTAACAAACCACAGCATCTCTTACATAGATGCTCTTTAGTTTATAGTGAAAAAAGTGTTGGGTTCGTGAACTGTGTAAATTCTTTTGATCCGAAAAATCACTTGTTTTTCCGGAAATGAACACTTGCTTGTAGGAAGACACAGATCCTTTGGTTTAACTCCATTTATGAAGGGAAATTCAGACCAGTGTTCTCATCCATGAACCACACTCTGTTTTAACGCGAAGATCATGCTCTTCTTTCCAGCATCTCCAATACAGCAAGAAACATGAGCATGCCCAGAAAAAAAGAACTGTGCTTCCTACTCATATGGACCTTATCTTGTTGACCTCTGCTTATGACACTGTAACAAACCACAGCATCTCTTACATAGATGCTCTTAATTTATAGTGAAAAACGTGTTGGGTTCATGAACTGTGTAAATTCATTTGAGCCGAAAATTCACTGGGATTACCGGAAAGGAACTCTTGCTTGTAGGAAGACACAGAGCCTTTGGATTAACTCGTTTGTGAAGGGAAATTCAGACCAGTGTTCTCATCCAAGAAAAACCCTCTGTTTTAACGCAAGAAGCATCCTCTTCTGTCCAGAGTCTGCCATACAGCAAGAAATATGAAAATGTCCAGAAAAAAAGAACTGTGTTTACTACTCATACGGACCATATCTAGTTGAACTCTGCTTATGAAATTGTAACAAACCACAGCTTCGCTTACATAGATGCTCTTTAGTTAATAGTAAAAATCGTGTTGGAATTGTGAACTGTGTAAATTCATTTGAGCCGAAAAATCACTGGGTTTATCGGAAATGAACTCTTGCTTGTAGGAAGACACAGAGCATTTGGTTTACTCCGTTTGTGAAGGGAAATTCAGACCAGTGTTCTCATCCATGAAACACACTCTATTTTATCGCAAAGAGCATGCTCTTCTTTCCAGCGTCTGCAATATAGCAAGAAACATGTGCATGCCCTGAAAAAATGAACTGTGTTTCCTACTAATACAGACCATATCAGGTTAAAGTCTGCTTATGAAACTGTAACAAACCACAGCATGTCTTACATATATGCTCTTTAGTTTATAGTGAAAATCGTATTGGGTTCGTTTACTGTGTAAATTCATTTGAGCCGAAAAATCACTGGGTTTACCGGAAATGAACTCTTGCTTGTAAGAAGACGCAGAGAATTTGGTTTTACTCCGTTTCTGAAGGAAAATTCAGACCAGTGTTCTCATCCATGAAACATACTCTGTTTTAATGCAAGAAGCATGCTCTTCTTTCCACCGTCTCCAATAGTGCAAGAAACATGAGCATGCCAAAAAAAAAAAGAACTGTGTTTCTTAATCATACGGACCATATCTAGTTAAACTCTTCTTATGAATCTGTAACAAACCACCGCATCTCTTACATAGATGCTCTTTCGTTTATAGTGAAAAACGTGTTGGGTTCGTGAACTGTGTAAATTCATTTGAGCTGAAAAAACCCCTGAGTTTACCGGAAATGAACTCTTGCTTGTAGGAAGACACAGACTCTTTGGTTTAACTCCGTTTGTGAAGGGAAATTCATACCAGTGTTCTCATCCATGAAACACACTCTGTTTTAACGCAAGAAGCATCCTCTTCTGTCCAGAGTCTGCCATACAGCAAGAAATATGACCATGTCCAGAAGTAAGAACTGTATTTCCTACTCATACGGACCATATAGAGTTGAACTCTGCTTATGAAACTGTAACAAACCACAGCATCTCTTACATAGATGCTCTTATTTTATAGTGAAAAACGTGTTGGGTTCGTGAACTGTGTAAATTCATTTGAGCCGAAAATTCACTGGGATTACCGGAAATGAACTCTTGCTTGTAGGAGGACACAGAGCCTTTGGTTTAACTCATTTGTGAAGGGAAATTCAGACCAGTGCTCTCGTCCATAAAACACACTCTATTTTAACGCAAAGAGCATGCTCTTCTTTCCAGCGTCTGTAATATAGCAAGAAACATGAGCATGCCCTGATAAAATGAACTGTGTTTCCTACTCATACGGACCATATCTAGTTGAACTCTGCTTATGAAACTGTAACAAACCACAGCATCTCTTACATAGATGCTCTTTAGTTAATAGTGAAAATCGTGTTTGGTTCATGAACTGTGTAAATTCATTTGAGCCGAAAAAACCCTGAGTTTACCGGAAATGAACTCTTGCTTGTAGGAAGACACAGAGTCTTAGGTTTAACTCCGTTTGTGAAGGGAAATTCAGACCAGTGTTCTCATCCATGAAACATACTCTGTTTTAACGCAAGAAGCATGCTCTTCTTTCCAGCGTCTCCAATAGAGCAAGAAACATGAGCATGCCAAGAAATAATGAACTGTGTTTCTTACTCATAGGGACCGTATCTAGTTAAACTCTGCTTATGAAACTCTAACAAACCACAGCATCTCTTACATAAATGCTCTTTCGTTTATAGTGATCACGTGTTGGGTTCGGGAACTGTGTAAATCATTTGAGCCGAAAAATCACTGGGATTACCGGAAATGAAGCCTTGCTTGTAGGAAGACACAGTGCCTTTGGTTTAACTCATTTGTGAAGGGAAACTCAGACAAGTGTTCTAATCTATGAAACACCCTCTGTTTTAACGCAAAAAGCATCCTCTTCTGTCCAGAGTCTACCATACAGCAAGAAATATGAGAATGTCCAGAAAAAAAGAACTGTGTTTCTTACTCATAGGGACCATATCTAGTTAAACTCTGTTTATGAAACTGTAACAAACTACCAAATCTCTTACATAGATGCTCTTTTGTTTGTAGTGAAAAACGTGTTGGGTTCGTGAACTGTGTAAATTCATTTGAGCCGAAAAAACCCTGAGTTTACCGGAAATGAACTCTTGCTTGTAGGAAGACACAGAGTCTTAGGTTTAACTCCGTTTGTGAAGGGAAATTCAGACCAGTGTTCTCAACCATGAAACACACTCTGTTTTAACGCTTAAAGCATGCTCTTCTTTCCAAAGTCTCTAATAGAGCAAAAACATGAGCATGCCAAGAAAAAAAGAACTGTGTTTCCTACTCATTAGGACTGTATCGAGTTGAACACAGCTTATGAAACTGTAACAAACCACAGCATCTCTTATATAGATGCTCTTTAGTTTATAGTGAACATCGTGTTTGGTTCGTGAACTGGGTAAATTCATTTGAGCCGAAAAATCACTGGGTTTACCGGAAATGAACTCTTGCTTGTAGGAAGACACCGAGCCTTTGGTTTAACTCCGTTTGTGAAGGGAAATTCAGACCAGTGTTCTCATCCATGAAACACACTCTGTTTTAACGCAAGAAGCATGCTCTTCTTTCCAGCATGTCCAGTAGAGCAAGAAACATGAGCATGCCAAAAAAAAAACAACTGTGTTTCTTACTCATACAGACCTTATCTAGTTAAACTCTGCTTATGAAACTGTAACAAACCACCGCATCTCTTACATAGATTCTTTTTCGTTTATAGTGAAAAACGTGTTGGGTTCGTGAACTGTGTAAATTCATTTGAGCTGAAAAACCCCTGAGTTTAGTGGAAATGAACTCTTGCTTGTAGGAAGACACAGAGTCTTAGGTTTAACTCCGTTTGTGAAGGGAAATTCAGACCAGTGTTCTCATCCATGAAACATACTCTGTTTTAACGCAAGAAGCATGCTCTTCTTTCCAGCGCCTCCAATACAGCAAGAAACATGAGCATGCCCAGAAAAAAAGAACTGTGTTTCCTACTCATACAGAACATATCGCGTTGAATTCTGCTTATGAAAATCTAACAAACCACAGCATCTTTTACATAGATGCTCTTTAGTTTATAGTAAAAAACGTGTTGGGTTCGTGAACTGTGTAAATTCATTTGAGCCGAAAAATCACTGGGTATACCGGAATTGAACTCTTGCTTGTAGGAAGACACAGAGCCTTTGATTTAACTCAGTTTGTGAAGGGAAATTCAGACCAGTGTTCTCATCCATGAAACACACTATGTTTTAACGCAAAGAGCATGCTCTTCTTTCCAGCGTCTGCAATATAGCAAGAAACATGAGCATGCCCTGATAAAATGAACTGTGTTTCCTACTCATAGGGAACGTATCATGTTAAACTCTGCTTATAAAACTGTAACAAACCACAGCTTGTCTTACATAGATGCTCTTTAGTTAATAGTCAAAATCTTCTTGGGTTCGTACACTGGGTAAATTCATTTGAGCCGACAAAATCCCTGGGTTTACCGGAAATGAACTCTTGCTTGTAGGAAGGCAGAGAGGCTTTGGTTTAACTAGATTGTGAAGTAAAATTCAGACCAGTTTTCTCATCCATGAAACACCCTCTGTTTTAATGCAAGAAGCATCCTCTTCTGTCCAGAGCATGCAATACAGCAAGAAAAATGAGCATGTCCCGAAAAAAAGAATTGTTTTTCTGACTCATACGGACCATATATAGTTGAACTCTGATTATGAAACTGTAACAAACCACAGCATCTCTTACATAGATGCTCTTTAGTTAATAGTGAAAATCGTGTTTGGTTCATGAACTGTGTAAATTCATTTGAGCCGAAAAAACCCTGAGTTTACCGGAAATGAACTCTTGCATGTAGGAAGACACAAAGTCTTAGGTTTAACTCCATTTTTGAAGGAAAATTCAGACCAGTGTTCTCATGCATGAAACATACTTTGTTTTAACGGAAGAAGCATGCTCTTCTTTCCAGCGTCTACAATAGAGCAAGAAACATGAGCATGTCAAGAAAAAAAGAACTGTGTTTCTTACTCATACAGACCTTATCTAGTTAAACTCTGCTTATGAAACTGTAACAAACCACCCCATCTCTTACATAGATGCGTTTTCGTTTATAGTGAAAAACGTGTTGGGTTCGTGAACTGTGTAAATTCATTTGAGCTGAAAAACCCCTGAGTTTACCGGAAATGAACTCTTGCTTGTAGGAAGACACAGAGTCTTAGGTTTAACTCCGTTTGTGAAGGGAAATTCAGACCAGTGTTCTCATCCATGAAACATACTCTGTTTTAACGCAAGAAGCATGCTCTTCTTTCCAGTGCCTCCAATACAGCAAGAAACATGAGCATGCCCAGAAAAAAAGATCTGTGTTTCCTAATCATACGGACCATATCTAATTGAACTCTGGTTATGAAACTGTAACAAACCACAGCATCTCTTACATAGATGCTCTTTCGTTAATAGTGCAAAAAGTGTTGGGTTCGTGAAATGTGTAAATTCATTTGAGCCGAAAAATCACTGGGTTTACCGGAAATGAACTCTTGTTGTAGGAAGACACAGAGCTTTTGGTTTAACTCCGTTTGTGAAGGGAAATTCAGACCAGTGTTCTCATGCATGAAACACACTATGTTTTAACGCAAAGAGCATGCTCATCTTTCTAGCGTCTGCAATATAGCAAGAAACATGAGCATGCCCTGAAAAAATGAACCCTGTTTCCTACTCATACCGACCATATCTAGTTGAACTCTGCTTATGAAACTGTAACAAACCACAGCATGTCTTGCATAGATGCTCTTTAGTTAATAGTCAAAATCTTGTTGGGATCCTACACTGTGTAAATTCATTTGAGCCGACAAAATCACTGGGTTTACCGGAAATGAACTCTTGCTTGTAGGAAGACACAGAGCCTTTGGTTTAACTCGATTGTGAAGGAAAATTCAGACCAGTGTTCTCATCCATGAAACACCCTCTGTTTTAACGCAAGAAGCATCCTCTTCTGTCCTGAATCTGCCATACAACAAGAAATATGAGCATGTCCAGAAAAAAAGAACTGTGTTTACTACTCATAAGGACCATATCTAGTTGAACTCTGCTTATGAAACTGTAACAAACCACAGCATCTCTAACATAGATGTTCTTTAGTTAATAGTGAAAATCGTGTTGGGTTTGTGAGCTGTGTAAATTTATTTGAGCCGAAAAATCACTGGGTTTACCGGAAATGAACTCGTGCTTGTAGGAAGACACAGAGTCATGGTTCAACTCAGTTTGTGAAGGGAAATTCATACCAGTGTTCTCATCCATGAAACACACTCTGTTTTAACGCAAAGAGCATGCTCTTCTTTCCAGCGCCTCCAATACAGCAAGAAACATGAGCATGCCCAGAAAAAAAGAACTGTGTTTCCTACTCATACAAACCATATCGAGTTGAACTCTGCTTATGAAACTCTAACAAACCACGGCATCTTTTACATAGATGCTCTTTAGTTTATAGTAAAAAATGTGTTGGGTTCGTGAACTGTGTAAATTCATTTGAGCCGAAAAATCACTGGGTTTACCGGAAATGAACTCTTGCTTGTAGGAAGACACAGAGCCTTTGATTTAACTCAGTTTGTGAAGGGAAATTCAGACCAGTGTTCTCATCAATGAAACACACTATGTTTTAACGCAAAGAGCATGCTCTTCTTTCCAGCGTCTGCAATATAGCAAGAAACATGAGCATGCCTAGATAAAATGAACTGTGTTTCCTACTCATACGGACCATATCTAGTTAAACTCTGCTTATGAAACTGTAACAAACCACAGCAGGTCTTACATAGATGCTCTTTAGGTAATAGTGACAAACGTGTGGGATTCACGAACTGTGTAAATTCATTTGAGCCGAAAAACCCCTGAGTTTACGGGAAATGAACTCTTGCTTGTAGGAAGACAGAGTCTTAGGTTTAACTCCGTTTGTGAAGGAAAATTCAGACCTGTGTTCTCATCCATGAAACATACTCTGTTTTAACGCAAGAAGCATGCTCTTCTTTCCAGCGTCTCCAATAGAGCAAGAAACATGAGTATGCCAAGAAAAAAAGAACTGTGTTTCTTACTCATACAGTCCATATATAGTTAAACTCTGCTTATGAAACTGTAACAAACCACCGCATCTCTTACATAGATGCTCTTTCGTTTAAAGTGAAAAACGTGTTGGGTTCGTGAGCTGTGTAAATTCATTTGAGCCGAAAAATCACTGGGTTTTCCGGAAATGAACTCTTGCTTGAGGAAGACACAGAGTCTTTGGTTTAACTCCGTTTGTGAAGGGAAATTCATACCAGTGTTCTCATCCATGAAACACATGCTGTTCTAACGCAAAGAGCATGCTCTTCTTTCCAGAGTCTCTAATACAGCAAGACAAATGAGCATGCCCTGAAAAAATGAACTGTGTTTCCTTCTCATACGGACCTTATCATGTTAACCTCTGCTTATGAAACTGTAACAAACCACAGCATGTCTTACATAGATTCTCTTTAGTTAATAGTCAAAATCTTGTTGGGTTCGTACACTGTGTAAATTCATTTGAGCCGACAAAATCACTGGGTTTACCGGAAATGAACTCTTGCTTGTAGGAAGACACAGAGGCTTTGGTTTAACTCGATTGTGAAGGAAAATTCAGACCAGTGTTCTCCTCCATGAAACACCCTCTGTTTTAATGCAAGAAGCATCCTCTTCTGTCCAGAGTATGCAATACAGCAAGAAAAATGAGCATGTCCCGAAAAAAAGAACTGTTTTTCTGACTCATACGGACCATATATAGTTGAACTCTGATTATGAAACTGTAACAAACCACAGCATCTCTTACATAGATGCTCTTTAGTTAATAGTGAAAATCGTGTTTGGTTCATGAACTGTGTAAATTCATTTGAGCCGAAAAAACCCTGAGTTTACCGGAAATGAACTCTTGCTTGTAGGAAGACACAAAGTCTTAGGTTTAACTCCATTTTTGAAGGAAAATTCAGACCAGTGTTCTCATGCATGAAACATACTTTGTTTTAACAGAAGAAGCATGCTCTTCTTTCCAGCGTCTCCAATAGAGCAAGAAACATGAGCATGCCAAGAAAAAAAGAACTGTGTTTCTTACTCATAGGGACCGTATCTAGTTAAACTCTGCTTATGAAACTCTAACAAACCACAGCATCTCTTACATAGATGCTCTTTCGTTTATAGTGAGCAACGTGTTGGGTTCGGGAACTGTGTAAATCATTTGAGCAGAAAAATCACTGGGATTACAGGAAATGAAGCCTTGCTTGTAGGAAGACACAGTGCCTTTGGTTTAACTCATTTGTGAAGGGAAATTCAGACCAGTGTTCTAATCTATGAAACACCCTCTGTTTTAACGCAAGAAGCATCCTCTTCTGTCCAGAGTCTACCATACAACAAGAAATATGAGAATGTCCAGAAAAAAAGAACTGTGTTTCTTACTCATAGGGACCATATCTAGTTAAACTCTGCTTATGAAACTGTAACAAACCACCAAATATCTTACATAGATGCTCTTTCATTTGTAGTGAAAAACGTGTTGGGTTCGTGAACTGTGTAAATTCATTTGAGCCGAAAAATCACTGGGTTTTCCAGAAATGAACTCTTGCTTGTAGGGAGACACAGAGCCTTTGGTTTAACTCCATTTGTGAAGGGAAATTCAGACCAGTGTTCTCAACCATGAAACACACTCTGTTTTTACGCTTAGAGCATGCTCTTCTTTCCAAAGTCTCTAATACAGCAAAAACATGAGCATGCCAAGAAAAAAAGAACTGTGTTTCCTACTCATACGGACCATATCGAGTTGAACACAGCTTATGGAACTGTAACAAACCACAGCATCTCTTATATAGATGCTCTTTAGTTTATAGTGAACATCGTGTTGGGTTCGTGAACTGGGTAAATTCATTTGAGCCAAAAAAATCACTGGGTTTACCGGAAATGAACTCTTGCTTGTATGAAGACACCGAGGCTTTGGTTTAACTCCGTTTTTGAAGGGAAATTCAGACCAGTGTTCTCATCCATGAAACACACTCTGTTTTAACGCAAGAAGCATGCTCTTCTTTCCAGCGCCTCCAATACAGCAAGAATCATGAGCATGCCCTGAAAAAAAGAACTGTGTTTCCTACTCATACGGACCATATCTAGTTGAAGTCTGCTTATGAAACTGAAACAAACCAAAGCATGTCTTACATACATGCTCTTTAGTTAATAGTGACAAACGTCTGGGGTTCATGAACTGTGCATATTCATTTGAGCCGAAAAACCCCTGAGTTTACCGGAAATGAACTCTTGCTTGTAGGAAGACACAGAATCTTAGGTTTAACTCCGTTTGTGAAGGAAAATTCAGACCAGTGTTCTCATCCATGAAACATATTCTGTTTTAACGCAAGAAGCATGCTCTTCTTTCCAGCATCTCCAGTAGAGCAAGGAACATGAGCATGCCAAAAAAAAAGTACTGTGTTTCTTACTCATACAGACCTTATCTAGTTAAACTCTGCTTATGAAACTGTAACAAACCACCCCATCTCTTACATAGATGCTTTTTCGTTTATAGTGAAAAACGTGTTGGGTTTGTGAACTGTGTAAATTCATTTGAGCTGAAAAACCTCTGAGTTTACCGGAAATGAACTCTTGCTTGTATGAAGACACAGAGCCTTAGGTTTAACTCCTTTTGTGAAGGGAAATTCAGACCACTGTTCTCATCCATGAAACATACTCTGTTTTAACGCAAGAAGCATGCTCTTCTTTCCAGTGCCTCCAATACAGCAAGAAACATGAGCATGCCCAGAAAAAAAGAACTGTGTTTCCTACTCATACAGACCATATCTAGTTGAACTCTGCTTATGAAACTGTAACAAACCACAGCAGGACTTACATAGATGCTCTTTAGGTAATAGTGACAAACGTGTGGGTTTCACGAACTGTGTAAATTCATTTGAGCCAAAAAACCCCTGAGTTTACCGGAAATGAACTCTTGCTTGTAGGAAGACAGAGTCTTAGGTTTAACTCCGTTTGTGAAGGAAAATTCAGACCTGTGTTCTCATCCATGAAACATACTCTGTTTTAACGCAAGAAGCATGCTCTTCTTTCCAGCGTCTCCAATACAGCAAGAAACATGAGCATGCCCAGAAAAAAAGAACTGTGTTTCTTACTCATACAGACCATATCTAGTTAAACTCTGCTTATCAAACTGTAACAAACCACCGCATCTCTTACATAGATGCTCTTTCGTTTATAGTGAAAAACGTGTCGGGTTCGTGAGCTGTGTAAATTCATTTGAGCCGAAAAATCACTGGGTTTTCCGGAAATGAACTCTTGCTTGAGGAAGACACAGAGTCTTTGGTTTAACTCCGTTTGTGAAGGGAAATTCATACCAGTGTTCTCATCCATGAAACACACTCTGTTTTAACGCAAAGAGCATGCTCTTCTTTCCAGAGTCTCTAATACCGCAAGATATATGAGCATGCCCTGAAAAAATGAACTGTGTTTCCTACTCATACGGACCGTATCATGTTAAACTCTGCTTATAAAACTATAACAAACCACAGCATGTCTTACATAGATTCTCTTTAGTTAATAGTCAAAATCTTGTTGGGTTTGTACACTGTGTAAATTCATTTGAGCCGACAAAATCACTGGGTTTACCGGAAATGAACTCTTGCTTGTAGGAAGACACAGCGCCTTTGGTTTAACTCGATTGTGAAGGAAAATTCAGACCAGTGTTCTCATCCATGAAACACCCTCTGTTTTAATGCAAGCAGCATCCTCTTCTGTCCTGAGTCTGCCATACAACAAGAAATATGAGCATGTCCAGAAAAAAAGAACTGTGTTTACTACTCATAGGGACCATATCTAGTTGAACTCTGCTTATGAAATTGTAACAAACCACAGTATGTCTTACATAGATGCTCTTTAGTTTATAGTGAAAAACGTTTTGGGTTCATGAACTGTGTAAATTCATTTGAGCCGAAAAATCACTGGGATTACCGGAAATAAACTCTTGCTGGTAGGAATTCCCAGAGCCTTTGGTTTAACTCCGTTTGTGAAGGGAAATTCAGACCAGTGTTCTCTTCCATGAAACACACTATGTTTTAACAAAAAGAAGCATCCTCTTCTGTCCAGAGTATGCAATACAGGAAGAAAAATGAGCATGTCCCGAAAAATAGAACTGTTTTTCTGACTCATACGGACCATATATAGTTGAACTCTGATTATGAAACTGTAATAAAGCACAGCATCTCTTACATAGATGCTCTTTAGTTAATAGTGAAAATCGTGTTTGGTTCATGAATTGTGTAAATTCATTTGAGCCGAAAAAACCCTGAGTTTACCGGAAATGAACTCTTGCTTGTAGGAAGACACAGAGTCTTAGGTTTAACTCCATTTGTGAAGGAAAATTCAGACCATTGTTCTCATGCATGACACATAGTCTGTTTTAACGCAAGAAGCATCCTCTTCTGTCCAGAGTCTACCATACAGCAAGAAATATGAGAATGTCCAGAAAAAAAGAACTGTGTTTCTTACTCATAGGGACGATATCTAGTTAAACTCTGCTTATGAAACTGTAACAAACCACCAAATCTCTTACATAGATGCTCTTTCGTTTGTAGTGAAAAACGTGTTGGGTTCGTGAACTGTGTAAATTCATTTGAGCCGAAAAATCACTGGGTTTTCCAGAAATGAACTCTTGCTTGTAGGAAGACACAGAGCCTTTGGTTTAACTCCGTTTGTGAAGGGAAATTCAGACCAGTGTTCTCAACCATGAAACACACTCTGTTTTAACGCTTAGAGCATGCTCTTCTTTCCAAAGTCTCTAATACAGCAAAAACATGAGCATGCCGAGAAAAAAAGAACTGTGTTTCCTACTCATACGGACTGTATCATGGTAAACTCTGATTATGAAACTGTAACAATCCACAGCATGTCTTACATAGATGCTCTTTAGTTAATAGTGAAAATCATGTTGGGTTCGTACACTGTGTAAATTCATTTGACCCAACAAAATCACTGGGGTTACCGGAAATGAACTCTTGCTTGTAGGAAGACACAGAGCCTTTGGTTTAACTCGTTTGTGAAGGAAAATTCAGACCGGTGTTCTCATCCATGAAACACCCTCTGTTTTAACGCAAGCAGCATCCTCTTCTGTCCTGAGTCTGCCATACAACAAGAAATATGAGCATGTCCAGAAAAAAAGAACTCTGTTTACTACTCATAAGGACCATATCTAGTTGAACTCTGCTTATGAAACTGTAACAAACCACAGCATCTCTTATATAGATGCTCTTTAGTTTATAGTGAAAATCGTGTTGGGTTCGTGAACTGGGTAAATTCATTTGAGCCAAAAAATCACTGGGTTTACCGGAAATGATCTCTTGCTTGTAGGAAGACACCGAGCCTTTGGTTTAACTCCTTTTGTGAAGGTAAATTCAGACCAGTGTTCTCATCCATGAAACACACTCTGTTTTAACGCAAGAAGCATGCTCTTCTTTCCAGTGCCTCCAATACAGCAAGAAACATGAGCATGCCCTGAAAAAAAGAACTGTGTTTCCTACTCATACGGACCATATCTAGTTGAACTCTGCTTATGAAACTGAAACAAACCAAAGCATGTCTGACATACATGCTCTTTAGTTAATAGTGACAAACGTGTGGGGTTTATGAACTGTGTAAGTTCATTTGAGCCGAAAAAGCCCTGGGTTTTCCGGAAATGAACTCTTGCTTGTAGGAAGACACAGAGCATTTGGTTTACTCTGTTTGTGAAGGGAAATTCAGACTAGTGTTCTCATCCATGAAAAACACTCTGTTTTAACGCAAAGAGCATGTTCTTCTTTCCAGAGTCTCTAATACAGCAAGAAACATGAGCATGCCCAGAAAAAAAGAACTGAGTTTCCTACACATACGGACCATATCTAGTTGAACTATGCTTATGAAACTGTAACAAACCACAGCATTTCTTACATAGATGCTCTTTAGTTAATAGTGAAAAACGTGTTGTGTTCAAGAATTGTGTAAGTTCATTTGAGTCAAAAAACCCCTGGGTTTACCGGATATGAACTCTTGCTTGTAGGAAGACATAGAGCTTTTGGTTTAACTCCGTTTGTGATGCGAAATTCAGACCAGTGTTCTCATCCATGAAACATACTCTGTTGTAACGCCTGAAGCATGCTCTTCTTTCCAGCATCTCCAATAAAGCAAGAAACATGTGCATGCCCTAAAAAAAAAAAAACTGTGTTTCTTACCCATATGGACCATATGTAGTTAAACCCTGCTTATGAAACTGTAACAAACCACAGCATCTCTTACATAGATGCTCTTTAGTTTATAGTGAAAAACGTGTTGGGTTTGTGAACTGTGTAAATTCATTTGAGCTGAAAAATCACTGGGTATACCGGAAATGAACTCTTGCTTGTAGGAAGACACAGAGCCTTTGGTTTAACTACGTTTGTGAAGGGAAATTCAGACCAGTGTTCTCATCCATGAAACACACTATGTTTTAACGCAAAGAGCATGCTCTTCTTCGCAGCGTCTGCAATACAGCAAGACACATGAGCATGCCCTGAAAAAATGAACTGTGTTTCCTACTCATACGGACCGTATCATGTTAAACTCTGATTATGAAACTGTAACAATCCACAGCATGTCTTACATAGATGCTCTTTAGTTAATAGTGAAAATCTTGTTGGGTTCGTACACTGTGTAAATTCATTTGAGGCGAAAAATCACTGGGTTTACCGGAAATGAACTCGTGCTTGTAGGAAGACACAGAGCCTTTGGTTTAACTCGTTTGTGAAGGAAAATTCAGACCGGTGTTCTCATCCATGAAACACCCTCTGTTTTAACGCAAGAAGCATCCTCTTCTGTCCTGAGTCTGCCATACAACAAGAAATATGAGCATGTCCAGAAAAAAAGAACTGTGTTTACTACTCATAAGGACCATATCTAGTTGAACTCTGCTTATGAAACTGTAACAAACCACAGCATCTCTTACATAGATGCTCTTTCGTTAATAGTGGAAAAAGTGTTGGGTTCGTGAACTGGGTAAATTCATTTGAGCCGAAAAATCACTGGGTTACCGGAAATGAAGTCTTACTTGTAGGAAGACATAGAGCTTTTGGTTTATCTCCGTTTGTGATGCGAAATTCAGACCAGTGTTCTCATCCATGAAACATACTCTGTTGTAACGCCTGAAGCATGCTCTTCTTTCCAGCATCTCCAATAAAGCAAGAAACATGTGCATGCCCTAAAAAAAAAAAAAAAACTGTGTTTCTTACCCATATGGACCATATGTAGTTAAACCCTGCTTATGAAACTGTAACAAACCACAGCATCTCTTACATAGATGCTCCTTAGTTTATAGTGAAAACGTGTTGGGTTTGTGAACTGTGTAAATTCATTTGAGCTGAAAAATCACTGGGTATACCGGAAATGAACTCTTGCTTGTAGGAAGACACAGAGCCTTTGGTTTAACTACGTTTGTGAAGGGAAATTCAGACCAGTGTTCTCATCCAAAAACACACTATGTTTTAACGCAAAGAGCATGCTCTTCTTTCCAGCGTCTGCAATACAGCAAGACACATGAGCATGCCCTGAAAAAATGAACTGTGTTTCCTACTCATACGGACCGTATCATGTTAAACTCTGATTATGAAACTGTAACAAACCACAGTATGTCTTACATAGATGCTCTTTAGTTTATAGTGAAAAACTTGTTGGGTACATGAACTGTGTAAATTCATTTGAGCCGAAAAATCACTGGGTTTACCGGAAATGAACTCTTTCTGGTAGGAAGACACAGAGCCTTTGGTTTAACTCCGTTTGTGAAGGGAAATTCAGACCAGTGTTCTCATCCATGAAACACTCTCTGTTTTAACGCGAAGAGCATGCTCTTCTTTCCAGAGTCACTAATACAGCAAAAACATGACCATGCCCAGAAAAAAAGAACTGTGTTTCCTAGTTATACAGACAATATCTAGTTAAACTCTACTTATGAAACTGTAACAAACCACAGCATCTCTTACATACATGCTCTTATTTTATAGTGAAAAACGTGTTGGATTCGTGAACTTTGTAAATTCATTTGAGCCGAAAAATCACTGGGATTTCCGGAAATGAACTCTTGCTTGTAGGAAGACACAGAGCCTTTGGTTTAACTCGTTTGTGAAGGAAAATTCAGACCAGTGTTCTCATCCATGAAACACCCTCTGTTTTAACGCAAGAAGCATCCTCTTCTGTTCTGAGTCTGCCATACAACAAGAAATGTGAGCATGTCCAGAAAAAAAGAACTGTGTTTCCTACTCATAAGGACCATATCTAGTTGAACTCTGCTTATGAAACTGTAATAAACCACAGCATCTCTTACATAGATGCTCTTTAGTTAATAGTAAAAATCGTGTTGGGTTCGTGAGCTGTGTAAATTAATTTGAGCCGAAAAATCACTGGGTTTTCCAGAAATGAACTCTTGCTTGTAGGAAGACACAGAGTCTTTGGTTTAACTCAGTTTGTGAAGGGAAATTCATACCAGGGTTCTCATCCATGAAACACACTCTGTTTGAACGCAAAGAGCATGCTCTTCTTTCCAGAGTCTCTAATACAGCAAGAAACATGAGCATGCCCAGAAAAAAAGAACTGTGTTTCCTACTCAAACGGACCATATCGAGTTGAACTCTGCTTATGAAACTGTAACAAACCACAGTATGTCTTACATAGATGCTCTTTAGTTTATAGTGAAAAACGTGTTGGGTTTGTGAACTGTGTAAACTCATTTGAGCCGAAAAAACACTGGGTTTACCGGAAATGAACTCTTGCTTGTAGGAAGACACAGAGCCTTTGGTTTAACTCCATTTGTGAAGGGAAATTCAGACCAGTGTTCTCATCCATGAAAAACACTATGTTTTAACGCAAAGAGCATGCTCTTCTTTCCAGCGTCTGCAATACAGCAAAAACATGACCATGCCCAGAAAAAAAGAACTGTGTTTCCTAGTTATACAGACAATATCTAGTTAAACTCTACTTATGAAACTGTAACAAACCACAGCATCTCTTACATACATGCTCTTATTTTATAGTGAAAAACGTGTTGGATTCGTGAACTTTGTAAATTCATTTGAGCCAAAAAATCACTGGGATTTCCGGAAATGAACTCTTGCTTGTAGGAAGACACAGAGCCTTTGGTTTAACTCGTTTGTGAAGGAAAATTCAGACCAGTGTTCTCATCCATGAAACACCCTCTGTTTTAACGTAAGCAGCATCCTCTTCTGTCCTGAGTCTGCCATACAACAAGAAATGTGAGCATGTCCAGAAAAAAAGAACTGTGTTTACTACTCATAAGGACCATATCTAGTTGAACTCTGCTTATGAAACTGTAACAAACCACAGCATCTCTTACATAGATGCTCTTTAGTTAATAGTGAAAATCGTGTTGGGTTCGTGAGCTGTGTAAATTAATTTGAGCCGAAAAATCACTGGGTTTTCCGGAAATGAACTCTTGCTTGTAGGAAGACACAGAGTCTTTGGTTTAAATCAGTTTGTGAAGGGAAATTCATACCAGGGTTCTCATCCATGAAACACTCTCTGTTTTAACGCAAAGAGCATGCTCTTCTTTCCAGAGTCTCTAATACAGCAAGAAACATGAGCATGCCCAGAAAAAAAGAACTGTGTTTCCTAATCATACGGACCATATCTAATTTAACTCTGGTTATGAAACTGTAACAAACCACAGCATCTCTTACATAGATGCTCTTTCGTTAATAGTGAAGAAAGTGTTGGGTTCGTGAAATGTGTAAATTCATTTGAGCCGAAAAATCATTGGGTTTACCGGAAATGAACTCTTGCTTGTAGGAAGACACAGAGCTTTTGGTTTAACTCCGTTTGTGAAGGGAAATTCAGACGAGTTTTCTCATATATGAAACACACTCTGTTTTAACGAAAGAGCATGCTCTTCTTACCAGAGTCTCTAATACAGCAAGAAACATGAGCATGCCAAGAAAAAAAGAACTGTGTTTCCTACACATACGGACCATATCTAGTTGAACTATGCTTATGAAACTGTAACAAACCACAGCATGTCTTACATAGATGCTCTTTAGTTAATAGTGAAAAACGTGTTGTGTTCAAGAATTGTGTAAGTTCATTTGAGTCAAAAAACCCCTGGGTTTACCGGATATGAACTCTTGCTTGTAGGAAGACACAGAGCATTTGCTATACACCGTTTGTGAAGGGATAACAGACCAGTATTCTCATCCATGAAAAACACTCTGTTTTAAGGCAAAGAGCATGTTCTTCTTTCTAGAGTCTATAATACAGCAAGAAACATGAGCATGCCCTGAAAAAAAGAACTGTGTTTCCTAATCATACGGACCATATCTAATTGAACTCTGGTTTTGAAACTGTAACAAACCACAGCATCTCTTACATAGATGCTCTTTCGTTAATAGTGAAAAAAGTGTTGGGTTCGTGAAATGTGTAAATTCATATGAGCCGAAAAATCACTGGGTTTACCGGAAATGAACTCTTGCTTGTAGGAAGACACAGAGCTTTTGGTTTAACTCCGTTTGTGATGCGAAATTCAGACCAGTGTTCTCATCCATGAAACATACTCTGTTGTAACGCCTGAAGCATGCTCTTCTTTCCAGCATCTCCAATAAAGCAAGAAACATGTGCATGCCCTAAAAAAAAAAAACTGTGTTTCTTACCCATATGGACCATATGTAGTTAAACCCTGCTTATGAAACTGTAACAAACCACAGCATCTCTTACATAGATGCTCTTTAGTTTATAGTGAAAACGTGTTGGGTTTGTGAACTGTGTAAATTCATTTGAGCTGAAAAATCACTGGGTATACCGGAAATGAACTCTTGCTTGTAGGAAGACACAGAGCCTTTGGTTTAACTACGTTTGTGAAGGGAAATTCAGACCAGTGTTCTCATCCAAAAACACACTATGTTTTAACGCAAAGAGCATGCTCTTCTTTCCAGCGTCTGCAATACAGCAAGACACATGAGCATGCCCTGAAAAAATGAACTGTGTTTCCTACTCATACGGACCGTATCATGTTAAACTCTGATTATGAAACTGTAACAATCCACAGCATGTCTTACATAGATGCTCTTTAGTTAATAGTGAAAATCTTGTTGGGTTCGTACACTGTGTAAATTCATTTGAGGCGAAAAATCACTGGGTTTACCGGAAATGAACTCGTGCTTGTAGGAAGACACAGAGCTTTTGGTTTAACTCGTTTCTGAAGGAAAATTCAGACCGGTGTTCTCATCCATGAAACACTCTCTGTTTTAACGCAAAGAGCATGCTCTTCTTTCCAGATTCTATAATACAGCAAGAAACATGAGCATGCCCAGAAAAAAGAACTGTGTTTCCTAATCATACGGACCATATCTAATTGAACTCTGGTTATGAAACTGTAACAAACCACAGCATCTCTTACATAGATGCTCTTTCGTTAACAGTGAAAAAAGTGTTGGGTTCGTGAAATGTGTAAATTCATTTGAGCCGAAAAATCACTGGGTTTACCGGAAATGAACTCTTACTTGTAGGAAGACATAGAGCTTTTGGTTTAACTCCGTTTGTGATGCGAAATTCAGACCAGTGTTCTCATCCATGAAACATACTCTGTTGTAACGCCTGAAGCATGCTCTTCTTTCCAGCATCTCCAATAAAGCAAGAAACATGTGCATGCCCTAAAAAAAAAAAAAAAACTGTCTTTCTTACCCATATGGACCATATGTAGTTAAACCCTGCTTATGAAACTGTAACAAACCACAGCATCTCTTACATAGACGCTCTTTAGTTTATAGTGAAAAACGTGTTGGGTTTGTGAACTGTGTAAATTCATTTGAGCTGAAAAATCACTGGGTATACCGGAAATGAACTCTTGCTTGTAGGAAGACACAGAGCCTTTGGTTTAACTACGTTTGTGAAGGGAAATTCAGACCAGTGTTCTCATCCATGAAAAACACTCTGTTTTAATGCAAAGAGCATGCTCTTCTTTCCAGAGTCTCTAATACTGCCAGAAACATGAGCATGCCCAAAAAAAAAAGAAATGTGTTTCCTACTCATACGGCCCATATCGAGTTGAACTCTGCTTATGAAATTGTAACAAACCACAGTATGTCTTACATAGATGCTCTTTAGTTTATAGTGAAAAACTTGTTGGGTACATGAACTGTGTAAATTCATTTGAGCCGAAAAATCACTGGGTTTACCGGAAATGAACTCTTTCTGGTAGGAAGACACAGAGCCTTTGGTTTAACTCCGTTTGAAAAGGGAAATTAAGACCAGTATTCTCATCCATGAAACACTCTCTGTTTTAACGCGAAGAGCATGCTCTTCTTTCCAGAGTCACTAATACAGCAAAAACATGACCATGCCCAGAAAAAAAGAACTGTGTTTCCTAGTTATACAGACAATATCTAGTTAAACTCTACTTATGAAACTGTAACAAACCACAGCATCTCTTACATACATGCTCTTATTTTATAGTGAAAAACGTGTTGGATTCGTGAACTTTGTAAATTCATTTGAGCCGAAAAATCACTGGGATTTCCGGAAATGAACTCTTGCTTGTAGGAAGACACAGAGCCTTTGGTTTAACTCGTTTGTGAAGGAAAATTCAGACCAGTGTTCTCATCCATGAAACACCCTCTGTTTTAACGCAAGAAGCATCCTCTTCTGTTCTGAGTCTGCCATACAACAAGAAATGTGAGCATGTCCAAAAAAAAAGAACTGTGTTTCCTACTCATAAGGACCATATCTAGTTGAACTCTGCTTATGAAACTGTAATAAACCACAGCATCTCTTACATAGATGCTCTTTAGTTAATAGTAAAAATCGTGTTGGGTTCGTGAGCTGTGTAAATTAATTTGAGCCGAAAAATCACTGGGTTTTCCAGAAATGAACTCTTGCTTGTAGGAAGACACAGAGTCTTTGGTTTAACTCAGTTTGTGAAGGGAAATTCATACCAGGGTTCTCATCCATGAAACACACTCTGTTTGAACGCAAAGAGCATGCTCTTCTTTCCAGAGTCTCTAATACAGCAAGAAACATGAGCATGCCCAGAAAAAAAGAACTGTGTTTCCTACTCAAACGGACCATATCGAGTTGAACTCTGCTTATGAAACTGTAACAAACCACAGTATGTCTTACATAGATGCTCTTTAGTTTATAGTGAAAAACGTGTTGGGTTTGTGAACTGTGTAAACTCATTTGAGCCGAAAAAACACTGGGTTTACCGGAAATGAACTCTTGCTTGTAGGAAGACACAGAGCCTTTGGTTTAACTCCATTTGTGAAGGGAAATTCAGACCAGTGTTCTCATCCATGAAAAACACTATGTTTTAACGCAAAGAGCATGCTCTTCTTTCCAGCGTCTGCAATACAGCAAAAACATGACCATGCCCAGAAAAAAAGAACTGTGTTTCCTAGTTATACAGACAATATCTAGTTAAACTCTACTTATGAAACTGTAACAAACCACAGCATCTCTTACATACATGCTCTTATTTTATAGTGAAAAACGTGTTGGATTCGTGAACTTTGTAAATTCATTTGAGCCAAAAAATCACTGGGATTTCCGGAAATGAACTCTTGCTTGTAGGAAGACACAGAGCCTTTGGTTTAACTCGTTTGTGAAGGAAAATTCAGACCAGTGTTCTCATCCATGAAACACCCTCTGTTTTAACGCAAGCAGCATCCTCTTCTGTCCTGAGTCTGCCATACAACAAGAAATGTGAGCATGTCCAGAAAAAAAGAACTGTGTTTACTACTCATAAGGACCATATCTAGTTGAACTCTGCTTATGAAACTGTAACAAACCACAGCATCTCTTACATAGATGCTCTTTAGTTAATAGTGAAAATCGTGTTGGGTTCGTGAGCTGTGTAAATTAATTTGAGCCGAAAAATCACTGGGTTTTCCGGAAATGAACTCTTGCTTGTAGGAAGACACAGAGTCTTTGGTTTAAATCAGTTTGTGAAGGGAAATTCATACCAGGGTTCTCATCCATGAAACACTCTCTGTTTTAACGCAAAGAGCATGCTCTTCTTTCCAGAGTCTCTAATACAGCAAGAAACATGAGCATGCCCAGAAAAAAAGAACTGTGTTTCCTAATCATACGGACCATATCTAATTTAACTCTGGTTATGAAACTGTAACAAACCACAGCATCTCTTACATAGATGCTCTTTCGTTAATAGTGAAGAAAGTGTTGGGTTCGTGAAATGTGTAAATTCATTTGAGCCGAAAAATCATTGGGTTTACCGGAAATGAACTCTTGCTTGTAGGAAGACACAGAGCTTTTGGTTTAACTCCGTTTGTGAAGGGAAATTCAGACGAGTTTTCTCATATATGAAACACACTCTGTTTTAACGAAAGAGCATGCTCTTCTTACCAGAGTCTCTAATACAGCAAGAAACATGAGCATGCCAAGAAAAAAAGAACTGTGTTTCCTACACATACGGACCATATCTAGTTGAACTATGCTTATGAAACTGTAACAAACCACAGCATGTCTTACATAGATGCTCTTTAGTTAATAGTGAAAAACGTGTTGTGTTCAAGAATTGTGTAAGTTCATTTGAGTCAAAAAACCCCTGGGTTTACCGGATATGAACTCTTGCTTGTAGGAAGACACAGAGCATTTGCTATACACCGTTTGTGAAGGGATAACAGACCAGTATTCTCATCCATGAAAAACACTCTGTTTTAAGGCAAAGAGCATGTTCTTCTTTCTAGAGTCTATAATACAGCAAGAAACATGAGCATGCCCTGAAAAAAAGAAGTGTGTTTCCTAATCATACGGACCATATCTAATTGAACTCTGGTTTTGAAACTGTAACAAACCACAGCATCTCTTACATAGATGCTCTTTCGTTAATAGTGAAAAAAGTGTTGGGTTCGTGAAATGTGTAAATTCATATGAGCCGAAAAATCACTGGGTTTACCGGAAATGAACTCTTGCTTGTAGGAAGACACAGAGCTTTTGGTTTAACTCCGTTTGTGATGCGAAATTCAGACCAGTGTTCTCATCCATGAAACATACTCTGTTGTAACGCCTGAAGCATGCTCTTCTTTCCAGCATCTCCAATAAAGCAAGAAACATGTGCATGCCCTAAAAAAAAAAAACTGTGTTTCTTACCCATATGGACCATATGAAATTAAACCCTGCTTATGAAACTGTAACAAACCACAGTATGTCTTACATAGATGCTCTTTAGTTTATAGAGAAAAACGTGTTGGGTTCATGAACTGTGTAAATTCATTTGAGCCGAAAAGTCACTGGGTTTACCGGAAATGAACTCTTGCTTGTTGGAAGACACAGAGACTTTGGTTTAACTCCGTTTGTGAAGGGAAATTTAGACCAGTGTTCTCATCCATGAAACACACGCTGTTCTAACGCAAAGAGCATGCTCTTCTTTCCAGAGTCTCTAATACAGCAAGACACATGAGCATGCCCTGAAAAAATGAACTGTGTTTCCTACTCATACGGACTGTATCATGTTAAACTCTGCTTATGAAACTGTAACAAACCACAGCATGTCTTACATAGATTCTCTTTAGTTAATAGTCAAAATCTTGTTGGGTTCGTACACTGTGTAAATTCATTTGAGCCGACAAAATCACTGGGTTTAACGGAAATGAACTCTTGCTTGTAGGAAGACACAGAGTCTTAGGTTTAACTCCATTTGTGAAGGAAAATTCAGACCAGTGTTCTCATGCATGAAACATAGTCTGTTTTAACGCAAGAAGCATCCTCTTCTGTCCAGAGTCTACCATACAGCAAGAAATATGAGAATGTCCAGAAAAAAAGAACTGTGTTTCTTACTCATAGGGACCATATCTAGTTGAACTCTGCTTATGAAATTGTAACAAACCACAGTATGTCTTACATAGATGCTCTTTAGTTTATAGTGAAAAACATGTTGGGTTCGTGAACTGTGTAAATTCATTTGAGCCGAAAAATCACTGGGATTACCGGAAATGAACTCTTGCTGGTAGGAATTCCCAGAGCCTTTGGTTTAACTCCGTTTGTAAAGGGAAATTCAGACCAGTGTTCTCATCCATGAAACACACTATGTTTTAACACAAAGAGCATGCTCTTCTTTCCAGCGTCTGCAATATAGCAAGAAACATGAGCATGCCCTAAAAAATGAACTGTGTTGCCTACTCATACGGACTATATCTAGTTGAACTCTGCTTATGAAACTGTAACAAACCACAGCATGTCTTACATAAATGCTCTTTAGTTAATAGTGAAAATCGTGTTTGGTTCATGAACTGTGTAAATTCATTTGAGACGAAAAAACCCTGAGTTTACCAGAAATGAACTCTTGCTTGTAGGAAGACACAGAGTCTTAGGTTTAACTCCATTTGTGAAGGTAAATTCATACCAGTGTTCTCATGCATGAAACATAGTCTGTTTTAACGCAAGAAGCATCCTCTTCTGTCCAGAGTCTACCATACAGCAAGAAATATGAGAATGTCCAGACAAAAGAACTGTGTTTCTTACTCATAGGGACCATATCTGGTTAAACTCTGCTTATGAAACTGTAACAAACCTCCGCATCTCTTACATAGATGCTCTTTCGTTTGTAGTGAAAAACGTGTTGGGTTCGTGAACTGTGTAAATTCATTTGAGCCGAAAAATCAGTGGGTTTTCCAGAAATGAACTCTTGCTTGTAGGAAGACACAGAGCCTTTGGTTTAACTCCGTTTGTGAAGGGAAATTCAGACCAGTGTTCTCAACCATGAAACACACTCTGTTTTAACGCTTAGAGCATGCTCTTCTTTCCAAAGTCTCTAATACAGCAAAAACATGAGCATGCCGAGAAAAAAGAACTGTGTTTCCTACTCATGCGGACCATATCGAGTTGGACACAGCTTATGAAACTGTAACAAACCACAACATCTCTTACATAGATGCTCTTATTTTCTACTGAAAAACGTGTTGGATTCGTGAACTTTGTAAATTCATTTGAGCTGAAAAATCACTGGGATTTCCGGAAATGAACTCGTGCTTGTAGGAAGACACAGAGCCTTTGGTTTAACTCGTTTGTGAAGGAAAATTCAGACCAGTGTTCTCATCCATGAAACACCCTCTGTTTTAACGCAAGAAGCATCCTCTTCTGTCCTGAGTCTGCCATACAACAAGAAATGTGAGCATGTCCAGAAAAAAAGAACTGTTTTTACTACTCATAAGGACCACATCTAGTTGAACTCTGCTTATGAAACTGTAACAAACCACAGCATCTCTTACATAGATGCTCTTTCGTTAATAGTGAAAAAAGTGTTGGGTTCGTGAAATGTGTAAATTCATTTGAGCCGAAAAATCACTGGGTTTACCGGAAATGAACTCTTACTTGTAGGAAGACAAAGAGCTTTTGGTTTAACTCCTTTGTGAAGGGAAATTCAGACCAGTGTTCTCATCCATGAAACATACTCTGTTGTTATGCCTGAAGCATGCTCTTCTTTCCAGCATCTCCTATAAAGCAAGAAACATGTGCATGCCCTAAAAAAAAAAAAACTGTGTTTCTTACCCATATGGACCATATGTAGTTAAACCCTGCTTATGAAACTGTAACAAACCACAGCACCTCTTACATAGATACTCTTTAGTTTATAGTGAAAAACGTGCTGGGTTTGTGAACTGTGTAAATTCATTTGAGATGAAAAATCACTGGGTATACCGGAAATGAACTCTTGCTTGTAGGAAGCCACAGAGCCTTTGGTTTAACTCCGTTTGTGAAGGGAAATTCAGACCAGTGTTCTCATCCATGAAACACACTATGTTTTAACACAAAGAGCATGCTCTTCTTTCCAGCATCTGCAATATAGCAAGAAACATGAGCATGCCCTGATAAAATGAACTGTGTTTCCTACTCATACGTACCATATCTAGTTAAACTCTGCTTATGAAACTGTAACAAACCACAGCAGGTCTTACATAGATGCTCTTTAGGTAATAGTGACAAACGTGTGGGATTCACGAACTGTGTAAATTCATTTGAGCCGAAAAATCCCTGAGTTTACGGGAAATGAACTCTTGCTTGTAGGAAGACAGAGTCTTAGGTTTAACTCCGTTTGTGAAGGAAAATTCAGACCTGTGTTCTCATCCATGAAACATACTCTGTTTTAACGCAAGAAGCATGCTCTTCTTTCCAGCGTCTCCAGTAAAGCAAGAAACATGAGTATGCCAAGAAAAAAAGAACTGTGTTTCTTACTCATACAGACCATATCTACTTAAACTCTGCTTATGAAACTGTAACAAACCACCGCATCTCTTACATAGATGCTCTTTCGTTTAAAGTGAAAAACGTGTTGGGTTCGTGAGCTGTGTAAATTCATTTGAGCCGAAAAATCACTGGGTTTTCCGGAAATGAACTCTTGCTTGAGGAAGACACCGAGCCTTTGGTTTAACTCCGTTTGTGAAGGTAAATTCAGACCAGTGTTCTCATCCATGAAACACACTCTGTTTTAACGCAAGAAGCATGCTCTTCTTTCCAGTGCCTCTAATACAGCAAGAAACATGAGCATGCCCTGAAAAAAAGAACTGTGTTTCCTACTCATACGGACCATATCTAGTTGAACTCTGCTTATGAAACTGAAACAAACCAAAGCATGTCTTACATACATGCTCTTTAGTTAATAGTGACAAACGTGTGGGGTTTATGAACTGTGTAAGTTCATTTGAGCCGAAAAAGCCCTGGGTTTTCCGGAAATGAACTCTTGCTTGTAGGAAGACACAGAGCATTTGGTTTACTCCGTTTGTGAAGGGAAATTCAGACCAGTGTTCTCATCCATGAAAAACAGTCTGTTTTAAAGCAAAGAGCATGCTCTTCTTTCCAGATTCTATAATACAGCAAGAAACATGAGCATGCCCAGAAAAAAAGAACTGTGTTTCCTAATTATACGGACCTTATCTAATTGAACTCTGGTTATGAAACTGTAACAAACCACAGCATCTCTTACATAGATGCTCTTTCGTTAACAGTGAAAAAAGTGTTCGGTTCGTGAAATGTGTAAATTCATTGAGCCGAAAAATAACTGGGTTTACAGGAAATGAACTCTTGCTTGTAGGAAGACACAGAGCTTTTGGTTTAACTCCGTTTGTGAAGGGAAATTCAGACCAGTTTTCTCATACATGAAACACACTATGTTTTAACGCAAAGAGCATGCTCTTCTTTCCAGCGTCTGCAATATAGCAAGAAACATGAGCATGCCCTGAAAAAACGAACTGTGTTTCCTACTCACACCGACCATATCTAGTTGAACTCTGCTTATGAAACTGTAACAAAACACAGCATGTCTTACATAGATGCTCTTTAGTTAATAGTGAAAATCGTGTTGGGTTCGTGAATTGTGTAAATTCATTTGTGCTGAAAAATCACTTGGTTTACCGGAAATGAACTCTTGCTTGTTGGAAGACACAGAGACTTTGGTTTAACTCCGTTTGTGAAGGGATATTTAGACCAGTGTTCTCATCCATGAAACACACTCTGTTTTAACGAAAGAGCATGCTCTTCTTTCCAGAGTCTCTAATACAGCAAGAAACATGAGCATGCCCAGAAAAAAAGAACTGTGTTTCCTACACATACGGACCATATCTAGTTGAACTATGCTTATGAAACTTTAACAAACCACAGCATGTCTTACATAGATGCTCTTTAGTTAATAGTGAAAAACGTGTTGTGTTCAAGAATTGTGTAAGTTCATTTGAGTCAAAACACCCCTGGGTTTACCGGATATGAACTCTTGCTTGTAGGAAGACACAGAGCATTTGGTATACACCGTTTGTGAAGGTAAATTCAGACCAGTGTTCTCATCCATGAAAAACACTCTGTTTTAACGCAAAGAGCATGCTCTTCTTTCTAGAGTCTATACTACAGCAAGAAACATGAGCATGCCCTGAAAAAAAGAACTGTGTTTCCTAATCATACGGACCATATCTAATTGAACTCTGGTTATGAAACTGTAACAAACCACAGCATCTCTTACATAGATGCTCTTTCATTAATAGTGCAAAAAGTGTTGGGTTCGTGAACTGGGTAAATTCATTTGAGCCGAAAAATCACTGGGTTTACCGGAAATGAACTCTTACTTGTAGGAAGACATAGAGCTTTTGGTTTAACACCGTTTGTGATGCTAAATTCAGACCAGTGTTCTCATCCATGAAACATACTCTGTTGTAACGCCTGAAGCATGCTCTTCTTTCCAGCATCTCCAATAAAGCAAGAAACATGTGCATGCCCTAAAAAAAAAACTGTGTTTCTTACCCATATGGACCATATGTAGTTAAACCCTGCTTATGAAACTGTAACAAACCACAGCATCTCTTACATAGATGCTGTTTAGTTTATAGTGAAAAACGTGTTGGGTTTGTGAACTGTGTAAATTCATTTGAGCTGAAAAATCACTGGGTATACCGGAAATGAACTCTTGCTTGTAGGAAGCCACAGAACCTTTGGTTTAACTCCGTTTGTGAAGGGAAATTCAGACCAGTGTTCTCATCCATGAAACACTCTCTGTTTTAACGCAAAGAGCATGCTCTTCTTTCCAGAGTCACTAATACAGCAAAAACATGACCATGCCCAGAAAAAAAGAACTGTGTTTCCTAGTTATACAGACAATATCTAGTTAAACTCTACTTATGAAACTGTAACAAACCACAGCATCTCTTACATACATGCTCTTATTTTATAGTGAAAAACGTGTTGGATTCGTGAACTTTGTAAATTCATTTGAGCCGAAAAATCACTGGGATTTCCGGAAATGAACTCGTGCTTGTAGGAAGACACAGAGTCTTTGGTTTAACTCATTTTGTGAAGGGAAATTCATACCAGGGTTCTCATCCATGAAACACACTCTGTTTTAACGCAAAGAGCATGCTCTTCTTTCCAGTGTCTGCAATACAGCAAGACACATGAGCATGCCCTGAAAAAATGAACTGTGTTTCCTACTCATACGGACCGTATCATGTTAAACTCTGCTTATGAAACTGTAACAATCCACAGCATGTCTTACATAGATGCTCTTTAGTTAATAGTGAAAATCTTGTTGGGTTCGTACAGTGTGTAAAATCATTTAAGGCGAAAAAGCACTGGGTTTACCGGAAATGAACTCGTGCTTGTAGGAAGACACAGAGCCTTTGGTTTAACTCGTTTGTGAAGGAAAATTCAGACCGGTGTTCTCATCCATGAAACACCCTCTGTTTTATCGCAAGAAGCATCCTCTTCTGTCCTGAGTCTTCCATACAACAAGAAATATGAGCATGTCCAGAAAAAAAGAACTCTGTTTACTACTCATAAGGACCATATCTAGTTGAACTCTGCTTATGAAACTGTAACAAACCACAGCATCTCTTATATAGATGCTCTTTAGTTTATAGTGAAAATCGTGTTGGGTTCGTGAACTGGGTAAATTCATTTGAGCCGAAAAATCAGTGGGATTTCAGGAAATGAACTCGTGCTTGTAGGAAGACACAGAGTCTTTGGTTTAACTCATTTTGTGAAGGGAAATTCATACCAGGGTTCTCATCCATGAAACACACTCTGTTTTAACGCAAAGAGCATGCTCTTCTTTCCAGAGTCTCTAATACAGCAAGAAACATGAGCATGCCCAGAAAAAAAGAACTGTGTTTCCTACTCAAACGGACCATATCGAGTTGAACTCTGCTTATGAAACTGTAACAAACCACAGTATGTCTTACATAGATGCTCTTTAGTTTATAGTGAAAAACGTGTTGGGTTTGTGAACTGTGTAAACTCATTTGAGCCGAAAAAACACTGGGTTTACCGGAAATGAACTCTTGCTTGTAGGAAGACACAGAGCCTTTGGTTTAACTCCATTTGTGAAGGGAAATTCAGACCAGTGTCCTCATCCATGAAACACACTATGTTTTAACGCAAAGAGCATGCTCTTCTTTCCAGCGTCTGCAATACAGCAAGACACATGAGCATGCCCTGAAAAAATGAACTGTGTTTCCTACTCATACAGACTGTATCATGTTAAACTCTGATTATGAAATTGTAACAATCCACAGCATGTCTTACATAGATGCTCTTTAGTTAATAGTGAAAATCATGTTGGGTTCGTACACTGTGTAAATTCATTTGACCCAACAAAATCACTGGAGTTACCGGAAATGAACTCTTGCTTGTAGGAAGACACAGAGCCTTTGGTTTAACTCCATTTGTGAAGGGAAATTCAGACCAGTGTTCTCATCCATGAAAAACACTATGTTTTAACGCAAAGAGCATGCTCTTCTTTCCAGCGTCTGCAATACAGCAAAAACATGACCATGCCCAGAAAAAAAGAACTGTGTTTCCTAGTTATACAGACAATATCTAGTTAAACTCTACTTATGAAACTGTAACAAACCACAGCATCTCTTACATACATGCTCTTATTTTATAGTGAAAAACGTGTTGGATTCGTGAACTTTGTAAATTCATTTGAGCCAAAAAATCACTGGGATTTCCGGAAATGAACTCTTGCTTGTAGGAAGACACAGAGCCTTTGGTTTAACTCGTTTGTGAAGGAAAATTCAGACCAGTGTTCTCATCCATGAAACACCCTCTGTTTTAACGCAAGCAGCATCCTCTTCTGTCCTGAGTCTGCCATACAACAAGAAATGTGAGCATGTCCAGAAAAAAAGAACTGTGTTTACTACTCATAAGGACCATATCTAGTTGAACTCTGCTTATGAAACTGTAACAAACCACAGCATCTCTTACATAGATGCTCTTTAGTTAATAGTGAAAATCGTGTTGGGTTCGTGAGCTGTGTAAATTAATTTGAGCCGAAAAATCACTGGGTTTTCCGGAAATGAACTCTTGCTTGTAGGAAGACACAGAGTCTTTGGTTTAAATCAGTTTGTGAAGGGAAATTCATACCAGGGTTCTCATCCATGAAACACTCTCTGTTTTAACGCAAAGAGCATGCTCTTCTTTCCAGAGTCTCTAATACAGCAAGAAACATGAGCATGCCCAGAAAAAAAGAACTGTGTTTCCTAATCATACGGACCATATCTAATTTAACTCTGGTTATGAAACTGTAACAAACCACAGCATCTCTTACATAGATGCTCTTTCGTTAATAGTGAAGAAAGTGTTGGGTTCGTGAAATGTGTAAATTCATTTGAGCCGAAAAATCATTGGGTTTACCGGAAATGAACTCTTGCTTGTAGGAAGACACAGAGCTTTTGGTTTAACTCCGTTTGTGAAGGGAAATTCAGACGAGTTTTCTCATATATGAAACACACTCTGTTTTAACGAAAGAGCATGCTCTTCTTACCAGAGTCTCTAATACAGCAAGAAACATGAGCATGCCAAGAAAAAAAGAACTGTGTTTCCTACACATACGGACCATATCTAGTTGAACTATGCTTATGAAACTGTAACAAACCACAGCATGTCTTACATAGATGCTCTTTAGTTAATAGTGAAAAACGTGTTGTGTTCAAGAATTGTGTAAGTTCATTTGAGTCAAAAAACCCCTGGGTTTACCGGATATGAACTCTTGCTTGTAGGAAGACACAGAGCATTTGCTATACACCGTTTGTGAAGGGATAACAGACCAGTATTCTCATCCATGAAAAACACTCTGTTTTAAGGCAAAGAGCATGTTCTTCTTTCTAGAGTCTATAATACAGCAAGAAACATGAGCATGCCCTGAAAAAAAGAACTGTGTTTCCTAATCATACGGACCATATCTAATTGAACTCTGGTTTTGAAACTGTAACAAACCACAGCATCTCTTACATAGATGCTCTTTCGTTAATAGTGAAAAAAGTGTTGGGTTCGTGAAATGTGTAAATTCATATGAGCCGAAAAATCACTGGGTTTACCGGAAATGAACTCTTGCTTGTAGGAAGACACAGAGCTTTTGGTTTAACTCCGTTTGTGATGCGAAATTCAGACCAGTGTTCTCATCCATGAAACATACTCTGTTGTAACGCCTGAAGCATGCTCTTCTTTCCAGCATCTCCAATAAAGCAAGAAACATGTGCATGCCCTAAAAAAAAAAAACTGTGTTTCTTACCCATATGGACCATATGAAATTAAACCCTGCTTATGAAACTGTAACAAACCACAGTATGTCTTACATAGATGCTCTTTAGTTTATAGAGAAAAACGTGTTGGGTTCATGAACTGTGTAAATTCATTTGAGCCGAAAAGTCACTGGGTTTACCGGAAATGAACTCTTGCTTGTTGGAAGACACAGAGACTTTGGTTTAACTCCGTTTGTGAAGGGAAATTTAGACCAGTGTTCTCATCCATGAAACACACGCTGTTCTAACGCAAAGAGCATGCTCTTCTTTCCAGAGTCTCTAATACAGCAAGACACATGAGCATGCCCTGAAAAAATGAACTGTGTTTCCTACTCATACGGACCGTATCATGTTAAACTCTGCTTATGAAACTGTAACAAACCACAGCATGTCTTACATAGATTCTCTTTAGTTAATAGTCAAAATCTTGTTGGGTTCGTACACTGTGTAAATTCATTTGAGCCGACAAAATCACTGGGTTTAACGGAAATGAACTCTTGCTTGTAGGAAGACACAGAGTCTTAGGTTTAACTCCATTTGTGAAGGAAAATTCAGACCAGTGTTCTCATGCATGAAACATAGTCTGTTTTAACGCAAGAAGCATCCTCTTCTGTCCAGAGTCTACCATACAGCAAGAAATATGAGAATGTCCAGAAAAAAAGAACTGTGTTTCTTACTCATAGGGACCATATCTAGTTGAACTCTGCTTATGAAATTGTAACAAACCACAGTATGTCTTACATAGATGCTCTTTAGTTTATAGTGAAAAACATGTTGGGTTCGTGAACTGTGTAAATTCATTTGAGCCGAAAAATCACTGGGATTACCGGAAATGAACTCTTGCTGGTAGGAATTCCCAGAGCCTTTGGTTTAACTCCGTTTGTAAAGGGAAATTCAGACCAGTGTTCTCATCCATGAAACACACTATGTTTTAACACAAAGAGCATGCTCTTCTTTCCAGCGTCTGCAATATAGCAAGAAACATGAGCATGCCCTAAAAAATGAACTGTGTTGCCTACTCATACGGACTATATCTAGTTGAACTCTGCTTATGAAACTGTAACAAACCACAGCATGTCTTACATAAATGCTCTTTAGTTAATAGTGAAAATCGTGTTTGGTTCATGAACTGTGTAAATTCATTTGAGACGAAAAAACCCTGAGTTTACCAGAAATGAACTCTTGCTTGTAGGAAGACACAGAGTCTTAGGTTTAACTCCATTTGTGAAGGTAAATTCATACCAGTGTTCTCATGCATGAAACATAGTCTGTTTTAACGCAAGAAGCATCCTCTTCTGTCCAGAGTCTACCATACAGCAAGAAATATGAGAATGTCCAGACAAAAGAACTGTGTTTCTTACTCATAGGGACCATATCTAGTTAAACTCTGCTTATGAAACTGTAACAAACCTCCGCATCTCTTACATAGATGCTCTTTCGTTTGTAGTGAAAAACGTGTTGGGTTCGTGAACTGTGTAAATTCATTTGAGCCGAAAAATCAGTGGGTTTTCCAGAAATGAACTCTTGCTTGTAGGAAGACACAGAGCCTTTGGTTTAACTCCGTTTGTGAAGGGAAATTCAGACCAGTGTTCTCAACCATGAAACACACTCTGTTTTAACGCTTAGAGCATGCTCTTCTTTCCAAAGTCTCTAATACAGCAAAAACATGAGCATGCCGAGAAAAAAGAACTGTGTTTCCTACTCATGCGGACCATATCGAGTTGGACACAGCTTATGAAACTGTAACAAACCACAACATCTCTTACATAGATGCTCTTATTTTCTACTGAAAAACGTGTTGGATTCGTGAACTTTGTAAATTCATTTGAGCTGAAAAATCACTGGGATTTCCGGAAATGAACTCGTGCTTGTAGGAAGACACAGAGCCTTTGGTTTAACTCGTTTGTGAAGGAAAATTCAGACCAGTGTTCTCATCCATGAAACACCCTCTGTTTTAACGCAAGAAGCATCCTCTTCTGTCCTGAGTCTGCCATACAACAAGAAATGTGAGCATGTCCAGAAAAAAAGAACTGTTTTTACTACTCATAAGGACCACATCTAGTTGAACTCTGCTTATGAAACTGTAACAAACCACAGCATCTCTTACATAGATGCTCTTTCGTTAATAGTGAAAAAAGTGTTGGGTTCGTGAAATGTGTAAATTCATTTGAGCCGAAAAATCACTGGGTTTACCGGAAATGAACTCTTACTTGTAGGAAGACAAAGAGCTTTTGGTTTAACTCCTTTGTGAAGGGAAATTCAGACCAGTGTTCTCATCCATGAAACATACTCTGTTGTTATGCCTGAAGCATGCTCTTCTTTCCAGCATCTCCTATAAAGCAAGAAACATGTGCATGCCCTAAAAAAAAAAAAACTGTGTTTCTTACCCATATGGACCATATGTAGTTAAACCCTGCTTATGAAACTGTAACAAACCACAGCACCTCTTACATAGATACTCTTTAGTTTATAGTGAAAAACGTGCTGGGTTTGTGAACTGTGTAAATTCATTTGAGATGAAAAATCACTGGGTATACCGGAAATGAACTCTTGCTTGTAGGAAGCCACAGAGCCTTTGGTTTAACTCCGTTTGTGAAGGGAAATTCAGACCAGTGTTCTCATCCATGAAACACACTATGTTTTAACACAAAGAGCATGCTCTTCTTTCCAGCATCTGCAATATAGCAAGAAACATGAGCATGCCCTGATAAAATGAACTGTGTTTCCTACTCATACGTACCATATCTAGTTAAACTCTGCTTATGAAACTGTAACAAACCACAGCAGGTCTTACATAGATGCTCTTTAGGTAATAGTGACAAACGTGTGGGATTCACGAACTGTGTAAATTCATTTGAGCCGAAAAATCCCTGAGTTTACGGGAAATGAACTCTTGCTTGTAGGAAGACAGAGTCTTAGGTTTAACTCCGTTTGTGAAGGAAAATTCAGACCTGTGTTCTCATCCATGAAACATACTCTGTTTTAACGCAAGAAGCATGCTCTTCTTTCCAGCGTCTCCAGTAAAGCAAGAAACATGAGTATGCCAAGAAAAAAAGAACTGTGTTTCTTACTCATACAGACCATATCTACTTAAACTCTGCTTATGAAACTGTAACAAACCACCGCATCTCTTACATAGATGCTCTTTCGTTTAAAGTGAAAAACGTGTTGGGTTCGTGAGCTGTGTAAATTCATTTGAGCCGAAAAATCACTGGGTTTTCCGGAAATGAACTCTTGCTTGAGGAAGACACCGAGCCTTTGGTTTAACTCCGTTTGTGAAGGTAAATTCAGACCAGTGTTCTCATCCATGAAACACACTCTGTTTTAACGCAAGAAGCATGCTCTTCTTTCCAGTGCCTCTAATACAGCAAGAAACATGAGCATGCCCTGAAAAAAAGAACTGTGTTTCCTACTCATACGGACCATATCTAGTTGAACTCTGCTTATGAAACTGAAACAAACCAAAGCATGTCTTACATACATGCTCTTTAGTTAATAGTGACAAACGTGTGGGGTTTATGAACTGTGTAAGTTCATTTGAGCCGAAAAAGCCCTGGGTTTTCCGGAAATGAACTCTTGCTTGTAGGAAGACACAGAGCATTTGGTTTACTCCGTTTGTGAAGGGAAATTCAGACCAGTGTTCTCATCCATGAAAAACAGTCTGTTTTAAAGCAAAGAGCATGCTCTTCTTTCCAGATTCTATAATACAGCAAGAAACATGAGCATGCCCAGAAAAAAAGAACTGTGTTTCCTAATTATACGGACCTTATCTAATTGAACTCTGGTTATGAAACTGTAACAAACCACAGCATCTCTTACATAGATGCTCTTTCGTTAACAGTGAAAAAAGTGTTCGGTTCGTGAAATGTGTAAATTCATTGAGCCGAAAAATAACTGGGTTTACAGGAAATGAACTCTTGCTTGTAGGAAGACACAGAGCTTTTGGTTTAACTCCGTTTGTGAAGGGAAATTCAGACCAGTTTTCTCATACATGAAACACACTATGTTTTAACGCAAAGAGCATGCTCTTCTTTCCAGCGTCTGCAATATAGCAAGAAACATGAGCATGCCCTGAAAAAACGAACTGTGTTTCCTACTCACACCGACCATATCTAGTTGAACTCTGCTTATGAAACTGTAACAAAACACAGCATGTCTTACATAGATGCTCTTTAGTTAATAGTGAAAATCGTGTTGGGTTCGTGAATTGTGTAAATTCATTTGTGCTGAAAAATCACTTGGTTTACCGGAAATGAACTCTTGCTTGTTGGAAGACACAGAGACTTTGGTTTAACTCCGTTTGTGAAGGGATATTTAGACCAGTGTTCTCATCCATGAAACACACTCTGTTTTAACGAAAGAGCATGCTCTTCTTTCCAGAGTCTCTAATACAGCAAGAAACATGAGCATGCCCAGAAAAAAAGAACTGTGTTTCCTACACATACGGACCATATCTAGTTGAACTATGCTTATGAAACTTTAACAAACCACAGCATGTCTTACATAGATGCTCTTTAGTTAATAGTGAAAAACGTGTTGTGTTCAAGAATTGTGTAAGTTCATTTGAGTCAAAACACCCCTGGGTTTACCGGATATGAACTCTTGCTTGTAGGAAGACACAGAGCATTTGGTATACACCGTTTGTGAAGGTAAATTCAGACCAGTGTTCTCATCCATGAAAAACACTCTGTTTTAACGCAAAGAGCATGCTCTTCTTTCTAGAGTCTATACTACAGCAAGAAACATGAGCATGCCCTGAAAAAAAGAACTGTGTTTCCTAATCATACGGACCATATCTAATTGAACTCTGGTTATGAAACTGTAACAAACCACAGCATCTCTTACATAGATGCTCTTTCATTAATAGTGCAAAAAGTGTTGGGTTCGTGAACTGGGTAAATTCATTTGAGCCGAAAAATCACTGGGTTTACCGGAAATGAACTCTTACTTGTAGGAAGACATAGAGCTTTTGGTTTAACACCGTTTGTGATGCTAAATTCAGACCAGTGTTCTCATCCATGAAACATACTCTGTTGTAACGCCTGAAGCATGCTCTTCTTTCCAGCATCTCCAATAAAGCAAGAAACATGTGCATGCCCTAAAAAAAAAACTGTGTTTCTTACCCATATGGACCATATGTAGTTAAACCCTGCTTATGAAACTGTAACAAACCACAGCATCTCTTACATAGATGCTGTTTAGTTTATAGTGAAAAACGTGTTGGGTTTGTGAACTGTGTAAATTCATTTGAGCTGAAAAATCACTGGGTATACCGGAAATGAACTCTTGCTTGTAGGAAGCCACAGAACCTTTGGTTTAACTCCGTTTGTGAAGGGAAATTCAGACCAGTGTTCTCATCCATGAAACACTCTCTGTTTTAACGCAAAGAGCATGCTCTTCTTTCCAGAGTCACTAATACAGCAAAAACATGACCATGCCCAGAAAAAAAGAACTGTGTTTCCTAGTTATACAGACAATATCTAGTTAAACTCTACTTATGAAACTGTAACAAACCACAGCATCTCTTACATACATGCTCTTATTTTATAGTGAAAAACGTGTTGGATTCGTGAACTTTGTAAATTCATTTGAGCCGAAAAATCACTGGGATTTCCGGAAATGAACTCGTGCTTGTAGGAAGACACAGAGTCTTTGGTTTAACTCATTTTGTGAAGGGAAATTCATACCAGGGTTCTCATCCATGAAACACACTCTGTTTTAACGCAAAGAGCATGCTCTTCTTTCCAGTGTCTGCAATACAGCAAGACACATGAGCATGCCCTGAAAAAATGAACTGTGTTTCCTACTCATACGGACCGTATCATGTTAAACTCTGCTTATGAAACTGTAACAATCCACAGCATGTCTTACATAGATGCTCTTTAGTTAATAGTGAAAATCTTGTTGGGTTCGTACAGTGTGTAAAATCATTTAAGGCGAAAAAGCACTGGGTTTACCGGAAATGAACTCGTGCTTGTAGGAAGACACAGAGCCTTTGGTTTAACTCGTTTGTGAAGGAAAATTCAGACCGGTGTTCTCATCCATGAAACACCCTCTGTTTTATCGCAAGAAGCATCCTCTTCTGTCCTGAGTCTTCCATACAACAAGAAATATGAGCATGTCCAGAAAAAAAGAACTCTGTTTACTACTCATAAGGACCATATCTAGTTGAACTCTGCTTATGAAACTGTAACAAACCACAGCATCTCTTATATAGATGCTCTTTAGTTTATAGTGAAAATCGTGTTGGGTTCGTGAACTGGGTAAATTCATTTGAGCCGAAAAATCAGTGGGATTTCAGGAAATGAACTCGTGCTTGTAGGAAGACACAGAGTCTTTGGTTTAACTCATTTTGTGAAGGGAAATTCATACCAGGGTTCTCATCCATGAAACACACTCTGTTTTAACGCAAAGAGCATGCTCTTCTTTCCAGAGTCTCTAATACAGCAAGAAACATGAGCATGCCCAGAAAAAAAGAACTGTGTTTCCTACTCAAACGGACCATATCGAGTTGAACTCTGCTTATGAAACTGTAACAAACCACAGTATGTCTTACATAGATGCTCTTTAGTTTATAGTGAAAAACGTGTTGGGTTTGTGAACTGTGTAAACTCATTTGAGCCGAAAAAACACTGGGTTTACCGGAAATGAACTCTTGCTTGTAGGAAGACACAGAGCCTTTGGTTTAACTCCATTTGTGAAGGGAAATTCAGACCAGTGTCCTCATCCATGAAACACACTATGTTTTAACGCAAAGAGCATGCTCTTCTTTCCAGCGTCTGCAATACAGCAAGACACATGAGCATGCCCTGAAAAAATGAACTGTGTTTCCTACTCATACAGACTGTATCATGTTAAACTCTGATTATGAAATTGTAACAATCCACAGCATGTCTTACATAGATGCTCTTTAGTTAATAGTGAAAATCATGTTGGGTTCGTACACTGTGTAAATTCATTTGACCCAACAAAATCACTGGAGTTACCGGAAATGAACTCTTGCTTGTAGGAAGACACAGAGCCTTTGGTTTAACTCGTTTGTGAAGGAAAATTCAGACCGGTGTTCTCATCCATGAAACACCCTCTGTTTTATCGCAAGAAGCATCCTCTTCTGTCCTGAGTCTTCCATACAACAAGAAATATGAGCATGTCCAGAAAAAAAGAACTCTGTTTACTACTCATAAGGACCATATCTAGTTGAACTCTGCTTATGAAACTGTAACAAACCACAGCATCTCTTATATAGGTGCTCTTTAGTTTATAGTGAAAATCGTGTTGGGTTCGTGAACTGGGTAAATTCATTTGAGCCGAAAAATCACTGGGTTTACCGGAAATGATCTCTTGCTTGTAGGAAGACACCGAGCCTTTGGTTTAACTCCGTTTGTGAAGGTAAATTCAGACCAGTGTTCTCATCCATGAAACACACTCTGTTTTAACGCAAGAAGCATGCTCTTCTTTCCAGTGCCTCCAATACAGCAAGAAACATGAGCATGTCCTGAAAAAAAGAACTGTGTTTCCTACTCATACGGACCATATCTAGTTGAACTCTGCTAATGAAACTGAAACAAACCAAAGCATGTCTTACATACATGCTCTTTAGTTAATAGTGACAAACGTGTGGGGTTTATGAACTGTGTAAGTTCATTTGAGCCGAAAAAGCCCTGGGTTTTCCGGAAATGAACTCTTGCTTGTAGGAAGACACAGAGTATTTGGTTTACTCCGTTTGTGAAGGGAAATTCAGACCAGTTTTGTCATACATGAAAAACACTCTGTTTTAAAGCAAAGAGCATGCTTTTCTTTCCAGATTCCATAATACAGCAAGAAACATGAGCATGCCCAGAAAAAAAGAACTGTGTTTCCTAATTATACGGACCTTATCTAATTGAACTCTGGTTATGAGACTGTAACAAACCACAGCATCTCTTACATAGATGCTCTTTCGTTAACAGTGAAAAAAGTGTTCGGTTTGTGAAATGTGTAAATTCATTGAGCCGAAAAATAACTGGGTTTACAGGAAATGAACTCTTGCTTGTAGGAAGACACAGAGCTTTTGGTTTAACTCCGTTTGTGAAGGGAAATTCAGACCACTTTTCTCATACATGAAACACACTATGTTTTAACGCAAAGAGCATGCTCTTCTTTCCAGAGTCACTAATACAGCAAAAACATGACCATGCCCAGAAAAAAAGAACTGTGTTTCCTAGTTATACAGACAATATCTAGTTAAACTCTACTTATGAAACTGTAACAAACCACAGCATCTCTTACATACATGCTCTTATTTTATAGTGAAAAACGTGTTGGATTCGTGAACTTTGTAAATTCATTTGAGCCGAAAAATCACTGGGATTTCCGGAAATGAACTCTTGCTTGTAGGAAGACACAGAGCATTTGGTATACACCGTTTGTGAAGGTAAATTCAGACCAGGGTTCTCATCCATGAAAAACACTCTGTTTTAACGCAAAGAGCATGCTCTTCTTTCCAGATTCTATAATACAGCAAGAAACATGAGCATGCCCAGAAAAAAAGAACTGTGTTTCCTAATCATACGGACCATATCTTATTGAACTCTGGTTATGAAACTGTAACAAACCAGAGCATCTCTTACATAGATGCTCTTTCGTTAACAGTGAAAAAAGTGTTGGGTTCGTGAAATGTGTAAATTCATTTGAGCCGAAAAATCACTGGGTTTACAGGAAATGAACTCTTGCTTGTGGGAAGACACAGAGCTTTTGGTTTAACTCCGTTTGTGAAGAGAAATTCAGACCAGTTTTCTCATACATGAAACACACTATGTTTTAACGCAAAGAGCATGCTCTTCTTTCCAGCGTCTGCAATATAGCAAGAAACATGAGCATGCCCTGAAAAAATGAACTGTGTTTCCTACTCATACCGACCATAACTAGTTGAACTCTGCTTATGAAACTGTAACAAAATACAGCATGTCTTACATAGATGCTCTTTAGTTAATAGTGAAAATCGTGTTGGCTTCGTGAATTGTGTAAATTCATTTGAGCTGAAAAATCACTGTGTTTACCGTAAATGAACTCTTGCTTGTTGGAAGACACAGAGACTTTGGTATAACTCTGTTTGTGAAGGGAAATTTAGACCAGTGTTCTCATCCATGAAACACACTCTGTTTTAACGAAAGAGCATGCTCTTCTTTCCAGAGTCTCTAATACAGCAAGAAACATGAGCATGCCCAGAAAAAAAGAACTGTGTTTCCTACACATACGGACCATATCTAGTTGAACTATGCTTATGAAACTGTACCAAACCACAGCATGTCTTACATAGATGCTATTTAGTTTATAGTGAAAAACGTGTTGGGTTTGTGAACTGTGTAAATTCATTTGAGCCGGAAAATCACTGGGTTTACCGGAAATGAACTCTTGCTTGTAGGAAGACACATAGTCTTAGGATTAACTCCATTTGTGAAGGTAAATTCAGACCAGTGTTGTCATGCATGAAACATACTCTGTTTTAACGGAAGAAGCATGCTCTTCTTTCCTGCGTCTCCAATAGAGCAAGAAACATGAGCATGCCAAGAAAAAAAGAACTGTGTTTCTTACTCATAGGGACCATATCTAGTTAAACTCTGCTTATGAAACTCTAACAAACCACCAAATCTCTTACATAGATGCTCTTTCGTTTATAGTGAGCAACGTGTTGGGTTCGGAAACTGTGTAAATCATTTGAGCCGAAAAATCACTGGGATTACCGGAAATGAAGCCTTGCATGTAGGAAGACACAGTGCCTTTGGTTTAACTCATTTGTGAAGGGAAATTCAGACCATTGTTCTCATCCATGAAACACACTCTGTTTTAACGCAAAGTGCATGCTCTTCTTTCCAGAGTCTCTAATACAGCAAGACACATGAGCATGCCCTGAAAAAATGAACTGTGTTTCCTACTCATACGGACCGTATCATGTTAAACTCTGCTTATGAAACTGTAACAAACCACAGCATGTCTTACATAGATGCTCTTTAGTTAATAGTCAAAATCTTGTTGGGTTCATACACTGTGTAAATTCATTTGACCCGACAAAATCACTGGGTTTACCGGAAATGAACTCTTGCTTGTAGGAAGACACTGAGCCTTTGGTTTAACTCCGTTTGTGAAGGTAAATTCAGACCAGTGTTTTCATCCATGAAACACACTCTGTTTTAAGGCAAGAAGTATGCTCTTCTTTCCAGCGCCTCCAATAAAGCAAGAAACATGAGCATGCCCTGAAAAAAAGAACTGTGTTTCCTACTCATACGGACCATATCTAGTTGAACTCTGCTTATGAAACTGAAACAAACCACAGCATGTCTTACATACATGCTCTTTAGTTAATAGTGACAAACGTGTGGGGTTTATGAACTGTGTAAGTTCATTTGAGCCGAAAAAGCCCTGGGTTTTCCGGAAATGAACTCTTGCTTGTAGGAAGACACAGAGCATTTGGTTTACTCCGTTTGTGAAGGGAAATTCAGACCAGTGTTCTCATCCATGAAAAACACTCTGTTTTAACGCAAAGAGCATGCTCTTCTTTCCAGATTTATAATACAGCAAGAAACATGAGCATGCCCAGAAAAAAAGAACTGTGTTTCCTAATAATACGGACCATATCTAATTGAACTCTGGTTATGAAACTGTAAAAAACCACAGCATCTCTTACATAGATGCTCTTTCGTTAACATTGAAAAAAGTGTTGGGTTCGTGAAATGTGTAAATTCATTTGAGCCGAAAAATCACTGGGTTTACAGGAAATGAACTCTTGCTTGTAGGAAGACACAGAGCTTTTGGTTTAACGCCGTTTGTGAAGGGAAATTCAGACCAGTTTTCTCATACATGAAACACACTATGTTTTAACGCAAAGAGCATGCTCTTCTTTCCAGCGTCTGCAATATAGCAAGAAACATGAGCATGCACTGAAAAAATGAACTGTGTTTCCTACTCATACCGACCATATCTAGTTGAACTCTGCTTATGAAACTGTAACAAAACACAGCATGTCTTACATAGATGCTCTTTAGTTAATAGTGAAAATCATGTTGGGTTCGTGAATTGTGTAAATTCATTTGAGCTGAAAAATCACTGGGTTTACCGGAAATGAACTCTTGCTTGTTGGAAGACACAGAGCCTTTGGTTTAACTCCGTTTGTGAAGGGAAATTCAGACCAGTGTTCTCATCCATGAAACACCCTCTGTTTTAATGCAAGAAACATCGTCTTCTGTCCAGAGTATGCAATACAGCAAGAAAAATGAGCATGTCCCGAAAAAAAGAACTGTTTTTCTGACTCATACGGACCATATATAGTTGAACTCTGATTATGAAACTGTATCAAACCACAGCATCTCTTACATAGATGCTCTTTAGTTAATAGTGAAAATCGTGTTTGGTTCATGAACTGTGTAAATTCATTTGAGCCGAAAAAACCCTGAGTTTACCGGAAATGAACTCTTGCTTGTAGGAAGACACATAGTCTAATTTTAACTCCATTTGTGAAGGTAAATTCAGACCAGTGTTGTCATGCATGAAACATACTCTGTTTTAAGGGAAGAAGCATGCTCTTCTTTCGTGCGTCTCCAATAGAGCAAGAAACATGAGCATGCCAAAAAAAAATAAGAACTGTGTTTCTTACTCATAGTGACCGTATCCAGTTGAACTCTGCTTATGAAACTCTAACAAACCACCAAATCTCTTACATAGATGCTCTTTACTTTATAGTGAAAATCGTGTTGGGTTCGTGAACTGGGTAAATTCATTTGTGCCGAAAAATCACTGGGTTTACCGGAAATGATCTCTTGCTTGTAGGAAGACACCGAGCCTTTGGTTTAACTCCATTTGTGAAGGTAAATTAAGACCAGTGTTCTCATCCATGAAACACACTCTGTTTTAACGCAAGAAGTTTGCTCTTCTTTCCAGCGCCTCCAATACAGCAAGAAATATGAGCATGCTTTGAAAAAAAGAACTGTGTTTCCTACTCATACGGACCATATCTAGTTGAATTCTGCTTATGAAACTGAAACAAACCAAAGCATGTCTTACATACATGCTCTTTAGTTAATAGTGACAAACGTGTGGGGTTTATGAACTGTGTAAGTTCATCTGAGCTGAAAAAGCCCTGGGTGTTCCGGAAATGAACTCTTGCTTGTAGGAAGACACATAGTCTTAGGATTAACTCCATTTGTGAAGGTAAATTCAGACCAGTGTTGTCATGCATGAAACATACTCTGTTTTAACGGAAGAAGCATGCTCTTCTTTCCTGCGTCTCCAATAGAGCAAGAAACATGAGCATGCCAAGAAAAAAAGAACTGTGTTTCTTACTCATAGGGACCATATCTAGTTAAACTCTGCTTATGAAACTCTAACAAACCACCAAATCTCTTACATAGATGCTCTTTCGTTTATAGTGAGCAACGTGTTGGGTTCGGAAACTGTGTAAATCATTTGAGCCGAAAAATCACTGGGATTACCGGAAATGATGCCTTGCTTGTAGGAAGACACAGTGCCTTTGGTTTAACTCATTTGTGAAGGGAAATTCAGACCATTGTTCTCATCCATGAAACACACTCTGTTTTAACGCAAAGAGCATGCTCTTCTTTCCAGAGTCTCTAATACAGCAAGACACATGAGCATGCCCTGAAAAAATGAACTGTGTTTCCTACTCATACGGACCGTATCATGTTAAACTCTGCTTATGAAACTGTAACAAACCACAGCATGTCTTACATAGATGCTCTTTAGTTAATAGTCAAAATCTTGTTGGGTTCGTACACTGTGTAAATTCATTTGACCCGACAAAATCACTGGGTTTACCGGAAATGAACTCTTGCTTGTAGGAAGACACTGAGCCTTTGGTTTAACTCCGTTTGTGAAGGTAAATTCAGACCAGTGTTTTCATCCATGAAACACACTCTGTTTTAAGGCAAGAAGTATGCTCTTCTTTCCAGCGCCTCCAATACAGCAAGAAACATGAGCATGCCCTGAAAAAAAGAACTGTGTTTCCTACTCATTCGGACCATATCTAGTTGAACTCTGCTTATGAAACTGAAACAAACCAAAGCATGTCTTACATACATGCTCTTTAGTTAATAGTGACAAACGTGTGGGGTTTATGAACTGTGTAAGTTCATTTGAGCCGAAAAAGCCCTGGGTTTTCCGGAAATGAACTCTTGCTTGTAGGAAGACACAGAGCATTTGGTTTACTCCGTTTGTGAAGGGAAATTCAGACCAGTGTTCTCATCCATGAAAAACACTCTGTTTTAACGCAAAGAGCATGCTCTTCTTTCCAGATTCTATACTACAGCAAGAAACATGAGCATGCCCAGAAAAAAAGAACTGTGTTTCCTAATAATACGGACCATATCTAATTGAACTCTGGTTATGAAACTGTAACAAACCACAGCATCTCTTACATAGATGCTCTTTCGTTAACATTGAAAAAAGTGTTGGGTTCGTGAAATGTGTAAATTCATTTGAGCCGAAAAATCACTGGGTTTACAGGAAATGAACTCTTGCTTGTAGGAAGACACAGAGCTTTTGGTTTAACGCCGTTTGTGAAGGGAAATTCAGACCAGTGTTCTCATACATGAAACACACTATGTTTTAACGCAAATAGCATGCTCTTCTTTCCAGCGTCTGCAATATAGCAAGAAACATGAGCATGCCCTGAAAAAATGAACTGTGTTTCCTACTCATACCGACCATATCTAGTTGAACTCTGCTTATGAAACTGTAACAAAACACAGCATGTCTTACATAGATGCTCTTTAGTTAATAGTGAAAATCATGTTGGGTTTGTGAATTGTGTAAATTCATTTGAGCTGAAAAATCACTGGGTTTACCGGAAATGAACTCTTGCTTGTTGGAAGACACAGAGTCATTGGATTAACTCCGTTTGTGAAGGGAAATTTAGACCAGTGTTCTCATCCATGAAAAACACTCTGTTTTAACGAAAGAGCATGCTCTTCTTTCCAGAGTCTCTAATACAGCAAGAAACATGAGCATGCCCAGAAAAAAAGAACTGTGTTTCCTAATAATACGGACCATATCTAATTGAACTCTGGTTATGAAACTGTAACAAACCAGAGCATCTCTTACATAGATGCTCTTTCGTTAACAGTGAAAAAAGTGTTGGGTTCGTGAAATGTGTAAATTCATTTGAGCCGAAAAATCACTGGGTTTACAGGAAATGAACTCTTGCTTGTAGGAAGACACAGAGCTTTTGGTTTAACTCCGTTTGTGAAGAGAAATTCAGACCAGTTTTCTCATACATGAAACACACTATGTTTTAACGCAAAGAGCATGCTCTTCTTTCCAGCGTCTGCAATATAGCATGAAACATGAGCATGCCCTGAAAAAATGAACTGTGTTTCCTACTCATACCGACCATAACTAGTTGAACTCTGCTTATGAAACTGTAACAAAACACAGCATGTCTTACATAGATGCTCTTTAGTTAATAGTGAAAATCGTGTTGGCTTCGTGAATTGTGTAAATTCATTTGAGCTGAAAAATCACTGTGTTTACCGTAAATGAACTCTTGCTTGTTGGAAGACACAGAGACTTTGGTATAACTCTGTTTGTGAAGGGAAATTTAGACCAGTGCTCTCATCCATGAAACACACTCTGTTTTAACGAAAGAGCATGTTCTTCTTTCCAGAGTCTCTAATACAGCAAGAAACATGAGCATGCCCAGAAAAAAAGAACTGTGTTTCCTACACATACGGACCATATCTAGTTGAACTATGCTTATGAAACTGTACCAAACAACAGCATGTCTTACATAGATGCTATTTAGTTTATAGTGAAAAACGTGTTGGGTTTGTGAACTGTGTAAATTCATTTGAGCCGAAAAATCACTGGGTTTACCGGAAATGAACTCTTACTTGTAGGAAGACATAGAGCTTTTGGTTTAACTCCGTTTGTGATGCGAAATTCAGACCAGTGTTCTCCTCCATGAAACATACTCTGTTGTAACGCCTGAAGCATGCTCTTCTTTCCAGCATCTCCAATAAAGCAAGAAACATGTGCATGCCCTAAAAAAAAAAAAAAACTGTGTTTCTTACCCATATGGACCATATGTAGTTAAACCCTGCTTATGAAACTGTAACAAACCACAGCATCTCTTACATAGATGCTCTTTAGTTTATAGTGAAAAACGTGTTGGGTTTGTGAACTGTGTAAATTCATTTGAGCTGAAAAATCACTGGGTATACCGGAAATGAACTCTTGCTTGTAGGAAGACACAGAGCCTTTGGTTTAACTCCGTTTGTGAAGGGAAATTCAGACCAGTGTTCTCATCCATGAAACACCCTCTGTTTTAATGCAAGAAACATCCTCTTCTGTCCAGAGTATGCAATACAGCAAGAAAAATGAGCATGTCCCGAAAAAAAGAACTGTTTTTCTGACTCATACGGACCATATATAGTTGAACTCTGCTTATGAAACTGTATCAAACCACAGCATCTCTTACATAGATGCTCTTTAGTTAATAGTGAAAATCGTGTTTGGTTCATGAACTGTGTAAATTCATTTGAGCCGAAAAAACCCTGAGTTTACCGGAAATGAACTCTTGCTTGTAGGAAGACACATAGTCTAATTTTAACTCCATTTGTGAAGGTAAATTCAGACCAGTGCTGTCATGCATGAAACATACTCTGTTTTAACGGAAGAAGCATGCTCTTCTTTCCTGCGTCTCCAATAGAGCAAGAAACATGAGCATGCCAAAAAAAAAAGAACTGTGTTTCTTACTCATAGTGACCGTATCCAGTTGAACTCTGCTTATGAAACTCTAACAAACCACCAAATCTCTTACATAGATGCTCTTTACTTTATAGTGAAAATCGTGTTGGGTTCGTGAACTGGGTAAATTCATTTGTGCCGAAAAATCACTGGGTTTACCGGAAATGATCTCTTGCTTGTAGGAAGACACCGAGCCTTTGGTTTAACTCCATTTGTGAAGGTAAATTAAGACCAGTGTTCTCATCCATGAAACACACTCTGTTTTAACGCAAGAAGTTTGCTCTTCTTTCCAGCGCCTCCAATACAGCAAGAAATATGAGCATGCTTTGAAAAAAAGAACTGTGTTTCCTACTCATACGGACCATATCTAGTTGAATTCTGCTTATGAAACTGAAACAAACCAAAGCATGTCTTACATACATGCTCTTTAGTTAATAGTGACAAACGTGTGGGGTTTATGAACTGTGTAAGTTCATCTGAGCTGAAAAAGCCCTGGGTGTTCCGGAAATGAACTCTTGCTTGTAGGAAGACACATAGTCTTAGGATTAACTCCATTTGTGAAGGTAAATTCAGACCAGTGTTGTCATGCATGAAACATACTCTGTTTTAACGGAAGAAGCATGCTCTTCTTTCCTGCGTCTCCAATAGAGCAAGAAACATGAGCATGCCAAGAAAAAAAGAACTGTGTTTCTTACTCATAGGGACCATATCTAGTTAAACTCTGCTTATGAAACTCTAACAAACCACCAAATCTCTTACATAGATGCTCTTTCGTTTATAGTGAGCAACGTGTTGGGTTCGGAAACTGTGTAAATCATTTGAGCCGAAAAATCACTGGGATTACCGGAAATGAACTCTTGCTTGTAGGAAGACACAGTGCCTTTGGTTTAACTCATTTGTGAAGGGAAATTCAGACCATTGTTCTCATCCATGAAACACACTCTGTTTTAACGCAAAGAGCATGCTCTTCTTTCCAGAGTCTCTAATACAGCAAGACACATGAGCATGCCCTGAAAAAATGAACTGTGTTTCCTACTCATACGGACCGTATCATGTTAAACTCTGCTTATGAAACTGTAACAAACCACAGCATGTCTTACATAGATGCTCTTTAGTTAATAGTCAAAATCTTGTTGGGTTCGTACACTGTGTAAATTCATTTGACCCGACAAAATCACTGGGTTTACCGGAAATGAACTCTTGCTTGTAGGAAGACACTGAGCCTTTGGTTTAACTCCGTTTGTGAAGGTAAATTCAGACCAGTGTTTTCATCCATGAAACACACTCTGTTTTAAGGCAAGAAGTATGCTCTTCTTTCCAGCGCCTCCAATACAGCAAGAAACATGAGCATGCCCTGAAAAAAAGAACTGTGTTTCCTACTCATACGGACCATATCTAGTTGAACTCTGCTTATGAAACTGAAACAAACCAAAGCATGTCTTACATACATGCTCTTTAGTTAATAGTGACAAACGTGTGGGGTTTATGAACTGTGTAAGTTCATTTGAGCCAAAAAAGCCCTGGGTTTTCCTGAAATGAACTCTTGCTTGTTGGAAGACACAGAGCATTTGGTTTACTCCGTTTGTGAAGGGAAATTCAGACCAGTGTTCTCATCCATGAAAAACACTCTGTTTTAACGCAAAGAGCATGCTCTTCTTTCCAGATTCTATAATACAGCAAGAAACATGAGCATGCCACGAAAAAAAGAACTGTGTTTCCTAATAATACGGACCATATCTAATTGAACTCTGGTTATGAAACTGTAACAAACCACAGCATCTCTTACATAGATGCTCTTTCGTTAACATTGAAAAAAGTGTTGGGTTCGTGAAATGTGTAAATTCATTTGAGCCGAAAAATCACTGGGTTTACAGGAAATGAACTCTTGCTTGTAGGAAGACACAGAGCTTTTGGTTTAACGCCGTTTGTGAAGGGAAATTCAGACCAGTGTTCTCATACATGAAACACACTATGTTTTAACGCAAATAGCATGCTCTTCTTTCCAGCGTCTGCAATATAGCAAGAAACATGAGCATGCCCTGAAAAAATGAACTGTGTTTCCTACTCATACCGACCATATCTAGTTGAACTCTGCTTATGAAACTGTAACAAAACACAGCATGTCTTACATAGATGCTCTTTAGTTAATAGTGAAAATCATGTTGGGTTTGTGAATTGTGTAAATTCATTTGAGCTGAAAAATCACTGGGTTTACCGGAAATGAACTCTTGCTTGTTGGAAGACACAGAGCCTTTGGTTTAACTCCGTTTGTGAAGGGAAATTTAGACCAGTGTTCTCATCCATGAAAAACACTCTGTTTTAACGAAAGAGCATGCTCTTCTTTCCAGAGTCTCTAATACAGCAAGAAAAATGAGCATGCCCAGAAAAAAAGAACTGTGTTTCCTAATCATACGGACCATATCTTATTGAACTCTGGTTATGAAACTGTAACAAACCAGAGCATCTCTTACATAGATGCTCTTTCGTTAACAGTGAAAAAAGTGTTGGGTTCGTGAAATGTGTAAATTCATTTGAGCCGAAAAATCACTGGGTTTACAGGAAATGAACTCTTGCTTGTAGGAAGACACAGAGCTTTTGGTTTAACGCCGTTTGTGAAGGGAAATTCAGACCAGTGTTCTCATACATGAAACACACTCTGTTTTAACGCAAATAGCATGCTCTTCTTTCCAGCGTCTGCAATATAGCAAGAAACATGAGCATGCCCTGAAAAAATGAACTGTGTTTCCTACTCATACCGACCATATCTAGTTGAACTCTGCTTATGAAACTGTAACAAAACAAAGCATGTCTTACATAGATGCTCTTTAGTTAATAGTGAAAATCATGTTGGGTTTGTGAATTGTGTAAATTCATTTGAGCTGAAAAATCACTGGGTTTACCGGAAATGAACTCTTGCTTGTTGGAAGACACAGAGTCATTGGATTAACTCCGTTTGTGAAGGGAAATTTAGACCAGTGTTCTCATCCATGAAAAACACTCTGTTTTAACGAAAGAGCATGCTCTTCTTTCCAGAGTCTCTAATACAGCAAGAAACATGAGCATGCCCAGAAAAAAAGAACTGTGTTTCCTAATCATACGGACCTTATCTTATTGAACTCTGGTTATGAAACTGTAACAAACCAGAGCATCTCTTACATAGATGCTCTTTCGTTAACAGTGAAAAAAGTGTTGGGTTCGTGAAATGTGTAAATTCATTTGAGCCGAAAAATCACTGGGTTTACAGGAAATGAACTCTTGCTTGTAGGAAGACACAGAGCTTTTGGTTTAACTCCGTTTGTGAAGAGAAATTCAGACCAGTTTTCTCATACATGAAACACACTATGTTTTAACGCAAAGAGCATGCTCTTCTTTCCAGCGTCTGCAATATAGCATGAAACATGAGCATGCCCTGAAAAAATGAACTGTGTTTCCTACTCATACCGACCATAACTAGTTGAACTCTGCTTATGAAACTGTAACAAAACACAGCATGTCTTACATAGATGCTCTTTAGTTAATAGTGAAAATCGTGTTGGCTTCGTGAATTGTGTAAATTCATTTGAGCTGAAAAATCACTGTGTTTACCGTAAATGAACTCTTGCTTGTTGGAAGACACAGAGACTTTGGTATAACTCTGTTTGTGAAGGGAAATTTAGACCAGTGCTCTCATCCATGAAACACACTCTGTTTTAACGAAAGAGCATGTTCTTCTTTCCAGAGTCTCTAATACAGCAAGAAACATGAGCATGCCCAGAAAAAAAGAACTGTGTTTCCTACACATACGGACCATATCTAGTTGAACTATGCTTATGAAACTGTACCAAACAACAGCATGTCTTACATAGATGCTATTTAGTTTATAGTGAAAAACGTGTTGGGTTTGTGAACTGTGTAAATTCATTTGAGCCGAAAAATCACTGGGTTTACCGGAAATGAACTCTTACTTGTAGGAAGACATAGAGCTTTTGGTTTAACTCCATTTGTGATGCGAAATTCAGACCAGTGTTCTCCTCCATGAAACATACTCTGTTGTAACGCCTGAAGCATGCTCTTCTTTCCAGCATCTCCAATAAAGCAAGAAACATGTGCATGCCCTAAAAAAAAAAAAAAACTGTGTTTCTTACCCATATGGACCATATGTAGTTAAACCCTGCTTATGAAACTGTAACAAACCACAGCATCTCTTACATAGATGCTCTTTAGTTTATAGTGAAAAACGTGTTGGGTTTGTGAACTGTGTAAATTCATTTGAGCTGAAAAATCACTGGGTATACCGGAAATGAACTCTTGCTTGTAGGAAGACACAGAGCCTTTGGTTTAACTCCGTTTGTGAAGGGAAATTCAGACCAGTGTTCTCATCCATGAAACACCCTCTGTTTTAATGCAAGAAACATCCTCTTCTGTCCAGAGTATGCAATACAGCAAGAAAAATGAGCATGTCCCGAAAAAAAGAACTGTTTTTCTGACTCATACGGACCATATATAGTTGAACTCTGCTTATGAAACTGTATCAAACCACAGCATCTCTTACATAGATGCTCTTTAGTTAATAGTGAAAATCGTGTTTGGTTCATGAACTGTGTAAATTCATTTGAGCCGAAAAAACCCTGAGTTTACCGGAAATGAACTCTTGCTTGTAGGAAGACACATAGTCTAATTTTAACTCCATTTGTGAAGGTAAATTCAGACCAGTGTTGTCATGCATGAAACATACTCTGTTTTAACGGAAGAAGCATGCTCTTCTTTCCTGCGTCTCCAATAGAGCAAGAAACATGAGCATGCCAAAAAAAAAAAAGAACTGTGTTTCTTACTCATAGTGACCGTATCCAGTTGAACTCTGCTTATGAAACTCTAACAAACCACCAAATCTCTTACATAGATGCTCTTTACTTTATAGTGAAAATCGTGTTGGGTTCGTGAACTGTGTAAATTCATTTGAGCCTAAAAATCACCTGGTTTACCGGAAATGAACTCTTGCTTCTAGGAAGACACAGAGCCTTTGGTTTCACTCCATTTGTGAAGGGAAATTCAGACCAGTGTTCTCATCCATGAAAGAGCCTCTGTTTTAACGCAAGCAGCATCCTCTTCTGTTCAGAGTCACCAATACAGCAAGAAACATGAGCATGCCCTGCGAAAAAGAACTGTGTTTCTTACTCATACGGACCATATCTAGTTAAACTCTGCTTATGAAACTCTAACAAACCACAGCATCTCTTACATAGATGCTCTTTAGTTTATAGTGAAAAACGTGTTGGGTTCGTGAATTGTGTAAATTCATTTGAGCCTAAAAATCACCTGGTTTACCGGAAATGAACTCTTGCTTGTAGGAAGTCACAGAGACTTTGGTTTAACTCCGTTTCTGAAGGAAAATTCAGACCAGTCTTCTCATCCATGAAACACGCTCTGTTTTAACGCCAGAAACATGCTCTTCTTTCCAGCATCGCCAATACAGCAAGAAACATGAGCATGACCAGAAAAAAAGAACTGTGTTTCTGACATATACAGAGCATATCTAGTTGAACTCTGCTCATGAAACTGTAACAAACCACAGCATGTCTTACATAGATGCTCTTTAGTTTATAGTGAAAATCGTGTTGGGTTCGTGAACTGTGTAAATTCATTTGAGCCGAAAAATCACTGGGTTTACCGGAAATGAACTCTTGCTTCTAGGAAGACACAGAGCCTTTGGTTTCACTCCATTTGTGAAGGGAAATTCAGACCAGTGTTCTCATCCATGAAACATACTCTGTTTTAACGCAAGAAGCATGCTCTTCTTTCCAGCGTCTCCAATACAGCAAGAACCATGAGCATGCCCAGATAAAAAGAACGGAGTTTCTTACTCAAACAGACCATATCAAGTTAAACTGTGCTTATGAAACTCTAAGAAACTACAGAATCTCTTACATAGATGCTCTTTAATTTATAGTGAAAAACTTGTTGGTTTCGTGAATTGTGTAAATTCATTTGAGCCGAAAAATCACTGGGTTTACCGGAAATGAACTCTTGCTTGTAGGAAGACACAGAGCCTTTGGTTTAACTACGATTGTGAAGGGAAATTCAGACCAGAGTTCTCATCCATGATAGACCCTCTGTTTTAACGCAAGCAGCATCCTCTTCTGTCCAGAGTCACCAACACAGCAAGAAACAGGAGCATGCCCAGATAAAAAGAACTGTGTTTCTTACTCATATGGACCATATCTAGTTAAACTCTGCTTATGAAACTCTAACAAACCACAGCATCTCTTACATAGATGCTCTATAGTTTATAGTAAAAAAAGTGTTGGGTTCGTGAATTGTGTAAATTCATTTGAGCCTAAAAATCACTGGCTTTACCGGAAATGAACTCTTGCTTGTAGGAAGACACAGAGACATTGGTTTAACTGTTTCTGAAGGAAAATTCAGACCAGTGTTCCCATCCATGGAACATACTCTGTTTTAACGCAAGAAGCATCCTCTTCGGTCCAGAGTCTGCAATACAGCAAGAAACATGAGCATGCCCAGAGAAAAAGATATGTGTTTCTTAATCATACGGATCATATCTAGTTAAACTCTGCTTATGAAACTCTAAAAAACCACGGACCGTCTTACATAGATGCTCTTTAGTTTATAGTGAAAATCGTGTTGGGTTCGTGAACTGTGTAAATTCATTTGAGCCGAAAAATCACTGGGTTTACCGGAAATGAACTCTTGCTTCTAGGAAGACACAGAGCATTTGGTTTCACTCCATTTGTGAAAGGAAATTCAGACCAGTGTTCTCATCCATGAAACATACTCTGTTTTAAGGCAAGAAGCATGCTCTTCTTTCCAGCGTCTCCAATACATCAAGAAACATGAGCATGCCCAGATAAAAAGAACTGTGTTTGTTACTCATACAGACCATATCTAGTTAAAATCTGCTTATGTAACTCTAAGAAACCACAGCATGTCTTACATAGATGCTCTTTAGTTTATAGTGAAAAACGTGGTGGGTTCGTGAATTGTGTAAATTCATTTGAGCCGAAAAATCACTGGGTTTACCGGAAATGATCTCTTGCTTGTAGGAAGACACAGAGCCTTCGGTTTAACTCCGTTTGTGAAGGGAAATTCAGACCAGAGTTCTAATCCATGAAAGACCCTCAGTTTTAACGCAAGCAGCATCCTCTTCTGTCTAGAGTCTGCAATACAACAAGAAATATGGGCATGTCCAGAAAAAAAGACCTGTGTTTCCTACTCATACGGACCATATCTAGTTGAACTCTGCTTATGAAACTGTAACAAACCACAGCATGTCTTACATAGATGCTCTTTAGTTAATTGTGAGAATTGTGTTGGGTTCGTGAACTGTGTCAATTCATTTGAGCCTAAAAATCACTGGGTTTACCGGAAATGATCTCTTGCTTGTAGGAAGTCACAGAGACTTTGGTTTAACTCCGTTTCTGAAGGAAAATTCAGACCAGTCTTCTCATCCATGAAACACACTCTGTTTTAACGCAAGAAGCATGCTCTTCTTTCCAGCGTCGCCAATACAGCAAGAAACATGAGCATGCCCAGAAAAAAAGAACTGAGTTTCCGACACATACAGAGCATATCTAGTTGAACTCTGCTTATGAAACTGTAACATACCACAGCATGTCTTACATAGATGCTCTTTAGTTAATAGTGAAAATCGTGTTGGGTTCGTGAACTGTGTAAATTCATTTGAGCCGAAAAATCACTGGGTTTACCGGAAATGAACTCTTGCTTCTAGGAAGACACAGAGCCTTTGGTTTCACTCCATTTGTGAAGGGAAATTCAGACCAGTGTTCTCATCCATGAAACATACTCTGTTTTAACGCAGAAAGCATGCTCTTCTTTCCAGCGTCTCCAATACAGCAAGAACCATGAGCATGCCCAGATAAAAAGAACGGAGTTTCTTACTCAAACAGAACATATCAAGTTAAACTGTGCTTATGAAACTCTAAGAAACTACAGAATCTCTTACATAGATGCTCTTTAGTTTATAGTGAAAAACTTGTTGGTTTCGTGAATTGTGTAAATTCATTTGAGCCGAAAAATCACTGGGTTTACCGGAAATGAACTCTTGCTTGTAGGAAGACACAGAGCCTTTGGTTTAACTACGATTGTGAAGGGAAATTCAGACCAGAGTTCTCATCCATGATAGACCCTCTGTTTAACGCAAGCAGCATCCTCTTCTGTCCAGAGTCACCAACACAGCAAGAAACAGGAGCATGCCCAGATAAAAAGAAATGTGTTTCTTACTCACTTGGACCATATCTAGTTAAACTCTGCTTATGAAACTCTAACAAACCACAGCATCTCTTACATAGATGCTCTATAGTTTATAGTAAAAAAAGTGTTGGGTTCGTGAATTGTGTAAATTCATTTGAGCCTAAAAATCACTGGCTTTACCGGAAATGAACTCTTGCTTGTAGGAAGACACAGAGCCTTCGGTTTAACTCCGTTTGTGAAGGGAAATTCAGACCAGAGTTCTAATCCATGAAAGACCCTCAGTTTTAACGCAAGCAGCATCCTCTTCTGTCCAGAGTGTGCAATACAACAAGAAATATGGGCATGTCCAGAAAAAAAGACCTGTTTCCTACTCATACGGACCATATCTAGTTGAACTCTGCTTATGAAACTGTAACAAACCAGAGCATCTCTTACATACATGCTCTTTAGTTAATTGTGAGAATTGTGTTGGGTTCGTGAACTGTGTAAATTCATTTGAGCCTAAAAATCACTGGGTTTACTGGAAATGATCTCTTGCTTGTAGGAAGTCACAGAGACTTTGGTTTAACTCCGTTTCTGAAGGAAAATTCAGACCAGTCTTCTCATCCATGAAACACACTCTGTTTTAACGCAAGAAGCATGCTCTTCTTTCCAGCGTCACCAATACAGCAAGAAACATGAGCATGCCCAGAAAAAAAGAACTGAGTTTCCGACACATACAGAGCATATCTAGTTGAACTCTGCTTATGAAACTGTAACAAACCACAGCATGTCTTACATAGATGCTCTTTAGTTTATAGTGAATAACCTCTTTGTTTCGTGAATTGTGTAAATTCATTTGAGCCAAAAAATCACTGGGTTTACCGGAAATGAACTCTTGCTTGTAGGAAGACACAGAGCCTTTGGTTTAACTACGTTTGTGAAGGGAAATTCAGACCAGAGTTCTCATCCATGAAAGACCCTCAGTTTTAACGCAAGCAGCATCCTCTTCTGTCCAGAGTCACCAACACAGCAAGAAACAGGAGCATGCCCAGATAAAAAGAACTGTGTTTCTTACTCACATGGACCATATCTAGTTAAACTCTGCTTATGAAACTCTAACAAACCACAGCATCTCTTACATAGATGCTCTATAGTTTATAGTAAAAAAAGTGTTGGGTTCGTGAATTGTGTAAATTCATTTGAGCCTAAAAATCACTGGCTTTACCGGAAATGAACTCTTGCTTGTAGGAAGACACAGAGCCTTCGGTTTAACTCCGTTTGTGAAGGGAAATTCAGACCAGAGTTCTAATCCATGAAAGACCCTCAGTTTTAACGCAAGCAGCATCCTCTTCTGTCCAGAGTGTGCAATACAACAAGAAATATGGGCATGTCCAGAAAAAAAGACCTGTTTCCTACTCATACGGACCATATCTAGTTGAACTCTGCTTATGAAACTGTAACAAACCAGAGCATCTCTTACATACATGCTCTTTAGTTAATTGTGAGAATTGTGTTGGGTTCGTGAACTGTGTAAATTCATTTGAGCCTAAAAATCACTGGGTTTACCGGAAATGATCTCTTGCTTGTAGGAAGTCACAGAGACTTTGGTTTAACTCCGTTTCTGAAGGAAAATTCAGACCAGTCTTCTCATCCATGAAACACACTCTGTTTTAACGCAAGAAGCATGCTCTTCTTTCCAGCGTCACCAATACAGCAAGAAACATGAGCATGCCCAGAAAAAAAGAACTGAGTTTCCGACACATACAGAGCATATCTAGTTGAACTCTGCTTATGAAACTGTAACAAACCACAGCATGTCTTACATAGATGCTCTTTAGTTTATAGTGAATAACCTCTTTGTTTCGTGAATTGTGTAAATTCATTTGAGCCGAAAAATCACTGGGTTTACCGGAAATGAACTCTTGCTTGTAGGAAGACACAGAGCCTTTGGTTTAACTACGTTTGTGAAGGGAAATTCAGACCAGAGTTCTCATCCATGAAAGACCCTCAGTTTTAACGCAAGCAGCATCCTCTTCTGTCCAGAGTCTGCAATACAACAAGAAATATGGGCATGTCCAGAAAAAAAGACCTGTGTTTCCTACTCATACGGACCATATCTAGTTGAACTCTGCTTATGAAACTCTAAAAAACCACGGCACGTCTTACATAGATGCTCTTTAGTTTATAGTGAAAATCGTGTTGGGTTCGTGAACTGTGTAAATTCATTTGAGCCGAAAAATCACTGGGTTTACCGGAAAGGAACTCTTGCTTCTAGGAAGACACAGAGCCTTTGGTTTCACTCCATTTGTAAAATGAAATTCAGACCAGTGTTCTCATCCATGAAACATATTCTGTTTTAAGGCAAGAAGCATGCTCTTCTTTCCAGCGTCTCCAATACAGCAAGAAACATTAGCATGCCCAGATAAAAAGAACTGTGTTTCTTACTCATACAGACCATATCTAGTTAAAATCTGCTTATGTAACTCTAACAAACCACAGCATCTCTTACATAGATGCTCTTTAGTTTATAGTCAAAAACGTGGTGGGTTCGTGAATTGTGTAAATTCATTTGAGCCGAAAAATCACTGGGTTTACCGGAAATGATCTCTTGCTTGTAGGAAGACACAGAACCTTCGGTTTAACTCCGTTTGTGAAGGGAAATTCAGACCAGAGTTCTAATCCATGAAAGACTCTCAGTTTTAACGCAAGCAGCATCCTCTTCTGTCCAGAGTCTGCAATACAACAAGAAATATGGGCATGTCCAGAAAAAAAGACCTGTGTTTCCTACTCATACGGACCATGTCTAGTTGAACTCTGCTTATGAAACTCTAAAAAACCACGGCACGTCTTACATAAATGCTCTTTAGTTTATAGTGAAATTCGTGTTGGGTTCGTGAACTGTGTAAATTCATTTGAGCCTAAAAATCACTGGGTTTACCAGAAATGAACTCTTGCTTGTAGGAAGACACAGAGACATTGGTTTAACTCCGTTTCTGAAGGAAAATTCAGACCAGTGTTCTCATCTATGAAACGTACTCTGTTTTAACGCAAGAAGCATGCTCTTCTTTCCAGCGTCTCCAATACAGCAAGAAACATGAGCATGCCCAGATAAAAAGAACTGTGTACCTTACTCATACAGACCATATCTAGTTAAACTCTGCTTATGAAACTCTAACAAACCACAGCATCTCTTACATAGATGCTCTTTAGTTTATAGTGAATAACCTCTTGGTTTCGTGAATTGTGTAAATTCATTTGAGCCGAAAAATCACTGGGTTTACCGGAAATGAACTCTTGCTTGTAGGAAGACACAGAGCCTTTGGTTTAACTCCGTTTCTGAAGGAAAATTCACACCAGTCTTCTCATCCATGAAACACACTCTGTTTTAACGCAAGAAGCATGCTCTTCTTTCCAGCGTCGCCAATACAGCAAGAAACATGAGCATGCCCAGAAATAAAGAACTGTGTTTCCGACAAATACAGAGCATATCTAGTTTAACTCTGCTTATGAAACTGTAATAAACCACAGCATGTCTTACATAGATGCTCTTTAGTTAATAGTGAAAATCGTGTTGGGTTCGTGAACTGTGTAAATTCACTTGAGCAGAAAAATCACTGGGTTACCGGAAATGACCTCTTGCTTCTAGGAAGACACAGAGCCTTTGGTTTCACTCCATTTGTGAAGGGAAATTCAGACCACTGTTCTCATCAATGAAACATACTCTGTTTTAACGCAAGAAGCATGCTCTTCTTTCTAGCGTCTCCAATACAGCAAGAAACATGAGCATGCCAGATAAAAAAACTGTGTTTCTTACTCATACAGACCATATCTAGTTAAAATCTGCTGATGAAAATCTAACAAACCACAGCATCTCTTACATAGATGCTCTTTAGTTTATAGTGAAAAACGTGTTGGGTTCGTGAATTGTGTAAATTCATTTGAGCCGAAAAATCACTGGGTTATCCGGAAATGGTCTCTTGCTTGTAGGAAGACACAGAGCCTTTGGTTTAACTCTGTTTGTGAAGGGAAATTCAGACCAGAGTTCTAATCCATGAAAGACCATCAGTTTTAACGCAAGCAGCATCCTCTTCTGTCCAGAGTCTGCAATACAACAAGAAATATGGGCATGTCCAGAAAAAAAGACCTGTGTTTCCTACTCATACGGACCATATCTAGTTGAACTCTGCTTATGAAACTGTAACAAACCACAGCATGTCTTACATAGATGCTCTTTAGTTAATTGTGAGAATTGTGTTGGGTTCGTGAACTGTGTAAATTCATTTGAGCCTAAAAATCACTGGGTTTACCGGAAATGAACTCTTGCTTCTAGGAAGACACAGAGCCTTTGGTTTCACTCCATTTGTGAAGGGAAATTCAGACCAGTGTTCTCATCCATGAAACATACTCTGTTTTAACGCAAGAAGCATGCTCTTCTTTCCAGCGTCTTCAATACAGCAAGAAACATGAGCATGCCCAGATAAAAAGAACAGTGTTTCTTACTGAAACAGACCATATCTAGTTAAACTGTGCTTATGAAACTCTAACAAACCACAGAATCTCTTACATAGATGCTCTTTAGTTTATAGTGAAAAACTTGTTGGTTTTGTGAATTGTGTAAATTCATTTGAGCCGAGAAATCACTGGGTTTACCGGAAATGAACTCTTGCTTGTAGGAAGACACAGAGCCTTTGGTTTCACTCCATTTGTGAAGGGAATTTTAGACCAGTGTTCTCATCCATGAAACATACTCTGTTTTAACGCAAGCAGCATCCTCTTCTGTCCAGAGTCACCAATACAGCAAGAAACAGGAGCATGCCCAGATAAAAAGAACTGTGTTTCTTACTTATATGGACCATATCTAGTTAAACTCTGCTTATGAAACTCTAACAAACCACAGCATCTATTACATAGATGCTCTATAGATTATCGTAAAAAAAGTGTTGGGTTCGTGAATTGTGTAAATTCATTCGAGCCTAAAAATCACTGGGTTTACCGGAAATGAACGCTTGCTTGTAGGAAGACACAGAGACATTGGTTTAACTCTGTTTCTGAAGGAAAATTCAGACAGGTGTTCCCATCCATGGAACATACTCTGTTTTAACGCAAGAAGCATCCTCTTCTGTCCAGAGTCTGCAATACAGCAAGAAACATGAGCATGCCCAGAAAAAAAGATATGTGTTTCTTAATCATACGGACCATATCTAGTTAAACTCTGCTTATGAAACTCTAAAAAACCACGGCACGTCTTACATAGATGCTCTTTAGTTTATAGTGAAAATCATGTTGGGTTCGTGAACTGTGTAAATTCATTTGAGCCGAAAAATCACTGGGTTTACCGGAAATGAACTCTTGCTTCTAGGAAGACATAGCCTTTGGTTTCACTCCATTTAAGAAAGGAAATTCAGACCAGTGTTCTCATCCATGAAACATACTCTGTTTTAACGCAAGAAGCATGCTCTTCTTTCCAGCGTCTCCAATACAGCAAGAAACATGAGCATGCCCAGATAAAAAGAACTGTGTACCTTACTCATACAGACCATATCTAGTTAAACTCTGCTTATGAAACTCTAACAAACCACAGCATCTCTTACATAGATGCTCTTTAGTTTATAGTGAAAACCTCTTGGTTTCGTGAATTGTGTAAATTCATTTGAGCCGAAAAATCACTGGGTTATCCGGAAATGATCTCTTGCTTGTAGGAAGACACAGAGCCTTTGGTTTAACTCCGTTTGTGAAGGGAAATTCAGACCAGAGTTCTAATCCATGAAAGACCATCAGTTTTAACGCAAGCAGCATCCTCTTCTGTCCAGAGTCTGCAATACAACAAGAAATATGGGCATGTCCAGAAAAAAAGACCTGTGTTTCCTACTCATACGGACCATATCTAGTTGAACTCTGCTTATGAAACTGTAACAAACCACAGCATGTCTTACATAGATGCTCTTTAGTTAATAGTGAAAATCGTGTTGGGTTCGTGAACTGTGTAAATTCATTAGAGCCGAAAAATCACTGGGTTTACCGGAAATGAACTCTTGCTTCTAGGAAGACACAGAGCCTTTGGTTTCACTCCATTTGTGAAGGGAAATTCAGACCAGTGTTCTCATCCATGAAACATACTCTGTTTTAACGCAAGAAGCATGCTATTCTTTCAGCGTCTCCAATACAGCAAGAAACATGAACATGCCCAGATAAAAAGAACTGTGTTTCTTACTCATACAGACCATATCTAGTTAAAATCTGCTTATGTAACTCTAACAAACCACAGCATCTCTTACATAGATGCTCTTTAGTTTATAGTGAAAAACGTGTTGGGTTCGTGAATTGTGTAAATTCATTTGAGCCGAAAAATCACTGGGTTTACCGGAAATGAACTCTTGCTTGTAGGAAGACACAGAGCCTTTGGTTTAAGTCCGTTTGTGAAGGGAAATTCAGACCAGAGTTCTAATCCATGAAAGACCCTCAGTTTTAACGCAAGCAGCATCCTCTTCAGTTCAGAGTCTGCAATACAACAAGAAATATGGGCATGTCCAGAAAAAAAGACCTGTGTTTCCTACTCATACGGACCATATCTAGTTGAACTCTGCTTATGAAACTGTAACAAACCACAGCATGTCTTACATAGATGCTCTTTAGTTAATTGTGAAAATTGTGTTGGGTTCGTGAACTGTGTAAATTCATTAGAGGCGAAAAATCACTGGGTTTACCGGAAATGAACTCTTGCTTCTAGGAAGACATAGAGCCTTTGGTTTCACTCCATTTGTGAAGAGAATTCAGACCAGTGTTCTCATCCATGAAACATACTCTGTTTTAACGCAAGAAGCATGCTCTTCTTTCTAGCATCTCCAATACAGCAAGAAACATGAGCATGCCCAGATAAAAAGAACAGTGTTTCTTACTCAAACAGACCATATCTAGTTAAACTCTGCTTATGAAACTCTAACAAACCACAGCATCTCTTACATAGATGCTCTATAGTTTATAGTAAAAAAAGTGTTGGGTTCGTGAATTGTGTAAATTCATTCGAGCCTAAAAATCACTGGGTTTACCGGAAATGAACTCTTGCTTGTAGGAAGACACAGAGACATTGGTTTAACCCCGTTTCTGAAGGGAAATTCAGACCAGTGTTCCCATCCATGGAACATACTCTGTTTTAACGCAAGAAGCATCCTCTTCTGTCCAGAGTCTGCAATACAGCAAGAAACATGAGCATATCCAGAAAAAAAGATATGTGTTTCTTAATCATACGGACCATATCTAGTTAAACTCTGCTTATGAAACTCTAAAAAACCACGGCACGTCTTACATAGATTCTCTTTAGTTTGTAGTGAAAATCGTGTTGGGTTCGTGAACTGTGTAAATTCATTTGAGCCGAAAAAATCTCTGGGTTTACCGGAAATGAACTCTTGCTTCTAGGAAGACACAGAGCTTTTGGTTTCACTCCATTTGTGAATGGAAATTCAGACCAGTGTTCTCATCCATGAAACATACTCTGTTTTAACGCAAGAAGCATGCTCTTCTTTCCAGCGTCTCCAATACAGCAAGAAACATGAGCATGCCAGATAAAAAAACTGTGTTTCTTACTCATACAGACCATATCTAGTTAAAATCTGCTGATGAAAATCTAACAAACCACAGCATCTCTTACATAGATGCTCTTTAGTTTATAGTGAAAAACGTGTTGGGTTCGTGAACTGTGTAAATTCATTTGAGCCTAAAAATCACTGGGTTTACCGGAAATGATCTCTTGCTTGTAGGAAGTCACAGAGACTTTGGTTTAACTCCGTTTCTGAAGGAAAATTCAGACCAGTCTTCTCATCCATGAAACACACTCTGTTTTAACGCAAGAAGCATGCTCTTCTTTCCAGCGTCACCAATACAGCAAGAAACATGAGCATGCCCAGAAAAAAAGAACTGAGTTTCCGACACATACAGAGCATATCTAGTTGAACTCTGCTTATGAAACTGTAACAAACCACAGCATGTCTTACATAGATGCTCTTTAGTTTATAGTGAATAACCTCTTTGTTTCGTGAATTGTGTAAATTCATTTGAGCCGAAAAATCACTGGGTTTACCGGAAATGAACTCTTGCTTGTAGGAAGACACAGAGCCTTTGGTTTAACTACGTTTGTGAAGGGAAATTCAGACCAGAGTTCTCATCCATGAAAGACCCTCAGTTTTAACGCAAGCAGCATCCTCTTCTGTCCAGAGTCTGCAATACAACAAGAAATATGGGCATGTCCAGAAAAAAAGACCTGTGTTTCCTACTCATACGGACCATATCTAGTTGAACTCTGCTTATGAAACTCTAAAAAACCACGGCACGTCTTACATAGATGCTCTTTAGTTTATAGTGAAAATCGTGTTGGGTTCGTGAACTGTGTAAATTCATTTGAGCCGAAAAATCACTGGGTTTACCGGAAAGGAACTCTTGCTTCTAGGAAGACACAGAGCCTTTGGTTTCACTCCATTTGTAAAATGAAATTCAGACCAGTGTTCTCATCCATGAAACATATTCTGTTTTAAGGCAAGAAGCATGCTCTTCTTTCCAGCGTCTCCAATACAGCAAGAAACATTAGCATGCCCAGATAAAAAGAACTGTGTTTCTTACTCATACAGACCATATCTAGTTAAAATCTGCTTATGTAACTCTAACAAACCACAGCATCTCTTACATAGATGCTCTTTAGTTTATAGTCAAAAACGTGGTGGGTTCGTGAATTGTGTAAATTCATTTGAGCCGAAAAATCACTGGGTTTACCGGAAATGATCTCTTGCTTGTAGGAAGACACAGAACCTTCGGTTTAACTCCGTTTGTGAAGGGAAATTCAGACCAGAGTTCTAATCCATGAAAGACTCTCAGTTTTAACGCAAGCAGCATCCTCTTCTGTCCAGAGTCTGCAATACAACAAGAAATATGGGCATGTCCAGAAAAAAAGACCTGTGTTTCCTACTCATACGGACCATGTCTAGTTGAACTCTGCTTATGAAACTCTAAAAAACCACGGCACGTCTTACATAAATGCTCTTTAGTTTATAGTGAAATTCGTGTTGGGTTCGTGAACTGTGTAAATTCATTTGAGCCTAAAAATCACTGGGTTTACCAGAAATGAACTCTTGCTTGTAGGAAGACACAGAGACATTGGTTTAACTCCGTTTCTGAAGGAAAATTCAGACCAGTGTTCTCATCTATGAAACGTACTCTGTTTTAACGCAAGAAGCATGCTCTTCTTTCCAGCGTCTCCAATACAGCAAGAAACATGAGCATGCCCAGATAAAAAGAACTGTGTACCTTACTCATACAGACCATATCTAGTTAAACTCTGCTTATGAAACTCTAACAAACCACAGCATCTCTTACATAGATGCTCTTTAGTTTATAGTGAATAACCTCTTGGTTTCGTGAATTGTGTAAATTCATTTGAGCCGAAAAATCACTGGGTTTACCGGAAATGAACTCTTGCTTGTAGGAAGACACAGAGCCTTTGGTTTAACTCCGTTTCTGAAGGAAAATTCACACCAGTCTTCTCATCCATGAAACACACTCTGTTTTAACGCAAGAAGCATGCTCTTCTTTCCAGCGTCGCCAATACAGCAAGAAACATGAGCATGCCCAGAAATAAAGAACTGTGTTTCCGACAAATACAGAGCATATCTAGTTTAACTCTGCTTATGAAACTGTAATAAACCACAGCATGTCTTACATAGATGCTCTTTAGTTAATAGTGAAAATCGTGTTGGGTTCGTGAACTGTGTAAATTCACTTGAGCAGAAAAATCACTGGGTTACCGGAAATGACCTCTTGCTTCTAGGAAGACACAGAGCCTTTGGTTTCACTCCATTTGTGAAGGGAAATTCAGACCACTGTTCTCATCAATGAAACATACTCTGTTTTAACGCAAGAAGCATGCTCTTCTTTCTAGCGTCTCCAATACAGCAAGAAACATGAGCATGCCAGATAAAAAAACTGTGTTTCTTACTCATACAGACCATATCTAGTTAAAATCTGCTGATGAAAATCTAACAAACCACAGCATCTCTTACATAGATGCTCTTTAGTTTATAGTGAAAAACGTGTTGGGTTCGTGAATTGTGTAAATTCATTTGAGCCGAAAAATCACTGGGTTATCCGGAAATGGTCTCTTGCTTGTAGGAAGACACAGAGCCTTTGGTTTAACTCTGTTTGTGAAGGGAAATTCAGACCAGAGTTCTAATCCATGAAAGACCATCAGTTTTAACGCAAGCAGCATCCTCTTCTGTCCAGAGTCTGCAATACAACAAGAAATATGGGCATGTCCAGAAAAAAAGACCTGTGTTTCCTACTCATACGGACCATATCTAGTTGAACTCTGCTTATGAAACTGTAACAAACCACAGCATGTCTTACATAGATGCTCTTTAGTTAATTGTGAGAATTGTGTTGGGTTCGTGAACTGTGTAAATTCATTTGAGCCTAAAAATCACTGGGTTTACCGGAAATGAACTCTTGCTTCTAGGAAGACACAGAGCCTTTGGTTTCACTCCATTTGTGAAGGGAAATTCAGACCAGTGTTCTCATCCATGAAACATACTCTGTTTTAACGCAAGAAGCATGCTCTTCTTTCCAGCGTCTTCAATACAGCAAGAAACATGAGCATGCCCAGATAAAAAGAACAGTGTTTCTTACTGAAACAGACCATATCTAGTTAAACTGTGCTTATGAAACTCTAACAAACCACAGAATCTCTTACATAGATGCTCTTTAGTTTATAGTGAAAAACTTGTTGGTTTTGTGAATTGTGTAAATTCATTTGAGCCGAGAAATCACTGGGTTTACCGGAAATGAACTCTTGCTTGTAGGAAGACACAGAGCCTTTGGTTTCACTCCATTTGTGAAGGGAATTTTAGACCAGTGTTCTCATCCATGAAACATACTCTGTTTTAACGCAAGCAGCATCCTCTTCTGTCCAGAGTCACCAATACAGCAAGAAACAGGAGCATGCCCAGATAAAAAGAACTGTGTTTCTTACTTATATGGACCATATCTAGTTAAACTCTGCTTATGAAACTCTAACAAACCACAGCATCTATTACATAGATGCTCTATAGATTATCGTAAAAAAAGTGTTGGGTTCGTGAATTGTGTAAATTCATTCGAGCCTAAAAATCACTGGGTTTACCGGAAATGAACGCTTGCTTGTAGGAAGACACAGAGACATTGGTTTAACTCTGTTTCTGAAGGAAAATTCAGACAGGTGTTCCCATCCATGGAACATACTCTGTTTTAACGCAAGAAGCATCCTCTTCTGTCCAGAGTCTGCAATACAGCAAGAAACATGAGCATGCCCAGAAAAAAAGATATGTGTTTCTTAATCATACGGACCATATCTAGTTAAACTCTGCTTATGAAACTCTAAAAAACCACGGCACGTCTTACATAGATGCTCTTTAGTTTATAGTGAAAATCATGTTGGGTTCGTGAACTGTGTAAATTCATTTGAGCCGAAAAATCACTGGGTTTACCGGAAATGAACTCTTGCTTCTAGGAAGACATAGCCTTTGGTTTCACTCCATTTAAGAAAGGAAATTCAGACCAGTGTTCTCATCCATGAAACATACTCTGTTTTAACGCAAGAAGCATGCTCTTCTTTCCAGCGTCTCCAATACAGCAAGAAACATGAGCATGCCCAGATAAAAAGAACTGTGTACCTTACTCATACAGACCATATCTAGTTAAACTCTGCTTATGAAACTCTAACAAACCACAGCATCTCTTACATAGATGCTCTTTAGTTTATAGTGAAAACCTCTTGGTTTCGTGAATTGTGTAAATTCATTTGAGCCGAAAAATCACTGGGTTATCCGGAAATGATCTCTTGCTTGTAGGAAGACACAGAGCCTTTGGTTTAACTCCGTTTGTGAAGGGAAATTCAGACCAGAGTTCTAATCCATGAAAGACCATCAGTTTTAACGCAAGCAGCATCCTCTTCTGTCCAGAGTCTGCAATACAACAAGAAATATGGGCATGTCCAGAAAAAAAGACCTGTGTTTCCTACTCATACGGACCATATCTAGTTGAACTCTGCTTATGAAACTGTAACAAACCACAGCATGTCTTACATAGATGCTCTTTAGTTAATAGTGAAAATCGTGTTGGGTTCGTGAACTGTGTAAATTCATTAGAGCCGAAAAATCACTGGGTTTACCGGAAATGAACTCTTGCTTCTAGGAAGACACAGAGCCTTTGGTTTCACTCCATTTGTGAAGGGAAATTCAGACCAGTGTTCTCATCCATGAAACATACTCTGTTTTAACGCAAGAAGCATGCTATTCTTTCAGCGTCTCCAATACAGCAAGAAACATGAACATGCCCAGATAAAAAGAACTGTGTTTCTTACTCATACAGACCATATCTAGTTAAAATCTGCTTATGTAACTCTAACAAACCACAGCATCTCTTACATAGATGCTCTTTAGTTTATAGTGAAAAACGTGTTGGGTTCGTGAATTGTGTAAATTCATTTGAGCCGAAAAATCACTGGGTTTACCGGAAATGAACTCTTGCTTGTAGGAAGACACAGAGCCTTTGGTTTAAGTCCGTTTGTGAAGGGAAATTCAGACCAGAGTTCTAATCCATGAAAGACCCTCAGTTTTAACGCAAGCAGCATCCTCTTCAGTTCAGAGTCTGCAATACAACAAGAAATATGGGCATGTCCAGAAAAAAAGACCTGTGTTTCCTACTCATACGGACCATATCTAGTTGAACTCTGCTTATGAAACTGTAACAAACCACAGCATGTCTTACATAGATGCTCTTTAGTTAATTGTGAAAATTGTGTTGGGTTCGTGAACTGTGTAAATTCATTAGAGGCGAAAAATCACTGGGTTTACCGGAAATGAACTCTTGCTTCTAGGAAGACATAGAGCCTTTGGTTTCACTCCATTTGTGAAGAGAATTCAGACCAGTGTTCTCATCCATGAAACATACTCTGTTTTAACGCAAGAAGCATGCTCTTCTTTCTAGCATCTCCAATACAGCAAGAAACATGAGCATGCCCAGATAAAAAGAACAGTGTTTCTTACTCAAACAGACCATATCTAGTTAAACTCTGCTTATGAAACTCTAACAAACCACAGCATCTCTTACATAGATGCTCTATAGTTTATAGTAAAAAAAGTGTTGGGTTCGTGAATTGTGTAAATTCATTCGAGCCTAAAAATCACTGGGTTTACCGGAAATGAACTCTTGCTTGTAGGAAGACACAGAGACATTGGTTTAACCCCGTTTCTGAAGGGAAATTCAGACCAGTGTTCCCATCCATGGAACATACTCTGTTTTAACGCAAGAAGCATCCTCTTCTGTCCAGAGTCTGCAATACAGCAAGAAACATGAGCATATCCAGAAAAAAAGATATGTGTTTCTTAATCATACGGACCATATCTAGTTAAACTCTGCTTATGAAACTCTAAAAAACCACGGCACGTCTTACATAGATTCTCTTTAGTTTGTAGTGAAAATCGTGTTGGGTTCGTGAACTGTGTAAATTCATTTGAGCCGAAAAAATCTCTGGGTTTACCGGAAATGAACTCTTGCTTCTAGGAAGACACAGAGCTTTTGGTTTCACTCCATTTGTGAATGGAAATTCAGACCAGTGTTCTCATCCATGAAACATACTCTGTTTTAACGCAAGAAGCATGCTCTTCTTTCCAGCGTCTCCAATACAGCAAGAAACATGAGCATGCCAGATAAAAAAACTGTGTTTCTTACTCATACAGACCATATCTAGTTAAAATCTGCTGATGAAAATCTAACAAACCACAGCATCTCTTACATAGATGCTCTTTAGTTTATAGTGAAAAACGTGTTGGGTTCGTGAATTGTGTAAATTCATTTGAGCCGAAAAATCACTGGGTTATCCGGAAATGGTCTCTTGCTTGTAGGAAGACACAGAGCCTTTGGTTTAACTCTGTTTGTGAAGGGAAATTCAGACCAGAGTTCTAATCCATGAAAGACCATCAGTTTTAACGCAAGCAGCATCCTCTTCTGTCCAGAGTCTGCAATACAACAAGAAATATGGGCATGTCCAGAAAAAAAGACCTGTGTTTCCTACTCATACGGACCATATCTAGTTGAACTCTGCTTATGAAACTGTAACAAACCACAGCATGTCTTACATAGATGCTCTTTAGTTAATTGTGAGAATTGTGTTGGGTTCGTGAACTGTGTAAATTCATTTGAGCCTAAAAATCACTGGGTTTACCGGAAATGAACTCTTGCTTCTAGGAAGACACAGAGCCTTTGGTTTCACTCCATTTGTGAAGGGAAATTCAGACCAGTGTTCTCATCCATGAAACATACTCTGTTTTAACGCAAGAAGCATGCTCTTCTTTCCAGCGTCTTCAATACAGCAAGAAACATGAGCATGCCCAGATAAAAAGAACAGTGTTTCTTACTGAAACAGACCATATCTAGTTAAACTGTGCTTATGAAACTCTAACAAACCACAGAATCTCTTACATAGATGCTCTATAGATTATAGTAAAAAAAGTGTTGGGTTCGTGAATTGTGTAAATTCATTCGAGCCTAAAAATCACTGGGTTTACCGGAAATGAACGCTTGCTTGTAGGAAGACACAGAGACATTGGTTTAACTCTCTTTCTGAAGGAAAATTCAGACAGGTGTTCCCATCCATGGAACATACTCTGTTTTAACGCAAGAAGCATCCTCTTCTGTCCAGAGTCTGCAATACAGCAAGAAACATGAGCATGCCCAGAAAAAAAGATATGTGTTTCTTAATCATACGGACCATATCTAGTTAAACTCTGCTTATGAAACTCTAAAAAACCACGGCACGTCTTACATAGATGCTCTTTAGTTTATAGTGAAAATCATGTTGGGTTCGTGAACTGTGTAAATTCATTTGAGCCGAAAAATCACTGGGTTTACCGGAAATGAACTCTTGCTTCTAGGAAGACATAGCCTTTGGTTTCACTCCATTTAAGAAAGGAAATTCAGACCAGTGTTCTCAACCATGAAACATACTCTGTTTTAACGCAAGAAGCATGCTCTTCTTTCCAGCGTCTCCAATACAGCAAGAAACATGAGCATGCCCAGATAAAAAGAACTGTGTACCTTACTCATACAGACCATATCTAGTTAAACTCTGCTTATGAAACTCTAACAAACCACAGCATCTCTTACATAGATGCTCTTTAGTTTATAGTGAAAACCTCTTGGTTTCGTGAATTGTGTAAATTCATTTGAGCCGAAAAATCACTGGGTTATCCGGAAATGATCTCTTGCTTGTAGGAAGACACAGAGCCTTTGGTTTAACTCCGTTTGTGAAGGGAAATTCAGACCAGAGTTCTAATCCATGAAAGACCATCAGTTTTAACGCAAGCAGCATCCTCTTCTGTCCAGAGTCTGCAATACAACAAGAAATATGGGCATGTCCAGAAAAAAAGACCTGTGTTTCCTACTCATACGGACCATATCTAGTTGAACTCTGCTTATGAAACTGTAACAAACCACAGCATGTCTTACATAGATGCTCTTTAGTTAATAGTGAAAATCGTGTTGGGTTCGTGAACTGTGTAAATTCATTAGAGCCGAAAAATCACTGGGTTTACCGGAAATGAACTCTTGCTTCTAGGAAGACACAGAGCCTTTGGTTTCACTCCATTTGTGAAGGGAAATTCAGACCAGTGTTCTCATCCATGAAACATACTCTGTTTTAACGCAAGAAGCATGCTATTCTTTCAGCGTCTCCAATACAGCAAGAAACATGAACATGCCCAGATAAAAAGAACTGTGTTTCTTACTCATACAGACCATATCTAGTTAAAATCTGCTTATGTAACTCTAACAAACCACAGCATCTCTTACATAGATGCTCTTTAGTTTATAGTGAAAAACGTGTTGGGTTCGTGAATTGTGTAAATTCATTTGAGCCGAAAAATCACTGGGTTTACCGGAAATGAACTCTTGCTTGTAGGAAGACACAGAGCCTTTGGTTTAAGTCCGTTTGTGAAGGGAAATTCAGACCAGAGTTCTAATCCATGAAAGACCCTCAGTTTTAACGCAAGCAGCATCCTCTTCAGTTCAGAGTCTGCAATACAACAAGAAATATGGGCATGTCCAGAAAAAAAGACCTGTGTTTCCTACTCATACGGACCATATCTAGTTGAACTCTGCTTATGAAACTGTAACAAACCACAGCATGTCTTACATAGATGCTCTTTAGTTAATTGTGAAAATTGTGTTGGGTTCGTGAACTGTGTAAATTCATTAGAGGCGAAAAATCACTGGGTTTACCGGAAATGAACTCTTGCTTCTAGGAAGACATAGAGCCTTTGGTTTCACTCCATTTGTGAAGAGAATTCAGACCAGTGTTCTCATCCATGAAACATACTCTGTTTTAACGCAAGAAGCATGCTCTTCTTTCTAGCATCTCCAATACAGCAAGAAACATGAGCATGCCCAGATAAAAAGAACAGTGTTTCTTACTCAAACAGACCATATCTAGTTAAACTCTGCTTATGAAACTCTAACAAACCACAGCATCTCTTACATAGATGCTCTATAGTTTATAGTAAAAAAAGTGTTGGGTTCGTGAATTGTGTAAATTCATTCGAGCCTAAAAATCACTGGGTTTACCGGAAATGAACTCTTGCTTGTAGGAAGACACAGAGACATTGGTTTAACCCCGTTTCTGAAGGGAAATTCAGACCAGTGTTCCCATCCATGGAACATACTCTGTTTTAACGCAAGAAGCATCCTCTTCTGTCCAGAGTCTGCAATACAGCAAGAAACATGAGCATATCCAGAAAAAAAGATATGTGTTTCTTAATCATACGGACCATATCTAGTTAAACTCTGCTTATGAAACTCTAAAAAACCACGGCACGTCTTACATAGATTCTCTTTAGTTTGTAGTGAAAATCGTGTTGGGTTCGTGAACTGTGTAAATTCATTTGAGCCGAAAAAATCTCTGGGTTTACCGGAAATGAACTCTTGCTTCTAGGAAGACACAGAGCCTTTGGTTTCACTCCATTTGTGAATGGAAATTCAGACCAGTGTTCTCATCCATGAAACATACTCTGTTTTAACGCAAGAAGCATGCTCTTCTTTCCAGCGTCTCCAATACAGCAAGAAACATGAGCATGCCAGATAAAAAAACTGTGTTTCTTACTCATACAGACCATATCTAGTTAAAATCTGCTGATGAAAATCTAACAAACCACAGCATCTCTTACATAGATGCTCTTTAGTTTATAGTGAAAAACGTGTTGGGTTCGTGAATTGTGTAAATTCATTTGAGCCGAAAAATCACTGGGTTATCCGGAAATGGTCTCTTGCTTGTAGGAAGACACAGAGCCTTTGGTTTAACTCTGTTTTTGAAGGGAAATTCAGACCAGAGTTCTAATCCATGAAAGACCATCAGTTTTAACGCAAGCAGCATCCTCTTCTGTCCAGAGTCTGCAATACAACAAGAAATATGGGCATGTCCAGAAAAAAAGACCTGTGTTTCCTACTCATAAGGACCATATCTAGTTGAACTCTGCTTATGAAACTGTAACAAACCACAGCATGTCTTACATAGATGCTCTTTAGTTAATTGTGAGAATTGTGTTGGGTTCGTGAACTGTGTAAATTCATTTGAGCCTAAAAATCACTGGGTTTACCGGAAATGAACTCTTGCTTCTAGGAAGACACAGAGCCTTTGGTTTCACTCCATTTGTGAAGGGAAATTCAGACCAGTGTTCTCATCCATGAAACATACTCTGTTTTAACGCAAGAAGCATGCTCTTCTTTCCAGCATCTTCAATACAGCAAGAAACATGAGCATGCCCAGATAAAAAGAACAGTGTTTCTTACTGAAACAGACCATATCTAGTTAAACTGTGCTTATGAAACTCTAACAAACCACAGAATCTCTTACATAGATGCTCTTTAGTTTATAGTGAAAAACTTGTTGGTTTTGTGAATTGTGTAAATTCATTTGAGCCGAGAAATCACTGGGTTTACCGGAAATGAACTCTTGCTTGTAGGAAGACACAGAGCCTTTGGTTTCACTCCATTTGTGAAGGGAATTTCAGACCAGTGTTCTCATCCATGAAACATACTCTGTTTTAACGCAAGCAGCATCCTCTTCTGTCCAGAGTCACCAATACAGCAAGAAACAGGAGCATGCCCAGATAAAAAGAACTGTGTTTCTTACTTATATGGACCATATCTAGTTAAACTCTGCTTATGAAACTCTAACAAACCACAGCATCTATTACATAGATGCTCTATAGATTATAGTAAAAAAAGTGTTGGGTTCGTGAATTGTGTAAATTCATTCGAGCCTAAAAATCACTGGGTTTACCGGAAATGAACGCTTGCTTGTAGGAAGACACAGAGACATTGGTTTAACTCTGTTTCTGAAGGAAAATTCAGACAGGTGTTCCCATCCATGGAACATACTCTGTTTTAACGCAAGAAGCATCCTCTTCTGTCCAGAGTCTGCAATACAGCAAGAAACATGAGCATGCCCAGAAAAAAAGATATGTGTTTCTTAATCATACGGACCATATCTAGTTAAACTCTGCTTATGAAACTCTAAAAAACCACGGCACGTCTTACATAGATGCTCTTTAGTTTATAGTGAAAATCATGTTGGGTTCGTGAACTGTGTAAATTCATTTGAGCCGAAAAATCACTGGGTTTACCGGAAATGAACTCTTGCTTCTAGGAAGACATAGCCTTTGGTTTCACTCCATTTAAGAAAGGAAATTCAGACCAGTGTTCTCATCCATGAAACATACTCTGTTTTAACGCAAGAAGCATGCTCTTCTTTCCAGCGTCTCCAATACAGCAAGAAACATGAGCATGCCCAGATAAAAAGAACTGTGTACCTTACTCATACAGACCATATCTAGTTAAACTCTGCTTATGAAACTCTAACAAACCACAGCATCTCTTACATAGATGCTCTTTAGTTTATAGTGAAAACCTCTTGGTTTCGTGAATTGTGTAAATTCATTTGAGCCGAAAAATCACTGGGTTATCCGGAAATGATCTCTTGCTTGTAGGAAGACACAGAGCCTTTGGTTTAACTCCTTTTGTGAAGGGAAATTCAGACCAGAGTTCTAATCCATGAAAGACCATCAGTTTTAACGCAAGCAGCATCCTCTTCTGTCCAGAGTCTGCAATACAACAAGAAATATGGGCATGTCCAGAAAAAAAGACCTGTGTTTCCTACTCATACGGACCATATCTAGTTGAACTCTGCTTATGAAACTGTAACAAACCACAGCATGTCTTACATAGATGCTCTTTAGTTAATAGTGAAAATCGTGTTGGGTTCGTGAACTGTGTAAATTCATTAGAGCCGAAAAATCACTGGGTTTACCGGAAATGAACTCTTGCTTCTAGGAAGACACAGAGCCTTTGGTTTCACTCCATTTGTGAAGGGAAATTCAGACCAGTGTTCTCATCCATGAAACATACTCTGTTTTAACGCAAGAAGCATGCTATTCTTTCAGCGTCTCCAATACAGCAAGAAACATGAACATGCCCAGATAAAAAGAACTGTGTTTCTTACTCATACAGACCATATCTAGTTAAAATCTGCTTATGTAACTCTAACAAACCACAGCATCTCTTACATAGATGCTCTTTAGTTTATAGTGAAAAACGTGTTGGGTTCGTGAATTGTGTAAATTCATTTGAGCCGAAAAATCACTGGGTTTACCGGAAATGAACTCTTGCTTGTAGGAAGACACAGAGCCTTTGGTTTAAGTCCGTTTGTGAAGGGAAATTCAGACCAGAGTTCTAATCCATGAAAGACCCTCAGTTTTAACGCAAGCAGCATCCTCTTCAGTTCAGAGTCTGCAATACAACAAGAAATATGGGCATGTCCAGAAAAAAAGACCTGTGTTTCCTACTCATACGGACCATATCTAGTTGAACTCTGCTTATGAAACTGTAACAAACCACAGCATGTCTTACATAGATGCTCTTTAGTTAATTGTGAAAATTGTGTTGGGTTCGTGAACTGTGTAAATTCATTAGAGGCGAAAAATCACTGGGTTTACCGGAAATGAACTCTTGCTTCTAGGAAGACATAGAGCCTTTGGTTTCACTCCATTTGTGAAGAGAATTCAGACCAGTGTTCTCATCCATGAAACATACTCTGTTTTAACGCAAGAAGCATGCTCTTCTTTCTAGCATCTCCAATACAGCAAGAAACATGAGCATGCCCAGATAAAAAGAACAGTGTTTCTTACTCAAACAGACCATATCTAGTTAAACTCTGCTTATGAAACTCTAACAAACCACAGCATCTCTTACATAGATGCTCTATAGTTTATAGTAAAAAAAGTGTTGGGTTCGTGAATTGTGTAAATTCATTCGAGCCTAAAAATCACTGGGTTTACCGGAAATGAACTCTTGCTTGTAGGAAGACACAGAGACATTGGTTTAACCCCGTTTCTGAAGGGAAATTCAGACCAGTGTTCCCATCCATGGAACATACTCTGTTTTAACGCAAGAAGCATCCTCTTCTGTCCAGAGTCTGCAATACAGCAAGAAACATGAGCATATCCAGAAAAAAAGATATGTGTTTCTTAATCATACGGACCATATCTAGTTAAACTCTGCTTATGAAACTCTAAAAAACCACGGCACGTCTTACATAGATTCTCTTTAGTTTGTAGTGAAAATCGTGTTGGGTTCGTGAACTGTGTAAATTCATTTGAGCCGAAAAAATCTCTGGGTTTACCGGAAATGAACTCTTGCTTCTAGGAAGACACAGAGCCTTTGGTTTCACTCCATTTGTGAATGGAAATTCAGACCAGTGTTCTCATCCATGAAACATACTCTGTTTTAACGCAAGAAGCATGCTCTTCTTTCCAGCGTCTCCAATACAGCAAGAAACATGAGCATGCCCAGATAAAAAGAACTGTGTACCTTACTCATACAGACCATATCTAGTTAAACTCTGCTTATGAAACTCTAACAAACCACAGAATCTCTTACATAGATGCTCTTTAGTTTATAGTGAATAACCTCTTGGTTTCGTGAATTGTGTAAATTCATTTGAGCCGAAAAATCACTGGGTTTACCGGAAATGAACTCATGTTTGTAGGAAGACACAGAGCCTTTGGTTTAACTCCGTTTGTGAAGGGAAATTCAGACCAGAGTTCTCATCCATGAAACATACTCTGTTTTAACGCAAGCAGCATCCTCTTCTGTCCAGAGTCACCAATACAGCAAGAAACAGGAGCATGCCCAGATAAAAAGAACTGTGTTTCTTACTTAATGGACCATATCTAGTTAAACTCTGCTTATGAAACTCTAACAAACCACAGCATCTATTACATAGATGCTCTATAGTTTATAGTAAAAAAAGTGTTGGGTTCGTGAATTGTGTAAATTCATTCGAGCCTAAAAATCACTGGGTTTACCGGAAATGAACGCTTGCTTGTAGGAAGACACAGAGACATTGGTTTAACTCCGTTTCTGAAGGAAAATTCAGACAGGTGTTCCCATCCATGGAACATACTCTGTTTTAACGCAAGAAGCATCCTCTTCTGTCCAGAGTCTGCAATACAGCAAGAAACATGAGCATGCCCAGAAAAAAAGATATGTGTTTCTTAATCATACGGACCATATCTAGTTAAACTCTGCTTATGAAACTCTAAAAAACCACGGCACGTCTTACATAGATGCTCTTTAGTTTATAGTGAAAATCGTGTTGGGTTCGTGAACTGTGTAAATTCATTTGAGCCGAAAAATCACTGGGTTTACCGGAAATGAACTCTTGCTTCTAGGAAGACACAGAGCCTTTGGTTTCACTCCATTTGTGAAAGGAAATTCAGACCAGTGTTCTCATCCATGAAACATACTCTGTTTTAACGCAAGAAGCATGCTCTTCTTTCCAGCGTCTCCAATACAGCAAGAAACATGAGCATGCCCAGATAAAAAGAACTGTGTACCTTACTCATACAGACCATATCTAGTTAAACTCTGCTTATGAAACTCTAACAAACCACAGCATCTCTTACATAGATGCTCTTTAGTTTATAGTGAAAACCTCTTGGTTTCGTGAATTGTGTAAATTTATTTGAGCCGAAAAATCACTGGGTTATCCGGAAATGATCTCTTGCTTGTAGGAAGACACAGAGCCTTTGGTTTAACTCCGTTTGTGAAGGGAAATTCAGACCAGAGTTCTAATCCATGAAAGACCATCAGTTTTAACGCAAGCAGCATCCTCTTCTGTCCAGAGTCTGCAATACAACAAGAAATATGGGCATGTCCAGAAAAAAAGACCTGTGTTTCCTACTCATACGGACCATATCTAGTTGAACTCTGCTTATGAAACTGTAACAAACCACAGCATGTCTTACATAGATGCTCTTTAGTTAATAGTGAAAATCGTGTTGGGTTCGTGAACTGCGTAAATTCATTAGAGCCGAAAAATCACTGGGTTTACCGGAAATGAACTCTTGCTTGTAGGAAGAAACAGAGCCTTTGGTTTAACTCCGTTTCTGAAGGAAAATTCACACCAGTCTTCTCATCCATGAAACACACTCTGTTTTAACGCAAGAAGCATGCTCTTCTTTCCAGCGTCTCCAATACAGCAAGAAACATGAGCATGCCCAGATAAAAAGAACTGTGTACCTTACTCATACAGACCATATCTAGTTAAACTCTGCTTATGAAACTCTAACAAACCACAGCATCTCTTACATAGATGCTCTTTAGTTTATAGTGAATAACCTCTTGGTTTCGTGAATTGTGTAAATTCATTTGAGCCGAAAAATCACTGGGTTTACCGGAAATGAACTCTTGCTTGTAGGAAGACACAGAGCCTTTGGTTTAACTCCGTTTCTGAAGGAAAATTCACACCAGTCTTCTCATCCATGAAACACACTCTGTTTTAACGCAAGAAGCATGCTCTTCTTTCCAGCGTCGCCAATACAGCAAGAAACATGAGCATGCCCAGAAATAAAGAACTGTGTTTCCGACAAATACAGAGCATATCTAGTTTAACTCTGCTTATGAAACTGTAATAAACCACAGCATGTCTTACATAGATGCTCTTTAGTTAATAGTGAAAATCGTGTTGGGTTCGTGAACTGTGTAAATTCACTTGAGCAGAAAAATCACTGGGTTACCGGAAATGACCTCTTGCTTCTAGGAAGACACAGAGCCTTTGGTTTCACTCCATTTGTGAAGGGAAATTCAGACCACTGTTCTCATCAATGAAACATACTCTGTTTTAACGCAAGAAGCATGCTCTTCTTTCTAGCGTCTCCAATACAGCAAGAAACATGAGCATGCCAGATAAAAAAACTGTGTTTCTTACTCATACAGACCATATCTAGTTAAAATCTGCTGATGAAAATCTAACAAACCACAGCATCTCTTACATAGATGCTCTTTAGTTTATAGTGAAAAACGTGTTGGGTTCGTGAATTGTGTAAATTCATTTGAGCCGAAAAATCACTGGGTTATCCGGAAATGGTCTCTTGCTTGTAGGAAGACACAGAGCCTTTGGTTTAACTCTGTTTGTGAAGGGAAATTCAGACCAGAGTTCTAATCCATGAAAGACCATCAGTTTTAACGCAAGCAGCATCCTCTTCTGTCCAGAGTCTGCAATACAACAAGAAATATGGGCATGTCCAGAAAAAAAGACCTGTGTTTCCTACTCATACGGACCATATCTAGTTGAACTCTGCTTATGAAACTGTAACAAACCACAGCATGTCTTACATAGATGCTCTTTAGTTAATTGTGAGAATTGTGTTGGGTTCGTGAACTGTGTAAATTCATTTGAGCCTAAAAATCACTGGGTTTACCGGAAATGAACTCTTGCTTCTAGGAAGACACAGAGCCTTTGGTTTCACTCCATTTGTGAAGGGAAATTCAGACCAGTGTTCTCATCCATGAAACATACTCTGTTTTAACGCAAGAAGCATGCTCTTCTTTCCAGCGTCTTCAATACAGCAAGAAACATGAGCATGCCCAGATAAAAAGAACAGTGTTTCTTACTGAAACAGACCATATCTAGTTAAACTGTGCTTATGAAACTCTAACAAACCACAGAATCTCTTACATAGATGCTCTTTAGTTTATAGTGAAAAACTTGTTGGTTTTGTGAATTGTGTAAATTCATTTGAGCCGAGAAATCACTGGGTTTACCGGAAATGAACTCTTGCTTGTAGGAAGACACAGAGCCTTTGGTTTCACTCCATTTGTGAAGGGAATTTCAGACCAGTGTTCTCATCCATGAAACATACTCTGTTTTAACGCAAGCAGCATCCTCTTCTGTCCAGAGTCACCAATACAGCAAGAAACAGGAGCATGCCCAGATAAAAAGAACTGTGTTTCTTACTTATATGGACCATATCTAGTTAAACTCTGCTTATGAAACTCTAACAAACCACAGCATCTATTACATAGATGCTCTATAGATTATCGTAAAAAAAGTGTTGGGTTCGTGAATTGTGTAAATTCATTCGAGCCTAAAAATCACTGGGTTTACCGGAAATGAACGCTTGCTTGTAGGAAGACACAGAGACATTGGTTTAACTCTGTTTCTGAAGGAAAATTCAGACAGGTGTTCCCATCCATGGAACATACTCTGTTTTAACGCAAGAAGCATCCTCTTCTGTCCAGAGTCTGCAATACAGCAAGAAACATGAGCATGCCCAGAAAAAAAGATATGTGTTTCTTAATCATACGGACCATATCTAGTTAAACTCTGCTTATGAAACTCTAAAAAACCACGGCACGTCTTACATAGATGCTCTTTAGTTTATAGTGAAAATCATGTTGGGTTCGTGAACTGTGTAAATTCATTTGAGCCGAAAAATCACTGGGTTTACCGGAAATGAACTCTTGCTTCTAGGAAGACATAGCCTTTGGTTTCACTCCATTTAAGAAAGGAAATTCAGACCAGTGTTCTCATCCATGAAACATACTCTGTTTTAACGCAAGAAGCATGCTCTTCTTTCCAGCGTCTCCAATACAGCAAGAAACATGAGCATGCCCAGATAAAAAGAACTGTGTACCTTACTCATACAGACCATATCTAGTTAAACTCTGCTTATGAAACTCTAACAAACCACAGCATCTCTTACATAGATGCTCTTTAGTTTATAGTGAAAACCTCTTGGTTTCGTGAATTGTGTAAATTCATTTGAGCCGAAAAATCACTGGGTTATCCGGAAATGATCTCTTGCTTGTAGGAAGACACAGAGCCTTTGGTTTAACTCCGTTTGTGAAGGGAAATTCAGACCAGAGTTCTAATCCATGAAAGACCATCAGTTTTAACGCAAGCAGCATCCTCTTCTGTCCAGAGTCTGCAATACAACAAGAAATATGGGCATGTCCAGAAAAAAAGACCTGTGTTTCCTACTCATACGGACCATATCTAGTTGAACTCTGCTTATGAAACTGTAACAAACCACAGCATGTCTTACATAGATGCTCTTTAGTTAATAGTGAAAATCGTGTTGGGTTCGTGAACTGTGTAAATTCATTAGAGCCGAAAAATCACTGGGTTTACCGGAAATGAACTCTTGCTTCTAGGAAGACACAGAGCCTTTGGTTTCACTCCATTTGTGAAGGGAAATTCAGACCAGTGTTCTCATCCATGAAACATACTCTGTTTTAACGCAAGAAGCATGCTATTCTTTCAGCGTCTCCAATACAGCAAGAAACATGAACATGCCCAGATAAAAAGAACTGTGTTTCTTACTCATACAGACCATATCTAGTTAAAATCTGCTTATGTAACTCTAACAAACCACAGCATCTCTTACATAGATGCTCTTTAGTTTATAGTGAAAAACGTGTTGGGTTCGTGAATTGTGTAAATTCATTTGAGCCGAAAAATCACTGGGTTTACCGGAAATGAACTCTTGCTTGTAGGAAGACACAGAGCCTTTGGTTTAAGTCCGTTTGTGAAGGGAAATTCAGACCAGAGTTCTAATCCATGAAAGACCCTCAGTTTTAACGCAAGCAGCATCCTCTTCAGTTCAGAGTCTGCAATACAACAAGAAATATGGGCATGTCCAGAAAAAAAGACCTGTGTTTCCTACTCATACGGACCATATCTAGTTGAACTCTGCTTATGAAACTGTAACAAACCACAGCATGTCTTACATAGATGCTCTTTAGTTAATTGTGAAAATTGTGTTGGGTTCGTGAACTGTGTAAATTCATTAGAGGCGAAAAATCACTGGGTTTACCGGAAATGAACTCTTGCTTCTAGGAAGACATAGAGCCTTTGGTTTCACTCCATTTGTGAAGAGAATTCAGACCAGTGTTCTCATCCATGAAACATACTCTGTTTTAACGCAAGAAGCATGCTCTTCTTTCTAGCATCTCCAATACAGCAAGAAACATGAGCATGCCCAGATAAAAAGAACAGTGTTTCTTACTCAAACAGACCATATCTAGTTAAACTCTGCTTATGAAACTCTAACAAACCACAGCATCTCTTACATAGATGCTCTATAGTTTATAGTAAAAAAAGTGTTGGGTTCGTGAATTGTGTAAATTCATTCGAGCCTAAAAATCACTGGGTTTACCGGAAATGAACTCTTGCTTGTAGGAAGACACAGAGACATTGGTTTAACCCCGTTTCTGAAGGGAAATTCAGACAGGTGTTCCCATCCATGGAACATACTCTGTTTTAACGCAAGAAGCATCCTCTTCTGTCCAGAGTCTGCAATACAGCAAGAAACATGAGCATGCCCAGAAAAAAAGATATGTGTTTCTTAATCATACGGACCATATCTAGTTAAACTCTGCTTATGAAACTCTAAAAAACCACGGCACGTCTTACATAGATGCTCTTTAGTTTATAGTGAAAATCATGTTGGGTTCGTGAACTGTGTAAATTCATTTGAGCCGAAAAATCACTGGGTTTACCGGAAATGAACTCTTGCTTCTAGGAAGACATAGCCTTTGGTTTCACTCCATTTAAGAAAGGAAATTCAGACCAGTGTTCTCAACCATGAAACATACTCTGTTTTAACGCAAGAAGCATGCTCTTCTTTCCAGCGTCTCCAATACAGCAAGAAACATGAGCATGCCCAGATAAAAAGAACTGTGTACCTTACTCATACAGACCATATCTAGTTAAACTCTGCTTATGAAACTCTAACAAACCACAGCATCTCTTACATAGATGCTCTTTAGTTTATAGTGAAAACCTCTTGGTTTCGTGAATTGTGTAAATTCATTTGAGCCGAAAAATCACTGGGTTATCCGGAAATGATCTCTTGCTTGTAGGAAGACACAGAGCCTTTGGTTTAACTCCGTTTGTGAAGGGAAATTCAGACCAGAGTTCTAATCCATGAAAGACCATCAGTTTTAACGCAAGCAGCATCCTCTTCTGTCCAGAGTCTGCAATACAACAAGAAATATGGGCATGTCCAGAAAAAAAGACCTGTGTTTCCTACTCATACGGACCATATCTAGTTGAACTCTGCTTATGAAACTGTAACAAACCACAGCATGTCTTACATAGATGCTCTTTAGTTAATAGTGAAAATCGTGTTGGGTTCGTGAACTGTGTAAATTCATTAGAGCCGAAAAATCACTGGGTTTACCGGAAATGAACTCTTGCTTCTAGGAAGACACAGAGCCTTTGGTTTCACTCCATTTGTGAAGGGAAATTCAGACCAGTGTTCTCATCCATGAAACATACTCTGTTTTAACGCAAGAAGCATGCTATTCTTTCAGCGTCTCCAATACAGCAAGAAACATGAACATGCCCAGATAAAAAGAACTGTGTTTCTTACTCATACAGACCATATCTAGTTAAAATCTGCTTATGTAACTCTAACAAACCACAGCATCTCTTACATAGATGCTCTTTAGTTTATAGTGAAAAACGTGTTGGGTTCGTGAATTGTGTAAATTCATTTGAGCCGAAAAATCACTGGGTTTACCGGAAATGAACTCTTGCTTGTAGGAAGACACAGAGCCTTTGGTTTAAGTCCGTTTGTGAAGGGAAATTCAGACCAGAGTTCTAATCCATGAAAGACCCTCAGTTTTAACGCAAGCAGCATCCTCTTCAGTTCAGAGTCTGCAATACAACAAGAAATATGGGCATGTCCAGAAAAAAAGACCTGTGTTTCCTACTCATACGGACCATATCTAGTTGAACTCTGCTTATGAAACTGTAACAAACCACAGCATGTCTTACATAGATGCTCTTTAGTTAATTGTGAAAATTGTGTTGGGTTCGTGAACTGTGTAAATTCATTAGAGGCGAAAAATCACTGGGTTTACCGGAAATGAACTCTTGCTTCTAGGAAGACATAGAGCCTTTGGTTTCACTCCATTTGTGAAGAGAATTCAGACCAGTGTTCTCATCCATGAAACATACTCTGTTTTAACGCAAGAAGCATGCTCTTCTTTCTAGCATCTCCAATACAGCAAGAAACATGAGCATGCCCAGATAAAAAGAACAGTGTTTCTTACTCAAACAGACCATATCTAGTTAAACTCTGCTTATGAAACTCTAACAAACCACAGCATCTCTTACATAGATGCTCTATAGTTTATAGTAAAAAAAGTGTTGGGTTCGTGAATTGTGTAAATTCATTCGAGCCTAAAAATCACTGGGTTTACCGGAAATGAACTCTTGCTTGTAGGAAGACACAGAGACATTGGTTTAACCCCGTTTCTGAAGGGAAATTCAGACCAGTGTTCCCATCCATGGAACATACTCTGTTTTAACGCAAGAAGCATCCTCTTCTGTCCAGAGTCTGCAATACAGCAAGAAACATGAGCATATCCAGAAAAAAAGATATGTGTTTCTTAATCATACGGACCATATCTAGTTAAACTCTGCTTATGAAACTCTAAAAAACCACGGCACGTCTTACATAGATTCTCTTTAGTTTGTAGTGAAAATCGTGTTGGGTTCGTGAACTGTGTAAATTCATTTGAGCCGAAAAAATCTCTGGGTTTACCGGAAATGAACTCTTGCTTCTAGGAAGACACAGAGCCTTTGGTTTCACTCCATTTGTGAATGGAAATTCAGACCAGTGTTCTCATCCATGAAACATACTCTGTTTTAACGCAAGAAGCATGCTCTTCTTTCCAGCGTCTCCAATACAGCAAGAAACATGAGCATGCCAGATAAAAAAACTGTGTTTCTTACTCATACAGACCATATCTAGTTAAAATCTGCTGATGAAAATCTAACAAACCACAGCATCTCTTACATAGATGCTCTTTAGTTTATAGTGAAAAACGTGTTGGGTTCGTGAATTGTGTAAATTCATTTGAGCCGAAAAATCACTGGGTTATCCGGAAATGGTCTCTTGCTTGTAGGAAGACACAGAGCCTTTGGTTTAACTCTGTTTTTGAAGGGAAATTCAGACCAGAGTTCTAATCCATGAAAGACCATCAGTTTTAACGCAAGCAGCATCCTCTTCTGTCCAGAGTCTGCAATACAACAAGAAATATGGGCATGTCCAGAAAAAAAGACCTGTGTTTCCTACTCATAAGGACCATATCTAGTTGAACTCTGCTTATGAAACTGTAACAAACCACAGCATGTCTTACATAGATGCTCTTTAGTTAATTGTGAGAATTGTGTTGGGTTCGTGAACTGTGTAAATTCATTTGAGCCTAAAAATCACTGGGTTTACCGGAAATGAACTCTTGCTTCTAGGAAGACACAGAGCCTTTGGTTTCACTCCATTTGTGAAGGGAAATTCAGACCAGTGTTCTCATCCATGAAACATACTCTGTTTTAACGCAAGAAGCATGCTCTTCTTTCCAGCATCTTCAATACAGCAAGAAACATGAGCATGCCCAGATAAAAAGAACAGTGTTTCTTACTGAAACAGACCATATCTAGTTAAACTGTGCTTATGAAACTCTAACAAACCACAGAATCTCTTACATAGATGCTCGTTAGTTTATAGTGAAAAACTTGTTGGTTTTGTGAATTGTGTAAATTCATTTGAGCCGAGAAATCACTGGGTTTACCGGAAATGAACTCTTGCTTGTAGGAAGACACAGAGCCTTTGGTTTCACTCCATTTGTGAAGGGAATTTCAGACCAGTGTTCTCATCCATGAAACATACTCTGTTTTAACGCAAGCAGCATCCTCTTCTGTCCAGAGTCACCAATACAGCAAGAAACAGGAGCATGCCCAGATAAAAAGAACTGTGTTTCTTACTTATATGGACCATATCTAGTTAAACTCTGCTTATGAAACTCTAACAAACCACAGCATCTATTACATAGATGCTCTATAGATTATAGTAAAAAAAGTGTTGGGTTCGTGAATTGTGTAAATTCATTCGAGCCTAAAAATCACTGGGTTTACCGGAAATGAACGCTTGCTTGTAGGAAGACACAGAGACATTGGTTTAACTCTGTTTCTGAAGGAAAATTCAGACAGGTGTTCCCATCCATGGAACATACTCTGTTTTAACGCAAGAAGCATCCTCTTCTGTCCAGAGTCTGCAATACAGCAAGAAACATGAGCATGCCCAGAAAAAAAGATATGTGTTTCTTAATCATACGGACCATATCTAGTTAAACTCTGCTTATGAAACTCTAAAAAACCACGGCACGTCTTACATAGATGCTCTTTAGTTTATAGTGAAAATCATGTTGGGTTCGTGAACTGTGTAAATTCATTTGAGCCGAAAAATCACTGGGTTTACCGGAAATGAACTCTTGCTTCTAGGAAGACATAGCCTTTGGTTTCACTCCATTTAAGAAAGGAAATTCAGACCAGTGTTCTCATCCATGAAACATACTCTGTTTTAACGCAAGAAGCATGCTCTTCTTTCCAGCGTCTCCAATACAGCAAGAAACATGAGCATGCCCAGATAAAAAGAACTGTGTACCTTACTCATACAGACCATATCTAGTTAAAATCTGCTTATGAAACTCTAACAAACCACAGCATCTCTTACATAGATGCTCTTTAGTTTATAGTGAAAACCTCTTGGTTTCGTGAATTGTGTAAATTCATTTGAGCCGAAAAATCACTGGGTTATCCGGAAATGATCTCTTGCTTGTAGGAAGACACAGAGCCTTTGGTTTAACTCCTTTTGTGAAGGGAAATTCAGACCAGAGTTCTAATCCATGAAAGACCATCAGTTTTAACGCAAGCAGCATCCTCTTCTGTCCAGAGTCTGCAATACAACAAGAAATATGGGCATGTCCAGAAAAAAAGACCTGTGTTTCCTACTCATACGGACCATATCTAGTTGAACTCTGCTTATGAAACTGTAACAAACCACAGCATGTCTTACATAGATGCTCTTTAGTTAATAGTGAAAATCGTGTTGGGTTCGTGAACTGTGTAAATTCATTAGAGCCGAAAAATCACTGGGTTTACCGGAAATGAACTCTTGCTTCTAGGAAGACACAGAGCCTTTGGTTTCACTCCATTTGTGAAGGGAAATTCAGACCAGTGTTCTCATCCATGAAACATACTCTGTTTTAACGCAAGAAGCATGCTATTCTTTCAGCGTCTCCAATACAGCAAGAAACATGAACATGCCCAGATAAAAAGAACTGTGTTTCTTACTCATACAGACCATATCTAGTTAAAATCTGCTTATGTAACTCTAACAAACCACAGCATCTCTTACATAGATGCTCTTTAGTTTATAGTGAAAAACGTGTTGGGTTCGTGAATTGTGTAAATTCATTTGAGCCGAAAAATCACTGGGTTTACCGGAAATGAACTCTTGCTTGTAGGAAGACACAGAGCCTTTGGTTTAAGTCCGTTTGTGAAGGGAAATTCAGACCAGAGTTCTAATCCATGAAAGACCCTCAGTTTTAACGCAAGCAGCATCCTCTTCAGTTCAGAGTCTGCAATACAACAAGAAATATGGGCATGTCCAGAAAAAAAGACCTGTGTTTCCTACTCATACGGACCATATCTAGTTGAACTCTGCTTATGAAACTGTAACAAACCACAGCATGTCTTACATAGATGCTCTTTAGTTAATTGTGAAAATTGTGTTGGGTTCGTGAACTGTGTAAATTCATTAGAGGCGAAAAATCACTGGGTTTACCGGAAATGAACTCTTGCTTCTAGGAAGACATAGAGCCTTTGGTTTCACTCCATTTGTGAAGAGAATTCAGACCAGTGTTCTCATCCATGAAACATACTCTGTTTTAACGCAAGAAGCATGCTCTTCTTTCTAGCATCTCCAATACAGCAAGAAACATGAGCATGCCCAGATAAAAAGAACAGTGTTTCTTACTCAAACAGACCATATCTAGTTAAACTCTGCTTATGAAACTCTAACAAACCACAGCATCTCTTACATAGATGCTCTATAGTTTATAGTAAAAAAAGTGTTGGGTTCGTGAATTGTGTAAATTCATTCGAGCCTAAAAATCACTGGGTTTACCGGAAATGAACTCTTGCTTGTAGGAAGACACAGAGACATTGGTTTAACCCCGTTTCTGAAGGGAAATTCAGACCAGTGTTCCCATCCATGGAACATACTCTGTTTTAACGCAAGAAGCATCCTCTTCTGTCCAGAGTCTGCAATACAGCAAGAAACATGAGCATATCCAGAAAAAAAGATATGTGTTTCTTAATCATACGGACCATATCTAGTTAAACTCTGCTTATGAAACTCTAAAAAACCACGGCACGTCTTACATAGATTCTCTTTAGTTTGTAGTGAAAATCGTGTTGGGTTCGTGAACTGTGTAAATTCATTTGAGCCGAAAAAATCTCTGGGTTTACCGGAAATGAACTCTTGCTTCTAGGAAGACACAGAGCCTTTGGTTTCACTCCATTTGTGAATGGAAATTCAGACCAGTGTTCTCATCCATGAAACATACTCTGTTTTAACGCAAGAAGCATGCTCTTCTTTCCAGCGTCTCCAATACAGCAAGAAACATGAGCATGCCCAGATAAAAAGAACTGTGTACCTTACTCATACAGACCATATCTAGTTAAACTCTGCTTATGAAACTCTAACAAACCACAGAATCTCTTACATAGATGCTCTTTAGTTTATAGTGAATAACCTCTTGGTTTCGTGAATTGTGTAAATTCATTTGAGCCGAAAAATCACTGGGTTTACCGGAAATGAACTCATGTTTGTAGGAAGACACAGAGCCTTTGGTTTAACTCCGTTTGTGAAGGGAAATTCAGACCAGAGTTCTCATCCATGAAACATACTCTGTTTTAACGCAAGCAGCATCCTCTTCTGTCCAGAGTCACCAATACAGCAAGAAACAGGAGCATGCCCAGATAAAAAGAACTGTGTTTCTTACTTATATGGACCATATCTAGTTAAACTCTGCTTATGAAACTCTAACAAACCACAGCATCTATTACATAGATGCTCTATAGTTTATAGTAAAAAAAGTGTTGGGTTCGTGAATTGTGTAAATTCATTCGAGCCTAAAAATCACTGGGTTTACCGGAAATGAACGCTTGCTTGTAGGAAGACACAGAGACATTGGTTTAACTCCGTTTCTGAAGGAAAATTCAGACAGGTGTTCCCATCCATGGAACATACTCTGTTTTAACGCAAGAAGCATCCTCTTCTGTCCAGAGTCTGCAATACAGCAAGAAACATGAGCATGCCCAGAAAAAAAGATATGTGTTTCTTAATCATACGGACCATATCTAGTTAAACTCTGCTTATGAAACTCTAAAAAACCACGGCACGTCTTACATAGATGCTCTTTAGTTTATAGTGAAAATCGTGTTGGGTTCGTGAACTGTGTAAATTCATTTGAGCCGAAAAATCACTGGGTTTACCGGAAATGAACTCTTGCTTCTAGGAAGACACAGAGCCTTTGGTTTCACTCCATTTGTGAAAGGAAATTCAGACCAGTGTTCTCATCCATGAAACATACTCTGTTTTAACGCAAGAAGCATGCTCTTCTTTCCAGCGTCTCCAATACAGCAAGAAACATGAGCATGCCCAGATAAAAAGAACTGTGTACCTTACTCATACAGACCATATCTAGTTAAACTCTGCTTATGAAACTCTAACAAACCACAGCATCTCTTACATAGATGCTCTTTAGTTTATAGTGAAAACCTCTTGGTTTCGTGAATTGTGTAAATTTATTTGAGCCGAAAAATCACTGGGTTATCCGGAAATGATCTCTTGCTTGTAGGAAGACACAGAGCCTTTGGTTTAACTCCGTTTGTGAAGGGAAATTCAGACCAGAGTTCTAATCCATGAAAGACCATCAGTTTTAACGCAAGCAGCATCCTCTTCTGTCCAGAGTCTGCAATACAACAAGAAATATGGGCATGTCCAGAAAAAAAGACCTGTGTTTCCTACTCATACGGACCATATCTAGTTGAACTCTGCTTATGAAACTGTAACAAACCACAGCATGTCTTACATAGATGCTCTTTAGTTAATAGTGAAAATCGTGTTGGGTTCGTGAACTGTGTAAATTCATTAGAGCCGAAAAATCACTGGGTTTACCGGAAATGAACTCTTGCTTCTAGGAAGACACAGAGCCTTTGGTTTCACTCCATTTGTGAAGGGAAATTCAGACCAGTGTTCTCATCCATGAAACATACTCTGTTTTAACGCAAGAAGCATGCTATTCTTTCAGCGTCTCCAATACAGCAAGAAACATGAACATGCCCAGATAAAAAGAACTGTGTTTCTTACTCATACAGACCATATCTAGTTAAAATCTGCTTATGTAACTCTAACAAACCACAGCATCTCTTACATAGATGCTCTTTAGTTTATAGTGAAAAACGTGTTGGGTTCGTGAATTGTGTAAATTCATTTGAGCCGAAAAATCACTGGGTTTACCGGAAATGAACTCTTGCTTGTAGGAAGACACAGAGCCTTTGGTTTAAGTCCGTTTGTGAAGGGAAATTCAGACCAGAGTTCTAATCCATGAAAGACCCTCAGTTTTAACGCAAGCAGCATCCTCTTCAGTTCAGAGTCTGCAATACAACAAGAAATATGGGCATGTCCAGAAAAAAAGACCTGTGTTTCCTACTCATACGGACCATATCTAGTTGAACTCTGCTTATGAAACTGTAACAAACCACAGCATGTCTTACATAGATGCTCTTTAGTTAATTGTGAAAATTGTGTTGGGTTCGTGAACTGTGTAAATTCATTAGAGGCGAAAAATCACTGGGTTTACCGGAAATGAACTCTTGCTTCTAGGAAGACATAGAGCCTTTGGTTTCACTCCATTTGTGAAGGGAAATTCAGACCAGTGTTCTCATCCATGAAACATACTCTGTTTTAACGCAAGAAGCATGCTCTTCTTTCTAGCATCTCCAATACAGCAAGAAACATGAGCATGCCCAGATAAAAAGAACAGTGTTTCTTACTCAAACAGACCATATCTAGTTAAACTCTGCTTATGAAACTCTAACAAACCACAGCATCTCTTACATAGATGCTCTATAGTTTATAGTAAAAAAAGTGTTGGGTTCGTGAATTGTGTAAATTCATTCGAGCCTAAAAATCACTGGGTTTACCGGAAATGAACTCTTGCTTGTAGGAAGACACAGAGACATTGGTTTAACCCCGTTTCTGAAGGGAAATTCAGACCAGTGTTCCCATCCATGGAACATACTCTGTTTTAACGCAAGAAGCATCCTCTTCTGTCCAGAGTCTGCAATACAGCAAGAAACATGAGCATATCCAGAAAAAAAGATATGTGTTTCTTAATCATACGGACCATATATAGTTAAACTCTGCTTATGAAACTCTAAAAAACCACGGCACGTCTTACATAGATGCTCTTTAGTTTGTAGTGAAAATCGTGTTGGGTTCGTGAACTGTGTAAATTCATTTGAGCCGAAAAATCTCTGGGTTTACCGGAAATGAACTCTTGCTTCTAGGAAGACACAGAGCCTTTGGTTTCACTCCATTTGTGAATGGAAATTCAGACCAGTGTTCTCATCCATGAAACATACTCTGTTTTAACGCAAGAAGCATGCTCTTCTTTCCAGCGTCTCCAATACAGCAAGAAACATGAGCATGCCCAGATAAAAAGAACTGTGTACCTTACTCATACAGACCATATCTAGTTAAACTCTGCTTATGAAACTCTAACAAACCACAGAATCTCTTACATAGATGCTCTTTAGTTTATAGTGAAAAACGTCTTGATTTCGTGAATTGTGTAAATTCATTTGAGCCGAAAAATCACTGGGTTTACCGGAAATGAACTCATGTTTGTAGGAAGACACAGAGCCTTTGGTTTAACTCCGTTTGTGAAGGGAAATTCAGACCAGAGTTCTCATCCATGAAAGACACTCTGTTTTAACGCAAGCAGCATCCTCTTCTGTCCAGAGTCACCAATACAGCAAGAAACATGAGCATGCCCAGAAATAAAGAACTGAGTTTCCGACACATACAGAGCATATCTAGTTGAACTCTGCTTATGAAACTGTAACAAACCACAGCACGTCTTACATAGATGCTCTATAGTTAATAGTGAAAAACGTGTTGGGTTCGTGAATTGTGTAAATTCATTTGAGCCGAAAAATCACTGGGTTATCTGGAAATGATCTCTTGCTTGTAGGAAGACACAGTGCCTTTGGTTTAACTCCGTTTGTGAAGGGAAATTCAGACCAGAGTTCTAATCCATGAAAGACCCTCAGTTTTAACGCAAGCAGCATCCTCTTCTGTCCAGAGTCTGCAATACAACAAGAAATATGGGCATGTCCAGAAAAAAAGAACTGTGTTTCCTACTCATACGGACCATATCTAGTTGAACTCTGCTTATGAACCTCTAACAAACCACAGCATGTCTTACATAGATGCTCTTTAGTTTATTGTGAAAATTGTGTTGGGTTCGTGAATTGTGTAAATTCATTTGAGCCTAAAAATCACTGGGTTTACCGGAAATGAACTCTTGCTTGTAGGAAGTCACAGAGACTTTGGTTTAACTCCGTTTCTGAAGGAAAATTCAGACCAGTCTTCTCATCCATGAAACACACTCTGTTTTAACGCAAGAAGCATGCTCTTCTTTCCAGCGTCGCCAATACAGCAAGAAACATGAGCATGCCCAGAAAAAAAGAACTGATTTCCGACACATACAGAGCATATCTAGTTGAACTCTGCTTATGAAACTGTAACAAACCACAGCATGTCTTACATAGATGCTCTTTAGTTAATAGTGAAAATCGTGTTGGGTTCGTGAACTGTGTAAATTCATTAGAGCCGAAAAATCACTGGGTTTACCGGAAATGAACTCTTGCTTCTAGGAAGACACAGAGCCTTTGGTTTCACTCCATTTGTGAAGGGAAATTCAGACCAGTGTTCTCATCCATGAAACATACTCTATTTTAACGCAAGAAGCATGCTCTTCTTTCCAGCGTCTCCAATACAGCATAAATATGAGCATGCCCAGATAAAAAGAACAGTGTTTCTTACTCAAACAGACCATATCTAGTTAAACTGTGCTTATGAAACTCTAACAATCCACAGAATCTCTTAAATAGATGCTCTTTAGTTTATAGTGAAAAACTTGTTGGGTTCGTGAATTGTGTAAATTCATTTGAGCCGAAAAATCACTGGGTTTACCGGAAATGAACTCTTGCTTGTAGGAAGACACAGAGTCTTTGGTTTAACTCCGTTTGTGAAGGGAAATTCAGACCAGAGTTCTCATCTATGAAAGACCCTCTGTTTTAACGCAAGCAGCATCCTCTTCTGTCCAGAGTCACCAATACAGCAAGAAACAGGAGCATGCCCAGATAAAAAGAACTGTGTTTCTTACTCATATGGACCATATCTAGTTAAACTCTGCTTATGAAACTCTAACAAACCACAGCATCTCTTACATAGATGCTCTTTAGTTTATAGTGTAAAACGTGTTGGGTTCGTGAATTGTGTAAATTCATTTGAGTCTAAAAATCACTGGGTTTACCGAAAGTGAACTCTTGCTTGTAGGAAGACACAGAGACATTGGTTTAACTCCGTTTCTGAAGGAAAATTCAGACCAGTGTTCCCATCCATGGAACATACTCTGTTTTAACGCAAGAAGCATCCTCTTCTGTCCAGAGTCTGCAATACAGCAAGAAACATGAGCATGCCCAGAAAAAAAGAACTGAGTTTCCGACACATACAGAGCATATCTAGTTGAACTCTGCTTATGGAACTGTAACAAACCACAGCATATCTTACATAGATGCTCTTTAGTTAATAGTGAAAATCGTGTTGGGTCGTGAACTGTGTAAATTTATTTGAGCCAAAAAATCACTGGGTTTACCGGAAATGAACTCTTGCTTCTAGGAAGACACAGAGCCTTTGGTTTCACTCCATTTGTGAAGGGAAATTCAGACCAGTGTTCTCATCTATGAAACATACTCTGTTTTAACGCAAGAAGCATGCTCTTCTTTCCAGCGTCTCCAATACAGCAAGAAACATGAGCATGCCCAGATAAAAAGAACTGTGTTTCTTACTCATACGGACTATATCTAGTTAAACTCTGCTTATGAAACTCTAACAAACCACAGCATCTCTTACATAGATGCTCTTTAGTTTATAGTGAAAAACGTGTTGGGTTTGTGAATTGTGTAAATTCATTCGAGCCTAAAAATCACTGGGTTTACCGGAAATGAACTCTTGCTTGTAGGAAGACACAGAGACATTGGTTTAACCCCGTTTCTGAAGGGAAATTCAGACCAGTGTTCCCATCCATGGAACATACTCTGTTTTAACGCAAGAAGCATCCTCTTCTGTCCAGAGTCTGCAATACAACAAGAAATATGGGCATGTCCAGAAAAAAAGACCTGTGTTTCCTACTCATACGGACCATATCTAGTTGAACTCTGCTTATGAAACTGTAACAAACCACAGCATGTCTTACATAGATGCTCTTTAGTTAATTGTGAAAATTGTGTTGGGTTCGTGAACTGTGTAAATTCATTAGAGGCGAAAAATCACTGGGTTTACCGGAAATGAACTCTTGCTTCTAGGAAGACATAGAGCCTTTGGTTTCACTCCATTTGTGAAGGGAAATTCAGACCAGTGTTCTCATCCATGAAACATACTCTGTTTTAACGCAAGAAGCATGCTCTTCTTTCTAGCATCTCCAATACAGCAAGAAACATGAGCATGCCCAGATAAAAAGAACAGTGTTTCTTACTCAAACAGACCATATCTAGTTAAACTCTGCTTATGAAACTCTAACAAACCACAGCATCTCTTACATAGATGCTCTATAGTTTATAGTAAAAAAAGTGTTGGGTTCGTGAATTGTGTAAATTCATTCGAGCCTAAAAATCACTGGGTTTACCGGAAATGAACTCTTGCTTGTAGGAAGACACAGAGACATTGGTTTAACCCCGTTTCTGAAGGGAAATTCAGACCAGTGTTCCCATCCATGGAACATACTCTGTTTTAACGCAAGAAGCATCCTCTTCTGTCCAGAGTCTGCAATACAGCAAGAAACATGAGCATATCCAGAAAAAAAGATATGTGTTTCTTAATCATACGGACCATATCTAGTTAAACTCTGCTTATGAAACTCTAAAAAACCACGGCACGTCTTACATAGATGCTCTTTAGTTTTTAGTGAAAATCGTGTTGGGTTCGTGAACTGTGTAAATTCATTTGAGCCGAAAAATCTCTGGGTTTACCGGAAATGAACTCTTGCTTCTAGGAAGACACAGAGCCTTTGGTTTCACTCCATTTGTGAATGGAAATTCAGACCAGTGTTCTCATCCATGAAACATACTCTGTTTTAACGCAAGAAGCATGCTCTTCTTTCCAGCGTCTCCAATACAGCAAGAAACATGAGCATGCCCAGATAAAAAGAACTGTGTACCTTACTCATACAGACCATATCTAGTTAAACTCTGCTTATGAAACTCTAACAAACCACAGAATCTCTTACATAGATGCTCTTTAGTTTATAGTGAAAAACGTCTTGATTTCGTGAATTGTGTAAATTCATTTGAGCCGAAAAATCACTGGGTTTACCGGAAATGAACTCATGTTTGTAGGAAGACACAGAGCCTTTGGTTTAACTCCGTTTGTGAAGGGAAATTCAGACCAGAGTTCTCATCCATGAAAGACACTCTGTTTTAACGCAAGCAGCATCCTCTTCTGTCCAGAGTCACCAATACAGCAAGAAACATGAGCATGCCCAGAAATAAAGAACTGAGTTTCCGACACATACAGAGCATATCTAGTTGAACTCTGCTTATGAAACTGTAACAAACCACAGCACGTCTTACATAGATGCTCTATAGTTAATAGTGAAAAACGTGTTGGGTTCGTGAATTGTGTAAATTCATTTGAGCCGAAAAATCACTGGGTTATCTGGAAATGATCTCTTGCTTGTAGGAAGACACAGTGCCTTTGGTTTAACTCCGTTTGTGAAGGGAAATTCAGACCAGAGTTCTAATCCATGAAAGACCCTCAGTTTTAACGCAAGCAGCATCCTCTTCTGTCCAGAGTCTGCAATACAACAAGAAATATGGGCAGGTCCAGAAAAAAAGAACTGTGTTTCCTACTCATACGGACCATATCTAGTTGAACTCTGCTTATGAACCTCTAACAAACCACAGCATGTCTTACATAGATGCTCTTTAGTTTATTGTGAAAATTGTGTTGGGTTCGTGAATTGTGTAAATTCATTTGAGCCTAAAAATCACTGGGTTTACCGGAAATGAACTCTTGCTTGTAGGAAGTCACAGAGACTTTGGTTTAACTCCGTTTCTGAAGGAAAATTCAGACCAGTCTTCTCATCCATGAAACACACTCTGTTTTAACGCAAGAAGCATGCTCTTCTTTCCAGCGTCGCCAATACAGCAAGAAACATGAGCATGCCCAGAAAAAAAGAACTGATTTCCGACACATACAGAGCATATCTAGTTGAACTCTGCTTATGAAACTGTAACAAACCACAGCATGTCTTACATAGATGCTCTTTAGTTAATAGTGAAAATCGTGTTGGGTTCGTGAACTGTGTAAATTCATTAGAGCCGAAAAATCACTGGGTTTACCGAAAGTGAACTCTTGCTTGTAGGAAGACACAGAGACATTGGTTTAACTCCGTTTCTGAAGGAAAATTCAGACCAGTGTTCCCATCCATGGAACATACTCTGTTTTAACGCAAGAAGCATCCTCTTCTGTCCAGAGTCTGCAATACAGCAAGAAACATGAGCATGCCCAGAAAAAAAGAACTGAGTTTCCGACACATACAGAGCATATCTAGTTGAACTCTGCTTATGGAACTGTAACAAACCACAGCATATCTTACATAGATGCTCTTTAGTTAATAGTGAAAATCGTGTTGGGTCGTGAACTGTGTAAATTTATTTGAGCCAAAAAATCACTGGGTTTACCGGAAATGAACTCTTGCTTCTAGGAAGACACAGAGCCTTTGGTTTCACTCCATTTGTGAAGGGAAATTCAGACCAGTGTTCTCATCTATGAAACATACTCTGTTTTAACGCAAGAAGTATGCTCTTCTTTCCAGCGTCTCCAATACAGCAAGAAACATGAGCGTGCCCAGATAAAAAGAACTGTGTTTCTTACTCATACGGACTATATCTAGTTAAACTCTGCTTATGAAACTCTAACAAACCACAGCATCTCTTACATAGATGCTCTTTAGTTTATAGTGAAAAACGTGTTGGGTTCGTGAATTGTGTAAATTCATTTGAGCCTAAAAATCACTGGGTTTACCGGAAATGAACTCTTGCTTGTAGGAAGACACAGAGACATTGGTTTAACCCCGATTCTGAAGGGAAATTCAGACCAGTGTTCCCATCCATGGAACATACTCTGTTTTAACGCAAGAAGCATCCTCTCTGTCCAGAGTCTGCAATACAACAAGAAATATGGGCATGTCCAGAAAAAAAGACCTGTGTTTCCTACTCATACGGACCATATCTAGTTGAACTCTGCTTATGAAACTGTAACAAACCACAGCATGTCTTACATAGATGCTCTTTAGTTAATTGTGAAAATTGTGTTGGGTTCGTGAACTGTGTAAATTCATTAGAGGCGAAAAATCACTGGGTTTACCGGAAATGAACTCTTGCTTCTAGGAAGACATAGAGCCTTTGGTTTCACTCCATTTGTGAAGGGAAATTCAGACCAGTGTTCTCATCCATGAAACATACTCTGTTTTAACGCAAGAAGCATGCTCTTCTTTCTAGCATCTCCAATACAGCAAGAAACATGAGCATGCCCAGATAAAAAGAACAGTGTTTCTTACTCAAACAGACCATATCTAGTTAAACTCTGCTTATGAAACTCTAACAAACCACAGCATCTCTTACATAGATGCTCTATAGTTTATAGTAAAAAAAGTGTTGGGTTCGTGAATTGTGTAAATTCATTCGAGCCTAAAAATCACTGGGTTTACCGGAAATGAACTCTTGCTTGTAGGAAGACACAGAGACATTGGTTTAACCCCGTTTCTGAAGGGAAATTCAGACCAGTGTTCCCATCCATGGAACATACTCTGTTTTAACGCAAGAAGCATCCTCTTCTGTCCAGAGTCTGCAATACAGCAAGAAACATGAGCATATCCAGAAAAAAAGATATGTGTTTCTTAATCATACGGACCATATCTAGTTAAACTCTGCTTATGAAACTCTAAAAAACCACGGCACGTCTTACATAGATTCTCTTTAGTTTGTAGTGAAAATCGTGTTGGGTTCGTGAACTGTGTAAATTCATTTGAGCCGAAAAAATCTCTGGGTTTACCGGAAATGAACTCTTGCTTCTAGGAAGACACAGAGCCTTTGGTTTCACTCCATTTGTGAATGGAAATTCAGACCAGTGTTCTCATCCATGAAACATACTCTGTTTTAACGCAAGAAGCATGCTCTTCTTTCCAGCGTCTCCAATACAGCAAGAAACATGAGCATGCCCAGATAAAAAGAACTGTGTACCTTACTCATACAGACCATATCTAGTTAAACTCTGCTTATGAAACTCTAACAAACCACAGAATCTCTTACATAGATGCTCTTTAGTTTATAGTGAATAACCTCTTGGTTTCGTGAATTGTGTAAATTCATTTGAGCCGAAAAATCACTGGGTTTACCGGAAATGAACTCATGTTTGTAGGAAGACACAGAGCCTTTGGTTTAACTCCGTTTGTGAAGGGAAATTCAGACCAGAGTTCTCATCCATGAAACATACTCTGTTTTAACGCAAGCAGCATCCTCTTCTGTCCAGAGTCACCAATACAGCAAGAAACAGGAGCATGCCCAGATAAAAAGAACTGTGTTTCTTACTTATATGGACCATATCTAGTTAAACTCTGCTTATGAAACTCTAACAAACCACAGCATCTATTACATAGATGCTCTATAGTTTATAGTAAAAAAAGTGTTGGGTTCGTGAATTGTGTAAATTCATTCGAGCCTAAAAATCACTGGGTTTACCGGAAATGAACGCTTGCTTGTAGGAAGACACAGAGACATTGGTTTAACTCCGTATCTGAAGGAAAATTCAGACAGGTGTTCCCATCCATGGAACATACTCTGTTTTAACGCAAGAAGCATCCTCTTCTGTCCAGAGTCTGCAATACAGCAAGAAACATGAGCATGCCCAGAAAAAAAGATATGTGTTTCTTAATCATACGGACCATATCTAGTTAAACTCTGCTTATGAAACTCTAAAAAACCACGGCACGTCTTACATAGATGCTCTTTAGTTTATAGTGAAAATCGTGTTGGGTTCGTGAACTGTGTAAATTCATTTGAGCCGAAAATTCACTGGGTTTACCGGAAATGAACTCTTGCTTCTAGGAAGACACAGAGCCTTTGGTTTCACTCCATTTGTGAAAGGAAATTCAGACCAGTGTTCTCATCCATGAAACATACTCTGTTTTAACGCAAGAAGCATGCTCTTCTTTCCAGCGTCTCCAATACAGCAAGAAACATGAGCATGCCCAGATAAAAAGAACTGTGTACCTTACTCATACAGACCATATCTAGTTAAACTCTGCTTATGAAACTCTAACAAACCACAGCATCTCTTACATAGATGCTCTTTAGTTTATAGTGAAAACCTCTTGGTTTCGTGAATTGTGTAAATTTATTTGAGCCGAAAAATCACTGGGTTATCCGGAAATGATCTCTTGCTTGTAGGAAGACACAGAGCCTTTGGTTTAACTCCGTTTGTGAAGGGAAATTCAGACCAGAGTTCTAATCCATGAAAGACCATCAGTTTTAACGCAAGCAGCATCCTCTTCTGTCCAGAGTCTGCAATACAACAAGAAATATGGGCATGTCCAGAAAAAAAGACCTGTGTTTCCTACTCATACGGACCATATCTAGTTGAACTCTGCTTATGAAACTGTAACAAACCACAGCATGTCTTACATAGATGCTCTTTAGTTAATAGTGAAAATCGTGTTGGGTTCGTGAACTGTGTAAATTCATTAGAGCCGAAAAATCACTGGGTTTACCGGAAATGAACTCTTGCTTCTAGGAAGACACAGAGCCTTTGGTTTCACTCCATTTGTGAAGGGAAATTCAGACCAGTGTTCTCATCCATGAAACATACTCTGTTTGAACGCAAGAAGCATGCTATTCTTTCAGCGTCTCCAATACAGCAAGAAACATGAACATGCCCAGATAAAAAGAACTGTGTTTCTTACTCATACAGACCATATCTAGTTAAAATCTGCTTATGTAACTCTAACAAACCACAGCATCTCTTACATAGATGCTCTTTAGTTTATAGTGAAAAACGTGTTGGGTTCGTGAATTGTGTAAATTCATTTGAGCCAAAAAATCACTGGGTTTACCGGAAATGAACTCTTGCTTGTAGGAAGACACAGAGCCTTTGGTTTAAGTCCGTTTGTGAAGGGAAATTCAGACCAGAGTTCTAATCCATGAAAGACCCTCAGTTTTAACGCAAGCAGCATCCTCTTCAGTTCAGAGTCTGCAATACAACAAGAAATATGGGCATGTCCAGAAAAAAAGACCTGTGTTTCCTACTCATACGGACCATATCTAGTTGAACTCTGCTTATGAAACTGTAACAAACCACAGCATGTCTTACATAGATGCTCTTTAGTTAATTGTGAAAATTGTGTTGGGTTCGTGAACTGTGTAAATTCATTAGAGGCGAAAAATCACTGGGTTTACCGGAAATGAACTCTTGCTTCTAGGAAGACATAGAGCCTTTGGTTTCACTCCATTTGTGAAGGGAAATTCAGACCAGTGTTCTCATCCATGAAACATACTCTGTTTTAACGCAAGAAGCATGCTCTTCTTTCTAGCATCTCCAATACAGCAAGAAACATGAGCATGCCCAGATAAAAAGAACAGTGTTTCTTACTCAAACAGACCATATCTAGTTAAACTCTGCTTATGAAACTCTAACAAACCACAGCATCTCTTACATAGATGCTCTATAGTTTATAGTAAAAAAAGTGTTGGGTTCGTGAATTGTGTAAATTCATTCGAGCCTAAAAATCACTGGGTTTACCGGAAATGAACTCTTGCTTGTAGGAAGACACAGAGACATTGGTTTAACCCCGTTTCTGAAGGGAAATTCAGACCAGTGTTCCCATCCATGGAACATACTCTGTTTTAACGCAAGAAGCATCCTCTTCTGTCCAGAGTCTGCAATACAGCAAGAAACATGAGCATATCCAGAAAAAAAGATATGTGTTTCTTAATCATACGGACCATATCTAGTTAAACTCTGCTTATGAAACTCTAAAAAACCACGGCACGTCTTACATAGATGCTCTTTAGTTTGTAGTGAAAATCGTGTTGGGTTCGTGAACTGTGTAAATTCATTTGAGCCGAAAAATCTCTGGGTTTACCGGAAATGAACTCTTGCTTCTAGGAAGACACAGAGCCTTTGGTTTCACTCCATTTGTGAATGGAAATTCAGACCAGTGTTCTCATCCATGAAACATACTCTGTTTTAACGCAAGAAGCATGCTCTTCTTTCCAGCGTCTCCAATACAGCAAGAAACATGAGCATGCCCAGATAAAAAGAACTGTGTACCTTACTCATACAGACCATATCTAGTTAAACTCTGCTTATGAAACTCTAACAAACCACAGAATCTCTTACATAGATGCTCTTTAGTTTATAGTGAAAAACGTCTTGATTTCGTGAATTGTGTAAATTCATTTGAGCCGAAAAATCACTGGGTTTACCGGAAATGAACTCATGTTTGTAGGAAGACACAGAGCCTTTGGTTTAACTCCGTTTGTGAAGGGAAATTCAGACCAGAGTTCTCATCCATGAAAGACACTCTGTTTTAACGCAAGCAGCATCCTCTTCTGTCCAGAGTCACCAATACAGCAAGAAACATGAGCATGCCCAGAAATAAAGAACTGAGTTTCCAACACATACAGAGCATATCTAGTTGAACTCTGCTTATGAAACTGTAACAAACCACAGCATGTCTTACATAGATGCTCTATAGTTAATAGTGAAAAACGTGTTGGGTTCGTGAATTGTGTAAATTCATTTGAGCCGAAAAATCACTGGGTTATCTGGAAATGATCTCTTGCTTGTAGGAAGACACAGTGCCTTTGGTTTAACTCCGTTTGTGAAGGGAAATTCAGACCAGAGTTCTAATCCATGAAAGACCCTCAGTTTTAACGCAAGCAGCATCCTCTTCTGTCCAGAGTCTGCAATACAACAAGAAATATGGGCATGTCCAGAAAAAAAGAACTGTGTTTCCTACTCATACGGACCATATCTAGTTGAACTCTGCTTATGAACCTCTAACAAACCACAGCATGTCTTACATAGATGCTCTTTAGTTTATTGTGAAAATTGTGTTGGGTTCGTGAATTGTGTAAATTCATTTGAGCCTAAAAATCACTGGGTTTACCGGAAATGAACTCTTGCTTGTAGGAAGTCACAGAGACTTTGGTTTAACTCCGTTTCTGAAGGAAAATTCAGACCAGTCTTCTCATCCATGAAACACACTCTGTTTTAACGCAAGAAGCATGCTCTTCTTTCCAGCGTCGCCAATACAGCAAGAAACATGAGCATGCCCAGAAAAAAAGAACTGATTTCCGACACATACAGAGCATATCTAGTTGAACTCTGCTTATGAAACTGTAACAAACCACAGCATGTCTTACATAGATGCTCTTTAGTTAATAGTGAAAATCGTGTTGGGTTTGTGAACTGTGTAAATTCATTAGAGCCGAAAAATCACTGGGTTTACCGGAAATGAACTCTTGCTTCTAGGAAGACACAGAGCCTTTGGTTTCACTCCATTTGTGAAGGGAAATTCAGACCAGTGTTCTCATCCATGAAACATACTCTATTTTAACGCAAGAAGCATGCTCTTCTTTCCAGCGTCTCCAATACAGCATAAATATGAGCATGCCCAGATAAAAAGAACAGTGTTTCTTACTCAAACAGACCATATCTAGTTAAACTGTGCTTATGAAACTCTAACAATCCACAGAATCTCTTAAATAGATGCTCTTTAGTTTATAGTGAAAAACGTGTTGGGTTCGTGAATTGTGTAAATTCATTTGAGCCGAAAAATCACTGGGTTTACCGGAAATGAACTCTTGCTTGTAGGAAGACACAGAGTCTTTGGTTTAACTCCGTTTGTGAAGGGAAATTCAGACCAGAGTTCTCATCTATGAAAGACCCTCTGTTTTAACGCAAGCAGCATCCTCTTCTGTCCAGAGTCACCAATACAGCAAGAAACAGGAGCATGCCCAGATAAAAAGAACTGTGTTTCTTACTCATATGGACCATATCTAGTTAAACTCTGCTTATGAAACTCTAACAAACCACAGCATCTCTTACATAGATGCTCTTTAGTTTATAGTGTAAAACGTGTTGGGTTCGTGAATTGTGTAAATTCATTTGAGTCTAAAAATCACTGGGTTTACCGAAAGTGAACTCTTGCTTGTAGGAAGACACAGAGACATTGGTTTAACTCCGTTTCTGAAGGAAAATTCAGACCAGTGTTCCCATCCATGGAACATACTCTGTTTTAACGCAAGAAGCATCCTCTTCTGTCCAGAGTCTGCAATACAGCAAGAAACATGAGCATGCCCAGAAAAAAAGAACTGAGTTTCCGACACATACAGAGCATATCTAGTTGAACTCTGCTTATGGAACTGTAACAAACCACAGCATATCTTACATAGATGCTCTTTAGTTAATAGTGAAAATCGTGTTGGGTCGTGAACTGTGTAAATTTATTTGAGCCAAAAAATCACTGGGTTTACCGGAAATGAACTCTTGCTTCTAGGAAGACACAGAGCCTTTGGTTTCACTCCATTTGTGAAGGGAAATTCAGACCAGTGTTCTCATCTATGAAACATACTCTGTTTTAACGCAAGAAGCATGCTCTTCTCTCCAGCGTCTCCAATACAGCAAGAAACATGAGCATGCCCAGATAAAAAGAACTGTGTTTCTTACTCATACGGACTATATCTAGTTAAACTCTGCTTATGAAACTCTAACAAACCACAGCATCTCTTACATAGATGCTCTTTAGTTTATAGTGAAAAACGTGTTGGGTTCGTGAATTGTGTAAATTCATTCGAGCCTAAAAATCACTGGGTTTACCGGAAATGAACTCTTGCTTGTAGGAAGACACAGAGACATTGGTTTAACCCCGTTTCTGAAGGGAAATTCAGACCAGTGTTCCCATCCATGGAACATACTCTGTTTTAACGCAAGAAGCATCCTCTTCTGTCCAGAGTCTGCAATACAACAAGAAATATGGGCATGTCCAGAAAAAAAGACCTGTGTTTCCTACTCATACGGACCATATCTAGTTGAACTCTGCTTATGAAACTGTAACAAACCACAGCATGTCTTACATAGATGCTCTTTAGTTAATTGTGAAAATTGTGTTGGGTTCGTGAACTGTGTAAATTCATTAGAGGCGAAAAATCACTGGGTTTACCGGAAATGAACTCTTGCTTCTAGGAAGACATAGAGCCTTTGGTTTCACTCCATTTGTGAAGGGAAATTCAGACCAGTGTTCTCATCCATGAAACATACTCTGTTTTAACGCAAGAAGCATGCTCTTCTTTCTAGCATCTCCAATACAGCAAGAAACATGAGCATGCCCAGATAAAAAGAACAGTGTTTCTTACTCAAACAGACCATATCTAGTTAAACTCTGCTTATGAAACTCTAACAAACCACAGCATCTCTTACATAGATGCTCTATAGTTTATAGTAAAAAAAAGTGTTGGGTTCGTGAATTGTGTAAATTCATTCGAGCCTAAAAATCACTGGGTTTACCGGAAATGAACTCTTGCTTGTAGGAAGACACAGAGACATTGGTTTAACCCCGTTTCTGAAGGGAAATTCAGACCAGTGTTCCCATCCATGGAACATACTCTGTTTTAACGCAAGAAGCATCCTCTTCTGTCCAGAGTCTGCAATACAGCAAGAAACATGAGCATATCCAGAAAAAAAGATATGTGTTTCTTAATCATACGGACCATATCTAGTTAAACTCTGCTTATGAAACTCTAAAAAACCACGGCACGTCTTACATAGATGCTCTTTAGTTTGTAGTGAAAATCGTGTTGGGTTCGTGAACTGTGTAAATTCATTTGAGCCGAAAAATCTCTGGGTTTACCGGAAATGAACTCTTGCTTCTAGGAAGACACAGAGCCTTTGGTTTCACTCCATTTGTGAATGGAAATTCAGACCAGTGTTCTCATCCATGAAACATACTCTGTTTTAACGCAAGAAGCATGCTCTTCTTTCCAGCGTCTCCAATACAGCAAGAAACATGAGCATGCCCAGATAAAAAGAACTGTGTACCTTACTCATACAGACCATATCTAGTTAAACTCTGCTTATGAAACTCTAACAAACCACAGAATCTCTTACATAGATGCTCTTTAGTTTATAGTGAAAAACGTCTTGATTTCGTGAATTGTGTAAATTCATTTGAGCCGAAAAATCACTGGGTTTACCGGAAATGAACTCATGTTTGTAGGAAGACACAGAGCCTTTGGTTTAACTCCGTTTGTGAAGGGAAATTCAGACCAGAGTTCTCATCCATGAAAGACACTCTGTTTTAACGCAAGCAGCATCCTCTTCTGTCCAGAGTCACCAATACAGCAAGAAACATGAGCATGCCCAGAAATAAAGAACTGAGTTTCCGACACATACAGAGCATATCTAGTTGAACTCTGCTTATGAAACTGTAACAAACCACAGCATGTCTTACATAGATGCTCTTTAGTTAATAGTGAAAATCGTGTTGGGTTCGTGAACTGTGTAAATTCATTAGAGCCGAAAAATCACTGGGTTTACCGGAAATGAACTCTTGCTTCTAGGAAGACACAGAGCCTTTGGTTTCACTCCATTTGTGAAGGGAAATTCAGACCAGTGTTCTCATCCATGAAACATACTCTATTTTAACGCAAGAAGCATGCTCTTCTTTCCAGCGTCTCCAATACAGCATAAATATGAGCATGCCCAGATAAAAAGAACAGTGTTTCTTACTCAAACAGACCATATCTAGTTAAACTGTGCTTATGAAACTCTAACAATCCACAGAATCTCTTAAATAGATGCTCTTTAGTTTATAGTGAAAAACTTGTTGGGTTCGTGAATTGTGTAAATTCATTTGAGCCGAAAAATCACTGGGTTTACCGGAAATGAACTCTTGCTTGTAGGAAGACACAGAGTCTTTGGTTTAACTCCGTTTGTGAAGGGAAATTCAGACCAGAGTTCTCATCTATGAAAGACCCTCTGTTTTAACGCAAGCAGCATCCTCTTCTGTCCAGAGTCACCAATACAGCAAGAAACAGGAGCATGCCCAGATAAAAAGAACTGTGTTTCTTACTCATATGGACCATATCTAGTTAAACTCTGCTTATGAAACTCTAACAAACCACAGCATCTCTTACATAGATGCTCTTTAGTTTATAGTGTAAAACGTGTTGGGTTCGTGAATTGTGTAAATTCATTTGAGTCTAAAAATCACTGGGTTTACCGAAAGTGAACTCTTGCTTGTAGGAAGACACAGAGACATTGGTTTAACTCCGTTTCTGAAGGAAAATTCAGACCAGTGTTCCCATCCATGGAACATACTCTGTTTTAACGCAAGAAGCATCCTCTTCTGTCCAGAGTCTGCAATACAGCAAGAAACATGAGCATGCCCAGAAAAAAAGAACTGAGTTTCCGACACATACAGAGCATATCTAGTTGAACTCTGCTTATGGAACTGTAACAAACCACAGCATATCTTACATAGATGCTCTTTAGTTAATAGTGAAAATCGTGTTGGGTCGTGAACTGTGTAAATTTATTTGAGCCAAAAAATCACTGGGTTTACCGGAAATGAACTCTTGCTTCTAGGAAGACACAGAGCCTTTGGTTTCACTCCATTTGTAAAGGGAAATTCAGACCAGTGTTCTCATCTATGAAACATACTCTGTTTTAACGCAAGAAGCATGCTCTTCTTTCCAGCGTCTCCAATACAGCAAGAAACATGAGCATGCCCAGATAAAAAGAACTGTGTTTCTTACTCATACGGACTATATCTAGTTAAACTCTGCTTATGAAACTCTAACAAACCACAGCATCTCTTACATAGATGCTCTTTAGTTTATAGTGAAAAACGTGTTGGGTTCGTGAATTGTGTTAATTCATTCGAGCCTAAAAATCACTGGGTTTACCGGAAATGAACTCTTGCTTGTAGGAAGACACAGAGACATTGGTTTAACCCCGTTTCTGAAGGGAAATTCAGACCAGTGTTCCCATCCATGGAACATACTCTGTTTTAACGCAAGAAGCATCCTCTTCTGTCCAGAGTCTGCAATACAACAAGAAATATGGGCATGTCCAGAAAAAAAGACCTGTGTTTCCTACTCATACGGACCATATCTAGTTGAACTCTGCTTATGAAACTGTAACAAACCACAGCATGTCTTACATAGATGCTCTTTAGTTAATTGTGAAAATTGTGTTGGGTTCGTGAACTGTGTAAATTCATTAGAGGCGAAAAATCACTGGGTTTACCGGAAATGAACTCTTGCTTCTAGGAAGACATAGAGCCTTTGGTTTCACTCCATTTGTGAAGGGAAATTCAGACCAGTGTTCTCATCCATGAAACATACTCTGTTTTAACGCAAGAAGCATGCTCTTCTTTCTAGCATCTCCAATACAGCAAGAAACATGAGCATGCCCAGATAAAAAGAACAGTGTTTCTTACTCAAACAGACCATATCTAGTTAAACTCTGCTTATGAAACTCTAACAAACCACAGCATCTCTTACATAGATGCTCTATAGTTTATAGTAAAAAAAGTGTTGGGTTCGTGAATTGTGTAAATTCATTCGAGCCTAAAAATCACTGGGTTTACCGGAAATGAACTCTTGCTTGTAGGAAGACACAGAGACATTGGTTTAACCCCGTTTCTGAAGGGAAATTCAGACCAGTGTTCCCATCCATGGAACATACTCTGTTTTATCGCAAGAAGCATCCTCTTCTGTCCAGAGTCTGCAATACAGCAAGAAACATGAGCATATCCAGAAAAAAAGATATGTGTTTCTTAATCATACGGACCATATCTAGTTAAACTCTGCTTATGAAACTCTAAAAAACCATGGCACGTCTTACATAGATGCTCTTTAGTTTGTAGTGAAAATCGTGTTGGGTTCGTGAACTGTGTAAATTCATTTGAGCCGAAAAATCTCTGGGTTTACCGGAAATGAACTCTTGCTTCTAGGAAGACACAGAGCCTTTGGTTTCACTCCATTTGTGAATGGAAATTCAGACCAGTGTTCTCATCCATGAAACATACTCTGTTTTAACGCAAGAAGCATGCTCTTCTTTCCAGCGTCTCCAATACAGCAAGAAACATGAGCATGCCCAGATAAAAAGAACTGTGTACCTTACTCATACAGACCATATCTAGTTAAACTCTGCTTATGAAACTCTAACAAACCACAGAATCTCTTACATAGATGCTCTTTAGTTTATAGTGAAAAACGTCTTGATTTCGTGAATTGTGTAAATTCATTTGAGCCGAAAAATCACTGGGTTTACCGGAAATGAACTCATGTTTGTAGGAAGACACAGAGCCTTTGGTTTAACTCCGTTTGTGAAGGGAAATTCAGACCAGAGTTCTCATCCATGAAAGACACTCTGTTTTAACGCAAGGAGCATCCTCTTCTGTCCAGAGTCACCAATACAGCAAGAAACATGAGCATGCCCAGAAATAAAGAACTGAGTTTCCGACACATACAGAGCATATCTAGTTGAACTCTGCTTATGAAACTGTAACAAACCACAGCACGTCTTACATAGATGCTCTATAGTTAATAGTGAAAAACATGTTGGGTTCGTGAATTGTGTAAATTCATTTGAGCCGAAAAATCACTGGGTTATCTGGAAATGATCTCTTGCTTGTAGGAAGACACAGTGCCTTTGGTTTAACTCCGTTTGTGAAGGGAAATTCAGACCAGAGTTCTAATCCATGAAAGACCCTCAGTTTTAACGCAAGCAGCATCCTCTTCTGTCCAGAGTCTGCAATACAACAAGAAATATGGGCATGTCCAGAAAAAAAGAACTGTGTTTCCTACTCATACGGACCATATCTAGTTGAACTCTGCTTATGAACCTCTAACAAACCACAGCATGTCTTACATAGATGCTCTTTAGTTTATTGTGAAAATTGTGTTGGGTTCGTGAATTGTGTAAATTCATTTGAGCCTAAAAATCACTGGGTTTACCGGAAATGAACTCTTGCTTGTAGGAAGTCACAGAGACTTTGGTTTAACTCCGTTTCTGAAGGAAAATTCAGACCAGTCTTCTCATCCATGAAACACACTCTGTTTTAACGCAAGAAGCATGCTCTTCTTTCCAGCGTCGCCAATACAGCAAGAAACATGAGCATGCCCAGAAAAAAAGAACTGATTTCCGACACATACAGAGCATATCTAGTTGAACTCTGCTTATGAAACTGTAACAAACCACAGCATGTCTTACATAGATGCTCTTTAGTTAATAGTGAAAATCGTGTTGGGTTCGTGAACTGTGTAAATTCATTAGAGCCGAAAAATCACTGGGTTTACCGAAAGTGAACTCTTGCTTGTAGGAAGACACAGAGACATTGGTTTAACTCCGTTTCTGAAGGAAAATTCAGACCAGTGTTCCCATCCATGGAACATACTCTGTTTTAACGCAAGAAGCATCCTCTTCTGTCCAGAGTCTGCAATACAGCAAGAAACATGAGTATGCCCAGAAAAAAAGAACTGAGTTTCCGACACATACAGAGCATATCTAGTTGAACTCTGCTTATGGAACTGTAACAAACCACAGCATATCTTACATAGATGCTCTTTAGTTAATAGTGAAAATCGTGTTGGGTCGTGAACTGTGTAAATTTATTTGAGCCAAAAAATCACTGGGTTTACCGGAAATGAACTCTTGCTTCTAGGAAGACACAGAGCCTTTGGTTTCACTCCATTTGTGAAGGGAAATTCAGACCAGTGTTCTCATCTATGAAACATACTCTGTTTTAACGCAAGAAGCATGCTCTTCTTTCCAGCGTCTCCAATACAGCAAGAAACATGAGCATGCCCAGATAAAAAGAACTGTGTTTCTTACTCATACGGACTATATCTAGTTAAACTCTGCTTATGAAACTCTAACAAACCACAGCATCTCTTACATAGATGCTCTTTAGTTTATAGTGAAAAACGTGTTGGGTTCGTGAATTGTGTAAATTCATTTGAGCCTAAAAATCACTGGGTTTACCGGAAATGAACTCTTGCTTGTAGGAAGACACAGAGACATTGGTTTAACCCCGTTTCTGAAGGGAAATTCAGACCAGTGTTCCCATCCATGGAACATACTCTGTTTTAACGCAAGAAGCATCCTCTTCTGTCCAGAGTCTGCAATACAACAAGAAATATGGGCATGTCCAGAAAAAAAGACCTGTGTTTCCTACTCATACGGACCATATCTAGTTGAACTCTGCTTATGAAACTGTAACAAACCACAGCATGTCTTACATAGATGCTCTTTAGTTAATTGTGAAAATTGTGTTGGGTTCGTGAACTGTGTAAATTCATTAGAGGCGAAAAATCACTGGGTTTACCGGAAATGAACTCTTGCTTCTAGGAAGACATAGAGCCTTTGGTTTCACTCCATTTGTGAAGGGAAATTCAGACCAGTGTTCTCATCCATGAAACATACTCTGTTTTAACGCAAGAAGCATGCTCTTCTTTCTAGCATCTCCAATACAGCAAGAAACATGAGCATGCCCAGATAAAAAGAACAGTGTTTCTTACTCAAACAGACCATATCTAGTTAAACTCTGCTTATGAAACTCTAACAAACCACAGCATCTCTTACATAGATGCTCTATAGTTTATAGTAAAAAAAGTGTTGGGTTCGTGAATTGTGTAAATTCATTCGAGCCTAAAAATCACTGGGTTTACCGGAAATGAACTCTTGCTTGTAGGAAGACACAGAGACATTGGTTTAACCCCGTTTCTGAAGGGAAATTCAGACCAGTGTTCCCATCCATGGAACATACTCTGTTTTAACGCAAGAAGCATCCTCTTCTGTCCAGAGTCTGCAATACAGCAAGAAACATGAGCATATCCAGAAAAAAAGATATGTGTTTCTTAATCATACGGACCATATCTAGTTAAACTCTGCTTATGAAACTCTAAAAAACCACGGCACGTCTTACATAGATGCTCTTTAGTTTGTGGTGAAAATCGTGTTGGGTTCGTGAACTGTGTAAATTCATTTGAGCCGAAAAATCTCTGGGTTTACCGGAAATGAACTCTTGCTTCTAGGAAGACACAGAGTCTTTGGTTTAACTCCGTTTGTGAAGGGAAATTCAGACCAGAGTTCTCATCTATGAAAGACCCTCTGTTTTAACGCAAGCAGCATCCTCTTCTGTCCAGAGTCACCAATACAGCAAGAAACAGGAGCATGCCCAGATAAAAAGAACTGTGTTTCTTACTCATATTGACCATATCTAGTTAAACTCTGCTTATGAAACTCTAACAAACCACAGCATCTCTTACATAGATGCTCTTTAGTTTATAGTGTAAAACGTGTTGGGTTCGTGAATTGTGTAAATTCATTTGAGTCTAAAAATCACTGGGTTTACCGAAAGTGAACTCTTGCTTGTAGGAAGACACAGAGACATTGGTTTAACTCCGTTTCTGAAGGAAAATTCAGACCAGTGTTCCCATCCATGGAACATACTCTGTTTTAACGCAAGAAGCATCCTCTTCTGTCCAGAGTCTGCAATACAGCAAGAAACATGAGCATGCCCAGAAAAAAAGAACTGAGTTTCCGACACATACAGAGCATATCTAGTTGAACTCTGCTTATGGAACTGTAACAAACCACAGCATATCTTACATAGATGCTCTTTAGTTAATAGTGAAAATCGTGTTGGGTCGTGAACTGTGTAAATTTATTTGAGCCAAAAAATCACTGGGTTTACCGGAAATGAACTCTTGCTTCTAGGAAGACACAGAGCCTTTGGTTTCACTCCATTTGTGAAGGGAAATTCAGACCAGTGTTCTCATCTATGAAACATACTCTGTTTTAACGCAAGAAGCATGCTCTTCTTTCCAGCGTCTCCAATACAGCAAGAAACATGAGCATGCCCAGATAAAAAGAACTGTGTTTCTTACTCATACGGACTATATCTAGTTAAACTCTGCTTATGAAACTCTAACAAACCACAGCATCTCTTACATAGATGCTCTTTAGTTTATAGTGAAAAACGTCTTGGTTTCGTGAATTGTGTAAATTCATTCGAGCCGAAAAATCACTGGGTTTACCGGAAATGAACTCATGTTTGTAGGAAGACACAGAGCCTTTGGTTTAACTCCGTTTGTGAAGGGAAATTCAGACAGGTGTTCCCATCCATGGAACATACTCTGTTTTAACGCAAGAAGCATCCTCTTCTGTCCAGAATCTGCAATACAGCAAGAAACATGAGCATGCCCAGAAAAAAAGATATGTGTTTCTTAATCATACGGACCATATCTAGTTAAACTCTGCTTATGAAACTCTAAAAAACCACGGCACGTCTTACATAGATGCTCTTTAGTTTATAGTGAAAATCATGTTGGGTTCGTGAACTGTGTAAATTCATTTGAGCCGAAAAATCACTGGGTTTACCGGAAATGAACTCTTGCTTCTAGGAAGACACAGAGCCTTTGGTTTCACTCCATTTAAGAAAGGAAATTTAGACCAGTGTTCTCATCCATGAAACATACTCTGTTTTAACGCAAGAAGCATGCTCTTCTTTCCAGCGTCTCCAATACAGCAAGAAACATGAGCATGCCCAGATAAAAAGAACTGTGTACCTTACTCATACAGACCATATCTAGTTAAACTCTGCTTATGAAACTCTTACAAACCACAGCATCTCTTACATAGATGCTCTTTAGTTTATAGTGAAAACCTCTTGGTTTCGTGAATTGTGTAAATTCATTTGAGCCGAAAAATCACTGGGTTATCCGGAAATGATCTCTTGCTTGTAGGAAGACACAGAGCCTTTGGTTTAACTCCGTTTGTGAAGGGAAATTCAGACCAGAGTTCTAATCCATGAAAGACCATCAGTTTTAACGCAAGCAGCATCCTCTTCTGTCCAGAGTCTGCAATACAACAAGAAATATGGGCATGTCCAGAAAAAAAGACCTGTGTTTCCTACTCATACGGACCATATCTAGTTGAACTCTGCTTATGAAACTGTAACAAACCACAGCATGTCTTACATAGATGCTCTTTAGTTAATAGTGAAAATCGTGTTGGGTTCGTGAACTGTGTAAATTCATTAGAGCCGAAAAATCACTGGGTTTACCGGAAATGAACTCTTGCTTCTAGGAAGACACAGAGCCTTTGGTTTCACTTCATTTGTGAAGGGAAATTCAGACCAGTGTTCTCATCCATGAAACATACTCTGTTTTAACGCAAGAAGCATGCTATTCTCTCAGCGTCTCCAATACAGCAAGAAACATGAGTATGCCCAGATAAAAAGAACTGTGTTTCTTACTCATACAGACCATATCTAGTTAAAATCTGCTTATGTAACTCTAACAAACCACAGCATCTCTTACATAGATGCTCTTTAGTTTATAGTGAAAAACGTGTTGGGTTCGTGAATTGTGTAAATTCATTTGAGCCGAAAAATCACTGGGTTTACCGGAAATGAACTCTTGCTTGTAGGAAGACACAGAGCCTTTGGTTTAAGTCCGTTTGTGAAGGGAAATTCAGACCAGAGTTCTAATCCATGAAAGACCCTCAGTTTTAACGCAAGCAGCATCCTCTTCAGTTCAGAGTCTGCAATACAACAAGAAATATGGGCATGTCCAGAAAAAAAGACCTGTATTTCCTACTCATACGGACCATATCTAGTTGAACTCTGCTTATGAAACTGTAACAAACCACAGCATGTCTTACATAGATGCTCTTTAGTTAATTGTGAAAATTGTGTTGGGTTCGTGAACTGTGTAAATTCATTAGAGGCGAAAAATCACTGGGTTTACCGGAAATGAACTCTTGCTTCTAGGAAGACATAGAGCCTTTGGTTTCACTCCATTTGTGAAGGGAAATTCAGACCAGTGTTCTCATCCATGAAACATACTCTGTTTTAACGCAAGAAGCATGCTCTTCTTTCTAGCATCTCCAATACAGCAAGAAACATGAGCATGCCCAGATAAATAGAACAGTGTTTCTTATTCAAACAGACCATATCTAGTTAAACTCTGCTTATGAAACTCTAACAAACCACAGCATCTCTTACATAGATGCTCTATAGTTTATAGTAAAAAAAGTGTTGGGTTCGTGAATTGTGTAAATTCATTCGAGCCTAAAAATCACTGGGTTTACCGGAAATGAACTCTTGCTTGTAGGAAGACACAGAGACATTGGTTTAACCCCGTTTCTGAAGGGAAATTCAGACCAGTGTTCCCATCCATGGAACATACTCTGTTTTAACGCAAGAAGCATCCTCTTCTGTCCAGAGTCTGCAATACAGCAAGAAACATGAGCATATCCAGAAAAAAAGATATGTGTTTCTTAATCATACGGACCATATCTAGTTAAACTCTGCTTATGAAACTCTAAAAAACCACGGCACGTCTTACATAGATGCTCTTTAGTTTGTAGTGAAAATCGTGTTGGGTTCGTGAACTGTGTAAATTCATTTGAGCCGAAAAATCTCTGGGTTTACCGGAAATGAACTCTTGCTTCTAGGAAGACACAGAGCCTTTGGTTTCACTCCATTTGTGAATGGAAATTCAGACCAGTGTTCTCATCCATGAAACATACTCTGTTTTAACGCAAGAAGCATGCTCTTCTTTCCAGCGTCTCCAATACAGCAAGAAACATGAGCATGCCCAGATAAAAAGAACTGTGTACCTTACTCATACAGACCATATCTAGTTAAACTCTGCTTATGAAACTCTAACAAACCACAGAATCTCTTACATAGATGCTCTTTAGTTTATAGTGAAAAACGTCTTGATTTCGTGAATTGTGTAAATTCATTTGAGCCGAAAAATCACTGGGTTTACCGGAAATGAACTCATGTTTGTAGGAAGACACAGAGCCTTTGGTTTAACTCCGTTTGTGAAGGGAAATTCAGACCAGAGTTCTCATCCATGAAAGACACTCTGTTTTAACGCAAGCAGCATCCTCTTCTGTCCAGAGTCACCAATACAGCAAGAAACATGAGCATGCCCAGAAATAAAGAACTGAGTTTCCGACACATACAGAGCATATCTAGTTGAACTCTGCTTATGAAACTGTAACAAACCACAGCACGTCTTACATAGATGCTCTATAGTTAATAGTGAAAAACGTGTTGGGTTCGTGAATTGTGTAAATTCATTTGAGCCGAAAAATCACTGGGTTATCTGGAAATGATCTCTTGCTTGTAGGAAGACACAGTGCCTTTGGTTTAACTCCGTTTGTGAAGGGAAATTCAGACCAGAGTTCTAATCCATGAAAGACCCTCAGTTTTAACGCAAGCAGCATCCTCTTCTGTCCAGAGTCTGCAATACAACAAGAAATATGGGCATGTCCAGAAAAAAAGAACTGTGTTTCCTACTCATACGGACCATATCTAGTTGAACTCTGCTTATGAACCTCTAACAAACCACAGCATGTCTTACATAGATGCTCTTTAGTTTATTGTGAAAATTGTGTTGGGTTCGTGAATTGTGTAAATTCATTTGAGCCTAAAAATCACTGGGTTTACCGGAAATGAACTCTTGCTTGTAGGAAGTCACAGAGACTTTGGTTTAACTCCGTTTCTGAAGGAAAATTCAGACCAGTCTTCTCATCCATGAAACACACTCTGTTTTAACGCAAGAAGCATGCTCTTCTTTCCAGCGTCGCCAATACAGCAAGAAACATGAGCATGCCCAGAAAAAAAGAACTGATTTCCGACACATACAGAGCATATCTAGTTGAACTCTGCTTATGAAACTGTAACAAACCACAGCATGTCTTACATAGATGCTCTTTAGTTAATAGTGAAAATCGTGTTGGGTTCGTGAACTGTGTAAATTCATTAGAGCCGAAAAATCACTTGGTTTACCGGAAATGAACTCTTGCTTCTAGGAAGACACAGAGCCTTTGGTTTCACTCCATTTGTGAATGGAAATTCAGACCAGTGTTCTCATCCATGAAACATACTCTGTTTTAACGCAAGAAGCATGCTCTTCTTTCCAGCGTCTCCAATACAGCAAGAAACATGAGCATGCCCAGATAAAAAGAACTGTGTACCTTACTCATACAGACCATATCTAGTTAAACTCTGCTTATGAAACTCTAACAAACCACAGAATCTCTTACATAGATGCTCTTTAGTTTATAGTGAAAAACGTCTTGATTTCGTGAATTGTGTAAATTCATTTGAGCCGAAAAATCACTGGGTTTACCGGAAATGAACTCATGTTTGTAGGAAGACACAGAGCCTTTGGTTTAACTCCGTTTGTGAAGGGAAATTCAGACCAGAGTTCTCATCCATGAAAGACACTCTGTTTTAACGCAAGCAGCATCCTCTTCTGTCCAGAGTCACCAATACAGCAAGAAACATGAGCATGCCCATAAATAAAGAACTGAGTTTCCGACACATACAGAGCATATCTAGTTGAACTCTGCTTATGAAACTGTAACAAACCACAGCACGTCTTACATAGATGCTCTATAGTTAATAGTGAAAAACGTGTTGGGTTCGTGAATTGTGTAAATTCATTTGAGCCGAAAAATCACTGGGTTATCTGGAAATGATCTCTTGCTTGTAGGAAGACACAGTGCCTTTGGTTTAACTCCGTTTGTGAAGGGAAATTCAGACCAGAGTTCTAATCCATGAAAGACCCTCAGTTTTAACGCAAGCAGCATCCTCTTCTGTCCAGAGTCTGCAATACAACAAGAAATATGGGCATGTCCAGAAAAAAAGAACTGTGTTTCCTACTCATACGGACCATATCTAGTTGAACTCTGCTTATGAACCTCTAACAAACCACAGCATGTCTTACATAGATGCTCTTTAGTTTATTGTGAAAATTGTGTTGGGTTCGTGAATTGTGTAAATTCATTTGAGCCTAAAAATCACTGGGTTTACCGGAAATGAACTCTTGCTTGTAGGAAGTCACAGAGACTTTGGTTTAACTCCGTTTCTGAAGGAAAATTCAGACCAGTCTTCTCATCCATGAAACACACTCTGTTTTAACGCAAGAAGCATGCTCTTCTTTCCAGCGTCGCCAATACAGCAAGAAACATGAGCATGCCCAGAAAAAAAGAACTGATTTCCGACACATACAGAGCATATCTAGTTGAACTCTGCTTATGAAACTGTAACAAACCACAGCATGTCTTACATAGATGCTCTTTAGTTAATAGTGAAAATCGTGTTGGGTTCGTGAACTGTGTAAATTCATTAGAGCCGAAAAATCACTTGGTTTACAGGAAATGAACTCTTGCTTCTAGGAAGACACAGAGCCTTTGGTTTCACTCCATTTGTGAAGGGAAATTCAGACCAGTGTTCTCATCCATGAAACATACTCTATTTTAACGCAAGAAGCATGCTCTTCTTTCCAGCGTCTCCAATACAGCATAAATATGAGCATGCCCAGATAAAAAGAACAGTGTTTCTTACTCAAACAGACCATATCTAGTTAAACTGTGCTTATGAAACTCTAACAAACCACAGAATCTCTTAAATAGATGCTCTTTAGTTTATAGTGAAAAACGTGTTGGGTTCGTGAATTGTGTAAATTCATTTGAGCCTAAAAATCACTGGGTTTACCGGAAATGAACTCTTGCTTGTAGGAAGACACAGAGACATTGGTTTAACCCCGTTTCTGAAGGGAAATTCAGACCAGTGTTCCCATCCATGGAACATACTCTGTTTTAACGCAAGAAGCATCCTCTTCTGTCCAGAGTCTGCAATACAGCAAGAAACATGAGCATATCCAGAAAAAAAGATATGTGTTTCTTAATCAAACGGACCATATCTAGTTAAACTCTGCTTATGAAACTCTAAAAAACCACAGCACGTCTTACATAGATGCTCTTTAGTTTGTAGTGAAAATCGTGTTGGGTTCGTGAACTGTGTAAATTCATTTGAGCCGAAAAATCTCTGGGTTTACCGGAAATGAACTCTTGCTTCTAGGAAGACACAGAGCCTTTGGTTTCACTCCATTTGTGAATGGAAATTCAGACCAGTGTTCTCATCCATGAAACATACTCTGTTTTAACGCAAGAAGCATGCTCTTCTTTCCAGCGTCTACAATACAGCAAGAAACATGAGCATGCCCAGATAAAAAGAACTGTGTACCTTACTCATACAGACCATATCTAGTTAAACTCTGCTTATGAAACTCTAACAAACCACAGAATCTCTTACATAGATGCTCTTTAGTTTATAGTGAAAAACGTCTTGGTTTCGTGAATTGTGTAAATTCATTCGAGCCGAAAAATCACTGGGTTTACCGGAAATGAACTCATGTTTGTAGGAAGACACAGAGCCTTTGGTTTCACTCCGTTTGTGAAGGGAAATTCAGACAGGTGTTCCCATCCATGGAACATACTCTGTTTTAACGCAAGAAGCATCCTCTTCTGTCCAGAATCTGCAATACAGCAAGAAACATGAGCATGCCCAGAAAAAAAGATATGTGTTTCTTAATCATACGGACCATATCTAGTTAAACTCTGCTTATGAAACTCTAAAAAACCACGGCACGTCTTACATAGATGCTCTTTAGTTTATAGTGAAAACCTCTTGGTTTCGTGAATTGTGTAAATTCATTTGAGCCGAAAAATCACTGGGTTATCCGGAAATGATCTCTTGCTTGTAGGAAGACACAGAGCCTTTGGTTTAACTCCGTTTGTGAAGGGAAATTCAGACCAGAGTTCTAATCCATGAAAGACCATCAGTTTTAACGCAAGCAGCATCCTCTTCTGTCCAGAGTCTGCAATACAACAAGAAATATGGGCATGTCCAGAAAAAAAGACCTGTGTTTCCTACTCATACGGACCATATCTAGTTGAACTCTGCTTATGAAACTGTAACAAACCACAGCATGTCTTACATAGATGCTCTTTAGTTAATAGTGAAAATCGTGTTGGGTTCGTGAACTGTGTAAATTCATTAGAGCCGAAAAATCACTGGGTTTACCGGAAATGAACTCTTGCTTCTAGGAAGACACAGAGCCTTTGGTTTCACTTCATTTGTGAAGGGAAATTCAGACCAGTGTTCTCATCCATGAAACATACTCTGTTTTAACGCAAGAAGCATGCTATTCTTTCAGCGTCTCCAATACAGCAAGAAACATGAGTATGCCCAGATAAAAAGAACTGTGTTTCTTACTCATACAGACCATATCTAGTTAAAATCTGCTTATGTAACTCTAACAAACCACAGCATCTCTTACATAGATGCTCTTTAGTTTATAGTGAAAAACGTGTTGGGTTCGTGAATTGTGTAAATTCATTTGAGCCGAAAAATCACTGGGTTTACCGGAAATGAACTCTTGCTTGTAGGAAGACACAGAGCCTTTGGTTTAAGTCCGTTTGTGAAGGGAAATTCAGACCAGAGTTCTAATCCATGAAAGACCCTCAGTTTTAACGCAAGCAGCATCCTCTTCAGTTCAGAGTCTGCAATACAACAAGAAATATGGGCATGTCCAGAAAAAAAGACCTGTATTTCCTACTCATACGGACCATATCTAGTTGAACTCTGCTTATGAAACTGTAACAAACCACAGCATGTCTTACATAGATGCTCTTTAGTTAATTGTGAAAATTGTGTTGGGTTCGTGAACTGTGTAAATTCATTAGAGGCGAAAAATCACTGGGTTTACCGGAAATGAACTCTTGCTTCTAGGAAGACATAGAGCCTTTGGTTTCACTCCATTTGTGAAGGGAAATTCAGACCAGTGTTCTCATCCATGAAACATACTCTGTTTTAACGCAAGAAGCATGCTCTTCTTTCTAGCATCTCCAATACAGCAAGAAACATGAGCATGCCCAGATAAATAGAACAGTGTTTCTTACTCAAACAGACCATATCTAGTTAAACTCTGCTTATGAAACTCTAACAAACCACAGCATCTCTTACATAGATGCTCTATAGTTTATAGTAAAAAAAGTGTTGGGTTCGTGAATTGTGTAAATTCATTCGAGCCTAAAAATCACTGGGTTTACCGGAAATGAACTCTTGCTTGTAGGAAGACACAGAGACATTGGTTTAACCCCGTTTCTGAAGGGAAATTCAGACCAGTGTTCCCATCCATGGAACATACTCTGTTTTAACGCAAGAAGCATCCTCTTCTGTCCAGAGTCTGCAATACAGCAAGAAACATGAGCATATCCAGAAAAAAAGATATGTGTTTCTTAATCATACGGACCATATCTAGTTAAACTCTGCTTATGAAACTCTAAAAAACCACGGCACGTCTTACATAGATGCTCTTTAGTTTGTAGTGAAAATCGTGTTGGGTTCGTGAACTGTGTAAATTCATTTGAGCCGAAAAATCTCTGGGTTTACCGGAAATGAACTCTTGCTTCTAGGAAGACACAGAGCCTTTGGTTTCACTCCATTTGTGAATGGAAATTCAGACCAGTGTTCTCATCCATGAAACATACTCTGTTTTAACGCAAGAAGCATGCTCTTCTTTCCAGCGTCTCCAATACAGCAAGAAACATGAGCATGCCCAGATAAAAAGAACTGTGTACCTTACTCATACAGACCATATCTAGTTAAACTCTGCTTATGAAACTCTAACAAACCACAGAATCTCTTACATAGATGCTCTTTAGTTTATAGTGAAAAACGTCTTGATTTCGTGAATTGTGTAAATTCATTTGAGCCGAAAAATCACTGGGTTTACCGGAAATGAACTCATGTTTGTAGGAAGACACAGAGCCTTTGGTTTAACTCCGTTTGTGAAGGGAAATTCAGACCAGAGTTCTCATCCATGAAAGACACTCTGTTTTAACGCAAGCAGCATCCTCTTCTGTCCAGAGTCACCAATACAGCAAGAAACATGAGCATGCCCATAAATAAAGAACTGAGTTTCCGACACATACAGAGCATATCTAGTTGAACTCTGCTTATGAAACTGTAACAAACCACAGCACGTCTTACATAGATGCTCTATAGTTAATAGTGAAAAACGTGTTGGGTTCGTGAATTGTGTAAATTCATTTGAGCCGAAAAATCACTGGGTTATCTGGAAATGATCTCTTGCTTGTAGGAAGACACAGTGCCTTTGGTTTAACTCCGTTTGTGAAGGGAAATTCAGACCAGAGTTCTAATCCATGAAAGACCCTCAGTTTTAACGCAAGCAGCATCCTCTTCTGTCCAGAGTCTGCAATACAACAAGAAATATGGGCATGTCCAGAAAAAAAGAACTGTGTTTCCTACTCATACGGACCATATCTAGTTGAACTCTGCTTATGAACCTCTAACAAACCACAGCATGTCTTACATAGATGCTCTTTAGTTTATTGTGAAAATTGTGTTGGGTTCGTGAATTGTGTAAATTCATTTGAGCCTAAAAATCACTGGGTTTACCGGAAATGAACTCTTGCTTGTAGGAAGTCACAGAGACTTTGGTTTAACTCCGTTTCTGAAGGAAAATTCAGACCAGTCTTCTCATCCATGAAACACACTCTGTTTTAACGCAAGAAGCATGCTCTTCTTTCCAGCGTCGCCAATACAGCAAGAAACATGAGCATGCCCAGAAAAAAAGAACTGATTTCCGACACATACAGAGCATATCTAGTTGAACTCTGCTTATGAAACTGTAACAAACCACAGCATGTCTTACATAGATGCTCTTTAGTTAATAGTGAAAATCGTGTTGGGTTCGTGAACTGTGTAAATTCATTAGAGCCGAAAAATCACTTGGTTTACAGGAAATGAACTCTTGCTTCTAGGAAGACACAGAGCCTTTGGTTTCACTCCATTTGTGAAGGGAAATTCAGACCAGTGTTCTCATCCATGAAACATACTCTATTTTAACGCAAGAAGCATGCTCTTCTTTCCAGCGTCTCCAATACAGCATAAATATGAGCATGCCCAGATAAAAAGAACAGTGTTTCTTACTCAAACAGACCATATCTAGTTAAACTGTGCTTATGAAACTCTAACAAACCACAGAATCTCTTAAATAGATGCTCTTTAGTTTATAGTGAAAAACGTGTTGGGTTCGTGAATTGTGTAAATTCATTTGAGCCGAAAAATCACTGGGTTTACCGGAAATGAACTCTTGCTTGTAGGAAGACACAGAGTCTTTGGTTTAACTCCGTTTGTGAAGGGAAATTCAGACCCGAGTTCTCATCTATGAAAGACCCTCTGTTTTAACGCAAGCAGCATCCTCTTCTGTCCAGAGTCACCAATACAGCAAGAAACAGGAGCATGCCCAGATAAAAAGAACTGTGTTTCTTACTCATATGGACCATATCTAGTTAAACTCTGCTTATGAAACTCTAACAAACCACAGCATCTCTTACATAGATGCTCTTTAGTTTATAGTGTAAAACGTGTTGGGTTCGTGAATTATGTAAATTCATTTGAGTCTAAAAATCACTGGGTTTACCGGAAGTGAACTCTTGCTTGTAGGAAGACACAGAGACATTGGTTTAACTCCGTTTCTGAAGGAAAATTCAGACCAGTGTTCCCATCCATGGAACATACTCTGTTTTAACGCAAGAAGCATCCTCTTCTGTCCAGAGTCTGCAATACAGCAAGAAACATGAGCATGCCCAGAAAAAAAGAACTGAGTTTCCGACACATACAGAGCATATCTAGTTGAACTCTGCTTATGGAACTGTAACAAACCACAGCATATCTTACATAGATGCTCTTTAGTTAATAGTGAAAATCGTGTTGGGTCGTGAACTGTGTAAATTTATTTGAGCCAAAAAATCACTGGGTTTACCGGAAATGAACTCTTGCTTCTAGGAAGACACAGAGCCTTTGGTTTCACTCCATTTGTGAAGGGAAATTCAGACCAGTGTTCTCATCTATGAAACATACTCTGTTTTAACGCAAGAAGCATGTTCTTCTTTCCAGCGTCTCCAATACAGCAAGAAACATGAGCATGCCCAGATAAAAAGAACTGTGTTTCTTACTCATACGGACTATATCTAGTTAAACTCTGCTTATGAAACTGTAACAAACCACAGCATGTCTTACATAGATGCTCTTTAGTTAATAGTGAAAATCGTGTTGGGTTCGTGAACTGTGTAAATTCATTTGAGCCGAAAAATCAATGGGTTTACCGGAAATGAACTCTTGCTTCTAGGAAGACACAGAGCCTTTGGTTTCACTCCTCTTTGAAGGGAAATTCAGACCAGTGTTCTCATCCATGAAACATACTCTTTTTAACGCAAGAAGCATGCTCTTCTTTCCATCGTCTCCAATACAGCAAGAAACATGAGTATGCCCAGATAAAAAGAACTGTGTTTCTTACTCATACAGACCATATCTAGTTAAACTCTGCTTATGAAACTCTAACAAACCACAGAATCTCTTACATAGATGCTCTTTAGTTTATAGTGAAAAACTTGTTTGTTTCGTGAATTGTGTAAATTCATTTGAGCCGAAAAATCACTGGGTTTACCGGAAATGAACTCTTGCTTGTAGGAAGACACAGAGCCTTTGGTTTAACTCCGTTTGTGAAGGGAAATTCAGACCAGAGTTCTCATCTATGAAAGACCCTCTGTTTTAACTCAAGCAGCATCCTCTTCTGTCCAGAGTCACCAATACAGCAAGAAACAGGAGCATGCTCAGATAAAAAGAACTGTGTTTCTTACTCATATGCACCATATCTAGTTATACTCTGCTTATGAAACTCTAACAAACCACAGCATCTCTTACGTAGATGCTCTTTAGTTTATAGTGAAAAACGTGTTGGGTTCGTGAATTGTGTAAATTCATTTGAGTCTAAAAATCACTGGGTTTACCGGAAGTGAACTCTTGCTTGTAGGAAGACACAGAGACATTGGTTTAACTCCGTTTCTGAAGGAAAATTCAGACCAGTGTTCCCATCCATGGAACATACTCTGTTTTAACGCAAGAAGCATCCTCTTCTGTCCAGAGTCTGCAATACAGCAAGAAACATGAGCATGCCTAGAAAAAAAGAAATGTGTTTCTTAATCATACGGACCATATCTAGTTAAACTCTGCTTATGAAACACTAAAAAACCACAGCATGTCTTACATAGATGCTCTTTAGTTCATAGTGAAAATCGTGTTGGGTTCGTGAACTGTGTAAATTCATTTGAGCCGAACAATCACTGGGTTTACCGGAAATGAACTCTTGCTTCTAGGAAGACACAGAGCCTTTGGTTTCACTCCATTTGTGAAGGGAAATTCAGACCAGTGTTCTCATCCATGAAACATACTCTGTTTTAACGCAAGAAGCATGCTCTTCTTTCTATCGTCTCCAATACAGCAAGAAACATGAGCATGCCAGATAAAAAGAACTGTTCCTTACTCATACAGACCATATCTAGTTAAACTCTTCTTATAAAATTCTAACAAACCACAGCATCTCTTACATAGATGCTCTTTAGTTTATAGTGAAAAACGTGTTGGGTTCGTGAATTGCGTAAATTCATTTGAGCCGAAAAATCACTGGGTTTACCGGAAATGATCTCTTGCTTGTAGGAAGACACAGAGCTTTGGTTTAACTCCGTTTGTGTAGGGAAATTCAGACCAGAGTTCTCATCCATGAAAGAACCTCAGTTTTAATGCAAGCAGCATCCTCTTCTGTCCAGAGTCTGCAATACAACAATAAATATGAGCATGTCCAGAAAAAAGAACTGTGTTTCCTACTCATACGCACCATATCTAGTTGAACTCTGCTTATGAAACTGTAACAAACCACAGCATGTCTTACATAGATGCTCTTAGGTTAATTGTGAAAATTGTTTTTGGTTCGTGAACTGTGTAAATTCATTTGAGCCTAAAAATCACTGGGTTTACCGGAAATGAACTCTTGCTTGTAGGAAGTCACAGAGACTTTGGTTTAACTCCGTTTCTGAAGGAAAATTCAGACCAGTCTTCTCATCCATGAAACACACTCTGTATTAACGCAAGAAGCATGCTCTTCTTTCCAGCGTCGCCAATACAACAAGAAACATGAGCATGCCCAGAAAAAAAGAACTGTGTTTCAGACACATACAGAGCATATATAGTTGAACTCTGCCTATGAAACTGTAACAAACCACAGCATGTCTTACATAGATGCTCTTTAGTTAATAGTGAAAATTGTGTTGGGTTTCGTGAACTGTGTAAATTCATTTGAGCCGAAAAATTACTGGGTTTACCGGAAGTGAATTCTTGCCTGTAGTAACACACAGAGCCTTTGGTTTCACTCCGTTTGTGAAGGGAAATTCAGACCAGAGATCTCATCCATGAAAGACCCTCAGTTTTAACACAAGCAGCATCCTCTTCTGTCCAGAGTCTTCAATACAGCAAGAAATATGAGCATGTCCAGAAAAAAAGACCTGTGTTTCCTACTCATACGGACCATATCTAGTTGAACTCTGCTTATGAAACTGTAACAAACCACAGCATCTCTTACATACATGCTCTTTAGTTAATAGTGAAAAACATGTTGGCTTCGTGAACTGTGTACATTCATTTGAGCCGAAAAATCACTGGGTTTACCGGAAATGAACTCTTGCTTCTAGGAAGACACAGAGCCTTTGGTTTCACTCCATTTGTGAAGGGAAATTCAGACCAGTGTTCTCATCTATGAAACATACTCTGTTTTAACGCAAGAAGCATGCTCTTCTTTCCAGCGTCTCCAATACAGCAAGAAACATGAGCATGCCCAGATAAAAAGAACTGTGTTTCTTACTCATACGGACTATATCTAGTTAAACTCTGCTTATGAAACTGTAACAAACCACAGCATGTCTTACATAGATGCTCTTTAGTTAATAGTGAAAATCGTGTTGGGTTCGTGAACTGTGTAAATTCATTTGAGCCGAAAAATCAATGGGTTTACCGGAAATGAACTCTTGCTTCTAGGAAGACACAGAGCCTTTGGTTTCACTCCTCTTTGAAGGGAAATTCAGACCAGTGTTCTCATCCATGAAACATACTCTTTTTAACGCAAGAAGCATGCTCTTCTTTCCATCGTCTCCAATACAGCAAGATACATGAGTATGCCCAGATAAAAAGAACTGTGTTTCTTACTCATACAGACCATATCTAGTTAAACTCTGCTTATGAAACTCTAACAAACCACAGAATCTCTTACATAGATGCTCTTTAGTTTATAGTGAAAAACTTGTTTGTTTCGTGAATTGTGTAAATTCATTTGAGCCGAAAAATCACTGGGTTTACCGGAAATGAACTCTTGCTTGTAGGAAGACACAGAGCCTTTGGTTTAACTCCGTTTGTGAAGGGAAATTCAGACCAGAGTTCTCATCTATGAAAGACCCTCTGTTTTAACTCAAGCAGCATCCTCTTCTGTCCAGAGTCACCAATACAGCAAGAAACAGGAGCATGCCCAGATAAAAAGAACTGTGTTTCTTACTCATATGCACCATATCTAGTTAAACTCTGCTTATGAAACTCTAACAAACCACAGCATCTCTTACATAGATGCTCTTTAGTTTATAGTGAAAAACGTGTTGGGTTCGTGAATTGTGTAAATTCATTTGAGTCTAAAAATCACTGGGTTTACCGGAAGTGAACTCTTGCTTGTAGGAAGACACAGAGACATTGGTTTAACTCCGTTTCTGAAGGAAAATTCAGACCAGTGTTCCCATCCATGGAACATACTCTGTTTTAACGCAAGAAGCATCCTCTTCTGTCCAGAGTCTGCAATACAGCAAGAAACATGAGCATGCCTAGAAAAAAAGAAATGTGTTTCTTAATCATACGGACCATATCTAGTTAAACTCTGCTTATGAAACACTAAAAAACCACAGCATGTCTTACATAGATGCTCTTTAGTTCATAGTGAAAATCGTGTTGGGTTCGTGAACTGTGTAAATTCATTTGAGCCGAACAATCACTGGGTTTACCGGAAATGAACTCTTGCTTCTAGGAAGACACAGAGCCTTTGGTTTCACTCCATTTGTGAAGGGAAATTCAGACCAGTGTTCTCATCCATGAAACATACTCTGTTTTAACGCAAGAAGCATGCTCTTCTTTCTATCGTCTCCAATACAGCAAGAAACATGAGCATGCCAGATAAAAAGAACTGTTCCTTACTCATACAGACCATATCTAGTTAAACTCTTCTTATAAAATTCTAACAAACCACAGCATCTCTTACATAGATGCTCTTTAGTTTATAGTGAAAAACGTGTTGGGTTCGTGAATTGCGTAAATTCATTTGAGCCGAAAAATCACTGGGTTTACCGGAAATGATCTCTTGCTAGTAGGAAGACACAGAGCTTTGGTTTAACTCCGTTTGTGTAGGGAAATTCAGACCAGAGTTCTCATCCATGAAAGAACCTCAGTTTTAATGCAAGCAGCATCCTCTTCTGTCCAGAGTCTGCAATACAACAATAAATATGAGCATGTCCAGAAAAAAGAACTGTGTTTCCTACTCATACGCACCATATCTAGTTGAACTCTGCTTATGAAACTGTAACAAACCACAGCATGTCTTACATAGATGCTCTTAGGTTAATTGTGAAAATTGTTTTTGGTTCGTGAACTGTGTAAATTCATTTGAGCCTAAAAATCACTGGGTTTACCGGAAATGAACTCTTGCTTGTAGGAAGTCACAGAGACTTTGGTTTAACTCCGTTTCTGAAGGAAAATTCAGACCAGTCTTCTCATCCATGAAACACACTCTGTATTAACGCAAGAAGCATGCTCTTCTTTCCAGCGTCGCCAATACAGCAAGAAACATGAGCATGCCCAGAAAAAAAGAACTGTGTTTCAGACACATACAGAGCATATATAGTTGAACTCTGCCTATGAAACTGTAACAAACCACAGCATGTCTTACATAGATGCTCTTTAGTTAATAGTGAAAATTGTGTTGGGTTTCGTGAACTGTGTAAATTCATTTGAGCCGAAAAATTACTGGGTTTACCGGAAGTGAATTCTTGCCTGTAGTAAGACACAGAGCCTTTGGTTTCACTCCGTTTGTGAAGGGAAATTCAGACCAGAGATCTCATCCATGAAAGACCCTCAGTTTTAACACAAGCAGCATCCTCTTCTGTCCAGAGTCTGCAATACAGCAAGAAATATGAGCATGTCCAGAAAAAATGAACTGTGTTTCCTACTCATACGGACCATATCTAGTTGAACTCTGCTTATGAAACTGTAACAAACCACAGCATCTCTTACATACATGCTCTTTAGTTAATAGTGAAAAACGTGTTGGCTTCGTGAACTGTGTACATTCATTTGAGCCGAAAAATCACTGGGTTTACCGGAAATGAACTCTTGCTTGTAGGAAGACACAGAGACATTAGTTTACCTCCGTTTCTGAAGGATAATTCAGACCAGAGATCTCATCCATGAAAGACCCTCAGTTTTAACACAAGCAGCATCCTCTTCTGTCCAGAGTCTTCAATACAGCAAGAAATATGAGCATGTCCAGAAAAAAAGACCTGTGTTTCCTACTCATACGGACCATATCTTTTTGAACTCTGCTTATGAAACTGTAACAAACCACAGCATCTCTTACATACATGCTCTTTAGTTAATAGTGAAAAACATGTTGGCTTCGTGAACTGTGTACATTCATTTGAGCCGAAAAATCACTGGGTTTACCGGAAATGAACTCTTGCTTGTAGGAAGACACAGAGACATTAGTTTACCTCCGTTTCTGAAGGATAATTCAGACCAGTGTACCCATCCATGGAACATACTCTGTTTTAACGCAAGAAGCATCCTCTTCTGTCCAGATTCTACAATACAGCAAGAAACATGATCATGCCCAGAAAAAAAGAAATGTGTTTCTTAATCATACGGACCATATCTAGTTAAACTCTGCTTATGAAACTCCTAAAAAAACACAGCATGTCTTACATAGATGCTCTTTAGTTTATAGTGAAAATCGTGTTTGGTTCGTGAACTGTGTAAATTCATTTGAGCCAAAAAAACACTGGGTTTACCGGAAATGAACTCTAGCTTTTAGGACAACACAGAGCCTTTGGTTTCACTCCATTTGTGAAGGGAAATTCAGACAAGTGGTCTCATCCATGAAACATACTCTGTTTTATCGCAAGAAGCATGCTCTTCTTTCCAGCGTCTCCAATACAGCAAGAAACATGAGCATGCCCAGATAAAAAGAACTGTGTTTCTTACTCATACATACCATATCTAGTTAAACTCTGCTTATGAAACTCTAACAAACCACAGAATCTCTTACATAGATGCTCTTTATTTTATAGTGAAAAACTTGTTGGTTTTGCGAATTGTGTAAATTCATTTGAGCTGAAAAATCACTGGGTTTGCCGGAAATGAACTCTTGCTTGTAGGAAGACACAGAGCCTTTGGTTTAACTCCGTTTGTGAAGGGAAATTCAGACCAGAGTTCTCATCCATGAAAGACCCTCTGTTTTATCTGAAGCAGCATCCTCTTCTGTCCAGAGTCACCAATACAGCAAGAAACAGGAGCATGCACAGATAAAAAGAACTGTGTTTTTTACTCATAGGGACCATATCTAGTTAAACTCTGCTTATGAAACTCTAACAAACCACAGCATCTCTTACATAGATGCTCTTTACTTTATAGTGAAAAACGTGTTGCATTCGTGAATTGTGTAAATTGATTTGAGCCTAAAAATCACTGTGTTTACCGGAAAGGAACTCTTGCTTGTAGGAAGACACAGAGTCATTGGTTTAACTCCGTTTCTGAAGGAAAATTCAGACCAGTGTTCCCATCCAAGGAACATACTCTGTTTTAACGCAAGCAGCATCCCCTTCTGTCCAGAGTCTGCAATACAGCAAGAAACAGGAGCATGCCCAGAAAAAAAGAAATGTGTTTCTTAATCATACGGACCATATCTAGTTAAACTCTGCTTTTGAAACTCTAAAAAACACAGCATGTCTTACATAGATGCTCTTTAGTTTATAGTGAAAATCGTGTTGTGTTCTCGAACTGTGTAAATTCATTTGAGCCGAAAAATCACTGGGTTTACCGGAAATGAACTCTTGCTTGTAGGAAGACACAGAGACATTAGTTTACCTCCGTTTCTGAAGGATAATTCAGACCAGTGTACCCATCCATGGAACATACTCTGTTTTAACGCAAGAAGCATCCTCTTCTGTCCAGATTCTACAATACAGCAAGAAACATGATCATGCCCAGAAAAAAAGAAATGTGTTTCTTAATCATACGGACCATATCTAGTTAAACTCTGCTTATGAAACTCCTAAAAAAACACAGCATGTCTTACATAGATGCTCTTTAGTTTATAGTGAAAATCGTGTTTGGTTCGTGAACTGTGTAAATTCATTTGAGCCAAAAAAACACTGGGTTTACCGGAAATGAACTCTAGCTTTTAGGACAACACAGAGCCTTTGGTTTCACTCCATTTGTGAAGGGAAATTCAGACAAGTGGTCTCATCCATGAAACATACTCTGTTTTATCGCAAGAAGCATGCTCTTCTTTCCAGCGTCTCCAATACAGCAAGAAACATGAGCATGCCCAGATAAAAAGAACTGTGTTTCTTACTCATACATACCATATCTAGTTAAACTCTGCTTATGAAACTCTAACAAACCACAGAATCTCTTACATAGATGCTCTTTATTTTATAGTGAAAAACTTGTTGGTTTTGCGAATTGTGTAAATTCATTTGAGCTGAAAAATCACTGGGTTTGCCGGAAATGAACTCTTGCTTGTAGGAAGACACAGAGCCTTTGGTTTAACTCCGTTTGTGAAGGGAAATTCAGACCAGAGTTCTCATCCATGAAAGACCCTCTGTTTTATCTGAAGCAGCATCCTCTTCTGTCCAGAGTCACCAATACAGCAAGAAACAGGAGCATGCACAGATAAAAAGAACTGTGTTTTTTACTCATAGGGACCATATCTAGTTAAACTCTGCTTATGAAACTCTAACAAACCACAGCATCTCTTACATAGATGCTCTTTACTTTATAGTGAAAAACGTGTTGCATTCGTGAATTGTGTAAATTGATTTGAGCCTAAAAATCACTGTGTTTACCGGAAAGGAACTCTTGCTTGTAGGAAGACACAGAGTCATTGGTTTAACTCCGTTTCTGAAGGAAAATTCAGACCAGTGTTCCCATCCAAGGAACATACTCTGTTTTAACGCAAGCAGCATCCCCTTCTGTCCAGAGTCTGCAATACAGCAAGAAACAGGAGCATGCCCAGAAAAAAAGAAATGTGTTTCTTAATCATACGGACCATATCTAGTTAAACTCTGCTTTTGAAACTCTAAAAAACACAGCATGTCTTACATAGATGCTCTTTAGTTTATAGTGAAAATCGTGTTGTGTTCTCGAACTGTGTAAATTCATTTGAGCCGAAAAATCACTGGGTTTACCGGAAATGAACTCTTGCTTGTAGGAAGACACAGAGACATTAGTTTACCTCCGTTTCTGAAGGATAATTCAGACCAGTGTACCCATCCATGGAACATACTCTGTTTTAACGCAAGAAGCATCCTCTTCTGTCCAGATTCTACAATACAGCAAGAAACATGATCATGCCCAGAAAAAAAGAAATGTGTTTCTTAATCATACGGACCATATCTAGTTAAACTCTGCTTATGAAACTCCTAAAAAAACACAGCATGTCTTACATAGATGCTCTTTAGTTTATAGTGAAAATCGTGTTTGGTTCGTGAACTGTGTAAATTCATTTGAGCCAAAAAAACACTGGGTTTACCGGAAATGAACTCTAGCTTTTAGGACAACACAGAGCCTTTGGTTTCACTCCATTTGTGAAGGGAAATTCAGACAAGTGGTCTCATCCATGAAACATACTCTGTTTTATCGCAAGAAGCATGCTCTTCTTTCCAGCGTCTCCAATACAGCAAGAAACATGAGCATGCCCAGATAAAAAGAACTGTGTTTCTTACTCATACATACCATATCTAGTTAAACTCTGCTTATGAAACTCTAACAAACCACAGAATCTCTTACATAGATGCTCTTTATTTTATAGTGAAAAACTTGTTGGTTTTGCGAATTGTGTAAATTCATTTGAGCTGAAAAATCACTGGGTTTGCCGGAAATGAACTCTTGCTTGTAGGAAGACACAGAGCCTTTGGTTTAACTCCGTTTGTGAAGGGAAATTCAGACCAGAGTTCTCATCCATGAAAGACCCTCTGTTTTATCTGAAGCAGCATCCTCTTCTGTCCAGAGTCACCAATACAGCAAGAAACAGGAGCATGCACAGATAAAAAGAACTGTGTTTTTTACTCATAGGGACCATATCTAGTTAAACTCTGCTTATGAAACTCTAACAAACCACAGCATCTCTTACATAGATGCTCTTTACTTTATAGTGAAAAACGTGTTGCATTCGTGAATTGTGTAAATTGATTTGAGCCTAAAAATCACTGGGTTTACCGGAAATGAACTCTTGCTTCTAGGAAGACACAGAGCCTTTGGTTTCACTCCATTTGTGAAGGGAAATTCAGACCAGTGTTCTCATCTATGAAACATACTCTGTTTTAACGCAAGAAGCATGCTCTTCTTTCCAGCGTCTCCAATACAGCAAGAAACATGAGCATGCCCAGATAAAAAGAACTGTGTTTCTTACTCATACGGACTATATCTAGTTAAACTCTGCTTATGAAACTGTAACAAACCACAGCATGTCTTACATAGGTGCTCTTTAGTTAATAGTGAAAATCGTGTTGGGTTCGTGAACTGTGTAAATTCATTTGAGCCGAAAAATCAATGGGTTTACCGGAAATGAACTCTTGCTTCTAGGAAGACACAGAGCCTTTGGTTTCACTCCTCTTTGAAGGGAAATTCAGACCAGTGTTCTCATCCATGAAACATACTCTTTTTAACGCAAGAAGCATGCTCTTCTTTCCATCGTCTCCAATACAGCAAGATACATGAGTATGCCCAGATAAAAAGAACTGTGTTTCTTACTCATACAGACCATATCTAGTTAAACTCTGCTTATGAAACTCTAACAAACCACAGAATCTCTTACATAGATGCTCTTTAGTTTATAGTGAAAAACTTGTTTGTTTCGTGAATTGTGTAAATTCATTTGAGCCGAAAAATCACTGGGTTTACCGGAAATGAACTCTTGCTTGTAGGAAGACACAGAGCCTTTGGTTTAACTCCGTTTGTGAAGGGAAATTCAGACCAGAGTTCTCATCTATGAAAGACCCTCTGTTTTAACTCAAGCAGCATCCTCTTCTGTCCAGAGTCACCAATACAGCAAGAAACAGGAGCATGCCCAGATAAAAAGAACTGTGTTTCTTACTCATATGCACCATATCTAGTTAAACTCTGCTTATGAAACTCTAACAAACCACAGCATCTCTTACATAGATGCTCTTTAGTTTATAGTGAAAAACGTGTTGGGTTCGTGAATTGTGTAAATTCATTTGAGTCTAAAAATCACTGGGTTTACCGGAAGTGAACTCTTGCTTGTAGGAAGACACAGAGACATTGGTTTAACTCCGTTTCTGAAGGAAAATTCAGACCAGTGTTCCCATCCATGGAACATACTCTGTTTTAACGCAAGAAGCATCCTCTTCTGTCCAGAGTCTGCAATACAGCAAGAAACATGAGCATGCCTAGAAAAAAAGAAATGTGTTTCTTAATCATACGGACCATATCTAGTTAAACTCTGCTTATGAAACACTAAAAAACCACAGCATGTCTTACATAGATGCTCTTTAGTTCATAGTGAAAATCGTGTTGGGTTCGTGAACTGTGTAAATTCATTTGAGCCGAACAATCACTGGGTTTACCGGAAATGAACTCTTGCTTCTAGGAAGACACAGAGCCTTTGGTTTCACTCCATTTGTGAAGGGAAATTCAGACCAGTGTTCTCATCCATGAAACATACTCTGTTTTAACGCAAGAAGCATGCTCTTCTTTCTATCGTCTCCAATACAGCAAGAAACATGAGCATGCCAGATAAAAAGAACTGTTCCTTACTCATACAGACCATATCTAGTTAAACTCTTCTTATAAAATTCTAACAAACCACAGCATCTCTTACATAGATGCTCTTTAGTTTATAGTGAAAAACGTGTTGGGTTCGTGAATTGCGTAAATTCATTTGAGCCGAAAAATCACTGGGTTTACCGGAAATGATCTCTTGCTAGTAGGAAGACACAGAGCTTTGGTTTAACTCCGTTTGTGTAGGGAAATTCAGACCAGAGTTCTCATCCATGAAAGAACCTCAGTTTTAATGCAAGCAGCATCCTCTTCTGTCCAGAGTCTGCAATACAACAATAAATATGAGCATGTCCAGAAAAAAGAACTGTGTTTCCTACTCATACGCACCATATCTAGTTGAACTCTGCTTATGAAACTGTAACAAACCACAGCATGTCTTACATAGATGCTCTTAGGTTAATTGTGAAAATTGTTTTTGGTTCGTGAACTGTGTAAATTCATTTGAGCCTAAAAATCACTGGGTTTACCGGAAATGAACTCTTGCTTGTAGGAAGTCACAGAGACTTTGGTTTAACTCCGTTTCTGAAGGAAAATTCAGACCAGTCTTCTCATCCATGAAACACACTCTGTATTAACGCAAGAAGCATGCTCTTCTTTCCAGCGTCGCCAATACAGCAAGAAACATGAGCATGCCCAGAAAAAAAGAACTGTGTTTCAGACACATACAGAGCATATATAGTTGAACTCTGCCTATGAAACTGTAACAAACCACAGCATGTCTTACATAGATGCTCTTTAGTTAATAGTGAAAATTGTGTTGGGTTTCGTGAACTGTGTAAATTCATTTGAGCCGAAAAATTACTGGGTTTACCGGAAGTGAATTCTTGCCTGTAGTAAGACACAGAGCCTTTGGTTTCACTCCGTTTGTGAAGGGAAATTCAGACCAGAGATCTCATCCATGAAAGACCCTCAGTTTTAACACAAGCAGCATCCTCTTCTGTCCAGAGTCTGCAATACAGCAAGAAATATGAGCATGTCCAGAAAAAATGAACTGTGTTTCCTACTCATACGGACCATATCTAGTTGAACTCTGCTTATGAAACTGTAACAAACCACAGCATCTCTTACATACATGCTCTTTAGTTAATAGTGAAAAACGTGTTGGCTTCGTGAACTGTGTACATTCATTTGAGCCGAAAAATCACTGGGTTTACCGGAAATGAACTCTTGCTTGTAGGAAGACACAGAGACATTAGTTTACCTCCGTTTCTGAAGGATAATTCAGACCAGAGATCTCATCCATGAAAGACCCTCAGTTTTAACACAAGCAGCATCCTCTTCTGTCCAGAGTCTTCAATACAGCAAGAAATATGAGCATGTCCAGAAAAAAAGACCTGTGTTTCCTACTCATACGGACCATATCTAGTTGAACTCTGCTTATGAAACTGTAACAAACCACAGCATCTCTTACATACATGCTCTTTAGTTAATAGTGAAAAACATGTTGGCTTCGTGAACTGTGTACATTCATTTGAGCCGAAAAATCACTGGGTTTACCGGAAATGAACTCTTGCTTGTAGGAAGACACAGAGACATTAGTTTACCTCCGTTTCTGAAGGATAATTCAGACCAGTGTACCCATCCATGGAACATACTCTGTTTTAACGCAAGAAGCATCCTCTTCTGTCCAGATTCTACAATACAGCAAGAAACATGATCATGCCCAGAAAAAAAGAAATGTGTTTCTTAATCATACGGACCATATCTAGTTAAACTCTGCTTATGAAACTCCTAAAAAAACACAGCATGTCTTACATAGATGCTCTTTAGTTTATAGTGAAAATCGTGTTTGGTTCGTGAACTGTGTAAATTCATTTGAGCCAAAAAAACACTGGGTTTACCGGAAATGAACTCTAGCTTTTAGGACAACACAGAGCCTTTGGTTTCACTCCATTTGTGAAGGGAAATTCAGACAAGTGGTCTCATCCATGAAACATACTCTGTTTTATCGCAAGAAGCATGCTCTTCTTTCCAGCGTCTCCAATACAGCAAGAAACATGAGCATGCCCAGATAAAAAGAACTGTGTTTCTTACTCATACATACCATATCTAGTTAAACTCTGCTTATGAAACTCTAACAAACCACAGAATCTCTTACATAGATGCTCTTTATTTTATAGTGAAAAACTTGTTGGTTTTGCGAATTGTGTAAATTCATTTGAGCTGAAAAATCACTGGGTTTGCCGGAAATGAACTCTTGCTTGTAGGAAGACACAGAGCCTTTGGTTTAACTCCGTTTGTGAAGGGAAATTCAGACCAGAGTTCTCATCCATGAAAGACCCTCTGTTTTATCTGAAGCAGCATCCTCTTCTGTCCAGAGTCACCAATACAGCAAGAAACAGGAGCATGCACAGATAAAAAGAACTGTGTTTTTTACTCATAGGGACCATATCTAGTTAAACTCTGCTTATGAAACTCTAACAAACCACAGCATCTCTTACATAGATGCTCTTTACTTTATAGTGAAAAACGTGTTGCATTCGTGAATTGTGTAAATTGATTTGAGCCTAAAAATCACTGTGTTTACCGGAAAGGAACTCTTGCTTGTAGGAAGACACAGAGTCATTGGTTTAACTCCGTTTCTGAAGGAAAATTCAGACCAGTGTTCCCATCCAAGGAACATACTCTGTTTTAACGCAAGCAGCATCCCCTTCTGTCCAGAGTCTGCAATACAGCAAGAAACAGGAGCATGCCCAGAAAAAAAGAAATGTGTTTCTTAATCATACGGACCATATCTAGTTAAACTCTGCTTTTGAAACTCTAAAAAACACAGCATGTCTTACATAGATGCTCTTTAGTTTATAGTGAAAATCGTGTTGTGTTCTCGAACTGTGTAAATTCATTTGAGCCGAAAAATCACTGGGTTTACCGGAAATGAACTCTTGCTTGTAGGAAGACACAGAGACATTAGTTTACCTCCGTTTCTGAAGGATAATTCAGACCAGTGTACCCATCCATGGAACATACTCTGTTTTAACGCAAGAAGCATCCTCTTCTGTCCAGATTCTACAATACAGCAAGAAACATGATCATGCCCAGAAAAAAAGAAATGTGTTTCTTAATCATACGGACCATATCTAGTTAAACTCTGCTTATGAAACTCCTAAAAAAACACAGCATGTCTTACATAGATGCTCTTTAGTTTATAGTGAAAATCGTGTTTGGTTCGTGAACTGTGTAAATTCATTTGAGCCAAAAAAACACTGGGTTTACCGGAAATGAACTCTAGCTTTTAGGACAACACAGAGCCTTTGGTTTCACTCCATTTGTGAAGGGAAATTCAGACAAGTGGTCTCATCCATGAAACATACTCTGTTTTATCGCAAGAAGCATGCTCTTCTTTCCAGCGTCTCCAATACAGCAAGAAACATGAGCATGCCCAGATAAAAAGAACTGTGTTTCTTACTCATACATACCATATCTAGTTAAACTCTGCTTATGAAACTCTAACAAACCACAGAATCTCTTACATAGATGCTCTTTATTTTATAGTGAAAAACTTGTTGGTTTTGCGAATTGTGTAAATTCATTTGAGCTGAAAAATCACTGGGTTTGCCGGAAATGAACTCTTGCTTGTAGGAAGACACAGAGCCTTTGGTTTAACTCCGTTTGTGAAGGGAAATTCAGACCAGAGTTCTCATCCATGAAAGACCCTCTGTTTTATCTGAAGCAGCATCCTCTTCTGTCCAGAGTCACCAATACAGCAAGAAACAGGAGCATGCACAGATAAAAAGAACTGTGTTTTTTACTCATAGGGACCATATCTAGTTAAACTCTGCTTATGAAACTCTAACAAACCACAGCATCTCTTACATAGATGCTCTTTACTTTATAGTGAAAAACGTGTTGCATTCGTGAATTGTGTAAATTGATTTGAGCCTAAAAATCACTGTGTTTACCGGAAAGGAACTCTTGCTTGTAGGAAGACACAGAGTCATTGGTTTAACTCCGTTTCTGAAGGAAAATTCAGACCAGTGTTCCCATCCAAGGAACATACTCTGTTTTAACGCAAGCAGCATCCCCTTCTGTCCAGAGTCTGCAATACAGCAAGAAACAGGAGCATGCCCAGAAAAAAAGAAATGTGTTTCTTAATCATACGGACCATATCTAGTTAAACTCTGCTTTTGAAACTCTAAAAAACACAGCATGTCTTACATAGATGCTCTTTAGTTTATAGTGAAAATCGTGTTGTGTTCTCGAACTGTGTAAATTCATTTGAGCCGAAAAATCACTGGGTTTACCGGAAATGAACTCTTGCTTCTACGAAGACACAGAGCCTTTGGTTTCACTCCATTTGTGAAGGGAAATTCAGACCAGTGTTCTCATCCATGAAACATACTCTGTTTTATCGCAAGAAGCATGCTCTTCTTTCCAGCGTCTCCAATGCAGCAAGAAACATGAGCACGCCCAGATAAAAAGAACTGTGTTTCTTACTCATACAGACCATATCCAGTTAAACTCTGCTTATGAAACTCTAACAAACCACAGAATCTCTTACATAGATGCTCTTTAGTTTATAGTGAAAAACTTGTTGGTTTCGTGAATTGTGTAAATTCATTTGAGCCGAAAAATCACTGGGTTTACCGGAAATGAACTCTTGCTTGTAGGAAGACACAGAGACATTGGTTTAACTCCATTTCTGAAGGAAAATTCAGACCAGTGTTCCCATCCATGGAACATACTCTGTTTTAATGCAAGAAGCATCCTCTTCTGTCCAGATTCTGCAATACAGCAAGAAACATGAGCATGCCTAGAAAAAAAGAAATGTGTTTCTTAATCATACGGACCATATCTAGTTAAACTCTGCTTATGAAACACTAAAAAACCACAGCATGTCTTACATAGATGCTCTTTAGTTAATAGTGAAAATCGTGTTGGTTTCGTGAACTGTGTAAATTCATTTGAGCCGAAAAATCACTGGGTTTACTGGAAATGAACTCTTGCTTCTAGGAAGACACAGAGCCTTTGGTTTCACTCCATTTGTGAAGGGAAATTCAGACCAGTGTTCTCATCCATGAAACATACTCTGTTTTAACGCAAGAAGCATGCTCTTCTTTCTAGCGTCTCCAATACAGCAAGAAACATGAGCATGCCAGATAAAAAGAACTGTTTCTTACTCATACAGACCATATCTAGTTAAACTCTTCTTATAAAACTCTAACAAACCACAGCATCTCTTACATAGATGCTCTTTAGTTAATTGTGAAAATTGTGTTTGGTTCGTGAACTGTGTAAATTCATTTGAGCCTAAAAATCACTGGGTTTACCGGAAATGAACTCTTGCTTGTAGGAAGTCACAGAGACATTGGTTTAACTCCATTTCTGAAGGAAAATTCAGACCAGTGTTCCCATCCATGGAACATACTCTGTTTTAAATCAAGAAGCATCCTCTTCTGTCCAGATTCTGCAATACAGCAAGAAACATGAGCATGCCTAGAAAAAAAGAAATGTGTTTCTTAATCATACGGACCATATCTAGTTAAACTCTGCTTATGAAACACTAAAAAACCACAGCATGTCTTACATAGATGCTCTTTAGTTAATAGTGAAAATCGTGTTGGGTTCGTGAACTGTGTAAATTCATTTGAGCCGAAAAATCACTGGGTTTACTGGAAATGAACTCTTGCTTCTAGGAAGACACAGAGCCATTGGTTTCACTCCATTTGTGAAGGGAAATTCAGACCAGTGTTCTCATCCATGAAACATACTCTGTTTTAACGCAAGAAGCATGCTCTTCTTTCTAGCGTCTCCAATACAGCAAGAAACATGAGCATGCCAGATAAAAAGAACTGTTTCTTACTCATACAGACCATATCTAGTTAAACTCTTCTTATAAAACTCTAACAAACCACAGCATCTCTTACATAGATGCTCTTTAGTTAATTGTGAAAATTGTGTTTGGTTCGTGAACTGTGTAAATTCATTTGAGCCTAAAAATCACTGGGTTTACCGGAAATGAACTCTTGCTTGTAGGAAGTCACAGAGACTTTGGTTTAACTCCGTTTCTGAAGGAAAATTCAGACCAGTCTTCTCATCCATGAAACACACTCTGTATTAACGCAAGAAGCATGCTCTTCTTTCCAGCGTCGCCAATACAGCAAGAAACATGAGCATGCCCAGAAAAAAAGAACTGTGTTTCCGACACATACAGAGCATATATAGTTGAACTCTGCTTATGAAACTGTAACAAACCACAGCATGTCTTACATAGATGCTCTTTAGTTAATAGTGAAAATTGTGTTGGGTTTCGTGAACTGTGTAAATTCATTTGAGCCGAATAATTACTGGGTTTACCGGAAATGAATTCTTGCTTGTAGTAAGACACAGAGCCTTTGGTTTCACTCCGTTTGTGAAGGGAAATTCAGACCAGAGTTCTCATCCATGAAAGACCCTCTGTTTTATCTTAAGCAGCATCCTCTTCTGTCCAGAGTCACCAATACAGCAAGAAACAGGAGCATGCGCAGATAAAAAGAACTGTGTTTCTTACTCATTCGGACCATATCTTGTTAAACTCTGCTTATGAAACTCTAACAAACCACAGCATCTCTTACATAGATGCTCTTTACTTTATAGTGAAAACGTGTTGCATTCGTGAATTGTGTAAATTCATTTGAGCCTAAAAATCACTGGGTTTACCGGAAAGGAACTCTTGCTTGTAGGAAGACACAGAGTCATTGGTTTAACTCCGTTTCTGAAGGAAAATTCAGACCAGTGTTCCCATCCAAGGAACATACTCTGTTTTAACGCAAGCAGCATCCCCTTCTGTCCAGAGTCTGCAATACAGCAAGAAACATGAGCATGCCCAGAAAAAAAGAAATGTGTTTCTTAATCATACGGACCATATCTAGTTAAACTCTGCTTTTGAAACTCTAAAAAACACAGCATGTCTTACATAGATGCTCTTTACTTTATAGTGAAAATCGTGTTGTGTTCTCGAACTGTGTAAATTCATTTGAGCCGAAAAATCACTGGGTTTACCGGAAATGAACTCTTGCTTGTAGGAAGACACAGAGACATTAGTTTACCTCCGTTTCTGAAGGATAATTCAGACCAGTGTACCCATCCATGGAACATACTCTGTTTTAACGCAAGAAGCATCCTCTTCTGTCCAGATTCTACAATACAGCAAGAAACATGATCATGCCCAGAAAAAAAGAAATGTGTTTCTTAATCATACGGACCATATCTAGTTAAACTCTGCTTATGAAACTCCTAAAAAAACACAGCATGTCTTACATAGATGCTCTTTAGTTTATAGTGAAAATCGTGTTTGGTTCGTGAACTGTGTAAATTCATTTGAGCCAAAAAAACACTGGGTTTACCGGAAATGAACTCTAGCTTTTAGGACAACACAGAGCCTTTGGTTTCACTCCATTTGTGAAGGGAAATTCAGACAAGTGGTCTCATCCATGAAACATACTCTGTTTTATCGCAAGAAGCATGCTCTTCTTTCCAGCGTCTCCAATACAGCAAGAAACATGAGCATGCCCAGATAAAAAGAACTGTGTTTCTTACTCATACATACCATATCTAGTTAAACTCTGCTTATGAAACTCTAACAAACCACAGAATCTCTTACATAGATGCTCTTTATTTTATAGTGAAAAACTTGTTGGTTTTGCGAATTGTGTAAATTCATTTGAGCTGAAAAATCACTGGGTTTGCCGGAAATGAACTCTTGCTTGTAGGAAGACACAGAGCCTTTGGTTTAACTCCGTTTGTGAAGGGAAATTCAGACCAGAGTTCTCATCCATGAAAGACCCTCTGTTTTATCTGAAGCAGCATCCTCTTCTGTCCAGAGTCACCAATACAGCAAGAAACAGGAGCATGCACAGATAAAAAGAACTGTGTTTTTTACTCATAGGGACCATATCTAGTTAAACTCTGCTTATGAAACTCTAACAAACCACAGCATCTCTTACATAGATGCTCTTTACTTTATAGTGAAAAACGTGTTGCATTCGTGAATTGTGTAAATTGATTTGAGCCTAAAAATCACTGTGTTTACCGGAAAGGAACTCTTGCTTGTAGGAAGACACAGAGTCATTGGTTTAACTCCGTTTCTGAAGGAAAATTCAGACCAGTGTTCCCATCCAAGGAACATACTCTGTTTTAACGCAAGCAGCATCCCCTTCTGTCCAGAGTCTGCAATACAGCAAGAAACAGGAGCATGCCCAGAAAAAAAGAAATGTGTTTCTTAATCATACGGACCATATCTAGTTAAACTCTGCTTTTGAAACTCTAAAAAACACAGCATGTCTTACATAGATGCTCTTTAGTTTATAGTGAAAATCGTGTTGTGTTCTCGAACTGTGTAAATTCATTTGAGCCGAAAAATCACTGGGTTTACCGGAAATGAACTCTTGCTTCTACGAAGACACAGAGCCTTTGGTTTCACTCCATTTGTGAAGGGAAATTCAGACCAGTGTTCTCATCCATGAAACATACTCTGTTTTATCGCAAGAAGCATGCTCTTCTTTCCAGCGTCTCCAATGCAGCAAGAAACATGAGCACGCCCAGATAAAAAGAACTGTGTTTCTTACTCATACAGACCATATCCAGTTAAACTCTGCTTATGAAACTCTAACAAACCACAGAATCTCTTACATAGATGCTCTTTAGTTTATAGTGAAAAACTTGTTGGTTTCGTGAATTGTGTAAATTCATTTGAGCCGAAAAATCACTGGGTTTACCGGAAATGAACTCTTGCTTGTAGGAAGACACAGAGACATTGGTTTAACTCCATTTCTGAAGGAAAATTCAGACCAGTGTTCCCATCCATGGAACATACTCTGTTTTAATGCAAGAAGCATCCTCTTCTGTCCAGATTCTGCAATACAGCAAGAAACATGAGCATGCCTAGAAAAAAAGAAATGTGTTTCTTAATCATACGGACCATATCTAGTTAAACTCTGCTTATGAAACACTAAAAAACCACAGCATGTCTTACATAGATGCTCTTTAGTTAATAGTGAAAATCGTGTTGGTTTCGTGAACTGTGTAAATTCATTTGAGCCGAAAAATCACTGGGTTTACTGGAAATGAACTCTTGCTTCTAGGAAGACACAGAGCCTTTGGTTTCACTCCATTTGTGAAGGGAAATTCAGACCAGTGTTCTCATCCATGAAACATACTCTGTTTTAACGCAAGAAGCATGCTCTTCTTTCTAGCGTCTCCAATACAGCAAGAAACATGAGCATGCCAGATAAAAAGAACTGTTTCTTACTCATACAGACCATATCTAGTTAAACTCTTCTTATAAAACTCTAACAAACCACAGCATCTCTTACATAGATGCTCTTTAGTTAATTGTGAAAATTGTGTTTGGTTCGTGAACTGTGTAAATTCATTTGAGCCTAAAAATCACTGGGTTTACCGGAAATGAACTCTTGCTTGTAGGAAGTCACAGAGACATTGGTTTAACTCCATTTCTGAAGGAAAATTCAGACCAGTGTTCCCATCCATGGAACATACTCTGTTTTAAATCAAGAAGCATCCTCTTCTGTCCAGATTCTGCAATACAGCAAGAAACATGAGCATGCCTAGAAAAAAAGAAATGTGTTTCTTAATCATACGGACCATATCTAGTTAAACTCTGCTTATGAAACACTAAAAAACCACAGCATGTCTTACATAGATGCTCTTTAGTTAATAGTGAAAATCGTGTTGGGTTCGTGAACTGTGTAAATTCATTTGAGCCGAAAAATCACTGGGTTTACTGGAAATGAACTCTTGCTTCTAGGAAGACACAGAGCCATTGGTTTCACTCCATTTGTGAAGGGAAATTCAGACCAGTGTTCTCATCCATGAAACATACTCTGTTTTAACGCAAGAAGCATGCTCTTCTTTCTAGCGTCTCCAATACAGCAAGAAACATGAGCATGCCAGATAAAAAGAACTGTTTCTTACTCATACAGACCATATCTAGTTAAACTCTTCTTATAAAACTCTAACAAACCACAGCATCTCTTACATAGATGCTCTTTAGTTAATTGTGAAAATTGTGTTTGGTTCGTGAACTGTGTAAATTCATTTGAGCCTAAAAATCACTGGGTTTACCGGAAATGAACTCTTGCTTGTAGGAAGTCACAGAGACTTTGGTTTAACTCCGTTTCTGAAGGAAAATTCAGACCAGTCTTCTCATCCATGAAACACACTCTGTATTAACGCAAGAAGCATGCTCTTCTTTCCAGCGTCGCCAATACAGCAAGAAACATGAGCATGCCCAGAAAAAAAGAACTGTGTTTCCGACACATACAGAGCATATATAGTTGAACTCTGCTTATGAAACTGTAACAAACCACAGCATGTCTTACATAGATGCTCTTTAGTTAATAGTGAAAATTGTGTTGGGTTTCGTGAACTGTGTAAATTCATTTGAGCCGAATAATTACTGGGTTTACCGGAAATGAATTCTTGCTTGTAGTAAGACACAGAGCCTTTGGTTTCACTCCGTTTGTGAAGGGAAATTCAGACCAGAGTTCTCATCCATGAAAGACCCTCTGTTTTATCTTAAGCAGCATCCTCTTCTGTCCAGAGTCACCAATACAGCAAGAAACAGGAGCATGCGCAGATAAAAAGAACTGTGTTTCTTACTCATTCGGACCATATCTTGTTAAACTCTGCTTATGAAACTCTAACAAACCACAGCATCTCTTACATAGATGCTCTTTACTTTATAGTGAAAACGTGTTGCATTCGTGAATTGTGTAAATTCATTTGAGCCTAAAAATCACTGGGTTTACCGGAAAGGAACTCTTGCTTGTAGGAAGACACAGAGTCATTGGTTTAACTCCGTTTCTGAAGGAAAATTCAGACCAGTGTTCCCATCCAAGGAACATACTCTGTTTTAACGCAAGCAGCATCCCCTTCTGTCCAGAGTCTGCAATACAGCAAGAAACATGAGCATGCCCAGAAAAAAAGAAATGTGTTTCTTAATCATACGGACCATATCTAGTTAAACTCTGCTTTTGAAACTCTAAAAAACACAGCATGTCTTACATAGATGCTCTTTACTTTATAGTGAAAATCGTGTTGTGTTCTCGAACTGTGTAAATTCATTTGAGCCGAAAAATCACTGGGTTTACCGGAAATGAACTCTTGCTTGTAGGAAGACACAGAGACATTAGTTTACCTCCGTTTCTGAAGGATAATTCAGACCAGTGTACCCATCCATGGAACATACTCTGTTTTAACGCAAGAAGCATCCTCTTCTGTCCAGATTCTACAATACAGCAAGAAACATGATCATGCCCAGAAAAAAAGAAATGTGTTTCTTAATCATACGGACCATATCTAGTTAAACTCTGCTTATGAAACTCCTAAAAAAACACAGCATGTCTTACATAGATGCTCTTTAGTTTATAGTGAAAATCGTGTTTGGTTCGTGAACTGTGTAAATTCATTTGAGCCAAAAAAACACTGGGTTTACCGGAAATGAACTCTAGCTTTTAGGACAACACAGAGCCTTTGGTTTCACTCCATTTGTGAAGGGAAATTCAGACAAGTGGTCTCATCCATGAAACATACTCTGTTTTATCGCAAGAAGCATGCTCTTCTTTCCAGCGTCTCCAATACAGCAAGAAACATGAGCATGCCCAGATAAAAAGAACTGTGTTTCTTACTCATACATACCATATCTAGTTAAACTCTGCTTATGAAACTCTAACAAACCACAGAATCTCTTACATAGATGCTCTTTATTTTATAGTGAAAAACTTGTTGGTTTTGCGAATTGTGTAAATTCATTTGAGCTGAAAAATCACTGGGTTTGCCGGAAATGAACTCTTGCTTGTAGGAAGACACAGAGCCTTTGGTTTAACTCCGTTTGTGAAGGGAAATTCAGACCAGAGTTCTCATCCATGAAAGACCCTCTGTTTTATCTGAAGCAGCATCCTCTTCTGTCCAGAGTCACCAATACAGCAAGAAACAGGAGCATGCACAGATAAAAAGAACTGTGTTTTTTACTCATAGGGACCATATCTAGTTAAACTCTGCTTATGAAACTCTAACAAACCACAGCATCTCTTACATAGATGCTCTTTACTTTATAGTGAAAAACGTGTTGCATTCGTGAATTGTGTAAATTGATTTGAGCCTAAAAATCACTGTGTTTACCGGAAAGGAACTCTTGCTTGTAGGAAGACACAGAGTCATTGGTTTAACTCCGTTTCTGAAGGAAAATTCAGACCAGTGTTCCCATCCAAGGAACATACTCTGTTTTAACGCAAGCAGCATCCCCTTCTGTCCAGAGTCTGCAATACAGCAAGAAACAGGAGCATGCCCAGAAAAAAAGAAATGTGTTTCTTAATCATACGGACCATATCTAGTTAAACTCTGCTTTTGAAACTCTAAAAAACACAGCATGTCTTACATAGATGCTCTTTAGTTTATAGTGAAAATCGTGTTGTGTTCTCGAACTGTGTAAATTCATTTGAGCCGAAAAATCACTGGGTTTACCGGAAATGAACTCTTGCTTCTACGAAGACACAGAGCCTTTGGTTTCACTCCATTTGTGAAGGGAAATTCAGACCAGTGTTCTCATCCATGAAACATACTCTGTTTTATCGCAAGAAGCATGCTCTTCTTTCCAGCGTCTCCAATGCAGCAAGAAACATGAGCACGCCCAGATAAAAAGAACTGTGTTTCTTACTCATACAGACCATATCCAGTTAAACTCTGCTTATGAAACTCTAACAAACCACAGAATCTCTTACATAGATGCTCTTTAGTTTATAGTGAAAAACTTGTTGGTTTCGTGAATTGTGTAAATTCATTTGAGCCGAAAAATCACTGGGTTTACCGGAAATGAACTCTTGCTTGTAGGAAGACACAGAGCCTTTGGTTTAACTCCGTTTGTGAAGGGAAATTCAGGCCAGAGTTCTCATCCATGAATGACCCTCTGTTTTAACGCAAGCAGCATCCTCTTCTGTCCAGAGTCATCAATACAGCAAGAAAGAGGAGCATGCCCAGATAAAAAGAAGTGTGTTTCTTACTCATACGGACCATATCTAGTTAAACTCTGCTTATGAAACTCTAACAAGCCACAGCATCTCTTACATAGATGCTCTTTAGTTTATAGTGAAAACCGTGTTGGGTTCGTGAATTGTGTAAATTCATTTGAGCCTAAAAATCACTGGGTTTACCGGAAATGAACTCTTGCTTGTAGGAAGACACAGAGACATTGGTTTAACTCCATTTCTGAAGGAAAATTCAGACCAGTGTTCCCATCCATGGAACATACTCTGTTTTAATGCAAGAAGCATCCTCTTCTGTCCAGAGTCTGCAATACAGCAAGAAACATGAGCATGCCTAGAAAAAAAGAAATGTGTTTCTTAATCATACGGACCATATCTAGTTAAACTCTGCTTATGAAACACTAAAAAACCACAGCATGTCTTACATAGATGCTCTTTAGTTAATAGTGAAAATCGTGTTGGTTTCGTGAACTGTGTAAATTCATTTGAGCCGAAAAATCACTGGGTTTACTGGAAATGAACTCTTGCTTCTAGGAAGACACAGAGCCTTTGGTTTCACTCCATTTGTGAAGGGAAATTCAGACCAGTGTTCTCATCCATGAAACATACTCTGTTTTAACGCAAGAAGCATGCTCTTCTTTCTAGCGTCTCCAATACAGCAAGAAACATGAGCATGCCAGATAAAAAGAACTGTTTCTTACTCATACAGACCATATCTAGTTAAACTCTTCTTATAAAACTCTAACAAACCACAGCATCTCTTACATAGATGCTCTTTAGTTAATTGTGAAAATTGTGTTTGGTTCGTGAACTGTGTAAATTCATTTGAGCCTAAAAATCACTGGGTTTACCGGAAATGAACTCTTGCTTGTAGGAAGTCACAGAGACATTGGTTTAACTCCATTTCTGAAGGAAAATTCAGACCAGTGTTCCCATCCATGGAACATACTCTGTTTTAATGCAAGAAGCATCCTCTTCTGTCCAGATTCTGCAATACAGCAAGAAACATGAGCATGCCTAGAAAAAAAGAAATGTGTTTCTTAATCATACGGACCATATCTAGTTAAACTCTGCTTATGAAACACTAAAAAACCACAGCATGTCTTACATAGATGCTCTTTAGTTAATAGTGAAAATCGTGTTGGGTTCGTGAACTGTGTAAATTCATTTGAGCCGAAAAATCACTGGGTTTACTGGAAATGAACTCTTGCTTCTAGGAAGACACAGAGCCATTGGTTTCACTCCATTTGTGAAGGGAAATTCAGACCAGTGTTCTCATCCATGAAACATACTCTGTTTTAACGCAAGAAGCATGCTCTTCTTTCTAGCGTCTCCAATACAGCAAGAAACATGAGCATGCCAGATAAAAAGAACTGTTTCTTACTCATACAGACCATATCTAGTTAAACTCTTCTTATAAAACTCTAACAAACCACAGCATCTCTTACATAGATGCTCTTTAGTTAATTGTGAAAATTGTGTTTGGTTCGTGAACTGTGTAAATTCATTTGAGCCTAAAAATCACTGGGTTTACCGGAAATGAACTCTTGCTTGTAGGAAGTCACAGAGACTTTGGTTTAACTCCGTTTCTGAAGGAAAATTCAGACCAGTCTTCTCATCCATGAAACACACTCTGTATTAACGCAAGAAGCATGCTCTTCTTTCCAGCGTCGCCAATACAGCAAGAAACATGAGCATGCCCAGAAAAAAAGAACTGTGTTTCCGACACATACAGAGCATATATAGTTGAACTCTGCTTATGAAACTGTAACAAACCACAGCATGTCTTACATAGATGCTCTTTAGTTAATAGTGAAAATTGTGTTGGGTTTCGTGAACTGTGTAAATTCATTTGAGCCGAATAATTACTGGGTTTACCGGAAATGAATTCTTGCTTGTAGTAAGACACAGAGCCTTTGGTTTCACTCCGTTTGTGAAGGGAAATTCAGACCAGAGTTCTCATCCATGAAAGACCCTCTGTTTTATCTTAAGCAGCATCCTCTTCTGTCCAGAGTCACCAATACAGCAAGAAACAGGAGCATGCGCAGATAAAAAGAACTGTGTTTCTTACTCATTCGGACCATATCTTGTTAAACTCTGCTTATGAAACTCTAACAAACCACAGCATCTCTTACATAGATGCTCTTTACTTTATAGTGAAAACGTGTTGCATTCGTGAATTGTGTAAATTCATTTGAGCCTAAAAATCACTGGGTTTACCGGAAAGGAACTCTTGCTTGTAGGAAGACACAGAGTCATTGGTTTAACTCCGTTTCTGAAGGAAAATTCAGACCAGTGTTCCCATCCAAGGAACATACTCTGTTTTAACGCAAGCAGCATCCCCTTCTGTCCAGAGTCTGCAATACAGCAAGAAACATGAGCATGCCCAGAAAAAAAGAAATGTGTTTCTTAATCATACGGACCATATCTAGTTAAACTCTGCTTTTGAAACTCTAAAAAACACAGCATGTCTTACATAGATGCTCTTTACTTTATAGTGAAAATCGTGTTGTGTTCTCGAACTGTGTAAATTCATTTGAGCCGAAAAATCACTGGGTTTACCGGAAATGAACTCTTGCTTCTACGAAGACACAGAGCCTTTGGTTTCACTCCATTTGTGAAGGGAAATTCAGACCAGTGTTCTCATCCATGAAACATACTCTGTTTTATCGCAAGAAGCATGCTCTTCTTTCCAGCGTCTCCAATGCAGCAAGAAACATGAGCACGCCCAGATAAAAAGAACTGTGTTTCTTACTCATACAGACCATATCCAGTTAAACTCTGCTTATGAAACTCTAACAAACCACAGAATCTCTTACATAGATGCTCTTTAGTTTATAGTGAAAAACTTGTTGGTTTCGTGAATTGTGTAAATTCATTTGAGCTGAAAAATCACTGGGTTTACCGGAAATGAACTCTTGCTTGTAGGAAGACACAGAGCCTTTGGTTTAACTCCGTTTGTGAAGGGAAATTCAGGCCAGAGTTCTCATCCATGAATGACCCTCTGTTTTAACGCAAGCAGCATCCTCTTCTGTCCAGAGTCATCAATACAGCAAGAAAGAGGAGCATGCCCAGATAAAAAGAAGTGTGTTTCTTACTCATACGGACCATATCTAGTTAAACTCTGCTTATGAAACTCTAACAAGCCACAGCATCTCTTACATAGATGCTCTTTAGTTTATAGTGAAAACCGTGTTGGGTTCGTGAATTGTGTAAATTCATTTGAGCCTAAAAATCACTGGGTTTACCGGAAATGAACTCTTGCTTGTAGGAAGACACAGAGACATTGGTTTAACTCCATTTCTGAAGGAAAATTCAGACCAGTGTTCCCATCCATGGAACATACTCTGTTTTAATGCAAGAAGCATCCTCTTCTGTCCAGATTCTGCAATACAGCAAGAAACATGAGCATGCCTAGAAAAAAAGAAATGTGTTTCTTAATCATACGGACCATATCTAGTTAAACTCTGCTTATGAAACACTAAAAAACCACAGCATGTCTTACATAGATGCTCTTTAGTTAATAGTGAAAATCGTGTTGGGTTCGTGAACTGTGTAAATTCATTTGAGCCGAAAAATCACTGGGTTTACTGGAAATGAACTCTTGCTTCTAGGAAGACACAGAGCCTTTGGTTTCACTCCATTTGTGAAGGGAAATTCAGACCAGTGTTCTCATCCATGAAACATACTCTGTTTTAACGCAAGAAGCATGCTCTTCTTTCTAGCGTCTCCAATACAGCAAGAAACATGAGCATGCCAGATAAAAAGAACTGTTTCTTACTCATACAGACCATATCTAGTTAAACTCTTCTTATAAAACTCTAACAAACCACAGCATCTCTTACATAGATGCTCTTTAGTTAATTGTGAAAATTGTGTTTGGTTCGTGAACTGTGTAAATTCATTTGAGCCTAAAAATCACTGGGTTTACCGGAAATGAACTCTTGCTTGTAGGAAGTCACAGAGACATTGGTTTAACTCCATTTCTGAAGGAAAATTCAGACCAGTGTTCCCATCCATGGAACATACTCTGTTTTAATGCAAGAAGCATCCTCTTCTGTCCAGATTCTGCAATACAGCAAGAAACATGAGCATGCCTAGAAAAAAAGAAATGTGTTTCTTAATCATACGGACCATATCTAGTTAAACTCTGCTTATGAAACACTAAAAAACCACAGCATGTCTTACATAGATGCTCTTTAGTTAATAGTGAAAATCGTGTTGGGTTCGTGAACTGTGTAAATTCATTTGAGCCGAAAAATCACTGGGTTTACTGGAAATGAACTCTTGCTTCTAGGAAGACACAGAGCCTTTGGTTTCACTCCATTTGTGAAGGGAAATTCAGACCAGTGTTCTCATCCATGAAACATACTCTGTTTTAACGCAAGAAGCATGCTCTTCTTTCTAGCGTCTCCAATACAGCAAGAAACATGAGCATGCCAGATAAAAAGAACTGTTTCTTACTCATACAGACCATATCTAGTTAAACTCTTCTTATAAAACTCTAACAAACCACAGCATCTCTTACATAGATGCTCTTTAGTTAATTGTGAAAATTGTGTTTGGTTCGTGAACTGTGTAAATTCATTTGAGCCTAAAAATCACTGGGTTTACCGGAAATGAACTCTTGCTTGTAGGAAGTCACAGAGACTTTGGTTTAACTCCGTTTCTGAAGGAAAATTCAGACCAGTCTTCTCATCCATGAAACACACTCTGTATTAACGCAAGAAGCATGCTCTTCTTTCCAGCGTCGCCAATACAGCAAGAAACATGAGCATGCCCAGAAAAAAAGAACTGTGTTTCCGACACATACAGAGCATATATAGTTGAACTCTGCTTATGAAACTGTAACAAACCACAGCATGTCTTACATAGATGCTCTTTAGTTAATAGTGAAAATTGTGTTGGGTTTCGTGAACTGTGTAAATTCATTTGAGCCGAAAAATTACTGGGTTTACCGGAAATGAATTCTTGCTTGTAGTAAGACACAGAGCCTTTGGTTTCACTCCGTTTGTGAAGGGAAATTCAGACCAGAGTTCTCATCCATGAAAGACCCTCTGTTTTATCTTAAGCAGCATCCTCTTCTGTCCAGAGTCACCAATACAGCAAGAAACAGGAGCATGCGCAGATAAAAAGAACTGTGTTTCTTACTCATTCGGACCATATCTTGTTAAACTCTGCTTATGAAACTCTAACAAACCACAGCATCTCTTACATAGATGCTCTTTACTTTATAGTGAAAACGTGTTGCATTCGTGAATTGTGTAAATTCATTTGAGCCTAAAAATCACTGGGTTTACCGGAAAGGAACTCTTGCTTGTAGGAAGACACAGAGTCATTGGTTTAACTCCGTTTCTGAAGGAAAATTCAGACCAGTGTTCTCATCCATGAAACATACTCTGTTTTATCGCAAGAAGCATGCTCTTCTTTCCAGCGTCTCCAATACAGCAAGAAACATGAGCACGCCCAGATAAAAAGAACTGTGTTTCTTACTCATACGGACCATATCCAGTTAAACTCTGCTTATGAAACTCTAACAAACCACAGAATCTCTTACATAGATGCTCTTTAGTGTATAGTGAAAAACTTGTTGGTTTCGTGAATTGTGTAAATTCATTTGAGCCGAAAAATCACTGGGTTTACCGGAAATGAACTCTTGCTTGTAGGAACACACAGAGCCTTTGGTTTAACTCGTTTGTGAAGGGAATTTCAGACCAGTGTTCTCATGCAAGAAACACCCTCTGTTTTAAAGCAAGAAGCATCCTCTTCTGTCCAGAGTCTGCAATACAGCAAGAAACATGAGCATGTCCAGAAAAAAAGAACTGTGTTTCCTACTCATACGGACCATATCTAGTTGAAATCTGATTATGAAACTGTAACAAACCACAGCATCTCTTACATACATGCTCTTTAGTTAATAGTGAAAAACACGTTGGGTTCGGGAACTGTGTAAATTCTTCTGAGCCGATAAATCACTGGGTTTACCGGAAATGAACTCTTCCTTGTAGGAAGACACAGAGAATTGGTTTAACTCCGTTTCTGAAGGAAAATTCAGACCAGTGTTCTCATCCATGAAACATACTCTGTTTTAACGCTCGAAGCAGGCTCTTCTTTCCAGCATCTCCAATACAGCAAGAAACATGAGCATGCCCAGAAAAAAAGAACTTTGTTTCTTACTCATTCGGACCATATCTAGTTAAACTCTGCTTATGAAACTCTAACAAACCACAGCATCTCTTACATAGATGCTCTTTAGTTTATAGTAACAAACGTGTTGGGTTCGTGAACTGTGTAAATTCATTTGAGCCGAAAAAACACTGGGTTTAGGGGAAATGAACTCTTCCTTGTAGGAAGACACAGAGCCTTTGGTTTAATACCGTTTGTGAAGGGAAATTCAGAACAGTGTTCTCATCCATGAAACACACTATGTTTTAACAAAAAGAGCATGCTCTTCTTTCCAGCGTCTGCAATATAGCAAGAAACATGACCATGCCCTGAAAAAATGAACTGTGTTTCCTACTCATACGGACCATATCTAGTTGAACTCTGCTTATGAAACTGTAACAAAACACAGCATGTCTTACATAGATGCTCTTTAGTTAATAGTGAAAATCGTGTTGGGTTCGTGAACCTTGTAGATTCATTTGAGCTGAAAAATCACTGGGTTTACCGGAAATGAACTCTTGCTTGTTGGAAGACACAGAGACTTTGGTTTAACGCCGTTTGTGAAGGGAAATTTAGACCAGTGTTTCATCCATGAAACACCCTCAGTTTTGAAGCAAAAAGCATCCTCTTCTGTCCAGAGTCTGCAATACCGCAAGGAACATGAGCATGCCCAGAAAAAAGAACTGTTTCTTACTCATACAGACCATATCTAGTTAAACTCTGCTTATGAAACTCTAACAAACCACAGAATCTCTTACATAGATGCTCTTTAGTTTATAGTGAAAAACTTGTTGGTTTCATGAATTGTGTAAATTCATTTGAGCCGAATAACCACTGGGTTTACCGGAAATGAACTCTTGCTTGTAGGAAGACAGAGAGCCTTTGGTTTAACTCCGTTTGTGAAGGGAAATTCAGACCAGAGTTCTCATCCATGAAAGACCCTCTGTTTTATCTGAAGCAGCATCCTCTTCTGTCCAGAGTCACCAATACAGCAAGAAACAGGAGCATGCGCAGATAAAAAGAACTGTGTTTCTTACTCATACGGACCATATCTAGTTAAACTCTGCTTATGAAACTCTAACAAACCACAGCATCTCTTACATAGATGCTCTTTACTTTATAGTGAAAATCGTGTTGTGTTCTCGAACTGTGTAAATTCATTTGAGCCGAAAAATCACTGGGTTTACCGGAAATGAACTCTTGCTTCTACGAAGACACAGAGCCTTTGGTTTCACTCCATTTGTGAAGGGAAATTCAAACCAGTGTTCTCATCCATGAAACATACTCTGTTTTATCGCAAGAAGCATGCTCTTCTTTCTAGCGTCTCCAATGCAGCAAGAAACATGAGCACGCCCAGATAAAAAGAACTGTGTTTCTTACTCATACAGACCATATCCAGTTAAACTCTGCTTATGAAACTCTAACAAACCACAGAATCTCTTACATAGATGCTCTTTAGTTTATAGTGAAAAACTTGTTGGTTTCGTGAATTGTGTAAATTCATTTGAGCCGAAAAATCACTGGGTTTACCGGAAATGAACTCTTGCTTGTAGGAAGACACAGAGCCTTTGGTTTAACTCCCTTTGTGAAGGGAAATTCAGGCCAGAGTTCTCATCCATGAATGACCCTCTGTTTTAACGCAAGCAGCATCCTCTTCTGTCCAGAGTCATCAATACAGCAAGAAACAGGAGCATGCCCAGATAAAAAGAAGTGTGTTTCTTACTCATACGGACCATATCTAGTTAAACTCTGCTTATGAAACTCTAACAAGCCACAGCATCTCTTACATAGATGCTCTTTAGTTTATAGTGAAAACCGTGTTGGGTTCGTGAATTGTGTAAATTCATTTGAGCCTAAAAATCACTGGGTTTACCGGAAATGAACTCTTGCTTGTAGGAAGACACAGAGACATTGGTTTAACTCCATTTCTGAAGGAAAATTCAGACCAGTGTTCCCATCCATGGAACATACTCTGTTTTAATGCAAGAAGCATCCTCTTCTGTCCAGATTCTGCAATACAGCAAGAAACATGAGCATGCCTAGAAAAAAAGAAATGTGTTTCTTAATCATACGGACCATATCTAGTTAAACTCTGCTTATGAAACACTAAAAAACCACAGCATGTCTTACATAGATGCTCTTTAGTTAATAGTGAAAATCGTGTTGGGTTCGTGAACTGTGTAAATTCATTTGAGCCGAAAAATCACTGGGTTTACCGGAAATGAACTCTTGCTTCTAGGAAGACACAGAGCCTTTGGTTTCACTCCATTTGTGAAGGGAAATTCAGACCAGTGTTCTCATCCATGAAACATACTCTGTTTTAACGCAAGAAGCATGCTCTTCTGTCTAGCGTCTCCAATACAGCAAGAAACATGAGCATGCCAGATAAAAAGAACTGTTTCTTACTCATACAGACCATATCTAGTTAAACTCTTCTTATAAAACTCAAACAAACCACAGCATCTCTTACATAGATGCTCTTTAGTTAATTGTGAAAATTGTGTTTGGTTCGTGAACTGTGTAAATTCATTTGAGCCTAAAAATCACTGGGTTTACCGGAAATGAACTCTTGCTTGTAGGAAGTCACAGAGACTTTGGTTTAACTCCGTTTCTGAAGGAAAATTCAGACCAGTCTTCTCATCCATGAAACACACTCTGTATTAACGCAAGAAGCATGCTCTTCTTTCCAGCGTCGCCAATACAGCAAGAAACATGAGCATGCCCAGAAAAAAAGAACTGTGTTTCCGACACATACAGAGCATATATAGTTGAACTCTGCTTATGAAACTGTAACAAACCACAGCATGTCTTACATAGATGCTCTTTAGTTAATAGTGAAAATTGTGTTGGGTTTCGTGAACTGTGTAAATTCATTTGAGCCGAAAAATTACTGGGTTTACCGGAAATGAATTCTTGCTTGTAGTAAGACACAGAGCCTTTGGTTTCACTCCGTTTGTGAAGGGAAATTCAGACTAGAGTTCTCATCCATGAAAGACCCTCTGTTTTATCTTAAGCAGCATCCTCTTCTGTCCAGAGTCACCAATACAGCAAGAAACAGGAGCATGCGCAGATAAAAAGAACTGTGTTTCTTACTCATTCGGACCATATCTTGTTAAACTCTGCTTATGAAACTCTAACAAACCACAGCATCTCTTACATAGATGCTCTTTACTTTATAGTGAAAACGTGTTGCATTCGTGAATTGTGTAAATTCATTTGAGCCTAAAAATCACTGGGTTTACCGGAAAGGAACTCTTGCTTGTAGGAAGACACAGAGTCATTGGTTTAACTCCGTTTCTGAAGGAAAATTCAGACCAGTGTTCTCATCCATGAAACATACTCTGTTTTATCGCAAGAAGCATGCTCTTCTTTCCAGCGTCTCCAATACAGCAAGAAACATGAGCACGCCCAGATAAAAAGAACTGTGTTTCTTACTCATACGGACCATATCCAGTTAAACTCTGCTTATGAAACTCTAACAAACCACAGAATCTCTTACATAGATGCTCTTTAGTGTATAGTGAAAAACTTGTTGGTTTCGTGAATTGTGTAAATTCATTTGAGCCGAAAAATCACTGGGTTTACCGGAAATGAACTCTTGCTTGTAGGAACACACAGAGCCTTTGGTTTAACTCGTTTGTGAAGGGAATTTCAGACCAGTGTTCTCATGCAAGAAACACCCTCTGTTTTAAAGCAAGAAGCATCCTCTTCTGTCCAGAGTCTGCAATACAGCAAGAAACATGAGCATGTCCAGAAAAAAAGAACTGTGTTTCCTACTCATACGGACCATATCTAGTTGAAATCTGATTATGAAACTGTAACAAACCACAGCATCTCTTACATACATGCTCTTTAGTTAATAGTGAAAAACACGTTGGGTTCGGGAACTGTGTAAATTCTTCTGAGCCGATAAATCACTGGGTTTACCGGAAATGAACTCTTCCTTGTAGGAAGACACAGAGAATTGGTTTAACTCCGTTTCTGAAGGAAAATTCAGACCAGTGTTCTCATCCATGAAACATACTCTGTTTTAACGCTCGAAGCAGGCTCTTCTTTCCAGCATCTCCAATACAGCAAGAAACATGAGCATGCCCAGAAAAAAAGAACTTTGTTTCTTACTCATTCGGACCATATCTAGTTAAACTCTGCTTATGAAACTCTAACAAACCACAGCATCTCTTACATAGGTGCTCTTTAGTTTATAGTAACAAACGTGTTGGGTTCGTGAACTGTGTAAATTCATTTGAGCCGAAAAAACACTGGGTTTAGGGGAAATGAACTCTTCCTTGTAGGAAGACACAGAGCCTTTGGTTTAATACCGTTTGTGAAGGGAAATTCAGAACAGTGTTCTCATCCATGAAACACACTATGTTTTAACAAAAAGAGCATGCTCTTCTTTCCAGCGTCTGCAATATAGCAAGAAACATGACCATGCCCTGAAAAAATGAACTGTGTTTCCTACTCATACGGACCATATCTAGTTGAACTCTGCTTATGAAACTGTAACAAAACACAGCATGTCTTACATAGATGCTCTTTAGTTAATAGTGAAAATCGTGTTGGGTTCGTGAACCTTGTAGATTCATTTGAGCTGAAAAATCACTGGGTTTACCGGAAATGAACTCTTGCTTGTTGGAAGACACAGAGACTTTGGTTTAACGCCGTTTGTGAAGGGAAATTTAGACCAGTGTTTCATCCATGAAACACCCTCAGTTTTGAAGCAAAAAGCATCCTCTTCTGTCCAGAGTCTGCAATACCGCAAGAAACATGAGCATGCCCAGAAAAAAGAACTGTTTCTTACTCATACAGACCATATCTAGTTAAACTCTGCTTATGAAACTCTAACAAACCACAGAATCTCTTACATAGATGCTCTTTAGTTTATAGTGAAAAACTTGTTGGTTTCATGAATTGTGTAAATTCATTTGAGCCGAATAACCACTGGGTTTACCGGAAATGAACTCTTGCTTGTAGGAAGACAGAGAGCCTTTGGTTTAACTCCGTTTGTGAAGGGAAATTCAGACCAGAGTTCTCATCCATGAAAGACCCTCTGTTTTATCTGAAGCAGCATCCTCTTCTGTCCAGAGTCACCAATACAGCAAGAAACAGGAGCATGCGCAGATAAAAAGAACTGTGTTTCTTACTCATACGGACCATATCTAGTTAAACTCTGCTTATGAAACTCTAACAAACCACAGCATCTCTTACATAGATGCTCTTTACTTTATAGTGAAAATCGTGTTGTGTTCTCGAACTGTGTAAATTCATTTGAGCCGAAAAATCACTGGGTTTACCGGAAATGAACTCTTGCTTCTACGAAGACACAGAGCCTTTGGTTTCACTCCATTTGTGAAGGGAAATTCAAACCAGTGTTCTCATCCATGAAACATACTCTGTTTTATCGCAAGAAGCATGCTCTTCTTTCTAGCGTCTCCAATGCAGCAAGAAACATGAGCACGCCCAGATAAAAAGAACTGTGTTTCTTACTCATACAGACCATATCCAGTTAAACTCTGCTTATGAAACTCTAACAAACCACAGAATCTCTTACATAGATGCTCTTTAGTTTATAGTGAAAAACTTGTTGGTTTCGTGAATTGTGTAAATTCATTTGAGCCGAAAAATCACTGGGTTTACCGGAAATGAACTCTTGCTTGTAGGAAGACACAGAGCCTTTGGTTTAACTCCGTTTGTGAAGGGAAATTCAGGCCAGAGTTCTCATCCATGAATGACCCTCTGTTTTAACGCAAGCAGCATCCTCTTCTGTCCAGAGTCATCAATACAGCAAGAAACAGGAGCATGCCCAGATAAAAAGAAGTGTGTTTCTTACTCATACGGACCATATCTAGTTAAACTCTGCTTATGAAACTCTAACAAGCCACAGCATCTCTTACATAGATGCTCTTTAGTTTATAGTGAAAACCGTGTTGGGTTCGTGAATTGTGTAAATTCATTTGAGCCTAAAAATCACTGGGTTTACCGGAAATGAACTCTTGCTTGTAGGAAGACACAGAGACATTGGTTTAACTCCATTTCTGAAGGAAAATTCAGACCAGTGTTCCCATCCATGGAACATACTCTGTTTTAATGCAAGAAGCATCCTCTTCTGTCCAGATTCTGCAATACAGCAAGAAACATGAGCATGCCTAGAAAAAAAGAAATGTGTTTCTTAATCATACGGACCATATCTAGTTAAACTCTGCTTATGAAACACTAAAAAACCACAGCATGTCTTACATAGATGCTCTTTAGTTAATAGTGAAAATCGTGTTGGGTTCGTGAACTGTGTAAATTCATTTGAGCCGAAAAATCACTGGGTTTACCGGAAATGAACTCTTGCTTCTAGGAAGACACAGAGCCTTTGGTTTCACTCCATTTGTGAAGGGAAATTCAGACCAGTGTTCTCATCCATGAAACATACTCTGTTTTAACGCAAGAAGCATGCTCTTCTGTCTAGCGTCTCCAATACAGCAAGAAACATGAGCATGCCAGATAAAAAGAACTGTTTCTTACTCATACAGACCATATCTAGTTAAACTCTTCTTATAAAACTCTAACAAACCACAGCATCTCTTACATAGATGCTCTTTAGTTAATTGTGAAAATTGTGTTTGGTTCGTGAACTGTGTAAATTCATTTGAGCCTAAAAATCACTGGGTTTACCGGAAATGAACTCTTGCTTGTAGGAAGTCACAGAGACTTTGGTTTAACTCCGTTTCTGAAGGAAAATTCAGACCAGTCTTCTCATCCATGAAACACACTCTGTATTAACGCAAGAAGCATGCTCTTCTTTCCAGCGTCGCCAATACAGCAAGAAACATGAGCATGCCCAGAAAAAAAGAACTGTGTTTCCGACACATACAGAGCATATATAGTTGAACTCTGCTTATGAAACTGTAACAAACCACAGCATGTCTTACATAGATGCTCTTTAGTTAATAGTGAAAATTGTGTTGGGTTTCGTGAACTGTGTAAATTCATTTGAGCCGAAAAATTACTGGGTTTACCGGAAATGAATTCTTGCTTGTAGTAAGACACAGAGCCTTTGGTTTCACTCCGTTTGTGAAGGGAAATTCAGACTAGAGTTCTCATCCATGAAAGACCCTCTGTTTTATCTTAAGCAGCATCCTCTTCTGTCCAGAGTCACCAATACAGCAAGAAACAGGAGCATGCGCAGATAAAAAGAACTGTGTTTCTTACTCATTCGGACCATATCTTGTTAAACTCTGCTTATGAAACTCTAACAAACCACAGCATCTCTTACATAGATGCTCTTTACTTTATAGTGAAAACGTGTTGCATTCGTGAATTGTGTAAATTCATTTGAGCCTAAAAATCACTGGGTTTACCGGAAAGGAACTCTTGCTTGTAGGAAGACACAGAGTCATTGGTTTAACTCCGTTTCTGAAGGAAAATTCAGACCAGTGTTCTCATCCATGAAACATACTCTGTTTTATCGCAAGAAGCATGCTCTTCTTTCCAGCGTCTCCAATACAGCAAGAAACATGAGCACGCCCAGATAAAAAGAACTGTGTTTCTTACTCATACGGACCATATCCAGTTAAACTCTGCTTATGAAACTCTAACAAACCACAGAATCTCTTACATAGATGCTCTTTAGTGTATAGTGAAAAACTTGTTGGTTTCGTGAATTGTGTAAATTCATTTGAGCCGAAAAATCACTGGGTTTACCGGAAATGAACTCTTGCTTGTAGGAACACACAGAGCCTTTGGTTTAACTCGTTTGTGAAGGGAATTTCAGACCAGTGTTCTCATGCAAGAAACACCCTCTGTTTTAAAGCAAGAAGCATCCTCTTCTGTCCAGAGTCTGCAATACAGCAAGAAACATGAGCATGTCCAGAAAAAAAGAACTGTGTTTCCTACTCATACGGACCATATCTAGTTGAAATCTGATTATGAAACTGTAACAAACCACAGCATCTCTTACATACATGCTCTTTAGTTAATAGTGAAAAACACGTTGGGTTCGGGAACTGTGTAAATTCTTCTGAGCCGATAAATCACTGGGTTTACCGGAAATGAACTCTTCCTTGTAGGAAGACACAGAGAATTGGTTTAACTCCGTTTCTGAAGGAAAATTCAGACCAGTGTTCTCATCCATGAAACATACTCTGTTTTAACGCTCGAAGCAGGCTCTTCTTTCCAGCATCTCCAATACAGCAAGAAACATGAGCATGCCCAGAAAAAAAGAACTTTGTTTCTTACTCATTCGGACCATATCTAGTTAAACTCTGCTTATGAAACTCTAACAAACCACAGCATCTCTTACATAGGTGCTCTTTAGTTTATAGTAACAAACGTGTTGGGTTCGTGAACTGTGTAAATTCATTTGAGCCGAAAAAACACTGGGTTTAGGGGAAATGAACTCTTCCTTGTAGGAAGACACAGAGCCTTTGGTTTAATACCGTTTGTGAAGGGAAATTCAGAACAGTGTTCTCATCCATGAAACACACTATGTTTTAACAAAAAGAGCATGCTCTTCTTTCCAGCGTCTGCAATATAGCAAGAAACATGACCATGCCCTGAAAAAATGAACTGTGTTTCCTACTCATACGGACCATATCTAGTTGAACTCTGCTTATGAAACTGTAACAAAACACAGCATGTCTTACATAGATGCTCTTTAGTTAATAGTGAAAATCGTGTTGGGTTCGTGAACCTTGTAGATTCATTTGAGCTGAAAAATCACTGGGTTTACCGGAAATGAACTCTTGCTTGTTGGAAGACACAGAGACTTTGGTTTAACGCCGTTTGTGAAGGGAAATTTAGACCAGTGTTTCATCCATGAAACACCCTCAGTTTTGAAGCAAAAAGCATCCTCTTCTGTCCAGAGTCTGCAATACCGCAAGAAACATGAGCATGCCCAGAAAAAAGAACTGTTTCTTACTCATACAGACCATATCTAGTTAAACTCTGCTTATGAAACTCTAACAAACCACAGAATCTCTTACATAGATGCTCTTTAGTTTATAGTGAAAAACTTGTTGGTTTCATGAATTGTGTAAATTCATTTGAGCCGAATAACCACTGGGTTTACCGGAAATGAACTCTTGCTTGTAGGAAGACAGAGAGCCTTTGGTTTAACTCCGTTTGTGAAGGGAAATTCAGACCAGAGTTCTCATCCATGAAAGACCCTCTGTTTTATCTGAAGCAGCATCCTCTTCTGTCCAGAGTCACCAATACAGCAAGAAACAGGAGCATGCGCAGATAAAAAGAACTGTGTTTCTTACTCATACGGACCATATCTAGTTAAACTCTGCTTATGAAACTCTAACAAACCACAGCATCTCTTACATAGATGCTCTTTACTTTATAGTGAAAATCGTGTTGTGTTCTCGAACTGTGTAAATTCATTTGAGCCGAAAAATCACTGGGTTTACCGGAAATGAACTCTTGCTTCTACGAAGACACAGAGCCTTTGGTTTCACTCCATTTGTGAAGGGAAATTCAAACCAGTGTTCTCATCCATGAAACATACTCTGTTTTATCGCAAGAAGCATGCTCTTCTTTCTAGCGTCTCCAATGCAGCAAGAAACATGAGCACGCCCAGATAAAAAGAACTGTGTTTCTTACTCATACAGACCATATCCAGTTAAACTCTGCTTATGAAACTCTAACAAACCACAGAATCTCTTACATAGATGCTCTTTAGTTTATAGTGAAAAACTTGTTGGTTTCGTGAATTGTGTAAATTCATTTGAGCCGAAAAATCACTGGGTTTACCGGAAATGAACTCTTGCTTGTAGGAAGACACAGAGCCTTTGGTTTAACTCCGTTTGTGAAGGGAAATTCAGGCCAGAGTTCTCATCCATGAATGACCCTCTGTTTTAACGCAAGCAGCATCCTCTTCTGTCCAGAGTCATCAATACAGCAAGAAACAGGAGCATGCCCAGATAAAAAGAAGTGTGTTTCTTACTCATACGGACCATATCTAGTTAAACTCTGCTTATGAAACTCTAACAAGCCACAGCATCTCTTACATAGATGCTCTTTAGTTTATAGTGAAAACCGTGTTGGGTTCGTGAATTGTGTAAATTCATTTGAGCCTAAAAATCACTGGGTTTACCGGAAATGAACTCTTGCTTGTAGGAAGACACAGAGACATTGGTTTAACTCCATTTCTGAAGGAAAATTCAGACCAGTGTTCCCATCCATGGAACATACTCTGTTTTAATGCAAGAAGCATCCTCTTCTGTCCAGATTCTGCAATACAGCAAGAAACATGAGCATGCCTAGAAAAAAAGAAATGTGTTTCTTAATCATACGGACCATATCTAGTTAAACTCTGCTTATGAAACACTAAAAAACCACAGCATGTCTTACATAGATGCTCTTTAGTTAATAGTGAAAATCGTGTTGGGTTCGTGAACTGTGTAAATTCATTTGAGCCGAAAAATCACTGGGTTTACCGGAAATGAACTCTTGCTTCTAGGAAGACACAGAGCCTTTGGTTTCACTCCATTTGTGAAGGGAAATTCAGACCAGTGTTCTCATCCATGAAACATACTCTGTTTTAACGCAAGAAGCATGCTCTTCTGTCTAGCGTCTCCAATACAGCAAGAAACATGAGCATGCCAGATAAAAAGAACTGTTTCTTACTCATACAGACCATATCTAGTTAAACTCTTCTTATAAAACTCTAACAAACCACAGCATCTCTTACATAGATGCTCTTTAGTTAATTGTGAAAATTGTGTTTGGTTCGTGAACTGTGTAAATTCATTTGAGCCTAAAAATCACTGGGTTTACCGGAAATGAACTCTTGCTTGTAGGAAGTCACAGAGACTTTGGTTTAACTCCGTTTCTGAAGGAAAATTCAGACCAGTCTTCTCATCCATGAAACACACTCTGTATTAACGCAAGAAGCATGCTCTTCTTTCCAGCGTCGCCAATACAGCAAGAAACATGAGCATGCCCAGAAAAAAAGAACTGTGTTTCCGACACATACAGAGCATATATAGTTGAACTCTGCTTATGAAACTGTAACAAACCACAGCATGTCTTACATAGATGCTCTTTAGTTAATAGTGAAAATTGTGTTGGGTTTCGTGAACTGTGTAAATTCATTTGAGCCGAAAAATTACTGGGTTTACCGGAAATGAATTCTTGCTTGTAGTAAGACACAGAGCCTTTGGTTTCACTCCGTTTGTGAAGGGAAATTCAGACTAGAGTTCTCATCCATGAAAGACCCTCTGTTTTATCTTAAGCAGCATCCTCTTCTGTCCAGAGTCACCAATACAGCAAGAAACAGGAGCATGCGCAGATAAAAAGAACTGTGTTTCTTACTCATTCGGACCATATCTTGTTAAACTCTGCTTATGAAACTCTAACAAACCACAGCATCTCTTACATAGATGCTCTTTACTTTATAGTGAAAACGTGTTGCATTCGTGAATTGTGTAAATTCATTTGAGCCTAAAAATCACTGGGTTTACCGGAAAGGAACTCTTGCTTGTAGGAAGACACAGAGTCATTGGTTTAACTCCGTTTCTGAAGGAAAATTCAGACCAGTGTTCTCATCCATGAAACATACTCTGTTTTATCGCAAGAAGCATGCTCTTCTTTCCAGCGTCTCCAATACAGCAAGAAACATGAGCACGCCCAGATAAAAAGAACTGTGTTTCTTACTCATACGGACCATATCCAGTTAAACTCTGCTTATGAAACTCTAACAAACCACAGAATCTCTTACATAGATGCTCTTTAGTGTATAGTGAAAAACTTGTTGGTTTCGTGAATTGTGTAAATTCATTTGAGCCGAAAAATCACTGGGTTTACCGGAAATGAACTCTTGCTTGTAGGAACACACAGAGCCTTTGGTTTAACTCGTTTGTGAAGGGAAATTCAGACCAGTGTTCTCATGCAAGAAACACCCTCTGTTTTAAAGCAAGAAGCATCCTCTTCTGTCCAGAGTCTGCAATACAGCAAGAAACATGAGCATGTCCAGAAAAAAAGAACTGTGTTTCCTACTCATACGGACCATATCTAGTTGAAATCTGATTATGAAACTGTAACAAACCACAGCATCTCTTACATACATGCTCTTTAGTTAATAGTGAAAAACACGTTGGGTTCGGGAACTGTGTAAATTCTTCTGAGCCGATAAATCACTGGGTTTACCGGAAATGAACTCTTCCTTGTAGGAAGACACAGAGAATTGGTTTAACTCCGTTTCTGAAGGAAAATTCAGACCAGTGTTCTCATCCATGAAACATACTCTGTTTTAACGCTCGAAGCAGGCTCTTCTTTCCAGCATCTCCAATACTGCAAGAAACATGAGCATGCCCAGAAAAAAAGAACTTTGTTTCTTACTCATTCGGACCATATCTAGTTAAACTCTGCTTATGAAACTCTAACAAACCACAGCATCTCTTACATAGATGCTCTTTAGTTTATAGTAACAAACGTGTTGGGTTCGTGAACTGTGTAAATTCATTTGAGCCGAAAAAACACTGGGTTTAGGGGAAATGAACTCTTCCTTGTAGGAAGACACAGAGCCTTTGGTTTAATACCGTTTGTGAAGGGAAATTCAGAACAGTGTTCTCATCCATGAAACACACTATGTTTTAACAAAAAGAGCATGCTCTTCTTTCCAGCGTCTGCAATATAGCAAGAAACATGACCATGCCCTGAAAAAATGAACTGTGTTTCTTACTCATACGGACCATATCTAGTTGAACTCTGCTTATGAAACTGTAACAAAACACAGCATGTCTTACATAGATGCTCTTTAGTTAATAGTGAAAATCGTGTTGGGTTCGTGAACCTTGTAGATTCATTTGAGCTGAAAAATCACTGGGTTTACCGGAAATGAACTCTTGCTTTTTGGAAGACACAGAGACTTTGGTTTAACGCCGTTTGTGAAGGGAAATTTAGACCAGTGTTCTCATCCATGAAACACCCTCAGTTTTGAAGCAAAAAGCATCCTCTTCTGTCCAGAGTCTGCAATACCGCAAGAAACATGAGCATGCCCAGAAAAAAGAACTGTTTCTTACTCATACAGACCATATCTAGTTAAACTCTGCTTATGAAACTCTAACAAACCACAGAATCTCTTACATAGATGCTCTTTAGTTTATAGTGAAAAACTTGTTGGTTTCATGAATTGTGTAAATTCATTTGAGCCGAATAACCACTGGGTTTACCGGAAATGAACTCTTGCTTGTAGGAAGACAGAGAGCCTTTGGTTTAACTCCGTTTGTGAAGGGAAATTCAGACCAGAGTTCTCATCCATGAAAGACCCTCTGTTTTATCTGAAGCAGCATCCTCTTCTGTCCAGAGTCACCAATACAGCAAGAAACAGGAGCATGCGCAGATAAAAAGAACTGTGTTTCTTACTCATACGGACCATATCTAGTTAAACTCTGCTTATGAAACTCTAACAAACCACAGCATCTCTTACATAGATGCTCTTTACTTTATAGTGAAAATCGTGTTGTGTTCTCGAACTGTGTAAATTCATTTGAGCCGAAAAATCACTGGGTTTACCGGAAATGAACTCTTGCTTCTACGAAGACACAGAGCCTTTGGTTTCACTCCATTTGTGAAGGGAAATTCAGACCAGTGTTCTCATCCATGAAACATACTCTGTTTTATCGCAAGAAGCATGCTCTTCTTTCCAGCGTCTCCAATGCAGCAAGAAACATGAGCACGCCCAGATAAAAAGAACTGTGTTTCTTACTCATACAGACCATATCCAGTTAAACTCTGCTTATGAAACTCTAACAAACCACAGAATCTCTTACATAGATGCTCTTTAGTTTATAGTGAAAAACTTGTTGGTTTCGTGAATTGTGTAAATTCATTTGAGCCGAAAAATCACTGGGTTTACCGGAAATGAACTCTTGCTTGTAGGAAGACACAGAGCCTTTGGTTTAACTCCGTTTGTGAAGGGAAATTCAGGCCAGAGTTCTCATCCATGAATGACCCTCTGTTTTAACGCAAGCAGCATCCTCTTCTGTCCAGAGTCATCAATACAGCAAGAAACAGGAGCATGCCCAGATAAAAAGAAGTGTGTTTCTTACTCATACGGACCATATCTAGTTAAACTCTGCTTATGAAACTCTAACAAACCACAGCATCTCTTACATAGATGCTCTTTAGTTTATAGTGAAAACCGTGTTGGGTTCGTGAATTGTGTAAATTCATTTGAGCCTAAAAATCACTGGGTTTACCGGAAATGAACTCTTGCTTGTAGGAAGACACAGAGACATTGGTTTAACTCCATTTCTGAAGGAAAATTCAGACCAGTGTTCCCATCCATGGAAGATACTCTGTTTTAATGCAAGAAGCATCCTCTTCTGTCCAGATTCTGCAATACAGCAAGAAACATGAGCATGCCTAGAAAAAAAGAAATGTGTTTCTTAATCATACGGACCATATCTAGTTAAACTCTGCTTATGAAACACTAAAAAACCACAGCATGTCTTACATAGATGCTCTTTAGTTAATAGTGAAAATCGTGTTGGGTTCGTGAACTGTGTAAATTCATTTGAGCCGAAAAATCACTGGGTTTACCGGAAATGAACTCTTGCTTCTAGGAAGACACAGAGCCTTTGGTTTCACTCCATTTGTGAAGGGAAATTCAGACCAGTGTTCTCATCCATGAAACATACTCTGTTTTAACGCAAGAAGCATGCTCTTCTTTCTAGCGTCTCCAATACAGCAAGAAACATGAGCATGCCAGATAAAAAGAACTGTTTCTTACTCATACAGACCATATCTAGTTAAACTCTTCTTATAAAACTCTAACAAACCACAGCATCTCTTACATAGATGCTCTTTAGTTAATTGTGAAAATTGTGTTTGGTTTGTGAACTGTGTAAATTCATTTGAGCCTAAAAATCACTGGGTTTACCGGAAATGAACTCTTGCTTGTAGGAAGTCACAGAGACTTTGGTTTAACTCCGTTTCTGAAGGAAAATTCAGACCAGTCTTCTCATCCATGAAACACACTCTGTATTAACGCAAGAAGCATGCTCTTCTTTCCAGCGTCGCCAATACAGCAAGAAACATGAGCATGCCCAGAAAAAAAGAACTGTGTTTCCGACACATACAGAGCATATATAGTTGAACTCTGCTTATGAAACTGTAACAAACCACAGCATGTCTTACATAGATGCTCTTTAGTTAATAGTGAAAATTGTGTTGGGTTTCGTGAACTGTGTAAATTCATTTGAGCCGAAAAATTACTGGGTTTACCGGAAATGAATTCTTGCTTGTAGTAAGACACAGAGCCTTTGGTTTCACTCCGTTTGTGAAGGGAAATTCAGACCAGAGTTCTCATCCATGAAAGACCCTCTGTTTTATCTTAAGCAGCATCCTCTTCTGTCCAGAGTCACCAATACAGCAAGAAACAGGAGCATGCGCAGATAAAAAGAACTGTGTTTCTTACTCATTCGGACCATATCTTGTTAAACTCTGCTTATGAAACTCTAACAAACCACAGCATCTCTTACATAGATGCTCTTTACTTTATAGTGAAAACGTGTTGCATTCGTGAATTGTGTAAATTCATTTGAGCCTAAAAATCACTGGGTTTACCGGAAAGGAACTCTTGCTTGTAGGAAGACACAGAGTCATTGGTTTAACTCCGTTTCTGAAGGAAAATTCAGACCAGTGTTCTCATCCATGAAACATACTCTGTTTTATCGCAAGAAGCATGCTCTTCTTTCCAGCGTCTCCAATGCAGCAAGAAACATGAGCACGCCCAGATAAAAAGAACTGTGTTTCTTACTCATACAGACCATATCCAGTTAAACTCTGCTTATGAAACTCTAACAAACCACAGAATCTCTTACATAGATGCTCTTTAGTTTATAGTGAAAAACTTGTTGGTTTCGTGAATTGTGTAAATTCATTTGAGCCGAAAAATCACTGGGTTTACCGGAAATGAACTCTTGCTTGTAGGAAGACACAGAGCCTTTGGTTTAACTCCGTTTGTGAAGGGAAATTCAGGCCAGAGTTCTCATCCATGAATGACCCTCTGTTTTAACGCAAGCAGCATCCTCTTCTGTCCAGAGTCATCAATACAGCAAGAAACAGGAGCATGCCCAGATAAAAAGAAGTGTGTTTCTTACTCATACGGACCATATCTAGTTAAACTCTGCTTATGAAACTCTAACAAGCCACAGCATCTCTTACATAGATGCTCTTTAGTTTATAGTGAAAACCGTGTTGGGTTCGTGAATTGTGTAAATTCATTTGAGCCTAAAAATCACTGGGTTTACCGGAAATGAACTCTTGCTTGTAGGAAGACACAGAGACATTGGTTTAACTCCATTTCTGAAGGAAAATTCAGACCAGTGTTCCCATCCATGGAACATACTCTGTTTTAATGCAAGAAGCATCCTCTTCTGTCCAGATTCTGCAATACAGCAAGAAACATGAGCATGCCTAGAAAAAAAGAAATGTGTTTCTTAATCATACGGACCATATCTAGTTAAACTCTGCTTATGAAACACTAAAAAACCACAGCATGTCTTACATAGATGCTCTTTAGTTAATAGTGAAAATCGTGTTGGGTTCGTGAACTGTGTAAATTCATTTGAGCCGAAAAATCACTGGGTTTACCGGAAATGAACTCTTGCTTCTAGGAAGACACAGAGCCTTTGGTTTCACTCCATTTGTGAAGGGAAATTCAGACCAGTGTTCTCATCCATGAAACATACTCTGTTTTAACGCAAGAAGCATGCTCTTCTTTCTAGCGTCTCCAATACAGCAAGAAACATGAGCATGCCAGATAAAAAGAACTGTTTCTTACTCATACAGACCATATCTAGTTAAACTCTTCTTATAAAACTCTAACAAACCACAGCATCTCTTACATAGATGCTCTTTAGTTAATTGTGAAAATTGTGTTTGGTTTGTGAACTGTGTAAATTCATTTGAGCCTAAAAATCACTGGGTTTACCGGAAATGAACTCTTGCTTGTAGGAAGTCACAGAGACTTTGGTTTAACTCCGTTTCTGAAGGAAAATTCAGACCAGTCTTCTCATCCATGAAACACACTCTGTATTAACGCAAGAAGCATGCTCTTCTCTCCAGCGTCGCCAATACAGCAAGAAACATGAGCATGCCCAGAAAAAAAGAACTGTGTTTCCGACACATACAGAGCATATATAGTTGAACTCTGCTTATGAAACTGTAACAAACCACAGCATGTCTTACATAGATGCTCTTTAGTTAATAGTGAAAATTGTGTTGGGTTTCGTGAACTGTGTAAATTCATTTGAGCCGAAAAATTACTGGGTTTACCGGAAATGAATTCTTGCTTGTAGTAAGACACAGAGCCTTTGGTTTCACTCCGTTTGTGAAGGGAAATTCAGACCAGAGTTCTCATCCATGAAAGACCCTCTGTTTTATCTTAAGCAGCATCCTCTTCTGTCCAGAGTCACCAATACAGCAAGAAACAGGAGCATGCGCAGATAAAAAGAACTGTGTTTCTTACTCATTCGGACCATATCTTGTTAAACTCTGCTTATGAAACTCTAACAAACCACAGCATCTCTTACATAGATGCTCTTTACTTTATAGTGAAAACGTGTTGCATTCGTGAATTGTGTAAATTCATTTGAGCCTAAAAATCACTGGGTTTACCGGAAAGGAACTCTTGCTTGTAGGAAGACACAGAGTCATTGGTTTAACTCCGTTTCTGAAGGAAAATTCAGACCAGTGTTCTCATCCATGAAACATACTCTGTTTTATCGCAAGAAGCATGCTCTTCTTTCCAGCGTCTCCAATGCAGCAAGAAACATGAGCACGCCCAGATAAAAAGAACTGTGTTTCTTACTCATACAGACCATATCCAGTTAAACTCTGCTTATGAAACTCTAACAAACCACAGAATCTCTTACATAGATGCTCTTTAGTTTATAGTGAAAAACTTGTTGGTTTCGTGAATTGTGTAAATTCATTTGAGCCGAAAAATCACTGGGTTTACCGGAAATGAACTCTTGCTTGTAGGAAGACACAGAGCCTTTGGTTTAACTCCGTTTGTGAAGGGAAATTCAGGCCAGAGTTCTCATCCATGAATGACCCTCTGTTTTAACGCAAGCAGCATCCTCTTCTGTCCAGAGTCATCAATACAGCAAGAAACAGGAGCATGCCCAGATAAAAAGAAGTGTGTTTCTTACTCATACGGACCATATCTAGTTAAACTCTGCTTATGAAACTCTAACAAGCCACAGCATCTCTTACATAGATGCTCTTTAGTTTATAGTGAAAACCGTGTTGGGTTCGTGAATTGTGTAAATTCATTTGAGCCTAAAAATCACTGGGTTTACCGGAAATGAACTCTTGCTTGTAGGAAGACACAGAGACATTGGTTTAACTCCATTTCTGAAGGAAAATTCAGACCAGTGTTCCCATCCATGGAACATACTCTGTTTTAATGCAAGAAGCATCCTCTTCTGTCCAGATTCTGCAATACAGCAAGAAACATGAGCATGCCTAGAAAAAAAGAAATGTGTTTCTTAATCATACGGACCATATCTAGTTAAACTCTGCTTATGAAACACTAAAAAACCACAGCATGTCTTACATAGATGCTCTTTAGTTAATAGTGAAAATCGTGTTGGGTTCGTGAACTGTGTAAATTCATTTGAGCCGAAAAATCACTGGGTTTACCGGAAATGAACTCTTGCTTCTAGGAAGACACAGAGCCTTTGGTTTCACTCCATTTGTGAAGGGAAATTCAGACCAGTGTTCTCATCCATGAAACATACTCTGTTTTAACGCAAGAAGCATGCTCTTCTTTCTAGCGTCTCCAATACAGCAAGAAACATGAGCATGCCAGATAAAAAGAACTGTTTCTTACTCATACAGACCATATCTAGTTAAACTCTTCTTATAAAACTCTAACAAACCACAGCATCTCTTACATAGATGCTCTTTAGTTAATTGTGAAAATTGTGTTTGGTTTGTGAACTGTGTAAATTCATTTGAGCCTAAAAATCACTGGGTTTACCGGAAATGAACTCTTGCTTGTAGGAAGTCACAGAGACTTTGGTTTAACTCCGTTTCTGAAGGAAAATTCAGACCAGTCTTCTCATCCATGAAACACACTCTGTATTAACGCAAGAAGCATGCTCTTCTTTCCAGCGTCGCCAATACAGCAAGAAAAATGAGCATGCCCAGAAAAAAAGAACTGTGTTTCCGACACATACAGAGCATATATAGTTGAACTCTGCTTATGAAACTGTAACAAACCACAGCATGTCTTACATAGATGCTCTTTAGTTAATAGTGAAAATTGTGTTGGGTTTCGTGAACTGTGTAAATTCATTTGAGCCGAAAAATTACTGGGTTTACCGGAAATGAATTCTTGCTTGTAGTAAGACACAGAGCCTTTGGTTTCACTCCGTTTGTGAAGGGAAATTCAGACCAGAGTTCTCATCCATGAAAGACCCTCTGTTTTATCTTAAGCAGCATCCTCTTCTGTCCAGAGTCACCAATACAGCAAGAAACAGGAGCATGCGCAGATAAAAAGAACTGTGTTTCTTACTCATTCGGACCATATCTTGTTAAACTCTGCTTATGAAACTCTAACAAACCACAGCATCTCTTACATAGATGCTCTTTACTTTATAGTGAAAACGTGTTGCATTCGTGAATTGTGTAAATTCATTTGAGCCTAAAAATCACTGGGTTTACCGGAAAGGAACTCTTGCTTGTAGGAAGACACAGAGTCATTGGTTTAACTCCGTTTCTGAAGGAAAATTCAGACCAGTGTTCTCATCCATGAAACATACTCTGTTTTATCGCAAGAAGCATGCTCTTCTTTCCAGCGTCTCCAATGCAGCAAGAAACATGAGCACGCCCAGATAAAAAGAACTGTGTTTCTTACTCATACGGACCATATCCAGTTAAACTCTGCTTATGAAACTCTAACAAACCACAGAATCTCTTACATAGATGCTCTTTAGTGTATAGTGAAAAACTTGTTGGTTTCGTGAATTGTGTAAATTCATTTGAGCCGAAAAATCACTGGGTTTACCGGAAATGAACTCTTGCTTGTAGGAACACACAGAGCCTTTGGTTTAACTCGTTTGTGAAGGGAAATTCAGACCAGTGTTCTCATGCAAGAAACACCCTCTGTTTTAAAGCAAGAAGCATCCTCTTCTGTCCAGAGTCTGCAATACAGCAAGAAACATGAGCATGTCCAGAAAAAAAGAACTGTGTTTCCTACTCATACGGACCATATCTAGTTGAAATCTGATTATGAAACTGTAACAAACCACAGCATCTCTTACATACATGCTCTTTAGTTAATAGTGAAAAACACGTTGTGTTCGGGAACTGTGTAAATTCTTCTGAGCCGATAAATCACTGGGTTTACCGGAAATGAACTCTTCCTTGTAGGAAGACACAGAGAATTGGTTTAACTCCGTTTCTGAAGGAAAATTCAGACCAGTGTTCTCATCCATGAAACATACTCTGTTTTAACGCTCGAAGCAGGCTCTTCTTTCCAGCATCTCCAATACAGCAAGAAACATGAGCATGCCCAGAAAAAAAGAACTTTGTTTCTTACTCATTCGGACCATATCTAGTTAAACTCTGCTTATGAAACTCTAACAAACCACAGCATCTCTTACATAGATGCTCTTTAGTTTATAGTAACAAACGTGTTGGGTTCGTGAACTGTGTAAATTCATTTGAGCCGAAAAAACACTGGGTTTAGGGGAAATGAACTCTTCCTTGTAGGAAGACACTGAGCCTTTGGTTTAATACCGTTTGTGAAGGGAAATTCAGAACAGTGTTCTCATCCATGAAACACACTATGTTTTAACAAAAAGAGCATGCTCTTCTTTCCAGCGTCTGCAATATAGCAAGAAACATGACCATGCCCTGAAAAAATGAACTGTGTTTCCTACTCATACGGACCATATCTAGTTGAACTCTGCTTATGAAACTGTAACAAAACACAGCATGTCTTACATAGATGCTCTTTAGTTAATAGTGAAAATCGTGTTGGGTTCGTGAACCTTGTAGATTCATTTGAGCTGAAAAATCACTGGGTTTACCGGAAATGAACTCTTGCTTGTTGGAAGACACAGAGACTTTGGTTTAACGCCGTTTGTGAAGGGAAATTTAGACCAGTGTTCTCATCCATGAAACACCCTCAGTTTTGAAGCAAAAAGCATCCTCATCTGTCCAGAGTCTGCAATACCGCAAGAAACATGAGCATGCCCAGAAAAAAGAACTGTTTCTTACTCATACAGACCATATCTAGTTAAACTCTGCTTATGAAACTCTAACAAACCACAGAATCTCTTACATAGATGCTCTTTAGTTTATAGTGAAAAACTTGTTGGTTTCATGAATTGTGTAAATTCATTTGAGCCGAATAACCACTGGGTTTACCGGAAATGAACTCTTGCTTGTAGGAAGACAGAGAGCCTTTGGTTTAACTCCGTTTGTGAAGGGAAATTCAGACCAGAGTTCTCATCCATGAAAGACCCTCTGTTTTATCTGAAGCAGCATCCTCTTCTGTCCAGAGTCAACAATACAGCAAGAAACAGGAGCATGCGCAGATAAAAAGAACTGTGTTTCTTACTCATACGGACCATATCTAGTTAAACTCTGCTTATGAAACTCTAACAAACCACAGCATCTCTTACATAGATGCTCTTTACTTTATAGTGAAAAACGTGTTGCATTCGTGAATTGTGTAAATTCATTTGAGCCTAAAAATCACTGTGTTTACCGGAAAGGAACTCTTGCTTGTAGGAAGACACAGAGTCATTGGTTTAACTCCGTTTCTGAAGGAAAATTCAGACCAGTGTTCCCATCCAAGGAACATACTCTGTTTTAACGCAACCAGCATCCCCTTCTGTCTAGAGTCTGCAATACAGCAAGAAACATGAGCATGCCCAGAAAAAAAGAAATGTGTTTCTTAATCATACGGACCATATCTAGTTAAAATCTGCTTTTGAAACTCTAAAAAACACAGCATGTCTTACATAGATGCTCTTTAGTTTATAGTGAAAATCGTGTTGTGTTTGTGAACTGTGTAAATTCATTTGAGCCGAAAAATCACTGGGTTTACCGGAAATGAACTCTTGCTTCTAGTTAGACACAGAGCCTTTGGTTTCACTCCATTTGTGAAGGGAAATTCAGACCAGTGTTCTCATCCATGAAACATACTCTGTTTTATCGCAAGAAGCATGCTCTTCTTTCCAGCGTCTCCAATACAGCAAGAAACATGAGCACGCCCAGATAAAAAGAACTGTGTTTCTTACTCATACGGACCATATCTAGTTAAACTCTGCTTATGAAACTCTAACAAACAACAGCATCTCTTACATAGATGCTCTTTAGTTTATAGTGAAAACCGTGTTGGGTTCGTGAATTGTGTAAATTCATTTGAGCAGAAAAATCACTGGGTTTACCAGAAATGAACTCTTGCTTGTAGGAAGACACAGAGACATTGGTTTAACTCCATTTCTGAAGGAAAATTCAGACCAGTGTTCCCATCCATGGAACATACTCTGTTTTAATGCAAGAAGCATCCTCTTCTGTCCAGATTCTGCAATACAGCAAGAAACCTGAGCATGCCTAGAAAAAAAGAAATGTGTTTCTTAATCATACGGACCATATCTAGTTAAACTCTGCTTATGAAACACTAAAAAACCACAGCATGTCTTACATAGATGCTATTTAGTTAATAGTGAAAATCGTGTTGGGTTCGTGAACTGTGTAAATTCATTTTAGCCGAAAAATCACTGGGTTTACCGGAAATGAACTCTTGCTTCTAGGAAGACACAGAGCCTTTGGTTTCACTCCATTTGTGAAGGGAAATTCAGACCAGTGTTCTCATCCATGAAACATACTCTGTTTTAACGCAAGAAGCATGCTCTTCTTTCCAGCGTCTCCAATACAGCAAGAAACATGAGCATGCCCAGATAAAAAGAACTGTGTTTCTTACTCATACATACCATATCTAGTTAAACTCTGCTTATGAAACTCTAACAAACCACAGAATCTCTTACATAGATGCTCTTTATTTTATAGTGAAAAACTTGTTGGTTTTGCGAATTGTGTAAATTCATTTGAGCTGAAAAATCACTGGGTTTGCCGGAAATGAACTCTTGCTTGTAGGAAGACACAGAGCCTTTGGTTTAACTCCGTTTGTGAAGGGAAATTCAGACCAGAGTTCTCATCCATGAAAGACCCTCTGTTTTATCTGAAGCAGCATCCTCTTCTGTCCAGAGTCACCAATACAGCAAGAAACAGGAGCATGCGCAGATAAAAAGAACTGTGTTTCTTACTCATAGGGACCATATCTAGTTAAACTCTGCTTATGAAACTCTAACAAACCACAGCATCTCTTACATAGATGCTCTTTACTTTATAGTGAAAAACGTGTTGCATTCGTGAATTGTGTAAATTCATTTGAGCCTAAAAATCACTGTGTTTACCGGAAAGGAACTCTTGCTTGTAGGAAGACACAGAGTCATTGGTTTAACTCCGTTTCTGAAGGAAAATTCAGACCAGTGTTCCCATCCAAGGAACATACTCTGTTTTAACGCGAGCAGCATCCCCTTCTGTCCAGAGTCTGCAATACAGCAAGAAACATGAGCATGCCCAGAAAAAAAGAAATGTGTTTCTTAATCATACGGACCATATCTAGTTAAACTCTGCTTATGAAACACTAAAAAACCACAGCATGTCTTACATAGATGCTCTTTAGTTAATAGTGAAAATCGTGTTGGGTTCGTGAACTGTGTAAATTCATTTGAGCCGAAAAATCACTGGGTTTACCGGAAATGAACTCTTGCTTCTAGGAAGACACAGAGCCTTTGGTTTCACTCCATTTGTAAAGGGAAATTCAGACCAGTGTTCTCATCCATGAAACATACTCTGTTTTAACGCAAGAAGCATGCTCTTCTTTCTAGCGTCTCCAATACAGCAAGAAACATGAGCATGCCAGATAAAAAGAACTGTTTCTTACTCATACAGACCATATCTAGTTAAACTCTTCTTATAAAACTCTAACAAACCACAGCATCTCTTACATAGATGCTCTTTAGTTAATTGTGAAAATTGTGTTTGGTTTGTGAACTGTGTAAATTCATTTGAGCCTAAAAATCACTGGGTTTACCGGAAATGAACTCTTGCTTGTAGGAAGTCACAGAGACTTTGGTTTAACTCCGTTTCTGAAGGAAAATTCAGACCAGTCTTCTCATCCATGAAACACACTCTGTATTAACGCAAGAAGCATGCTCTTCTTTCCAGCGTCGCCAATACAGCAAGAAACATGAGCATGCCCAGAAAAAAAGAACTGTGTTTCCGACACATACAGAGCATATATAGTTGAACTCTGCTTATGAAACTGTAACAAACCACAGCATGTCTTACATAGATGCTCTTTAGTTAATAGTGAAAATTGTGTTGGGTTTCGTGAACTGTGTAAATTCATTTGAGCCGAAAAATTACTGGGTTTACCGGAAATGAATTCTTGCTTGTAGTAAGACACAGAGCCTTTGGTTTCACTCCGTTTGTGAAGGGAAATTCAGACCAGAGTTCTCATCCATGAAAGACCCTCTGTTTTATCTTAAGCAGCATCCTCTTCTGTCCAGAGTCACCAATACAGCAAGAAACAGGAGCATGCGCAGATAAAAAGAACTGTGTTTCTTACTCATTCGGACCATATCTTGTTAAACTCTGCTTATGAAACTCTAACAAACCACAGCATCTCTTACATAGATGCTCTTTACTTTATACTGAAAACGTGTTGCATTCGTGAATTGTGTAAATTCATTTGAGCCTAAAAATCACTGGGTTTACCGGAAAGGAACTCTTGCTTGTAGGAAGACACAGAGTCATTGGTTTAACTCCGTTTCTGAAGGAAAATTCAGACCAGTGTTCTCATCCATGAAACATACTCTGTTTTATCGCAAGAAGCATGCTCTTCTTTCCAGCGTCTCCAATGCAGCAAGAAACATGAGCACGCCCAGATAAAAAGAACTGTGTTTCTTACTCATACGGACCATATCCAGTTAAACTCTGCTTATGAAACTCTAACAAACCACAGAATCTCTTACATAGATGCTCTTTAGTGTATAGTGAAAAACTTGTTGGTTTCGTGAATTGTGTAAATTCATTTGAGCCGAAAAATCACTGGGTTTACCGGAAATGAACTCTTGCTTGTAGGAACACACAGAGCCTTTGGTTTAACTCGTTTGTGAAGGGAAATTCAGACCAGTGTTCTCATGCAAGAAACACCCTCTGTTTTAAAGCAAGAAGCATCCTCTTCTGTCCAGAGTCTGCAATACAGCAAGAAACATGAGCATGTCCAGAAAAAAAGAACTGTGTTTCCTACTCATACGGACCATATCTAGTTGAAATCTGATTATGAAACTGTAACAAACCACAGCATCTCTTACATACATGCTCTTTAGTTAATAGTGAAAAACACGTTGTGTTCGGGAACTGTGTAAATTCTTCTGAGCCGATAAATCACTGGGTTTACCGGAAATGAACTCTTCCTTGTAGGAAGACACAGAGAATTGGTTTAACTCCGTTTCTGAAGGAAAATTCAGACCAGTGTTCTCATCCATGAAACATACTCTGTTTTAACGCTCGAAGCAGGCTCTTCTTTCCAGCATCTCCAATACAGCAAGAAACATGAGCATGCCCAGAAAAAAAGAACTTTGTTTCTTACTCATTCGGACCATATCTAGTTAAACTCTGCTTATGAAACTCTAACAAACCACAGCATCTCTTACATAGATGCTCTTTAGTTTATAGTAACAAACGTGTTGGGTTCGTGAACTGTGTAAATTCATTTGAGCCGAAAAAACACTGGGTTTAGGGGAAATGAACTCTTCCTTGTAGGAAGACACTGAGCCTTTGGTTTAATACCGTTTGTGAAGGGAAATTCAGAACAGTGTTCTCATCCATGAAACACACTATGTTTTAACAAAAAGAGCATGCTCTTCTTTCCAGCGTCTGCAATATAGCAAGAAACATGACCATGCCCTGAAAAAATGAACTGTGTTTCCTACTCATACGGACCATATCTAGTTGAACTCTGCTTATGAAACTGTAACAAAACACAGCATGTCTTACATAGATGCTCTTTAGTTAATAGTGAAAATCGTGTTGGGTTCGTGAACCTTGTAGATTCATTTGAGCTGAAAAATCACTGGGTTTACCGGAAATGAACTCTTGCTTGTTGGAAGACACAGAGACTTTGGTTTAACGCCGTTTGTGAAGGGAAATTTAGACCAGTGTTCTCATCCATGAAACACCCTCAGTTTTGAAGCAAAAAGCATCCTCATCTGTCCAGAGTCTGCAATACCGCAAGAAACATGAGCATGCCCAGAAAAAAGAACTGTTTCTTACTCATACAGACCATATCTAGTTAAACTCTGCTTATGAAACTCTAACAAACCACAGAATCTCTTACATAGATGCTCTTTAGTTTATAGTGAAAAACTTGTTGGTTTCATGAATTGTGTAAATTCATTTGAGCCGAATAACCACTGGGTTTACCGGAAATGAACTCTTGCTTGTAGGAAGACAGAGAGCCTTTGGTTTAACTCCGTTTGTGAAGGGAAATTCAGACCAGAGTTCTCATCCATGAAAGACCCTCTGTTTTATCTGAAGCAGCATCCTCTTCTGTCCAGAGTCACCAATACAGCAAGAAACAGGAGCATGCGCAGATAAAAAGAACTGTGTTTCTTACTCATACGGACCATATCTAGTTAAACTCTGCTTATGAAACTCTAACAAACCACAGCATCTCTTACATAGATGCTCTTTACTTTATAGTGAAAAACGTGTTGCATTCGTGAATTGTGTAAATTCATTTGAGCCTAAAAATCACTGTGTTTACCGGAAAGGAACTCTTGCTTGTAGGAAGACACAGAGTCATTGGTTTAACTCCGTTTCTGAAGGAAAATTCAGACCAGTGTTCCCATCCAAGGAACATACTCTGTTTTAACGCAACCAGCATCCCCTTCTGTCCAGAGTCTGCAATACAGCAAGAAACATGAGCATGCCCAGAAAAAAAGAAATGTGTTTCTTAATCATACGGACCATATCTAGTTAAAATCTGCTTTTGAAACTCTAAAAAACACAGCATGTCTTACATAGATGCTCTTTAGTTTATAGTGAAAATCGTGTTGTGTTTGTGAACTGTGTAAATTCATTTGAGCCGAAAAATCACTGGGTTTACCGGAAATGAACTCTTGCTTCTAGTTAGACACAGAGCCTTTGGTTTCACTCCATTTGTGAAGGGAAATTCAGACCAGTGTTCTCATCCATGAAACATACTCTGTTTTATCGCAAGAAGCATGCTCTTCTTTCCAGCGTCTCCAATACAGCAAGAAACATGAGCACGCCCAGATAAAAAGAACTGTGTTTCTTACTCATACGGACCATATCTAGTTAAACTCTGCTTATGAAACTCTAACAAACAACAGCATCTCTTACATAGATGCTCTTTAGTTTATAGTGAAAACCGTGTTGGGTTCGTGAATTGTGTAAATTCATTTGAGCAGAAAAATCACTGGGTTTACCAGAAATGAACTCTTGCTTGTAGGAAGACACAGAGACATTGGTTTAACTCCATTTCTGAAGGAAAATTCAGACCAGTGTTCCCATCCATGGAACATACTCTGTTTTAATGCAAGAAGCATCCTCTTCTGTCCAGATTCTGCAATACAGCAAGAAACCTGAGCATGCCTAGAAAAAAAGAAATGTGTTTCTTAATCATACGGACCATATCTAGTTAAACTCTGCTTATGAAACACTAAAAAACCACAGCATGTCTTACATAGATGCTATTTAGTTAATAGTGAAAATCGTGTTGGGTTCGTGAACTGTGTAAATTCATTTTAGCCGAAAAATCACTGGGTTTACCGGAAATGAACTCTTGCTTCTAGGAAGACACAGAGCCTTTGGTTTCACTCCATTTGTGAAGGGAAATTCAGACCAGTGTTCTCATCCATGAAACATACTCTGTTTTAACGCAAGAAGCATGCTCTTCTTTCCAGCGTCTCCAATACAGCAAGAAACATGAGCATGCCCAGATAAAAAGAACTGTGTTTCTTACTCATACATACCATATCTAGTTAAACTCTGCTTATGAAACTCTAACAAACCACAGAATCTCTTACATAGATGCTCTTTATTTTATAGTGAAAAACTTGTTGGTTTTGCGAATTGTGTAAATTCATTTGAGCTGAAAAATCACTGGGTTTGCCGGAAATGAACTCTTGCTTGTAGGAAGACACAGAGCCTTTGGTTTAACTCCGTTTGTGAAGGGAAATTCAGACCAGAGTTCTCATCCATGAAAGACCCTCTGTTTTATCTGAAGCAGCATCCTCTTCTGTCCAGAGTCACCAATACAGCAAGAAACAGGAGCATGCGCAGATAAAAAGAACTGTGTTTCTTACTCATAGGGACCATATCTAGTTAAACTCTGCTTATGAAACTCTAACAAACCACAGCATCTCTTACATAGATGCTCTTTACTTTATAGTGAAAAACGTGTTGCATTCGTGAATTGTGTAAATTCATTTGAGCCTAAAAATCACTGTGTTTACCGGAAAGGAACTCTTGCTTGTAGGAAGACACAGAGTCATTGGTTTAACTCCGTTTCTGAAGGAAAATTCAGACCAGTGTTCCCATCCAAGGAACATACTCTGTTTTAACGCGAGCAGCATCCCCTTCTGTCCAGAGTCTGCAATACAGCAAGAAACATGAGCATGCCCAGAAAAAAAGAAATGTGTTTCTTAATCATACGGACCATATCTAGTTAAACTCTGCTTATGAAACACTAAAAAACCACAGCATGTCTTACATAGATGCTCTTTAGTTAATAGTGAAAATCGTGTTGGGTTCGTGAACTGTGTAAATTCATTAGAGCCGAAAAATCACTGGGTTTACCGGAAATGAACTCTTGCTTCTAGGAAGACACAGAGCCTTTGGTTTCACTCCATTTGTGAAGGGAAATTCAGACCAGTGTTCTCATCCATGAAACATACTCTGTTTTAACGCAAGAAGCATGCTCTTCTTTCTAGCGTCTCCAATACAGCAAGAAACATGAGCATGCCAGATAAAAAGAACTGTTTCTTACTCATACAGACCATATCTAGTTAAACTCTTCTTATAAAACTCTAACAAACCACAGCATCTCTTACATAGATGCTCTTTAGTTAATTGTGAAAATTGTGTTTGGTTTGTGAACTGTGTAAATTCATTTGAGCCTAAAAATCACTGGGTTTACCGGAAATGAACTCTTGCTTGTAGGAAGTCACAGAGACTTTGGTTTAACTCCGTTTCTGAAGGAAAATTCAGACCAGTCTTCTCATCCATGAAACACACTCTGTATTAACGCAAGAAGCATGCTCTTCTTTCCAGCGTCGCCAATACAGCAAGAAACATGAGCATGCCCAGAAAAAAAGAACTGTGTTTCCGACACATACAGAGCATATATAGTTGAACTCTGCTTATGAAACTGTAACAAACCACAGCATGTCTTACATAGATGCTCTTTAGTTAATAGTGAAAATTGTGTTGGGTTTCGTGAACTGTGTAAATTCATTTGAGCCGAAAAATTACTGGGTTTACCGGAAATGAATTCTTGCTTGTAGTAAGACACAGAGCCTTTGGTTTCACTCCGTTTGTGAAGGGAAATTCAGACCAGAGTTCTCATCCATGAAAGACCCTCTGTTTTATCTTAAGCAGCATCCTCTTCTGTCCAGAATCACCAATACAGCAAGAAACAGGAGCATGCGCAGATAAAAAGAACTGTGTTTCTTACTCATTCGGACCATATCTTGTTAAACTCTGCTTATGAAACTCTAACAAACCACAGCATCTCTTACATAGATGCTCTTTACTTTATAGTGAAAACGTGTTGCATTCGTGAATTGTGTAAATTCATTTGAGCCTAAAAATCACTGGGTTTACCGGAAAGGAACTCTTGCTTGTAGGAAGACACAGAGTCATTGGTTTAACTCCGTTTCTGAAGGAAAATTCAGACCAGTGTTCTCATCCATGAAACATACTCTGTTTTATCGCAAGAAGCATGCTCTTCTTTCCAGCGTCTCCAATACAGCAAGAAACATGAGCACGCCCAGATAAAAAGAACTGTGTTTCTTACTCATACGGACCATATCCAGTTAAACTCTGCTTATGAAACTCTAACAAACCACAGAATCTCTTACATAGATGCTCTTTAGTGTATAGTGAAAAACTTGTTGGTTTCGTGAATTGTGTAAATTCATTTGAGCCGAAAAATCACTGGGTTTACCGGAAATGAACTCTTGCTTGTAGGAACACACAGAGCCTTTGGTTTAACTCGTTTGTGAAGGGAAATTCAGACCAGTGTTCTCATGCAAGAAACACCCTCTGTTTTAAAGCAAGAAGCATCCTCTTCTGTCCAGAGTCTGCAATACAGCAAGAAACATGAGCATGTCCAGAAAAAAAGAACTGTGTTTCCTACTCATACGGACCATATCTAGTTGAAATCTGATTATGAAACTGTAACAAACCACAGCATCTCTTACATACATGCTCTTTAGTTAATAGTGAAAAACACGTTGTGTTCGGGAACTGTGTAAATTCTTCTGAGCCGATAAATCACTGGGTTTACCGGAAATGAACTCTTCCTTGTAGGAAGACACAGAGAATTGGTTTAACTCCGTTTCTGAAGGAAAATTCAGACCAGTGTTCTCATCCATGAAACATACTCTGTTTTAACGCTCGAAGCAGGCTCTTCTTTCCAGCATCTCCAATACAGCAAGAAACATGAGCATGCCCAGAAAAAAAGAACTTTGTTTCTTACTCATTCGGACCATATCTAGTTAAACTCTGCTTATGAAACTCTAACAAACCACAGCATCTCTTACATAGATGCTCTTTAGTTTATAGTAACAAACGTGTTGGGTTCGTGAACTGTGTAAATTCATTTGAGCCGAAAAAACACTGGGTTTAGGGGAAATGAACTCTTCCTTGTAGGAAGACACTGAGCCTTTGGTTTAATACCGTTTGTGAAGGGAAATTCAGAACAGTGTTCTCATCCATGAAACACACTATGTTTTAACAAAAAGAGCATGCTCTTCTTTCCAGCGTCTGCAATATAGCAAGAAACATGACCATGCCCTGAAAAAATGAACTGTGTTTCCTACTCATACGGACCATATCTAGTTGAACTCTGCTTATGAAACTGTAACAAAACACAGCATGTCTTACATAGATGCTCTTTAGTTAATAGTGAAAATCGTGTTGGGTTCGTGAACCTTGTAGATTCATTTGAGCTGAAAAATCACTGGGTTTACCGGAAATGAACTCTTGCTTGTTGGAAGACACAGAGACTTTGGTTTAACGCCGTTTGTGAAGGGAAATTTAGACCAGTGTTCTCATCCATGAAACACCCTCAGTTTTGAAGCAAAAAGCATCCTCTTCTGTCCAGAGTCTGCAATACCGCAAGAAACATGAGCATGCCCAGAAAAAAGAACTGTTTCTTACTCATACAGACCATATCTAGTTAAACTCTGCTTATGAAACTCTAACAAACCACAGAATCTCTTACATAGATGCTCTTTAGTTTATAGTGAAAAACTTGTTGGTTTCATGAATTGTGTAAATTCATTTGAGCCGAATAACCACTGGGTTTACAGGAAATGAACTCTTGCTTTTAGGAAGACAGAGAGCCTTTGGTTTAACTCCGTTTGTGAAGGGAAATTCAGACCAGAGTTCTCATCCATGAAAGACCCTCTGTTTTATCTGAAGCAGCATCCTCTTCTGTCCAGAGTCACCAATACAGCAAGAAACAGGAGCATGCGCAGATAAAAAGAACTGTGTTTCTTACTCATACGGACCATATCTAGTTAAACTCTGCTTATGAAACTCTAACAAACCACAGCATCTCTTACATAGATGCTCTTTACTTTATAGTGAAAAACGTGTTGCATTCGTGAATTGTGTAAATTCATTTGAGCCTAAAAATCACTGTGTTTACCGGAAAGGAACGCTTGCTTGTAGGAAGACACAGAGACATTGGTTTAACCCCGTTTCTGAAGGGAAATTCAGACCAGTGTTCCCATCCAAGGAACATACTCTGTTTTAACGCAACCAGCATCCCCTTCTGTCCAGAGTCTGCAATACAGCAAGAAACATGAGCATGCCCAGAAAAAAAGAAATGTGTTTCTTAATCATACGGACCATATCTAGTTAAAATCTGCTTTTGAAACTCTAAAAAACACAGCATGTCTTACATAGATGCTCTTTAGTTTATAGTGAAAATCGTGTTGTGTTTGTGAACTGTGTAAATTCATTTGAGCTGAAAAATCACTGGGTTTACCGGAAATGAACTCTTGCTTCTAGTTAGACACAGAGCCTTTGGTTTCACTCCATTTGTGAAGGGAAATTCAGACCAGTGTTCTCATCCATGAAACATACTCTGTTTTATCGCAAGAAGCATGCTCTTCTTTCCAGCGTCTCCAATACAGCAAGAAACATGAGCACGCCCAGATAAAAAGAACTGTGTTTCTTACTCATACAGACCATATCCAGTTAAACTCTGCTTATGAAACTCTAACAAACCACAGAATCTCTTACATAGATGCTCTTTAGTTTATAGTGAAAAACTTGTTGGTTTCGTGAATTGTGTAAATTCATTTGAGCCGAAAAACCACTGGGTTTACCGGAAAAGAACTCTTGCTTGTAGGAAGACAGAGATCCTTTGGTTTAACTCCGTTTGTGAAGGGAAATTCAGACCAGAGTTCTCATCCATGAAAGACACTCTGTTTTAACGCAAGCATTATCCTCTTCTGTCCAGAGGCACCAATACAGCAAGAAACAGGAGCAAGCCCAGATAACAAGAACTGTGTTTCTTACTCATACGGACCATATCTAGTTAAACTCTGCTTATGAAACTCTAACAAACAACAGCATCTCTTACATAGATGCTCTTTAGTTTATAGTGAAAACCGTGTTGGGTTCGTGAATTGTGTAAATTCATTTGAGCAGAAAAATCACTGGGTTTACCAGAAATGAACTCTTGCTTGTAGGAAGACACAGAGACATTGGTTTAACTCCATTTCTGAAGGAAAATTCAGACCAGTGTTCCCATCCATGGAACATACTCTGTTTTAATGCAAGAAGCATCCTCTTCTGTCCAGATTCTGCAATACAGCAAGAAACATGAGCATGCCTAGAAAAAAAGAAATGTGTTTCTTAATCATACGGACCATATCTAGTTAAACTCTGCTTATGAAACACTAAAAAACCACAGCATGTCTTACATAGATGCTATTTAGTTAATAGTGAAAATCGTGTTGGGTTCGTGAACTGTGTAAATTCATTTTAGCCGAAAAATCACTGGGTTTACCGGAAATGAACTCTTGCTTCTAGGAAGACACAGAGCCTTTGGTTTCACTCCATTTGTGAAGGGAAATTCAGACCAGTGTTCTCATCCATGAAACATACTCTGTTTTAACGCAAGAAGCATGCTCTTCTTTCCAGCGTCTCCAATACAGCAAGAAACATGAGCATGCCCAGATAAAAAGAACTGTGTTTCTTACTCATACATACCATATCTAGTTAAACTCTGCTTATGAAACTCTAACAAACCACAGAATCTCTTACATAGATGCTCTTTATTTTATAGTGAAAAACTTGTTGGTTTTGCGAATTGTGTAAATTCATTTGAGCTGAAAAATCACTGGGTTTGCCGGAAATGAACTCTTGCTTGTAGGAAGACACAGAGCCTTTGGTTTAACTCCGTTTGTGAAGGGAAATTCAGACCAGAGTTCTCATCCATGAAAGACCCTCTGTTTTATCTGAAGCAGCATCCTCTTCTGTCCAGAGTCACCAATACAGCAAGAAACAGGAGCATGCGCAGATAAAAAGAACTGTGTTTCTTACTCATAGGGACCATATCTAGTTAAACTCTGCTTATGAAACTCTAACAAACCACAGCATCTCTTACATAGATGCTCTTTACTTTATAGTGAAAAACGTGTTGCATTCGTGAATTGTGTAAATTCATTTGAGCCTAAAAATCACTGTGTTTACCGGAAAGGAACTCTTGCTTGTAGGAAGACACAGAGTCATTGGTTTAACTCCGTTTCTGAAGGAAAATTCAGACCAGTGTTCCCATCCAAGGAACATACTCTGTTTTAACGCGAGCAGCATCCCCTTCTGTCCAGAGTCTGCAATACAGCAAGAAACATGAGCATGCCCAGAAAAAAAGAAATGTGTTTCTTAATCATACGGACCATATCTAGTTAAACTCTGCTTATGAAACACTAAAAAACCACAGCATGTCTTACATAGATGCTCTTTAGTTAATAGTGAAAATCGTGTTGGGTTCGTGAACTGTGTAATTTCATTTGAGCCGAAAAATCACTGGGTTTACCGGAAATGAACTCTTGCTTCTAGGAAGACACAGAGCCTTTGGTTTCACTCCATTTGTGAAGGGAAATTCAGACCAGTGTTCTCATCCATGAAACATACTCTGTTTTAACGCAAGAAGCATGCTCTTCTTTCCAGCGTCTCCAATACAGCAAGAAACATGAGCATGCCCAGATAAAAAGAACTGTGTACCTTACTCATACAGACCATATCTAGTTAAACTCTGCTTATGAAACTCTAACAAACCACAGAATCTCTTACATAGATGCTCTTTAGTTTATAGTGAAAAACGTCTTGGTTTCGTGAATTGTGTAAATTCATTTGAGCCGAAAAATCACTGGGTTTACCGGAAATGAACTCATGTTTGTAGGAAGACACAGAGCCTTTGGTTTAACTCCGTTTGTGAAGGGAAATTCAGACCAGAGTTCTCATCCATGAAAGACACTCTGTTTTAACGCAAGCAGCATCCTCTTCTGTCCAGAGTCACCAATACAGCAAGAAACATGAGCATGCCCAGAAATAAAGAACTGAGTTTCCGACACATACAGAGCATATCTAGTTGAACTCTGCTTATGAAACTGTAACAAACCATAGCACGTCTTACATAGATGCTCTATAGTTAATAGTGAAAAACGTGTTGGGTTCGTGAATTGTGTAAATTCATTTGAGCCGAAAAATGACTGGGTTATCTGGAAATGATCTCTTGCTTGTAGGAAGACACAGTGCCTTTGGTTTAACTCCGTTTGTGAAGGGAAATTCAGACCAGAGTTCTAATCCATGAAAGACCCTCAGTTTTAACGCAAGCAGCATCCTCTTCTGTCCAGAGTCTGCAATACAACAAGAAATATGGGCATGTCCAGAAAAAAAGAACTGTGTTTCCTACTCATACGGACCATATCTAGTTGAACTCTGCTTATGAACCTCTAACAAACCACAGCATGTCTTACATAGATGCTCTTTAGTTTATTGTGAAAATTGTGTTGGGTTCGTGAATTGTGTAAATTCATTTGAGCCTAAAAATCACTGGGTTTACCGGAAATGAACTCTTGCTTGTAGGAAGTCACAGAGACTTTGGTTTAACTCCGTTTCTGAAGGAAAATTCAGACCAGTCTTCTCATCCATGAAACACACTCTGTTTTAACGCAAGAAGCATGCTCTTCTTTCCAGCGTCGCCAATACAGCAAGAAACATGAGCATGCCCAGAAAAAAAGAACTGATTTCCGACACATACAGAGCATATCTAGTTGAACTCTGCTTATGAAACTGTAACAAACCACAGCATGTCTTACATAGATGCTCTTTAGTTAATAGTGAAAATCGTGTTGGGTTCGTGAACTGTGTAAATTCATTAGAGCCGAAAAATCACTGGGTTTACCGGAAATGAACTCTTGCTTCTACGAAGACACAGAGCCTTTGGTTTCACTCCATTTGTGAAGGGAAATTCAGACCAGTGTTCTCATCCATGAAACATACTCTATTTTAACGCAAGAAGCATGCTCTTCTTTCCAGCGTCTCCAATACAGCATAAATATGAGCATGCCCAGATAAAAAGAACAGTGTTTCTTACTCAAACAGACCATATCTAGTTAAACTGTGCTTATGAAACTCTAACAAACCACAGAATCTCTTAAATAGATGCTCTTTAGTTTATAGTGAAAAACTTGTTGGGTTCGTGAATTGTGTAAATTCATTTGAGCCGAAAAATCACTGGGTTTACCGGAAATGAACTCTTGCTTGTAGGAAGACACAGAGTCTTTGGTTTAACTCCGTTTGTGAAGGGAAATTCAGACCAGAGTTCTCATCTATGAAAGACCCTCTGTTTTAACGCAAGCAGCATCCTCTTCTGTCCAGAGTCACCAATACAGCAAGAAACAGGAGCATGCCCAGATAAAAAGAACTGTGTTTCTTACTCATATGGACCATATCTAGTTAAACTCTGCTTATGAAACTCTAACAAACCACAGCATCTCTTACATAGATGCTCTTTAGTTTATAGTGTAAAACGTGTTGGGTTCGTGAATTGTGTAAATTCATTTGAGTCTAAAAATCACTGGGTTTACCGAAAGTGAACTCTTGCTTGTAGGAAGACACAGAGACATTGGTTTAACTCCGTTTCTGAAGGAAAATTCAGACCAGTGTTCCCATCCATGGAACATACTCTGTTTTAACGCAAGAAGCATCCTCTTCTGTCCAGAGTCTGCAATACAGCAAGAAACATGAGCATGCCCAGAAAAAAAGAACTGAGTTTCCGACACATACAGAGCATATCTAGTTGAACTCTGCTTATGGAACTGTAACAAACCACAGCATATCTTACATAGATGCTCTTTAGTTAATAGTGAAAATCGTGTTGGGTCGTGAACTGTGTAAATTTATTTGAGCCAAAAAATCACTGGGTTTACCGGAAATGAACTCTTGCTTCTAGGAAGACACAGAGCCTTTGGTTTCACTCCATTTGTGAAGGGAAATTCAGACCAGTGTTCTCATGTATGACACATACTCTGTTTTAACGCAAGAAGCATGCTCTTCTTTCAGCGTCTCCAATACAGCAAGAAACATGAGCATGCCCAGATAAAAAGAACTGTGTTTCTTACTCATACGGACTATATCTAGTTAAACTCTGCTTATGAAACTCTAACAAACCACAGCATCTCTTACATAGATGCTCTTTAGTTTATAGTGAAAAACGTGTTGGGTTCGTGAATTGTGTAAATTCATTTGAGCCGAAAAAACACTGGGTTTAGGGGAAATGAACTCTTCCTTGTAGGAAGACACAGAGCCTTTGGTTTAACACCGTTTGTGAAGGGAAATTCAGAACAGTGTTCTCATCCATGAAACACACTATGTTTTAACAAAAAGAGCATGCTCTTCTTTCCAGCGTCTGCAATATAGCAAGAAACATGACCATGCCCTGAAAAAATGAACTGTGTTTCCTACTCATACGGACCATATCTAGTTGAACTCTGCTTATGAAACTGTAACAAAACACAGCATGTCTTACATAGATGCTCTTTAGTTAATAGTGAAAATCGTGTTGGGTTCGTGAACCTTGTAGATTCATTTGAGCTGAAAAATCACTGGGTTTACCGGAAATGAACTCTTGCTTGTTGGAAGACACAGAGACTTTGGTTTAACGCCGTTTTTGAAGGGAAATTTAGACCAGTGTTCTCATCCATGAAACACTCTCAGTTTTGAAGCAAAAAGCATCCTCTTCTGTCCAGAGTCTGCAATACCGCAAGAAACATGAGCATGCCCAGAAAAAAGAACTGTGTTTCCTACTCATACCGACCATATCTAGTTGAACTATGCTTATGAAACTGTAACAAACCACAGCATGTCTTACATAGATGCTCTTTAGTTAATAGTGAAAAACGTGTTGGGTTCATGAACTGTGTAAGATCATTTGAGCAGAAAAAGCCCAGGGTTCTCCGGAAATGAACTCTTGCTTGTAGGAAGACACAGAGCATTTGGTTTACTCCGTTTGTGAAGGGAAATTCAGACCAGTGTTCTCATCCATGAAAAACACTCTGTTTTAACGCAAAGAGCATGCTCTTCTTTCCAGATTCTATAATACAGCAAGAAACATGAGCATGCCCAGAAAAAAAGAACTGTGTTTCCTAATCATACAGACCATATCTAATTGAACTCTGGTTATGAAACTGTAACAAACCACAGCATCTCTTACATAGATGCTCTTTCGTTAATAGTGAAAAATGTGTTGGGTTCGTGAAATGTGTAAATTCATTTGAGCCGAATAATCACTGGGTTTACCGGAAATGAACTCTTGCTTGTAGGAAGACACAGAGCTTTTGGTTTAACTCTGTTTGTGAAGGGAAATTCAGACCAGTGTTCTCATCCATGAAACACACTGTGTTTTAACGCAAAGAGCATGCTCTTCTTTCCAGCTCCTGCAATATAGCAAGAAACATGAGCATGCCCTGAAAAAATGAACTGTGTTTCCTACTCATACCGACCATATCTAGTTAAACTCTGCTTATGAAACTATAACAAAACACAGCATGTCTTACATACATGCTCTTTAGTTAATAGTGAAAATCGTGTTGGGTTCGTGAATTGTGTAAATTCATTTGAGCTGAAAAATCACTTGGTTTACCGGAAATGAACTCTTGCTTGTTGGAAAACACAGAGACTTTGGTTTAACTCAGTTTGTGAAAGGATATTTAGACCAGTGTTCTCATCCATGAAACACACTCTGTTTTAACGAAAGAGCATGCTCTTCTTTCCAGAGTCTCTAATACAGCAAGAAACATGAGCATGCCCAGACAAAAAGAACTGTGTTTCCTACACATACGGACCATATCTAGTTGAACTATGCTTATGAAACTGTAACAAACCACAGCATGTCTTACATAGATGCTCTTTAGTTAATAGTGAAAAAAGTGTTGTGTTCATGAATTGTGTAAGTTCATTTGAGCCAAAAAACCCCTGAGTTTACCATAAATGAACTCTTGCTTGTAGGAAGACACAGAGCATTTGGTATACACCGTTTGTGAACGGAAATTCAGACCAGTGTTCTCATCCATGAAAAACACTCTGTTTTAACGCAAAGAGCATGCTCTTCTTTCTAGAGTCTATAATACAGCAAGAAATATGAGCATGCCCTGAAAAAAAGAACTGTGTTTCTTACCCATATGGACCATATGTAGTTAAACCCTTTATGAAACTGTAACAAACCACAGCATCTCTTACATAGATGCTCTTTAGTTTATAGTGAAAAACCTGTTGGGTTTGTGAACTGTGTAAATTCATTTGAGCTGAAAAATCACTGGGTATACCGGATGAACTCTTGCTTGTAGGAAGACAAAGAGCCTTTGGTTTAACTCCGTTTGTGAAGGGAAATTCAGACCAGTGTTCTCATCCATGAAACACACTATGTTTTAACGCAAAGAGCATGCTCTTCTTTCCAGCGTCTGCAATATAGCAAGAAACATGAGCATGCCCTGAAAAAATGAACTGTGTTTCCTACTCATACCGACCATATCTAGTTGAACTCTGCTTATGAAACTGTAACAAAACACATCATGTCTGAAATAGATGCTCTTTAGTTAATAGTGAAAATCGTGTTGGGTTCGTGAATTGTGTAAATTCATTTGAGCTGAAAAATCACTGGGTTTACCGGAAATGAACTCTTGCTTGTTGGAAAACACAGAGACTTTGGTTTAACTCCGTTTGTGAAGGGATATTTAGACCAGTGTTCTCATCCATGAAACACACTCTGTTTTAACAAAAGAGCATGCTCTTCTTTCCAGAGTCTCTAATACAGCAAGAAACATGAGCATGCCCAGAAAAAAAGAACTGTGTTTCCTACACATACGGACCATATCTAGTTGAACTATGCTTATGAAACTGTAACAAACCACAGCATGTCTTACATAGATGCTCTTTAGTTTATAGTGAAAAACGTGTTGGGTTTGTGAACTGTGTAAATTCATTTGAGCTGAAAAATCACTGGGTATACCAGATGAACTCTTGCTTGTAGGAAGACACAGAGCCTTTGGTTTAACTCCGTTTGTGAAGGGAAATTCAGACCAGTGTTCTCATCCATGAAACACACTATGTTTTAACGCAAAGAGCATGCTCTTCTTTCCAGCGTCTGCAATATAGCAAGAAACATGTGCATGCCCTAAAAAATGAACTGTGTTTCCTACTCATACTGACCATATCTAGTTGAACTCTGCTTATGAAACTGTAACAAACCACAGCATGTCTTACATAGATGCTCTTTAGTTAATAGTGAAAATCGTGTTTGGTTCGTGAACTGTGTAAATTCATTTGAGCGAAAAAATCACTGGGTTTAACAGATATGAACTATTGCTTGTTGGAAAACACAGAGACTTTGGTTTAACTCCGTTTGTGAAAGGATATTTAGACCAGTGTTCTCATCCATGAAACACACTCTGTTTTAACGAAAGAGCATGCTCTTCTTTCCAGAGTTTTTTAATACAGCAAGAAACATGAGCATGCCCAGACAAAAAGAACTGTGTTTCCTACACATACGGACCATATCTAGTTGAACTATGCTTATGAAACTGTAACAAACCACAGCATGTCTTACATAGATGCTCTTTAGTTAATAGTGAAAAACGTGTTGTTTTCATGAATTGTGTAAGTTCATTTGAGCCAAAAAACCCCTGGGTTTACCATAAATGAACTCTTGCTTGTAGGAAGACACAGAGCATTTGGTATACACCGTTTGTGAAGGGAAATTCAGACCAGTGTTCTCATCCATGAAAAACACTCTGTTTTAACGCAAAGAGCATGCTCTTCTTTCTAGAGTCTATAATACAGCAAGAAACATGAGCATGCCCTGAAAAAAAGAACTGTGTTTCTTACCCATATGGACCATATGTAGTTAAACCCTGCTTATGAAACTGTAACAAACCACAGCATCTCTTACATAGATGCTCTTTAGTTTATAGTGAAAAACGTGTTGGGTTTGTGAACTGTGTAAATTCATTTGAGCTGAAAAATCACTGGCTATACCGGATGAACTCTTGCTTGTAGGAAGACACAGAGCCTTTGGTTTAACTCCGTTTGTGAAGGGAAATTCAGATCAGTGTTCTCATCCATGAAACACACTATGTTTTAACGCAAAGAGCATGCTCTTCTTTCCAGCGTCTGCAATATAGCAAGAAACATGAGCATGCCCTGAAAAAATGAACTGTGTTTCCTACTCATACCGACCATATCTAGTTGAATCTGCTTATGAAACTGTAACAAAACACAGCATGTCTTAAATAGATGCTCTTTAGTTAATAGTGAAAATCGTGTTGGGTTCGTGAATTGTGTAAATTCATTTGAGCTGAAAAATCACTGGGTTTACCGGAAATGAACTCTTGCTTGTTGGAAAACACAGAGACTTTGGTTTAATTCCGTTTGTGAAGGGATATTTAGACCAGTGTTCTCATCCATGAAACACACTCTGTTTTAACGAAAGAGCATGCTCTTCTTTCCAGAGTCTCTAATACAGCAAGAAACATGAGCATGCCCAGAAAAAAAGAACTGTGTTTCCTACACATACGGACCATATCTAGTTGAACTATGCTTATGAAACTGTAACAAACCACAGCATGTCTTACATAGATTCTCTTTAGTTAATAGTGAAAAACGTGTTGTGTTCATGAATTGTGTAAGTTCATTTGAGCCAAAAAACCCCTGGGTTTACCATAAATGAACTCTTGCTTGTAGGAAGACACAGAGCATTTGGTATACACCGTTTGTGAAGGGAAATTCAGACCAGTGTTCTCATCCATGAAAAACACTCTGTTTTAACGCAAAGAGCATGCTCTTCTTACTAGAGTCTATAATACAGCAAGAAACATGAGCATGCCCTGAAAAAAAGAACAGTGTTTCTTACCCATATGGACCATATGTAGTTAAACCCTGCTTATGAAACTGTAACAAACCACAGCATCTCTTACATAGATGCTCTTTAGTTTATAGTGAAAAACGTGTTGGGTTTGTGAACTGTGTAAATTCATTTGAGCTGAAAAATCACTGGGTATAACGGATGAACTCTTGCTTGTAGGAAGACACAGAGCCATTGGTTTAACTCCGTTTGTGAAGGGAAATTCAGACCAGTGTTCTCATCCATGAAACACACTATGTTTTAACGCAAAGAGCATGCTCTTCTTTCCAGCGTCTGCAATATAGCAAGAAACATGTGCATGCCCTAAAAAATGAACTGTGTTTCCTACTCATACGGACCATATCTAGTTGAACTCTGCTTATGAAACTGTAACAAACCACAGCATGTCTTACATAGATGCTCTTTAGTTAATAGTGAAAATCGTGTTTGGTTCGTGAACTGTGTAAATTCATTTGAGCGGAAAAATCACTGGGTTTAACAGAAATGAACTCTTGCTTGTAGGAAGACACAGAGGCTTTGGTTTAACTCCGTTTGTGAAGGGAAATTCAGACCAGTGTTCTCATCCATGAAACACCCTCTGTTTTAATGCAAGAAGCATCCTCTTCTGTCCAGAGTATGCAATACAGCAAGAAAAATGAGAATGTCCTGAAAAAAAGAACTGTTTTTCTGACTCATACGGACCATATATAGTTGAACTCTGATTATGAAACTGTAACAAACCACAGCATTTCTTACATAGATGCTCTTTAGTTAATAGGGAAAATCGTGTTTGGTTCATGAACTGTGTAAATTCACTTGAGCCAAAAAAACCCTGAGTTTACCGGAAATGAACTCTTGCTTGTAGGAAGACACTGAGTCTTAGGTTTAAATCCATTTGTGAAGGAAAATTCAGACCAGTGTTCTCATGCATGAAACATACTCTGTTTTAACGGAAGAAGCATGGTCTTCTTTCCAGCATCTCCAATAGAGCAAGAAACATGAGCATGCCAAGAAAAAAAGTACTGTGTTTCTAACTCATATGGACCGTATCTAGTTAAACTCTGCTTATGAAACTCTAACAAACCACAGCATCTCTTACATAGATGCTCTTTCGTTCATAGTGAGCAACGAGTTGGGTTCGGGAACTTTGTAAATCATTTGAGCCGAAAAATCACTGGGATTACCGGAAATGAAGCCTTGCTTGTAGGAAGACACAGTGCCTTTGGTTTAACTCATTTGTGAAGGGAAATTCAGACCAGTGTTCTCATCCATGAAAAACACTCTGTTTTAACGCAAAGAGCATGCTCTTCTTTCTAGAGTCTATAATACAGCAAGAAACATGAGCATGCCCTGAAAAAAAGAACTGTGTTTCTTACCCATATGGACCATATGTAGTTAAACCCTGCTTATGAAACTGTAACAAACCACAGCATGTCTTACATAGATGCTCTTTAGTTAATAGTGAAAATCGTGTTTGGTTCGTGAACTGTGTAAATTCATTTGAGCGGAAAAATCACTGGGTTTAACAGAAATGACCTCTTGCTTGTTGGAAAACACAGAGACTTTGGTTTAACTCCGTTTGTGAAAGGATATTTAGACCAGTGTTCTCATCCATGAAACACACTCTGTTTTAACGAAAGAGCATGCTCTTCTTTCCAGAGTCTCTAATACAGCAAGAAACATGAGCATGCCCAGACAAAAAGAACTGTGTTTCCTACACATACAGACCATATCTAGTTGAACTATGCTTATGAAACTGTAACAAACCACAGCATGTCTTACATAGATGCTCTTTAGTTAATAGTGAAAAACGTGTTGTGTTCATGAATTGTGTAAGTTCATTTGAGCCAAAAAACCCCTGAGTTTACCATAAATGAACTCTTGCTTGTAGGAAGACACAGAGCATTTGGTATACACCGTTTGTGAAGGGAAATTCAGACCAGTGTTCTCATCCATGAAAAACACTCTGTTTTAACGCAAAGAGCATGCTCTTCTTTCTAGAGTCTATAATACAGCAAGAAACATGAGCATGCCCTGAAAAAAAGAACTGTGTTTCTTACCCATATGGACCATATGTAGTTAAACCCTGCTTATGAAACTGTAACAAACCACAGCATCTCTTACATAGATGCTCTTTAGTTTATATTGAAAAACGTGTTGGGTTTGTGAACTGTGTAAATTCATTTGAGCTGAAAAATCACTGGGTATACCGGATGAACTCTTGCTTGTAGGAAGACACAGAGCCTTTGGTTTAACTCCGTTTGTGAAGAGAAATTCAGACCAGTGTTCTCATCCATGAAACACACTATGTTTTAACGCAAAGAGCATGCTCTTCTTTCCAGCGTCTGCAATATCGCAAGAAACATGAGCATGCCCTGAAAAAATGAACTGTGTTTCCTACTCATACCGACCATATCTAGTTGAACTCTGCTTATGAAACTGTAACAAAACACAGCATGTCTTAAATAGATGCTCTTTAGTTAATAGTGAAAATCGTGTTGGGTTCGTGAATTGTGTAAATTCATTTGAGCTGAAAAATCACTGGGTTTACCGGAAATGAACTCTTGCTTGTTGGAAAACACAGAGACTTTGGTTTAACTCCGTTTGTGAAGGGATATTTAGACCAGTGTTCTCATCCATGAAACACACTCTGTTTTAACGAAAGAGCATGCTCTTCTTTCCAGAGTCTCTAATACAGCAAGAAACATGAGCATGCCCAGAAAAAAAGAACTGTGTTTCCTACACATACGGACCATATCTAGTTGAACTATGCTTATGAAACTGTAACAAACCACAGCATGTCTTACATAGATTCTCTTTAGTGAATAGTGAAAAACGTGTTGTGTTCATGAATTGTGTAAGTTCATTTGAGCCAAAAAACCCCTGGGATTACCATAAATGAACTCTTGCTTGTAGGAAGACACAGAGCATTTGGTATACACCGTTTGTGAAGGGAAATTCAGACCAGTGTTCTCATCCATGAAAAACACTCTGTTTTAACGCAAAGAGCATGCTCTTCTTACTAGAGTCTATAATACAGCAAGAAACATGAGCATGCCCTGAAAAAAAGAACTGTGTTTCTTACCCATATGGACCATATGTAGTTAAACCCTGCTTATGAAACTGTAACAAACCACAGCATCTCTTACATAGATGCTCTTTAGTTTATAGTGAAAAACGTGTTGGGTTTGTGAACTGTGTAAATTCATTTGAGCTGAAAAATCACTGGGTATAACGGATGAACTCTTGCTTGTAGGAAGACACAGAGCCATTGGTTTAACTCCGTTTGTGAAGGGAAATTCAGACCAGTGTTCTCATCCATGAAACACACTATGTTTTAACGCAAAGAGCATGCTCTTCTTTCCAGCGTCTGCAATATAGCAAGAAACATGTGCATGCCCTAAAAAATGAACTGTGTTTCCTACTCATACGGACCATATCTAGTTGAACTCTGCTTATGAAACTGTAACAAACCACAGCATGTCTTACAGAGATGCTCTTTAGTTAATAGTGAAAATCGTGTTTGGTTCGTGAACTGTGTAAATTCATTTGAGCGGAAAAATCACTGGGTTTAACAGAAATGAACTCTTGCTTGTAGGAAGACACAGAGGCTTTGGTTTAACTCCGTTTGTGAAGGGAAATTCAGACCAGTGTTCTCATCCATGAAACACCCTCTGTTTTAATGCAAGAAGCATCCTCTTCTGTCCAGAGTATGCAATACAGCAAGAAAAATGAGAATGTCCTGAAAAAAAGAACTGTTTTTCTGACTCATACGGACCATATATAGTTGAACTCTGATTATGAAACTGTAACAAACCACAGCATTTCTTACATAGATGCTCTTTAGTTAATAGGGAAAATCGTGTTTGGTTCATGAACTGTGTAAATTCACTTGAGCCAAAAAAACCCTGAGTTTACCGGAAATGAACTCTTGCTTGTAGGAAGACACTGAGTCTTAGGTTTAAATCCATTTGTGAAGGAAAATTCAGACCAGTGTTCTCATGCATGAAACATACTCTGTTTTAACGGAAGAAGCATGGTCTTCTTTCCAGCATCTCCAATAGAGCAAGAAACATGAGCATGCCAAGAAAAAAAGTACTGTGTTTCTAACTCATATGGACCTTATCTAGTTAAACTCTGCTTATGAAACTCTAACAAACCACAGCATCTCTTACATAGATGCTCTTTCGTTCATAGTGAGCAACGAGTTGGGTTCGGGAACTTTGTAAATCATTTGAGCCGAAAAATCACTGGGATTACCGGAAATGAAGCCTTGCTTGTAGGAAGACACAGTGCCTTTGGTTTAACTCATTTGTGAAGGGAAATTCAGACCAGTGTTCTCATCCATGAAAAACACTCTGTTTTAACGCAAAGAGCATGCTCTTCTTTCTAGAGTCTATAATACAGCAAGAAACATGAGCATGCCCTGAAAAAAAGAACTGTGTTTCTTACCCATATGGACCATATGTAGTTAAACCCTGCTTATGAAACTGTAACAAACCACAGCATGTCTTACATAGATGCTCTTTAGTTAATAGTGAAAATCGTGTTTGGTTCGTGAACTGTGTAAATTCATTTGAGCGGAAAAATCACTGGGTTTAACAGAAATGACCTCTTGCTTGTAGGAAAACACAGAGACTTTGGTTTAACTCCGTTTGTGAAAGGATATTTAGACCAGTGTTCTCATCCATGAAACACACTCTGTTTTAACGAAAGAGCATGCTCTTCTTTCCAGAGTCTCTAATACAGCAAGAAACATGAGCATGCCCAGACAAAAAGAACTGTGTTTCCTACACATACAGACCATATCTAGTTGAACTATGCTTATGAAACTGTAACAAACCACAGCATGTCTTACATAGATGCTCTTTAGTTAATAGTGAAAAACGTGTTGTGTTCATGAATTGTGTAAGTTCATTTGAGCCAAAAAACCCCTGAGTTTACCATAAATGAACTCTTGCTTGTAGGAAGACACAGAGCATTTGGTATACACCGTTTGTGAAGGGAAATTCAGACCAGTGTTCTCATCCATGAAAAACACTCTGTTTTAACGCAAAGAGCATGCTCTTCTTTCTAGAGTCTATAATACAGCAAGAAACATGAGCATGCCCTGAAAAAAAGAACTGTGTTTCTTACCCATATGGACCATATGTAGTTAAACCCTGCTTATGAAACTGTAACAAACCACAGCATCTCTTACATAGATGCTCTTTAGTTTATAGTGAAAAACGTGTTGGGTTTGTGAACTGTGTAAATTCATTTGAGCTGAAAAATCACTGGGTATACCGGATGAACTCTTGCTTGTAGGAAGACACAGAGCCTTTGGTTTAACTCCGTTTGTGAAGGGAAATTCAGACCAGTGTTCTCATCCATGAAACACACTATGTTTTAACGCAAAGAGCATGCTCTTCTTTCCAGCGTCTGCAATATCACAAGAAACATGAGCATGCCCTGAAAAAATGAACTGTGTTTCCTACTCATACCGACCATATCTAGTTGAACTCTGCTTATGAAACTGTAACAAAACACAGCATGTCTTAAATAGATGCTCTTTAGTTAATAGTGAAAATCGTGTTGGGTTCGTGAATTGTGTAAATTCATTTGAGCTGAAAAATCACTGGGTTTACCGGAAATGAACTCTTGCTTGTTGGAAAACACAGAGACTTTGGTTTAACTCCGTTTGTGAAGGGATATTTAGACCAGTGTTCTCATCCATGAAACACACTCTGTTTTAACGAAAGAGCATGTTCTTCTTTCCAGAGTCTCTAATACAGCAAGAAACATGAGCATGCCCAGAAAAAAAGAACTGTGTTTCCTACTCATACGGACCATATCTAGTTGAACTCTGCTTATGAAACTGTAACAAACCACAGCATGTCTTACATAGATGCTCTTTAGTGAATAGTGAAAATCGTGTTTGGTTCGTGAACTGTGTAAATTCATTTGAACGGAAAAATCACTGGGTTTAACAGAAATGAACTCTTGATTGTAGGAAGACACAGAGGCTTTGGTTTAACTCCGTTTGTGAAGGGAAATTCAGACCAGTGTTCTCATCCATGAAACACCCTCTGTTTTAATGCAAGAAGCATCCTCTTCTGTCCAGAGTATGCAATATAGCAAGAAAAATGAGCATGTCCTGAAAAAAAGAACTGTTTTTCTGACTCATACGGACCATATATAGTTGAACTCTGATTATGAAACTGTAACAAACCACAGCATCTCTTACATAGATGCTCTTTAGTTAATAGGGAAAATCGTGTTTGGTTCATGAACTGTGTAAATTCACTTGAGCCAAAAAAACCCTGAGTTTACCAGAAATGAACTCTTGCTTGTAGGAAGACACTGAGTCTTAGGTTTAAATCCATTTGTGAAGGAAAATTCAGACCAGTGTTCTCATGCATGAAACATACTCTGTTTTAACGGAAGAAGCATGGTCTTCTTTCCAGCGTCTCCAATAGAGCAAGAAACATGAGCATGCCAAGAAAAAAAGTACTGTGTTTCTAACTCATACGGACCGTATCTAGTTAAACTCTGCTTATGAAACTCTAACAAACCACAGCATCTCTTACATAGATGCTCTTTCGTTTATAGTGAGCAACGAGTGTGGTTCGGAAACTTTGTAAATCATTTGAGCCGAAAAATCACTGGGATTACCGGAAATGAAGCCTTGCTTGTAGGAAGACACAGTGCCTTTGGTTTAACTCATTTGTGAAGGGAAATTCAGACCATTGTTCTCATCCATGAAAAACACTCTGTTTTAACGCAAAGAGCATGCTCTTCTTTCTAGAGTCTATAATACAGCAAGAAACATGAGCATGCCCTGAAAAAAAGAACTGTGTTTCTTACCCATATGGACCATATGTAGTTAAACCCTGCTTATGAAACTGTAACAAACCACAGCATCTCTTACATAGATGCTCTTTAGTTCATAGTGAAAAACGTGTTGGGTTTGTGAACTGTGTAAATTCATTTTAGCTGAAAAATCACTGGGTATACCGGATGAACTCTGGCTTGTAGGAAGACACAGAGCCTTTGGTTTAACTCCGTTTGTGAAGGGAAATTCAGACCAGTGTTCTCATCCATGAAACACACTATGTTTTAACGCAAAGAGCATGCTCTTCTTTCCAGCGTCTGCAATATAGCAAGAAACATGTGCATGCCCTAAAAAATGAACTGTGTTTCCTACTCATACGGACCATATCTAGTTGAACTCTGCTTATGAAACTGTAACAAACCACAGCATGTCTTACATAGATGCTCTTTAGTTAATAGTGAAAATCGTGTTTGGTTCGTGAACTGTGTAAATTCATTTGAGCGGAAAAATCACTGGGTTTAACAGAAATGAACTCTTGCTTGTTGGAAAACACAGAGACTTTGGTTTAACTCCGTTTGTGAAGGGAAATTTAGACCAGTGTTCTCATCCATGAAACACACTCTGTTTTAACGAAAGAGCATGCTCTTCTTTCCAGAGTCTCTAATACAGCAAGAAACATGAGCATGCCCAGAAAAAAAGAACTGTGTTTCCTACACATACGGACCATATCTAGTTGAACTATGCTTATGAAACTGTAACAAACCACAGCATGTCTTACATAGATGCTCTTTAGTTAATAGTGAAAAACGTGTTGTGTTCATGAATTGTGTAAGTTCATTTGAGCCAAAAAACCCCTGGGTTTACCATAAATGAACTCTTGCTTGTAGGAAGACACAGAGCATTTGGTATACACCGTTTGTGAAGGGAAATTCAGACCAGTGTTCTCATCCATGAAAAACACTCTGTTTTAACGCAAAGAGCATGCTCTTCTTTCTAGAGTCTATAATACAGCAAGAAACATGAGCATGCCCTGAAAAAAAGAACTGTGTTTCTTACCCATATGGACCATATGTAGTTAAACCCTGCTTATGAAACAGTAACAAACCACAGCATCTCTTACATAGATGCTCTTTAGTTTATAGTGAAAAACGTGTTGGGTTTGTGAACTGTGTAAATTCATTTGAGCTGAAAAATCACTGGGTATACCGGATGAACTCTTGCTTGTAGGAAGACACAGAGCCTTTGGTTTAACTCCGTTTTTGAAGGGAAATTCAGATCAGTGTTCTCATCCATGAAACACACTATGTTTTAACGCAAAGAGCATGCTCTTCTTTCCAGCATCTGCAATATAGCAAGAAACATGAGCATGCCCTGAAAAAATGAACTGTGTTTCCTACTCATACCTACCATATCTAGTTGAACTCTGCTTATGAAACTGTAACAAAACACAGCATGTCTTAAATAGATGACCTTTAGTTAATAGTGAAAATCGTGTTGGGTTCGTGAACTGTGTAAATTCATTTGAGCTGAAAAATCACTGTGTTTACCGGAAATGAACTCTTGCTTGTTGGAAAACACAGAGACTTTGGTTTAACTCCGTTTGTGAAGGGATATTTAGACTAGTGTTCTCATCCATGAAACACCCTCTGTTTTAATGCAAGAAGCATCCTCTTCTGTCCAGAGTATGCAATACAGCAAGAAAAATGAGCATGTCCTGAAAAAAAGAACTGTTTTTCTGACTCATACGGACCATATATAGTTGAACTCTGATTATGAAACTGTAACAAACCACAGCATCTCTTTCATAGATGCTCTTTAGTTAATAGGGAAAATCGTGTTTGGTTCATGAACTGTGTAAATTCACTTGAGCCAAAAAAACCCTGAGTTTACCGGAAATGAACTCTTGCTTGTAGGAAGACACTGAATCTTAGGTTTAAATCCATTTGTGAAGGAAAATTCAGACCAGTGTTCTCATGCATGAAACATACTCTGTTTTAACTGAAGAAGCATGGTCTTCTTTCCAGCGTCTCCAATAGAGCAAGAAACTTGAGCATGCCAAGAAAAAAAGTACTGTGTTTCTTACTCATACGGACCGTATCTAGTTAAACTCTGCTTATGAAACTCTAACAAACCACAGCATCTCTTACATAGATGCTCTTTCGTTTATAGTGAGCAACGAGTTGGGTTCGGGAACTTTGTAAATCATTTGAGCCTAAAAATCACTGGGATTACCGGAAATGAAGCCTTGCTTGTAGGAAGACACAGAGCCTTTGGTTAAACTCATTTGTGAAGGGAAATTCAGACCATTGTTCTCATCCATGAAAAACACTCTGTTTTAACGCAAAGAGCATGCTCTTCTTTCTAGAGTCTATAATACAGCAAGAAACATGACCATGCCCTGAAAAAAAGAACTGTGTTTCTTACCCAAATGGACCATATGTAGTTAATTCTGCTTATGAAACTGTAACAAACCACAGCATCTCTTACATAGATGCTCTTTAGTTTATAGTGAAAAACGTGTTGGGTTTGTGAACTGTGTAAATTCATTTGAGCTGAAAAATCACTGGGTATACCGGATGAACTCTTGCTTGTAGGAAGACACAGAGCCTTTGGTTTAACTCCGTTTGTGAAGGGAAATTCAGATCAGTGTTCTCATCCATGAAACACACTATGTTTTAACGCAAAGAGCATGCTCTTCTTTCCAGCGTCTGCAATATAGCAAGAAACATGAGCATGCCCTGAAAAAATGAACTGTGTTTCCTACTCATACGGACCATATCTAGTTGAACTCTGATTATGAAACTGTAACAAAACACAGCAAGTCTTAAATAGATGTTCTTTAGTTAATAGTGAAAATCATGTTGGGTTCGTGAATTGTGTAAATTCATTTGAGCTGAAAAATCACTGGGTTTACCGGAAATGAACTCTTGCTTGTTGGAAAACACAGAGACTTTGGTTTAACTCCGTTTGTGAAGGGATATTAAGACCAGTGATCTCATCCATGAAACACACTCTGTTTTAACAAAAGAGCATGCTCTTCTTTCCAGAGTCTCTAATACAGCAAGAAACATGAGCATGCCCAGAAAAAAAGAACTGTGTTTCCTACACATACGGACCATATCTAGTTGAACTATGCTTATGAAACTGTAACAAACCACAGCATGTCTTACATAGATGCTCTTTAGTTAATAGTGAAAAACGTGTTGTGTTCATGAATTGTGTAAGTTCATTTGAGCCAAAAAACCCCTGGGTTTACCATAAATGAACTCTTGCTTGTAGGAAGACACTGAGCATTTGGTATACACCGTTTGTGAAGGGAAATTCAGACCAGTGTTCTCATCCATGAAAAACACTCTGTTTTAACGCAAAGAGCATGCTCTTCTTTCTAGAGTCTATAATACAGCAAGAAACATGAGCATTCCCTGAAAAAAAGAACTGTGTTTCTTACCCATATGGACCATATGTAGTTAAACCCTGCTTATGAAACTGTAACAAACCACAGCATCTCTTACATAGATGCTCTTTAGTTTATAGTGAAAAACGTGTTGGGTTTGTGAACTGTGTAAATTCATTTGAGCTGAAAAATCACTGGGTATACCGGATGAACTCTTGCTTGTAGGAAGACACAGAGCCTTTGGTTTAACTCCGTTTTTGAAGGGAAATTCAGATCAGTGTTCTCATCCATGAAACACACTATGTTTTAACGCAAAGAGCATGCTCTTTTTTCCAGCGTCTGCAATATAGCAAGAAACATGAGCATGCCCTGAAAAAATGAACTGTGTTTCCTACTCATACCTACCATATCTAGTTGAACTCTGCTTATGAAACTGTAACAAAACACAGCATGTCTTAAATAGATGACCTTTAGTTAATAGTGAAAATCGTGTTGGGTTCGTGAACTGTGTAAATTCATTTGAGCTGAAAAATCACTGTGTTTACCGGAAATGAACTCTTGCTTGTTGGAAAACACAGAGACTTTGGTTTAACTCCGTTTGTGAAGGGATATTTAGACTAGTGTTCTCATCCATGAAACACCCTCTGTTTTAATGCAAGAAGCATCCTCTTCTGTCCAGAGTATGCAATACAGCAAGAAAAATGAGCATGTCCTGAAAAAAAGAACTGTTTTTCTGACTCATACGGACCATATATAGTTGAACTCTGATTATGAAACTGTAACAAACCACAGCATCTCTTACATAGATGCTCTTTAGTTAATAGGGAAAATCGTGTTTGGTTCATGAACTGTGTAAATTCACTTGAGCCAAAAAAACCCTGAGTTTACTGGAAATGAACTCTTGCTTGTAGGAAGACACTGAGTCTTAGGTTTAAATCCATTTGTGAAGGAAAATTCAGACCAGTGTTCTCATGCATGAAACATACTCTGTTTTAACGGAAGAAGCATGGTCTTCTTTCCAGCGTCTCCAATAGAGCAAGAAACTTGAGCATGCCAAGAAAAAAAGTACTGTGTTTCTTACTCATACGGACCGTATCTAGTTAAACTCTGCTTATGAAACTCTAACAAACCACAGCATCTCTTACATAGATGCTCTTTCGTTTATAGTGAGCAACGAGTTGGGTTCGGGAACTTTGTAAATCATTTGAGCCTAAAAATCACTGGGATTACCGGAAATGAAGCCTTGCTTGTAGGAAGACACAGAGCCTTTGGTTTAACTCATTTGTGAAGGGAAATTCAGACCATTGTTCTCATCCATGAAAAACACTCTGTTTTATCGCAAAGAGCATGCTCTTCTTTCTAGAGTCTATAATACAGCAAGAAACATGAGCATGCCCTGAAAAAAAGAACTGTGTTTCTTACCCATATGGACCATATGTAGTTAAACCCTGCTTATGAAACTGTAACAAACCACAGCATCTCTTACATAGATGCTCTTTAGTTTATAGTGAAAAACGTGTTGGGTTTGTGAACTGTGTAAATTCATTTGAGCTGAAAAATCACTGGGTATACCGGATGAACTCTTGCTTGTAGGAAGACACAGAGCCTTTGGTTTAACTCCGTTTGTGAAGGGAAATTCAGATCAGTGTTCTCATCCATGAAACACACTATGTTTTAACGCAAAGAGCATGCTCTTCTTTCCAGCGTCTGCAATATAGCAAGAAACATGAGCATGCCCTGAAAAAATGAACTGTTTCCTACTCATACGGACCATATCTAGTTGAACTCTGCTTATGAAACTGTAACAAAACACAGCAAGTCTTAAATAGATGTTCTTTAGTTAATAGTGAAAATCATGTTGGGTTCGTGAATTGTGTAAATTCATTTGAGCTGAAAAATCACTGGGTTTACCGGAAATGAACTCTTGCTTGTTGGAAAACACAGAGACTTTGGTTTAACTCCTTTTGTGAAGGGATATTAAGACCAGTGATCTCATCCATGAAACACACTCTGTTTTAACAAAAGAGCATGCTCTTCTTTCCAGAGTCTCTAATACAGCAAGAAACATGAGCATGCCCAGAAAAAAAGAACTCTGTTTCCTACACATACGGACCATATCTAGTTGAACTATGCTTATGAAACTGTAACAAACCACAGCATGTCTTACATAGATGCTCTTTAGTTAATAGTGAAAAACGTGTTGTGTTCATGAATTGTGTAAGTTCATTTGAGCCAAAAAACCCCTGGGTTTACCATAAATGAACTCTTGCTTGTAGGAAGACACTGAGCATTTGGTATACACCGTTTGTGAAGGGAAATTCAGACCAGTGTTCTCATCCATGAAAAACACTCTGTTTTAACGCAAAGAGCATGCTCTTCTTTCTAGAGTCTATAATACAGCAAGAAACATGAGCATGCCCTGAAAAAAAGAACTGTGTTTCTTACCCATATGGACCATATGTAGTTAAACCCTGCTTATGAAACTGTAACAAACCACAGCATCTCTTACATAGATGCTCTTTAGTTTGTAGTGAAAAACGTGTTGGGTTTGTGAACTGTGTAAATTCATTTGAGCTGAAAAATCACTGGGTATACCGGATGAACTCTTGCATGTAGGAAGACACAGAGGCTTTGGTTTAACTCCGTTTGTGAAGGGAAATTCAGACCAGTGTTCTCATCCATGAAATACACTATGTTTTAACGCAAAGAGCATGCTCTTCTTTCCAGTGTCTGCAATATCGCAAGAAACATGAGCATGCCCTGAAAAAATGAACTGTGTTTCCTACTCATACCGACCATATCTAGTTGAACTCTGCTTATGAAACTGTAACAAAACACAGCATGTCTTAAATAGATGCTCTTTAGTTAATAGTGAAAATCGTGTTTTGTTCGTGAATTGTGTAAATATATTTGAGCTGAAAAATCACTGGGTTTACCGGAAATGAACTCTTGCTTGTTGGAAAACACAGAGACTTTGGTTTAACTCCGTTTGCGAAGGGATATTTAGACCAGTGTTCTCATCCATGAAACACACTCTGTTTTAACGAAAGAGCATGTCTTCTTTCCAGAGTCTCTAATACAGCAAGAAACATGAGCATGCCCAGAAAAAAAGAACTGTGTTTCCTACACATACGGACCATATCTAGTTGAACTATGCTTATGAAACTGTAACAAACCACAGCATGTCTTACATAGATGCTCTTTAGTTAATAGTGAAAAACGTGTTGTGTTCATGAATTGTGTAAGTTCATTTGAGCCAAAAGACCCCTGGGTTTACCATAAATGAACTCTTGCTTGTAGGAAGACACTGAGCATTTGGTATACACCGTTTGTGAAGGGAAATTCAGACCAGTGTTCTCATCCATGAAAAACACTCTGTTTTAACGCAAAGAGCATGCTCTTCTTTCTAGAGTCTATAATACAGCAAGAAACATGAGCATGCCCTGAAAAAAAGAACTGTGTTTCTTACCCATATGGACCATATGTAGTTAAACCCTGCTTATGAAACTGTAACAAACCACAGCATCTCTTACATAGATGCTCTTTAGTTTATAGTGAAAAACGTGTTTGGTTTGTGAACTGTGTAAATTCATTTGAGCTGAAAAATCACTGGGTATACCGGATGAACTCTTGCTTGTAGGAAGACACAGAGCCTTTGGTTTAACTCTGTTTGTGAAGGGAAATTCAGACCAGTGTTCTCATCCATGAAACACACTATGTTTTAACGCAAAGAGCATGCTCTTCTTTCCAGCGTCTGCAATATAGCAAGAAACATGTGTATGCCCTAAAAAATGAACTGTGTTTCCTACTCATACGGACCATATCTAGTTGAACTCTGCTTATGAAACTGTAACAAACCACAGCATGTCTTACATAGATGCTCTTTGTTAATAGTGAAAATCGTGTTTGGTTCGTGAACTGTGTAAATTCATTTGAGCGGAAAAATCACTGGGTTTAACAGAAATGAACTCTTGCTTGTAGGAAGACACAGCGGCTTTGGTTTAACTCCGTTTGTGAAGGGAAATTCAGACCAGTGTTCTCATCCATGAAACACCCTCTGTTTTAATGCAAGAAGCATCCTCTTCTGTCCAGAGTATGCAATACAGCAAGAAAAATGAGCATGTCCCGAAAAAAAGAACTGTTTTTCTGACTCATAGGGACCATATATAGTTGAACTCTGATTATGAAACTGTAACAAACCACAGCATCTCTTACATAGATGCTCTTTAGTTAATAGGGAAAATCGTGTTTGGTTCATGAACTGTGTAAATTCACTTGAGCCAAAAAAACCCTGAGTTTACCGGAAATGAACTCTTGCTTGTAGGAAGACACTGAGTCTTAGGTTTAAATCCATTTGTGAAGGAAAATTCAGACCAGTGTTCTCATGCATGAAACATACTCTGTTTTAACTGAAGAAGCATGGTCTTCTTTCCAGCGTCTCCAATAGAGCAAGAAACTTGAGCATGCCAAGAAAAAAAGTACTGTGTTTCTTACTCATACGGACCGTATCTAGTTAAACTCTGCTTATGAAACTCTAACAAACCACAGCATCTCTTACATAGATGCTCTTTCGTTTATAGTGAGCAACGAGTTGGGTTCGGGAACTTTGTAAATCATTTGAGCCTAAAAATCACTGGGATTACCGGAAATGAAGCCTTGCTTGTAGGAAGACACAGAGCCTTTGGTTAAACTCATTTGTGAAGGGAAATTCAGACCATTGTTCTCATCCATGAAAAACACTCTGTTTTAACGCAAAGAGCATGCTCTTCTTTCTAGAGTCTATAATACAGCAAGAAACATGACCATGCCCTGAAAAAAAGAACTGTGTTTCTTACCCAAATGGACCATATGTAGTTAATTCTGCTTATGAAACTGTAACAAACCACAGCATCTCTTACATAGATGCTCTTTAGTTTATAGTGAAAAACGTGTTGGGTTTGTGAACTGTGTAAATTCATTTGAGCTGAAAAATCACTGGGTATACCGGATGAACTCTTGCTTGTAGGAAGACACAGAGCCTTTGGTTTAACTCCGTTTGTGAAGGGAAATTCAGATCAGTGTTCTCATCCATGAAACACACTATGTTTTAACGCAAAGAGCATGCTCTTCTTTCCAGCGTCTGCAATATAGCAAGAAACATGAGCATGCCCTGAAAAAATGAACTGTGTTTCCTACTCATACGGACCATATCTAGTTGAACTCTGATTATGAAACTGTAACAAAACACAGCAAGTCTTAAATAGATGTTCTTTAGTTAATAGTGAAAATCATGTTGGGTTCGTGAATTGTGTAAATTCATTTGAGCTGAAAAATCACTGGGTTTACCGGAAATGAACTCTTGCTTGTTGGAAAACACAGAGACTTTGGTTTAACTCCGTTTGTGAAGGGATATTAAGACCAGTGATCTCATCCATGAAACACACTCTGTTTTAACAAAAGAGCATGCTCTTCTTTCCAGAGTCTCTAATACAGCAAGAAACATGAGCATGCCCAGACAAAAAGAACTGTGTTTCCTACACATACGGACCATATCTAGTTGAACTATGCTTATGAAACTGTAACAAACCACAGCATGTCTTACATAGATGCTCTTTAGTTAATAGTGAAAAACGTGTTGTGTTCATGAATTGTGTAAGTTCATTTGAGCCAAAAGACCCCTGGGTTTACCATAAATGAACTCTTGCTTGTAGGAAGACACTGAGCATTTGGTATACACCGTTTGTGAAGGGAAATTCAGACCAGTGTTCTCATCCATGAAAAACACTCTGTTTTAACGCAAAGAGCATGCTCTTCTTTCTAGAGTCTATAATACAGCAAGAAACATGAGCATGCCCTGAAAAAAAGAACTGTGTTTCTTACCCATATGGACCATATGTAGTTAAACCCTGCTTATGAAACTGTAACAAACCACAGCATCTCTTACATAGATGCTCTTTAGTTTATAGTGAAAAACGTGTTTGGTTTGTGAACTGTGTAAATTCATTTGAGCTGAAAAATCACTGGGTATACCGGATGAACTCTTGCTTGTAGGAAGACACAGAGCCTTTGGTTTAACTCTGTTTGTGAAGGGAAATTCAGACCAGTGTTCTCATCCATGAAACACACTATGTTTTAACGCAAAGAGCATGCTCTTCTTTCCAGCGTCTGCAATATAGCAAGAAACATGTGTATGCCCTAAAAAATGAACTGTGTTTCCTACTCATACGGACCATATCTAGTTGAACTCTGCTTATGAAACTGTAACAAACCACAGCATGTCTTACATAGATGCTCTTTGTTAATAGTGAAAATCGTGTTTGGTTCGTGAACTGTGTAAATTCATTTGAGCGGAAAAATCACTGGGTTTAACAGAAATGAACTCTTGCTTGTAGGAAGACACAGCGGCTTTGGTTTAACTCCGTTTGTGAAGGGAAATTCAGACCAGTGTTCTCATCCATGAAACACCCTCTGTTTTAATGCAAGAAGCATCCTCTTCTGTCCAGAGTATGCAATACAGCAAGAAAAATGAGCATGTCCCGAAAAAAAGAACTGTTTTTCTGACTCATAGGGACCATATATAGTTGAACTCTGATTATGAAACTGTAACAAACCACAGCATCTCTTACATAGATGCTCTTTAGTTAATAGGGAAAATCGTGTTTGGTTCATGAACTGTGTAAATTCACTTGAGCCAAAAAAACCCTGAGTTTACCGGAAATGAACTCTTGCTTGTAGGAAGACACTGAGTCTTAGGTTTAAATCCATTTGTGAAGGAAAATTCAGACCAGTGTTCTCATGCATGAAACATACTCTGTTTTAACTGAAGAAGCATGGTCTTCTTTCCAGCGTCTCCAATAGAGCAAGAAACTTGAGCATGCCAAGAAAAAAAGTACTGTGTTTCTTACTCATACGGACCGTATCTAGTTAAACTCTGCTTATGAAACTCTAACAAACCACAGCATCTCTTACATAGATGCTCTTTCGTTTATAGTGAGCAACGAGTTGGGTTCGGGAACTTTGTAAATCATTTGAGCCTAAAAATCACTGGGATTACCGGAAATGAAGCCTTGCTTGTAGGAAGACACAGAGCCTTTGGTTAAACTCATTTGTGAAGGGAAATTCAGACCATTGTTCTCATCCATGAAAAACACTCTGTTTTAACGCAAAGAGCATGCTCTTCTTTCTAGAGTCTATAATACAGCAAGAAACATGACCATGCCCTGAAAAAAAGAACTGTATTTCTTACCCAAATGGACCATATGTAGTTAATTCTGCTTATGAAACTGTAACAAACCACAGCATCTCTTACATAGATGCTCTTTAGTTTATAGTGAAAAACGTGTTGGGTTTGTGAACTGTGTAAATTCATTTGAGCTGAAAAATCACTGGGTATACCGGATGAACTCTTGCTTGTAGGAAGACACAGAGCCTTTGGTTTAACTCCGTTTGTGAAGGGAAATTCAGATCAGTGTTCTCATCCATGAAACACACTATGTTTTAACGCAAAGAGCATGCTCTTCTTTCCAGCGTCTGCAATATAGCAAGAAACATGAGCATGCCCTGAAAAAATGAACTGTGTTTCCTACTCATACGGACCATATCTAGTTGAACTCTGATTATGAAACTGTAACAAAACACAGCAAGTCTTAAATAGATGTTCTTTAGTTAATAGTGAAAATCATGTTGGGTTCGTGAATTGTGTAAATTCATTTGAGCTGAAAAATCACTGGGTTTACCGGAAATGAACTCTTGCTTGTTGGAAAACACAGAGACTTTGGTTTAACTCCGTTTGTGAAGGGATATTAAGACCAGTGATCTCATCCATGAAACACACTCTGTTTTAACAAAAGAGCATGCTCTTCTTTCCAGAGTCTCTAATACAGCAAGAAACATGAGCATGCCCAGAAAAAAAGAACTGTGTTTCCTACACATACGGACCATATCTAGTTGAACTATGCTTATGAAACTGTAACAAACCACAGCATGTCTTACATAGATGCTCTTTAGTTAATAGTGAAAAACGTGTTGTGTTCATGAATTGTGTAAGTTCATTTGAGCCAAAAAACCCCTGGGTTTACCATAAATGAACTCTTGCTTGTAGGAAGACACTGAGCATTTGGTATACACCGTTTGTGAAGGGAAATTCAGACCAGTGTTCTCATCCATGAAAAACACTCTGTTTTAACGCAAAGAGCATGCTCTTCTTTCTAGAGTCTATAATACAGCAAGAAACATGAGCATTCCCTGAAAAAAAGAACTGTGTTTCTTACCCATATGGACCATATGTAGTTAAACCCTGCTTATGAAACTGTAACAAACCACAGCATCTCTTACATAGATGCTCTTTAGTTTATAGTGAAAAACGTGTTGGGTTTGTGAACTGTGTAAATTCATTTGAGCTGAAAAATCACTGGGTATACCGGATGAACTCTTGCTTGTAGGAAGACACAGAGCCTTTGGTTTAACTCCGTTTTTGAAGGGAAATTCAGATCAGTGTTCTCATCCATGAAACACACTATGTTTTAACGCAAAGAGCATGCTCTTTTTTCCAGCGTCTGCAATATAGCAAGAAACATGAGCATGCCCTGAAAAAATGAACTGTGTTTCCTACTCATACCTACCATATCTAGTTGAACTCTGCTTATGAAACTGTAACAAAACACAGCATGTCTTAAATAGATGACCTTTAGTTAATAGTGAAAATCGTGTTGGGTTCGTGAACTGTGTAAATTCATTTGAGCTGAAAAATCACTGTGTTTACCGGAAATGAACTCTTGCTTGTTGGAAAACACAGAGACTTTGGTTTAACTCCGTTTGTGAAGGGATATTTAGACTAGTGTTCTCATCCATGAAACACCCTCTGTTTTAATGCAAGAAGCATCCTCTTCTGTCCAGAGTATGCAATACAGCAAGAAAAATGAGCATGTCCTGAAAAAAAGAACTGTTTTTCTGACTCATACGGACCATATATAGTTGAACTCTGATTATGAAACTGTAACAAACCACAGCATCTCTTACATAGATGCTCTTTAGTTAATAGGGAAAATCGTGTTTGGTTCATGAACTGTGTAAATTCACTTGAGCCAAAAAAACCCTGAGTTTACTGGAAATGAACTCTTGCTTGTAGGAAGACACTGAGTCTTAGGTTTAAATCCATTTGTGAAGGAAAATTCAGACCAGTGTTCTCATGCATGAAACATACTCTGTTTTAACGGAAGAAGCATGGTCTTCTTTCCAGCGTCTCCAATAGAGCAAGAAACTTGAGCATGCCAAGAAAAAAAGTACTGTGTTTCTTACTCATACGGACCGTATCTAGTTAAACTCTGCTTATGAAACTCTAACAAACCACAGCATCTCTTACATAGATGCTCTTTCGTTTATAGTGAGCAACGAGTTGGGTTCGGGAACTTTGTAAATCATTTGAGCCTAAAAATCACTGGGATTACCGGAAATGAAGCCTTGCTTGTAGGAAGACACAGAGCCTTTGGTTTAACTCATTTGTGAAGGGAAATTCAGACCATTGTTCTCATCCATGAAAAACACTCTGTTTTAACGCAAAGAGCATGCTCTTCTTTCTAGAGTCTATAATACAGCAAGAAACATGAGCATGCCCTGAAAAAAAGAACTGTGTTTCTTACCCAAATGGACCATATGTAGTTAATTCTGCTTATGAAACTGTAACAAACCACAGCATCTCTTACATAGATGCTCTTTAGTTTATAGTGAAAAACGTGTTGGGTTTGTGAACTGTGTAAATTCATTTGAGCTGAAAAATCACTGGGTATACCGGATGAACTCTTGCTTGTAGGAAGACACAGAGCCTTTGGTTTAACTCCGTTTGTGAAGGGAAATTCAGATCAGTGTTCTCATCCATGAAACACACTATGTTTTAACGCAAAGAGCATGCTCTTCTTTCCAGCGTCTGCAATATAGCAAGAAACATGAGCATGCCCTGAAAAAATGAACTGTGTTTCCTACTCATACGGACCATATCTAGTTGAACTCTGATTATGAAACTGTAACAAAACACAGCAAGTCTTAAATAGATGTTCTTTAGTTAATAGTGAAAATCATGTTGGGTTCGTGAATTGTGTAAATTCATTTGAGCTGAAAAATCACTGGGTTTACCGGAAATGAACTCTTGCTTGTTGGAAAACACAGAGACTTTGGTTTAACTCCGTTTGTGAAGGGATATTAAGACCAGTGATCTCATCCATGAAACACACTCTGTTTTAACAAAAGAGCATGCTCTTCTTTCCAGAGTCTCTAATACAGCAAGAAACATGAGCATGCCCAGAAAAAAAGAACTGTGTTTCCTACACATACGGACCATATCTAGTTGAACTATGCTTATGAAACTGTAACAAACCACAGCATGTCTTACATAGATGCTCTTTAGTTAATAGTGAAAAACGTGTTGTGTTCATGAATTGTGTAAGTTCATTTGAGCCAAAAAACCCCTGGGTTTACCATAAATGAACTCTTGCTTGTAGGAAGACACTGAGCATTTGGTATACACCGTTTGTGAAGGGAAATTCAGACCAGTGTTCTCATCCATGAAAAACACTCTGTTTTAACGCAAAGAGCATGCTCTTCTTTCTAGAGTCTATAATACAGCAAGAAACATGAGCATTCCCTGAAAAAAAGAACTGTGTTTCTTACCCATATGGACCATATGTAGTTAAACCCTGCTTATGAAACTGTAACAAACCACAGCATCTCTTACATAGATGCTCTTTAGTTTATAGTGAAAAACGTGTTGGGTTTGTGAACTGTGTAAATTCATTTGAGCTGAAAAATCACTGGGTATACCGGATGAACTCTTGCTTGTAGGAAGACACAGAGCCTTTGGTTTAACTCCGTTTTTGAAGGGAAATTCAGATCAGTGTTCTCATCCATGAAACACACTATGTTTTAACGCAAAGAGCATGCTCTTTTTTCCAGCGTCTGCAATATAGCAAGAAACATGAGCATGCCCTGAAAAAATGAACTGTGTTTCCTACTCATACCTACCATATCTAGTTGAACTCTGCTTATGAAACTGTAACAAAACACAGCATGTCTTAAATAGATGACCTTTAGTTAATAGTGAAAATCGTGTTGGGTTCGTGAACTGTGTAAATTCATTTGAGCTGAAAAATCACTGTGTTTACCGGAAATGAACTCTTGCTTGTTGGAAAACACAGAGACTTTGGTTTAACTCCGTTTGTGAAGGGATATTTAGACTAGTGTTCTCATCCATGAAACACCCTCTGTTTTAATGCAAGAAGCATCCTCTTCTGTCCAGAGTATGCAATACAGCAAGAAAAATGAGCATGTCCTGAAAAAAAGAACTGTTTTTCTGACTCATACGGACCATATATAGTTGAACTCTGATTATGAAACTGTAACAAACCACAGCATCTCTTACATAGATGCTCTTTAGTTAATAGGGAAAATCGTGTTTGGTTCATGAACTGTGTAAATTCACTTGAGCCAAAAAAACCCTGAGTTTACTGGAAATGAACTCTTGCTTGTAGGAAGACACTGAGTCTTAGGTTTAAATCCATTTGTGAAGGAAAATTCAGACCAGTGTTCTCATGCATGAAACATACTCTGTTTTAACGGAAGAAGCATGGTCTTCTTTCCAGCGTCTCCAATAGAGCAAGAAACTTGAGCATGCCAAGAAAAAAAGTACTGTGTTTCTTACTCATACGGACCGTATCTAGTTAAACTCTGCTTATGAAACTCTAACAAACCACAGCATCTCTTACATAGATGCTCTTTCGTTTATAGTGAGCAACGAGTTGGGTTCGGGAACTTTGTAAATCATTTGAGCCTAAAAATCACTGGGATTACCGGAAATGAAGCCTTGCTTGTAGGAAGACACAGAGCCTTTGGTTTAACTCATTTGTGAAGGGAAATTCAGACCATTGTTCTCATCCATGAAAAACACTCTGTTTTATCGCAAAGAGCATGCTCTTCTTTCTAGAGTCTATAATACAGCAAGAAACATGAGCATGCCCTGAAAAAAAGAACTGTGTTTCTTACCCATATGGACCATATGTAGTTAAACCCTGCTTATGAAACTGTAACAAACCACAGCATCTCTTACATAGATGCTCTTTAGTTTATAGTGAAAAACGTGTTGGGTTTGTGAACTGTGTAAATTCATTTGAGCTGAAAAATCACTGGGTATACCGGATGAACTCTTGCTTGTAGGAAGACACAGAGCCTTTGGTTTAACTCCGTTTGTGAAGGGAAATTCAGATCAGTGTTCTCATCCATGAAACACACTATGTTTTAACGCAAAGAGCATGCTCTTCTTTCCAGCGTCTGCAATATAGCAAGAAACATGAGCATGCCCTGAAAAAATGAACTGTTTCCTACTCATACGGACCATATCTAGTTGAACTCTGCTTATGAAACTGTAACAAAACACAGCAAGTCTTAAATAGATGTTCTTTAGTTAATAGTGAAAATCATGTTGGGTTCGTGAATTGTGTAAATTCATTTGAGCTGAAAAATCACTGGGTTTACCGGAAATGAACTCTTGCTTGTTGGAAAACACAGAGACTTTGGTTTAACTCCGTTTGTGAAGGGATATTAAGACCAGTGATCTCATCCATGAAACACACTCTGTTTTAACAAAAGAGCATGCTCTTCTTTCCAGAGTCTCTAATACAGCAAGAAACATGAGCATGCCCAGAAAAAAAGAACTCTGTTTCCTACACATACGGACCATATCTAGTTGAACTATGCTTATGAAACTGTAACAAACCACAGCATGTCTTACATAGATGCTCTTTAGTTAATAGTGAAAAACGTGTTGTGTTCATGAATTGTGTAAGTTCATTTGAGCCAAAAAACCCCTGGGTTTACCATAAATGAACTCTTGCTTGTAGGAAGACACTGAGCATTTGGTATACACCGTTTGTGAAGGGAAATTCAGACCAGTGTTCTCATCCATGAAAAACACTCTGTTTTAACGCAAAGAGCATGCTCTTCTTTCTAGAGTCTATAATACAGCAAGAAACATGAGCATGCCCTGAAAAAAAGAACTGTGTTTCTTACCCATATGGACCATATGTAGTTAAACCCTGCTTATGAAACTGTAACAAACCACAGCATCTCTTACATAGATGCTCTTTAGTTTGTAGTGAAAAACGTGTTGGGTTTGTGAACTGTGTAAATTCATTTGAGCTGAAAAATCACTGGGTATACCGGATGAACTCTTGCATGTAGGAAGACACAGAGGCTTTGGTTTAACTCCGTTTGTGAAGGGAAATTCAGACCAGTGTTCTCATCCATGAAATACACTATGTTTTAACGCAAAGAGCATGCTCTTCTTTCCAGTGTCTGCAATATCGCAAGAAACATGAGCATGCCCTGAAAAAATGAACTGTGTTTCCTACTCATACCGACCATATCTAGTTGAACTCTGCTTATGAAACTGTAACAAAACACAGCATGTCTTAAATAGATGCTCTTTAGTTAATAGTGAAAATCGTGTTTTGTTCGTGAATTGTGTAAATATATTTGAGCTGAAAAATCACTGGGTTTACCGGAAATGAACTCTTGCTTGTTGGAAAACACAGAGACTTTGGTTTAACTCCGTTTGCGAAGGGATATTTAGACCAGTGTTCTCATCCATGAAACACACTCTGTTTTAACGAAAGAGCATGTCTTCTTTCCAGAGTCTCTAATACAGCAAGAAACATGAGCATGCCCAGAAAAAAAGAACTGTGTTTCCTACACATACGGACCATATCTAGTTGAACTATGCTTATGAAACTGTAACAAACCACAGCATGTCTTACATAGATGCTCTTTAGTTAATAGTGAAAAACGTGTTGTGTTCATGAATTGTGTAAGTTCATTTGAGCCAAAAGACCCCTGGGTTTACCATAAATGAACTCTTGCTTGTAGGAAGACACTGAGCATTTGGTATACACCGTTTGTGAAGGGAAATTCAGACCAGTGTTCTCATCCATGAAAAACACTCTGTTTTAACGCAAAGAGCATGCTCTTCTTTCTAGAGTCTATAATACAGCAAGAAACATGAGCATGCCCTGAAAAAAAGAACTGTGTTTCTTACCCATATGGACCATATGTAGTTAAACCCTGCTTATGAAACTGTAACAAACCACAGCATCTCTTACATAGATGCTCTTTAGTTTATAGTGAAAAACGTGTTGGGTTTGTGAACTGTGTAAATTCATTTGAGCTGAAAAATCACTGGGTATACCGGATGAACTCTTGCTTGTAGGAAGACACAGAGCCTTTGGTTTAACTCTGTTTGTGAAGGGAAATTCAGACCAGTGTTCTCATCCATGAAACACACTATGTTTTAACGCAAAGAGCATGCTCTTCTTTCCAGCGTCTGCAATATAGCAAGAAACATGTGTATGCCCTAAAAAATGAACTGTGTTTCCTACTCATACGGACCATATCTAGTTGAACTCTGCTTATGAAACTGTAACAAACCACAGCATGTCTTACATAGATGCTCTTTGTTAATAGTGAAAATCGTGTTTGGTTCGTGAACTGTGTAAATTCATTTGAGCGGAAAAATCACTGGGTTTAACAGAAATGAACTCTTGCTTGTAGGAAGACACAGCGGCTTTGGTTTAACTCCGTTTGTGAAGGGAAATTCAGACCAGTGTTCTCATCCATGAAACACCCTCTGTTTTAATGCAAGAAGCATCCTCTTCTGTCCAGAGTATGCAATACAGCAAGAAAAATGAGCATGTCCCGAAAAAAAGAACTGTTTTTCTGACTCATACGGACCATATATAGTTGAACTCTGATTATGAAACTGTAACAAACCACAGCATCTCTTACATAGATGCTCTTTAGTTAATAGGGAAAATCGTGTTTGGTTCATGAACTGTGTAAATTCATTTGAGCCAAAAAAACCCTGAGTTTAACGGAAATGAACTCTTGCTTGTAGGAAGACACTGAGTCTTAGGTTTAAATCCATTTGTGAAGCAAAATTCAGACCAGTGTTCTCATGCATGAAACATACTCTGTTTTAACGGAAGAAGCATGCTCTTCTTTCCAGCGTCTCCAATAGAGCAAGAAACATGAACATGCCAAGAAAAAAAGTACTGTGTTTCTTACTCATACGGACCGTATCTAGTTAAACTCTGCTTAAGAAACTCTAACAAACCACAGCATCTCTTACATAGATGCTCTTTCGTTTATAGTGAGCAACGAGTTGGGTTCGGGAACTTTGTAAATCATTTGAGCCGAAAAATCACTGGGATTACCGGAAATGAAGCCTTGCTTGTAGGAAGACACAGTGCCTTTGGTTTAACTCATTTGTGAAGGGAAATTCAGACCAGTGTTCTCATCCATGAAAAACACTCTGTTTTAACGCAAAGAGCATGCTCTTCTTTCTAGAGTCTATAATAGCAAGAAACATGCGCATGCCCTGAAAAAAAGAACTGTGTTTCTTACCCATATGGACCATATGTAGTTAAACCCTGCTTATGAAACTGTAACAAACCACAGCATCTCTTACATAGATGCTCTTTAGTTTATAGTGAAAAACGTGTTGGGTTTGTGAACTGTGTAAATTCATTTGAGCTGAAAAATCACTGGGTATACCGGATAAACTCTTGCTTGTAGGAAGACACAGAGCCTTTGGTTTAACTCCGTTTGTGAAGGGAAATTCAGACCAGTGTTCTCATCCATGAAACACACTATGTTTTAATGCAAAGAGCATGCTCTTCTTTCCAGCGTCTGAAATATAGCAAGAAACATGTGCATGCCCTAAAAAATGAACTGTGTTTCCTACACATACGGACCATATCTAGTTTAACTCTGCTTATGAAACTGTAACAAACCACAGCATGTCTTACATAGATGCTCTTTAGTTAATAGTGAAAATCGTGTTTCGTTCGTGAACTGTGTAAATTCATTTGAGCGGAAAAATCACTGGGTTTAACAGAAATGAACTCTTGCTTGTTGGAAAACACAGAGACTTTGGTTTAACTCCGTTTGTGAAAGGATATTTAGACCAGTGTTCTCATCCATGAAACACACTCTGTTTTAACGAAAGAGCATGCTCTTCTTTCTAGAGTCTCTAATACAGCAAGAAACATGAGCATGCCCAGACAAAAAGAACTGTGTTTCCTACACATACGGACCATATCTAGTTGAACTATGCTTATGAAACTGTAACAAACCACAGCATGTCTTACATAGATGCTCTTTAGTTAACAGTGAAAAACGTGTTGTGTTCATGAATTGTGTAAGTTCATTTGAGCCAAAAAACCCCTGAGTTTACCATAAATGAACTCTTGCTTGTAGGAAGACACAGAGCATTTGGTATACACCGTTTGTGAAGGGAAATTCAGACCAGTGTTCTCATCCATGAAAAACACTCTGTTTTAACGCAAAGAGCATGCTCTTCTTTCTAGAGTCTATAATACAGCAAGAAACATGAGCATGACCTTAAAAAAAGAACTGTGTTTCTTACCCATAAGGACCATATGTAGTTAAACCCTGCTTATGAAACTGTAACAAACCACAGCATCTCTTACATAGATGCTCTTTAGTTTATAGTGAAAAACGTGTTGGGTTTGTGAACTGTGTAAATTCATTTGAGCTGAAAAATCACTGGGTATACCGGATGAACTCTTGCTTGTAGGAAGACACAGAGCCTTTGGTTTAACTCTGTTTGTGAAGGGAAATTCAGACCAGTGTTCTCATCCATGAAACACACAATGTTTTAACGCAAAGAGCATGCTCTTCTTTCCAGCGTCTGCAATATAGCAAGAAACATGTGTATGCCCTAAAAAATGAACTGTGTTTCCTACTCATACGGACCATATCTAGTTGAACTCTGCTTATGAAACTGTAACAAACCACAGCATGTCTTACATAGATGCTCTTTGTTAATAGTGAAAATCGTGTTTGGTTCGTGAACTGTGTAAATTCATTTGAGCGGAAAAATCACTGGGTTTAACAGAAATGAACTCTTGCTTGTAGGAAGACACAGCGGCTTTGGTTTAACTCCGTTTGTGAAGGGAAATTCAGACCAGTGTTCTCATCCATGAAACACCCTCTGTTTTAATGCAAGAAGCATCCTCTTCTGTCCAGAGTATGCAATACAGCAAGAAAAATGAGCATGTCCCGAAAAAAAGAACTGTTTTTCTGACTCATACGGACCATATATAGTTGAACTCTGATTATGAAACTGTAACAAACCACAGCATCTCTTACATAGATGCTCTTTAGTTAATAGGGAAAATCGTGTTTGGTTCATGAACTGTGTAAATTCATTTGAGCCAAAAAAACCCTGAGTTTAACGGAAATGAACTCTTGCTTGTAGGAAGACACTGAGTCTTAGGTTTAAATCCATTTGTGAAGCAAAATTCAGACCAGTGATCTCATGCATGAAACATACTCTGTTTTAACGGAAGAAGCATGCTCTTCTTTCCAGCGTCTCCAATAGAGCAAGAAACATGAACATGCCAAGAAAAAAAGTACTGTGTTTCTTACTCATACGGACCGTATCTAGTTAAACTCTGCTTAAGAAACTCTAACAAACCACAGCATCTCTTACATAGATGCTCTTTCGTTTATAGTGAGCAACGAGTTGGGTTCGGGAACTTTGTAAATCATTTGAGCCGAAAAATCACTGGGATTACCGGAAATGAAGCCTTGCTTGTAGGAAGACACAGTGCCTTTGGTTTAACTCATTTGTGAAGGGAAATTCAGACCAGTGTTCTCATCCATGAAAAACACTCTGTTTTAACGCAAAGAGCATGCTCTTCTTTCTAGAGTCTATAATAGCAAGAAACATGCGCATGCCCTGAAAAAAAGAACTGTGTTTCTTACCCATATGGACCATATGTAGTTAAACCCTGCTTATGAAACTGTAACAAACCACAGCATCTCTTACATAGATGCTCTTTAGTTTATAGTGAAAAACGTGTTGGGTTTGTGAACTGTGTAAATTCATTTGAGCTGAAAAATCACTGGGTATACCGGATAAACTCTTGCTTGTAGGAAGACACAGAGCCTTTGGTTTAACTCCGTTTGTGAAGGGAAATTCAGACCAGTGTTCTCATCCATGAAACACACTATGTTTTAATGCAAAGAGCATGCTCTTCTTTCCAGCGTCTGAAATATAGCAAGAAACATGTGCATGCCCTAAAAAATGAACTGTGTTTCCTACACATACGGACCATATCTAGTTTAACTCTGCTTATGAAACTGTAACAAACCACAGCATGTCTTACATAGATGCTCTTTAGTTAATAGTGAAAATCGTGTTTCGTTCGTGAACTGTGTAAATTCATTTGAGCGGAAAAATCACTGGGTTTAACAGAAATGAACTCTTGCTTGTTGGAAAACACAGAGACTTTGGTTTAACTCCGTTTGTGAAAGGATATTTAGACCAGTGTTCTCATCCATGAAACACACTCTGTTTTAACGAAAGAGCATGCTCTTCTTTCTAGAGTCTCTAATACAGCAAGAAACATGAGCATGCCCAGACAAAAAGAACTGTGTTTCCTAAACATACGGACCATATCTAGTTGAACTATGCTTATGAAACTGTAACAAACCACAGCATGTCTTACATAGATGCTCTTTAGTTAACAGTGAAAAACGTGTTGTGTTCATGAATTGTGTAAGTTCATTTGAGCCAAAAAACCCCTGAGTTTACCATAAATGAACTCTTGCTTGTAGGAAGACACAGAGCATTTGGTATACACCGTTTGTGAAGGGAAATTCAGACCAGTGTTCTCATCCATGAAAAACACTCTGTTTTAACGCAAAGAGCATGCTCTTCTTTCTAGAGTCTATAATACAGCAAGAAACATGAGCATGACCTTAAAAAAAGAACTGTGTTTCTTACCCATAAGGACCATATGTAGTTAAACCCTGCTTATGAAACTGTAACAAACCACAGCATCTCTTACATAGATGCTCTTTAGTTAATAGTGAAAAACGTGTTGTGTTCATGAATTGTGTAAGTTCATTTGAGCCAAAAAACCCCTGAGTTTACCATAAATGAACTCTTGCTTGTAGGAAGACACAGAGCATTTGGTATACACCGTTTGTGAAGGGAAATTCAGACCAGTGTTCTCATCCATGAAAAACACTCTGTTTTAACGCAAAGAGCATGCTCTTCTTTCTAGAGTCTATAATACAGCAAGAAACATGAGCATGCCCTTAAAAAAAGAACTGTGTTTCTTACCCATATGGACCATATGTAGTTAAACCCTGCTTATGAAACTGTAACAAACCACAGCATCTCTTACATAGATGCTCTTTAGTTTATAGTGAAAAACGTGTTGGGTTTGTGAACTGTGTAAATTCATTTTAGCTGAAAAATCACTGGGTATACCGGATGAACTCTTGCTTGTAGGAAGACACAGAGCCTTTGGTTTAACTCCGTTTGTGAAGGGAAATTCAGACCAGTGTTCTCAACCATGAAACACACTATGTTTTAACGCAAAGAGCATGCTCTTCTTTCCAGCGTCTGCAATATAGCAAGAAACATGAGCATGCCCTGAAAAAATGAACTGTGTTTCCTACTCATACCGACCATATCTAGTTGAACTCTGCTTATGAAACTGTAACAAAACACAGCATGTCTTAAATAGATGCTCTTTACTTAATAGTGAAAATCGTGTTGGGTTCGTGAATTGTGTAAATTCATTTGAGCTGAAAAATCACTGGGTTTACCGGAAATGAACTCTTGCTTGTTGGAAAACACAGAGACTTTGGTTTAACTCCGTTTGTGAAGGGATATTTAGACCAGTGTTCTCATCCATGAAACACACTCTGTTTTAACCAAAGAGCATGATCTTCTTTCCAGAGTCTCTAATACAGCAAGAAACATGAGCATGCCCAGAAAAAAAGAACTGTGTTTCCTACACATACGGACCATATCTAGTTGAACTATGCTTATGAAACTGTAACAAACCACAGCATGTCTTACATAGATGCTCTTTAGTTAATAGTGAAAAACGTGTTGTGTTCATGAATTGTGTAAGTTCATTTGAGCCAAAAAACCCCTGGGTTTACCATAAATGAACTCTTGCTTGTAGGAAGACACTGAGCATTTGGTATACACCGTTTGTGAAGGGAAATTCAGACCAGTGTTCTCATCCATGAAAAACACTCTGTTTTAACGCAAAGAGCATGCTCTTCTTTCTAGAGTCTATAATACAGCAAGAAACATGAGCATGACCTTAAAAAAAGAACTGTGTTTCTTACCCATATGGACCATATGTAGTTAAACCCTGCTTATGAAACTGTAACAAACCACAGCATCTCTTACATAGATGCTCTTTAGTTTATAGTGAAAAACGTGTTGGGTTTGTGAACTGTGTAAATTCATTTTAGCTGAAAAATCACTGGGTATACCGGATGAACTCTTGCTTGTAGGAAGACACAGAGCCTTTGGTTTAACTCCGTTTGTGAAGGGAAATTCAGACCAGTGTTCTCAACCATGAAACACACTATGTTTTAACGCAAAGAGCATGCTCTTCTTTCCAGCATCTGCAATATAGCAAGAAACATGAGCATGCCCTGAAAAAATGAACTGTGTTTCCTACTCATACCGACCATATCTAGTTGAACTCTGCTTATGAAACTGTAACAAAACACAGCATGTCTTAAATAGATGCTCTTTACTTAATAGTGAAAATCGTGTTGGGTTCGTGAATTGTGTAAATTCATTTGAGCTGAAAAATCACTGGGTTTACCGGAAATGAACTCTTGCTTGTTGGAAAACACAGAGACTTTGGTTTAACTCCGTTTGTGAAAGGATATTTAGACCAGTGTTCTCATCCATGAAACACACTCTGTTTTAACGAAAGAGCATGCTCTTCTTTCTAGAGTCTCTAATACAGCAAGAAACATGAGCATGCCCAGACAAAAAGAACTGAGTTTCCTACACATACGGACCATATCTAGTTGAACTATGCTTATGAAACTGTAACAAACCACAGCATGTCTTACATAGATGCTCTTTAGTTAATAGTGAAAAACGTGTTGTGTTCATGAATTGTGTAAGTTCATTTGAGCCAAAAAACCCCTGAGTTTACCGTAAATGAACTCTTGCTTGTAGGAAGACACAGAGCATTTGGTATACACCGTTTGTGAAGGGAAATTCAGACCAGTGTTCTCATCCATGAAAAACACTCTGTTTTAACGCAAAGAGCATGCTCTTCTTTCTAGAGTCTATAATACAGCAAGAAACATGAGCATGACCTTAAAAAAAGAACTGTGTTTCTTACCCATATGGACCATATGTAGTTAAACCCTGCTTATGAAACTGTAACAAACCACAGCATCTCTTACATAGATGCTCTTTAGTTAATAGTAAAAAACATGTTGTGTTCATGAATTGTGTAAGTTCATTTGAGCCAAAAAACCCCTGAGTTTACCATAAATGAACTCTTGCTTGTAGGAAGACACAGAGCATTTGGTATACACCATTTGTGAAGGGAAATTCAGACCAGTGTTCTCATCCATGAAAAACACTCTGTTTTAACGCAAAGAGCATGCTCTTCTTTCTAGAGTCTATAATACAGCAAGAAACATGAGCATGACCTTAAAAAAAGAACTGTGTTTCTTACCCATATGGACCATATGTAGTTAAACCCTGCTTATGAAACTGTAACAAACCACAGCATCTCTTACATAGATGCTCTTTAGTTTATAGTGAAAAACGTGTTGGGTTTGTGAACTGTGTAAATTCATTTTAGCTGAAAAATCACTGGGTATACCGGATGAACTCTTGCTTGTAGGAAGACACAGAGCCTTTGGTTTAACTCCGTTTGTGAAGGGAAATTCAGACCAGTGTTCTCAACCATGAAACACACTATGTTTTAACGCAAAGAGCATGCTCTTCTTTCCAGCGTCTGCAATATAGCAAGAAACATGAGCATGCCCTGAAAAAATGAACTGTGTTTCCTACTCATACCGACCATATCTAGTTGAACTCTGCTTATGAAACTGTAACAAAACACAGCATGTCTTAAATAGATGCTCTTTACTTAATAGTGAAAATCGTGTTGGGTTCGTGAATTGTGTAAATTCATTTGAGCTGAAAAATCACTGGGTTTACCGGAAATGAACTCTTGCTTGTTGGAAAACACAGAGACTTTGGTTTAACTCCGTTTGTGAAGGGATATTTAGACCAGTGTTCTCATCCATGAAACACACTCTGTTTTAACGAAAGAGCATGCTCTTCTTTCTAGAGTCTCTAATACAGCAAGAAACATGAGCATGCCCAGACAAAAAGAACTGAGTTTCCTACACATACGGACCATATCTAGTTGAACTATGCTTATGAAACTGTAACAAACCACAGCATGTCTTACATAGATGCTCTTTAGTTAATAGTGAAAAACGTGTTGTGTTCATGAATTGTGTAAGTTCATTTGAGCCAAAAAACCCCTGAGTTTACCGTAAATGAACTCTTGCTTGTAGGAAGACACAGAGCATTTGGTATACACCGTTTGTGAAGGGAAATTCAGACCAGTGTTCTCATCCATGAAAAACACTCTGTTTTAACGCAAAGAGCATGCTCTTCTTTCTAGAGTCTATAATACAGCAAGAAACATGAGCATGACCTTAAAAAAAGAACTGTGTTTCTTACCCATATGGACCATATGTAGTTAAACCCTGCTTATGAAACTGTAACAAACCACAGCATCTCTTACATAGATGCTCTTTAGTTAATAGTAAAAAACATGTTGTGTTCATGAATTGTGTAAGTTCATTTGAGCCAAAAAACCCCTGAGTTTACCATAAATGAACTCTTGCTTGTAGGAAGACACAGAGCATTTGGTATACACCATTTGTGAAGGGAAATTCAGACCAGTGTTCTCATCCATGAAAAACACTCTGTTTTAACGCAAAGAGCATGCTCTTCTTTCTAGAGTCTATAATACAGCAAGAAACATGAGCATGACCTTAAAAAAAGAACTGTGTTTCTTACCCATATGGACCATATGTAGTTAAACCCTGCTTATGAAACTGTAACAAACCACAGCATCTCTTACATAGATGCTCTTTAGTTTATAGTGAAAAACGTGTTGGGTTTGTGAACTGTGTAAATTCATTTTAGCTGAAAAATCACTGGGTATACCGGATGAACTCTTGCTTGTAGGAAGACACAGAGCCTTTGGTTTAACTCCGTTTGTGAAGGGAAATTCAGACCAGTGTTCTCAACCATGAAACACACTATGTTTTAACGCAAAGAGCATGCTCTTCTTTCCAGCGTCTGCAATATAGCAAGAAACATGAGCATGCCCTGAAAAAATGAACTGTGTTTCCTACTCATACCGACCATATCTAGTTGAACTCTGCTTATGAAACTGTAACAAAACACAGCATGTCTTAAATAGATGCTCTTTACTTAATAGTGAAAATCGTGTTGGGTTCGTGAATTGTGTAAATTCATTTGAGCTGAAAAATCACTGGGTTTACCGGAAATGAACTCTTGCTTGTTGGAAAACACAGAGACTTTGGTTTAACTCCGTTTGTGAAGGGATATTTAGACCAGTGTTCTCATCCATGAAACACACTCTGTTTTAACGAAAGAGCATGCTCTTCTTTCCAGAGTCTCTAATACAGCAAGAAACATGAGCATGCCCAGACAAAAAGAACTGTGTTTCCTACACATACGGACCATATCTAGTTGAACTATGCTTATGAAACTGTAACAAACCACAGCATGTCTTACATAGATGCTCTTTAGTTAATAGTGAAAAACGTGTTGTGTTCATGAATTGTGTAAGTTCATTTGAGCCAAAAAACCCCTGGGTTTACCATAAATGAACTCTTGCTTGTAGGAAGACACTGAGCATTTGGTATACACCGTTTGTGAAGGGAAATTCAGACCAGTGTTCTCATCCATGAAAAACACTCTGTTTTAACACAAAGAGCATGCTCTTCTTACTAGAGTCTATAATACAGCAAGAAACATGAGCATGCCCTGAAAAAAAGAACTGTGTTTCTTACCCATATGGACCATATGTAGTTAAACCCTGCTTATGAAACTGTAACAAACCACAGCATCTCTTACATAGATGCTCTTTAGTTTATAGTGAAAAACGTGTTGGGTTTGTGAACTGTGTAAATTCATTTGAGCTGAAAAATCACTGGGTATACAGGAAGAACTCTTGCTTGTAGGAAGACACAGAGCCTTTGGTTTAACTCCGTTTGTGAAGGGAAATTCAGACCAGTGTTCTCATCCATGAAACACACTATGTTTTAACGCAAAGAGCATGCTCTTCTTTACAGCGTCTGCAATATAGCAAGAAACATATGCATGCCCTAAAAAATGAACTGTGTTTCCTACTCATACGGACCATATCTAGTTGAACTCTGCTTATGAAACTGTAACAAACCACAGCATGTCTTACATAGATGCTCTTTAGTTAATAGTGAAAATCGTGTTTGGTTCGTGAACTGTGTAAATTCATTTGAGCGGAAAAATCACTGGGTTTAATAGAAATGAACTCTTGCTTGTAGGAAGACACAGAGGCTTTGGTTTAACTCCGTTTGTGAAGGGAAATTCAGACCAGTGTTCTCATCCATGAAACACCCTCTGTTTTAATGCAAGAAGCATCCTCTTCTGTCCAGAGTATGCAATACAGCAAGAAAAATGAGCATGTCCCGAAAAAAAGAACTGTTTTTCTGACTCATACGGACCATATATAGTTGAACTCTGATTATGAAACTGTAACAAACCACAGCATCTCTTACATAGATGCTCTTTAGTTAATAGGGAAAATCGTGTTTGGTTCATGAATTGTGTAAATTCATTTGAGCCAAAAAAACCCTGAGTTTACCGGAAATGAACTCTTGCATGTAGGAAGACACAGAGTCTTAGGTTTAAATCCATTTGTGAAGCAAAATTCAGACCAGTGTTCTCATGCATGAAACATACTCTGTTTTAACGGAAGAAGCATGCTCTTCTTTCCAGCGTCTCCAATAGAGCAAGAAACATGAGCATGCCAAGAAAAATGTACTGTGTTTCTTACTCATACGGACCGTATCTAGTTAAACTCTGCTTATGAAACTCTAACAAACCACAGCATCTCTTACATAGATGCTCTTTCGTTCATAGTGAGCAACGAGTTGGGTTCGGGAACTTTGTAAATCATTTGAGCCGAAAAATCACTGGGATTACCGGAAATGAAGCCTTGCTTGTATGAAGACACAGTGCCTTTGGTTTAACTCATTTGTGAAGGGAAATTCAGACCAGTGTTCTCATCCACGAAACACACTATGTTTTAATGCAAAGAGCATGCTCTACTTTCCAGCGTCTGCAATATAGTAAGAAACATGAGCATGCCCTGAAAAAATGAACTGTGTATCCTACTCATATGGACCATATCTAGTTGAACTCTGCTTATGAAACAGTAACAAACCACGACATGTCTTACATAGATGCTCTTTAGTTAATAGTGAAAATCGTGTTGGGTTCATGAACTGTGTAAATTCATTTGAGCCAAAAAACCCCTGGGTTTACCATAAATGAACTCTTGCTTGTAGGAAGACACTGAGCATTTGGTATACACCGTTTGTGAAGGGAAATTCAGACCAGTGTTCTCATCCATGAAAAACACTCTGTTTTAACGCAAAGAGCATGCTCTTCTTTCTAGAGTCTATAATACAGCAAGAAACATGAGCATGACCTTAAAAAAAGAACTGTGTTTCTTACCCATATGGACCATATGTAGTTAAACCCTGCTTATGAAACTGTAACAAACCACAGCATCTCTTACATAGATGCTCTTTAGTTTATAGTGAAAAACGTGTTGGGTTTGTGAACTGTGTAAATTCATTTTAGCTGAAAAATCACTGGGTATACCGGATGAACTCTTGCTTGTAGGAAGACACAGAGCCTTTGGTTTAACTCCGTTTGTGAAGGGAAATTCAGACCAGTGTTCTCAACCATGAAACACACTATGTTTTAACGCAAAGAGCATGCTCTTCTTTCCAGCATCTGCAATATAGCAAGAAACATGAGCATGCCCTGAAAAAATGAACTGTGTTTCCTACTCATACCGACCATATCTAGTTGAACTCTGCTTATGAAACTGTAACAAAACACAGCATGTCTTAAATAGATGCTCTTTACTTAATAGTGAAAATCGTGTTGGGTTCGTGAATTGTGTAAATTCATTTGAGCTGAAAAATCACTGGGTTTACCGGAAATGAACTCTTGCTTGTTGGAAAACACAGAGACTTTGGTTTAACTCCGTTTGTGAAAGGATATTTAGACCAGTGTTCTCATCCATGAAACACACTCTGTTTTAACGAAAGAGCATGCTCTTCTTTCTAGAGTCTCTAATACAGCAAGAAACATGAGCATGCCCAGACAAAAAGAACTGAGTTTCCTACACATACGGACCATATCTAGTTGAACTATGCTTATGAAACTGTAACAAACCACAGCATGTCTTACATAGATGCTCTTTAGTTAATAGTGAAAAACGTGTTGTGTTCATGAATTGTGTAAGTTCATTTGAGCCAAAAAACCCCTGAGTTTACCGTAAATGAACTCTTGCTTGTAGGAAGACACAGAGCATTTGGTATACACCGTTTGTGAAGGGAAATTCAGACCAGTGTTCTCATCCATGAAAAACACTCTGTTTTAACGCAAAGAGCATGCTCTTCTTTCTAGAGTCTATAATACAGCAAGAAACATGAGCATGACCTTAAAAAAAGAACTGTGTTTCTTACCCATATGGACCATATGTAGTTAAACCCTGCTTATGAAACTGTAACAAACCACAGCATCTCTTACATAGATGCTCTTTAGTTAATAGTAAAAAACATGTTGTGTTCATGAATTGTGTAAGTTCATTTGAGCCAAAAAACCCCTGAGTTTACCATAAATGAACTCTTGCTTGTAGGAAGACACAGAGCATTTGGTATACACCATTTGTGAAGGGAAATTCAGACCAGTGTTCTCATCCATGAAAAACACTCTGTTTTAACGCAAAGAGCATGCTCTTCTTTCTAGAGTCTATAATACAGCAAGAAACATGAGCATGACCTTAAAAAAAGAACTGTGTTTCTTACCCATATGGACCATATGTAGTTAAACCCTGCTTATGAAACTGTAACAAACCACAGCATCTCTTACATAGATGCTCTTTAGTTTATAGTGAAAAACGTGTTGGGTTTGTGAACTGTGTAAATTCATTTTAGCTGAAAAATCACTGGGTATACCGGATGAACTCTTGCTTGTAGGAAGACACAGAGCCTTTGGTTTAACTCCGTTTGTGAAGGGAAATTCAGACCAGTGTTCTCAACCATGAAACACACTATGTTTTAACGCAAAGAGCATGCTCTTCTTTCCAGCGTCTGCAATATAGCAAGAAACATGAGCATGCCCTGAAAAAATGAACTGTGTTTCCTACTCATACCGACCATATCTAGTTGAACTCTGCTTATGAAACTGTAACAAAACACAGCATGTCTTAAATAGATGCTCTTTACTTAATAGTGAAAATCGTGTTGGGTTCGTGAATTGTGTAAATTCATTTGAGCTGAAAAATCACTGGGTTTACCGGAAATGAACTCTTGCTTGTTGGAAAACACAGAGACTTTGGTTTAACTCCGTTTGTGAAGGGATATTTAGACCAGTGTTCTCATCCATGAAACACACTCTGTTTTAACGAAAGAGCATGCTCTTCTTTCCAGAGTCTCTAATACAGCAAGAAACATGAGCATGCCCAGACAAAAAGAACTGTGTTTCCTACACATACGGACCATATCTAGTTGAACTATGCTTATGAAACTGTAACAAACCACAGCATGTCTTACATAGATGCTCTTTAGTTAATAGTGAAAAACGTGTTGTGTTCATGAATTGTGTAAGTTCATTTGAGCCAAAAAACCCCTGGGTTTACCATAAATGAACTCTTGCTTGTAGGAAGACACTGAGCATTTGGTATACACCGTTTGTGAAGGGAAATTCAGACCAGTGTTCTCATCCATGAAAAACACTCTGTTTTAACACAAAGAGCATGCTCTTCTTACTAGAGTCTATAATACAGCAAGAAACATGAGCATGCCCTGAAAAAAAGAACTGTGTTTCTTACCCATATGGACCATATGTAGTTAAACCCTGCTTATGAAACTGTAACAAACCACAGCATCTCTTACATAGAGGCTCTTTAGTTTATAGTGAAAAACGTGTTGGGTTTGTGAACTGTGTAAATTCATTTGAGCTGAAAAATCACTGGGTATACAGGAAGAACTCTTGCTTGTAGGAAGACACAGAGCCTTTGGTTTAACTCCGTTTGTGAAGGGAAATTCAGACCAGTGTTCTCATCCATGAAACACACTATGTTTTAACGCAAAGAGCATGCTCTTCTTTACAGCGTCTGCAATATAGCAAGAAACATATGCATGCCCTAAAAAATGAACTGTGTTTCCTACTCATACGGACCATATCTAGTTGAACTCTGCTTATGAAACTGTAACAAACCACAGCATGTCTTACATAGATGCTCTTTAGTTAATAGTGAAAATCGTGTTTGGTTCGTGAACTGTGTAAATTCATTTGAGCGGAAAAATCACTGGGTTTAATAGAAATGAACTCTTGCTTGTAGGAAGACACAGAGGCTTTGGTTTAACTCCGTTTGTGAAGGGAAATTCAGACCAGTGTTCTCATCCATGAAACACCCTCTGTTTTAATGCAAGAAGCATCCTCTTCTGTCCAGAGTATGCAATACAGCAAGAAAAATGAGCATGTCCCGAAAAAAAGAACTGTTTTTCTGACTCATACGGACCATATATAGTTGAACTCTGATTATGAAACTGTAACAAACCACAGCATCTCTTACATAGATGCTCTTTAGTTAATAGGGAAAATCGTGTTTGGTTCATGAATTGTGTAAATTCATTTGAGCCAAAAAAACCCTGAGTTTACCGGAAATGAACTCTTGCATGTAGGAAGACACAGAGTCTTAGGTTTAAATCCATTTGTGAAGCAAAATTCAGACCAGTGTTCTCATGCATGAAACATACTCTGTTTTAACGGAAGAAGCATGCTCTTCTTTCCAGCGTCTCCAATAGAGCAAGAAACATGAGCATGCCAAGAAAAATGTACTGTGTTTCTTACTCATACGGACCGTATCTAGTTAAACTCTGCTTATGAAACTCTAACAAACCACAGCATCTCTTACATAGATGCTCTTTCGTTCATAGTGAGCAACGAGTTGGGTTCGGGAACTTTGTAAATCATTTGAGCCGAAAAATCACTGGGATTACCGGAAATGAAGCCTTGCTTGTATGAAGACACAGTGCCTTTGGTTTAACTCATTTGTGAAGGGAAATTCAGACCAGTGTTCTCATCCACGAAACACACTATGTTTTAATGCAAAGAGCATGCTCTACTTTCCAGCGTCTGCAATATAGCAAGAAACATGAGCATGCCCTGAAAAAATGAACTGTGTATCCTACTCATATGGACCATATCTAGTTGAACTCTGCTTATGAAACAGTAACAAACCACGACATGTCTTACATAGATGCTCTTTAGTTAATAGTGAAAATCGTGTTGGGTTCATGAACTGTGTAAATTCATTTGATCTGAAAAATCACTGGGTTTACCGGAAATGAACTCTTGCTTGTAGGAAGACACAGAGCCTTTGGATTAACTCCGTTTGTGAAGGAAAATTCAGACCATTGTTCTCATCCATGAAAAGCACTCTGTTTTAACGCAAAGAGCATGCTCTTCTTTCCAGAGTCTCTATTTCAGCAACAAACATGAGCATGCCCAGAAAAAAAGAACTGTGTTTCCTAATCATACGGCCCATATCTAATTGAACTCTGGTTTTGAAACTGTAACAAACCACAGCATCTCTTACATAGATGCTCTTTAGTTAATAGTGAAAAAAGTGTTGGGTTCGTGAAATGTGTAAATTCATTTGAGACGAAAAATCACTGGGTTTACCGGAAATGAACTCTTGCTTGTAGGAAGACACAGAGCTTTTGGTTTAACTCCGTTTGTGAAGGGAAATTCAGACCAGTGTTCTCATGCATGAAACACCCTCTGTTTTAATGCAAGAAGCATGGTCTTCTGTCCAGAGTATGCAATAAAGCAAGAAAAATGAGCATGTCCCGAAAAAAAGAACTGTTTTTCCTACTCATACGGACCATATCTAGTTGAACTCTGATTATGAAACTGTAACAAACCACAGCATCTGTTACATAGATGCTCTTTAGACAAAAGTGAAAAACGTGTTGGGTTCGTGAACTTTGTAAATTCATTTGAGCTGAAAAATCACTGGGTTTACCGGAAATGAACTCTTGCTTGTAGGAAGACACAGAGCCTTTGGTTTAACTCCGTTTATGAAGGGTAATTCAGACCAGTGTTCTCTTCCATGAAACACACTCTGTTTTAACGCAAAGAGCATGCTCTTCTTTCCAGAATCTCTAATAATGCAAGAAACATGAGCATGCCCAGAAAAAAGAACTGTGTTTCCTACTCATACGAACCATATCGAGTTGAATTCTGCTTATGAAACAGTAACAAACCACAGCATCTCTTACATAGATGCTCTTTAGTTTATAGTGAAAAACATGTTGGGTTCGTGAACTGTGTAAATTCATTTGAGCCGAAAAATCACTGGGTATACCGGAAATGAACTCTTGCTTGTAGGAAGACACAGAGCCTTTGGATTAACTCCGTTTGTGAAGGGAAATTCAGACCAGTGTTCTCATCCATGAAACATACTCTGTTTTAACGCCAGAAGCATGCTGTTCTTTCCAGCATGTCCAATACAGCAAGAAACATGAGCATGCACTAAAAAAAAAACCAACTGTGTTTCTTAGCCATATGGACCATATGTAGTTAATCCCTGCTTATGAAACTGTAACAAACCACAGCATCTCTTACATAGATGCTCTTTAGTTTATAGTGAAAAACGTATTGGGTTCGTGAACCGTGTAAATTCATTTGAGCTGAAAAATCACTGGGTATCCCGGAAATGAACTCTTGCTTGTAGGAAGACACAGAGCCTTTGGTTTAACTCCGTTTATGAAGGGAAATTCAGACCAGTGTTCTCATCCATGAAACACACTATGTTTTAACGCAAAGAGCATGCTCTTCTTTCCAGAGTCTGTAATATAGCAAGAAACATGAGCATGCCCTGAAAAGATGAACTGTGTTTCCTACTCATATGGACCATATCTAGTTGAACTCTGCTTATGAAAATGTAACAAACCACAGCATGTCTTACATAGATGCTCTTTAGTTAGTAGTGAAAATCGTGTTGGGTTGGTGAACTGTGTAAATTCATTTGAGCCGAAAAATCACTGGGTTTACCGGAAATGAACTCTTGCTTGTAGGAACACACAGAGCCTTTGGTTTAACTCGTTTGTGAATTGAAATTCAGACCAGTGTTCTCATCCAAGAAACTCCCTCTGTTTTAAAGCAAGAAGCATCCTCTTCTGTCCAGAGTCTGCAATACAGCAAGAAATATGAGCATGTCCAGAAAAAAAGAACAGTGTTTCCTACTCATACGGACCATATCTAGTTGAAATCTGATTATGAAACTGTAACAAACCACAGCATCTCTTTCATAGATGCTCTTTAGTTTATAGTAAAAAACCTGTTGGGTTCGTGAACTGTGTAAATTCATTTGAGCCGAAAAATCACTGGGTTTAGGGGAAATGAACTCTTCCTTGTAGGAAGACACAGAGCCTTTGGTTTAACACCGTTTATGAAGGGAAATTCAGAACAGTGTTCTCATCCAAGAAACACACTATGTTTTAACGCAAAGAGCATGCTCTTCTTTCCAGCGCCACCAATGCAGCAAGAAACATGAGCATGCCCAGAAAAAAAGAACTGTGTTTCCTAATCATACGGACCATATCAAATTGAACTCTGGCTATGAAACTGTAACAAACCACAGCATCTCTTACACAGATGCTCTTTCGTTAATAGTGCAAAAAGTGTTGGGTTCGTGAAATGTGTAAATTCATTTGAGCCGAAAAATCACTGGGTTTACCGAAAATGAACTCTTGTTGTAGGAAGACACAGAGCTTTTGGTTTAACTCCGTTTGTGAAGGGAAATTCAGACCAGTGTTCTCATACATGAAACACACTCTGTTTTAACGCAAAGAGCATGCTCTTCTTTCTAGCGTCTGCAATATAGCAAGAAACATGAGCATGCCCAGAAAAAAAGAACTGTGTTTCCTACTCATACCGACCATATCTAGTTGAACTCTGCTTATGAAACTGTAACAAACCACAGCATGTCTTACATAGATGCTCTTTAGTTAATAGTCAAAATCTTGTTGGGTTCCTACACTGTGTAAATTCATTTGAGCCGACAAAATCACTGGGTTTACCGGAAATGAACTCTTGCTTGTAGGAAGACACAGAGCCTTTGGTTTAACTCGATTGTGAAGGAAAATTCAGACCAGTGTTCTCATCCATGAAACACCCTCTGTTTTAACGCAAGAAGCATCCTCTTCTGTCCTGAATCTGCCATATAACAAGAAATATGAGCATGTCCAGAAAAAAAGAACTGTGTTTACTACTCATAAGGACCATATCTAGTTGAACTCTGCTTATGAAACTGTAACAAACCACAGCATCTCTAACATAGATGCTCTTTAGTTAATAGTGAAAATCGTGTTGGGTTTGTGAGCTGTGTAAATTCATTTGAGCCGAAAAATCACTGGGTTTTCCGGAAACGAACTCGTGCTTGTAGGAAGACACAGAGTCATGGTTCAACTCAGTTTGTAAAGGGAAATTCATACCAGTGTTCTCATCCATGAAACACACTCTGTTTTATCGCAAAGAGCATGCTCTTCTTTGCAGCGCCTCCAATACAGCAAGAAACATGAGCATGCCCAGAAAAAAAGAACTGTGTTTCCTACTCATACGTACCATATCGAGTTGAACTCTGCTTATGAAACTCTAACAAACCACAGCATCTTTTACATAGACGCTCTTTAGTTTATAGTAAAAAATGTGTTGGGTTCGTGAACTGTGTAAATTCATTTGAGCCGAAAAATCACTGGGTTTACCGGAAATGAACTCTTGCTTGTAGGAAGACACAGAGCCTTTGATTTAACTCAGTTTGTGAAGCGAAATTCAGACCAGTGTTCTCATCAATGAAACACACTATGTTTTAACGCAAAGAGCATGCTCTTCTTTCCAGCGTCTGCAATATAGCAAGAAACATGAGCATGCCCTGATAAAATGAACTGTGTTTCCTACTCATACGGACCATATCTAGTTGAACTCTGCTTATGAAACTGTAACAAACCACAGCAGGTCTTACATAGATGCTCTTTAGGTAATAGTGACAAACGTGTGGGATTCACGAACTGTGTAAATTCATTTGAGCCGAAAAACCCCTGAGTTTACGGAAAATGAACTCTTGCTTGTAGGAAGACAGAGTCTTAGGTTTAACTCCGTTTGTGAAGGAAAATTCAGACCTGTGTTCTCATCCATGAAACATACTCTGTTTTAACGCAAGAAGCATGCTCTTCTTTCCCGCGTCTCCAATAGAGCAAGATACATGAGTATGCCAAGAGAAAAAGAACTGTGTTTCTTACTCATACAGACCATATCTACTTAAACTAGCTTATGAAACTGTAACAAACCACCGCATCTCTTACATAGATGCTCTTTCGTTTAAAGTGAAAAACGTGTTGGGTTCGTGAGCTGTGTAAATTCATTTGAGCCGAAAAATCACTGGGTTTTCCGGAAATAAACTCTTGCTTGAGGAAGACACAGAGTCTTTGGTTTAACTCCGTTTGTGAAGGGAAATTCATACCAGTGTAATCATCCATGAAACACACGCTGTTCTAACGCAAAGAGCATGCTCTTCTTTCCAGAGTCTCTAATACAGCAAGACACATGAGCATGCCCTGAAAAAATGAACTGTGTTTCCTACTCATACGGACCTTATCATGTTAAACTCTGCTTATGAAACTGTAACAAACCACAGCATGTCTTACATAGATTCTCTTTAGTTAATAGTCAAAATCTTGTTGGGTTCGTACACTGTGTAAATTCATTTGAGCCGACAAAATCACTGGGTTTACCGGAAATGAACTCTTGCTTGTAGGAAGACACAGAGCCTTTGGTTTAACTCGATCGTGAAGGAAAATTCAGACCAGTGTTCTCATCCATGAAACACCCTCTGTTTTAACGCAAGCAGCATCCTCTTCTGTCCTGAGTCTGCCATACAACAAGAAATATGAGCATGTCCAGAAAAAAAGAACTGTGTTTACTACTCATAAGGACCATATCTAGTTGAACTCTGCTTATGAAACTGTAACAAAACACAGCATGTCTTACATGGATGCTCTTTAGTTAATAGTGAAAATCGTGTTGGGTTCGTGAATTGTGTAAATTCATTTGAGCTGAAAAATCACTGGGTTTACCAGAAATGAACTCTTGCTTGTTGGAAGACACAGAGACTTTGGTTTAACTCCGTTTGTGAAGGGAAATTTGACCAGTGTTCTCATCCATGAAACACACTCTGTTTTAACGAAAGAGCATGCTCTTCTTTCCAGAGTCTAATACAGCAAGAAACATGAGCATGCCCAGAAAAAATGAACTGTGTTTCCTACATATACGGACCATATCTAGTTGAACTATGCTTATGAATCTGTAACAAACCACAGCATGTCTTACATAGATGCTCTTTAGTTAATAGTGAAAAACGTGTTGTGTTCATGAATTGTGTAAGTTCATTTGAGCCAAAAAACCCCTGGGTTTACCGGAAATGAACTCTTGCTTGTAGGAAGACACAGAGCATTTGGTATACACCGTTTGTGAAGGGATAACAGACCAGTGTTCTCATCCATGAAAAACACTCTGTTTTAACGCAAAGAGCATGTTCTTCTTTCTAGAGTCTATATTACAGCAAGAAACATGAGCATGCCCTGAAAAAAAGAACTGTGTTTCCTAATCATACGGACCATATCTAATTGAACTCTGGTTATGAAACTGTAACAAACCACAGCATCTCTTACATAGATGCTCTTTCGATAATAGTGAAAAAAGTGTTGGATTCGTGAAATGTGTAAATTCATTTGAGCCGATAAATCACTGGGTTTACCGGAAATGAACTCTTGCTTGTAGGAAGACATAGAGCTTTTGGTTTAACTCCGTTTGTGATGTGAAATTCAGACCAGTGTTCTCATCCATGAAATATACTCTGTTTTAACGCCTGAAGCATGCTCTTCTTTCCAGCATCTCCAATAAAGCAGGAAACATGCGCATGCCCTAAAAAAAAAAAAAAAAACTGTGTTTCTTACCCATATGGACCATATGTAGTTAAACCCTGCTTATGAAACTGTAACAAACCACAGCACCTCTTACATAGATGCTCTTTAGTTTATAGTGAAAAACGTGCTGGGTTTGTGAACTGTGTAAATTCATTTGAGATGAAAAATCACTGGGTATACCGGAAATGAACTCTTGCTTGTAGGAAGCCACAGAGCCTTTGGTTTAACTCCGTTTGTGAAGGGAAATTCAGACCAGTGTTCTCATCCATGAAACACACTATGTTTTAACACAAAGAGCATGCTCTTCTTTACAGCGTCTGCAATATACCAAGAAACATGAGCATGCCCTGATAAATTGAACTGTGTTTCCTACTCATACGGACCATATCTAGTTAAACTCTGCTTATGAAACTGTAACAAACCACAGCAGGTCTTACATAGATGCTCTTTAGGTAATAGTGACAAACGTGTGGGATTCACGAACTGTGTAAATTCATTTGAGCCGAAAAACCCCTGAGTTTACGGGAAATGAACTCTTGCTTGTAGGAAGACAGAGTCTTAGGTTTAACTCCGTTTGTGAAGGAAAATTCAGACCTGTGTTCTCATCCATGAAACATACTCTGTTTTAACGCAAGAAGCATGCTCTTCTTTCCAGCGTCTCCAGTAGAGCAAGAAACATGAGTATGCCAAGAAAAAAAGAACTGTGTTTCTTACTCATACAGACCATATCTACTTAAACTCTGCTTATGAAACTGTAACAAACCACCGCATCTCTTACATAGATGCTCTTTCGTTTAAAGTGAAAAATGTGTTGGGTTCGTGAGCTGTGTAAATTCATTTGAGCCGAAAAATCACTGGGTTTTCCGGAAATGAACTCTTGCTTGAGGAAGACACAGAGTCTTTGGTTTAACTCTGTTTGTGAAGGGAAATTCATACCAGTGTTCTTATCCATGAAACACACGCTGTTCTAACGCAAAGAGCATGCTCTTCTTTCCAGAGTCTCTAATACAGCAAGACACATGAGCATGCCCTGAAAAAATGAACTGTGTTTCCTACTCATACGGACCGTATCATGTTAAACTCTGCTTATGAAACTGTAACAAACCACAGCATGTCTTACATAGATTCTCTTTAGTTAATAGTCAAAATCTTGTTGGGTTCGTACACTGTGTAAATTCATTTGAGCCGACAAAATCACTGGGTTTACCGGAAATGAACTCTTGCTTGTAGGAAGACACAGAGTCTTAGGTTTAACTCCATTTGTGAAGGGAAATTCAGACCAGTGTTCTCATGCATGAAACACCCTCTGTTTTAACGCAAGAAGCATCCTCTTCTGTCCAGAGTCTACCATACAGCAAGAAATATGAGAATGTCCAGAAAAAAAGAACTGTGTTTCTTACTCATAGGGACCATATCTAGTTGAACTCTGCTTATGAAATTGTAACAAACCACAGTATGTCTTACATAGATGCTCTTTAGTTTATAGTGAAAAACGTGTTGGGTTCATGAACTGTGTAAATTCATTTGAGCCGAAAAATCACTGGGATTACCGGAAATGAACTCTTGCTGGTAGGAATTCCCAGAGCCTTTGGTTTAACTCCGTTTGTGAAGGGAAATTCAGACCAGTGTTCTCATCCATGAAACACACTATGTTTTAACACAAAGAGCATGCTCTTCTTTCCAGCGTCTGCAATATAGCAAGAAACATGAGCATGCCCTAAAAAATGAACTGTGTTGCCTACTCATACGGACTATATCTAGTTGAACTCTGCTTATGAAACTGTAACAAACCACAGCATGTCTTACATAGATGCTCTTTAGTTAATAGTGAAAATCGTGTTGGGTTCGTGAACTGTGTAAATTCATTTGAGCGGAAAAATCACTGGGTTTAACAGAAATGAACTCTTGCTTGTAGGAAGACACAGAGGCTTTGGTTTAACTCCGTTTGTGAAGGGAAATTCAGACCAGTGTTCTCATCCATGAAACACCCTCTGTTTTAATGCAAGAAGCATCCTCTTCTGTCCAGAGTATGCAATACAGGAAGAAAAATGAGCATGTCCCGAAAAAAAGAACTGTTTTTCTGACTCATACGGACCATATATAGTTGAACTCTGATTATGAAACTGTAACAAAGCACAGCATCTCTTACATAGATGCTCTTTAGTTAATAGTGAAAATCGTGTTTGGTTCATGAATTGTGTAAATTCATTTGAGCCGAAAAAACCCTGAGTTTACCGGAAATGAACTCTTGCTTGTAGGAAGACACAGAGTCTTAGGTTTAACTCCATTTGTGAAGGAAAATTCAGACCAGTGTTCTCATGCATGAAACATAGTCTGTTTTAACGCAAGAAGCATCCTCTTCTGTCCAGAGTCTACCATACAGCAAGAAATATGAGAATGTCCAGAAAAAAAGAACTGTGTTTCTTACTCATAGGGACCATATCTAGTTAAACTCTGCTTATGAAACTGTAACAAACCACCGCATCTCTTACATAGATGCTCTTTCGTTTGTAGTGAAAAACGTGTTGGGTTCGTGAACTGTGTAAATTCATTTGAGCCGAAAAATCACTGGGTTTTCCAGAAATGAACTCTGGCTTGTAGGAAGACACAGAGCCTTTGTTTTAACTCCGTTTGTGAAGGGAAATTCAGACCAGTGTTCTCTACCATGAAACACACTCTGTTTTAACGTTTAGAGCATGCTCTTCTTTCCAAAGTCTCTAATACAGCAAAAACGTGAGCATGCCAAGAAAAAAAGAACTGTGTTTCCTACTCATACGGACCATATCGAGTTGGACACAGCTTATGAAACTGTAACAAACCACAACATCTCTTACATAGATGCTCTTATTTTCTACTGAAAAACGTGTTGGATTCGTGAACTTTGTAAATTCATTTGAGCTGAAAAATCACTGGGATTTCCGGAAATGAACTCGTGCTTGTAGGAAGACACAGAGCCTTTGGTTTAACTCGTTTGTGAAGGAAAATTCAGACCAGTGTTCTCATCCATGAAACACCCTCTGTTTTAACGCAAGAAGCATCCTCTTCTGTCCTGAGTCTGCCATACAACAAGAAATGTGAGCATGTCCAGAAAAAAAGAACTGTTTTTACTACTCATAAGGACCATATATAGTTAAACTCTGCTTATGAAACTGTAACAAACCACCGCATCTCTTACATAGATGCTCTTTCGTTTAAAGTGAAAAACGTGTTGGGTTCGTGAGCTGTGTAAATTCATTTGAGCCGAAAAATCACTGGGTTTTCCGGAAATGAACTCTTGCTTGAGGAAGACACAGAGTCTTTGGTTTAACTCCGTTTGTGAAGGGAAATTCATACCAGTGTTCTCATCCATGAAACACACGCTGTTCTAACGCAAAGAGCATGCTCTTCTTTCCAGAGTCTCTAATACAGCAAGACACATGAGCATGCCCTGAAAAAATGAACTGTGTTTCCTACTCATACGGACCTTATCATGTTAAACTCTGCTTATGAAACTGTAACAAACCACAGCATGTCTTACATAGATTCTCTTTAGTTAATAGTCAAAATCTTGTTGGGTTCGTACACTGTGTAAATTCATTTGAGCCGACAAAATCACTGGGTTTACCAGAAATGAACTCTTGCTGGTAGGAAAACACAGAGCCTTTGGTTTAACTCGATTGTGAAGGAAAATTCAGACCAGTGTTCTCATCCATGAAACACCCTCTGTTTTAACGCAAGAAGCATCCTCTTCTGTAATGAGTCTGCCATACAACAAGAAATATGAGCATGTCCAGAAAAAAAGAACTGTGTTTACTACTCATAAGGACCATATCTAGTTGAACTCTGCTTATGAAACTGTAACAAAACACAGCATGTCTTACATAGATGCTCTTTAGTTTATAGTGAAAAACGTGTTGGGTTCATGAACTGTGTAAATTCATTTGAGCCGAAAAATCACTGGGTTTACCGGAAATGAACTCCTTCTGGTAGGAAGACACAGAGCCTTTGGTTTAACTCCGTTTGTGAAGCGAAATTCAGACCAGTGTTCTCATCCATGAAACACTCTCTGTTTTAACGCAAAGAGCATGCTCTTCTTTCCAGAGTCACTAATACAGCAAAAACATGACCATGCCCAGAAAAAAAGAACTGTGTTTCCTAGTTATACAGACAATATCTAGTTAAACTCTACTTATGAAACTGTAACAAACCACAGCATCTCTTACATACATGCTCTTATTTTATAGAGAAAAACGTGTTGGATTCGTGAACTTTGTAAATTCATTTGAGCCAAAAAATCACTGGGATTTCCAGAAATGAACTCGTGCTTGTAGGAAAACACAGAGCCTTTGGTTTAACTCGTTTGTGAAGGAAAATTCAGACCAGTGTTCTCATCCATGAAACACCCTCTGTTTTAATGCAAGTAGCATCCTCTTTTGTCCTGAGTCTGCCATACAACAAGAAATGTGAGCATGTCCAGAAAAAAAGAACTGTGTTTACTACTCATAAGGACCATATCTAGTTGAACTCTGCTTATGAAACTGTAACAAACCACAGCATCTCTTACATAGATGCTCTTTAGTTAATAGTGAAAATCGTGTTGGGTTCGTGAGCTGTGTAAATTAATTTGAGCCGAAAAATCACTGGGTTTTCCGGAAATGAACTCTTGCTTGTAGGAAGACACAGAGTCTTTGGTTTAAATCAGTTTGTGAAGGGAAATTCATACCAGGGTTCTCATCCATGAAACACACTCTGTTTTAACGCAAAGAGCATGCTCTTCTTTCCAGAGTCTCTAATACAGCAAGAAACATGAGCATGCCCAGAAAAAAAGAACTGTGTTTCCTACACATACGGACCATATCTAGTTGAACTATGCTTATGAAACTGTAACAAACCACAGCATGTCTTACATAGATGCTCTTTAGTTAATAGTGAAAAACGTGTTGTGTTCAAGAATTGTGTAAGTTCATTTGAGTCAAAAAACCCCTGGGTTTACCGGATATGAACTCTTGCTTGTAGGAAGACACAGAGCATTTGGTATACACCGTTTGTGAAGGGATAACAGACCAGTGTTCTCATCCATGAAAAACACTCTGTTTTAACGCAAAGAGCATGTTCTTCTTTCTAGAGTCTATAATACAGCAAGAAACATGAGCATGCCCTGAAAAAAAGAACTGTGTTTCCTAATCATACGGATCATATCTAATTGAACTCTGGTTATGAAACTGTAACAAACCACAGCATCTCTTACATAGATGCTCTTTCGTTAATAGTGAAAAAAGTGTTGGGTTCGTGAAATGTGTAAATTCATTTGAGCCGAAAAATCACTGGGTTTACCGGAAATGAACTCTTACTTGTAGGAAGACATAGAGCTTTTGGTTTAACTCCATTTGTGATGCGAAATTCAGACCAGTGTTCTCATCCATGAAACATACTCTGTTGTAACGCCTGAAGCATGCTCTTCTTTCCAGCATCTCCAATAAAGCAAGAAACATGTGCATGCCCTAAAAAAAAAAAAAACTGTGTTTCTTACCCATATGGACCATATGTAGTTAAACCCTGCTTATGAAACTGTAACAAACCACAGTATGTCTTACATAGATGCTATTTAGTTTATAGTGAAAAACGTGTTGGGTTCATGAACTGTGTAAATTCATTTGAGCCGAAAAATCACTGGGTTTACCGGAAATGAACTCTTTCTGGTAGGAAGACACAGAGCCTTTGGTTTAACTCCGTTTGTGAAGCGAAATTTAGACCAGTGTTCTCATCCATGAAACACTCTCTGTTTTAACGCAAAGAGCATGCTCTTCTTTCCAGAGTCACTAATACAGCAAAAACATGACCATGCCCAGAAAAAAAGAACTGTGTTTCCTAGTTATACAGACAATATCTAGTAAACTCTACTTATGAAACTGTAACAAACCACAGCATCTCTTACATACATGCTCTTATTTTATAGTGAAAAACGTGTTGGATTCTTGAACTTTGTAAATTCATTTGAGCCAAAAAATCACTGGGATTTCCGGAAATGAACTCGTGCTTGTAGGAAGACACAGAGCCTTTGGTTTAACTCGTTTGTGAAGGAAAATTCAGACCAGTGTTCTCATCCATGAAACACACTCTGTTTGAACGCAAAGAGCATGCTCTTCTTTCCAGAGTCTCTAATACAGCAAGAAACATGAGCATGCCCAGAAAAAAAGAACTGTGTTTCCTACTCAAACAGACCATATCGAGTTGAACTCTGCTTATGAAACTGTAACAAACCACAGCATCTCTTACATAGATGCTCTTTAGTTTATAGTGAAAAACGTGTTGGGTTTGTGAACTGTGTAAACTCATTTGAGCCGAAAAAACACTGGGTTTACCGGAAATGAACTCTTGCTTGTAGCAAGACACAGAGCCTTTGGTTTAACTCCATTTGTGAGGGAAATACAGACCCGTGTTCTCATCCATGAAACAAACTATGTTTTAACGCAAAGAGCATGCTCTTCTTTCCAGCGACTCCAATACAGCAAGAAACATGAGCATGCCCTGAAAAAAAGAACTGTGTTTCCTACTCATACGGACCATATCTAGTTGAACTCTGCTGATGAAACTGAAACAAACCAAAGCATGTCTTACATCCATGCTGTTTAGTTAATAGTGACAAACGTGTGGTGTTTATGAACTGTATAAGTTTATTTGAGCCGAAAAAGCCCTGGGTTTTCCGGAAATGAACTCTTGCTTGTAGGAAGACACAGAGCATTTGGTTTACTCCGTTTGTGAAGGGAAATTCAGACCAGTGTTGTCATCCATGAAAAACACTCTGTTTTAACGCAAAGAGCATGCTCTTCTTTCCAGAGTCTCTAATACAGCAAGAAACATGAGCATGCCCAGAAAAAAAGAACTGTGTTTCCTACACATACGGACCATATCTAGTTGAACTATGCTTATGAAACTGTAACAAACCACAGCATGTCTTACATAGATGCTCTTTAGTTAATAGTGAAAAACGTGTTGTGTTCAAGAATTGTGTAAGTTCATTTGAGTCAAAAAACCCCTGGGTTTACCGGATATGAACTCTTGCTTGTAGGAAGACACAGAGCATTTGGTATACACCGTTTGTGAAGGTAAATTCAGACCAGTGTTCTCATCCATGAAAAACACTCTGTTTTAACTCAAAGAGCCTGCTCTTCTTTCTAGAGTCTATAATACAGCAAGAAACATGAGCATGCCCTGAAAAAAAGAACTGTGTTTCCTAATCATACGGACCATATCTAATTGATCTCTGGTTATGAAACTGTAACAAACCACAGCATCTCTTACATAGATGCTCTTTCGTTAATAGTGAAAAAAGTGTTGGGTTCGTGAAATGTGTAAATTCATTTGAGCCCAAAAATCACTGGGTTTACCGGAAATGAACTCTTACTTGTAGGACGACATAGAGCTTTTGGTTTAACTCCGTTTGTGAAGGAAAATTCAGACCAGTGTTCTCATCCATGAAACATACTCTGTTGTAACGCCTGAAGCATGCTCTTCTTTCCAGCATCTCCAATAAAGCAAGAAACATGTGCATGCACTAAAAAAAAAAAACTGTGTTTCTTACCCATATGGACCATATGTAGTTAAACCCTGCTTATGAAACTGTAACAAACCACATCACCTCTTACATAGATGCTCTTTAGTTTATAGTGAAAAACGTGCTGGGTTTGTGAACTGTGTAAATTCATTTGAGATGAAAAATCACTGGGTATACCGGAAATGAACTCTTGCTTGTAGGAAGCCACAGAGCCTTTGGTTTAACTCCGTTTGTGAAGGGAAATTCAGACCAGTGTTCTCATCCATGAAACACACTATGTTTTAACACAAAGAGCATGCTCTTCTTTCCAGCGTCTGCAATATAGCAAGAAACATGAGCATGCCCTGATAAAATGAACTGTGTTTCCTACTCATACGTACCATATCTAGTTAAACTCTGCTTATGAAACTGTAACAAACCACAGCAGGTCTTACATAGATGCTCTTTAGGTAATAGTGACAAACGTGTGGGATTCACGAACTGTGTAAATTCATTTGAGCCGAAAAACCCCTGAGTTTACGGGAAATGAACTCTTGCTTGTAGGAAGACAGAGTCTTAGGTTTAACTCCGTTTGTGAAGGAAAATTCAGACCTGTGTTCTCATCCATGAAACATACTCTGTTTTAACGCAAGAAGCATGCTCTTCTTTCCAGCGTCTCCAGTAGAGCAAGAAACATGAGTATGCCAAGAATAAAAGAACTGTGTTTCTTACTCTTACAGACCATATCTACTTAAACTCTGCTTATGAAACTGTCACAAACCACCGCATCTCTTACATAGATGCTCTTTCGTTTAAAGTGAAAAACGTGTTGGGTTCGTGAGCTGTGTAAATTCATTTGAGCCGAAAAATCACTGGGTTTTCCGGAAATGAACTCTTGCTTGAGGAAGACACAGAGTCTTTGGTTTAACTCTGTTTGTGAAGGGAAATTCATACCAGTGTTCTCATCCATGAAACACACGCTGTTCTAACGCAAAGAGCATGCTCTTCTTTCCAGAGTCTCTAATACAGCAAGACACATGAGCATGCCCTGAAAAAATGAACTGTGTTTCCTACTCATACGGACCGTATCATGTTAAACTCTGCTTATGAAACTGTAACAAACCACAGCATGTCTTACATAGATTCTCTTTAGTTAATAGTCAAAATCTTGTTGGGTTCCTACACTGTGTAAATTCATTTGAGCCGACAAAATCACTGGGTTTACCGGAAATGAACTCTTGCTTGTAGGAAGACACAGAGTCTTAGGTTTAACTCCATTTGTGAAGGAAAATTCAGACCAGTGTTCTCATGCATGAAACATAGTCTTTTTTAACGCAAGAAGCATCCTCTTCTGTCCAGAGTCTACCATACAGCAAGAAATATGAGAATGTCCAGAAAAAAAGAACTGTGTTTCTTACTCATAGGGACCATATCTAGTTGAACTCTGCTTATGAAATTGTAACAAACCACAGTATGTCTTACATAGATGCTCTTTAGTTTATACTGAAAAACGTGTTGGGTTCATGAACTGTGTAAATTCATTTGAGCCGAAAAATCACTGGGATTACCGGAAATGAACTCTTGCTGGTAGGAATTCCCAGAGCCTTTGGTTTAACTCCGTTTGTGAAGGGAAATTCAGACCAGTGTTCTCATCCATGAAACACCCTCTGTTTTAACGCAAGAAGCATCCTCTTCTGTCCTGAGTCTGCCATACAACGAGAAATGTGAGCATGTCCAGAAAAAAAGAACTGTTTTTACTACTCATAAGGACCATATCTAGTTGAACTCTGCTTATGAAACTGTAACAAATCACAGCATCTCTTACATAGATGCTCTTTAGTTAATAGTGAAAATATGTTGGGTTCTTGAGATGTGTAAATTCATTTGAGCCGAAAAATCACTGGGTTTTCCGGAAATGAACTCTTGCTTGTAGGAAGACACAGAGTCTTTGGTTTAACTCAGTTTGTGAAGGGAAATTCATACCAGGGTTCTCATCCATGAAACACACTCTGTTTTAACGCAAAGAGCATGCTCTTCTTTCCAGAGTCTCTAATATAGCAAGAAACATGAGCATGCCCAGAAAAAAAGAACTGTGTTTCCTACTCAAACGGACCATATCGAGTTGAACTCTGCTTAGGAAACTGTAACAAACCACAGTATGTCTTACATAGATGCTCTTTAGTTTATAGTGAAAAACGTGTTGGGTTTGTGAACTGTGTAAACTCATTTGAGCCGAAAAAACACTGGGTTTACCAGAAATGAACTCTTGATTGTAGGAAGACACAGAGCCTTTGGTTTAACTCCATTTGTGAAGGGAAATTCAGACCAGTGTTCTCATCCATGAAACACACTATGTTTTAACACAAAGAGCATGCTCTTCTTTCCAGCGTCTGCAATACAGCAAGACACATGAGCATGCCCTGAAAAAATGAACTGTGTTTCCTACTCATACAGACCGTATCATGTTAAACTCTGATTATGAAACTGTAACAATCCACAGCATGTCTTACATAGATGCTCTTTAGTTAATAGTGAAAATCATGTTGGGTTCGTACACTGTGTAAATTCATTAGACCCAACAAAATCACTGGGTTTACCGGAAATAAACTCTTGCTTGTAGGAGGACACAGAGCCTTTGGTTTAACTCGTTTGTGAAGGAAAATTCAGACTGGTGTTTTCATCCATGAAACACCCTCTGTTTTAACGCAAGCAGCATCCTCTTCTGTCCTGAGTCTGCCATACAACAAGAAATATGAGCATGTCCAGAAAAAAAGAACTCTGTTTACTACTCATAAGGACCATATCTAGTTGAACTCTGCTTATGAAACTGTAACAAACCACAGCATCTCTTATATAGATGCTCTTTAGTTTATAGTGAAAATCGTGTTGGGTTCGTGAACTGGGTAAATTCATTTGAGCCGAAAAATCACTGGGTTTACCGAAAATGATCTCTTGCTTGTTGGAAGACACAGAGCTTTTGGTTTAACTCCGTTTGTGAAGGGAAATTCAGACCAGTTTACTCATACATGAAACACACTATGTTTTAACGCAAAGAGCATGCTCTTCTTTCCAGCGTCTGCAATATAGCAAGAAACATGAGCATGCCCTGAAAAAATGAACTGTGTTTCCTACTCATACCGACCATATCTAGTTGAACTCTGCTTATGAAACTGTAACAAAACACAGCATGTCTTACATAGATGCTCTTTAGTTAATAGTGAAAATCGTGTTGGGTTCGTGAATTGTGTAAATTCATTTGAGCTGAAAAATCACTGGGTTTACCGGAAATGAACTCTTGCTTGTTGGAAGACACAGAGACTTTGGTTTAACTCCGTTTGTGAAGGGATATTTAGACCAGTGTTCTCATCCATGAAACACACTCTGTTTTAACGAAAGAGCATGCTCTTCTTTCCAGAGTCTCTAATACAGCAAAAACATGACCATGCCCAGAAAAAAAGAACTGTGTTTCCTAGTTATACAGACAATATCTAGTTAAACTCTACTTATGAAACTGTAACAAACCACAGCATCTCTTACATACATGCTCTTATTTTATAGTGAAAAATGTGTTGGATTCGTGAACTTTGTAAATTCATTTGAGCTGAAAAATCACTGGGATTTCCGGAAATGAACTCGTGCTTGTAGGAAGACACAGAGCCTTTGGTTTAACTCGTTTGTGAAGGAAAATTCAGACCAGTGTTCTCATCCATGAAACACCCTCTGTTTTAATGCAAGCAGCATCCTCTTCTGTCCTGAGTCTGCCATACAACAAGAAATATGAGCATGCCCAGAAAAAAAGAACTGTGTTTCCTAATTATACGGACCTTATCTAATTGAACTCTGGTTATGAGACTGTAACAAACCACAGCATCTCTTACATAGATGCTCTTTCGTTAACAGTGAAAATCGTGTTGGGTTCGTGAACTGGGTAAATTCATTGAGCCGAAAAATCACTGGGTTTACCGGAAATGAACTCTTGCTTGTAGGAAGACACAGAGCTTTTGGTTTAACTCCGTTTGTGAAGGGATTTCAGACCAGTTTTCTCATACATGAAACACACTATGTTTTAACGCAAAGAGCATGCTCTTCTTTCCAGCGTCTGCAATATAGCAAGAAACATGAGCATGCCCTGAAAAAATGAACTGTGTTTCCTACTCATACCGAACATATCTAGTTGAACTCTGCTTATGAAACTGTAACAAAACACAGCATGTCTTACATAGATGCTCTTTAGTTAATAGTGAAAATCGTGTTGGGTTCGTGAATTGTGTAAATTCATTTGAGCTGAAAAATCACTGGGTTTACCGTAAATGAACTCTTGCTTGTTGGAAGACACAGAGACTTTGGTTTAACTCCGTTTGTGAAGGGATATTTAGACCAGTGTTCTCATCCATGAAACACACTCTGTTTTAACGAAAGAGCATGCTCTTCTTTCCAGAGTCTCTAATACAGCAAGAAACATGAGCATGCCCAGAAAAAAAGAACTGTGTTTCCTACACATACGGACCATATCTATTTGAACTATGCTTATGAAACTGTAACAAACCACAGCATGTCTTACATAGATGCTCTTTAGTTAATAGTGAAAAACGTGTTGTGTTCAAGAATTGTGTAAGTTCATTTGAGTCAAAAAACCCCTGGGTTTACCGGATATGAACTCTTGCTTGTAGAAAGACACAGAGCATTTGGTATACACCGTTTGTGAAGGTAAATTCAGACCAGTGTTCTCATCCATGAAAAACACTCTGTTTTAACGCAAAGAGCATGCTCTTCTTTCTAGAGTCTATACTACAGCAAGAAACATGAGCATGCCCTGAAAAAAAGAACTGTGTTTCCTAATCATACGGACCATATCTAATTGAACTCTGGTTAGGAAACTGTAACAAACCACAGCATCTCTTACATAGATGCTCTTTCGTTAATAGTGCAAAAAGTGTTGGGTTCGTGAACTGGGTAAATTCATTTGAGCCGAAAAATCACTGGGTTTACCGGAAATGAACTCTTACTTGTAGGAAGACATAGAGCTTTTGGTTTAACTCCGTTTGTGATGCGAAATTCAGACCAGTGTTCTCATCCATGAAACATACTCTTTTGTAACGCCTGAAGCATGCTCTTCTTTCCAGCATATCCAATAAAGCAAGAAACATGTGCATGCCCTAAAAAAAAAACAAAACTGTGTTTCTTACCCATATGGACCATATGTAGTTAAACCCTGCTTATGAAACTGTAACAAACCACAGCATCTCTTACATAGATGCTGTTTAGTTTATAGTGAAAAACGTGTTGGGTTTGTGAACTGTGTAAATTCATTTGAGCTGAAAAATCACTGGGTATACCGGAAATGAACTCTTGCTTGTAGGAAGACACAGAGCCTTTGGTTTAACTCGTTTGTGAAGGAAAATTCAGACCAGTGTTCTCATCCATGAAACACCCTCTGTTTTAACGCAAGAAGCATCCTCTTCTGTCCTGAGTCTGCCATACAACGAGAAATGTGAGCATGTCCAGAAAAAAAGAACTGTTTTTACTACTCATAAGGACCATATCTAGTTGAACTCTGCTTATGAAACTGTAACAAATCACAGCATCTCTTACATAGAGGCTCTTTCGTTTGTAGTGAAAAACGTGTTGGGTTCGTGAACTGTGTAAATTCATTTGAGCCGAAAAATCACTGGGTTTTCCAGAAATGAACTCTGGCTTGTAGGAAGACACAGAGCCTTTGGTTTAACTCCGTTTGTGAAGGGAAATTCAGACCAGTGTTCTCAACCATGAAACACACTCTGTTTTAACGCTTAGAGCATGCTCTTCTTTCCAAAGTCTCTAATACAGCAAAAACATGAGCATGCCGAGAAAAAAAGAACTGTGTTTCCTACTCATGCGGACCATATCGAGTTGGACACAGCTTATGAAACTGTAACAAACCACAACATCTCTTACATAGATGCTCTTATTTTCTACTGAAAAACGTGTTGGATTCGTGAACTTTGTAAATTCATTTGAGCCAAAAAATCACTGGGATTTCCGGAAATGAACTCGTGCTTGTAGGAAGACACAGAGCCTTTGGTTTAACTCGTTTGTGAAGGAAAATTCAGACCAGTGTTCTCATCCATGAAACACCCTCTGTTTTAACGCAAGAAGCATCCTCTTCTGTCCTGAGTCTGCCATACAACGAGAAATGTGAGCATGTCCAGAAAAAAAGAACTGTTTTTACTACTCATAAGGACCATATCTAGTTGAACTCTGCTTATGAAACTGTAACAAATCACAACATCTCTTACATAGATGCTCTTTAGTTAATAGTGAAAATATGTTGGGTTCTTGAGATGTGTAAATTCATTTGAGCCGAAAAATCACTGGGTTTTCCGGAAATGAACTCTTGCTTGTAGGAAGACACAGAGTCTTTGGTTTAACTCAGTTTGTGAAGGGAAATTCATACCAGGGTTCTCATCCATGAAACACACTCTGTTTTAACGCAAAGAGCATGCTCTTCTTTCCAGAGTCTCTAATATAGCAAGAAACATGAGCATGCCCAGAAAAAAAGAACTGTGTTTCCTACTCAAACGGACCATATCGAGTTGAACTCTGCTTAGGAAACTGTAACAAACCACAGTATGTCTTACATAGATGCTCTTTAGTTTATAGTGAAAAACGTGTTGGGTTTGTGAACTGTGTAAACTCATTTGAGCCGAAAAAACACTGGGTTTACCAGAAATGAACTCTTGATTGTAGGAAGACACAGAGCCTTTGGTTTAACTCCATTTGTGAAGGGAAATTCAGACCAGTGTTCTCATCCATGAAACACACTATGTTTTAACACAAAGAGCATGCTCTTCTTTCCAGCGTCTGCAATACAGCAAGACACATGAGCATGCCCTGAAAAAATGAACTGTGTTTCCTACTCATACAGACCGTATCATGTTAAACTCTGATTATGAAACTGTAACAATCCACAGCATGTCTTACATAGATGCTCTTTAGTTAATAGTGAAAATCATGTTGGGTTCGTACACTGTGTAAATTCATTAGACCCAACAAAATCACTGGGTTTACCGGAAATAAACTCTTGCTTGTAGGAGGACACAGAGCCTTTGGTTTAACTCGTTTGTGAAGGAAAATTCAGACTGGTGTTTTCATCCATGAAACACCCTCTGTTTTAACGCAAGCAGCATCCTCTTCTGTCCTGAGTCTGCCATACAACAAGAAATATGAGCATGTCCAGAAAAAAAGAACTCTGTTTACTACTCATAAGGACCATATCTAGTTGAACTCTGCTTATGAAACTGTAACAAACCACAGCATCTCTTATATAGATGCTCTTTAGTTTATAGTGAAAATCGTGTTGGGTTCGTGAACTGGGTAAATTCATTTGAGCCGAAAAATCACTGGGTTTACCGAAAATGATCTCTTGCTTGTTGGAAGACACAGAGCTTTTGGTTTAACTCCGTTTGTGAAGGGAAATTCAGACCAGTTTACTCATACATGAAACACACTATGTTTTAACGCAAAGAGCATGCTCTTCTTTCCAGCGTCTGCAATATAGCAAGAAACATGAGCATGCCCTGAAAAAATGAACTGTGTTTCCTACTCATACCGACCATATCTAGTTGAACTCTGCTTATGAAACTGTAACAAAACACAGCATGTCTTACATAGATGCTCTTTAGTTAATAGTGAAAATCGTGTTGGGTTCGTGAATTGTGTAAATTCATTTGAGCTGAAAAATCACTGGGTTTACCGGAAATGAACTCTTGCTTGTTGGAAGACACAGAGACTTTGGTTTAACTCCGTTTGTGAAGGGATATTTAGACCAGTGTTCTCATCCATGAAACACACTCTGTTTTAACGAAAGAGCATGCTCTTCTTTCCAGAGTCTCTAATACAGCAAAAACATGACCATGCCCAGAAAAAAAGAACTGTGTTTCCTAGTTATACAGACAATATCTAGTTAAACTCTACTTATGAAACTGTAACAAACCACAGCATCTCTTACATACATGCTCTTATTTTATAGTGAAAAATGTGTTGGATTCGTGAACTTTGTAAATTCATTTGAGCTGAAAAATCACTGGGATTTCCGGAAATGAACTCGTGCTTGTAGGAAGACACAGAGCCTTTGGTTTAACTCGTTTGTGAAGGAAAATTCAGACCAGTGTTCTCATCCATGAAACACCCTCTGTTTTAATGCAAGCAGCATCCTCTTCTGTCCTGAGTCTGCCATACAACAAGAAATATGAGCATGCCCAGAAAAAAAGAACTGTGTTTCCTAATTATACGGACCTTATCTAATTGAACTCTGGTTATGAGACTGTAACAAACCACAGCATCTCTTACATAGATGCTCTTTCGTTAACAGTGAAAATCGTGTTGGGTTCGTGAACTGGGTAAATTCATTGAGCCGAAAAATCACTGGGTTTACCGGAAATGAACTCTTGCTTGTAGGAAGACACAGAGCTTTTGGTTTAACTCCGTTTGTGAAGGGATTTCAGACCAGTTTTCTCATACATGAAACACACTATGTTTTAACGCAAAGAGCATGCTCTTCTTTCCAGCGTCTGCAATATAGCAAGAAACATGAGCATGCCCTGAAAAAATGAACTGTGTTTCCTACTCATACCGAACATATCTAGTTGAACTCTGCTTATGAAACTGTAACAAAACACAGCATGTCTTACATAGATGCTCTTTAGTTAATAGTGAAAATCGTGTTGGGTTCGTGAATTGTGTAAATTCATTTGAGCTGAAAAATCACTGGGTTTACCGTAAATGAACTCTTGCTTGTTGGAAGACACAGAGACTTTGGTTTAACTCCGTTTGTGAAGGGATATTTAGACCAGTGTTCTCATCCATGAAACACACTCTGTTTTAACGAAAGAGCATGCTCTTCTTTCCAGAGTCTCTAATACAGCAAGAAACATGAGCATGCCCAGAAAAAAAGAACTGTGTTTCCTACACATACGGACCATATCTATTTGAACTATGCTTATGAAACTGTAACAAACCACAGCATGTCTTACATAGATGCTCTTTAGTTAATAGTGAAAAACGTGTTGTGTTCAAGAATTGTGTAAGTTCATTTGAGTCAAAAAACCCCTGGGTTTACCGGATATGAACTCTTGCTTGTAGAAAGACACAGAGCATTTGGTATACACCGTTTGTGAAGGTAAATTCAGACCAGTGTTCTCATCCATGAAAAACACTCTGTTTTAACGCAAAGAGCATGCTCTTCTTTCTAGAGTCTATACTACAGCAAGAAACATGAGCATGCCCTGAAAAAAAGAACTGTGTTTCCTAATCATACGGACCATATCTAATTGAACTCTGGTTAGGAAACTGTAACAAACCACAGCATCTCTTACATAGATGCTCTTTCGTTAATAGTGCAAAAAGTGTTGGGTTCGTGAACTGGGTAAATTCATTTGAGCCGAAAAATCACTGGGTTTACCGGAAATGAACTCTTACTTGTAGGAAGACATAGAGCTTTTGGTTTAACTCCGTTTGTGATGCGAAATTCAGACCAGTGTTCTCATCCATGAAACATACTCTTTTGTAACGCCTGAAGCATGCTCTTCTTTCCAGCATATCCAATAAAGCAAGAAACATGTGCATGCCCTAAAAAAAAAACAAAACTGTGTTTCTTACCCATATGGACCATATGTAGTTAAACCCTGCTTATGAAACTGTAACAAACCACAGCATCTCTTACATAGATGCTGTTTAGTTTATAGTGAAAAACGTGTTGGGTTTGTGAACTGTGTAAATTCATTTGAGCTGAAAAATCACTGGGTATACCGGAAATGAACTCTTGCTTGTAGGAAGACACAGAGCCTTTGGTTTAACTCGTTTGTGAAGGAAAATTCAGACCAGTGTTCTCATCCATGAAACACCCTCTGTTTTAACGCAAGAAGCATCCTCTTCTGTCCTGAGTCTGCCATACAACGAGAAATGTGAGCATGTCCAGAAAAAAAGAACTGTTTTTACTACTCATAAGGACCATATCTAGTTGAACTCTGCTTATGAAACTGTAACAAATCACAGCATCTCTTACATAGATGCTCTTTAGTTAATAGTGAAAATATGTTGGGTTCGTGAGCTGTGTAAATTCATTTGAGCCGAAAAATCACTGGGTTTTCCGGAAATTAACTCTTGCTTGTAGGAAGACACAGAGTCTTTGGTTTAACTCAGTTTGTGAAGGGAAATTCATACCAGGGTTCTCATCCATGAAACACACTCTGTTTTAACGCAAAGAGCATGCTCTTCTTTCCAGAGTCTCTAATATAGCAAGAAACATGAGCATGCCCAGAAAAAAAGAACTGTGTTTCCTACTCAAACGGACCATATCGAGTTGAACTCTGCTTAGGAAACTGTAACAAACCACAGTATGTCTTACATAGATGCTCTTTAGTTTATAGTGAAAAACGTGTTGGGTTTGTGAACTGTGTAAACTCATTTGAGCCGAAAAAACACTGGGTTTACCAGAAATGAACTCTTGATTGTAGGAAGACACAGAGCCTTTGGTTTAACTCCATTTGTGAAGGGAAATTCAGACCAGTGTTCTCATCCATGAAACACACTATGTTTTAACACAAAGAGCATGCTCTTCTTTCCAGCGTCTGCAATACAGCAAGACACATGAGCATGCCCTGAAAAAATGAACTGTGTTTCCTACCTATACAGACCGTATCATGTTAAACTCTGATTATGAAACTGTAACAATCCACAGCATGTCTTACATAGATGCTCTTTAGTTAATAGTGAAAATCATGTTGGGTTCGTACACTGTGTAAATTCATTAGACCCAACAAAATCACTGGGTTTACCGGAAATAAACTCTTGCTTGTAGGAGGACACAGAGCCTTTGGTTTAACTCGTTTGTGAAGGAAAATTCAGACTGGTGTTTTCATCCATGAAACACCCTCTGTTTTAACGCAAGCAGCATCCTCTTCTGTCCTGAGTCTGCCATACAACAAGAAATATGAGCATGTCCAGAAAAAAAGAACTCTGTTTACTACTCATAAGGACCATATCTAGTTGAACTCTGCTTATGAAACTGTAACAAACCACAGCATCTCTTATATAGATGCTCTTTAGTTTATAGTGAAAATCGTGTTGGGTTCGTGAACTGGGTAAATTCATTTGAGCCGAAAAATCACTGGGTTTACCGAAAATGATCTCTTGCTTGTTGGAAGACACAGAGCTTTTGGTTTAACTCCGTTTGTGAAGGGAAATTCAGACCAGTTTTCTCATACATGAAACACACTATGTTTTAACGCAAAGAGCATGCTCTTCTTTCCAGCGTCTGCAATATAGCAAGAAACATGAGCATGCCCTGAAAAAATGAACTGTGTTTCCTACTCATACCGACCATATCTAGTTGAACTCTGCTTATGAAACTGTAACAAAACACAGCATGTCTTACATAGATGCTCTTTAGTTAATAGTGAAAATCGTGTTGGTTTCGTGAATTGTGTAAATTCATTTGAGCTGAAAAATCACTGGGTTTACCGGAAATGAACTCTTGCTTGTTGGAAGACACAGAGACTTTGGTTTAACTCCGTTTGTGCAGGGATATTTAGACCAGTGTTCTCATCCATGAAACACACTCTGTTTTAACGAAAGAGCATGCTCTTCTTTCCAGAGTCTCTAATACAGCAAAAACATGACCATGCCCAGAAAAAAAGAACTGTGTTTCCTAGTTATACAGACAATATCTAGTTAAACTCTACTTATGAAACTGTAACAAACCACAGCATCTCTTACATACATGCTCTTATTTTATAGTGAAAAATGTGTTGGATTCGTGAACTTTGTAAATTCATTTGAGCTGAAAAATCACTGGGATTTCCGGAAATGAACTCGTGCTTGTAGGAAGACACAGAGCCTTTGGTTTAACTCGTTTGTGAAGGAAAATTCAGACCAGTGTTCTCATCCATGAAACACCCTCTGTTTTAATGCAAGCAGCATCCTCTTCTGTCCTGAGTCTGCCATACAACAAGAAATATGAGCATGTCCAGAAAAAAAGAACTCTGTGTACTACTCATAAGGACCATATCTAGTTGAACTCTGCTTATGAAACTGTAACAAACCACAGTATCTCTTATATAGATGCTCTTTAGTTTATAGTGAAAATCGTGTTGGGTTCGTGAACTGGGTAAATTCATTTGAGCCAAAAAATCACTGGGTTTACCAGAAATGATCTCTTGCTTGTAGGAAGACACCGAGCCTTTGGTTTAACTCCGTTTGTGAAGGTAAATTCAGACCAGTGTTCTCATCCATGAAACACACTCTGTTTTAACGCAAGAAGCATGCTCTTCTTTCCAGTGCCTCCAATACAGCAAGAAACATGAGCATGCCCTGAAAAAAAGAACTGTGTTTCCTACTCATACGGACCATATCTAGTTGAACTCTGCTTATGAAACTGAAACAAAACAAAGCATGTCTTACATACATGCTCTTTAGTTAATAGTGACAAACGTGTGGGGTTTATGAACTGTGTAAGTTCATTTGAGCCGAAAAAGCCCTGGGTTTTCCGGAAATGAACTCTTGCTTGTAGGAAGACACAGAGAATTTGGTTTACTCCGTTTGTGAAGGGAAATTCAGACCAGTGTTCTCATCCATGAAAAACACTCTGTTTTAAAGCAAAGAGCATGCTCTTCTTTCCAGATTCTATAATACAGCAAGAAACATGAGCATGCCCAGAAAAAAAGAACTGTGTTTCCTAATTATACGGACCTTATCTAATTGAACTCTGGTTATGAGACTGTAACAAACCACAGCATCTCTTACATAGATGCTCTTTCGTTAACAGTGAAAAAAGTGTTCGGTTCGTGAAATGTGTAAATTCATTGAGCCGAAAAATCACTGGGTTTACCGGAAATGAACTCTTGCTTGTAGGAAGACACAGAGCTTTTGGTTTAACTCCGTTTGTGAACGGATTTCAGACCAGTTTTCTCATACATGAAACACACTATGTTTTAACGCAAAGAGCATGCTCTTCTTTCCAGCGTCTGCAATATAGCAAGAAACATGAGCATGCCCTGAAAAAATGAACTGTGTTTCCTACTCATACCGAACATATCTAGTTGAACTCTGCTTATGAAACTGTAACAAAACACAGCATGTCTTACATAGATGCTCTTTAGTTTATAGTGAAAATCGTGTTGGGTTCGTGAATTGTGTAAATTCATTTGAGCTGAAAAATCACTGGGTTTACCGGAAATGAACTCTTGCTTGTTGGAAGACACAGAGACTTTGGTTTAACTCTGTTTGTGAAGGGATATTTAGACCAGTGTTCTCATCCATGAAACACACTCTGTTTTAACGAAAGAGCATGCTCTTCTTTCCAGAGTCTCTAATACAGCAAGAAACATGAGCATGCCCAGAAAAAAAGAACTGTGTTTCCTACACATACGGACCATATCTATTTGAACTATGCTTATGAAACTGTAACAAACCACAGCATGTCTTACATAGATGCTCTTTAGTTAATAGTGAAAAACGTGTTGTGTTCAAGAATTGTGTAAGTTCATTTGAGTCAAAAAACCCCTGGGTTTACCGGATATGAACTCTTGCTTGTAGAAAGACACAGAGCATTTGGTATACACCGTTTGTGAAGGTAAATTCAGACCAGTGTTCTCATCCATGAAAAACACTCTGTTTTAACGCAAAGAGCATGCTCTTCTTTCTAGAGTCTATACTACAGCAAGAAACATGAGCATGCCTTGAAAAAAAGAACTGTGTTTCCTAATCATACGGACCATATCTAATTGAACTCTGGTTATGAAACTGTAACAAACCACAGCATCTCTTACATAGATGCTCTTTCGTTAATAGTGAAAAAAGTGTTGGGTTCGTGAACTGGGTAAATTCATTTGAGCCGAAAAATCACTGGGTTTACCGGAAATGAACTCTTACTTGTAGGAAGACATAGAGCTTTTGGTTTAACTCCGTTTGTGATGCGAAATTCAGACCAGTGTTCTCATCCATGAAACATACTCTGTTGTAACGCCTGAAGCATGCTCTTCTTTCCAGCATATCCAATAAAGCAAGAAACATGTGCATGCCCTAAAAAAAAAAAAACTGTGTTTCTTACCCATATGGACCATATGTAGTTAAACCCTGCTTATGAAACTGTAACAAACCACAGCATCTCTTACATAGATGCTGTTTAGTTTATAGTGAAAAACGTGTTGGGTTTGTGAACTGTGTAAATTCATTTGAGCTGAAAAATCACTGGGTATACCGGAAATGAACTCTTGCTTGTAGGAAGACACAGAGCCTTTGGTTTAACTCCGTTTGTGAAGGGAAATTCAGACCAGTGTTCTCATCCATGAAACACTCTCTGTTTTAACGCAAAGAGCATGCTCTTCTTTCCAGAGTCACTAATACAGCAAAAACATGACCATGCCCAGAAAAAAAGAACTGTGTTTCCTAGTTATACAGACAATATCTAGTTAAACTCTACTTATGAAACTGTAACAAACCACAGCATCTCTTACATACATGCTCTTATTTTATAGTGAAAAATGTGTTGGATTCGTGAACTTTGTAAATTCATTTGAGCTGAAAAATCACTGGGATTTCCGGAAATGATCTCGTGCTTGTAGGAAGACACAGAGCCTTTGGTTTAACTCGTTTGTGAAGGAAAATTCAGACCAGTGTTCTCATCCATGAAACACCCTCTGTTTTAATGCAAGCAGCATCCTCTTCTGTCCTGAGTCTGCCATACAACAAGAAATATGAGCATGTCCAGAAAAAAAGAACTCTGTGTACTACTCATAAGGACCATATCTAGTTGAACTCTGCTTATGAAACTGTAACAAACCACAGTATCTCTTATATAGATGCTCTTTAGTTTATAGTGAAAATCGTGTTGGGTTCGTGAACTGGGTAAATTCATTTGAGCCGAAAAATCACTGGGTTTACCGGAAATGATCTCTTGCTTGTAGGAAGACACCAAGCCTTTGGTTTAACTCCGTTTGTGAAGGTAAATTCAGACCAGTGTTCTCATCCATGAAACACACTCTGTTTTAACGCAAAGAGCATGCTCCTCTTTCCAGAGTCTTTAATACAGCAAGAAACATGAGCATGCCCAGAAAAAGAGAACTGTGTTTCCTAATCATATGGACCATATCTAATTTAACTCTGGTTATGAAACTGTAACAAACCACAGCATCTCTTACATAGATGCTCTTTCGTTAACAGTGAAAAAAGTGTTGGGTTCGTGAAATGTGTAAATTCATTTGAGCCGAAAAATCACTGGGTTTACCGGAAATGAACTCTTGCTTGTAGGAAGACACAGAGCTTTTGGTTTAACTCCGTTTGTGAAGGGAAATTCAGACCAGTTTTCTCATACATGAAACACACTCTGTTTTAACGAAAGAGCATGCTCTTCTTTCCAGAGTCTCTAATACAGCAAGAAACATGAGCATGCCCAGAAAAAAAGAACTGTGTTTCCTACACATACTGACCATATCTAGTTGAACTATGCTTATGAAACTGTAACAAACCACAGCATGTCTTACATAGATGCTCTTTAGTTAATAGTGAAAAACGTGTTGTGTTCAAGAATTGTGTAAGTTCATTTGAGTCAAAAAACCCCTGGGTTTACCGGATATGAACTCTTGCTTGTAGGAAGACACAGAGCATTTGGTATACACCGTTTGTGAAGGTAAATTCAGACCAGTGTTCTCATCCATGAAAAACACTCTGTTTTAACGCAAAGAGCATGCTCTTCTTTCTAGAGTCTATAATACAGCAAGAACAATGAGCATGCCCAGAAAAAAAGAACTGTGTTTCCTAATCATACGGACCATATCTAATTTAACTCTGGTTGTGAAACTGTAACAAACCACAGCATCTCTTACATAGATGCTCTTTCGTTAATAGTGAAAAAAGTGTTGGGTTCGTGAAATGTGTAAATTCATTTGAGCCGAAAAATCACTGGGTTTACCGGAAATGAACTCTTACTTGTAGGAAGACATAGAGCTTTTGGTTTAACTCCGTTTGTGATGCGAAATTCCGACCAGTGTTCTCATCCATGAAACATAGTCTGTTGTAACGCCTGAAGCATGCTCTTCTTTCCAGCATCTCCAATAAAGCAAGAAACATGTGCATGCCCTAAAAAAAAAACTGTGTTTCTTACCCATATGGACCATATGTAGTTAAACCCTGCTTATGAAACTGTAACAAACCACAGCATCTCTTACATAGATGCTCTTTAGTTTATAGTGAAAAACGTGTTGGGTTTGTGAACTGTGTAAATTCATTTGAGCTGAAAAATCACTGGGTATACCGGAAATGAACTCTTGCTTGTAGGAAGACACAGAGTCTTTGGTTTAACTCAGTTTGTGAAGGGAAATTCATACCAGGGTTCTCATCCATGAAACACACTCTGTTTGAACGCAAAGAGCATGCTCTTCTTTCCAGAGTCTCTAATACAGCAAGAAACATGAGCATGCCCAGAAAAAAAGAACTGTGTTTCCTACTCAAACGGACCATATCGAGTTGAACTCTGCTTATGAAACTGTAACAAACCACAGTATGTCTTACATAGATGCTCTTTAGTTTATAGTGAAAAACGTGTTGGGTTTGTGAACTGTGTAAACTCATTTGAGCCGAAAAAACACTGGGTTTACCGGAAAAAAACTCTTGCTTGTAGCAAAACACAGAGCCTTTGGTTTAACTCCATTTGTGAAGGGAAATTCAGACCAGTGTTCTCATCCATGAAACACAATATGTTTTAACGCAAAGAGCATGCTCTTCTTTCCAGCGCCTCCAATACAGCAAGAAACATGAGCATGCCCTGAAAAAAAGAACTGTGTTTCCTACTCATACGGACCATATCTAGTTGAACTCTGCTTATGAAACTGAAACAAACCAAAGCATGTCTTACATCCATGCTCTTTAGTTAATAGTGACAAACGTGTAGGGTTTATGAACTGTGTAAGGTCATTTGAGCCGAAAAAGCCCTGGGTTTTCCGGAAATGAACTCTTGCTTGTAGGAAGACACAGAGCATTTGGTTTACTCCATTTGTGAAGGGAAATTCAGACCAGTGTTCTCATCCATGAAAAACACTCTGTTTTAACGCAAAGAGCATGCTCTTCTTTCCAGATTCTATAATACAGCAAGAAACATGAGCATGCCCAGAAAAAAAGAACTGTGTTTCCTAATCATACGGACCATATCTAATTGAACTCTGGTTATGAAACTGTAACAAACCACAGCATCTCTTACATAGATGCTCTTTCGTTAACAGTGAAAAAAGTGTTGGGTTCGTGAAATGTGTAAATTCATTTGAGCCGAAAAATCTCTGGGTTTACAGGAAATGAACTCTTGCTTGTAGGAAGACACAGAGCTTTTGGTTTAACTCCGTTTGTGAAGGGAAATTCAGACCAGTTTTCTCATACATGAAACACACTATGTTTTAACGCAAAGAGCATGCTCTTCTTTCCAGCGTCTGCAATATAGCAAGAAACATGACCATGCCCTGAAAAAATGAACTGTGTTTCCTACTCATACCGACCATATCTAGTTGAACTCTGCTTATGAAACTCTAACATAACACAGCATGTCTTACATAGATGCTCTTTAGTTAATAGTGAAAATCGTGTTGGGTTCGTGAATTGTGTAAATTCATTTGAGCTGAAAAATCACTGGGTTTACCGGAAATGATCTCTTGCTTGTTGGAAGACACAGAGACTTTGGTTTAACTCCGTTTGTGAAGGGATATTTAGACCAGTGTTCTCATCCATGAAACACACTCTGTTTTAACGAAAGAGCATGCTCTTCTTTCCAGAGTCTCTAATACAGCAAGAAACATGAGCATGCCCAGAAAAAAAGAACTGTGTTTCCTACACATACGGACCATATCTAGTTGAACTATGCTTATGAAACTGTAACAAATCACAGCATGTCTTACATAGATGCTCTTTAGTTAATAGTGAAAAACGTGTTGTGTTCAAGAATTGTGTAAGTTCATTTGAGTCAAAAAACCCCTGGGTTTACCGGATATGAACTCTTGCTTGTAGCAAGACACAGAGCATTTGGTATACACCGTTTGTGAAGGTAAATTCAGACCAGTGTTCTCATCCATGAAAAACACTCTGTTTTAACGCAAAGAGCATGCTCTTCTTTCTAGAGTCTATACTACAGCAAGAAACATGAGCATGCCCTGAAAAAAAGAACTGTGTTTCCTAATCATACGGACCATATCTAATTGAACTCTGGTTATGAAACTGTAACAAACCACAGCATCTCTTACATAGATGCTCTTTCGTTAATAGTGAAAAAAGTGTTGGGTTCGTGAACTGGGTAAATTCATTTGAGCCGAAAAATCACTGGGTTTACCGGAAATGAACTCTTACTTGTAGGAAGACATAGAGCTTTTGGTTTAACTCCATTTGTGATGCGAAATTCAGACCAGTGTTCTCATCCATGAAACATACTCTGTTGTAACGCCTGAAGCATGCTCTTCTTTCCAGCATATCCAATAAAGCAAGAAACATGTGCATGCCCTAAAAAAAAAAAAACTGTGTTTCTTACCCATATGGACCATATGTAGTTAAACCCTGCTTATGAAACTGTAACAAACCACAGCATCTCTTACATAGATGCTGTTTAGTTTATAGTGAAAAACGTGTTGGGTTTGTGAACTGTGTAAATTCATTAGAGCTGAAAAATCACTGGGTATACCGGAAATGAACTCTTGCTTGTAGGAAGACACAGAGCCTTTGGTTTAACTCCGTTTGTGAAGGGAAATTCAGACCAGTGTTCTCATCCATGAAACACTCTCTGTTTTAACGCAAAGAGCATGCTCTTCTTTCCAGAGTCACTAATACAGCAAAAACATGACCATGCCCAGAAAAAAAGAACTGTGTTTCCTAGTTATACAGACAATATCTAGTTAAACTCTACTTATGAAACTGTAACAAACCACAGCATCTCTTACATACATGCTCTTATTTTATAGTGAAAAATGTGTTGGATTCGTGAACTTTGTAAATTCATTTGAGCTGAAAAATCACTGGGATTTCCGGAAATGAACTCGTGCTTGTAGGAAGACACAGAGCCTTTGGTTTAACTCGTTTGTGAAGGAAAATTCAGACCAGTGTTCTCATCCATGAAACACCCTCTGTTTTAATGCAAGCAGCATCCTCTTCTGTCCTGAGTCTGCCATACAACAAGAAATATGAGCATGTCCAGAAAAAAAGAACTCTGTGTACTACTCATAAGGACCATATCTAGTTGAACTCTGCTTATGAAACTGTAACAAACCACAGTATCTCTTATATAGATGCTCTTTAGTTTATAGTGAAAATCGTGTTGGGTTCGTGAACTGGGTAAATTCATTTGAGCCGAAAAATCACTGGGTTTACCGGAAATGATCTCTTGCTTGTAGGAAGACACCAAGCCTTTGGTTTAACTCCGTTTGTGAAGGTAAATTCAGACCAGTGTTCTCATCCATGAAACACACTCTGTTTTAACGCAAAGAGCATGCTCCTCTTTCCAGAGTCTTTAATACAGCAAGAAACATGAGCATGCCCAGAAAAAGAGAACTGTGTTTCCTAATCATATGGACCATATCTAATTTAACTCTGGTTATGAAACTGTAACAAACCACAGCATCTCTTACATAGATGCTCTTTCGTTAACAGTGAAAAAAGTGTTGGGTTCGTGAAATGTGTAAATTCATTTGAGCCGAAAAATCACTGGGTTTACCGGAAATGAACTCTTGCTTGTAGGAAGACACAGAGCTTTTGGTTTAACTCCGTTTGTGAAGGGAAATTCAGACCAGTTTTCTCATACATGAAACACACTCTGTTTTAACGAAAGAGCATGCTCTTCTTTCCAGAGTCTCTAATACAGCAAGAAACATGAGCATGCCCAGAAAAAAAGAACTGTGTTTCCTACACATACTGACCATATCTAGTTGAACTATGCTTATGAAACTGTAACAAACCACAGCATGTCTTACATAGATGCTCTTTAGTTAATAGTGAAAAACGTGTTGTGTTCAAGAATTGTGTAAGTTCATTTGAGTCCAAAAACCCCTGGGTTTACCGGATATGAACTCTTGCTTGTAGGAAGACACAGAGCATTTGGTATACACCGTTTGTGAAGGTAAATTCAGACCAGTGTCCTCATCCATGAAAAACACTCTGTTTTAACGCAAAGAGCATGCTCTTCTTTCTAGAGTCTATAATACAGCAAGAACAATGAGCATGCCCAGAAAAAAAGAACTGTGTTTCCTAATCATACGGACCATATCTAATTTAACTCTGGTTGTGAAACTGTAACAAACCACAGCATCTCTTACATAGATGCTCTTTCGTTAATAGTGAAAAAAGTGTTGGGTTCGTGAAATGTGTAAATTCATTTGAGCCGAAAAATCACTGGGTTTACCGGAAATGAACTCTTACTTGTAGGAAGACATAGAGCTTTTGGTTTAACTCCGTTTGTGATGCGAAATTCCGACCAGTGTTCTCATCCATGAAACATAGTCTGTTGTAATGCCTGAAGCATGCTCTTCTTTCCAGCATCTCCAATAAAGCAAGAAACATGTGCATGCCCTAAAAAAAAAACTGTGTTTCTTACCCATATGGACCATATGTAGTTAAACCCTGCTTATGAAACTGTAACAAACCACAGCATCTCTTACATAGATGCTCTTTAGTTTATAGTGAAAAACGTGTTGGGTTTGTGAACTGTGTAAATTCATTTGAGCTGAAAAATCACTGGGTATACCGGAAATGAACTCTTGCTTGTAGGAAGACACAGAGTCTTTGGTTTAACTCAGTTTGTGAAGGGAAATTCATACCAGGGTTCTCATCCATGAAACACACTCTGTTTGAACGCAAAGAGCATGCTCTTCTTTCCAGAGTCTCTAATACAGCAAGAAACATGAGCATGCCCAGAAAAAAAGAACTGTGTTTCCTACTCAAACGGACCATATCGAGTTGAACTCTGCTTATGAAACTGTAACAAACCACAGTATGTCTTACATAGATGCTCTTTAGTTTATAGTGAAAAACGTGTTGGGTTTGTGAACTGTGTAAACTCATTTGAGCCGAAAAAACACTGGGTTTACCGGAAAAAAACTCTTGCTTGTAGCAAAACACAGAGCCTTTGGTTTAACTCCATTTGTGAAGGGAAATTCAGACCAGTGTTCTCATCCATGAAACACAATATGTTTTAACGCAAAGAGCATGCTCTTCTTTCCAGCGACTCCAATACAGCAAGAAACATGAGCATGCCCTGAAAAAAAGAACTGTGTTTCCTACTCATACGGACCATATCTAGTTGAACTCTGCTTATGAAACTGAAACAAACCAAAGCATGTCTTACATCCATGCTCTTTAGTTAATAGTGACAAACGTGTAGGGTTTATGAACTGTGTAAGGTCATTTGAGCCGAAAAAGCCCTGGGTTTTCCGGAAATGAACTCTTGCTTGTAGGAAGACACAGAGCATTTGGTTTACTCCATTTGTGAAGGGAAATTCAGACCAGTGTTCTCATCCATGAAAAACACTCTGTTTTAACGCAAAGAGCATGCTCTTCTTTCCAGATTCTATAATACAGCAAGAAACATGAGCATGCCCAGAAAAAAAGAACTGTGTTTCCTAATCATACGGACCATATCTAATTGAACTCTGGTTATGAAACTGTAACAAACCACAGCATCTCTTACATAGATGCTCTTTCGTTAACAGTGAAAAAAGTGTTGGGTTCGTGAAATGTGTAAATTCATTTGAGCCGAAAAATCTCTGGGTTTACAGGAAATGAACTCTTGCTTGTAGGAAGACACAGAGCTTTTGGTTTAACTCCGTTTGTGAAGGGAAATTCAGACCAGTTTTCTCATACATGAAACACACTATGTTTTAACGCAAAGAGCATGCTCTTCTTTCCAGCGTCTGCAATATAGCAAGAAACATGACCATGCCCTGAAAAAATGAACTGTGTTTCCTACTCATACCGACCATATCTAGTTGAACTCTGCTTATGAAACTCTAACATAACACAGCATGTCTTACATAGATGCTCTTTAGTTAATAGTGAAAATCGTGTTGGGTTCGTGAATTGTGTAAATTCATTTGAGCTGAAAAATCACTGGGTTTACCGGAAATGATCTCTTGCTTGTTGGAAGACACAGAGACTTTGGTTTAACTCCGTTTGTGAAGGGATATTTAGACCAGTGTTCTCATCCATGAAACACACTCTGTTTTAACGAAAGAGCATGCTCTTCTTTCCAGAGTCTCTAATACAGCAAGAAACATGAGCATGCCCAGAAAAAAAGAACTGTGTTTCCTACACATACGTACCATATCTAGTTGAACTATGCTTATGAAACTGTAACAAACCACAGCATGTCTTACATAGATGCTCTTTAGTTAATAGTGAAAAACGTGTTGTGTTCAAGAATTGTGTAAGTTCATTTGAGTCAAAAAACCCCTGGGTTTACCGGATATGAACTCTTGCTTGTAGCAAGACACAGAGCATTTGGTATACACCGTTTGTGAAGGTAAATTCAGACCAGTGTTCTCATCCATGAAAAACACTCTGTTTTAACTCAAAGAGCCTGCTCTTCTTTCTAGAGTCTATAATACAGCAAGAAACATGAGCATGCCCTGAAAAAAAGAACTGTGTTTCCTAATCATACGGACCATATCTAATTGAACTCTGGTTATGAAACTGTAACAAACCACAGCATCTCTTACATAGATGCTCTTTCGTTAATAGTGAAAAAAGTGTTGGGTTCGTGAACTGGGTAAATTCATTTGAGCCGAAAAATCACTGGGTTTACCGGAAATGAACTCTTACTTGTAGGAAGACATAGAGCTTTTGGTTTAACTCCGTTTGTGATGCGAAATTCAGACCAGTGTTCTCATCCATGAAACATACTCTGTTGTAACGCCTGAAGCATGCTCTTCTTTCCAGCATCTCCAATAAAGCAAGAAACATGTGCATGCCCTAAAAAAAAAAACTGTGTTTCTTACCCATATGGACCATATGTAGTTAAACCCTGCTTATGAAACTGTAACAAACCACAGCATCTCTTACATAGATGCTCTTTAGTTTATAGTGAAAAACGTGTTGGGTTTGTGAACTGTGTAAATTCATTTGAGCTGAAAAATCACTGGGTATACCGGAAATGAACTCTTGCTTGTAGGAAGACACAGAGTCTTTGGTTTAACTCAGTTTGTGAAGGGAAATTCATACCAGGGTTCTCATCCATGAAACACACTCTGTTTGAACGCAAAGAGCATGCTCTTCTTTCCAGAATCTCTAATACAGCAAGAAACATGAGCATGCCCAGAAAAAAAGAACTGTGTTTCCTACTCAAACGGACCAGATCGAGTTGAACTCTGCTTATGAAACTGTAACAAACCACAGTATGTCTTACATAGATGCTCTTTAGTTTATAGTGAAAAACGTGTTGGGTTTGTGAACTGTGTAAACTCATTTGAGCCGAAAAAACACTGGGTTTACCGGAAATGAACTCTTGCTTGTAGCAAGACACAGAGCCTTTGGTTTAACTCCATTTGTGAAGGGAAATTCAGACCAGTGTTCTCATCCATGAAACACAATATGTTTTAACGCAAAGAGCATGCTCTTCTTTCCAGCGACTCCAATACAGCAAGAAACATGAGCATGCCCTGAAAAAAAGAACTGTGTTTCCTACTCATACGGACCATATCTAGTTGAACTCTGCTTATGAAACTGAAACAAACCAAAGCATGTCTTACATCCATGCTCTTTAGTTAATAGTGACAAACGTGTAGGGTTTATGAACTGTGTAAGGTCATTTGAGCCGAAAAAGCCCTGGGTTTTCCGGAAATGAACTCTTGCTTGTAGGAAGACACAGAGCATTTGGTTTACTCCATTTGTGAAGGGAAATTCAGACCAGTGTTCTCATCCATGAAAAACACTCTGTTTTAACGCAAAGAGCATGCTCTTCTTTCCAGATTCTATAATACAGCAAGAAACATGAGCATGCCCAGAAAAAAAGAACTGTGTTTCCTAATCATACGGACCATATCTAATTGAACTCTGGTTATGAAACTGTAACAAACCACAGCATCTCTTACATAGATGCTCTTTCGTTAACAGTGAAAAAAGTGTTGGGTTCGTGAAATGTGTAAATTCATTTGAGCCGAAAAATCTCTGGGTTTACCAGAAATGAAATCTTGCTTGTAGGAAGACACAGAGCTTTTGGTTTAACTCCGTTTGTGAAGGGAAATTCAGACCAGTTTTCTCATACATGAAACACACTATGTTTTAACGCAAAGAGCATGCTCTTCTTTCCAGCGTCTGCAATATAGCAAGAAACATGACCATGCCCTGAAAAAATGAACTGTGTTTCCTACTCATACCGACCATATCTAGTTGAACTCTGCTTATGAAACTCTAACATAACACAGCATGTCTTACATAGATGCTCTTTAGTTAATAGTGAAAATCGTGTTGGGTTCGTGAATTGTGTAAATTCATTTGAGCTGAAAAATCACTGGGTTTACCGGAAATGATCTCTTGCTTGTTGGAAGACACAGAGACTTTGGTTTAACTCCGTTTGTGAAGGGATATTTAGACCAGTGTTCTCATCCATGAAACACACTCTGTTTTAACGAAAGAGCATGCTCTTCTTTCCAGAGTCTCTAATACAGCAAGAAACATGAGCATGCCCAGAAAAAAAGAACTGTGTTTCCTACACATACGGACCATATCTAGTTGAACTATGCTTATGAAACTGTAACAAATCACAGCATGTCTTACATAGATGCTCTTTAGTTAATAGTGAAAAACGTGTTGTGTTCAAGAATTGTGTAAGTTCATTTGAGTCAAAACACCCCTGGGTTTACCGGATATGAACTCTTGCTTGTAGCAAGACACAGAGCATTTGGTATACACCGTTTGTGAAGGTAAATTCAGACCAGTGTTCTCATCCATGAAAAACACTCTGTTTTAACGCAAAGACCATGCTCTTCTTTCTAGAGTCTATACTACAGCAAGAAACATGAGCATGCCCTGAAAAAAAGAACTGTGTTTCCTAATCATACGGACCATATCTAATTGAACTCTGGTTATGAAACTGTAACAAACCACAGCATCTCTTACATAGATGCTCTTTCTTTAATAGTGAAAAAAGTGTTGGGTTCGTGAACTGGGTAAATTCATTTGAGCCGAAAAATCACTGGGTTTACCAGAAATGAACTCTTACTTGTAGGAAGACATAGAGCTTTTGGTTTAACTCCATTTGTGATGCGAAATTCAGACCAGTGTTCTCATCCATGAAACATACTCTGTTGTAACGCCTGAAGCATGCTCTTCTTTCCAGCATATCCAATAAAGCAAGAAACATGTGCATGCCCTAAAAAAAAAAAAAACTGTGTTTCTTACCCATATGGACCATATGTAGTTAAACCCTGCTTATGAAACTGTAACAAACCACAGCATCTCTTACATAGATGCTGTTTAGTTTATAGTGAAAAACGTGTTGGGTTTGTGAACTGTGTAAATTCATTTGAGCTGAAAAATCACTGGGTATACCGGAAATGAACTCTTGCTTGTAGGAAGACACAGAGCCTTTGGTTTAACTCCGTTTGTGAAGGGAAATTCAGACCAGTGTTCTCATCCATGAAACACTCTCTGTTTTAACGCAAAGAGCATGCTCTTCTTTCCAGAGTCACTAATACAGCAAAAACATGACCATGCCCAGAAAAAAAGAACTGTGTTTCCTAGTTATACAGACAATATCTAGTTAAACTCTACTTATGAAACTGTAACAAACCACAGCATCTCTTACATACATGCTCTTATTTTATAGTGAAAAATGTGTTGGATTCGTGAACTTTGTAAATTCATTTGAGCTGAAAAATCACTGGGATTTCCGGAAATGAACTCGTGCTTGTAGGAAGACACAGAGCCTTTGGTTTAACTCGTTTGTGAAGGAAAATTCAGACCAGTGTTCTCATCCATGAAACACCCTCTGTTTTAATGCAAGCAGCATCCTCTTCTGTCCTGAGTCTGCCATACAACAAGAAATATGAGCATGTCCAGAAAAAAAGAACTCTGTGTACTACTCATAAGGACCATATCTAGTTGAACTCTGCTTATGAAACTGTAACAAACCACAGTATCTCTTATATAGATGCTCTTTAGTTTATAGTGAAAATCGTGTTGGGTTCGTGAACTGGGTAAATTCATTTGAGCCGAAAAATCACTGGGTTTACCGGAAATGATCTCTTGCTTGTAGGAAGACACCAAGCCTTTGGTTTAACTCCGTTTGTGAAGGTAAATTCAGACCAGTGTTCTCATCCATGAAACACACTCTGTTTTAACGCAAAGAGCATGCTCCTCTTTCCAGAGTCTTTAATACAGCAAGAAACATGAGCATGCCCAGAAAAAGAGAACTGTGTTTCCTAATCATATGGACCATATCTAATTTAACTCTGGTTATGAAACTGTAACAAACCACAGCATCTCTTACATAGATGCTCTTTCGTTAACAGTGAAAAAAGTGTTGGGTTCGTGAAATGTGTAAATTCATTTGAGCCGAAAAATCACTGGGTTTACCGGAAATGAACTCTTGCTTGTAGGAAGACACAGAGCTTTTGGTTTAACTCCGTTTGTGAAGGGAAATTCAGACCAGTTTTCTCATACATGAAACACACTCTGTTTTAACGAAAGAGCATGCTCTTCTTTCCAGAGTCTCTAATACAGCAAGAAACATGAGCATGCCCAGAAAAAAAGAACTGTGTTTCCTACACATACTGACCATATCTAGTTGAACTATGCTTATGAAACTGTAACAAACCACAGCATGTCTTACATAGATGCTCTTTAGTTAATAGTGAAAAACGTGTTGTGTTCAAGAATTGTGTAAGTTCATTTGAGTCAAAAAACCCCTGGGTTTACCGGATATGAACTCTTGCTTGTAGGAAGACACAGAGCATTTGGTATACACCGTTTGTGAAGGTAAATTCAGACCAGTGTTCTCATCCATGAAAAACACTCTGTTTTAACGCAAAGAGCATGCTCTTCTTTCTAGAGTCTATAATACAGCAAGAACAATGAGCATGCCCAGAAAAAAAGAACTGTGTTTCCTAATCATACGGACCATATCTAATTTAACTCTGGTTGTGAAACTGTAACAAACCACAGCATCTCTTACATAGATGCTCTTTCGTTAATAGTGAAAAAAGTGTTGGGTTCGTGAAATGTGTAAATTCATTTGAGCCGAAAAATCACTGGGTTTACCGGAAATGAACTCTTACTTGTAGGAAGACATAGAGCTTTTGGTTTAACTCCGTTTGTGATGCGAAATTCCGACCAGTGTTCTCATCCATGAAACATAGTCTGTTGTAACGCCTGAAGCATGCTCTTCTTTCCAGCATCTCCAATAAAGCAAGAAACATGTGCATGCCCTAAAAAAAAAACTGTGTTTCTTACCCATATGGACCATATGTAGTTAAACCCTGCTTATGAAACTGTAACAAACCACAGCATCTCTTACATAGATGCTCTTTAGTTTATAGTGAAAAACGTGTTGGGTTTGTGAACTGTGTAAATTCATTTGAGCTGAAAAATCACTGGGTATACCGGAAATGAACTCTTGCTTGTAGGAAGACACAGAGTCTTTGGTTTAACTCAGTTTGTGAAGGGAAATTCATACCAGGGTTCTCATCCATGAAACACACTCTGTTTGAACGCAAAGAGCATGCTCTTCTTTCCAGAGTCTCTAATACAGCAAGAAACATGAGCATGCCCAGAAAAAAAGAACTGTGTTTCCTACTCAAACGGACCATATCGAGTTGAACTCTGCTTATGAAACTGTAACAAACCACAGTATGTCTTACATAGATGCTCTTTAGTTTATAGTGAAAAACGTGTTGGGTTTGTGAACTGTATAAACTCATTTGAGCCGAAAAAACACTGGGTTTACCGGAAAAAAACTCTTGCTTGTAGCAAAACACAGAGCCTTTGGTTTAACTCCATTTGTGAAGGGAAATTCAGACCAGTGTTCTCATCCATGAAACACAATATGTTTTAACGCAAAGAGCATGCTCTTCTTTCCAGCGACTCCAATACAGCAAGAAACATGAGCATGCCCTGAAAAAAAGAACTGTGTTTCCTACTCATACGGACCATATCTAGTTGAACTCTGCTTATGAAACTGAAACAAACCAAAGCATGTCTTACATCCATGCTCTTTAGTTAATAGTGACAAACGTGTAGGGTTTATGAACTGTGTAAGGTCATTTGAGCCGAAAAATCCCTGGGTTTTCCGGAAATGAACTCTTGCTTGTAGGAAGACACAGAGCATTTGGTTTACTCCATTTGTGAAGGGAAATTCAGACCAGTGTTCTCATCCATGAAAAACACTTTGTTTTAACGCAAAGAGCATGCTCTTCTTTCTAGAGTCTATAATACAGCAAGAAACATGAGCATGCCCTGAAAAAAAGAACTGTGTTTCCTAATCATACGGACCATATCTAATTGAACTCTGGTTATGAAACTGTAACAAACCACAGCATCTCTTACATAGATGCTCTTTCGTTAATAGTGAAAAAAGTGTTGGGTTCGTGAACTGGGTAAATTCATTTGAGCCGAAAAATCACTGGGTTTACCGGAAATGAACTCTTACTTGTAGGAAGACATAGAGCTTTTGGTTTAACTCCGTTTGTGATGCGAAATTCAGACCAGTGTTCTCATCCATGAAACATACTCTGTTGTAACGCCTGAAGCATGCTCTTCTTTCCAGCATCTCCAATAAAGCAAGAAACATGTGCATGCCCTAAAAAAAAAAAAAAACTGTGTTTCTTACCCATATGGACCATATGTAATTAAACCCTGCTTATGAAACTGTAACAAACCACAGCAACTCTTACATAGATGCTCTTTAGTTTATAGTGAAAAACGTGTTGGGTTTGTGAACTGTGTAAATTCATTTGAGCTGAAAAATCACTGGGTATACCGGAAATGAACTCTTGCTTGTAGGAAGACACAGAGCCTTTGGTTTAACTCCGTTTGTGAAGGGAAATTCAGACCAGTGTTCTCATCCATGAAACACTCTCTGTTTTAACGCAAAGAGCATGCTCTTCTTTCCAGAGTCACTAATACAGCAAAAACATGACCATGCCCAGAAAAAAAGAACTGTGTTTCCTAGTTATACAGACAATATCTAGTTAAACTCTACTTATGAAACTGTAACAAACCACAGCATCTCTTACATACATGCTCTTATTTTATAGTGAAAAATGTGTTGGATTCGTGAACTTTGTAAATTCATTTGAGCTGAAAAATCACTGGGATTTCCGGAAATGAACTCGTGCTTGTAGGAAGACACAGAGCCTTTGGTTTAACTCGTTTGTGAAGGAAAATTCAGACCAGTGTTCTCATCCATGAAACACCCTCTGTTTTAATGCAAGCAGCATCCTCTTCTGTCCTGAGTCTGCCATACAACAAGAAATATGAGCATGTCCAGAAAAAAAGAACTCTGTGTACTACTCATAAGGACCATATCTAGTTGAACTCTGCTTATGAAACTGTAACAAACCACAGTATCTCTTATATAGATGCTCTTTAGTTTATAGTGAAAATCGTGTTGGGTTCGTGAACTGGGTAAATTCATTTGAGCCGAAAAATCACTGGGTTTACCGGAAATGATCTCTTGCTTGTAGGAAGACACCAAGCCTTTGGTTTAACTCCGTTTGTGAAGGTAAATTCAGACCAGTGTTCTCATCCATGAAACACACTCTGTTTTAACGCAAAGAGCATGCTCCTCTTTCCAGAGTCTTTAATACAGCAAGAAACATGAGCATGCCCAGAAAAAGAGAACTGTGTTTCCTAATCATATGGACCATATCTAATTTAACTCTGGTTATGAAACTGTAACAAACCACAGCATCTCTTACATAGATGCTCTTTCGTTAACAGTGAAAAAAGTGTTGGGTTCGTGAAATGTGTAAATTCATTTGAGCCGAAAAATCACTGGGTTTACCGGAAATGAACTCTTGCTTGTAGGAAGACACAGAGCTTTTGGTTTAACTCCGTTTGTGAAGGGAAATTCAGACCAGTTTTCTCATACATGAAACACACTCTGTTTTAACGAAAGAGCATGCTCTTCTTTCCAGAGTCTCTAATACAGCAAGAAACATGAGCATGCCCAGAAAAAAAGAACTGTGTTTCCTACACATACTGACCATATCTAGTTGAACTATGCTTATGAAACTGTAACAAACCACAGCATGTCTTACATAGATGCTCTTTAGTTAATAGTGAAAAACGTGTTGTGTTCAAGAATTGTGTAAGTTCATTTGAGTCAAAAAACCCCTGGGTTTACCGGATATGAACTCTTGCTTGTAGGAAGACACAGAGCATTTGGTATACACCGTTTGTGAAGGTAAATTCAGACCAGTGTTCTCATCCATGAAAAACACTCTGTTTTAACGCAAAGAGCATGCTCTTCTTTCTAGAGTCTATAATACAGCAAGAACAATGAGCATGCCCAGAAAAAAAGAACTGTGTTTCCTAATCATACGGACCATATCTAATTTAACTCTGGTTGTGAAACTGTAACAAACCACAGCATCTCTTACATAGATGCTCTTTCGTTAATAGTGAAAAAAGTGTTGGGTTCGTGAAATGTGTAAATTCATTTGAGCCGAAAAATCACTGGGTTTACCGGAAATGAACTCTTACTTGTAGGAAGACATAGAGCTTTTGGTTTAACTCCGTTTGTGATGCGAAATTCCGACCAGTGTTCTCATCCATGAAACATAGTCTGTTGTAACGCCTGAAGCATGCTCTTCTTTCCAGCATCTCCAATAAAGCAAGAAACATGTGCATGCCCTAAAAAAAAAACTGTGTTTCTTACCCATATGGACCATATGTAGTTAAACCCTGCTTATGAAACTGTAACAAACCACAGCATCTCTTACATAGATGCTCTTTAGTTTATAGTGAAAAACGTGTTGGGTTTGTGAACTGTGTAAATTCATTTGAGCTGAAAAATCACTGGGTATACCGGAAATGAACTCTTGCTTGTAGGAAGACACAGAGTCTTTGGTTTAACTCAGTTTGTGAAGGGAAATTCATACCAGGGTTCTCATCCATGAAACACACTCTGTTTGAACGCAAAGAGCATGCTCTTCTTTCCAGAGTCTCTAATACAGCAAGAAACATGAGCATGCCCAGAAAAAAAGAACTGTGTTTCCTACTCAAACGGACCATATCGAGTTGAACTCTGCTTATGAAACTGTAACAAACCACAGTATGTCTTACATAGATGCTCTTTAGTTTATAGTGAAAAACGTGTTGGGTTTGTGAACTGTATAAACTCATTTGAGCCGAAAAAACACTGGGTTTACCGGAAAAAAACTCTTGCTTGTAGCAAAACACAGAGCCTTTGGTTTAACTCCATTTGTGAAGGGAAATTCAGACCAGTGTTCTCATCCATGAAACACAATATGTTTTAACGCAAAGAGCATGCTCTTCTTTCCAGCGACTCCAATACAGCAAGAAACATGAGCATGCCCTGAAAAAAAGAACTGTGTTTCCTACTCATACGGACCATATCTAGTTGAACTCTGCTTATGAAACTGAAACAAACCAAAGCATGTCTTACATCCATGCTCTTTAGTTAATAGTGACAAACGTGTAGGGTTTATGAACTGTGTAAGGTCATTTGAGCCGAAAAATCCCTGGGTTTTCCGGAAATGAACTCTTGCTTGTAGGAAGACACAGAGCATTTGGTTTACTCCATTTGTGAAGGGAAATTCAGACCAGTGTTCTCATCCATGAAAAACACTTTGTTTTAACGCAAAGAGCATGCTCTTCTTTCTAGAGTCTATAATACAGCAAGAAACATGAGCATGCCCTGAAAAAAAGAACTGTGTTTCCTAATCATACGGACCATATCTAATTGAACTCTGGTTATGAAACTGTAACAAACCACAGCATCTCTTACATAGATGCTCTTTCGTTAATAGTGAAAAAAGTGTTGGGTTCGTGAACTGGGTAAATTCATTTGAGCCGAAAAATCACTGGGTTTACCGGAAATGAACTCTTACTTGTAGGAAGACATAGAGCTTTTGGTTTAACTCCGTTTGTGATGCGAAATTCAGACCAGTGTTCTCATCCATGAAACATACTCTGTTGTAACGCCTGAAGCATGCTCTTCTTTCCAGCATCTCCAATAAAGCAAGAAACATGTGCATGCCCTAAAAAAAAAAAAAAACTGTGTTTCTTACCCATATGGACCATATGTAATTAAACCCTGCTTATGAAACTGTAACAAACCACAGCAACTCTTACATAGATGCTCTTTAGTTTATAGTGAAAAACGTGTTGGGTTTGTGAACTGTGTAAATTCATTTGAGCTGAAAAATCACTGGGTATACCGGAAATGAACTCTTGCTTGTAGGAAGACACAGAGCCTTTGGTTTAACTACGTTTGTGAAGGGAAATTCAGACCAGTGTTCTCATCCATGAAACACACTATGTTTTAACGCAAAGAGCATGCTCTTCTTTCCAGAGTCTCTAATACTGCCAGAAACATGAGCATGCCCAAAAAAAATGGAATGTGTTTCCTACTCATACAGACCATATCGAGTTAAACTCTGCCTATGAATATGTAACAAACCACAGTATGTCTTACATAGATGCTCTTTAGTTTATAGTGAAAAACGTGTTGGATTCATGAACTGTGTAAATTCATTTGAGCCGAAAAACCACTGGGATTACCGGAAATGAACTCTTTCTGGTAGGAAGACACAGAGCCTTTGGTTTAACTCCGTTTGTGAAGGGAAATTCAGACCAGTGTTCTCATCCATGAAACACTCTCTGTTTTAACGCGAAGAGCATGCTCTTCTTTCCAGAGTCACTAATACAGCAAAAACATGACCATGCCCAGAAAAAAAGAACTGTGTTTCCTAGTTATACAGACAATATCTAGTTAAACTCTACTTATGAAACTGTAACAAACCACAGCATCTCTTACATACATGCTCTTATTTTATAGTGAAAAACGTGTTGGATTCGTGAACTTTGTAAATTCATTTGAGCCAAAAAATCACTGGGATTTCCGGAAATGAACTCGTGCTTGTAGGAAGACACAGAGCCTTTGGTTTAACTCGTTTGTGAAGGAAAATTCAGACCAGTGTTCTCATCCATGAAACACCCTCTGTTTTAATGCAAGAAGCATCCTCTTCTGTCCTGAGTCTGCCATACAACAAGAAATATGAGCATATCCAGAAAAAAAGAACTGTGTTTCCTACTCATACGGACCATATCTTGTTGAACTCTGCTTATGAAACTGAAACAAACCAAAACATGTCTTACATACATGCTCTTTAGTTAATAGTGACAAACGTGTGGGGTTTATGAACTGTGTAAGTTCATTTGAGCCGAAAAAGCCCTGGGTTTTCCGGAAATGAACTCTTGCTTGTAGGAAGACACAGAGCATTTGGTTTACTCCGTTTGTGAAGGGAAATTCAGACCAGGGTTCTCATCCATGAAAAACACTCTGTTTTAACGCAAAGAGCATGCTCTTCTTTCCAGATTCTATAATACAGCAAGAAACATGAGCATGCCCAGAAAAAAAGAACTGTGTTTCCTAATCATACGGACCATACCTTATTGAACTCTGGTTATGAAACTGTAACAAACCACAGTATCTCTTACGTAGATGCTCTTTCGTTAACAGTGAAAAAAGTGTTGGGTTCGTGAAATGTGTAAATTCATTTGAGCCGAAAAATCACTGGGTTTACAGGAAATGAACTCTTGCTTGTAGGAAGACACAGAGCTTTTGGTTTAACTCCGTTTGTGAAGAGAAATTCAGACCAGTTTTCAAATACATGAAACACACTATGTTTTAACGCAAAGAGCATGCTCTTCTTTCCAGCGTCTGCAATATAGCAAGAAACATGAGCATGCCCTGAAAAAATGAACTGTGTTTCCTACTCATAAGGACCATATCTAGTTCAACTCTGCTTATGAAACTGTAACAAACCACAGCATGTCTTACATAGATGCTCTTTAGTTAATAGTGAAAATCGTGTTTGGTTCGTGAACTGTGTAAATTCATTTGAGCGGAAAACTCACTGGGTTTACCGGAAATGAACTCTTTCTGGTAGGAAGACACAGAGCCTTTGGTTTAACTCCGTTTGTGAAGGGAAATTCAGACCAGTGTTCTCATCCATGAAACACTCTCTGTTTTAACGCGAAGAGCATGCTCTTCTTTCCAGAGTCACTAATACAGCAAAAACATGATCATGCCCAGAAAAAAAGAACTGTGTTTCCTAGTTATACAGACAATATCTAGTTAAACTCTACTTATGAAACTGTAACAAACCACAGCATCTCTTACATACATGCTCTTATTTTATAGTGAAAAACGTGTTGGATTCGTGAACTTTGTAAATTCATTTGAGCCGAGAAATCACTGGGATTTCCGGAAATGAACTCGTGCTTGTAGGAAGACACAGAGCCTTTGGTTTAACTCGTTTGTGAAGGAAAATTCAGACCAGTGTTCTCATCCATGAAACACCCTCTGTTTTAACGCAAGAGGCATCCTCTTCTGTCCTGAGTCTGCCATACAACAAGAAATGTGAGCATGTCCAGAAAAAAAGAACTGTGTTTCCTACTCATACCGACCATATCTAGTTGAACTCTGCTTATGAAACTCTAACAAAACACAGCATGTCTTACATAGATGCTCTTTAGTTAATAGTGAAAATTGTGTTGGGTTCGTGAATTGTGTAAATTCATTTGAGCCGAAAAATCACTGGATTTACCGGAAATGAACTCTTGCTTGTTGGAAGACACAGAGACTTTGGTTTAACTCCGTTTGTGAAGGTAAATTTAGACCAGTGTTCTCATCCATGAAACACACTCTGTTTTAACGAAAGAGCATGCACTTCTTTCCAGAGTCTCTAATACAGCAAGAAACATGAGCATGCCCAGAAAAAAAAACTGTGTTTCCTACACATCCGGACCATATCTAGTTGAACTATGCTTATGAAACTGTAACAAACCACAGCATGTCTTACATATATGCTCTTTAGTTAATAGTGAAAAACGTGTTGTGTTCAAGAATTGTGTAAGTTCATTTGAGTCAAAAAACCCCTGGGTTTACCGGATATGAACTCTTGCTTGTAGGAAGACACAGAGCATTTGGTATACACCGTTTGTGAAGGTAAATTCAGACCAGTGTTCTCATCCATGAAAAACACTCTGTTTTAACTCAAAGAGCATGCTCTTCTTTCTAGAGTCTATAATACAGCAAGAAACATGAGCATGCCCTGAAAAATAGAACTGTGTTTCCTAATCATACGGACAATATCTAATTGAACTCTGGTTATGAAACTGTAACAAACCACAGCATCTCTTACCTAGATGCTCTTTTGTTAATAGTGAAAAAAGTGTTGGGTTCGTGAAATGTGTAAATTCATTTGAGCCGAAAAATCACTGGGTTTACCGGAAATGAACTCTTACTTGTAGGAAGACATAGAGCTTTTGGTTTAACTCCGTTTGTGATGCGAAATTCAGACTAGTGTTCTCATCCATGAAACATACTCTGTTGTAACGCCTGAAGCATGGTCTTCTTTCCAGCATCTCCAATAAAGCAAGAAACATGTGCATGCCCTAAAAAAAAAAAACTGTGTTTCTTACCCATATGGACGATATGTAGTTAAACCCTGCTTATGAAACTGTAACAAACCACAGCATTTCTTACATAGATGCTCTTTAGTTTATAGTGAAAAACGTGTTGGGTTTGTGAACTGTGTAAATTCATTTGAGCTGAAAAATCACTGGGTATACCGGAAATGAACTCTTGCTTGTAGGAAGACACAGAGCCTTTGGTTTAACTACGTTTGTGAAGGGAAATTCAGACCAGTGTTCTCATCCATGAAACACACTATGTTTTAACGCAAAGAGCATGCTCTTCTTTCCAGAGTCTCTAATACTGCCAGAAACATGAGCATGCCCAAAAAAAATGGAATGTGTTTCCTACTCATACAGACCATATCGAGTTAAACTCTGCCTATGAATATGTAACAAACCACAGTATGTCTTACATAGATGCTCTTTAGTTTATAGTGAAAAACGTGTTGGATTCATGAACTGTGTAAATTCATTTGAGCCGAAAAACCACTGGGATTACCGGAAATGAACTCTTTCTGGTAGGAAGACACAGAGCCTTTGGTTTAACTCCGTTTGTGAAGGGAAATTCAGACCAGTGTTCTCATCCATGAAACACTCTCTGTTTTAACGCGAAGAACATGCTCTTCTTTCCAGAGTCACTAATACAGCAAAAACATGACCATGCCCAGAAAAAAAGAACTGTGTTTCCTAGTTATACAGACAATATCTAGTTAAACTCTACTTATGAAACTGTAACAAACCACAGCATCTCTTACATACATGCTCTTATTTTATAGTGAAAAACGTGTTGGATTCGTGAACTTTGTAAATTCATTTGAGCCAAAAAATCACTGGGATTTCCGGAAATGAACTCGTGCTTGTAGGAAGACACAGAGCCTTTGGTTTAACTCGTTTGTGAAGGAAAATTCAGACCAGTGTTCTCATCCATGAAACACCCTCTGTTTTAATGCAAGCAGCATCCTCTTCTGTCCTGAGTCTGCCATACAACAAGAAATATGAGCATGTCCAGAAAAAAAGAACTCTGTGTACTACTCATAAGGACCATATCTAGTTGAACTCTGCTTATGAAACTGTAACAAACCACAGTATCTCTTATATAGATGCTCTTTAGTTTATAGTGAAAATCGTGTTGGGTTCGTGAACTGGGTAAATTCATTTGAGCCGAAAAATCACTGGGTTTACCGGAAATGATCTCTTGCTTGTAGGAAGACACCAAGCCTTTGGTTTAACTCCGTTTGTGAAGGTAAATTCAGACCAGTGTTCTCATCCATGAAACACACTCTGTTTTAACGCAAAGAGCATGCTCCTCTTTCCAGAGTCTTTAATACAGCAAGAAACATGAGCATGCCCAGAAAAAGAGAACTGTGTTTCCTAATCATATGGACCATATCTAATTTAACTCTGGTTATGAAACTGTAACAAACCACAGCATCTCTTACATAGATGCTCTTTCGTTAACAGTGAAAAAAGTGTTGGGTTCGTGAAATGTGTAAATTCATTTGAGCCGAAAAATCACTGGGTTTACCGGAAATGAACTCTTGCTTGTAGGAAGACACAGAGCTTTTGGTTTAACTCCGTTTGTGAAGGGAAATTCAGACCAGTTTTCTCATACATGAAACACACTCTGTTTTAACGAAAGAGCATGCTCTTCTTTCCAGAGTCTCTAATACAGCAAGAAACATGAGCATGCCCAGAAAAAAAGAACTGTGTTTCCTACACATACTGACCATATCTAGTTGAACTATGCTTATGAAACTGTAACAAACCACAGCATGTCTTACATAGATGCTCTTTAGTTAATAGTGAAAAACGTGTTGTGTTCAAGAATTGTGTAAGTTCATTTGAGTCAAAAAACCCCTGGGTTTACCGGATATGAACTCTTGCTTGTAGGAAGACACAGAGCATTTGGTATACACCGTTTGTGAAGGTAAATTCAGACCAGTGTTCTCATCCATGAAAAACACTCTGTTTTAACGCAAAGAGCATGCTCTTCTTTCTAGAGTCTATAATACAGCAAGAACAATGAGCATGCCCAGAAAAAAAGAACTGTGTTTCCTAATCATACGGACCATATCTAATTTAACTCTGGTTGTGAAACTGTAACAAACCACAGCATCTCTTACATAGATGCTCTTTCGTTAATAGTGAAAAAAGTGTTGGGTTCGTGAAATGTGTAAATTCATTTGAGCCGAAAAATCACTGGGTTTACCGGAAATGAACTCTTACTTGTAGGAAGACATAGAGCTTTTGGTTTAACTCCGTTTGTGATGCGAAATTCCGACCAGTGTTCTCATCCATGAAACATAGTCTGTTGTAACGCCTGAAGCATGCTCTTCTTTCCAGCATCTCCAATAAAGCAAGAAACATGTGCATGCCCTAAAAAAAAAACTGTGTTTCTTACCCATATGGACCATATGTAGTTAAACCCTGCTTATGAAACTGTAACAAACCACAGCATCTCTTACATAGATGCTCTTTAGTTTATAGTGAAAAACGTGTTGGGTTTGTGAACTGTGTAAATTCATTTGAGCTGAAAAATCACTGGGTATACCGGAAATGAACTCTTGCTTGTAGGAAGACACAGAGTCTTTGGTTTAACTCAGTTTGTGAAGGGAAATTCATACCAGGGTTCTCATCCATGAAACACACTCTGTTTGAACGCAAAGAGCATGCTCTTCTTTCCAGAGTCTCTAATACAGCAAGAAACATGAGCATGCCCAGAAAAAAAGAACTGTGTTTCCTACTCAAACGGACCATATCGAGTTGAACTCTGCTTATGAAACTGTAACAAACCACAGTATGTCTTACATAGATGCTCTTTAGTTTATAGTGAAAAACGTGTTGGGTTTGTGAACTGTATAAACTCATTTGAGCCGAAAAAACACTGGGTTTACCGGAAAAAAACTCTTGCTTGTAGCAAAACACAGAGCCTTTGGTTTAACTCCATTTGTGAAGGGAAATTCAGACCAGTGTTCTCATCCATGAAACACAATATGTTTTAACGCAAAGAGCATGCTCTTCTTTCCAGCGACTCCAATACAGCAAGAAACATGAGCATGCCCTGAAAAAAAGAACTGTGTTTCCTACTCATACGGACCATATCTAGTTGAACTCTGCTTATGAAACTGAAACAAACCAAAGCATGTCTTACATCCATGCTCTTTAGTTAATAGTGACAAACGTGTAGGGTTTATGAACTGTGTAAGGTCATTTGAGCCGAAAAATCCCTGGGTTTTCCGGAAATGAACTCTTGCTTGTAGGAAGACACAGAGCATTTGGTTTACTCCATTTGTGAAGGGAAATTCAGACCAGTGTTCTCATCCATGAAAAACACTTTGTTTTAACGCAAAGAGCATGCTCTTCTTTCTAGAGTCTATAATACAGCAAGAAACATGAGCATGCCCTGAAAAAAAGAACTGTGTTTCCTAATCATACGGACCATATCTAATTGAACTCTGGTTATGAAACTGTAACAAACCACAGCATCTCTTACATAGATGCTCTTTCGTTAATAGTGAAAAAAGTGTTGGGTTCGTGAACTGGGTAAATTCATTTGAGCCGAAAAATCACTGGGTTTACCGGAAATGAACTCTTACTTGTAGGAAGACATAGAGCTTTTGGTTTAACTCCGTTTGTGATGCGAAATTCAGACCAGTGTTCTCATCCATGAAACATACTCTGTTGTAACGCCTGAAGCATGCTCTTCTTTCCAGCATCTCCAATAAAGCAAGAAACATGTGCATGCCCTAAAAAAAAAAAAAAACTGTGTTTCTTACCCATATGGACCATATGTAATTAAACCCTGCTTATGAAACTGTAACAAACCACAGCAACTCTTACATAGATGCTCTTTAGTTTATAGTGAAAAACGTGTTGGGTTTGTGAACTGTGTAAATTCATTTGAGCTGAAAAATCACTGGGTATACCGGAAATGAACTCTTGCTTGTAGGAAGACACAGAGCCTTTGGTTTAACTCCGTTTGTGAAGGGAAATTCAGACCAGTGTTCTCATCCATGAAACACTCTCTGTTTTAACGCAAAGAGCATGCTCTTCTTTCCAGAGTCACTAATACAGCAAAAACATGACCATGCCCAGAAAAAAAGAACTGTGTTTCCTAGTTATACAGACAATATCTAGTTAAACTCTACTTATGAAACTGTAACAAACCACAGCATCTCTTACATACATGCTCTTATTTTATAGTGAAAAATGTGTTGGATTCGTGAACTTTGTAAATTCATTTGAGCTGAAAAATCACTGGGATTTCCGGAAATGAACTCGTGCTTGTAGGAAGACACAGAGCCTTTGGTTTAACTCGTTTGTGAAGGAAAATTCAGACCAGTGTTCTCATCCATGAAACACCCTCTGTTTTAATGCAAGCAGCATCCTCTTCTGTCCTGAGTCTGCCATACAACAAGAAATATGAGCATGTCCAGAAAAAAAGAACTCTGTGTACTACTCATAAGGACCATATCTAGTTGAACTCTGCTTATGAAACTGTAACAAACCACAGTATCTCTTATATAGATGCTCTTTAGTTTATAGTGAAAATCGTGTTGGGTTCGTGAACTGGGTAAATTCATTTGAGCCGAAAAATCACTGGGTTTACCGGAAATGATCTCTTGCTTGTAGGAAGACACCAAGCCTTTGGTTTAACTCCGTTTGTGAAGGTAAATTCAGACCAGTGTTCTCATCCATGAAACACACTCTGTTTTAACGCAAAGAGCATGCTCCTCTTTCCAGAGTCTTTAATACAGCAAGAAACATGAGCATGCCCAGAAAAAGAGAACTGTGTTTCCTAATCATATGGACCATATCTAATTTAACTCTGGTTATGAAACTGTAACAAACCACAGCATCTCTTACATAGATGCTCTTTCGTTAACAGTGAAAAAAGTGTTGGGTTCGTGAAATGTGTAAATTCATTTGAGCCGAAAAATCACTGGGTTTACCGGAAATGAACTCTTGCTTGTAGGAAGACACAGAGCTTTTGGTTTAACTCCGTTTGTGAAGGGAAATTCAGACCAGTTTTCTCATACATGAAACACACTCTGTTTTAACGAAAGAGCATGCTCTTCTTTCCAGAGTCTCTAATACAGCAAGAAACATGAGCATGCCCAGAAAAAAAGAACTGTGTTTCCTACACATACTGACCATATCTAGTTGAACTATGCTTATGAAACTGTAACAAACCACAGCATGTCTTACATAGATGCTCTTTAGTTAATAGTGAAAAACGTGTTGTGTTCAAGAATTGTGTAAGTTCATTTGAGTCAAAAAACCCCTGGGTTTACCGGATATGAACTCTTGCTTGTAGGAAGACACAGAGCATTTGGTATACACCGTTTGTGAAGGTAAATTCAGACCAGTGTTCTCATCCATGAAAAACACTCTGTTTTAACGCAAAGAGCATGCTCTTCTTTCTAGAGTCTATAATACAGCAAGAACAATGAGCATGCCCAGAAAAAAAGAACTGTGTTTCCTAATCATACGGACCATATCTAATTTAACTCTGGTTGTGAAACTGTAACAAACCACAGCATCTCTTACATAGATGCTCTTTCGTTAATAGTGAAAAAAGTGTTGGGTTCGTGAAATGTGTAAATTCATTTGAGCCGAAAAATCACTGGGTTTACCGGAAATGAACTCTTACTTGTAGGAAGACATAGAGCTTTTGGTTTAACTCCGTTTGTGATGCGAAATTCCGACCAGTGTTCTCATCCATGAAACATAGTCTGTTGTAACGCCTGAAGCATGCTCTTCTTTCCAGCATCTCCAATAAAGCAAGAAACATGTGCATGCCCTAAAAAAAAAACTGTGTTTCTTACCCATATGGACCATATGTAGTTAAACCCTGCTTATGAAACTGTAACAAACCACAGCATCTCTTACATAGATGCTCTTTAGTTTATAGTGAAAAACGTGTTGGGTTTGTGAACTGTGTAAATTCATTTGAGCTGAAAAATCACTGGGTATACCGGAAATGAACTCTTGCTTGTAGGAAGACACAGAGTCTTTGGTTTAACTCAGTTTGTGAAGGGAAATTCATACCAGGGTTCTCATCCATGAAACACACTCTGTTTGAACGCAAAGAGCATGCTCTTCTTTCCAGAGTCTCTAATACAGCAAGAAACATGAGCATGCCCAGAAAAAAAGAACTGTGTTTCCTACTCAAACGGACCATATCGAGTTGAACTCTGCTTATGAAACTGTAACAAACCACAGTATGTCTTACATAGATGCTCTTTAGTTTATAGTGAAAAACGTGTTGGGTTTGTGAACTGTATAAACTCATTTGAGCCGAAAAAACACTGGGTTTACCGGAAAAAAACTCTTGCTTGTAGCAAAACACAGAGCCTTTGGTTTAACTCCATTTGTGAAGGGAAATTCAGACCAGTGTTCTCATCCATGAAACACAATATGTTTTAACGCAAAGAGCATGCTCTTCTTTCCAGCGACTCCAATACAGCAAGAAACATGAGCATGCCCTGAAAAAAAGAACTGTGTTTCCTACTCATACGGACCATATCTAGTTGAACTCTGCTTATGAAACTGAAACAAACCAAAGCATGTCTTACATCCATGCTCTTTAGTTAATAGTGACAAACGTGTAGGGTTTATGAACTGTGTAAGGTCATTTGAGCCGAAAAATCCCTGGGTTTTCCGGAAATGAACTCTTGCTTGTAGGAAGACACAGAGCATTTGGTTTACTCCATTTGTGAAGGGAAATTCAGACCAGTGTTCTCATCCATGAAAAACACTTTGTTTTAACGCAAAGAGCATGCTCTTCTTTCTAGAGTCTATAATACAGCAAGAAACATGAGCATGCCCTGAAAAAAAGAACTGTGTTTCCTAATCATACGGACCATATCTAATTGAACTCTGGTTATGAAACTGTAACAAACCACAGCATCTCTTACATAGATGCTCTTTCGTTAATAGTGAAAAAAGTGTTGGGTTCGTGAACTGGGTAAATTCATTTGAGCCGAAAAATCACTGGGTTTACCGGAAATGAACTCTTACTTGTAGGAAGACATAGAGCTTTTGGTTTAACTCCGTTTGTGATGCGAAATTCAGACCAGTGTTCTCATCCATGAAACATACTCTGTTGTAACGCCTGAAGCATGCTCTTCTTTCCAGCATCTCCAATAAAGCAAGAAACATGTGCATGCCCTAAAAAAAAAAAAAAACTGTGTTTCTTACCCATATGGACCATATGTAATTAAACCCTGCTTATGAAACTGTAACAAACCACAGCAACTCTTACATAGATGCTCTTTAGTTTATAGTGAAAAACGTGTTGGGTTTGTGAACTGTGTAAATTCATTTGAGCTGAAAAATCACTGGGTATACCGGAAATGAACTCTTGCTTGTAGGAAGACACAGAGCCTTTGGTTTAACTACGTTTGTGAAGGGAAATTCAGACCAGTGTTCTCATCCATGAAACACACTATGTTTTAACGCAAAGAGCATGCTCTTCTTTCCAGAGTCTCTAATACTGCCAGAAACATGAGCATGCCCAAAAAAAATGGAATGTGTTTCCTACTCATACAGACCATATCGAGTTAAACTCTGCCTATGAATATGTAACAAACCACAGTATGTCTTACATAGATGCTCTTTAGTTTATAGTGAAAAACGTGTTGGATTCATGAACTGTGTAAATTCATTTGAGCCGAAAAACCACTGGGATTACCGGAAATGAACTCTTTCTGGTAGGAAGACACAGAGCCTTTGGTTTAACTCCGTTTGTGAAGGGAAATTCAGACCAGTGTTCTCATCCATGAAACACTCTCTGTTTTAACGCGAAGAGCATGCTCTTCTTTCCAGAGTCACTAATACAGCAAAAACATGACCATGCCCAGAAAAAAAGAACTGTGTTTCCTAGTTATACAGACAATATCTAGTTAAACTCTACTTATGAAACTGTAACAAACCACAGCATCTCTTACATACATGCTCTTATTTTATAGTGAAAAACGTGTTGGATTCGTGAACTTTGTAAATTCATTTGAGCCAAAAAATCACTGGGATTTCCGGAAATGAACTCGTGCTTGTAGGAAGACACAGAGCCTTTGGTTTAACTCGTTTGTGAAGGAAAATTCAGACCAGTGTTCTCATCCATGAAACACCCTCTGTTTTAATGCAAGAAGCATCCTCTTCTGTCCTGAGTCTGCCATACAACAAGAAATATGAGCATATCCAGAAAAAAAGAACTGTGTTTCCTACTCATACGGACCATATCTTGTTGAACTCTGCTTATGAAACTGAAACAAACCAAAACATGTCTTACATACATGCTCTTTAGTTAATAGTGACAAACGTGTGGGGTTTATGAACTGTGTAAGTTCATTTGAGCCGAAAAAGCCCTGGGTTTTCCGGAAATGAACTCTTGCTTGTAGGAAGACACAGAGCATTTGGTTTACTCCGTTTGTGAAGGGAAATTCAGACCAGGGTTCTCATCCATGAAAAACACTCTGTTTTAACGCAAAGAGCATGCTCTTCTTTCCAGATTCTATAATACAGCAAGAAACATGAGCATGCCCAGAAAAAAAGAACTGTGTTTCCTAATCATACGGACCATACCTTATTGAACTCTGGTTATGAAACTGTAACAAACCACAGTATCTCTTACGTAGATGCTCTTTCGTTAACAGTGAAAAAAGTGTTGGGTTCGTGAAATGTGTAAATTCATTTGAGCCGAAAAATCACTGGGTTTACAGGAAATGAACTCTTGCTTGTAGGAAGACACAGAGCTTTTGGTTTAACTCCGTTTGTGAAGAGAAATTCAGACCAGTTTTCAAATACATGAAACACACTATGTTTTAACGCAAAGAGCATGCTCTTCTTTCCAGCGTCTGCAATATAGCAAGAAACATGAGCATGCCCTGAAAAAATGAACTGTGTTTCCTACTCATAAGGACCATATCTAGTTCAACTCTGCTTATGAAACTGTAACAAACCACAGCATGTCTTACATAGATGCTCTTTAGTTAATAGTGAAAATCGTGTTTGGTTCGTGAACTGTGTAAATTCATTTGAGCGGAAAACTCACTGGGTTTACCGGAAATGAACTCTTTCTGGTAGGAAGACACAGAGCCTTTGGTTTAACTCCGTTTGTGAAGGGAAATTCAGACCAGTGTTCTCATCCATGAAACACTCTCTGTTTTAACGCGAAGAGCATGCTCTTCTTTCCAGAGTCACTAATACAGCAAAAACATGATCATGCCCAGAAAAAAAGAACTGTGTTTCCTAGTTATACAGACAATATCTAGTTAAACTCTACTTATGAAACTGTAACAAACCACAGCATCTCTTACATACATGCTCTTATTTTATAGTGAAAAACGTGTTGGATTCGTGAACTTTGTAAATTCATTTGAGCCGAGAAATCACTGGGATTTCCGGAAATGAACTCGTGCTTGTAGGAAGACACAGAGCCTTTGGTTTAACTCGTTTGTGAAGGAAAATTCAGACCAGTGTTCTCATCCATGAAACACCCTCTGTTTTAACGCAAGAGGCATCCTCTTCTGTCCTGAGTCTGCCATACAACAAGAAATGTGAGCATGTCCAGAAAAAAAGAACTGTGTTTCCTACTCATACCGACCATATCTAGTTGAACTCTGCTTATGAAACTCTAACAAAACACAGCATGTCTTACATAGATGCTCTTTAGTTAATAGTGAAAATTGTGTTGGGTTCGTGAATTGTGTAAATTCATTTGAGCCGAAAAATCACTGGATTTACCGGAAATGAACTCTTGCTTGTTGGAAGACACAGAGACTTTGGTTTAACTCCGTTTGTGAAGGTAAATTTAGACCAGTGTTCTCATCCATGAAACACACTCTGTTTTAACGAAAGAGCATGCACTTCTTTCCAGAGTCTCTAATACAGCAAGAAACATGAGCATGCCCAGAAAAAAAAACTGTGTTTCCTACACATCCGGACCATATCTAGTTGAACTATGCTTATGAAACTGTAACAAACCACAGCATGTCTTACATATATGCTCTTTAGTTAATAGTGAAAAACGTGTTGTGTTCAAGAATTGTGTAAGTTCATTTGAGTCAAAAAACCCCTGGGTTTACCGGATATGAACTCTTGCTTGTAGGAAGACACAGAGCATTTGGTATACACCGTTTGTGAAGGTAAATTCAGACCAGTGTTCTCATCCATGAAAAACACTCTGTTTTAACTCAAAGAGCATGCTCTTCTTTCTAGAGTCTATAATACAGCAAGAAACATGAGCATGCCCTGAAAAATAGAACTGTGTTTCCTAATCATACGGACAATATCTAATTGAACTCTGGTTATGAAACTGTAACAAACCACAGCATCTCTTACCTAGATGCTCTTTTGTTAATAGTGAAAAAAGTGTTGGGTTCGTGAAATGTGTAAATTCATTTGAGCCGAAAAATCACTGGGTTTACCGGAAATGAACTCTTACTTGTAGGAAGACATAGAGCTTTTGGTTTAACTCCGTTTGTGATGCGAAATTCAGACTAGTGTTCTCATCCATGAAACATACTCTGTTGTAACGCCTGAAGCATGGTCTTCTTTCCAGCATCTCCAATAAAGCAAGAAACATGTGCATGCCCTAAAAAAAAAAAACTGTGTTTCTTACCCATATGGACGATATGTAGTTAAACCCTGCTTATGAAACTGTAACAAACCACAGCATTTCTTACATAGATGCTCTTTAGTTTATAGTGAAAAACGTGTTGGGTTTGTGAACTGTGTAAATTCATTTGAGCTGAAAAATCACTGGGTATACCGGAAATGAACTCTTGCTTGTAGGAAGACACAGAGCCTTTGGTTTAACTACGTTTGTGAAGGGAAATTCAGACCAGTGTTCTCATCCATGAAACACACTATGTTTTAACGCAAAGAGCATGCTCTTCTTTCCAGAGTCTCTAATACTGCCAGAAACATGAGCATGCCCAAAAAAAATGGAATGTGTTTCCTACTCATACAGACCATATCGAGTTAAACTCTGCCTATGAATATGTAACAAACCACAGTATGTCTTACATAGATGCTCTTTAGTTTATAGTGAAAAACGTGTTGGATTCATGAACTGTGTAAATTCATTTGAGCCGAAAAACCACTGGGATTACCGGAAATGAACTCTTTCTGGTAGGAAGACACAGAGCCTTTGGTTTAACTCCGTTTGTGAAGGGAAATTCAGACCAGTGTTCTCATCCATGAAACACTCTCTGTTTTAACGCGAAGAACATGCTCTTCTTTCCAGAGTCACTAATACAGCAAAAACATGACCATGCCCAGAAAAAAAGAACTGTGTTTCCTAGTTATACAGACAATATCTAGTTAAACTCTACTTATGAAACTGTAACAAACCACAGCATCTCTTACATACATGCTCTTATTTTATAGTGAAAAACGTGTTGGATTCGTGAACTTTGTAAATTCATTTGAGCCAAAAAATCACTGGGATTTCCGGAAATGAACTCGTGCTTGTAGGAAGACACAGAGCCTTTGGTTTAACTCGTTTGTGAAGGAAAATTCAGACCAGTGTTCTCATCCATGAAACACCCTCTGTTTTAATGCAAGAAGCATCCTCTTCTGTCCTGAGTCTGCCATACAACAAGAAATATGAGCATATCCAGAAAAAAAGAACTGTGTTTCCTACTCATACGGACCATATCTTGTTGAACTCTGCTTATGAAACTGAAACAAACCAAAACATGTCTTACATACATGCTCTTTAGTTAATAGTGACAAACGTGTGGGGTTTATGAACTGTGTAAGTTCATTTGAGCCGAAAAAGCCCTGGGTTTTCCGGAAATGAACTCTTGCTTGTAGGAAGACACAGAGCATTTGGTTTACTCCGTTTGTGAAGGGAAATTCAGACCAGGGTTCTCATCCATGAAAAACACTCTGTTTTAACGCAAAGAGCATGCTCTTCTTTCCAGATTCTATAATACAGCAAGAAACATGAGCATGCCCAGAAAAAAAGAACTGTGTTTCCTAATCATATGGACCATACCTTATTGAACTCTGGTTATGAAACTGTAACAAACCACAGTATCTCTTACATAGATGCTCTTTCGTTAACAGTGAAAAAAGTGTTGGGTTCGTGAAATGTGTAAATTCATTTGAGCCGAAAAATCACTGGGTTTACAGGAAATGAACTCTTGCTTGTAGGAAGACACAGAGCTTTTGGTTTAACTCCGTTTGTGAAGAGAAATTCAGACCAGTTTTCAAATACATGAAACACACTATGTTTTAACGCAAAGAGCATGCTCTTCTTTCCAGCGTCTGCAATATAGCAAGAAACATGAGCATGCCCTGAAAAAATGAACTGTGTTTCCTACTCATACGGACCATATCTAGTTCAACTCTGCTTATGAAACTGTAACAAACCACAGCATGTCTTACATAGATGCTCTTTAGTTAATAGTGAAAATCGTGTTTGGTTCGTGAACTGTGTAAATTCATTTGAGCGGAAAAATCACTGGGTTTACCGGAAATGAACTCTTTCTGGTAGGAAGACACAGAGCCTTTGGTTTAACTCCGTTTGTGAAGGGAAATTCAGACCAGTGTTCTCATCCATGAAACACTCTCTGTTTTAACGCGAAGAGCATGCTCTTCTGTCCAGAGTCACTAATACAGCAAAAACATGATCATGCCCAGAAAAAAAGAACTGTGTTTCCTAGTTATACAGACAATATCTAGTTAAACTCTACTTATGAAACTGTAACAAACCACAGCATCTCTTACATACATGCTCTTATTTTATAGTGAAAAACGTGTTGGATTCGTGAACTTTGTAAATTCATTTGAGCCGAGAAATCACTGGGATTTCCGGAAATGAACTCGTGCTTGTAGGAAGACACAGAGCCTTTGGTTTAACTCGTTTGTGAAGGAAAATTCAGACCAGTGTTCTCATCCATGAAACACCCTCTGTTTTAACGCAAGAAGCATCCTCTTCTGTCCTGAGTCTGCCATACAACAAGAAATGTGAGCATGTCCAGAAAAAAAGAACTGTGTTTCCTACTCATACCGACCCTATCTAGTTGAACTCTGCTTATGAAACTCTAACAAAACACAGCATGTCTTACATAGATGCTCTTTAGTTAATAGTGAAAATCGTGTTGGGTTCGTGAATTGTGTAAATTCATTTGAGCTGAAAAATCACTGGATTTACCGGAAATGAACTCTTGCTTGTTGGAAGACACAGAGACTTTGGTTTAACTCCGTTTGTGAAGGTAAATTTAGACCAGTGTTCTCATCCATGAAACACACTCTGTTTTAACGAAAGAGCATGCACTTCTTTCCAGAGTCTCTAATACAGCAAGAAACATGAGCATGCCCAGAAAAAAAAACTGTGTTTCCTACACATACGGACCATATCTAGTTGAACTATGCTTATGAAACTGTAACAAACCACAGCATGTCTTACATATATGCTCTTTAGTTAATAGTGAAAAACGTGTTGTGTTCAAGAATTGTGTAAGTTCATTTGAGTCAAAAAACCCCTGGGTTTACCGGATATGAACTCTTGCTTGTAGGAAGACACAGAGCATTTGGTATACACCGTTTGTGAAGGTAAATTCAGACCAGTGTTCTCATCCATGAAAAACACTCTGTTTTAACTCAAAGAGCATGCTCTTCTTTCTAGAGTCTATAATACAGCAAGAAACATGAGCATGCCCTGAAAAAAAGAACTGTGTTTCCTAATCATACGGACCATATCTAATTGAACTCTGATTATGAAACTGTAACAAACCACAGCATCTCTTACCTAGATGCTCTTTTGTTAATAGTGAAAAAAGTGTTGGGTTCGTGAAATGTGTAAATTCATTTGAGCCGAAAAATCACTGGGTTTACCGGAAATGAACTCTTACTTGTAGGAAGACATAGAGCTTTTGGTTTAACTCCGTTTGTGATGCGAAATTCAGACTAGTGTTCTCATCCATGAAACATACTCTGTTGTAACGCCTGAAGCATGGTCTTCTTTCCAGCATCTCCAATAAAGCAAGAAACATGTGCATGCCCTAAAAAAAAAAACTGTGTTTCTTACCCATATGGACGATATGTAGTTAAACCCTGCTTATGAAACTGTAACAAACCACAGCATTTCTTACATAGATGCTCTTTAGTTTATAGTGAAAAACGTGTTGGGTTTGTGAACTGTGTAAATTCATTTGAGCTGAAAAATCACTGGGTATACCGGAAATGAACTCTTGCTTGTAGGAAGACACAGAGCCTTTGGTTTAACTACGTTTGTGAAGGGAAATTCAGACCAGTGTTCTCATCCATGAAACACACTATGTTTTAACGCAAAGAGCATGCTCTTCTTTCCAGAGTCTCTAATACTGCCAGAAACATGAGCATGCCCAAAAAAAATGGAATGTGTTTCCTACTCATACAGACCATATCGAGTTAAACTCTGCCTATGAATATGTAACAAACCACAGTATGTCTTACATAGATGCTCTTTAGTTTATAGTGAAAAACGTGTTGGATTCATGAACTGTGTAAATTCATTTGAGCCGAAAAACCACTGGGATTACCGGAAATGAACTCTTTCTGGTAGGAAGACACAGAGCCTTTGGTTTAACTCCGTTTGTGAAGGGAAATTCAGACCAGTGTTCTCATCCATGAAACACTCTCTGTTTTAACGCGAAGAACATGCTCTTCTTTCCAGAGTCACTAATACAGCAAAAACATGACCATGCCCAGAAAAAAAGAACTGTGTTTCCTAGTTATACAGACAATATCTAGTTAAACTCTACTTATGAAACTGTAACAAACCACAGCATCTCTTACATACATGCTCTTATTTTATAGTGAAAAACGTGTTGGATTCGTGAACTTTGTAAATTCATTTGAGCCAAAAAATCACTGGGATTTCCGGAAATGAACTCGTGCTTGTAGGAAGACACAGAGCCTTTGGTTTAACTCGTTTGTGAAGGAAAATTCAGACCAGTGTTCTCATCCATGAAACACCCTCTGTTTTAATGCAAGAAGCATCCTCTTCTGTCCTGAGTCTGCCATACAACAAGAAATATGAGCATATCCAGAAAAAAAGAACTGTGTTTCCTACTCATACGGACCATATCTTGTTGAACTCTGCTTATGAAACTGAAACAAACCAAAACATGTCTTACATACATGCTCTTTAGTTAATAGTGACAAACGTGTGGGGTTTATGAACTGTGTAAGTTCATTTGAGCCGAAAAACCCCTGGGTTTTCCGGAAATGAACTCTTGCTTGTAGGAAGACACAGAGCATTTGGTTTACTCCGTTTGTGAAGGGAAATTCAGACCAGGGTTCTCATCCATGAAAAACACTCTGTTTTAACGCAAAGAGCATGCTCTTCTTTCCAGATTCTATAATACAGCAAGAAACATGAGCATGCCCAGAAAAAAAGAACTATGTTTCCTAATCATACGGACCATACCTTATTGAACTCTGGTTATGAAACTGTAACAAACCACAGTATCTCTTACATAGATGCTCTTTCGTTAACAGTGAAAAAAGTGTTGGGTTCGTGAAATGTGTAAATTCATTTGAGCCGAAAAATCACTGGGTTTACAGGAAATGAACTCTTGCTTGTAGGAAGACACAGAGCTTTTGGTTTAACTCCGTTTGTGAAGAGAAATTCAGACCAGTTTTCTCATACATGAAACACACTATGTTTTAACGCAAAGAGCATGCTCTTCTTTCCAGCGTCTGCAATATAACAAGAAACATGAGCATGCCCTGAAAAAATGAACTGTGTTTCCTACTCATACGGACCATATCTAGTTGAACTATGCTTATGAAACTGTAACAAACCACAGCATGTCTTACATAGATGCTCTTTAGTTAATAGTGAAAATCGTGTTTGGTTCGTGAACTGTGTAAATTCATTTGAGCGGAAAAATCACTGGATTTACCGGAAATGAACTCTTTCTGGTAGGAAGACACAGAGCCTTTGGTTTAACTCCGTTTGTGAAGGGAAATTCAGACCAGTGTTCTCATCCATGAAACACTCTCTGTTTTAACGCGAAGAGCATGCTCTTCTGTCCAGAGTCACTAATACAGCAAAAACATGATCATGCCCAGAAAAAAAGAACTGTGTTTCCTAGTTATACAGACAATATCTAGTTAAACTCTACTTATGAAACTGTAACAAACCACAGCATCTCTTACATACATGCTCTTATTTTATAGTGAAAAACGTGTTGGATTCGTGAACTTTGTAAATTCATTTGAGCCGAGAAATCACTGGGATTTCCGGAAATGAACTCGTGCTTGTAGGAAGACACAGAGCCTTTGGTTTAACTCGTTTGTGAAGGAAAATTCAGACCAGTGTTCTCATCCATGAAACACCCTCTGTTTTAACGCAAGAAGCATCCTCTTCTGTCCTGAGTCTGCCATACAACAAGAAATGTGAGCATGTCCAGAAAAAAAGAACTGTGTTTCCTACTCATACCGACCCTATCTAGTTGAACTCTGCTTATGAAACTCTAACAAAACACAGCATGTCTTACATAGATGCTCTTTAGTTAATAGTGAAAATCGTGTTGGGTTCGTGAATTGTGTAAATACATTTGAGCTGAAAAATCACTGGATTTACCGGAAATGAACTCTTGCTTGTTGGAAGACACAGAGACTTTGGTTTAACTCCGTTTGTGAAGGTAAATTTAGACCAGTGTTCTCATCCATGAAACACACTCTGTTTTAACGAAAGAGCATGCACTTCTTTCCAGAGTCTCTAATACAGCAAGAAACATGAGCATGCCCAGAAAAAAAAACTGTGTTTCCTACACATACGGACCATATCTAGTTGAACTATGCTTATGAAACTGTAACAAACCACAGCATGTCTTACATATATGCTCTTTAGTTAATAGTGAAAAACGTGTTGTGTTCAAGAATTGTGTAAGTTCATTTGAGTCAAAAAACCCCTGGGTTTACCGGATATGAACTCTTGCTTGTAGGAAGACACAGAGCATTTGGTATACACCGTTTGTGAAGGTAAATTCAGACCAGTGTTCTCATCCATGAAAAACACTCTGTTTTAACTCAAAGAGCATGCTCTTCTTTCTAGAGTCTATAATACAGCAAGAAACATGAGCATGCCCTGAAAAATAGAACTGTGTTTCCTAATCATACGGACTATATCTAATTGAACTCTGGTTATGAAACTGTAACAAACCACAGCATCTCTTACCTAGATGCTCTTTTGTTAATAGTGAAAAAAGTGTTGGGTTCGTGAAATGTGTAAATTCATTTGAGCCGAAAAATCACTGGGTTTACCGGAAATGAACTCTTACTTGTAGGAAGACATAGAGCTTTTGGTTTAACTCCGTTTGTGATGCGAAATTCAGACTAGTGTTCTCATCCATGAAACATACTCTGTTGTAACGCCTGAAGCATGGTCTTCTTTCCAGCATCTCCAATAAAGCAAGAAACATGTGCATGCCCTAAAAAAAAAAAACTGTGTTTCTTACCCATATGGACGATATGTAGTTAAACCCTGCTTATGAAACTGTAACAAACCACAGCATTTCTTACATAGATGCTCTTTAGTTTATAGTGAAAAACGTGTTGGGTTTGTGAACTGTGTAAATTCATTTGAGCTGAAAAATCACTGGGTATACCGGAAATGAACTCTTGCTTGTAGGAAGACACAGAGCCTTTGGTTTAACTACGTTTGTGAAGGGAAATTCAGACCAGTGTTCTCATCCATGAAACACACTATGTTTTAACGCAAAGAGCATGCTCTTCTTTCCAGAGTCTCTAATACTGCCAGAAACATGAGCATGCCCCAAAAAAATGAAATGTGTTTCCTACTCATACAGACCATATCGAGTTAAACTCTGCCTATGAATATGTAACAAACCACAGTATGTCTTACATAGATGCTCTTTAGTTTATAGTGAAAAACGTGTTGGATTCATGAACTGTGTAAATTCATTTGAGCCGAAAAACCACTGGGTTTACCGGAAATGAACTCTTTCTGGTAGGAAGACACAGAGCCTTTGGTTTAACTCCGTTTGTGAAGGGAAATTCAGACCAGTGTTCTCATCCATGAAACACTCTCTGTTTTAACGCGAAGAGCATGCTCTTCTGTCCAGAGTCACTAATACAGCAAAAACATGATCATGCCCAGAAAAAAAGAACTGTGTTTCCTAGTTATACAGACAATATCTAGTTAAACTCTACTTATGAAACTGTAACAAACCACAGCATCTCTTACATACATGCTCTTATTTTATAGTGAAAAACGTGTTGGATTCGTGAACTTTGTAAATTCATTTGAGCCGAGAAATCACTGGGATTTCCGGAAATGAACTCGTGCTTGTAGGAAGACACAGAGCCTTTGGTTTAACTCGTTTGTGAAGGAAAATTCAGACCAGTGTTCTCATCCATGAAACACCCTCTGTTTTAACGCAAGAAGCATCCTCTTCTGTCCTGAGTCTGCCATACAACAAGAAATGTGAGCATGTCCAGAAAAAAAGAACTGTGTTTCCTACTCATACCGACCCTATCTAGTTGAACTCTGCTTATGAAACTCTAACAAAACACAGCATGTCTTACATAGATGCTCTTTAGTTAATAGTGAAAATCGTGTTGGGTTCGTGAATTGTGTAAATACATTTGAGCTGAAAAATCACTGGATTTACCGGAAATGAACTCTTGCTTGTTGGAAGACACAGAGACTTTGGTTTAACTCCGTTTGTGAAGGTAAATTTAGACCAGTGTTCTCATCCATGAAACACACTCTGTTTTAACGAAAGAGCATGCACTTCTTTCCAGAGTCTCTAATACAGCAAGAAACATGAGCATGCCCAGAAAAAAAAACTGTGTTTCCTACACATACGGACCATATCTAGTTGAACTATGCTTATGAAACTGTAACAAACCACAGCATGTCTTACATATATGCTCTTTAGTTAATAGTGAAAAACGTGTTGTGTTCAAGAATTGTGTAAGTTCATTTGAGTCAAAAAACCCCTGGGTTTACCGGATATGAACTCTTGCTTGTAGGAAGACACAGAGCATTTGGTATACACCGTTTGTGAAGGTAAATTCAGACCAGTGTTCTCATCCATGAAAAACACTCTGTTTTAACTCAAAGAGCATGCTCTTCTTTCTAGAGTCTATAATACAGCAAGAAACATGAGCATGCCCTGAAAAATAGAACTGTGTTTCCTAATCATACGGACTATATCTAATTGAACTCTGGTTATGAAACTGTAACAAACCACAGCATCTCTTACCTAGATGCTCTTTTGTTAATAGTGAAAAAAGTGTTGGGTTCGTGAAATGTGTAAATTCATTTGAGCCGAAAAATCACTGGGTTTACCGGAAATGAACTCTTACTTGTAGGAAGACATAGAGCTTTTGGTTTAACTCCGTTTGTGATGCGAAATTCAGACTAGTGTTCTCATCCATGAAACATACTCTGTTGTAACGCCTGAAGCATGGTCTTCTTTCCAGCATCTCCAATAAAGCAAGAAACATGTGCATGCCCTAAAAAAAAAAAACTGTGTTTCTTACCCATATGGACGATATGTAGTTAAACCCTGCTTATGAAACTGTAACAAACCACAGCATTTCTTACATAGATGCTCTTTAGTTTATAGTGAAAAACGTGTTGGGTTTGTGAACTGTGTAAATTCATTTGAGCTGAAAAATCACTGGGTATACCGGAAATGAACTCTTGCTTGTAGGAAGACACAGAGCCTTTGGTTTAACTACGTTTGTGAAGGGAAATTCAGACCAGTGTTCTCATCCATGAAACACACTATGTTTTAACGCAAAGAGCATGCTCTTCTTTCCAGAGTCTCTAATACTGCCAGAAACATGAGCATGCCCCAAAAAAATGAAATGTGTTTCCTACTCATACAGACCATATCGAGTTAAACTCTGCCTATGAATATGTAACAAACCACAGTATGTCTTACATAGATGCTCTTTAGTTTATAGTGAAAAACGTGTTGGATTCATGAACTGTGTAAATTCATTTGAGCCGAAAAACCACTGGGTTTACCGGAAATGAACTCTTTCTGGTAGGAAGACACAGAGCCTTTGGTTTAACTCCGTTTGTGAAGGGAAATTCAGACCAGTGTTCTCATCCATGAAACACTCTCTGTTTTAACGCGAAGAGCATGCTCTTCTGTCCAGAGTCACTAATACAGCAAAAACATGACCATGCCCAGAAAAAAAGAACTGTGTTTCCTAGTTATACAGACAATATCTAGTTAAACTCTACTTATGAAACTGTAACAAACCACAGCATCTCTTACATACATGCTCTTATTTTATAGTGAAAAACGTGTTGGATTCGTGAACTTTGTAAATTCATTTGAGCCGAGAAATCACTGGGATTTCCGGAAATGAACTCGTGCTTGTAGGAAGACACAGAGCCTTTGGTTTAACTCGTTTGTGAAGGAAAATTCAGACCAGTGTTCTCATCCATGAAACACCCTCTGTTTTAACGCAAGAAGCATCCTCTTCTGTCCTGAGTCTGCCATACAACAAGAAATGTGAGCATGTCCAGAAAAAAAGAACTGTGTTTCCTACTCATACCGACCCTATCTAGTTGAACTCTGCTTATGAAACTCTAACAAAACACAGCATGTCTTACATAGATGCTCTTTAGTTAATAGTGAAAATCGTGTTGGGTTCGTGAATTGTGTAAATTCATTTGAGCTGAAAAATCACTGGATTTACCGGAAATGAACTCTTGCTTGTTGGAAGACACAGAGACTTTGGTTTAACTCCGTTTGTGAAGGTAAATTTAGACCAGTGTTCTCATCCATGAAACACACTCTGTTTTAACGAAAGAGCATGCACTTCTTTCCAGAGTCTCTAATACAGCAAGAAACATGAGCATGCCCAGAAAAAAAAACTGTGTTTCCTACACATACGGACCATATCTAGTTGAACTATGCTTATGAAACTGTAACAAACCACAGCATGTCTTACATATATGCTCTTTAGTTAATAGTGAAAAACGTGTTGTGTTCAAGAATTGTGTAAGTTCATTTGAGTCAAAAAACCCCTGGGTTTACCGGATATGAACTCTTGCTTGTAGGAAGACACAGAGCATTTGGTATACACCGTTTGTGAAGGTAAATTCAGACCAGTGTTCTCATCCATGAAAAACACTCTGTTTTAACTCAAAGAGCATGCTCTTCTTTCTAGAGTCTATAATACAGCAAGAAACATGAGCATGCCCTGAAAAAAAGAACTGTGTTTCCTAATCATACGGACTATATCTAATTGAACTCTGGTTATGAAACTGTAACAAACCACAGCATCTCTTACCTAGATGCTCTTTTGTTAATAGTGAAAAAAGTGTTGGGTTCGTGAAATGTGTAAATTCATTTGAGCCGAAAAATCACTGGGTTTACCGGAAATGAACTCTTACTTGTAGGAAGACATAGAGCTTTTGGTTTAACTCCGTTTGTGATGCGAAATTCAGACTAGTGTTCTCATCCATGAAACATACTCTCTTGTAACGCCTGAAGCATGCTCTTCTTTCTAGCATCTCCAATAAAGCAAGAAACATGTGCATGCCCTAAAAAAAAAAACTGTGTTTCTTACCCATATGGACCATATGTAGTTAAACCCTGCTTATGAAACTGTAACAAACCACAGCATTTCTTACATAGATGCTCTTTAGTTTATAGTGAAAAACGTGTTGGGTTTGTGAACTGTGTAAATTCATTTGAGCTGAAAAATCACTGGGTATACCGGTAATGAACTCTTGCTTGTAGGAAGACACAGAGCCTTTGGTTTAACTACGTTTGTGAAGGGAAATTCAGACCAGTGTTCTCATCCATGAAACACACTATGTTTTAACGCAAAGAGCATGCTCTTCTTTCCAGAGTCTCTAATACTGCCAGAAACATGAGCATGCCCCAAAAAAATGAAATGTGTTTCCTACTCAAACAGACCATATCGAGTTAAACTCTGCCTATGAATATGTAACAAACCACAGTATGTCTTACATAGATGCTCTTTAGTTTATAGTGAAAAACGTGTTGGATTCATGAACTGTGTAAATTCATTTGAGCCGAAAAACCACTGGGTTTACCGGAAATGAACTCTTTCTGGTAGGAAGACACAGAGCCTTTGGTTTAACTCCGTTTGTGAAGGGAAATTCAGACCAGTGTTCTCATCCATGAAACATTCTCTGTTTTAACGCGAAGAACATGCTCTTCTTTCCAGAGTCACTAATACAGCAAAAACATGACCATGCCCAGAAAAAAAGAACTGTGTTTCCTAGTTATACAGACAATATCTAGTTAAACTCTACTTATGAAACTGTAACAAACCACAGCATCTCTTACATACATGCTCTTATTTTATAGTGAAAAACGTGTTGGATTCGTGAACTTTGTAAATTCATTTGAGCCAAAAAATCACTGGGATTTCCGGAAATGAACTCGTGCTTGTAGGAAGACACAGAGCCTTTGGTTTAACTCGTTTGTGAAGGAAAATTCAGACCAGTGTTCTCATCCATGAAACACCCTCTGTTTTAACGCAAGAAGCATCCTCTTCTGTCCTGAGTCTGCCATACAACAAGAAATATGAGCATGTCCAGAAAAAAAGAACTGTGTTTCCTACTCATACGGACCATATCTTGTTGAACTCTGCTTATGAAACTGAAACAAACCAAAACATGTCTTACATACATGCTCTTTAGTTAATAGTGACAAACGTGTGGGGTTTATGAACTGTGTAAGTTCATTTGAGCCGAAAAAGCCCTGGGTTTTCGGGAAATGAACTCTTGCTTGTAGGAAGACACAGAGCATTTGGTTTACTCCGTTTGTGAAGGGAAATTCAGACCAGGGTTCTCATCCATGAAAAACACTCTGTTTTAACGCAAAGAGCATGCTCTTCTTTCCAGATTCTATAATACAGCAAGAAACATGAGCATGCCCAGAAAAAAAGAACTGTGTTTCCTAATCATACGGACCATATCTTATTGAACTCTGGTTATGAAACTGTAACAAACCACAGTATCTCTTACATAGATGCTCTTTTGTTAACAGTGAAAAAAGTGTTGGGTTCGTGAAATGTGTAAATTCATTTGAGCCGAAAAATCACTGGGTTTACAGGAAATGAACTCTGGCTTGTAGGAAGACACAGAGCTTTTGGTTTAACTCCGTTTGTGAAGAGAAATTCAGACCAGTTTTCTCATACATGAAACACACTATGTTTTCACGCAAAGAGCATGCTCTTCTTTCCAGCGTCTGCAATATAGCAAGAAACATGAGCATGCCCTGAAAAAATGAACTGTGTTTCCTACTCATACCGACCATAACTAGTTGAACTCTGCTTATGAAACTGTAACAAAACACAGCATGTCTTACATAGATGCTCTTTAGTTAATAGTGAAAATCGTGTTGGCTTCGTGAATTGTGTAAATTCATTTGAGCTGAAAAATCACTGTGTTTACCGTAAATGAACTCTTGCTTGTTGGAAGACACAGAGACTTTGGTATAACTCTGTTTGTGAAGGGAAATTTAGACCAGTGTTCTCATCCATGAAACACACTCTGTTTTAACGAAAGAGCATGCTCTTCTTTCCAGAGTCTCTAATACAGCAAGAAACATGAGCATGCCCAGAAAAAAAGAACTGTGTTTCCTACACATACGGACCATATCTAGTTGAACTATGCTTATGAAACTGTACCAAACCACAGCATGTCTTACATAGATGCTATTTAGTTTATAGTGAAAAACGTGTTGGGTTTGTGAACTGTGTAAATTCATTTGAGCCGAAAAATCACTGGGTTTACCGGAAATAAACTCTTACTTGTAGGAAGACATAGAGCTTTTGGTTTAACTCCGTTTGTCATGCGAAATTCAGACCAGTGTTCTCATCCATGAAACATACTCTGTTGTAATGCCTGAAGCATGATCTTCTTTCCAGCATCTCCAATAAAGCAAGAAACATGTGCATGCCCTAAAAAAAAAAAACTGTGTTTCTTACCCATATGGACCATATGTAGTTAAACCCTGCTTATGAAACTGTAACAAACCACAGCATCTCTTACATAGATGCACTTTAGTTTATAGTGAAAAACGTGTTGGGTTTGTGAACTGTGTAAATTCATTTGAGCTGAAAAATCACTGGGTATACCGGAAATGAACTCTTGCTTGTAGGAAGACACAGAGTCTTTGGTTTAACTACGTTTGTGAAGGGAAATTCATACCAGGGTTCTCATCCATGAAACACACTCTGTTTGAACGCAAAGAGCATGCTCTTCTTTCCAGAGTCTCTAATACAGCAAGAAACATGAGCATGCCCAGAAAAAAAGAACTGTGTTTCCTACTCAAACGGACCATATCGAGTTGAACTCTGCTTATGAAACTCAAACATAACACAGCATGTCTTACATAGATGCTCTTTAGTTAATAGTGAAAATCGTGTTGGGTTCGTGAATTGTGTAAATTCATTTGAGCTGAAAAATCACTGGGTTTACCGGAAATGAACTCTTGCTTGTTGGAAGACACAGAGACTTTGGTTTAACTCCGTTTGTGCAGGGAAATTTAGACCAGTGTTCTCATCCATGAAACACACTCTGTTTTAACGAAAGAGCATGCTCTTCTTTCCAGAGTCTCTAATACAGCAAGAAACATGAGCATGCCCAGAAAAAAAGAACTGTGTTTCCTACACATACGGACCATATCTAGTAGAACTATGCTTATGAAACTGTAACAAACCACAGCAGGTCTTACATAGATGCTCTTTAGTTAATAGTGAAAAACGCGTTGTGTTCAAGAATTGTTTAAGTTCATTTGAGTCAAAAATCCCCTGGGTTTACCGGATATGAACTCTTGCTTGTAGGAAGACACAGAGCATTTGGTATACACCGTTTGTGAAGGCAAATTCAGACCAGTGTTCTCATCCATGAAAAACACTCTGTTTTAACTCAAAGAGCCTGCTCTTCTTTCTAGAGTCTATAATACAGCAAGAAACATGAGCATGCCCTGAAAAAAAGAACTGTGTTTCCTAATCATACGGACCATATCTAATTGAACTCTGGTTATGAAACTGTAACAAACCACAGCATCTCTTACCTAGATGCTCTTTTGTTAATAGTGAAAAAAGTGTTGGGTTCGTGAAATGTGTAAATTCATTTGAGCCGAAAAATCACTGGGTTTACCGGAAATGAACTCTTACTTGTAGGAAGACATAGAGCTTTTGGTTTAACTCCGTTTGTGATGCGAAATTCAGACTAGTGTTCTCATCCATGAAACATACTCTGTTGTAACGCCTGAAGCATGCTCTTCTTTCCAGCATCTCCAATAAAGCAAGAAACATGTGCATGCCCTAAAAAAAAAAACTGTGTTTCTTACCCATATGGACCATATGTAGTTAAACCCTGCTTATGAAACTGTAACAAACCACAGCATTTCTTACATAGATGCTCTTTAGTTTATAGTGAAAAACGTGTTGGGTTTGTGAACTGTGTAAATTCATTTGAGCTGAAAAATCACTGGGTATACCGGAAATGAACTCTTGCTTGTAGGAAGACACAGAGCCTTTGGTTTAACTACGTTTGTGAAGGGAAATTCAGACCAGTGTTCTCATCCATGAAACACACTATGTTTTAACGCAAAGAGCATGCTCTTCTTTCCAGAGTCTCTAATACTGCCAGAAATATGAGCATGCCCCAAAAAAATGAAATGTGTTTCCTACTCATACAGACCATATCGAGTTAAACTCTGCCTATGAATATGTAACAAACCACAGTATGTCTTACATAGATGCTCTTTAGTTTATAGTGAAAAACGTGTTGGATTCATGAACTGTGTAAATTCATTTGAGCCGAAAAACCACTGGGTTTACCGGAAATGAACTCTTTCTGGTAGGAAGACACAGAGCCTTTGGTTTAACTCCGTTTGTGAAGGGAAATTCAGACCAGTGTTCTCATCCATGAAACATTCTCTGTTTTAACGCGAAGAACATGCTCTTCTTTCCAGAGTCACTAATACAGCAAAAACATGACCATGCCCAGAAAAAAAGAACTGTTTTTCCTAGTTATACAGACAATATCTAGTTAAACTCTACTTATGAAACTGTAACAAACCACAGCATCTCTTACATACATGCTCTTATTTTATAGTGAAAAACGTGTTGGATTCGTGAACTTTGTAAATTCATTTGAGCCAAAAAATCACTGGGATTTCCGGAAATGAACTCGTGCTTGTAGGAAGACACAGAGCCTTTGGTTTAACTCGTTTGTGAAGGAAAATTCAGACCAGTGTTCTCATCCATGAAACACCCTCTGTTTTAACGCAAGAAGCATCCTCTTCTGTCCTGAGTCTGCCATACAACAAGAAATATGAGCATGTCCAGAAAAAAAGAACTGTGTTTCCTACTCATACGGACCATATCTTGTTGAACTCTGCTTATGAAACTGAAACAAACCAAAACATGTCTTACATACATGCTCTTTAGTTAATAGTGACAAACGTGTGGGGTTTATGAACTGTGTAAGTTCATTTGAGCCGAAAAAGCCCTGGGTTTTCGGGAAATGAACTCTTGCTTGTAGGAAGACACAGAGCATTTGGTTTACTCCGTTTGTGAAGGGAAATTCAGACCAGGGTTCTCATCCATGAAAAACACTCTGTTTTAACGCAAAGAGCATGCTCTTCTTTCCAGATTCTATAATACAGCAAGAAACATGAGCATGCCCAGAAAAAAAGAACTGTGTTTCCTAATCATACGGACCATATCTTATTGAACTCTGGTTATGAAACTGTAACAAACCACAGTATCTCTTACATAGATGCTCTTTTGTTAACAGTGAAAAAAGTGTTGGGTTCGTGAAATGTGTAAATTCATTTGAGCCGAAAAATCACTGGGTTTACAGGAAATGAACTCTGGCTTGTAGGAAGACACAGAGCTTTTGGTTTAACTCCGTTTGTGAAGAGAAATTCAGACCAGTTTTCTCATACATGAAACACACTATGTTTTCACGCAAAGAGCATGCTCTTCTTTCCAGCGTCTGCAATATAGCAAGAAACATGAGCATGCCCTGAAAAAATGAACTGTGTTTCCTACTCATACCGACCATAACTAGTTGAACTCTGCTTATGAAACTGTAACAAAACACAGCATGTCTTACATAGATGCTCTTTAGTTAATAGTGAAAATCGTGTTGGCTTCGTGAATTGTGTAAATTCATTTGAGCTGAAAAATCACTGTGTTTACCGTAAATGAACTCTTGCTTGTTGGAAGACACAGAGACTTTGGTATAACTCTGTTTGTGAAGGGAAATTAAGACCAGTGTTCTCATCCATGAAACACACTCTGTTTTAACGAAAGAGCATGCTCTTCTTTCCAGAGTCTCTAATACAGCAAGAAACATGAGCATGCCCAGAAAAAAAGAACTGTGTTTCCTACATATACGGACCATATCTAGTTGAACTATGCTTATGAAACTGTACCAAACCACAGCATGTCTTACATAGATGCTATTTAGTTTATAGTGAAAATCGTGTTGGGTTTGTGAACTGTGTAAATTCATTTGAGCCGAAAAATCACTGGGTTTACCGGAAATGAACTCTTACTTGTAGGAAGACATAGAGCTTTTGGTTTAACTCCGTTTGTCATGCGAAATTCAGACCAGTGTTCTCATCCATGAAACATACTCTGTTGTAATGCCTGAAGCATGATCTTCTTTCCAGCATCTCCAATAAAGCAAGAAACATGTGCATGCCCTAAAAAAAAAAACTGTGTTTCTTACCCATATGGACCATATGTAGTTAATCCCTGCTTATGAAACTGTAACAAACCACAGCATCTCTTACATAGATGCACTTTAGTTTATAGTGAAAAACGTGTTGGGTTTGTGAACTGTGTAAATTCATTTGAGCTGAAAAATCACTGGGTATACCGGAAATGAACTCTTGCTTGTAGGAAGACACAGAGTCTTTGGTTTAACTACGTTTGTGAAGGGAAATTCATACCAGGGTTCTCATCCATGAAACACACTCTGTTTGAACGCAAAGAGCATGCTCTTCTTTCCAGAGTCTCTTATACAGCAAGAAACATGAGCATGCCCAGAAAAAAAGAACTGTGTTTCCTACTCAAACGGACCATATCGAGTTCAACTCTGCTTATGAAACTGTAACAAACCACAGTATGTCTTACATAGATGCTCTTTATTTTATAGTGAAAAACGTGTTAGGTTTGTGAACTGTGTAAACTCATTTGAGCCGAAAAAACACTGGGTTTACCGGAAATGAACTCTTGCTTGTAGCAAGACACAGAGCCTTTGGTTTAACTCCATTTGTGAAGGGAAATTCAGACCAGTGTTCTCATCCATGAAACACCCTCTGTTTTAACGCAAAGAGCATGCTCTTCTTTCCAGATTCTATAATACAGCAAGAAACATGAGCATGCCCAGAAAAAAAGAACTGTGTTTCCTACTCATACCAACCATATCTAGTTGAACTCTGCTTATGAAACTCTAACATAACACAGCATGTCTTACATAGATGCTCTTTAGTTAATAGTTAAAATCATGTTGGGTTCGTGAATTGTGTAAATTCATTTGAGCCGAAAAATCTCTGGGTTTACCAGAAATGAACTCTTGCTTGTAGGAAGACACAGAGCTTTTGGTTTAACTCCGTTTGTGAAGGGAAATTCAGACCAGTTTTCTCATACATGAAACACACTATGTTTTAACGCAAAGAGCATGCTCTTCTTTCCAGCGTCTGCAATATAGCAAGAAACATGACCATGCCCTGAAAAAATGAACTGTGTTTCCTACTCATACCAACCATATCTAGTTGAACTCTGCTTATGAAACTCTAACATAACACAGCATGTCTTACATAGATGCTCTTTAGTTAATAGTTAAAATCATGTTGGGTTCGTGAATTGTGTAAATTCATTTGAGCTGAAAAATCACTGGGTTTACCGGAAATGAACTCTTGCTTGTTGGAAGACACAGAGACTTTGGTTTAACTCCGTTTGTGCAGGGAAATTTAGACCAGTGTTCTCATCCATGAAACACACTCTGTTTTAACGAAAGAGCATGCTCTTCTTTCCAGAGTCTCTAATACAGCAAGAAACATGAGCATGCCCAGAAAAAAAGAACTGTGTTTCCTACACATACGGACCATATCTAGTAGAACTATGCTTATGAAACTGTAACAAACCACAGCAGGTCTTACATAGATGCTCTTTAGTTAATAGTGAAAAACGCGTTGTGTTCAAGAATTGTTTAAGTTCATTTGAGTCAAAAATCCCCTGGGTTTACCGGATATGAACTCTTGCTTGTAGGAAGACACAGAGCATTTGGTATACACCGTTTGTGAAGGCAAATTCAGACCAGTGTTCTCATCCATGAAAAACACTCTGTTTTAACTCAAAGAGCCTGCTCTTCTTTCTAGAGTCTATAATACAGCAAGAAACATGAGCATGCCCTGAAAAAAAGAACTGTGTTTCCTAATCATACGGACCATATCTAATTGAACTCTGGTTATGAAACTGTAACAAACCACATCATCTCTTACATAGATGCTCTTTCGTTAACAGTGAAAAATGTGTTGCGTTCGTGAAATGTGTAAATTCATTTGAGCTGAAAAATCACTGGGTTTACTGGAAATGAACTCTTACTTGTAGGAAGACAGAGCTTTTGGTTTAACTCCGTTTGTGATGCGAAATTCAGACCAGTGTTCTCATCCATGAAACATACTCTGTTGTAACGCCTGAAGCATGCTCTTCTTTCCAGCATCTCCAATAAAGCAAGAAACATGTGCATGCCCTAAAAAAAAAAAACTGTGTTTCTTACCCATATGGACCATATGTAGTTAAACCCTGCTTATGAAACTGTAACAAACCACAGCATTTCTTACATAGATGCTCTTTAGTTTATAGTGAAAAACGTGTTGGGTTTGTGAACTGTGTAAATTCATTTGAGCTGTAAAATCACTGGGTATACCGGAAATGAACTCTTGCTTGTAGGAAGACACAGAGCCTTTGGTTTAACTACGTTTGTGAAGGGAAATTCAGACCAGTGTTCTCATCCATGAAACACACTATGTTTTAACGCAAAGAGCATGCTCTTCTTTCCAGAGTCTCTAATACTGCCAGAAACCTGAGCATGCCCAAAAAAAATGAAATGTGTTTCCTACTCATACAGACCATATCGAGTTAAACTCTGCCTATGAATATGTAACAAACCACAGTATGTCTTACATAGATGCTCTTTAGTTTATAGTGAAAAACGTGTTGGATTCATGAACTGTGTAAATTCATTTGAGCCGAAAAACCACTGGGATTACCGGAAATGAACTCTTTCTGGTAGGAAGACACAGAGCCTTTGGTTTAACTCCGTTTGTGAAGGGAAATTCAGACCAGTGTTCTCATCCATGAAACACTCTCTGTTTTAACGCGAAGAACATGCTCTTCTTTCCAGAGTCACTAATACAGCAAAAACATGACCATGCCCAGAAAAAAAGAACTGTGTTTCCTAGTTATACAGACAATATCTAGTTAAACTCTACTTATGAAACTGTAACAAACCACAGCATCTCTTACATACATGCTCTTATTTTATAGTGAAAAACGTGTTGGATTCGTGAACTTTGTAAATTCATTTGAGCCAAAAAATCACTGGGATTTCCGGAAATGAACTCGTGCTTGTAGGAAGACACAGAGCCTTTGGTTTAACTCGTTTGTGAAGGAAAATTCAGACCAGTGTTCTCATCCATGAAACACCCTCTGTTTTAATGCAAGAAGCATCCTCTTCTGTCCTGAGTCTGCCATACAACAAGAAATATGAGCATATCCAGAAAAAAAGAACTGTGTTTCCTACTCATACGGACCATATCTTGTTGAACTCTGCTTATGAAACTGAAACAAACCAAAACATGTCTTACATACATGCTCTTTAGTTAATAGTGACAAACGTGTGGGGTTTATGAACTGTGTAAGTTCATTTGAGCCGAAAAAGCCCTGGGTTTTCCGGAAATGAACTCTTGCTTGTAGGAAGACACAGAGCATTTGGTTTACTCCGTTTGTGAAGGGAAATTCAGACCAGGGTTCTCATCCATGAAAAACACTCTGTTTTAACGCAAAGAGCATGCTCTTCTTTCCAGATTCTATAATACAGCAAGAAACATGAGCATGCCCAGAAAAAAAGAACTGTGTTTCCTAATCATACGGACCATACCTTATTGAACTCTGGTTATGAAACTGTAACAAACCACAGTATCTCTTACATAGATGCTCTTTCGTTAACAGTGAAAAAAGTGTTGGGTTCGTGAAATGTGTAAATTCATTTGAGCCGAAAAATCACTGGGTTTACAGGAAATGAACTCTTGCTTGTAGGAAGACACAGAGCTTTTGGTTTAACTCCGTTTGTGAAGAGAAATTCAGACCAGTTTTCTCATACATGAAACACACTATGTTTTAACGCAAAGAGCATGCTCTTCTTTCCAGCGTCTGCAATATAACAAGAAACATGAGCATGCCCTGAAAAAATGAACTGTGTTTCCTACTCATACGGACCATATCTAGTTCAACTCTGCTTATGAAACTGTAACAAACCACAGCATGTCTTACATAGATGCTCTTTAGTTAATAGTGAAAATCGTGTTTGGTTCGTGAACTGTGTAAATTCATTTGAGCGGAAAAATCACTGGGTTTACCGGAAATGAACTCTTTCTGGTAGGAAGACACAGAGCCTTTGGTTTAACTCCGTTTGTGAAGGGAAATTCAGACCAGTGTTCTCATCCATGAAACACTCTCTGTTTTAACGCGAAGAGCATGCTCTTCTGTCCAGAGTCACTAATACAGCAAAAACATGATCATGCCCAGAAAAAAAGAACTGTGTTTCCTAGTTATACAGACAATATCTAGTTAAACTCTACTTATGAAACTGTAACAAACCACAGCATCTCTTACATACATGCTCTTATTTTATAGTGAAAAACGTGTTGGATTCGTGAACTTTGTAAATTCATTTGAGCCGAGAAATCACTGGGATTTCCGGAAATGAACTCGTGCTTGTAGGAAGACACAGAGCCTTTGGTTTAACTCGTTTGTGAAGGAAAATTCAGACCAGTGTTCTCATCCATGAAACACCCTCTGTTTTAACGCAAGAAGCATCCTCTTCTGTCCTGAGTCTGCCATACAACAAGAAATGTGAGCATGTCCAGAAAAAAAGAACTGTGTTTCCTACTCATACCGACCCTATCTAGTTGAACTCTGCTTATGAAACTCTAACAAAACACAGCATGTCTTACATAGATGCTCTTTAGTTAATAGTGAAAATCGTGTTGGGTTCGTGAATTGTGTAAATTCATTTGAGCTGAAAAATCACTGGATTTACCGGAAATGAACTCTTGCTTGTTGGAAGACACAGAGACTTTGGTTTAACTCCGTTTGTGAAGGTAAATTTAGACCAGTGTTCTCATCCATGAAACACACTCTGTTTTAACGAAAGAGCATGCACTTCTTTCCAGAGTCTCTAATACAGCAAGAAACATGAGCATGCCCAGAAAAAAAAACTGTGTTTCCTACACATACGGACCATATCTAGTTGAACTATGCTTATGAAACTGTAACAAACCACAGCATGTCTTACATATATGCTCTTTAGTTAATAGTGAAAAACGTGTTGTGTTCAAGAATTGTGTAAGTTCATTTGAGTCAAAAAACCCCTGGGTTTACCGGATATGAACTCTTGCTTGTAGGAAGACACAGAGCATTTGGTATACACCGTTTGTGAAGGTAAATTCAGACCAGTGTTCTCATCCATGAAAAACACTCTGTTTTAACTCAAAGAGCATGCTCTTCTTTCTAGAGTCTATAATACAGCAAGAAACATGAGCATGCCCTGAAAAAAAGAACTGTGTTTCCTAATCATACGGACTATATCTAATTGAACTCTGGTTATGAAACTGTAACAAACCACAGCATCTCTTACCTAGATGCTCTTTTGTTAATAGTGAAAAAAGTGTTGGGTTCGTGAAATGTGTAAATTCATTTGAGCCGAAAAATCACTGGGTTTACCGGAAATGAACTCTTACTTGTAGGAAGACATAGAGCTTTTGGTTTAACTCCGTTTGTGATGCGAAATTCAGACTAGTGTTCTCATCCATGAAACATACTCTGTTGTAACGCCTGAAGCATGCTCTTCTTTCCAGCATCTCCAATAAAGCAAGAAACATGTGCATGCCCTAAAAAAAAAAACTGTGTTTCTTACCCATATGGACCATATGTAGTTAAACCCTGCTTATGAAACTGTAACAAACCACAGCATTTCTTACATAGATGCTCTTTAGTTTATAGTGAAAAACGTGTTGGGTTTGTGAACTGTGTAAATTCATTTGAGCTGAAAAATCACTGGGTATACCGGAAATGAACTCTTGCTTGTAGGAAGACACAGAGCCTTTGGTTTAACTACGTTTGTGAAGGGAAATTCAGACCAGTGTTCTCATCCATGAAACACACTATGTTTTAACGCAAAGAGCATGCTCTTCTTTCCAGAGTCTCTAATACTGCCAGAAACATGAGCATGCCCCAAAAAAATGAAATGTGTTTCCTACTCATACAGACCATATCGAGTTAAACTCTGCCTATGAATATGTAACAAACCACAGTATGTCTTACATAGATGCTCTTTAGTTTATAGTGAAAAACGTGTTGGATTCATGAACTGTGTAAATTCATTTGAGCCGAAAAACCACTGGGTTTACCGGAAATGAACTCTTTCTGGTAGGAAGACACAGAGCCTTTGGTTTAACTCCGTTTGTGAAGGGAAATTCAGACCAGTGTTCTCATCCATGAAACATTCTCTGTTTTAACGCGAAGAACATGCTCTTCTTTCCAGAGTCACTAATACAGCAAAAACATGACCATGCCCAGAAAAAAAGAACTGTGTTTCCTAGTTATACAGACAATATCTAGTTAAACTCTACTTATGAAACTGTAACAAACCACAGCATCTCTTACATACATGCTCTTATTTTATAGTGAAAAACGTGTTGGATTCGTGAACTTTGTAAATTCATTTGAGCCAAAAAATCACTGGGATTTCCGGAAATGAACTCGTGCTTGTAGGAAGACACAGAGCCTTTGGTTTAACTCGTTTGTGAAGGAAAATTCAGACCAGTGTTCTCATCCATGAAACACCCTCTGTTTTAACGCAAGAAGCATCCTCTTCTGTCCTGAGTCTGCCATACAACAAGAAATATGAGCATGTCCAGAAAAAAAGAACTGTGTTTCCTACTCATACGGACCATATCTTGTTGAACTCTGCTTATGAAACTGAAACAAACCAAAACATGTCTTACATACATGCTCTTTAGTTAATAGTGACAAACGTGTGGGGTTTATGAACTGTGTAAGTTCATTTGAGCCGAAAAAGCCCTGGGTTTTCGGGAAATGAACTCTTGCTTGTAGGAAGACACAGAGCATTTGGTTTACTCCGTTTGTGAAGGGAAATTCAGACCAGGGTTCTCATCCATGAAAAACACTCTGTTTTAACGCAAAGAGCATGCTCTTCTTTCCAGATTCTATAATACAGCAAGAAACATGAGCATGCCCAGGAAAAAAGAACTGTGTTTCCTAATCATACGGACCATATCTTATTGAACTCTGGTTATGAAACTGTAACAAACCACAGTATCTCTTACATAGATGCTCTTTTGTTAACAGTGAAAAAAGTGTTGGGTTCGTGAAATGTGTAAATTCATTTGAGCCGAAAAATCACTGGGTTTACAGGAAATGAACTCTGGCTTGTAGGAAGACACAGAGCTTTTGGTTTAACTCCGTTTGTGAAGAGAAATTCAGACCAGTTTTCACATACATGAAACACACTATGTTTTCACGCAAAGAGCATGCTCTTCTTTCCAGCGTCTGCAATATAGCAAGAAACATGAGCATGCCCTGAAAAAATGAACTGTGTTTCCTACTCATACCGACCATAACTAGTTGAACTCTGCTTATGAAACTGTAACAAAACACAGCATGTCTTACATAGATGCTCTTTAGTTAATAGTGAAAATCGTGTTGGCTTCGTGAATTGTGTAAATTCATTTGAGCTGAAAAATCACTGTGTTTACCGTAAATGAACTCTTGCTTGTTGGAAGACACAGAGACTTTGGTATAACTCTGTTTGTGAAGGGAAATTTAGACCAGTGTTCTCATCCATGAAACACACTCTGTTTTAACGAAAGAGCATGCTCTTCTTTCCAGAGTCTCTAATACAGCAAGAAACATGAGCATGCCCAGAAAAAAAGAACTGTGTTTCCTACACATACGGACCATATCTAGTTGAACTATGCTTATGAAACTGTACCAAACCACAGCATGTCTTACATAGATGCTATTTAGTTTATAGTGAAAAACGTGTTGGGTTTGTGAACTGTGTAAATTCATTTGAGCCGAAAAATCACTGGGTTTACCGGAAATGAACTCTTACTTGTAGGAAGACATAGAGCTTTTGGTTTAACTCCGTTTGTCATGCGAAATTCAGACCAGTGTTCTCATCCATGAAACATACTCTGTTGTAACGCCTGAAGCATGATCTTCTTTCCAGCATCTCCAATAAAGCAAGAAACATGTGCATGCCCTAAAAAAAAAAACTGTGTTTCTTACCCATATGGACCATATGTAGTTAAACCCTGCTTATGAAACTGTAACAAACCACAGCATCTCTTACATAGATGCTCTTTAGTTTATAGTGAAAAACGTGTTGGGTTTGTGAACTGTGTAAATTCATTTGAGCTGAAAAATCACTGGGTATACCGGAAATGAACTCTTGCTTGTAGGAAGACACAGAGTCTTTGGTTTAACTCAGTTTGTGAAGGGAAATTCATACCAGGGTTCTCATCCATGAAACACACTCTGTTTGAACGCAAAGAGCATGCTCTTCTTTCCAGAGTCTCTAATACAGCAAGAAACATGAGCATGCCCAGAAAAAAAGAACTGTGTTTCCTACTCAAACGGACCATATCGAGTTGAACTCTGCTTATGAAACTGTAACAAACCACAGTATGTCTTACATAGATGCTCTTTAGTTTATAGTGAAAAACGTGTTAGGTTTGTGAACTGTGTAAACTCATTTGAGCCGAAAAAACACTGGGTTTACCGGAAATGAACTCTTGCTTGTAGCAAGACACAGAGCCTTTGGTTTAACTCCATTTGTGAAGGGAAATTCAGACCAGTGTTCTCATCCATGAAACACACTCTGTTTTAACGCAAAGAGCATGCTCTTCTTTCCAGATTCTATAATACAGCAAGAAACATGAGCATGCCCAGAAAAAAAGAACTGTGTTTCCTAATCATACGTACCATATCTAATTGATCTCTGGTTGTGAAACTGTAACAAACCACAGCATCTCTTACATAGATGCTCTTTCGTTAACAGTGAAAAAAGTGTTGGGTTCGTGAAATGTGTAAATTCATTTGAGCCGAAAAATCACTGGGTTTACAGGAAATGAACTCTTGCTTGTAGGAAGACACAGAGCTTTTGGTTTAACTCCGTTTGTGAAGAGAAATTCAGACCAGTTTTCTCATACATGAAACACACTATGTTTTAACGCAAAGAGCATGCTCTTCTTTCCAGCGTCTGCAATATAACAAGAAACATGAGCATGCCCTGAAAAAATGAACTGTGTTTCCTACTCATACGGACCATATCTAGTTCAACTCTGCTTATGAAACTGTAACAAACCACAGCATGTCTTACATAGATGCTCTTTAGTTAATAGTGAAAATCGTGTTTGGTTCGTGAACTGTGTAAATTCATTTGAGCGGAAAAATCACTGGATTTACCGGAAATGAACTCTTTCTGGTAGGAAGACACAGAGCCTTTGGTTTAACTCCGTTTGTGAAGGGAAATTCAGACCAGTGTTCTCATCCATGAAACACTCTCTGTTTTAACGCGAAGAGCATGCTCTTCTGTCCAGAGTCACTAATACAGCAAAAACATGATCATGCCCAGAAAAAAAGAACTGTGTTTCCTAGTTATACAGACAATATCTAGTTAAACTCTACTTATGAAACTGTAACAAACCACAGCATCTCTTACATACATGCTCTTATTTTATAGTGAAAAACGTGTTGGATTCGTGAACTTTGTAAATTCATTTGAGCCGAGAAATCACTGGGATTTCCGGAAATGAACTCGTGCTTGTAGGAAGACACAGAGCCTTTGGTTTAACTCGTTTGTGAAGGAAAATTCAGACCAGTGTTCTCATCCATGAAACACCCTCTGTTTTAACGCAAGAAGCATCCTCTTCTGTCCTGAGTCTGCCATACAACAAGAAATGTGAGCATGTCCAGAAAAAAAGAACTGTGTTTCCTACTCATACCGACCCTATCTAGTTGAACTCTGCTTATGAAACTCTAACAAAACACAGCATGTCTTACATAGATGCTCTTTAGTTAATAGTGAAAATCGTGTTGGGTTCGTGAATTGTGTAAATTCATTTGAGCTGAAAAATCACTGGATTTACCGGAAATGAACTCTTGCTTGTTGGAAGACACAGAGACTTTGGTTTAACTCCGTTTGTGAAGGTAAATTTAGACCAGTGTTCTCATCCATGAAACACACTCTGTTTTAACGAAAGAGCATGCACTTCTTTCCAGAGTCTCTAATACAGCAAGAAACATGAGCATGCCCAGAAAAAAAAACTGTGTTTCCTACACATACGGACCATATCTAGTTGAACTATGCTTATGAAACTGTAACAAACCACAGCATGTCTTACATATATGCTCTTTAGTTAATAGTGAAAAACGTGTTGTGTTCAAGAATTGTGTAAGTTCATTTGAGTCAAAAAACCCCTGGGTTTACCGGATATGAACTCTTGCTTGTAGGAAGACACAGAGCATTTGGTATACACCGTTTGTGAAGGTAAATTCAGACCAGTGTTCTCATCCATGAAAAACACTCTGTTTTAACTCAAAGAGCATGCTCTTCTTTCTAGAGTCTATAATACAGCAAGAAACATGAGCATGCCCTGAAAAATAGAACTGTGTTTCCTAATCATACGGACTATATCTAATTGAACTCTGGTTATGAAACTGTCACAAACCACAGCATCTCTTACCTAGATGCTCTTTTGTTAATAGTGAAAAAAGTGTTGGGTTCGTGAAATGTGTAAATTCATTTGAGCCGAAAAATCACTGGGTTTACCGGAAATGAACTCTTACTTGTAGGAAGACATAGAGCTTTTGGTTTAACTCCGTTTGTGATGCGAAATTCAGACTAGTGTTCTCATCCATGAAACATACTCTGTTGTAACGCCTGAAGCATGCTCTTCTTTCCAGCATCTCCAATAAAGCAAGAAACATGTGCATGCCCTAAAAAAAAAAACTGTGTTTCTTACCCATATGGACCATATGTAGTTAAACCCTGCTTATGAAACTGTAACAAACCACAGCATTTCTTACATAGATGCTCTTTAGTTTATAGTGAAAAACGTGTTGGGTTTGTGAACTGTGTAAATTCATTTGAGCTGAAAAATCACTGGGTATACCGGAAATGAACTCTTGCTTGTAGGAAGACACAGAGCCTTTGGTTTAACTACGTTTGTGAAGGGAAATTCAGACCAGTGTTCTCATCCATGAAACACACTATGTTTTAACGCAAAGAGCATGCTCTTCTTTCCAGAGTCTCTAATACTGCCAGAAACATGAGCATGCCCCAAAAAAATGAAATGTGTTTCCTACTCATACAGACCATATCGAGTTAAACTCTGCCTATGAATATGTAACAAACCACAGTATGTCTTACATAGATGCTCTTTAGTTTATAGTGAAAAACGTGTTGGATTCATGAACTGTGTAAATTCATTTGAGCCGAAAAACCACTGGGTTTACCGGAAATGAACTCTTTCTGGTAGGAAGACACAGAGCCTTTGGTTTAACTCCGTTTGTGAAGGGAAATTCAGACCAGTGTTCTCATCCATGAAACATTCTCTGTTTTAACGCGAAGAACATGCTCTTCTTTCCAGAGTCACTAATACAGCAAAAACATGACCATGCCCAGAAAAAAAGAACTGTGTTTCCTAGTTATACAGACAATATCTAGTTAAACTCTACTTATGAAACTGTAACAAACCACAGCATCTCTTACATACATGCTCTTATTTTATAGTGAAAAACGTGTTGGATTCGTGAACTTTGTAAATTCATTTGAGCCAAAAAATCACTGGGATTTCCGGAAATGAACTCGTGCTTGTAGGAAGACACAGAGCCTTTGGTTTAACTCGTTTGTGAAGGAAAATTCAGACCAGTGTTCTCATCCATGAAACACCCTCTGTTTTAACGCAAGAAGCATCCTCTTCTGTCCTGAGTCTGCCATACAACAAGAAATATGAGCATGTCCAGAAAAAAAGAACTGTGTTTCCTACTCATACGGACCATATCTTGTTGAACTCTGCTTATGAAACTGAAACAAACCAAAACATGTCTTACATACATGCTCTTTAGTTAATAGTGACAAACGTGTGGGGTTTATGAACTGTGTAAGTTCATTTGAGCCGAAAAAGCCCTGGGTTTTCGGGAAATGAACTCTTGCTTGTAGGAAGACACAGAGCATTTGGTTTACTCCGTTTGTGAAGGGAAATTCAGACCAGGGTTCTCATCCATGAAAAACACTCTGTTTTAACGCAAAGAGCATGCTCTTCTTTCCAGATTCTATAATACAGCAAGAAACATGAGCATGCCCAGAAAAAAAGAACTGTGTTTCCTAATCATACGGACCATATCTTATTGAACTCTGGTTATGAAACTGTAACAAACCACAGTATCTCTTACATAGATGCTCTTTTGTTAACAGTGAAAAAAGTGTTGGGTTCGTGAAATGTGTAAATTCATTTGAGCCGAAAAATCACTGGGTTTACAGGAAATGAACTCTGGCTTGTAGGAAGACACAGAGCTTTTGGTTTAACTCCGTTTGTGAAGAGAAATTCAGACCAGTTTTCTCATACATGAAACACACTATGTTTTCACGCAAAGAGCATGCTCTTCTTTCCAGCGTCTGCAATATAGCAAGAAACATGAGCATGCCCTGAAAAAATGAACTGTGTTTCCTACTCATACCGACCATAACTAGTTGAACTCTGCTTATGAAACTGTAACAAAACACAGCATGTCTTACATAGATGCTCTTTAGTTAATAGTGAAAATCGTGTTGGCTTCGTGAATTGTGTAAATTCATTTGAGCTGAAAAATCACTGTGTTTACCGTAAATGAACTCTTGCTTGTTGGAAGACACAGAGACTTTGGTATAACTCTGTTTGTGAAGGGAAATTTAGACCAGTGTTCTCATCCATGAAACACACTCTGTTTTAACGAAAGAGCATGCTCTTCTTTCCAGAGTCTCTAATACAGCAAGAAACATGAGCATGCCCAGAAAAAAAGAACTGTGTTTCCTACACATACGGACCATATCTAGTTGAACTATGCTTATGAAACTGTACCAAACCACAGCATGTCTTACATAGATGCTATTTAGTTTATAGTGAAAAACGTGTTGGGTTTGTGAACTGTGTAAATTCATTTGAGCCGAAAAATCACTGGGTTTACCGGAAATGAACTCTTACTTGTAGGAAGACATAGAGCTTTTGGTTTAACTCCGTTTGTCATGCGAAATTCAGACCAGTGTTCTCATCCATGAAACATACTCTGTTGTAACGCCTGAAGCATGATCTTCTTTCCAGCATCTCCAATAAAGCAAGAAACATGTGCATGCCCTAAAAAAAAAAACTGTGTTTCTTACCCATATGGACCATATGTAGTTAAACCCTGCTTATGAAACTGTAACAAACCACAGCATCTCTTACATAGATGCTCTTTAGTTTATAGTGAAAAACGTGTTGGTTTTGTGAACTGTGTAAATTCATTTGAGCTGAAAAATCACTGGGTATACCGGAAATGAACTCTTGCTTGTAGGAAGACACAGAGTCTTTGGTTTAACTCAGTTTGTGAAGGGAAATTCATACCAGGGTTCTCATCCATGAAACACACTCTGTTTGAACGCAAAGAGCATGCTCTTCTTTCCAGAGTCTCTAATACAGCAAGAAACATGAGCATGCCCAGAAAAAAAGAACTGTGTTTCCTACTCAAACGGACCATATCGAGTTGAACTCTGCTTATGAAACTGTAACAAACCACAGTATGTCTTACATAGATGCTCTTTAGTTTATAGTGAAAAACGTGTTAGGTTTGTGAACTGTGTAAACTCATTTGAGCCGAAAAAACACTGGGTTTACCGGAAATGAACTCTTGCTTGTAGCAAGACACAGAGCCTTTGGTTTAACTCCATTTGTGAAGGGAAATTCAGACCAGTGTTCTCATCCATGAAACACACTCTGTTTTAACGCAAAGAGCATGCTCTTCTTTCCAGATTCTATAATACAGCAAGAAACATGAGCATGCCCAGAAAAAAAGAACTGTGTTTCCTAATCATACGTACCATATCTAATTGATCTCTGGTTGTGAAACTGTAACAAACCACAGCATCTCTTACATAGATGCTCTTTCGTTAACAGTGAAAAAAGTGTTGGGTTCGTGAAATGTGTAAATTCATTTGAGCCGAAAAATCACTGGGTTTACAGGAAATGAACTCTTGCTTGTAGGAAGACACAGAGCTTTTGGTTTAACTCCGTTTGTGAAGAGAAATTCAGACCAGTTTTCTCATACATGAAACACACTATGTTTTAACGCAAAGAGCATGCTCTTCTTTCCAGCGTCTGCAATATAACAAGAAACATGAGCATGCCCTGAAAAAATGAACTGTGTTTCCTACTCATACGGACCATATCTAGTTCAACTCTGCTTATGAAACTGTAACAAACCACAGCATGTCTTACATAGATGCTCTTTAGTTAATAGTGAAAATCGTGTTTGGTTCGTGAACTGTGTAAATTCATTTGAGCGGAAAAATCACTGGATTTACCGGAAATGAACTCTTTCTGGTAGGAAGACACAGAGCCTTTGGTTTAACTCCGTTTGTGAAGGGAAATTCAGACCAGTGTTCTCATCCATGAAACACTCTCTGTTTTAACGCGAAGAGCATGCTCTTCTGTCCAGAGTCACTAATACAGCAAAAACATGATCATGCCCAGAAAAAAAGAACTGTGTTTCCTAGTTATACAGACAATATCTAGTTAAACTCTACTTATGAAACTGTAACAAACCACAGCATCTCTTACATACATGCTCTTATTTTATAGTGAAAAACGTGTTGGATTCGTGAACTTTGTAAATTCATTTGAGCCGAGAAATCACTGGGATTTCCGGAAATGAACTCGTGCTTGTAGGAAGACACAGAGCCTTTGGTTTAACTCGTTTGTGAAGGAAAATTCAGACCAGTGTTCTCATCCATGAAACACCCTCTGTTTTAACGCAAGAAGCATCCTCTTCTGTCCTGAGTCTGCCATACAACAAGAAATGTGAGCATGTCCAGAAAAAAAGAACTGTGTTTCCTACTCATACCGACCCTATCTAGTTGAACTCTGCTTATGAAACTCTAACAAAACACAGCATGTCTTACATAGATGCTCTTTAGTTAATAGTGAAAATCGTGTTGGGTTCGTGAATTGTGTAAATTCATTTGAGCTGAAAAATCACTGGATTTACCGGAAATGAACTCTTGCTTGTTGGAAGACACAGAGACTTTGGTTTAACTCCGTTTGTGAAGGTAAATTTAGACCAGTGTTCTCATCCATGAAACACACTCTGTTTTAACGAAAGAGCATGCACTTCTTTCCAGAGTCTCTAATACAGCAAGAAACATGAGCATGCCCAGAAAAAAAAACTGTGTTTCCTACACATACGGACCATATCTAGTTGAACTATGCTTATGAAACTGTAACAAACCACAGCATGTCTTACATATATGCTCTTTAGTTAATAGTGAAAAACGTGTTGTGTTCAAGAATTGTGTAAGTTCATTTGAGTCAAAAAACCCCTGGGTTTACCGGATATGAACTCTTGCTTGTAGGAAGACACAGAGCATTTGGTATACACCGTTTGTGAAGGTAAATTCAGACCAGTGTTCTCATCCATGAAAAACACTCTGTTTTAACTCAAAGAGCATGCTCTTCTTTCTAGAGTCTATAATACAGCAAGAAACATGAGCATGCCCTGAAAAATAGAACTGTGTTTCCTAATCATACGGACTATATCTAATTGAACTCTGGTTATGAAACTGTAACAAACCACAGCATCTCTTACCTAGATGCTCTTTTGTTAATAGTGAAAAAAGTGTTGGGTTCGTGAAATGTGTAAATTCATTTGAGCCGAAAAATCACTGGGTTTACCGGAAATGAACTCTTACTTGTAGGAAGACATAGAGCTTTTGGTTTAACTCCGTTTGTGATGCGAAATTCAGACTAGTGTTCTCATCCATGAAACATACTCTGTTGTAACGCCTGAAGCATGGTCTTCTTTCCAGCATCTCCAATAAAGCAAGAAACATGTGCATGCCCTAAAAAAAAAAAACTGTGTTTCTTACCCATATGGACGATATGTAGTTAAACCCTGCTTATGAAACTGTAACAAACCACAGCATTTCTTACATAGATGCTCTTTAGTTTATAGTGAAAAACGTGTTGGGTTTGTGAACTGTGTAAATTCATTTGAGCTGAAAAATCACTGGGTATACCGGAAATGAACTCTTGCTTGTAGGAAGACACAGAGCCTTTGGTTTAACTACGTTTGTGAAGGGAAATTCAGACCAGTGTTCTCATCCATGAAACACACTATGTTTTAACGCAAAGAGCATGCTCTTCTTTCCAGAGTCTCTAATACTGCCAGAAACATGAGCATGCCCCAAAAAAATGAAATGTGTTTCCTACTCATACAGACCATATCGAGTTAAACTCTGCCTATGAATATGTAACAAACCACAGTATGTCTTACATAGATGCTCTTTAGTTTATAGTGAAAAACGTGTTGGATTCATGAACTGTGTAAATTCATTTGAGCCGAAAAACCACTGGGTTTACCGGAAATGAACTCTTTCTGGTAGGAAGACACAGAGCCTTTGGTTTAACTCCGTTTGTGAAGGGAAATTCAGACCAGTGTTCTCATCCATGAAACACTCTCTGTTTTAACGCGAAGAGCATGCTCTTCTGTCCAGAGTCACTAATACAGCAAAAACATGATCATGCCCAGAAAAAAAGAACTGTGTTTCCTAGTTATACAGACAATATCTAGTTAAACTCTACTTATGAAACTGTAACAAACCACAGCATCTCTTACATACATGCTCTTATTTTATAGTGAAAAACGTGTTGGATTCGTGAACTTTGTAAATTCATTTGAGCCGAGAAATCACTGGGATTTCCGGAAATGAACTCGTGCTTGTAGGAAGACACAGAGCCTTTGGTTTAACTCGTTTGTGAAGGAAAATTCAGACCAGTGTTCTCATCCATGAAACACCCTCTGTTTTAACGCAAGAAGCATCCTCTTCTGTCCTGAGTCTGCCATACAACAAGAAATGTGAGCATGTCCAGAAAAAAAGAACTGTGTTTCCTACTCATACCGACCCTATCTAGTTGAACTCTGCTTATGAAACTCTAACAAAACACAGCATGTCTTACATAGATGCTCTTTAGTTAATAGTGAAAATCGTGTTGGGTTCGTGAATTGTGTAAATTCATTTGAGCTGAAAAATCACTGGATTTACCGGAAATGAACTCTTGCTTGTTGGAAGACACAGAGACTTTGGTTTAACTCCGTTTGTGAAGGTAAATTTAGACCAGTGTTCTCATCCATGAAACACACTCTGTTTTAACGAAAGAGCATGCACTTCTTTCCAGAGTCTCTAATACAGCAAGAAACATGAGCATGCCCAGAAAAAAAAACTGTGTTTCCTACACATACGGACCATATCTAGTTGAACTATGCTTATGAAACTGTAACAAACCACAGCATGTCTTACATATATGCTCTTTAGTTAATAGTGAAAAACGTGTTGTGTTCAAGAATTGTGTAAGTTCATTTGAGTCAAAAAACCCCTGGGTTTACCGGATATGAACTCTTGCTTGTAGGAAGACACAGAGCATTTGGTATACACCGTTTGTGAAGGTAAATTCAGACCAGTGTTCTCATCCATGAAAAACACTCTGTTTTAACTCAAAGAGCATGCTCTTCTTTCTAGAGTCTATAATACAGCAAGAAACATGAGCATGCCCTGAAAAATAGAACTGTGTTTCCTAATCATACGGACTATATCTAATTGAACTCTGGTTATGAAACTGTCACAAACCACAGCATCTCTTACCTAGATGCTCTTTTGTTAATAGTGAAAAAAGTGTTGGGTTCGTGAAATGTGTAAATTCATTTGAGCCGAAAAATCACTGGGTTTACCGGAAATGAACTCTTACTTGTAGGAAGACATAGAGCTTTTGGTTTAACTCCGTTTGTGATGCGAAATTCAGACTAGTGTTCTCATCCATGAAACATACTCTGTTGTAACGCCTGAAGCATGCTCTTCTTTCCAGCATCTCCAATAAAGCAAGAAACATGTGCATGCCCTAAAAAAAAAAACTGTGTTTCTTACCCATATGGACCATATGTAGTTAAACCCTGCTTATGAAACTGTAACAAACCACAGCATTTCTTACATAGATGCTCTTTAGTTTATAGTGAAAAACGTGTTGGGTTTGTGAACTGTGTAAATTCATTTGAGCTGAAAAATCACTGGGTATACCGGAAATGAACTCTTGCTTGTAGGAAGACACAGAGCCTTTGGTTTAACTACGTTTGTGAAGGGAAATTCAGACCAGTGTTCTCATCCATGAAACACACTATGTTTTAACGCAAAGAGCATGCTCTTCTTTCCAGAGTCTCTAATACTGCCAGAAACATGAGCATGCCCCAAAAAAATGAAATGTGTTTCCTACTCATACAGACCATATCGAGTTAAACTCTGCCTATGAATATGTAACAAACCACAGTATGTCTTACATAGATGCTCTTTAGTTTATAGTGAAAAACGTGTTGGATTCATGAACTGTGTAAATTCATTTGAGCCGAAAAACCACTGGGTTTACCGGAAATGAACTCTTTCTGGTAGGAAGACACAGAGCCTTTGGTTTAACTCCGTTTGTGAAGGGAAATTCAGACCAGTGTTCTCATCCATGAAACATTCTCTGTTTTAACGCGAAGAACATGCTCTTCTTTCCAGAGTCACTAATACAGCAAAAACATGACCATGCCCAGAAAAAAAGAACTGTGTTTCCTAGTTATACAGACAATATCTAGTTAAACTCTACTTATGAAACTGTAACAAACCACAGCATCTCTTACATACATGCTCTTATTTTATAGTGAAAAACGTGTTGGATTCGTGAACTTTGTAAATTCATTTGAGCCAAAAAATCACTGGGATTTCCGGAAATGAACTCGTGCTTGTAGGAAGACACAGAGCCTTTGGTTTAACTCGTTTGTGAAGGAAAATTCAGACCAGTGTTCTCATCCATGAAACACCCTCTGTTTTAACGCAAGAAGCATCCTCTTCTGTCCTGAGTCTGCCATACAACAAGAAATATGAGCATGTCCAGAAAAAAAGAACTGTGTTTCCTACTCATACGGACCATATCTTGTTGAACTCTGCTTATGAAACTGAAACAAACCAAAACATGTCTTACATACATGCTCTTTAGTTAATAGTGACAAACGTGTGGGGTTTATGAACTGTGTAAGTTCATTTGAGCCGAAAAAGCCCTGGGTTTTCGGGAAATGAACTCTTGCTTGTAGGAAGACACAGAGCATTTGGTTTACTCCGTTTGTGAAGGGAAATTCAGACCAGGGTTCTCATCCATGAAAAACACTCTGTTTTAACGCAAAGAGCATGCTCTTCTTTCCAGATTCTATAATACAGCAAGAAACATGAGCATGCCCAGAAAAAAAGAACTGTGTTTCCTAATCATACGGACCATATCTTATTGAACTCTGGTTATGAAACTGTAACAAACCACAGTATCTCTTACATAGATGCTCTTTTGTTAACAGTGAAAAAAGTGTTGGGTTCGTGAAATGTGTAAATTCATTTGAGCCGAAAAATCACTGGGTTTACAGGAAATGAACTCTGGCTTGTAGGAAGACACAGAGCTTTTGGTTTAACTCCGTTTGTGAAGAGAAATTCAGACCAGTTTTCTCATACATGAAACACACTATGTTTTCACGCAAAGAGCATGCTCTTCTTTCCAGCGTCTGCAATATAGCAAGAAACATGAGCATGCCCTGAAAAAATGAACTGTGTTTCCTACTCATACCGACCATAACTAGTTGAACTCTGCTTATGAAACTGTAACAAAACACAGCATGTCTTACATAGATGCTCTTTAGTTAATAGTGAAAATCGTGTTGGCTTCGTGAATTGTGTAAATTCATTTGAGCTGAAAAATCACTGTGTTTACCGTAAATGAACTCTTGCTTGTTGGAAGACACAGAGACTTTGGTATAACTCTGTTTGTGAAGGGAAATTTAGACCAGTGTTCTCATCCATGAAACACACTCTGTTTTAACGAAAGAGCATGCTCTTCTTTCCAGAGTCTCTAATACAGCAAGAAACATGAGCATGCCCAGAAAAAAAGAACTGTGTTTCCTACACATACGGACCATATCTAGTTGAACTATGCTTATGAAACTGTACCAAACCACAGCATGTCTTACATAGATGCTATTTAGTTTATAGTGAAAAACGTGTTGGGTTTGTGAACTGTGTAAATTCATTTGAGCCGAAAAATCACTGGGTTTACCGGAAATGAACTCTTACTTGTAGGAAGACATAGAGCTTTTGGTTTAACTCCGTTTGTCATGCGAAATTCAGACCAGTGTTCTCATCCATGAAACATACTCTGTTGTAACGCCTGAAGCATGATCTTCTTTCCAGCATCTCCAATAAAGCAAGAAACATGTGCATGCCCTAAAAAAAAAAACTGTGTTTCTTACCCATATGGACCATATGTAGTTAAACCCTGCTTATGAAACTGTAACAAACCACAGCATCTCTTACATAGATGCTCTTTAGTTTATAGTGAAAAACGTGTTGGTTTTGTGAACTGTGTAAATTCATTTGAGCTGAAAAATCACTGGGTATACCGGAAATGAACTCTTGCTTGTAGGAAGACACAGAGTCTTTGGTTTAACTCAGTTTGTGAAGGGAAATTCATACCAGGGTTCTCATCCATGAAACACACTCTGTTTGAACGCAAAGAGCATGCTCTTCTTTCCAGAGTCTCTAATACAGCAAGAAACATGAGCATGCCCAGAAAAAAAGAACTGTGTTTCCTACTCAAACGGACCATATCGAGTTGAACTCTGCTTATGAAACTGTAACAAACCACAGTATGTCTTACATAGATGCTCTTTAGTTTATAGTGAAAAACGTGTTAGGTTTGTGAACTGTGTAAACTCATTTGAGCCGAAAAAACACTGGGTTTACCGGAAATGAACTCTTGCTTGTAGCAAGACACAGAGCCTTTGGTTTAACTCCATTTGTGAAGGGAAATTCAGACCAGTGTTCTCATCCATGAAACACACTCTGTTTTAACGCAAAGAGCATGCTCTTCTTTCCAGATTCTATAATACAGCAAGAAACATGAGCATGCCCAGAAAAAAAGAACTGTGTTTCCTAATCATACGTACCATATCTAATTGATCTCTGGTTGTGAAACTGTAACAAACCACAGCATCTCTTACATAGATGCTCTTTCGTTAACAGTGAAAAAAGTGTTGGGTTCGTGAAATGTGTAAATTCATTTGAGCCGAAAAATCACTGGGTTTACAGGAAATGAACTCTTGCTTGTAGGAAGACACAGAGCTTTTGGTTTAACTCCGTTTGTGAAGAGAAATTCAGACCAGTTTTCTCATACATGAAACACACTATGTTTTAACGCAAAGAGCATGCTCTTCTTTCCAGCGTCTGCAATATAACAAGAAACATGAGCATGCCCTGAAAAAATGAACTGTGTTTCCTACTCATACGGACCATATCTAGTTCAACTCTGCTTATGAAACTGTAACAAACCACAGCATGTCTTACATAGATGCTCTTTAGTTAATAGTGAAAATCGTGTTTGGTTCGTGAACTGTGTAAATTCATTTGAGCGGAAAAATCACTGGATTTACCGGAAATGAACTCTTTCTGGTAGGAAGACACAGAGCCTTTGGTTTAACTCCGTTTGTGAAGGGAAATTCAGACCAGTGTTCTCATCCATGAAACACTCTCTGTTTTAACGCGAAGAGCATGCTCTTCTGTCCAGAGTCACTAATACAGCAAAAACATGATCATGCCCAGAAAAAAAGAACTGTGTTTCCTAGTTATACAGACAATATCTAGTTAAACTCTACTTATGAAACTGTAACAAACCACAGCATCTCTTACATACATGCTCTTATTTTATAGTGAAAAACGTGTTGGATTCGTGAACTTTGTAAATTCATTTGAGCCGAGAAATCACTGGGATTTCCGGAAATGAACTCGTGCTTGTAGGAAGACACAGAGCCTTTGGTTTAACTCGTTTGTGAAGGAAAATTCAGACCAGTGTTCTCATCCATGAAACACCCTCTGTTTTAACGCAAGAAGCATCCTCTTCTGTCCTGAGTCTGCCATACAACAAGAAATGTGAGCATGTCCAGAAAAAAAGAACTGTGTTTCCTACTCATACCGACCCTATCTAGTTGAACTCTGCTTATGAAACTCTAACAAAACACAGCATGTCTTACATAGATGCTCTTTAGTTAATAGTGAAAATCGTGTTGGGTTCGTGAATTGTGTAAATTCATTTGAGCTGAAAAATCACTGGATTTACCGGAAATGAACTCTTGCTTGTTGGAAGACACAGAGACTTTGGTTTAACTCCGTTTGTGAAGGTAAATTTAGACCAGTGTTCTCATCCATGAAACACACTCTGTTTTAACGAAAGAGCATGCACTTCTTTCCAGAGTCTCTAATACAGCAAGAAACATGAGCATGCCCAGAAAAAAAAACTGTGTTTCCTACACATACGGACCATATCTAGTTGAACTATGCTTATGAAACTGTAACAAACCACAGCATGTCTTACATATATGCTCTTTAGTTAATAGTGAAAAACGTGTTGTGTTCAAGAATTGTGTAAGTTCATTTGAGTCAAAAAACCCCTGGGTTTACCGGATATGAACTCTTGCTTGTAGGAAGACACAGAGCATTTGGTATACACCGTTTGTGAAGGTAAATTCAGACCAGTGTTCTCATCCATGAAAAACACTCTGTTTTAACTCAAAGAGCATGCTCTTCTTTCTAGAGTCTATAATACAGCAAGAAACATGAGCATGCCCTGAAAAATAGAACTGTGTTTCCTAATCATACGGACTATATCTAATTGAACTCTGGTTATGAAACTGTAACAAACCACAGCATCTCTTACCTAGATGCTCTTTTGTTAATAGTGAAAAAAGTGTTGGGTTCGTGAAATGTGTAAATTCATTTGAGCCGAAAAATCACTGGGTTTACCGGAAATGAACTCTTACTTGTAGGAAGACATAGAGCTTTTGGTTTAACTCCGTTTGTGATGCGAAATTCAGACTAGTGTTCTCATCCATGAAACATACTCTGTTGTAACGCCTGAAGCATGGTCTTCTTTCCAGCATCTCCAATAAAGCAAGAAACATGTGCATGCCCTAAAAAAAAAAAACTGTGTTTCTTACCCATATGGACGATATGTAGTTAAACCCTGCTTATGAAACTGTAACAAACCACAGCATTTCTTACATAGATGCTCTTTAGTTTATAGTGAAAAACGTGTTGGGTTTGTGAACTGTGTAAATTCATTTGAGCTGAAAAATCACTGGGTATACCGGAAATGAACTCTTGCTTGTAGGAAGACACAGAGCCTTTGGTTTAACTACGTTTGTGAAGGGAAATTCAGACCAGTGTTCTCATCCATGAAACACACTATGTTTTAACGCAAAGAGCATGCTCTTCTTTCCAGAGTCTCTAATACTGCCAGAAACATGAGCATGCCCCAAAAAAATGAAATGTGTTTCCTACTCATACAGACCATATCGAGTTAAACTCTGCCTATGAATATGTAACAAACCACAGTATGTCTTACATAGATGCTCTTTAGTTTATAGTGAAAAACGTGTTGGATTCATGAACTGTGTAAATTCATTTGAGCCGAAAAACCACTGGGTTTACCGGAAATGAACTCTTTCTGGTAGGAAGACACAGAGCCTTTGGTTTAACTCCGTTTGTGAAGGGAAATTCAGACCAGTGTTCTCATCCATGAAACACTCTCTGTTTTAACGCGAAGAGCATGCTCTTCTGTCCAGAGTCACTAATACAGCAAAAACATGATCATGCCCAGAAAAAAAGAACTGTGTTTCCTAGTTATACAGACAATATCTAGTTAAACTCTACTTATGAAACTGTAACAAACCACAGCATCTCTTACATACATGCTCTTATTTTATAGTGAAAAACGTGTTGGATTCGTGAACTTTGTAAATTCATTTGAGCCGAGAAATCACTGGGATTTCCGGAAATGAACTCGTGCTTGTAGGAAGACACAGAGCCTTTGGTTTAACTCGTTTGTGAAGGAAAATTCAGACCAGTGTTCTCATCCATGAAACACCCTCTGTTTTAACGCAAGAAGCATCCTCTTCTGTCCTGAGTCTGCCATACAACAAGAAATGTGAGCATGTCCAGAAAAAAAGAACTGTGTTTCCTACTCATACCGACCCTATCTAGTTGAACTCTGCTTATGAAACTCTAACAAAACACAGCATGTCTTACATAGATGCTCTTTAGTTAATAGTGAAAATCGTGTTGGGTTCGTGAATTGTGTAAATTCATTTGAGCTGAAAAATCACTGGATTTACCGGAAATGAACTCTTGCTTGTTGGAAGACACAGAGACTTTGGTTTAACTCCGTTTGTGAAGGTAAATTTAGACCAGTGTTCTCATCCATGAAACACACTCTGTTTTAACGAAAGAGCATGCACTTCTTTCCAGAGTCTCTAATACAGCAAGAAACATGAGCATGCCCAGAAAAAAAAACTGTGTTTCCTACACATACGGACCATATCTAGTTGAACTATGCTTATGAAACTGTAACAAACCACAGCATGTCTTACATATATGCTCTTTAGTTAATAGTGAAAAACGTGTTGTGTTCAAGAATTGTGTAAGTTCATTTGAGTCAAAAAACCCCTGGGTTTACCGGATATGAACTCTTGCTTGTAGGAAGACACAGAGCATTTGGTATACACCGTTTGTGAAGGTAAATTCAGACCAGTGTTCTCATCCATGAAAAACACTCTGTTTTAACTCAAAGAGCATGCTCTTCTTTCTAGAGTCTATAATACAGCAAGAAACATGAGCATGCCCTGAAAAAAAGAACTGTGTTTCCTAATCATACGGACTATATCTAATTGAACTCTGGTTATGAAACTGTAACAAACCACAGCATCTCTTACCTAGATGCTCTTTTGTTAATAGTGAAAAAAGTGTTGGGTTCGTGAAATGTGTAAATTCATTTGAGCCGAAAAATCACTGGGTTTACCGGAAATGAACTCTTACTTGTAGGAAGACATAGAGCTTTTGGTTTAACTCCGTTTGTGATGCGAAATTCAGACTAGTGTTCTCATCCATGAAACATACTCTCTTGTAACGCCTGAAGCATGCTCTTCTTTCCAGCATCTCCAATAAAGCAAGAAACATGTGCATGCCCTAAAAAAAAAAACTGTGTTTCTTACCCATATGGACCATATGTAGTTAAACCCTGCTTATGAAACTGTAACAAACCACAGCATTTCTTACATAGATGCTCTTTAGTTTATAGTGAAAAACGTGTTGGGTTTGTGAACTGTGTAAATTCATTTGAGCTGAAAAATCACTGGGTATACCGGTAATGAACTCTTGCTTGTAGGAAGACACAGAGCCTTTGGTTTAACTACGTTTGTGAAGGGAAATTCAGACCAGTGTTCTCATCCATGAAACACACTATGTTTTAACGCAAAGAGCATGCTCTTCTTTCCAGAGTCTCTAATACTGCCAGAAACATGAGCATGCCCCAAAAAAATGAAATGTGTTTCCTACTCAAACAGACCATATCGAGTTAAACTCTGCCTATGAATATGTAACAAACCACAGTATGTCTTACATAGATGCTCTTTAGTTTATAGTGAAAAACGTGTTGGATTCATGAACTGTGTAAATTCATTTGAGCCGAAAAACCACTGGGTTTACCGGAAATGAACTCTTTCTGGTAGGAAGACACAGAGCCTTTGGTTTAACTCCGTTTGTGAAGGGAAATTCAGACCAGTGTTCTCATCCATGAAACATTCTCTGTTTTAACGCGAAGAACATGCTCTTCTTTCCAGAGTCACTAATACAGCAAAAACATGACCATGCCCAGAAAAAAAGAACTGTGTTTCCTAGTTATACAGACAATATCTAGTTAAACTCTACTTATGAAACTGTAACAAACCACAGCATCTCTTACATACATGCTCTTATTTTATAGTGAAAAACGTGTTGGATTCGTGAACTTTGTAAATTCATTTGAGCCAAAAAATCACTGGGATTTCCGGAAATGAACTCGTGCTTGTAGGAAGACACAGAGCCTTTGGTTTAACTCGTTTGTGAAGGAAAATTCAGACCAGTGTTCTCATCCATGAAACACCCTCTGTTTTAACGCAAGAAGCATCCTCTTCTGTCCTGAGTCTGCCATACAACAAGAAATATGAGCATGTCCAGAAAAAAAGAACTGTGTTTCCTACTCATACGGACCATATCTTGTTGAACTCTGCTTATGAAACTGAAACAAACCAAAACATGTCTTACATACATGCTCTTTAGTTAATAGTGACAAACGTGTGGGGTTTATGAACTGTGTAAGTTCATTTGAGCCGAAAAAGCCCTGGGTTTTCGGGAAATGAACTCTTGCTTGTAGGAAGACACAGAGCATTTGGTTTACTCCGTTTGTGAAGGGAAATTCAGACCAGGGTTCTCATCCATGAAAAACACTCTGTTTTAACGCAAAGAGCATGCTCTTCTTTCCAGATTCTATAATACAGCAAGAAACATGAGCATGCCCAGAAAAAAAGAACTGTGTTTCCTAATCATACGGACCATATCTTATTGAACTCTGGTTATGAAACTGTAACAAACCACAGTATCTCTTACATAGATGCTCTTTTGTTAACAGTGAAAAAAGTGTTGGGTTCGTGAAATGTGTAAATTCATTTGAGCCGAAAAATCACTGGGTTTACAGGAAATGAACTCTGGCTTGTAGGAAGACACAGAGCTTTTGGTTTAACTCCGTTTGTGAAGAGAAATTCAGACCAGTTTTCTCATACATGAAACACACTATGTTTTCACGCAAAGAGCATGCTCTTCTTTCCAGCGTCTGCAATATAGCAAGAAACATGAGCATGCCCTGAAAAAATGAACTGTGTTTCCTACTCATACCGACCATAACTAGTTGAACTCTGCTTATGAAACTGTAACAAAACACAGCATGTCTTACATAGATGCTCTTTAGTTAATAGTGAAAATCGTGTTGGCTTCGTGAATTGTGTAAATTCATTTGAGCTGAAAAATCACTGTGTTTACCGTAAATGAACTCTTGCTTGTTGGAAGACACAGAGACTTTGGTATAACTCTGTTTGTGAAGGGAAATTTAGACCAGTGTTCTCATCCATGAAACACACTCTGTTTTAACGAAAGAGCATGCTCTTCTTTCCAGAGTCTCTAATACAGCAAGAAACATGAGCATGCCCAGAAAAAAAGAACTGTGTTTCCTACACATACGGACCATATCTAGTTGAACTATGCTTATGAAACTGTACCAAACCACAGCATGTCTTACATAGATGCTATTTAGTTTATAGTGAAAAACGTGTTGGGTTTGTGAACTGTGTAAATTCATTTGAGCCGAAAAATCACTGGGTTTACCGGAAATAAACTCTTACTTGTAGGAAGACATAGAGCTTTTGGTTTAACTCCGTTTGTCATGCGAAATTCAGACCAGTGTTCTCATCCATGAAACATACTCTGTTGTAATGCCTGAAGCATGATCTTCTTTCCAGCATCTCCAATAAAGCAAGAAACATGTGCATGCCCTAAAAAAAAAAAACTGTGTTTCTTACCCATATGGACCATATGTAGTTAAACCCTGCTTATGAAACTGTAACAAACCACAGCATCTCTTACATAGATGCACTTTAGTTTATAGTGAAAAACGTGTTGGGTTTGTGAACTGTGTAAATTCATTTGAGCTGAAAAATCACTGGGTATACCGGAAATGAACTCTTGCTTGTAGGAAGACACAGAGTCTTTGGTTTAACTACGTTTGTGAAGGGAAATTCATACCAGGGTTCTCATCCATGAAACACACTCTGTTTGAACGCAAAGAGCATGCTCTTCTTTCCAGAGTCTCTAATACAGCAAGAAACATGAGCATGCCCAGAAAAAAAGAACTGTGTTTCCTACACATACGGACCATATCTAGTTGAACTATGCTTATGAAACTGTACCAAACCACAGCATGTCTTACATAGATGCTATTTAGTTTATAGTGAAAAACGTGTTGGGTTTGTGAACTGTGTAAATTCATTTGAGCCGAAAAATCACTGGGTTTACCGGAAATAAACTCTTACTTGTAGGAAGACATAGAGCTTTTGGTTTAACTCCGTTTGTCATGCGAAATTCAGACCAGTGTTCTCATCCATGAAACATACTCTGTTGTAATGCCTGAAGCATGATCTTCTTTCCAGCATCTCCAATAAAGCAAGAAACATGTGCATGCCCTAAAAAAAAAAAACTGTGTTTCTTACCCATATGGACCATATGTAGTTAAACCCTGCTTATGAAACTGTAACAAACCACAGCATCTCTTACATAGATGCACTTTAGTTTATAGTGAAAAACGTGTTGGGTTTGTGAACTGTGTAAATTCATTTGAGCTGAAAAATCACTGGGTATACCGGAAATGAACTCTTGCTTGTAGGAAGACACAGAGTCTTTGGTTTAACTACGTTTGTGAAGGGAAATTCATACCAGGGTTCTCATCCATGAAACACACTCTGTTTGAACGCAAAGAGCATGCTCTTCTTTCCAGAGTCTCTAATACAGCAAGAAACATGAGCATGCCCAGAAAAAAAGAACTGTGTTTCCTACTCAAACGGACCATATCGAGTTGAACTCTGCTTATGAAAATGTAACAAACCACAGTATGTCTTACATAGATGCTCTTTAGTTTATAGTGAAAAACGTGTTAGGTTTGTGAACTGTGTAAACTCATTTGAGCCGAAAAAACACTGGGTTTACCGGAAATGAACTCTTGCTTGTAGCAAGACACAGAGCCTTTGGTTTAACTCCATTTGTGAAGGGAAACTCAGACCAGTGTTCTCATCCATGAAACACCCTCTGTTTTAACGCAAAGAGCATGCTCTTCTTTCCAGATTCTATAATACAGCAAGAAACATGAGCATGCCCAGAAAAAAAGAACTGTGTTTCCTAATCATACGGACCATATCTAATTGAACTCTGGTTATGAAACTGTAACAAACCACAGCATCTCTTACATAGATGCTCTTTCGTTAACAGTGAAAAAAGTGTTGGGTTCGTGAAATGTGTAAATTCATTTGAGCCGAAAAATCTCTGGGTTTACCAGAAATGAACTCTTGCTTGTAGGAAGACACAGAGCTTTTGGTTTAACTCCGTTTGTGAAGGGAAATTCAGACCAGTTTTCTCATACATGAAACACACTATGTTTTAACGCAAAGAGCATGCTCTTCTTTCCAGCGTCTGCAATATAGCAAGAAACATGACCATGCCCTGAAAAAATGACCTGTGTTTCCTACTCATACCGACCATATCTAGTTGAACTCTGCTTATGAAACTCAAACATAACACAGCATGTCTTACATAGATGCTCTTTAGTTAATAGTGAAAATCGTGTTGGGTTCGTGAATTGTGTAAATTCATTTGAGCTGAAAAATCACTGGGTTTACCGGAAATGAACTCTTGCTTGTTGGAAGACACAGAGACTTTGGTTTAACTCCGTTTGTGCAGGGAAATTTAGACCAGTGTTCTCATCCATGAAACACACTCTGTTTTAACGAAAGAGCATGCTCTTCTTTCCAGAGTCTCTAATACAGCAAGAAACATGAGCATGCCCAGAAAAAAAGAACTGTGTTTCCTACACATACGGACCATATCTAGTAGAACTATGCTTATGAAACTGTAACAAACCACAGCAGGTCTTACATAGATGCTCTTTAGTTAATAGTGAAAAACGCGTTGTGTTCAAGAATTGTTTCAGTTCATTTGAGTCAAAAATCCCCTGGGTTTACCGGATATGAACTCTTGCTTGTAGGAAGACACAGAGCATTTGGTATACACCGTTTGTGAAGGCAAATTCAGACCAGTGTTCTCATCCATGAAAAACACTCTGTTTTAACTCAAAGAGCCTGCTCTTCTTTCTAGAGTCTATAATACAGCAAGAAACATGAGCATGCCCTGAAAAAAAGAACTGTGTTTCCTAATCATACGGACCATATCTAATTGAACTCTGGTTATGAAACTGTAACAAACCACAGCATCTCTTACCTAGATGCTCTTTTGTTAATAGTGAAAAAAGTGTTGGGTTCGTGAAATGTGTAAATTCATTTGAGCCGAAAAATCACTGGGTTTACCGGAAATGAACTCTTACTTGTAGGAAGACATAGAGCTTTTGGTTTAACTCCGTTTGTGATGCGAAATTCAGACTAGTGTTCTCATCCATGAAACATACTCTGTTGTAACGCCTGAAGCATGCTCTTCTTTCCAGCATCTCCAATAAAGCAAGAAACATGTGCATGCCCTAAAAAAAAAAACTGTGTTTCTTACCCATATGGACCATATGTAGTTAAACCCTGCTTATGAAACTGTAACAAACCACAGCATTTCTTACATAGATGCTCTTTAGTTTATAGTGAAAAACGTGTTGGGTTTGTGAACTGTGTAAATTCATTTGAGCTGAAAAATCACTGGGTATACCGGAAATGAACTCTTGCTTGTAGGAAGACACAGAGCCTTTGGTTTAAATACGTTTGTGAAGGGAAATTCAGACCAGTGTTCTCATCCATGAAACACACTATGTTTTAACGCAAAGAGCATGCTCTTCTTTCCAGAGTCTCTAATACTGCCAGAAACATGAGCATGCCCCAAAAAAATGAAATGTGTTTCCTACTCAAACAGACCATATCGAGTTAAACTCTGCCTATGAATATGTAACAAACCACAGTATGTCTTACATAGATGCTCTTTAGTTTATAGTGAAAAACGTGTTGGATTCATGAACTGTGTAAATTCATTTGAGCCGAAAAACCACTGGGTTTACCGGAAATGAACTCTTTCTGGTAGGAAGACACAGAGCCTTTGGTTTAACTCCGTTTGTGAAGGGAAATTCAGACCAGTGTTCTCATCCATGAAACATTCTCTGTTTTAACGCGAAGAACATGCTCTTCTTTCCAGAGTCACTAATACAGCAAAAACATGACCATGCCCAGAAAAAAAGAACTGTGTTTCCTAGTTATACAGACAATATCTAGTTAAACTCTACTTATGAAACTGTAACAAACCACAGCATCTCTTACATACATGCTCTTATTTTATAGTGAAAAACGTGTTGGATTCGTGAACTTTGTAAATTCATTTGAGCCAAAAAATCACTGGGATTTCCGGAAATGAACTCGTGCTTGTAGGAAGACACAGAGCCTTTGGTTTAACTCGTTTGTGAAGGAAAATTCAGACCAGTGTTCTCATCCATGAAACACCCTCTGTTTTAACGCAAGAAGCATCCTCTTCTGTCCTGAGTCTGCCATACAACAAGAAATATGAGCATGTCCAGAAAAAAAGAACTGTGTTTCCTACTCATACGGACCATATCTTGTTGAACTCTGCTTATGAAACTGAAACAAACCAAAACATGTCTTACATACATGCTCTTTAGTTAATAGTGACAAACGTGTGGGGTTTATGAACTGTGTAAGTTCATTTGAGCCGAAAAAGCCCTGGGTTTTCGGGAAATGAACTCTTGCTTGTAGGAAGACACAGAGCATTTGGTTTACTCCGTTTGTGAAGGGAAATTCAGACCAGGGTTCTCATCCATGAAAAACACTCTGTTTTAACGCAAAGAGCATGCTCTTCTTTCCAGATTCTATAATACAGCAAGAAACATGAGCATGCCCAGAAAAAAAGAACTGTGTTTCCTAATCATACGGACCATATCTTATTGAACTCTGGTTATGAAACTGTAACAAACCACAGTATCTCTTACATAGATGCTCTTTTGTTAACAGTGAAAAAAGTGTTGGGTTCGTGAAATGTGTAAATTCATTTGAGCCGAAAAATCACTGGGTTTACAGGAAATGAACTCTGGCTTGTAGGAAGACACAGAGCTTTTGGTTTAACTCCGTTTGTGAAGAGAAATTCAGACCAGTTTTCTCATACATGAAACACACTATGTTTTCACGCAAAGAGCATGCTCTTCTTTCCAGCGTCTGCAATATAGCAAGAAACATGAGCATGCCCTGAAAAAATGAACTGTGTTTCCTACTCATACCGACCATAACTAGTTGAACTCTGCTTATGAAACTGTAACAAAACACAGCATGTCTTACATAGATGCTCTTTAGTTAATAGTGAAAATCGTGTTGGCTTCGTGAATTGTGTAAATTCATTTGAGCTGAAAAATCACTGTGTTTACCGTAAATGAACTCTTGCTTGTTGGAAGACACAGAGACTTTGGTATAACTCTGTTTGTGAAGGGAAATTTAGACCAGTGTTCTCATCCATGAAACACACTCTGTTTTAACGAAAGAGCATGCTCTTCTTTCCAGAGTCTCTAATACAGCAAGAAACATGAGCATGCCCAGAAAAAAAGAACTGTGTTTCCTACACATACGGACCATATCTAGTTGAACTATGCTTATGAAACTGTACCAAACCACAGCATGTCTTACATAGATGCTATTTAGTTTATAGTGAAAAACGTGTTGGGTTTGTGAACTGTGTAAATTCATTTGAGCCGAAAAATCACTGGGTTTACCGGAAATAAACTCTTACTTGTAGGAAGACATAGAGCTTTTGGTTTAACTCCGTTTGTCATGCGAAATTCAGACCAGTGTTCTCATCCATGAAACATACTCTGTTGTAATGCCTGAAGCATGATCTTCTTTCCAGCATCTCCAATAAAGCAAGAAACATGTGCATGCCCTAAAAAAAAAAAACTGTGTTTCTTACCCATATGGACCATATGTAGTTAAACCCTGCTTATGAAACTGTAACAAACCACAGCATCTCTTACATAGATGCACTTTAGTTTATAGTGAAAAACGTGTTGGGTTTGTGAACTGTGTAAATTCATTTGAGCTGAAAAATCACTGGGTATACCGGAAATGAACTCTTGCTTGTAGGAAGACACAGAGTCTTTGGTTTAACTACGTTTGTGAAGGGAAATTCATACCAGGGTTCTCATCCATGAAACACACTCTGTTTGAACGCAAAGAGCATGCTCTTCTTTCCAGAGTCTCTAATACAGCAAGAAACATGAGCATGCCCAGAAAAAAAGAACTGTGTTTCCTACACATACGGACCATATCTAGTTGAACTATGCTTATGAAACTGTACCAAACCACAGCATGTCTTACATAGATGCTATTTAGTTTATAGTGAAAAACGTGTTGGGTTTGTGAACTGTGTAAATTCATTTGAGCCGAAAAATCACTGGGTTTACCGGAAATAAACTCTTACTTGTAGGAAGACATAGAGCTTTTGGTTTAACTCCGTTTGTCATGCGAAATTCAGACCAGTGTTCTCATCCATGAAACATACTCTGTTGTAATGCCTGAAGCATGATCTTCTTTCCAGCATCTCCAATAAAGCAAGAAACATGTGCATGCCCTAAAAAAAAAAAAACTGTGTTTCTTACCCATATGGACCATATGTAGTTAAACCCTGCTTATGAAACTGTAACAAACCACAGCATCTCTTACATAGATGCACTTTAGTTTATAGTGAAAAACGTGTTGGGTTTGTGAACTGTGTAAATTCATTTGAGCTGAAAAATCACTGGGTATACCGGAAATGAACTCTTGCTTGTAGGAAGACACAGAGTCTTTGGTTTAACTACGTTTGTGAAGGGAAATTCATACCAGGGTTCTCATCCATGAAACACACTCTGTTTGAACGCAAAGAGCATGCTCTTCTTTCCAGAGTCTCTAATACAGCAAGAAACATGAGCATGCCCAGAAAAAAAGAACTGTGTTTCCTACTCAAACGGACCATATCGAGTTGAACTCTGCTTATGAAAATGTAACAAACCACAGTATGTCTTACATAGATGCTCTTTAGTTTATAGTGAAAAACGTGTTAGGTTTGTGAACTGTGTAAACTCATTTGAGCCGAAAAAACACTGGGTTTACCGGAAATGAACTCTTGCTTGTAGCAAGACACAGAGCCTTTGGTTTAACTCCATTTGTGAAGGGAAATTCAGACCAGTGTTCTCATCCATGAAACACCCTCTGTTTTAACGCAAAGAGCATGCTCTTCTTTCCAGATTCTATAATACAGCAAGAAACATGAGCATGCCCAGAAAAAAAGAACTGTGTTTCCTAATCATACGGACCATATCTAATTGAACTCTGGTTATGAAACTGTAACAAACCACAGCATCTCTTACATAGATGCTCTTTCGTTAACAGTGAAAAAAGTGTTGGGTTCGTGAAATGTGTAAATTCATTTGAGCCGAAAAATCTCTGGGTTTACCAGAAATGAACTCTTGCTTGTAGGAAGACACAGAGCTTTTGGTTTAACTCCGTTTGTGAAGGGAAATTCAGACCAGTTTTCTCATACATGAAACACACTATGTTTTAACGCAAAGAGCATGCTCTTCTTTCCAGCGTCTGCAATATAGCAAGAAACATGACCATGCCCTGAAAAAATGACCTGTGTTTCCTACTCATACCGACCATATCTAGTTGAACTCTGCTTATGAAACTCAAACATAACACAGCATGTCTTACATAGATGCTCTTTAGTTAATAGTGAAAATCGTGTTGGGTTCGTGAATTGTGTAAATTCATTTGAGCTGAAAAATCACTGGGTTTACCGGAAATGAACTCTTGCTTGTTGGAAGACACAGAGACTTTGGTTTAACTCCGTTTGTGCAGGGAAATTTAGACCAGTGTTCTCATCCATGAAACACACTCTGTTTTAACGAAAGAGCATGCTCTTCTTTCCAGAGTCTCTAATACAGCAAGAAACATGAGCATGCCCAGAAAAAAAGAACTGTGTTTCCTACACATACGGACCATATCTAGTAGAACTATGCTTATGAAACTGTAACAAACCACAGCAGGTCTTACATAGATGCTCTTTAGTTAATAGTGAAAAACGCGTTGTGTTCAAGAATTGTTTAAGTTCATTTGAGTCAAAAATCCCCTGGGTTTACCGGATATGAACTCTTGCTTGTAGGAAGACACAGAGCATTTGGTATACACCGTTTGTGAAGGCAAATTCAGACCAGTGTTCTCATCCATGAAAAACACTCTGTTTTAACTCAAAGAGCCTGCTCTTCTTTCTAGAGTCTATAATACAGCAAGAAACATGAGCATGCCCTGAAAAAAAGAACTGTGTTTCCTAATCATACGGACCATATCTAATTGAACTCTGGTTATGAAACTGTAACAAACCACAGTATCTCTTACATAGATGCTCTTTTGTTAACAGTGAAAAAAGTGTTGGGTTCGTGAAATGTGTAAATTCATTTGAGCCGAAAAATCACTGGGTTTACAGGAAATGAACTCTGGCTTGTAGGAAGACACAGAGCTTTTGGTTTAACTCCGTTTGTGAAGAGAAATTCAGACCAGTTTTCTCATACATGAAACACACTATGTTTTCACGCAAAGAGCATGCTCTTCTTTCCAGCGTCTGCAATATAGCAAGAAACATGAGCATGCCCTGAAAAAATGAACTGTGTTTCCTACTCATACCGACCATAACTAGTTGAACTCTGCTTATGAAACTGTAACAAAACACAGCATGTCTTACATAGATGCTCTTTAGTTAATAGTGAAAATCGTGTTGGCTTCGTGAATTGTGTAAATTCATTTGAGCTGAAAAATCACTGTGTTTACCGTAAATGAACTCTTGCTTGTTGGAAGACACAGAGACTTTGGTATAACTCTGTTTGTGAAGGGAAATTTAGACCAGTGTTCTCATCCATGAAACACACTCTGTTTTAACGAAAGAGCATGCTCTTCTTTCCAGAGTCTCTAATACAGCAAGAAACATGAGCATGCCCAGAAAAAAAGAACTGTGTTTCCTACACATACGGACCATATCTAGTTGAACTATGCTTATGAAACTGTACCAAACCACAGCATGTCTTACATAGATGCTATTTAGTTTATAGTGAAAAACGTGTTGGGTTTGTGAACTGTGTAAATTCATTTGAGCCGAAAAATCACTGGGTTTACCGGAAATAAACTCTTACTTGTAGGAAGACATAGAGCTTTTGGTTTAACTCCGTTTGTCATGCGAAATTCAGACCAGTGTTCTCATCCATGAAACATACTCTGTTGTAATGCCTGAAGCATGATCTTCTTTCCAGCATCTCCAATAAAGCAAGAAACATGTGCATGCCCTAAAAAAAAAAAACTGTGTTTCTTACCCATATGGACCATATGTAGTTAAACCCTGCTTATGAAACTGTAACAAACCACAGCATCTCTTACATAGATGCACTTTAGTTTATAGTGAAAAACGTGTTGGGTTTGTGAACTGTGTAAATTCATTTGAGCTGAAAAATCACTGGGTATACCGGAAATGAACTCTTGCTTGTAGGAAGACACAGAGTCTTTGGTTTAACTACGTTTGTGAAGGGAAATTCATACCAGGGTTCTCATCCATGAAACACACTCTGTTTGAACGCAAAGAGCATGCTCTTCTTTCCAGAGTCTCTAATACAGCAAGAAACATGAGCATGCCCAGAAAAAAAGAACTGTGTTTCCTACACATACGGACCATATCTAGTTGAACTATGCTTATGAAACTGTACCAAACCACAGCATGTCTTACATAGATGCTATTTAGTTTATAGTGAAAAACGTGTTGGGTTTGTGAACTGTGTAAATTCATTTGAGCCGAAAAATCACTGGGTTTACCGGAAATAAACTCTTACTTGTAGGAAGACATAGAGCTTTTGGTTTAACTCCGTTTGTCATGCGAAATTCAGACCAGTGTTCTCATCCATGAAACATACTCTGTTGTAATGCCTGAAGCATGATCTTCTTTCCAGCATCTCCAATAAAGCAAGAAACATGTGCATGCCCTAAAAAAAAAAAACTGTGTTTCTTACCCATATGGACCATATGTAGTTAAACCCTGCTTATGAAACTGTAACAAACCACAGCATCTCTTACATAGATGCACTTTAGTTTATAGTGAAAAACGTGTTGGGTTTGTGAACTGTGTAAATTCATTTGAGCTGAAAAATCACTGGGTATACCGGAAATGAACTCTTGCTTGTAGGAAGACACAGAGTCTTTGGTTTAACTACGTTTGTGAAGGGAAATTCATACCAGGGTTCTCATCCATGAAACACACTCTGTTTGAACGCAAAGAGCATGCTCTTCTTTCCAGAGTCTCTAATACAGCAAGAAACATGAGCATGCCCAGAAAAAAAGAACTGTGTTTCCTACTCAAACGGACCATATCGAGTTGAACTCTGCTTATGAAAATGTAACAAACCACAGTATGTCTTACATAGATGCTCTTTAGTTTATAGTGAAAAACGTGTTAGGTTTGTGAACTGTGTAAACTCATTTGAGCCGAAAAAACACTGGGTTTACCGGAAATGAACTCTTGCTTGTAGCAAGACACAGAGCCTTTGGTTTAACTCCATTTGTGAAGGGAAATTCAGACCAGTGTTCTCATCCATGAAACACCCTCTGTTTTAACGCAAAGAGCATGCTCTTCTTTCCAGATTCTATAATACAGCAAGAAACATGAGCATGCCCAGAAAAAAAGAACTGTGTTTCCTAATCATACGGACCATATCTAATTGAACTCTGGTTATGAAACTGTAACAAACCACAGCATCTCTTACATAGATGCTCTTTCGTTAACAGTGAAAAAAGTGTTGGGTTCGTGAAATGTGTAAATTCATTTGAGCCGAAAAATCTCTGGGTTTACCAGAAATGAACTCTTGCTTGTAGGAAGACACAGAGCTTTTGGTTTAACTCCGTTTGTGAAGGGAAATTCAGACCAGTTTTCTCATACATGAAACACACTATGTTTTAACGCAAAGAGCATGCTCTTCTTTCCAGCGTCTGCAATATAGCAAGAAACATGACCATGCCCTGAAAAAATGACCTGTGTTTCCTACTCATACCGACCATATCTAGTTGAACTCTGCTTATGAAACTCAAACATAACACAGCATGTCTTACATAGATGCTCTTTAGTTAATAGTGAAAATCGTGTTGGGTTCGTGAATTGTGTAAATTCATTTGAGCTGAAAAATCACTGGGTTTACCGGAAATGAACTCTTGCTTGTTGGAAGACACAGAGACTTTGGTTTAACTCCGTTTGTGCAGGGAAATTTAGACCAGTGTTCTCATCCATGAAACACACTCTGTTTTAACGAAAGAGCATGCTCTTCTTTCCAGAGTCTCTAATACAGCAAGAAACATGAGCATGCCCAGAAAAAAAGAACTGTGTTTCCTACACATACGGACCATATCTAGTAGAACTATGCTTATGAAACTGTAACAAACCACAGCAGGTCTTACATAGATGCTCTTTAGTTAATAGTGAAAAACGCGTTGTGTTCAAGAATTGTTTAAGTTCATTTGAGTCAAAAATCCCCTGGGTTTACCGGATATGAACTCTTGCTTGTAGGAAGACACAGAGCATTTGGTATACACCGTTTGTGAAGGCAAATTCAGACCAGTGTTCTCATCCATGAAAAACACTCTGTTTTAACTCAAAGAGCCTGCTCTTCTTTCTAGAGTCTATAATACAGCAAGAAACATGAGCATGCCCTGAAAAAAAGAACTGTGTTTCCTAATCATACGGACCATATCTAATTGAACTCTGGTTATGAAACTGTAACAAACCACAGCATCTCTTACCTAGATGCTCTTTTGTTAATAGTGAAAAAAGTGTTGGGTTCGTGAAATGTGTAAATTCATTTGAGCCGAAAAATCACTGGGTTTACCGGAAATGAACTCTTACTTGTAGGAAGACATAGAGCTTTTGGTTTAACTCCGTTTGTGATGCGAAATTCAGACTAGTGTTCTCATCCATGAAACATACTCTGTTGTAACGCCTGAAGCATGCTCTTCTTTCCAGCATCTCCAATAAAGCAAGAAACATGTGCATGCCCTAAAAAAAAAAACTGTGTTTCTTACCCATATGGACCATATGTAGTTAAACCCTGCTTATGAAACTGTAACAAACCACAGCATTTCTTACATAGATGCTCTTTAGTTTATAGTGAAAAACGTGTTGGGTTTGTGAACTGTGTAAATTCATTTGAGCTGAAAAATCACTGGGTATACCGGAAATGAACTCTTGCTTGTAGGAAGACACAGAGCCTTTGGTTTAAATACGTTTGTGAAGGGAAATTCAGACCAGTGTTCTCATCCATGAAACACACTATGTTTTAACGCAAAGAGCATGCTCTTCTTTCCAGAGTCTCTAATACTGCCAGAAACATGAGCATGCCCCAAAAAAATGAAATGTGTTTCCTACTCAAACAGACCATATCGAGTTAAACTCTGCCTATGAATATGTAACAAACCACAGTATGTCTTACATAGATGCTCTTTAGTTTATAGTGAAAAACGTGTTGGATTCATGAACTGTGTAAATTCATTTGAGCCGAAAAACCACTGGGTTTACCGGAAATGAACTCTTTCTGGTAGGAAGACACAGAGCCTTTGGTTTAACTCCGTTTGTGAAGGGAAATTCAGACCAGTGTTCTCATCCATGAAACATTCTCTGTTTTAACGCGAAGAACATGCTCTTCTTTCCAGAGTCACTAATACAGCAAAAACATGACCATGCCCAGAAAAAAAGAACTGTGTTTCCTAGTTATACAGACAATATCTAGTTAAACTCTACTTATGAAACTGTAACAAACCACAGCATCTCTTACATACATGCTCTTATTTTATAGTGAAAAACGTGTTGGATTCGTGAACTTTGTAAATTCATTTGAGCCAAAAAATCACTGGGATTTCCGGAAATGAACTCGTGCTTGTAGGAAGACACAGAGCCTTTGGTTTAACTCGTTTGTGAAGGAAAATTCAGACCAGTGTTCTCATCCATGAAACACCCTCTGTTTTAACGCAAGAAGCATCCTCTTCTGTCCTGAGTCTGCCATACAACAAGAAATATGAGCATGTCCAGAAAAAAAGAACTGTGTTTCCTACTCATACGGACCATATCTTGTTGAACTCTGCTTATGAAACTGAAACAAACCAAAACATGTCTTACATACATGCTCTTTAGTTAATAGTGACAAACGTGTGGGGTTTATGAACTGTGTAAGTTCATTTGAGCCGAAAAAGCCCTGGGTTTTCGGGAAATGAACTCTTGCTTGTAGGAAGACACAGAGCATTTGGTTTACTCCGTTTGTGAAGGGAAATTCAGACCAGGGTTCTCATCCATGAAAAACACTCTGTTTTAACGCAAAGAGCATGCTCTTCTTTCCAGATTCTATAATACAGCAAGAAACATGAGCATGCCCAGAAAAAAAGAACTGTGTTTCCTAATCATACGGACCATATCTTATTGAACTCTGGTTATGAAACTGTAACAAACCACAGTATCTCTTACATAGATGCTCTTTTGTTAACAGTGAAAAAAGTGTTGGGTTCGTGAAATGTGTAAATTCATTTGAGCCGAAAAATCACTGGGTTTACAGGAAATGAACTCTGGCTTGTAGGAAGACACAGAGCTTTTGGTTTAACTCCGTTTGTGAAGAGAAATTCAGACCAGTTTTCTCATACATGAAACACACTATGTTTTCACGCAAAGAGCATGCTCTTCTTTCCAGCGTCTGCAATATAGCAAGAAACATGAGCATGCCCTGAAAAAATGAACTGTGTTTCCTACTCATACCGACCATAACTAGTTGAACTCTGCTTATGAAACTGTAACAAAACACAGCATGTCTTACATAGATGCTCTTTAGTTAATAGTGAAAATCGTGTTGGCTTCGTGAATTGTGTAAATTCATTTGAGCTGAAAAATCACTGTGTTTACCGTAAATGAACTCTTGCTTGTTGGAAGACACAGAGACTTTGGTATAACTCTGTTTGTGAAGGGAAATTTAGACCAGTGTTCTCATCCATGAAACACACTCTGTTTTAACGAAAGAGCATGCTCTTCTTTCCAGAGTCTCTAATACAGCAAGAAACATGAGCATGCCCAGAAAAAAAGAACTGTGTTTCCTACACATACGGACCATATCTAGTTGAACTATGCTTATGAAACTGTACCAAACCACAGCATGTCTTACATAGATGCTATTTAGTTTATAGTGAAAAACGTGTTGGGTTTGTGAACTGTGTAAATTCATTTGAGCCGAAAAATCACTGGGTTTACCGGAAATAAACTCTTACTTGTAGGAAGACATAGAGCTTTTGGTTTAACTCCGTTTGTCATGCGAAATTCAGACCAGTGTTCTCATCCATGAAACATACTCTGTTGTAATGCCTGAAGCATGATCTTCTTTCCAGCATCTCCAATAAAGCAAGAAACATGTGCATGCCCTAAAAAAAAAAAACTGTGTTTCTTACCCATATGGACCATATGTAGTTAAACCCTGCTTATGAAACTGTAACAAACCACAGCATCTCTTACATAGATGCACTTTAGTTTATAGTGAAAAACGTGTTGGGTTTGTGAACTGTGTAAATTCATTTGAGCTGAAAAATCACTGGGTATACCGGAAATGAACTCTTGCTTGTAGGAAGACACAGAGTCTTTGGTTTAACTACGTTTGTGAAGGGAAATTCATACCAGGGTTCTCATCCATGAAACACACTCTGTTTGAACGCAAAGAGCATGCTCTTCTTTCCAGAGTCTCTAATACAGCAAGAAACATGAGCATGCCCAGAAAAAAAGAACTGTGTTTCCTACACATACGGACCATATCTAGTTGAACTATGCTTATGAAACTGTACCAAACCACAGCATGTCTTACATAGATGCTATTTAGTTTATAGTGAAAAACGTGTTGGGTTTGTGAACTGTGTAAATTCATTTGAGCCGAAAAATCACTGGGTTTACCGGAAATAAACTCTTACTTGTAGGAAGACATAGAGCTTTTGGTTTAACTCCGTTTGTCATGCGAAATTCAGACCAGTGTTCTCATCCATGAAACATACTCTGTTGTAATGCCTGAAGCATGATCTTCTTTCCAGCATCTCCAATAAAGCAAGAAACATGTGCATGCCCTAAAAAAAAAAAAACTGTGTTTCTTACCCATATGGACCATATGTAGTTAAACCCTGCTTATGAAACTGTAACAAACCACAGCATCTCTTACATAGATGCACTTTAGTTTATAGTGAAAAACGTGTTGGGTTTGTGAACTGTGTAAATTCATTTGAGCTGAAAAATCACTGGGTATACCGGAAATGAACTCTTGCTTGTAGGAAGACACAGAGTCTTTGGTTTAACTACGTTTGTGAAGGGAAATTCATACCAGGGTTCTCATCCATGAAACACACTCTGTTTGAACGCAAAGAGCATGCTCTTCTTTCCAGAGTCTCTAATACAGCAAGAAACATGAGCATGCCCAGAAAAAAAGAACTGTGTTTCCTACTCAAACGGACCATATCGAGTTGAACTCTGCTTATGAAAATGTAACAAACCACAGTATGTCTTACATAGATGCTCTTTAGTTTATAGTGAAAAACGTGTTAGGTTTGTGAACTGTGTAAACTCATTTGAGCCGAAAAAACACTGGGTTTACCGGAAATGAACTCTTGCTTGTAGCAAGACACAGAGCCTTTGGTTTAACTCCATTTGTGAAGGGAAATTCAGACCAGTGTTCTCATCCATGAAACACCCTCTGTTTTAACGCAAAGAGCATGCTCTTCTTTCCAGATTCTATAATACAGCAAGAAACATGAGCATGCCCAGAAAAAAAGAACTGTGTTTCCTAATCATACGGACCATATCTAATTGAACTCTGGTTATGAAACTGTAACAAACCACAGCATCTCTTACATAGATGCTCTTTCGTTAACAGTGAAAAAAGTGTTGGGTTCGTGAAATGTGTAAATTCATTTGAGCCGAAAAATCTCTGGGTTTACCAGAAATGAACTCTTGCTTGTAGGAAGACACAGAGCTTTTGGTTTAACTCCGTTTGTGAAGGGAAATTCAGACCAGTTTTCTCATACATGAAACACACTATGTTTTAACGCAAAGAGCATGCTCTTCTTTCCAGCGTCTGCAATATAGCAAGAAACATGACCATGCCCTGAAAAAATGACCTGTGTTTCCTACTCATACCGACCATATCTAGTTGAACTCTGCTTATGAAACTCAAACATAACACAGCATGTCTTACATAGATGCTCTTTAGTTAATAGTGAAAATCGTGTTGGGTTCGTGAATTGTGTAAATTCATTTGAGCTGAAAAATCACTGGGTTTACCGGAAATGAACTCTTGCTTGTTGGAAGACACAGAGACTTTGGTTTAACTCCGTTTGTGCAGGGAAATTTAGACCAGTGTTCTCATCCATGAAACACACTCTGTTTTAACGAAAGAGCATGCTCTTCTTTCCAGAGTCTCTAATACAGCAAGAAACATGAGCATGCCCAGAAAAAAAGAACTGTGTTTCCTACACATACGGACCATATCTAGTAGAACTATGCTTATGAAACTGTAACAAACCACAGCAGGTCTTACATAGATGCTCTTTAGTTAATAGTGAAAAACGCGTTGTGTTCAAGAATTGTTTAAGTTCATTTGAGTCAAAAATCCCCTGGGTTTACCGGATATGAACTCTTGCTTGTAGGAAGACACAGAGCATTTGGTATACACCGTTTGTGAAGGCAAATTCAGACCAGTGTTCTCATCCATGAAAAACACTCTGTTTTAACTCAAAGAGCCTGCTCTTCTTTCTAGAGTCTATAATACAGCAAGAAACATGAGCATGCCCTGAAAAAAAGAACTGTGTTTCCTAATCATACGGACCATATCTAATTGAACTCTGGTTATGAAACTGTAACAAACCACAGCATCTCTTACCTAGATGCTCTTTTGTTAATAGTGAAAAAAGTGTTGGGTTCGTGAAATGTGTAAATTCATTTGAGCCGAAAAATCACTGGGTTTACCGGAAATGAACTCTTACTTGTAGGAAGACATAGAGCTTTTGGTTTAACTCCGTTTGTGATGCGAAATTCAGACTAGTGTTCTCATCCATGAAACATACTCTGTTGTAACGCCTGAAGCATGCTCTTCTTTCCAGCATCTCCAATAAAGCAAGAAACATGTGCATGCCCTAAAAAAAAAAACTGTGTTTCTTACCCATATGGACCATATGTAGTTAAACCCTGCTTATGAAACTGTAACAAACCACAGCATTTCTTACATAGATGCTCTTTAGTTTATAGTGAAAAACGTGTTGGGTTTGTGAACTGTGTAAATTCATTTGAGCTGAAAAATCACTGGGTATACCGGAAATGAACTCTTGCTTGTAGGAAGACACAGAGCCTTTGGTTTAACTACGTTTGTGAAGGGAAATTCAGACCAGTGTTCTCATCCATGAAACACACTATGTTTTAACGCAAAGAGCATGCTCTTCTTTCCAGAGTCTCTAATACTGCCAGAAACATGAGCATGCCCCAAAAAAATGAAATGTGTTTCCTACTCAAACAGACCATATCGAGTTAAACTCTGCCTATGAATATGTAACAAACCACAGTATGTCTTACATAGATGCTCTTTAGTTTATAGTGAAAAACGTGTTGGATTCATGAACTGTGTAAATTCATTTGAGCCGAAAAACCACTGGGTTTACCGGAAATGAACTCTTTCTGGTAGGAAGACACAGAGCCTTTGGTTTAACTCCGTTTGTGAAGGGAAATTCAGACCAGTGTTCTCATCCATGAAACATTCTCTGTTTTAACGCGAAGAACATGCTCTTCTTTCCAGAGTCACTAATACAGCAAAAACATGACCATGCCCAGAAAAAAAGAACTGTGTTTCCTAGTTATACAGACAATATCTAGTTAAACTCTACTTATGAAACTGTAACAAACCACAGCATCTCTTACATACATGCTCTTATTTTATAGTGAAAAACGTGTTGGATTCGTGAACTTTGTAAATTCATTTGAGCCAAAAAATCACTGGGATTTCCGGAAATGAACTCGTGCTTGTAGGAAGACACAGAGCCTTTGGTTTAACTCGTTTGTGAAGGAAAATTCAGACCAGTGTTCTCATCCATGAAACACCCTCTGTTTTAACGCAAGAAGCATCCTCTTCTGTCCTGAGTCTGCCATACAACAAGAAATATGAGCATGTCCAGAAAAAAAGAACTGTGTTTCCTACTCATACGGACCATATCTTGTTGAACTCTGCTTATGAAACTGAAACAAACCAAAACATGTCTTACATACATGCTCTTTAGTTAATAGTGACAAACGTGTGGGGTTTATGAACTGTGTAAGTTCATTTGAGCCGAAAAAGCCCTGGGTTTTCGGGAAATGAACTCTTGCTTGTAGGAAGACACAGAGCATTTGGTTTACTCCGTTTGTGAAGGGAAATTCAGACCAGGGTTCTCATCCATGAAAAACACTCTGTTTTAACGCAAAGAGCATGCTCTTCTTTCCAGATTCTATAATACAGCAAGAAACATGAGCATGCCCAGGAAAAAAGAACTGTGTTTCCTAATCATACGGACCATATCTTATTGAACTCTGGTTATGAAACTGTAACAAACCACAGTATCTCTTACATAGATGCTCTTTTGTTAACAGTGAAAAAAGTGTTGGGTTCGTGAAATGTGTAAATTCATTTGAGCCGAAAAATCACTGGGTTTACAGGAAATGAACTCTGGCTTGTAGGAAGACACAGAGCTTTTGGTTTAACTCCGTTTGTGAAGAGAAATTCAGACCAGTTTTCTCATACATGAAACACACTATGTTTTCACGCAAAGAGCATGCTCTTCTTTCCAGCGTCTGCAATATAGCAAGAAACATGAGCATGCCCTGAAAAAATGAACTGTGTTTCCTACTCATACCGACCATAACTAGTTGAACTCTGCTTATGAAACTGTAACAAAACACAGCATGTCTTACATAGATGCTCTTTAGTTAATAGTGAAAATCGTGTTGGCTTCGTGAATTGTGTAAATTCATTTGAGCTGAAAAATCACTGTGTTTACCGTAAATGAACTCTTGCTTGTTGGAAGACACAGAGACTTTGGTATAACTCTGTTTGTGAAGGGAAATTTAGACCAGTGTTCTCATCCATGAAACACACTCTGTTTTAACGAAAGAGCATGCTCTTCTTTCCAGAGTCTCTAATACAGCAAGAAACATGAGCATGCCCAGAAAAAAAGAACTGTGTTTCCTACACATACGGACCATATCTAGTTGAACTATGCTTATGAAACTGTACCAAACCACAGCATGTCTTACATAGATGCTATTTAGTTTATAGTGAAAATCGTGTTGGGTTTGTGAACTGTGTAAATTCATTTGAGCCGAAAAATCACTGGGTTTACCGGAAATGAACTCTTACTTGTAGGAAGACATAGAGCTTTTGGTTTAACTCCGTTTGTCATGCGAAATTCAGACCAGTGTTCTCATCCATGAAACATACTCTGTTGTAATGCCTGAAGCATGATCTTCTTTCCAGCATCTCCAATAAAGCAAGAAACATGTGCATGCCCTAAAAAAAAAAACTGTGTTTCTTACCCATATGGACCATATGTAGTTAAACCCAGCTTATGAAACTGTAACAAACCACAGCATCTCTTACATAGATGCACTTTAGTTTATAGTGAAAAACGTGTTGGGTTTGTGAACTGTGTAAATTCATTTGAGCTGAAAAATCACTGGGTATACCGGAAATGAACTCTTGCTTGTAGGAAGACACAGAGTCTTTGGTTTAACTACGTTTGTGAAGGGAAATTCATACCAGGGTTCTCATCCATGAAACACACTCTGTTTGAACGCAAAGAGCATGCTCTTCTTTCCAGAGTCTCTTATACAGCAAGAAACATGAGCATGCCCAGAAAAAAAGAACTGTGTTTCCTACTCAAACGGACCATATCGAGTTGAACTCTGCTTATGAAACTGTAACAAACCACAGTATGTCTTACATAGATGCTCTTTAGTTTATAGTGAAAAACGTGTTAGGTTTGTGAACTGTGTAAACTCATTTGAGCCGAAAAAACACTGGGTTTACCGGAAATGAACTCTTGCTTGTAGCAAGACACAGAGCCTTTGGTTTAACTCCATTTGTGAAGGGAAATTCAGACCAGTGTTCTCATCCATGAAACACCCTCTGTTTTAACGCAAAGAGCATGCTCTTCTTTCCAGATTCTATAATACAGCAAGAAACATGAGCATGCCCAGAAAAAAAGAACTGTGTTTCCTAATCATACGGACCATATCTAATTGAACTCTGGTTATGAAACTGTAACAAACCACAGCATCTCTTACATAGATGCTCTTTCGTTAACAGTGAAAAAAGTGTTGGGTTCGTGAAATGTGTAAATTCATTTGAGCCGAAAAATCTCTGGGTTTACCAGAAATGAACTCTTGCTTGTAGGAAGACACAGAGCTTTTGGTTTAACTCCGTTTGTGAAGGGAAATTCAGACCAGTTTTCTCATACATGAAACACACTATGTTTTAACGCAAAGAGCATGCTCTTCTTTCCAGCGTCTGCAATATAGCAAGAAACATGACCATGCCCTGAAAAAATGAACTGTGTTTCCTACTCATACCAACCATATCTAGTTGAACTCTGCTTATGAAACTCTAACATAACACAGCATGTCTTACATAGATGCTCTTTAGTTAATAGTTAAAATCATGTTGGGTTCGTGAATTGTGTAAATTCATTTGAGCTGAAAAATCACTGGGTTTACCGGAAATGAACTCTTGCTTGTTGGAAGACACAGAGACTTTGGTTTAACTCCGTTTGTGCAGGGAAATTTAGACCAGTGTTCTCATCCATGAAACACACTCTGTTTTAACGAAAGAGCATGCTCTTCTTTCCAGAGTCTCTAATACAGCAAGAAACATGAGCATGCCCAGAAAAAAAGAACTGTGTTTCCTACACATACGGACCATATCTAGTAGAACTATGCTTATGAAACTGTAACAAACCACAGCAGGTCTTACATAGATGCTCTTTAGTTAATAGTGAAAAACGCGTTGTGTTCAAGAATTGTTTAAGTTCATTTGAGTCAAAAATCCCCTGGGTTTACCGGATATGAACTCTTGCTTGTAGGAAGACACAGAGCATTTGGTATACACCGTTTGTGAAGGCAAATTCAGACCAGTGTTCTCATCCATGAAAAACACTCTGTTTTAACTCAAAGAGCCTGCTCTTCTTTCTAGAGTCTATAATACAGCAAGAAACATGAGCATGCCCTGAAAAAAAGAACTGTGTTTCCTAATCATACGGACCATATCTAATTGAACTCTGGTTATGAAACTGTAACAAACCACAGCATCTCTTACATAGATGCTCTTTCGTTAACAGTGAAAAATGTGTTGCGTTCGTGAAATGTGTAAATTCATTTGAGCTGAAAAATCACTGGGTTTACTGGAAATGAACTCTTACTTGTAGGAAGACAGAGCTTTTGGTTTAACTCCGTTTGTGATGCGAAATTCAGACCAGTGTTCTCATCCATGAAACATACTCTGTTGTAACGCCTGAAGCATGCTCTTCTTTCCAGCATCTCCAATAAAGCAAGAAACATGTGCATGCCCTAAAAAAAAAAACTGTGTTTCTTACCCATATGGACCATATGTAGTTAAACCCTGCTTATGAAACTGTAACAAACCACAGCATTTCTTACATAGATGCTCTTTAGTTTATAGTGAAAAACGTGTTGGGTTTGTGAACTGTGTAAATTCATTTGAGCTGTAAAATCACTGGGTATACCGGAAATGAACTCTTGCTTGTAGGAAGACACAGAGCCTTTGGTTTAACTACGTTTGTGAAGGGAAATTCAGACCAGTGTTCTCATCCATGAAACACACTATGTTTTAACGCAAAGAGCATGCTCTTCTTTCCAGAGTCTCTAATAATGCCAGAAAACTGAGCATGCCCAAAAAAAATGAAATGTGTTTCCTACTCATACAGACCATATCGAGTTAAACTCTGCCTATGAATATGTAACAAACCACAGTATGTCTTACATAGATGCTCTTTAGTTTATAGTGAAAAACGTGTTGGATTCATGAACTGTGTAAATTCATTTGAGCCGAAAAACCACTGGGATTACCGGAAATGAACTCTTTCTGGTAGGAAGACACAGAGCCTTTGGTTTAACTCCGTTTGTGAAGGGAAATTCAGACCAGTGTTCTCATCCATGAAACACTCTCTGTTTTAACGCGAAGAACATGCTCTTCTTTCCAGAGTCACTAATACAGCAAAAACATGACCATGCCCAGAAAAAAAGAACTGTGTTTCCTAGTTATACAGACAATATCTAGTTAAACTCTACTTATGAAACTGTAACAAACCACAGCATCTCTTACATACATGCTCTTATTTTATAGTGAAAAACGTGTTGGATTCGTGAACTTTGTAAATTCATTTGAGCCAAAAAATCACTGGGATTTCCGGAAATGAACTCGTGCTTGTAGGAAGACACAGAGCCTTTGGTTTAACTCGTTTGTGAAGGAAAATTCAGACCAGTGTTCTCATCCATGAAACACCCTCTGTTTTAATGCAAGAAGCATCCTCTTCTGTCCTGAGTCTGCCATACAACAAGAAATATGAGCATATCCAGAAAAAAAGAACTGTGTTTCCTACTCATACGGACCATATCTTGTTGAACTCTGCTTATGAAACTGAAACAAACCAAAACATGTCTTACATACATGCTCTTTAGTTAATAGTGACAAACGTGTGGGGTTTATGAACTGTGTAAGTTCATTTGAGCCGAAAAAGCCCTGGGTTTTCCGGAAATGAACTCTTGCTTGTAGGAAGACACAGAGCATTTGGTTTACTCCGTTTGTGAAGGGAAATTCAGACCAGGGTTCTCATCCATGAAAAACACTCTGTTTTAACGCAAAGAGCATGCTCTTCTTTCCAGATTCTATAATACAGCAAGAAACATGAGCATGCCCAGAAAAAAAGAACTGTGTTTCCTAATCATATGGACCATATCTAATTGAACTCTGGTTATGAAACTGTAACAAACCACAGCATCTCTTACATAGATGCTCTTTCGTTAACAGTGAAAAAAGTGTTGGGTTCGTGAAATGTGTAAATTCATTTGAGCCGAAAAATCTCTGGGTTTACCAGAAATGAACTCTTGCTTGTAGGAAGACACAGAGCTTTTGGTTTAACTCCGTTTGTGAAGGGAAATTCAGACCAGTTTTCTCATACATGAAACACACTATGTTTTAACGCAAAGAGCATGCTCTTCTTTCCAGCGTCTGCAATATAGCAAGAAACATGACCATGCCCTGAAAAAATGAACTGTGTTTCCTACTCATACCAACCATATCTAGTTGAACTCTGCTTATGAAACTCTAACATAACACAGCATGTCTTACATAGATGCTCTTTAGTTAATAGTTAAAATCATGTTGGGTTCGTGAATTGTGTAAATTCATTTGAGCTGAAAAATCACTGGGTTTACCGGAAATGAACTCTTGCTTGTTGGAAGACACAGAGACTTTGGTTTAACTCCGTTTGTGCAGGGAAATTTAGACCAGTGTTCTCATCCATGAAACACACTCTGTTTTAACGAAAGAGCATGCTCTTCTTTCCAGAGTCTCTAATACAGCAAGAAACATGAGCATGCCCAGAAAAAAAGAACTGTGTTTCCTACACATACGGACCATATCTAGTAGAACTATGCTTATGAAACTGTAACAAACCACAGCAGGTCTTACATAGATGCTCTTTAGTTAATAGTGAAAAACGCGTTGTGTTCAAGAATTGTTTAAGTTCATTTGAGTCAAAAATCCCCTGGGTTTACCGGATATGAACTCTTGCTTGTAGGAAGACACAGAGCATTTGGTATACACCGTTTGTGAAGGCAAATTCAGACCAGTGTTCTCATCCATGAAAAACACTCTGTTTTAACTCAAAGAGCCTGCTCTTCTTTCTAGAGTCTATAATACAGCAAGAAACATGAGCATGCCCTGAAAAAAAGAACTGTGTTTCCTAATCATACGGACCATATCTAATTGAACTCTGGTTATGAAACTGTAACAAACCACAGCATCTCTTACATAGATGCTCTTTCGTTAACAGTGAAAAATGTGTTGCGTTCGTGAAATGTGTAAATTCATTTGAGCTGAAAAATCACTGGGTTTACTGGAAATGAACTCTTACTTGTAGGAAGACAGAGCTTTTGGTTTAACTCCGTTTGTGATGCGAAATTCAGACCAGTGTTCTCATCCATGAAACATACTCTGTTGTAACGCCTGAAGCATGCTCTTCTTTCCAGCATCTCCAATAAAGCAAGAAACATGTGCATGCCCTAAAAAAAAAAACTGTGTTTCTTACCCATATGGACCATATGTAGTTAAACCCTGCTTATGAAACTGTAACAAACCACAGCATTTCTTACATAGATGCTCTTTAGTTTATAGTGAAAAACGTGTTGGGTTTGTGAACTGTGTAAATTCATTTGAGCTGTAAAATCACTGGGTATACCGGAAATGAACTCTTGCTTGTAGGAAGACACAGAGCCTTTGGTTTAACTACGTTTGTGAAGGGAAATTCAGACCAGTGTTCTCATCCATGAAACACACTATGTTTTAACGCAAAGAGCATGCTCTTCTTTCCAGAGTCTCTAATACTGCCAGAAACCTGAGCATGCCCAAAAAAAATGAAATGTGTTTCCTACTCATACAGACCATATCGAGTTAAACTCTGCCTATGAATATGTAACAAACCACAGTATGTCTTACATAGATGCTCTTTAGTTTATAGTGAAAAACGTGTTGGATTCATGAACTGTGTAAATTCATTTGAGCCGAAAAACCACTGGGATTACCGGAAATGAACTCTTTCTGGTAGGAAGACACAGAGCCTTTGGTTTAACTCCGTTTGTGAAGGGAAATTCAGACCAGTGTTCTCATCCATGAAACACTCTCTGTTTTAACGCGAAGAACATGCTCTTCTTTCCAGAGTCACTAATACAGCAAAAACATGACCATGCCCAGAAAAAAAGAACTGTGTTTCCTAGTTATACAGACAATATCTAGTTAAACTCTACTTATGAAACTGTAACAAACCACAGCATCTCTTACATACATGCTCTTATTTTATAGTGAAAAACGTGTTGGATTCGTGAACTTTGTAAATTCATTTGAGCCAAAAAATCACTGGGATTTCCGGAAATGAACTCGTGCTTGTAGGAAGACACAGAGCCTTTGGTTTAACTCGTTTGTGAAGGAAAATTCAGACCAGTGTTCTCATCCATGAAACACCCTCTGTTTTAATGCAAGAAGCATCCTCTTCTGTCCTGAGTCTGCCATACAACAAGAAATATGAGCATATCCAGAAAAAAAGAACTGTGTTTCCTACTCATACGGACCATATCTTGTTGAACTCTGCTTATGAAACTGAAACAAACCAAAACATGTCTTACATACATGCTCTTTAGTTAATAGTGACAAACGTGTGGGGTTTATGAACTGTGTAAGTTCATTTGAGCCGAAAAAGCCCTGGGTTTTCCGGAAATGAACTCTTGCTTGTAGGAAGACACAGAGCATTTGGTTTACTCCGTTTGTGAAGGGAAATTCAGACCAGGGTTCTCATCCATGAAAAACACTCTGTTTTAACGCAAAGAGCATGCTCTTCTTTCCAGATTCTATAATACAGCAAGAAACATGAGCATGCCCAGAAAAAAAGAACTGTGTTTCCTAATCATACGGACCATACCTTATTGAACTCTGGTTATGAAACTGTAACAAACCACAGTATCTCTTACATAGATGCTCTTTCGTTAACAGTGAAAAAAGTGTTGGGTTCGTGAAATGTGTAAATTCATTTGAGCCGAAAAATCACTGGGTTTACAGGAAATGAACTCTTGTTTGTAGGAAGACACAGAGCCTTTGGTTTAACTCCGTTTGTGAAGAGAAATTCAGACCAGTTTTCTCATACATGAAACACACTATGTTTTAACGCAAAGAGCATGCTCTTCTTTCCAGCGTCTGCAATATAACAAGAAACATGAGCATGCCCTGAAAAAATGAACTGTGTTTCCTACTCATACGGACCATATCTAGTTCAACTCTGCTTATGAAACTGTAACAAACCACAGCATGTCTTACATAGATGCTCTTTAGTTAATAGTGAAAATCGTGTTTGGTTCGTGAACTGTGTAAATTCATTTGAGCGGAAAAATCACTGGGTTTACCGGAAATGAACTCTTTCTGGTAGGAAGACACAGAGCCTTTGGTTTAACTCCGTTTGTGAAGGGAAATTCAGACCAGTGTTCTCATCCATGAAACACTCTCTGTTTTAACGCGAAGAGCATGCTCTTCTGTCCAGAGTCACTAATACAGCAAAAACATGATCATGCCCAGAAAAAAAGAACTGTGTTTCCTAGTTATACAGACAATATCTAGTTAAACTCTACTTATGAAACTGTAACAAACCACAGCATCTCTTACATACATGCTCTTATTTTATAGTGAAAAACGTGTTGGATTCGTGAACTTTGTAAATTCATTTGAGCCGAGAAATCACTGGGATTTCCGGAAATGAACTCGTGCTTGTAGGAAGACACAGAGCCTTTGGTTTAACTCGTTTGTGAAGGAAAATTCAGACCAGTGTTCTCATCCATGAAACACCCTCTGTTTTAACGCAAGAAGCATCCTCTTCTGTCCTGAGTCTGCCATACAACAAGAAATGTGAGCATGTCCAGAAAAAAAGAACTGTGTTTCCTACTCATACCGACCCTATCTAGTTGAACTCTGCTTATGAAACTCTAACAAAACACAGCATGTCTTACATAGATGCTCTTTAGTTAATAGTGAAAATCGTGTTGGGTTCGTGAATTGTGTAAATTCATTTGAGCTGAAAAATCACTGGATTTACCGGAAATGAACTCTTGCTTGTTGGAAGACACAGAGACTTTGGTTTAACTCCGTTTGTGAAGGTAAATTTAGACCAGTGTTCTCATCCATGAAACACACTCTGTTTTAACGAAAGAGCATGCACTTCTTTCCAGAGTCTCTAATACAGCAAGAAACATGAGCATGCCCAGAAAAAAAAACTGTGTTTCCTACACATACGGACCATATCTAGTTGAACTATGCTTATGAAACTGTAACAAACCACAGCATGTCTTACATATATGCTCTTTAGTTAATAGTGAAAAACGTGTTGTGTTCAAGAATTGTGTAAGTTCATTTGAGTCAAAAAACCCCTGGGTTTACCGGATATGAACTCTTGCTTGTAGGAAGACACAGAGCATTTGGTATACACCGTTTGTGAAGGTAAATTCAGACCAGTGTTCTCATCCATGAAAAACACTCTGTTTTAACTCAAAGAGCATGCTCTTCTTTCTAGAGTCTATAATACAGCAAGAAACATGAGCATGCCCTGAAAAAAAGAACTGTGTTTCCTAATCATACGGACTATATCTAATTGAACTCTGGTTATGAAACTGTAACAAACCACAGCATCTCTTACCTAGATGCTCTTTTGTTAATAGTGAAAAAAGTGTTGGGTTCGTGAAATGTGTAAATTCATTTGAGCCGAAAAATCACTGGGTTTACCGGAAATGAACTCTTACTTGTAGGAAGACATAGAGCTTTTGGTTTAACTCCGTTTGTGATGCGAAATTCAGACTAGTGTTCTCATCCATGAAACATACTCTGTTGTAACGCCTGAAGCATGCTCTTCTTTCCAGCATCTCCAATAAAGCAAGAAACATGTGCATGCCCTAAAAAAAAAAACTGTGTTTCTTACCCATATGGACCATATGTAGTTAAACCCTGCTTATGAAACTGTAACAAACCACAGCATTTCTTACATAGATGCTCTTTAGTTTATAGTGAAAAACGTGTTGGGTTTGTGAACTGTGTAAATTCATTTGAGCTGAAAAATCACTGGGTATACCGGAAATGAACTCTTGCTTGTAGGAAGACACAGAGCCTTTGGTTTAACTACGTTTGTGAAGGGAAATTCAGACCAGTGTTCTCATCCATGAAACACACTATGTTTTAACGCAAAGAGCATGCTCTTCTTTCCAGAGTCTCTAATACTGCCAGAAACATGAGCATGCCCCAAAAAAATGAAATGTGTTTCCTACTCATACAGACCATATCGAGTTAAACTCTGCCTATGAATATGTAACAAACCACAGTATGTCTTACATAGATGCTCTTTAGTTTATAGTGAAAAACGTGTTGGATTCATGAACTGTGTAAATTCATTTGAGCCGAAAAACCACTGGGTTTACCGGAAATGAACTCTTTCTGGTAGGAAGACACAGAGCCTTTGGTTTAACTCCGTTTGTGAAGGGAAATTCAGACCAGTGTTCTCATCCATGAAACATTCTCTGTTTTAACACGAAGAACATGCTCTTCTTTCCAGAGTCACTAATACAGCAAAAACATGACCATGCCCAGAAAAAAAGAACTGTGTTTCCTAGTTATACAGACAATATCTAGTTAAACTCTACTTATGAAACTGTAACAAACCACAGCATCTCTTACATACATGCTCTTATTTTATAGTGAAAAACGTGTTGGATTCGTGAACTTTGTAAATTCATTTGAGCCAAAAAATCACTGGGATTTCCGGAAATGAACTCGTGCTTGTAGGAAGACACAGAGCCTTTGGTTTAACTCGTTTGTGAAGGAAAATTCAGACCAGTGTTCTCATCCATGAAACACCCTCTGTTTTAACGCAAGAAGCATCCTCTTCTGTCCTGAGTCTGCCATACAACAAGAAATATGAGCATGTCCAGAAAAAAAGAACTGTGTTTCCTACTCATACGGACCATATCTTGTTGAACTCTGCTTATGAAACTGAAACAAACCAAAACATGTCTTACATACATGCTCTTTAGTTAATAGTGACAAACGTGTGGGGTTTATGAACTGTGTAAGTTCATTTGAGCCGAAAAAGCCCTGGGTTTTCGGGAAATGAACTCTTGCTTGTAGGAAGACACAGAGCATTTGGTTTACTCCGTTTGTGAAGGGAAATTCAGACCAGGGTTCTCATCCATGAAAAACACTCTGTTTTAACGCAAAGAGCATGCTCTTCTTTCCAGATTCTATAATACAGCAAGAAACATGAGCATGCCCAGAAAAAAAGAACTCTGTTTCCTAATCATACGGACCATATCTTATTGAACTCTGGTTATGAAACTGTAACAAACCACAGTATCTCTTACATAGATGCTCTTTTGTTAACAGTGAAAAAAGTGTTGGGTTCGTGAAATGTGTAAATTCATTTGAGCCGAAAAATCACTGGGTTTACAGGAAATGAACTCTGGCTTGTAGGAAGACACAGAGCTTTTGGTTTAACTCCGTTTGTGAAGAGAAATTCAGACCAGTTTTCTCATACATGAAACACACTATGTTTTCACGCAAAGAGCATGCTCTTCTTTCCAGCGTCTGCAATATAGCAAGAAACATGAGCATGCCCTGAAAAAATGAACTGTGTTTCCTACTCATACCGACCATAACTAGTTGAACTCTGCTTATGAAACTGTAACAAAACACAGCATGTCTTACATAGATGCTCTTTAGTTAATAGTGAAAATCGTGTTGGCTTCGTGAATTGTGTAAATTCATTTGAGCTGAAAAATCACTGTGTTTACCGTAAATGAACTCTTGCTTGTTGGAAGACACAGAGACTTTGGTATAACTCTGTTTGTGAAGGGAAATTTAGACCAGTGTTCTCATCCATGAAACACACTCTGTTTTAACGAAAGAGCATGCTCTTCTTTCCAGAGTCTCTAATACAGCAAGAAACATGAGCATGCCCAGAAAAAAAGAACTGTGTTTCCTACACATACGGACCATATCTAGTTGAACTATGCTTATGAAACTGTACCAAACCACAGCATGTCTTACATAGATGCTATTTAGTTTATAGTGAAAAACGTGTTGGGTTTGTGAACTGTGTAAATTCATTTGAGCCGAAAAATCACTGGGTTTACTGGAAATGAACTCTTACTTGTAGGAAGACATAGATCTTTTGGTTTAACTCCGTTTGTCATGCGAAATTCAGACCAGTGTTCTCATCCATGAAACATACTCTGTTGTAACGCCTGAAGCATGATCTTCTTTCCAGCATCTCCAATAAAGCAAGAAACATGTGCATGCCCTAAAAAAAAAAACTGTGTTTCTTACCCATATGGACCATATGTAGTTAAACCCTGCTTATGAAACTGTAACAAACCACAGCATCTCTTACATAGATGCTCTTTAGTTTATAGTGAAAAACGTGTTGGGTTTGTGAACTGTGTAAATTCATTTGAGCTGAAAAATCACTGGGTATACCGGAAATGAACTCTTGCTTGTAGGAAGACACAGAGTCTTTGGTTTAACTCAGTTTGTGAAGGGAAATTCATACCAGGGTTCTCATCCATGAAACACACTCTGTTTGAACGCAAAGAGCATGCTCTTCTTTCCAGAGTCTCTAATACAGCAAGAAACATGAGCATGCCCAGAAAAAAAGAACTGTGTTTCCTACTCAAACGGACCATATCGAGTTGAACTCTGCTTATGAAACTGTAACAAACCACAGTATGTCTTACATAGATGCTCTTTAGTTTATAGTGAAAAACGTGTTAGGTTTGTGAACTGTGTAAACTCATTTGAGCCGAAAAAACACTGGGTTTACCGGAAATGAACTCTTGCTTGTAGGAAGACATAGAGCTTTTGGTTTAACTCCGTTTGTGATGCGAAATTCAGACTAGTGTTCTCATCCATGAAACATACTCTGTTGTAACGCCTGAAGCATGCTCTTCTTTCCAGCATCTCCAATAAAGCAAGAAACATGTGCATGCCCTAAAAAAAAAAACTGTGTTTCTTACCCATATGGACCATATGTAGTTAAACCCTGCTTATGAAACTGTAACAAACCACAGCATTTCTTACATAGATGCTCTTTAGTTTATAGTGAAAAACGTGTTGGGTTTGTGAACTGTGTAAATTCATTTGAGCTGAAAAATCACTGGGTATACCGGAAATGAACTCTTGCTTGTAGGAAGACACAGAGCCTTTGGTTTAACTACGTTTGTGAAGGGAAATTCAGACCAGTGTTCTCATCCATGAAACACACTATGTTTTAACGCAAAGAGCATGCTCTTCTTTCCAGAGTCTCTAATACTGCCAGAAACATGAGCATGCCCCAAAAAAATGAAATGTGTTTCCTACTCATACAGACCATATCGAGTTAAACTCTGCCTATGAATATGTAACAAACCACAGTATGTCTTACATAGATGCTCTTTAGTTTATAGTGAAAAACGTGTTGGATTCATGAACTGTGTAAATTCATTTGAGCCGAAAAACCACTGGGTTTACCGGAAATGAACTCTTTCTGGTAGGAAGACACAGAGCCTTTGGTTTAACTCCGTTTGTGAAGGGAAATTCAGACCAGTGTTCTCATCCATGAAACATTCTCTGTTTTAACACGAAGAACATGCTCTTCTTTCCAGAGTCACTAATACAGCAAAAACATGACCATGCCCAGAAAAAAAGAACTGTGTTTCCTAGTTATACAGACAATATCTAGTTAAACTCTACTTATGAAACTGTAACAAACCACAGCATCTCTTACATACATGCTCTTATTTTATAGTGAAAAACGTGTTGGATTCGTGAACTTTGTAAATTCATTTGAGCCAAAAAATCACTGGGATTTCCGGAAATGAACTCGTGCTTGTAGGAAGACACAGAGCCTTTGGTTTAACTCGTTTGTGAAGGAAAATTCAGACCAGTGTTCTCATCCATGAAACACCCTCTGTTTTAACGCAAGAAGCATCCTCTTCTGTCCTGAGTCTGCCATACAACAAGAAATATGAGCATGTCCAGAAAAAAAGAACTGTGTTTCCTACTCATACGGACCATATCTTGTTGAACTCTGCTTATGAAACTGAAACAAACCAAAACATGTCTTACATACATGCTCTTTAGTTAATAGTGACAAACGTGTGGGGTTTATGAACTGTGTAAGTTCATTTGAGCCGAAAAAGCCCTGGGTTTTCGGGAAATGAACTCTTGCTTGTAGGAAGACACAGAGCATTTGGTTTACTCCGTTTGTGAAGGGAAATTCAGACCAGGGTTCTCATCCATGAAAAACACTCTGTTTTAACGCAAAGAGCATGCTCTTCTTTCCAGATTCTATAATACAGCAAGAAACATGAGCATGCCCAGAAAAAAAGAACTCTGTTTCCTAATCATACGGACCATATCTTATTGAACTCTGGTTATGAAACTGTAACAAACCACAGTATCTCTTACATAGATGCTCTTTTGTTAACAGTGAAAAAAGTGTTGGGTTCGTGAAATGTGTAAATTCATTTGAGCCGAAAAATCACTGGGTTTACAGGAAATGAACTCTGGCTTGTAGGAAGACACAGAGCTTTTGGTTTAACTCCGTTTGTGAAGAGAAATTCAGACCAGTTTTCTCATACATGAAACACACTATGTTTTCACGCAAAGAGCATGCTCTTCTTTCCAGCGTCTGCAATATAGCAAGAAACATGAGCATGCCCTGAAAAAATGAACTGTGTTTCCTACTCATACCGACCATAACTAGTTGAACTCTGCTTATGAAACTGTAACAAAACACAGCATGTCTTACATAGATGCTCTTTAGTTAATAGTGAAAATCGTGTTGGCTTCGTGAATTGTGTAAATTCATTTGAGCTGAAAAATCACTGTGTTTACCGTAAATGAACTCTTGCTTGTTGGAAGACACAGAGACTTTGGTATAACTCTGTTTGTGAAGGGAAATTTAGACCAGTGTTCTCATCCATGAAACACACTCTGTTTTAACGAAAGAGCATGCTCTTCTTTCCAGAGTCTCTAATACAGCAAGAAACATGAGCATGCCCAGAAAAAAAGAACTGTGTTTCCTACACATACGGACCATATCTAGTTGAACTATGCTTATGAAACTGTACCAAACCACAGCATGTCTTACATAGATGCTATTTAGTTTATAGTGAAAAACGTGTTGGGTTTGTGAACTGTGTAAATTCATTTGAGCCGAAAAATCACTGGGTTTACTGGAAATGAACTCTTACTTGTAGGAAGACATAGATCTTTTGGTTTAACTCCGTTTGTCATGCGAAATTCAGACCAGTGTTCTCATCCATGAAACATACTCTGTTGTAACGCCTGAAGCATGATCTTCTTTCCAGCATCTCCAATAAAGCAAGAAACATGTGCATGCCCTAAAAAAAAAAACTGTGTTTCTTACCCATATGGACCATATGTAGTTAAACCCTGCTTATGAAACTGTAACAAACCACAGCATCTCTTACATAGATGCTCTTTAGTTTATAGTGAAAAACGTGTTGGGTTTGTGAACTGTGTAAATTCATTTGAGCTGAAAAATCACTGGGTATACCGGAAATGAACTCTTGCTTGTAGGAAGACACAGAGTCTTTGGTTTAACTCAGTTTGTGAAGGGAAATTCATACCAGGGTTCTCATCCATGAAACACACTCTGTTTGAACGCAAAGAGCATGCTCTTCTTTCCAGAGTCTCTAATACAGCAAGAAACATGAGCATGCCCAGAAAAAAAGAACTGTGTTTCCTACTCAAACGGACCATATCGAGTTGAACTCTGCTTATGAAACTGTAACAAACCACAGTATGTCTTACATAGATGCTCTTTAGTTTATAGTGAAAAACGTGTTAGGTTTGTGAACTGTGTAAACTCATTTGAGCCGAAAAAACACTGGGTTTACCGGAAATGAACTCTTGCTTGTAGCAAGACACAGAGCCTTTGGTTTAACTCCATTTGTGAAGGGAAATTCAGACCAGTGTTCTCATCCATGAAACACACTCTGTTTTAACGCAAAGAGCATGCTCTTCTTTCCAGATTCTATAATACAGCAAGAAACATGAGCATGCCCAGAAAAAAAGAACTGTGTTTCCTAATCATACGTACCATATCTAATTGATCTCTGGTTGTGAAACTGTAACAAACCACAGCATCTCTTACATAGATGCTCTTTCGTTAACAGTGAAAAAAGTGTTGGGTTCGTGAAATGTGTAAATTCATTTGAGCCGAAAAATCTCTGGGTTTACCAGAAATGAACTCTTGCTTGTAGGAAGACACAGAGCTTTTGGTTTAACTCCGTTTGTGAAGGGAAATTCAGACCAGTTTTCTCATACATGAAACACACTATGTTTTAACGCAAAGAGCATGCTCTTCTTTCCAGAGTCTCTAATACTGCCAGAAATATGAGCATGCCCAAAAAAAATGGAATGTGTTTCCTACTCATACAGACCATATCGAGTTTAACTCTGCCTATGAATATGTAACAAACCACAGTATGTCTTACATAGATGCTCTTTAGTTTATAGTGAAAAACGTGTTGGATTCATGAACTGTGTAAATTCATTTGAGCCGAAAAACCACTGGGATTACCGGAAATGAACTCTTTCTGGTAGGAAGACACAGAGCCTTTGGTTTAACTCCGTTTGTGAAGGGAAATTCAGACCAGTGTTCTCATCCATGAAACACTCTCTGTTTTAACGCGAATAACATGCTCTTCTTTCCAGAGTCACTAATACAGCAAAAACATGACCATGCCCAGAAAAAAAGAACTGTGTTTCCTAGTTATACAGACAATATCTAGTTAAACTCTACTTATGAAACTGTAACAAACCACAGCATCTCTTACATACATGCTCTTATTTTATAGTGAAAAACGTGTTGGATTCGTGAACTTTGTAAATTCATTTGAGCCAAAAAATCACTGGGATTTCCGGAAATGAACTCGTGCTTGTAGGAAGACACAGAGCCTTTGGTTTAACTCGTTTGTGAAGGAAAATTCAGACCAGTGTTCTCATCCATGAAACACCCTCTGTTTTAATGCAAGAAGCATCCTCTTCTGTCCTGAGTCTGCCATACAACAAGAAATATGAGCATATCCAGAAAAAAAGAACTGTGTTTCCTACTCATACGGACCATATCTTGTTGAACTCTGCTTATGAAACTGAAACAAACCAAAACATGTCTTACATACATGCTCTTTAGTTAATAGTGACAAACGTGTGGGGTTTATGAACTGTGTAAGTTCATTTGAGTCAAAAAACCCCTGGGTTTACCGGATATGAACTCTTGCTTGTAGGAAGACACAGAGCATTTGGTATACACCGTTTGTGAAGGTAAATTCAGACCAGTGTTCTCATCCATGAAAAACACTCTGTTTTAACTCAAAGAGCATGCTCTTCTTTCTAGAGTCTATAATACAGCAAGAAACATGAGCATGCCCTGAAAAAAAGAACTGTGTTTCCTAATCATACGGACTATATCTAATTGAACTCTGGTTATGAAACTGTAACAAACCACAGCATCTCTTACCTAGATGCTCTTTTGTTAATAGTGAAAAAAGTGTTGGGTTCGTGAAATGTGTAAATTCATTTGAGCCGAAAAATCACTGGGTTTACCGGAAATGAACTCTTACTTGTAGGAAGACATAGAGCTTTTGGTTTAACTCCGTTTGTGATGCGAAATTCAGACTAGTGTTCTCATCCATGAAACATACTCTGTTGTAACGCCTGAAGCATGCTCTTCTTTCCAGCATCTCCAATAAAGCAAGAAACATGTGCATGCCCTAAAAAAAAAAACTGTGTTTCTTACCCATATGGACCATATGTAGTTAAACCCTGCTTATGAAACTGTAACAAACCACAGCATTTCTTACATAGATGCTCTTTAGTTTATAGTGAAAAACGTGTTGGGTTTGTGAACTGTGTAAATTCATTTGAGCTGAAAAATCACTGGGTATACCGGAAATGAACTCTTGCTTGTAGGAAGACACAGAGCCTTTGGTTTAACTACGTTTGTGAAGGGAAATTCAGACCAGTGTTCTCATCCATGAAACACACTATGTTTTAACGCAAAGAGCATGCTCTTCTTTCCAGCGTCTGCAATATAACAAGAAACATGAGCATGCCCTGAAAAAATGAACTGTGTTTCCTACTCATACGGACCATATCTAGTTCAACTCTGCTTATGAAACTGTAACAAACCACAGCATGTCTTACATAGATGCTCTTTAGTTAATAGTGAAAATCGTGTTTGGTTCGTGAACTGTGTAAATTCATTTGAGCGGAAAAATCACTGGGTTTACCGGAAATGAACTCTTTCTGGTAGGAAGACACAGAGCCTTTGGTTTAACTCCGTTTGTGAAGGGAAATTCAGACCAGTGTTCTCATCCATGAAACACTCTCTGTTTTAACGCGAAGAGCATGCTCTTCTGTCCAGAGTCACTAATACAGCAAAAACATGATCATGCCCAGAAAAAAAGAACTGTGTTTCCTAGTTATACAGACAATATCTAGTTAAACTCTACTTATGAAACTGTAACAAACCACAGCATCTCTTACATACATGCTCTTATTTTATAGTGAAAAACGTGTTGGATTCGTGAACTTTGTAAATTCATTTGAGCCGAGAAATCACTGGGATTTCCGGAAATGAACTCGTGCTTGTAGGAAGACACAGAGCCTTTGGTTTAACTCGTTTGTGAAGGAAAATTCAGACCAGTGTTCTCATCCATGAAACACCCTCTGTTTTAACGCAAGAAGCATCCTCTTCTGTCCTGAGTCTGCCATACAACAAGAAATGTGAGCATGTCCAGAAAAAAAGAACTGTGTTTCCTACTCATACCGACCCTATCTAGTTGAACTCTGCTTATGAAACTCTAACAAAACACAGCATGTCTTACATAGATGCTCTTTAGTTAATAGTGAAAATCGTGTTGGGTTCGTGAATTGTGTAAATTCATTTGAGCTGAAAAATCACTGGATTTACCGGAAATGAACTCTTGCTTGTTGGAAGACACAGAGACTTTGGTTTAACTCCGTTTGTGAAGGTAAATTTAGACCAGTGTTCTCATCCATGAAACACACTCTGTTTTAACGAAAGAGCATGCACTTCTTTCCAGAGTCTCTAATACAGCAAGAAACATGAGCATGCCCAGAAAAAAAAACTGTGTTTCCTACACATACGGACCATATCTAGTTGAACTATGCTTATGAAACTGTAACAAACCACAGCATGTCTTACATATATGCTCTTTAGTTAATAGTGAAAAACGTGTTGTGTTCAAGAATTGTGTAAGTTCATTTGAGTCAAAAAACCCCTGGGTTTACCGGATATGAACTCTTGCTTGTAGGAAGACACAGAGCATTTGGTATACACCGTTTGTGAAGGTAAATTCAGACCAGTGTTCTCATCCATGAAAAACACTCTGTTTTAACTCAAAGAGCATGCTCTTCTTTCTAGAGTCTATAATACAGCAAGAAACATGAGCATGCCCTGAAAAAAAGAACTGTGTTTCCTAATCATACGGACTATATCTAATTGAACTCTGGTTATGAAACTGTAACAAACCACAGCATCTCTTACCTAGATGCTCTTTTGTTAATAGTGAAAAAAGTGTTGGGTTCGTGAAATGTGTAAATTCATTTGAGCCGAAAAATCACTGGGTTTACCGGAAATGAACTCTTACTTGTAGGAAGACATAGAGCTTTTGGTTTAACTCCGTTTGTGATGCGAAATTCAGACTAGTGTTCTCATCCATGAAACATACTCTGTTGTAACGCCTGAAGCATGCTCTTCTTTCCAGCATCTCCAATAAAGCAAGAAACATGTGCATGCCCTAAAAAAAAAAACTGTGTTTCTTACCCATATGGACCATATGTAGTTAAACCCTGCTTATGAAACTGTAACAAACCACAGCATTTCTTACATAGATGCTCTTTAGTTTATAGTGAAAAACGTGTTGGGTTTGTGAACTGTGTAAATTCATTTGAGCTGAAAAATCACTGGGTATACCGGAAATGAACTCTTGCTTGTAGGAAGACACAGAGCCTTTGGTTTAACTACGTTTGTGAAGGGAAATTCAGACCAGTGTTCTCATCCATGAAACACACTATGTTTTAACGCAAAGAGCATGCTCTTCTTTCCAGAGTCTCTAATACTGCCAGAAACATGAGCATGCCCCAAAAAAATGAAATGTGTTTCCTACTCATACAGACCATATCGAGTTAAACTCTGCCTATGAATATGTAACAAACCACAGTATGTCTTACATAGATGCTCTTTAGTTTATAGTGAAAAACGTGTTGGATTCATGAACTGTGTAAATTCATTTGAGCCGAAAAACCACTGGGTTTACCGGAAATGAACTCTTTCTGGTAGGAAGACACAGAGCCTTTGGTTTAACTCCGTTTGTGAAGGGAAATTCAGACCAGTGTTCTCATCCATGAAACATTCTCTGTTTTAACGCGAAGAACATGCTCTTCTTTCCAGAGTCACTAATACAGCAAAAACATGACCATGCCCAGAAAAAAAGAACTGTGTTTCCTAGTTATACAGACAATATCTAGTTAAACTCTACTTATGAAACTGTAACAAACCACAGCATCTCTTACATACATGCTCTTATTTTATAGTGAAAAACGTGTTGGATTCGTGAACTTTGTAAATTCATTTGAGCCAAAAAATCACTGGGATTTCCGGAAATGAACTCGTGCTTGTAGGAAGACACAGAGCCTTTGGTTTAACTCGTTTGTGAAGGAAAATTCAGACCAGTGTTCTCATCCATGAAACACCCTCTGTTTTAACGCAAGAAGCATCCTCTTCTGTCCTGAGTCTGCCATACAACAAGAAATATGAGCATGTCCAGAAAAAAAGAACTGTGTTTCCTACTCATACGGACCATATCTTGTTGAACTCTGCTTATGAAACTGAAACAAACCAAAACATGTCTTACATACATGCTCTTTAGTTAATAGTGACAAACGTGTGGGGTTTATGAACTGTGTAAGTTCATTTGAGCCGAAAAAGCCCTGGGTTTTCGGGAAATGAACTCTTGCTTGTAGGAAGACACAGAGCATTTGGTTTACTCCGTTTGTGAAGGGAAATTCAGACCAGGGTTCTCATCCATGAAAAACACTCTGTTTTAACGCAAAGAGCATGCTCTTCTTTCCAGATTCTATAATACAGCAAGAAACATGAGCATGCCCAGAAAAAAAGAACTGTGTTTCCTAATCATACGGACCATATCTTATTGAACTCTGGTTATGAAACTGTAACAAACCACAGTATCTCTTACATAGATGCTCTTTTGTTAACAGTGAAAAAAGTGTTGGGTTCGTGAAATGTGTAAATTCATTTGAGCCGAAAAATCACTGGGTTTACAGGAAATGAACTCTGGCTTGTAGGAAGACACAGAGCTTTTGGTTTAACTCCGTTTGTGAAGAGAAATTCAGACCAGTTTTCTCATACATGAAACACACTATGTTTTCACGCAAAGAGCATGCTCTTCTTTCCAGCGTCTGCAATATAGCAAGAAACATGAGCATGCCCTGAAAAAATGAACTGTGTTTCCTACTCATACCGACCATAACTAGTTGAACTCTGCTTATGAAACTGTAACAAAACACAGCATGTCTTACATAGATGCTCTTTAGTTAATAGTGAAAATCGTGTTGGCTTCGTGAATTGTGTAAATTCATTTGAGCTGAAAAATCACTGTGTTTACCGTAAATGAACTCTTGCTTGTTGGAAGACACAGAGACTTTGGTATAACTCTGTTTGTGAAGGGAAATTTAGACCAGTGTTCTCATCCATGAAACACACTCTGTTTTAACGAAAGAGCATGCTCTTCTTTCCAGAGTCTCTAATACAGCAAGAAACATGAGCATGCCCAGAAAAAAAGAACTGTGTTTCCTACACATACGGACCATATCTAGTTGAACTATGCTTATGAAACTGTACCAAACCACAGCATGTCTTACATAGATGCTATTTAGTTTATAGTGAAAAACGTGTTGGGTTTGTGAACTGTGTAAATTCATTTGAGCCGAAAAATCACTGGGTTTACCGGAAATGAACTCTTACTTGTAGGAAGACATAGAGCTTTTGGTTTAACTCCGTTTGTCATGCGAAATTCAGACCAGTGTTCTCATCCATGAAACATACTCTGTTGTAACGCCTGAAGCATGATCTTCTTTCCAGCATCTCCAATAAAGCAAGAAACATGTGCATGCCCTAAAAAAAAAAACTGTGTTTCTTACCCATATGGACCATATGTAGTTAAACCCTGCTTATGAAACTGTAACAAACCACAGCATCTCTTACATAGATGCTCTTTAGTTTATAGTGAAAAACGTGTTGGGTTTGTGAACTGTGTAAATTCATTTGAGCTGAAAAATCACTGGGTATACCGGAAATGAACTCTTGCTTGTAGGAAGACACAGAGTCTTTGGTTTAACTCAGTTTGTGAAGGGAAATTCATACCAGGGTTCTCATCCATGAAACACACTCTGTTTGAACGCAAAGAGCATGCTCTTCTTTCCAGAGTCTCTAATACAGCAAGAAACATGAGCATGCCCAGAAAAAAAGAACTGTGTTTCCTACTCAAACGGACCATATCGAGTTGAACTCTGCTTATGAAACTGTAACAAACCACAGTATGTCTTACATAGATGCTCTTTAGTTTATAGTGAAAAACGTGTTAGGTTTGTGAACTGTGTAAACTCATTTGAGCCGAAAAAACACTGGGTTTACCGGAAATGAACTCTTGCTTGTAGCAAGACACAGAGCCTTTGGTTTAACTCCATTTGTGAAGGGAAATTCAGACCAGTGTTCTCATCCATGAAACACACTCTGTTTTAACGCAAAGAGCATGCTCTTCTTTCCAGATTCTATAATACAGCAAGAAACATGAGCATGCCCAGAAAAAAAGAACTGTGTTTCCTAATCATACGTACCATATCTAATTGATCTCTGGTTGTGAAACTGTAACAAACCACAGCATCTCTTACATAGATGCTCTTTCGTTAACAGTGAAAAAAGTGTTGGGTTCGTGAAATGTGTAAATTCATTTGAGCCGAAAAATCTCTGGGTTTACCAGAAATGAACTCTTGCTTGTAGGAAGACACAGAGCTTTTGGTTTAACTCCGTTTGTGAAGGGAAATTCAGACCAGTTTTCTCATACATGAAACACACTATGTTTTAACGCAAAGAGCATGCTCTTCTTTCCAGAGTCTCTAATACTGCCAGAAACATGAGCATGCCCAAAAAAAATGGAATGTGTTTCCTACTCATACAGACCATATCGAGTTTAACTCTGCCTATGAATATGTAACAAACCACAGTATGTCTTACATAGATGCTCTTTAGTTTATAGTGAAAAACGTGTTGGATTCATGAACTGTGTAAATTCATTTGAGCCGAAAAACCACTGGGATTACCGGAAATGAACTCTTTCTGGTAGGAAGACACAGAGCCTTTGGTTTAACTCCGTTTGTGAAGGCGAAATTCAGACCAGTGTTCTCATCCATGATACACTCTCTGTTTTAACGCGAAGAACATGCTCTTCTTTCCAGAGTCACTAATACAGCAAAAACATGACCATGCCCAGAAAAAAAGAACTGTGTTTCCTAGTTATACAGACAATATCTAGTTAAACTCTACTTATGAAACTGTAACAAACCACAGCATCTCTTACATACATGCTCTTATTTTATAGTGAAAAACGTGTTGGATTCGTGAACTTTGTAAATTCATTTGAGCCAAAAAATCACTGGGATTTCCGGAAATGAACTCGTGCTTGTAGGAAGACACAGAGCCTTTGGTTTAACTCGTTTGTGAAGGAAAATTCAGACCAGTGTTCTCATCCATGAAACACCCTCTGTTTTAATGCAAGAAGCATCCTCTTCTGTCCTGAGTCTGCCATACAACAAGAAATATGAGCATATCCAGAAAAAAAGAACTGTGTTTCCTACTCATACGGACCATATCTTGTTGAACTCTGCTTATGAAACTGAAACAAACCAAAACATGTCTTACATACATGCTCTTTAGTTAATAGTGACAAACGTGTGGGGTTTATGAACTGTGTAAGTTCATTTGAGTCAAAAAACCCCTGGGTTTACCGGATATGAACTCTTGCTTGTAGGAAGACACAGAGCATTTGGTATACACCGTTTGTGAAGGTAAATTCAGACCAGTGTTCTCATCCATGAAAAACACTCTGTTTTAACTCAAAGAGCATGCTCTTCTTTCTAGAGTCTATAATACAGCAAGAAACATGAGCATGCCCTGAAAAAAAGAACTGTGTTTCCTAATCATACGGACTATATCTAATTGAACTCTGGTTATGAAACTGTAACAAACCACAGCATCTCTTACCTAGATGCTCTTTTGTTAATAGTGAAAAAAGTGTTGGGTTCGTGAAATGTGTAAATTCATTTGAGCCGAAAAATCACTGGGTTTACCGGAAATGAACTCTTACTTGTAGGAAGACATAGAGCTTTTGGTTTAACTCCGTTTGTGATGCGAAATTCAGACTAGTGTTCTCATCCATGAAACATACTCTCTTGTAACGCCTGAAGCATGCTCTTCTTTCCAGCATCTCCAATAAAGCAAGAAACATGTGCATGCCCTAAAAAAAAAAACTGTGTTTCTTACCCATATGGACCATATGTAGTTAAACCCTGCTTATGAAACTGTAACAAACCACAGCATTTCTTACATAGATGCTCTTTAGTTTATAGTGAAAAACGTGTTGGGTTTGTGAACTGTGTAAATTCATTTGAGCTGAAAAATCACTGGGTATACCGGTAATGAACTCTTGCTTGTAGGAAGACACAGAGCCTTTGGTTTAACTACGTTTGTGAAGGGAAATTCAGACCAGTGTTCTCATCCATGAAACACACTATGTTTTAACGCAAAGAGCATGCTCTTCTTTCCAGAGTCTCTAATACTGCCAGAAACATGAGCATGCCCCAAAAAAATGAAATGTGTTTCCTACTCAAACAGACCATATCGAGTTAAACTCTGCCTATGAATATGTAACAAACCACAGTATGTCTTACATAGATGCTCTTTAGTTTATAGTGAAAAACGTGTTGGATTCATGAACTGTGTAAATTCATTTGAGCCGAAAAACCACTGGGTTTACCGGAAATGAACTCTTTCTGGTAGGAAGACACAGAGCCTTTGGTTTAACTCCGTTTGTGAAGGGAAATTCAGACCAGTGTTCTCATCCATGAAACACTCTCTGTTTTAACGTGAAGAACATGCTCTTCTTTCCAGAGTCACTAATACAGCAAAAACATGACCATGCCCAGAAAAAAAGAACTGTGTTTCCTAGTTATACAGACAATATCTAGTTAAACTCTACTTATGAAACTGTAACAAACCACAGCATCTCTTACATACATGCTCTTATTTTATAGTGAAAAACGTGTTGGATTCGTGAACTTTGTAAATTCATTTGAGCCAAAAAATCACTGGGATTTCCGGAAATGAACTCGTGCTTGTAGGAAGACACAGAGCCTTTGGTTTAACTCGTTTGTGAAGGAAAATTCAGACCAGTGTTCTCATCCATGAAACACCCTCTGTTTTAATGCAAGACGCATCCTCTTCTGTCCTGAGTCTGCCATACAACAAGAAATATGAGCATGTCCAGAAAAAAAGAACTGTGTTTCCTACTCATACGGACCATATCTTGTTGAACTCTGCTTATGAAACTGAAACAAACCAAAACATGTCTTACATACATGCTCTTTAGTTAATAGTGACAAACGTGTGGGGTTTATGAACTGTGTAAGTTCATTTGAGCCGAAAAAGCCCTGGGTTTTCCGGAAATGAACTCTTGCTTGTAGGAAGACACAGAGCATTTGGTTTACTCCGTTTGTGAAGGGAAATTCAGACCAGGGTTCTCATCCATGAAAAACACTCTGTTTTAACGCAAAGAGCATGCTCTTCTTTCCAGATTCTATAATACAGCAAGAAACATGAGCATGCCCAGAAAAAAAGAACTGTGTTTCCTAATCATACGGACCATACCTTATTGAACTCTGGTTATGAAACTGTAACAAACCACAGTATCTCTTACATAGATGCTCTATCGTTAACAGTGAAAAAAGTGTTGGGTTCGTGAAATGTGTAAATTCATTTGAGCCGAAAAATCACTGGGTTTACAGGAAATGAACTCTTGCTTGTAGGAAGACACAGAGCTTTTGGTTTAACTCCGTTTGTGAAGAGAAATTCAGACCAGTTTTCTCATACATGAAACACACTATGTTTTAACGCAAAGAGCATGCTCTTCTTTCCAGCGTCTGCAATATAGCAAGAAACATGAGCATGCCCTGAAAAAATGAACTGTGTTTCCTACTCATACGGACCATATCTAGTTCAACTCTGCTTATGAAACTGTAACAAACCACAGCATGTCTTACATAGATGCTCTTTAGTTAATAGTGAAAATCGTGTTTGGTTCGTGAACTGTGTAAATTCATTTGAGCGGAAAAATCACTGGGTTTACCGGAAATGAACTCTTTCTGGTAGGAAGACACAGAGCCTTTGGTTTAACTCCGTTTGTGAAGGGAAATTCAGACCAGTGTTCTCATCCATGAAACACTCTCTGTTTTAACGCGAAGAGCATGCTCTTCTGTCCAGAGTCACTAATACAGCAAAAACATGATCATGCCTAGAAAAATTGAACTGTGTTTCCTAGTTATACAGACAATATCTAGTTAAACTCTACTTATGAAACTGTAACAAACCACAGCATCTCTTACATACATGCTCTTATTTTATAGTGAAAAACGTGTTGGATTCGTGAACTTTGTAAATTCATTTGAGCCGAGAAATCACTGGGATTTCCGGAAATGAACTCGTGCTTGTAGGAAGACACAGAGCCTTTGGTTTAAATCGTTTGTGAAGGAAAATTCAGACAGGTGTTCTCATCCATGAAACACCCTCTGTTTTAACGCAAGAAGCATCCTCTTCTGTCCTGAGTCTGCCATACAACAAGAAATGTGAGCAATTCCAGAAAAAAAGAACTGTGTTTCCTACTCATACCGACCATATCTAGTTGAACTCTGCTTATGAAACTCTAACAAAACACAGCATGTCTTACATAGATGCTCTTTAGTTAATAGTGAAAATCGTGTTGGGTTCGTGAATTGTGTAAATTCATTTGAGCTGAAAAATCACTGGATTTACCGGAAATGAACTCTTGCTTGTTGGAAGACACAGAGACTTTGGTTTAACTCCGTTTGTGAAGGTAAATTTAGACCAGTGTTCTCATCCATGAAACACACTCTGTTTTAACGAAAGAGCATGCACTTCTTTCCAGAGTCGCTAATACAGCAAGAAACATGAGCATGCCCAGAAAAAAAAACTGTGTTTTCTACACATACGGACCATATCTAGTTGAACTATGCTTATGAAACTGTAACAAACCACAGCCTGTCTTACATATATGCTCTTTAGTTAATAGTGAAAAACGTGTTGTGTTCAAGAATTGTGTAAGTTCATTTGAGTCAAAAAACCCCTGGGTTTACCGGATATGAACTCTTACTTGTAGGAAGACACAGAGCATTTGGTATACACCGTTTGTGAAGGTATATTCAGACCAGTGTTCTCATCCATGAAAAACACTCTGTTTTAACTCAAAGAGCATGCTCTTCTTTCTAGAGTCTATAATACAGCAAGAAACATGAGCATGCCCTGAAAAAAAGAACTGTGTTTCCTAATCATACGGACCATATCTAATTGAACTCTGGTTATGAAACTGTAACAAACCACAGCATCTCTTACCTAGATGCTCTTTTGTTAATAGTGAAAAAAGTGTTGGGTTCGTGAAATGTGTAAATTCATTTGAGCCGAAAAATCACTGGGTTTACCGGAAATGAACTCTTACTTGTAGGAAGACATAGAGCTTTTGGTTTAACTCCGTTTGTGATGCGAAATTCAGACTAGTGGTCTCATCCATGAAACATACTCTGTTGTAACGCCTGAAGCATGCTCTTCTTTCCAGCATCTCCAATAAAGCAAGAAACATGTGCATGCCCTAAAAAAAAAAAACTGTGTTTCTTACCCATGTGGACCATATGTAGTTAAACCCTGCTTATGAAACTGTAACAAACCACAGCATTTCTTACATAGATGCTCTTTAGTTTATAGTGAAAAACGTGTTGGGTTTGTGAACTGTGTAAATTCATTTGAGCTGAAAAATCACTGGGTATACCGGAAATGAACTCTTGCTTGTAGGAAGACACAGAGCCTTTGGTTTAACTACGTTTGTGAAGGGAAATTCAGACCAGTGTTCTCATCCATGAAACACACTATGTTTTAACTCAAAGAGCATGCTCTTCTTTCCAGAGTCTCTAATACTGCCAGAAACATGAGCATGCCCCAAAAAAATGAAATGTGTTTCCTACTCATACAGACCATATCGAGTTAAACTCTGCCTATGAATATGTAACAAACCACAGTATGTCTTACATAGATGCTCTTTAGTTTATAGTGAAAAACGTGTTGGATTCATGAACTGTGTAAATTCATTTGAGCCGAAAAACCACTGGGTTTACCGGAAATGAACTCTTTCTGGTAGGAAGACACAGAGCCTTTGGTTTAACTCCGTTTGTGAAGGGAAATTCAGACCAGTGTTCTCATCCATGAAACATTCTTTGTTTTAACGCGAAGAACATGCTCTTCTTTCCAGAGTCACTAATACAGCAAAAACATGACCATGCCCAGAAAAAAAGAACTGTGTTTCCTAGTTATACAGACAATATTTAGTTAAACTCTACTTATGAAACTGTAACAAACCACAGCATCTCTTACATACATGCTCTTATTTTATAGTGAAAAACGTGTTGGATTCGTGAACTTTGTAAATTCATTTGAGCCAAAAAATCACTGGGATTTCCGGAAATGAACTCGTGCTTGTAGGAAGACACAGAGCCTTTGGTTTAACTCGTTTGTGAAGGAAAATTCAGACCAGTGATCTCATCCATGAAACACCCTCTGTTTTAACGCAAGAAGCATCCTCTTCTGTCCTGAGTCTGCCATACAACAAGAAATATGAGCATGTCCAGAAAAAAAGAACTGTGTTTCCTACTCATACGGACCATATCTTGTTGAACTCTGCTTATGAAACTGAAACAAACCAAAACATGCCTTACATACATGCTCTTTAGTTAATAGTGACAAACGTGTGGGGTTTATGAACTGTGTAAATTCATTTGAGCCGAAAAATCACTGGGTTTACCGGAAATGAACTCTTACTTGTAGGAAGACATAGAGCTTTTGGTTTAACTCCGTTTGTCATGCGAAATTCAGACCAGTGTTCTCATCCATGAAACATACTCTGTTGTAAAGCCTGAAGCATGATCTTCTTTCCAGCATCTCCAATAAAGCAAGAAACATGTGCATGCCCTAAAAAAAAAAACTGTGTTTATTACCCATATGGACCATATGTAGTTAAACCCTGCTTATGAAACTGTAACAAACCACAGCATCTCTTACATAGATGCTCTTTTGTTTATAGTGAAAAACGTGTTGGGTTTGTGAACTGTGTAAATTCATTTGAGCTGAAAAATCACTGGGTATACCGGAAATGAACTCTTGCTTGTAGGAAGACACAGAGTCTTTGGTTTAACTCAGTTTGTGAAGGGAAATTCATACCAGGGTTCTCATCCATGAAACACACTCTGTTTGAACGCAAAGAGCATGCTCTTCTTTCCAGAGTCTCTAATACAGCAAGAAACATGAGCATGCCCAGAAAAAAAGAACTGTGTTTCCTACTCAAACGGACCATATCGAGTTGAACTCTGCTTATGAAACTGTAACAAACCACAGTATGTCTTACATAGATGCTCTTTAGTTTATAGTGAAAAACGTGTTAGGTTTGTGAACTGTGTAAACTCATTTGAGCCGAAAAAACACTGGGTTTACCGGAAATGAACTCTTGCTTGTAACAAGACACAGAGCCTTTGGTTAAACTCCATTTGTGAAGGGAAATTCAGACCAGTGTTCTCATCCATGAAACACACTCTGTTTTAACGCAAAGAACATGCTCTTCTTTCCAGATTCTATAATACAGCAAGAAACATGAGCATGCCCAGAAAAAAAGAACTGTGTTTCCTAATCATACGGACCATATCTAATTGAACTCTTGTTATGAAACTGTAACAAACCACAGCATCTCTTACATAGATGCTCTTTCGTTAACAGTGAAAAAAGTGTTGGGTTCGTGAAATGTGTAAATTCATTTGAGCCGAAAAATCTCTGGGTTTACCAGAAATGAACTCTTGCTTGTAGGAAGACACAGAGCTTTTGGTTTAACTCCGTTTGTGAAGGGAAATTCAGACCAGTTTTCTCATACATGAAACACACTATGTTTTAACGCAAAGAGCATGCTCTTCTTTCCAGCGTCTGCAATATAGCAAGAAACATGACCATGCCCTGAAAAAATGAACTGTGTTTCCTACTCATACCGACCATATCTAGTTGAACTCTGCTTATGAAACTCTAACATAACACAGCATGTCTTACATAGATGCTCTTTAGTTAATAGTGAAAATCGTGTTGGGTTCGTGAATTGTGTAAATTCATTTGAGCTGAAAAATCACTGGGTTTACCGGAAATGAACTCTTGCTTGTTGGAAGACACAGAGACTTTGGTTTAACTCCGTTTGTGAAGGGAAATTTAGACCAGTGTTCTCATCCATGAAACACACTCTGTTTTAACGAAAGAGCATGCTCTTCTTTCCAGAGTCTCTAATACAGCAAGAAACATGAGCATGCCCAGAAAAAAAGAACTGTGTTTCCTACACATACGGACCATATCTAGTAGAACTATGCTTATGAAACTGTAACAAACCACAGCATGTCTTACATAGATGCTCTTTAGTTAATAGTGAAAAACGCGTTGTGTTCAAGAATTGTTTAAGTTCATTTGAGTCAAAAAACCCCTGGGTTTACCGGATATGAACTCTTTCTGGTAGGAAGACACAGAGCATTTGGTATACACCGTTTGTGAAGGCAAATTAAGACCAGTGTTCTCATCCATGAAAAACACTCTGTTTTAACTCAAAGAGCCTGCTCTTCTTTCTAGATTCTATAATACAGCAAGAAACATGAGCATGCCCTGAAAAAAAGAACTGTGTTTCCTAATCATACGGACCATATCTAATTGAACTCTGGTTATGAAACTGTAACAAACCACAGCATCTCTTACATAGATGCTCTTTCGTTAACAGTGAAAAATGTGTTGCGTTCGTGAAATGTGTAAATTTATTTGAGCTGAAAAATCACTGGGTTTACCGGAAATGAACTCTTACTTGTAGGAAGACAGAGCTTTTGGTTTAACTCCGTTTGTGATGCGAAATTCAGACCAGTGTTCTCATCCATGAAACATACTCTGTTGTAACGCCTGAAGCATGCTCTTCTTTCCAGCATCTCCAATAAAGCAAGAAACATGTGCATGCCCTAAAAAAAAAAAACTGTGTTTCTTACCCATATGGACCATATGTAGTTAAACCCTGCTTATGAAACTGTAACAAAGCAAAGCATCTCTTACATAGATGCTCTTTAGTTTATAGTGAAAAACGTGTTGGGTTTGTGAAATGTGTAAATTCATTTGAGCCGAAAAATCACTGGGTTTACCGGAAATGAACTCTTACTTGTAGGAAGACATAGAGCTTTTGGTTTAACTCCGATTGTGATGCGAAATTCAGACTAGTGTTCTCATCCATGAAACATAGTCTGTTGTAACGCCTGAAGCATGCTCTTCTTTCCAGCATCTCCAATAAAGAAAGAAACATGTGCATGCCCTAAAAAAAAAACTGTGTTTCTTACCCATATGGACCATATGTAGTTAAACCCTGCTTATGAAACTGTAACAAACCACAGCATCTCTTACATAGATGCTCTTTAGTTTATAGTGAAAAACGTGTTGGGTTTGTGAACTGTGTAAATTCATTTGAGCTGAAAAATCACTGGGTATACCGGAAATGAACTCTTGCTTGTAGGAAGACACAGAGTCTTTGGTTTAACTCAGTTTGTGAAGGGAAATTCATACCAGGGTTCTCATCCATGAAACACACTCTGTTTGAACGCAAAGAGCATGCTCTTCTTTCCAGAGTCTCTAATACAGCAAGAAACATGAGCATGCCCAGAAAAAAAGAACTGTGTTTCCTACTCAAACGGACCATATCGAGTTGAACTCTGCTTATGAAACTGTAACAAACCACAGTATGTCTTACATAGATGCTCTTTAGTTTATAGTGAAAAACGTGTTGGGTTCATGAACTGTGTAAACTCATTTGAGCCGAAAAAACACTGTGTTTACCGGAAATGAACTCTTGCTTGTAGCAAGACACAGAGCCTTTGGTTTAACTCCATTTGTGAAGGGAAATTCAGACCAGTGTTCTCATCCATGAAACACACTATGTTTTAACGCAAAGAGCATGCTCTTCTTTCCAGCAACTCCAATACAGCAAAAACATGACCATGCCCAGAAAAAAAGAACTGTGTTTCCTAGTTATACAGACAATATCTAGTTAAACTCTACTTATGAAACTGTAACAAACCACAGCATCTCTTACATACATGCTCTTATTTTATAGTGAAAAACGTGTTGGATTCGTGAACTTTGTAAATTCATTTGAGCCAAAAAATCACTGGGATTTCCGGAAATGAACTCGTGCTTGTAGGAAGACACAGAGCCTTTGGTTTAACTCGTTTGTGAAGGAAAATTCAGACCAGTGTTCTCATCCATGAAACACCCTCTGTTTTAACGCAAGAAGCATCCTCTTCTGTCCTGAGTCTGCCATACAACAAGAAATATGAGCATGTCCAGAAAAAAAGAACTGTGTTTCCTACTCATACGGATCATATCTTGTTGAACTCTGCTTATGAAACTGAAACAAACCAAAACATGTCTTACATACATGCTCTTTAGTTAATAGTGACAAACGTGTGGGGTTTATGAACTGTGTAAGTTCATTTGAGCCGAAAAAGCCCTGGGTTTTCCGGAAATGAACTCTTGCTTGTAGGAAGACACAGAGCATTTGGTTTACTCCGTTTGTGAAGGGAAATTCAGACCAGGGTTCTCATCCATGAAAAACACTCTGTTTTAACGCAAAGAGCATGCTCTTCTTTCCAGATTCTATAATACAGCAAGAAACATGAGCATGCCCAGAAAAAAAGAACTGTGTTTCCTAATCATACGGACCATATCTTATTGAACTCTGGTTTTGAAACTGTAACAAACCACAGCATCTCTTACATAGATGCTCTTTCGTTAACAGTGAAAAATGTGTTGGGTTCGTGAAATGTGTAAATTCATTTGAGCCGAAAAATCACTGGGTTTACTGGAAATGAACTCTTGCTTGTAGGAAGACACAGAGCTTTTGGTTTAACTCCGTTTGTGAAGAGAAATTCAGACCAGTTTTCTCATACATGAAACACACTATGTTTTAACGCAAAGAGCATGCTCTTCTTTCCAGAGTCTGCAATATAGCAAGAAACATGAGCATGCACTGAAAAAATGAACTGTGTTTCCTACTCATACCGACCATAACTAGTTGAACTCTGCTTATGAAAATGTAACAAAACACAGCATGTCTTACATAGATGCTCTTTAGTTAATAGTGAAAATCGTGTTGGGTTCGTGAATTGTGTAAATTCATTTGAGCTGAAAAATCACTGTGTTTACCGTAAATGAACTCTTGCTTGTTGGAAGACACAGAGACTTTGGTATAACTCCGTTTGTGAAGGGAAATTTAGACCAGTGTTCTCATCCATGAAACACACTCTGTTTTAACGAAAGAGCATGCTCTTCTTTCCAGAGTCTCTAATACAGCAAGAAACATGAGCATGCCCAGAAAAAAAGAACTGTGTTTCCTACACATACGGACCATATCTAGTTGAACTATGCTTATGAAACTGTACCAAACCACAGCATGTCTTACATAGATGCTATTTAGTTTATAGTGAAAAACGTGTTGGGTTTGTGAACTGTGTATATTCATTTGAGCCGAAAAATCACTGGGTTTACCGGAAATGAACTCTTACTTGTAGGAAGACATAGAGCTTTTGGTTTAACTCCGTTTGTCATGCGAAATTCAGACCAGTGTTCTCATCCATGAAACATACTCTGTTGTAACGCCTGAAGCATGCTCTTCTTTCCAGCATCTCCAATAAAGCAATAAACATGTGCATGCTCTAAAAAAAAAAAACAAACTGTGTTTCTTACCCATATGGACCATATGTAGTTAAACCCTGCTTATGAAACTGTAACAAACCACAGCATCTCTTACATAGATGCTCTTTAGTTTATAGTGAAAAACGTGTTGGGTTTGTGAACTGTGTAAATTCATTTGAGCTGAAAAATCACTGGGTATACCGGAAATGAACTCTTGCTTGTAGGAAGACACAGAGCCTTTGGTTTAACTCCGTTTGTGAAGGGAAATTCAGACCAGTGTTCTCATCCATGAAACACACTATGTTTTAACGCAAAGAGCATGCTCTTCTTTCCAGAGTATGCAATACAGCAAGAAAAATGAGCATGTCCTGAAAAAAAGAACTGTTTTTCTGACTCATACGGACCATATATAGTTGAACTCTGTTTATGAAACTGTATCAAACCACAGCATGTCTTACATAGATGCTCTTTAGTTAATAGTGAAAATCGTGTTTGGTTCATGAACTGTGTAAATTCATTTGAGCCGAAAAAACCCTGAGTTTACCGGAAATGAACTCTTGCTTGTAGGAAGACACATAGTCTTAGGATTAACTCCATTTGTGAAGGTAAATTCAGACCAGTGTTGTCATGCATGAAACATACTCTGTTTTAACGGAAGAAGCATGCTCTTCTTTCCTGCGTCTCCAATAGAGCAAGAAACATGAGCATGCCAAGAAAAAAAGAACTATGTTTCTTACTCATAGGGACCGTATCTAGTTAAACTTTGCTTATGAAACTCTAACAAACCACCAAATCTCTTACATAGATGCTCTTTCGTTTATAGTGAGCAACGTGTTGGGTTCGGAAACTGTGTAAATCTTTTGAGCCGAAAAATCACTGGGATTACCGGAAATGAAGCCTTGCTTGTAGGAAGACACAGTGCCTTTGGTTTAACTCATTTGTGAAGGGAAATTCAGACCATTGTTCTCATCCATGAAACACACTCTGTTTTAACGCAAACAGCATGCTCTTCTTTCCAGAGTCTCTAATACAGCAAGACACATGAGCATGCCCTGAAAAAATGAACTGTGTTTCCTACTCATACGGACCGTATCATGTTAAACTCTGCTTATGAAACTGTAACAAACCACAGCATGTCTTACATAGATGCTCTTTAGTTAATAGTGAAAATCTTGTTGGGTTCGTACACTGTGTAAATTCATTTGACCCGACAAAATCACTGGGTTTACCGGAAATGAACTCTTGCTTGTAGGAAGACACTGAGCCTTTGGTTTAACTCCGTTTGTGAAGGTAAATTCAGACCAGTGTTTTCATCCATGAAACACACTCTGTTTTAAGGCAAGAAGTATGCTCTACTTTCCAACGCCTCCAATACAGCAAGAAACATGAGCATGCCCTGAAAAAAAGAACTGTGTTTCCTACTCATACGGACCATATCTAGTTGAACTCTGCTTATGAAACTGAAACAAACCAAAGCATGTCTTACATACATGCTCTTTAGTTAATAGTGACAAACGTGTGGGGTTTATGAACTGTGTAAGTTCATTTGAGCCGAAAAAGCCCTGGGTTTTCCGGAAATGAACTCTTGCTTGTAGGAAGACACAGAGCATTTGGTTTATTCCGTTTGTGAAGGGAAATTCAGACCAGTGTTCTCATCCATGAAAAACACTCTGTTTTAACGCAAAGAGCATGCTCTTCTTTCCAGATTCTATAATACAGCAAGAAACATGAGCATGCCCAGAAAAAAAGAACTGTGTTTCCTAATAATACGGACCATATCTAATTGAACTCTGGTTATGAAACTGTAACAAACCACAGCATCTCTTACATAGATGCTCTTTTGTTAACAGTGAAAAAAGTGTTGGGTTCGTGAAATGTGTAAATTCATTTGAGCCGAAAAATCACTGGGTTTACAGGAAATGAACTCTTGCTTGTAGGAAGACACAGAGCTTTTGGTTTAACGCCGTTTGTGAAGGGAAATTCAGACCAGTTTTCTCATACATGAAACACACTATGTTTTAACGCAAATAGCATGCTCTTCTTTCCAGCGTCTGCAATATAGCAAGAAACATGAACTTGCCCTGAAAAAATGAACTGTGTTTCCTACTCATACCGACCCTATCTAGTTGAACTCTGCTTATGAAACTGTAACAAAACACAGCATGTCTTACATAGATGCTCTTTAGTTAATAGTGAAAATCATGTTGGGTTCGTGAATTGTGTAAATTCATTTGAGCTGAAAAATCACTGGGTTTACCGGAAATGAACTCTTGCTTGTTGGAAGACACAGAGCCTTTGGTTTAACTCCGTTTGTGAAGGGAAATTTAGACCAGTGTTCTCATCCATGAAAAACACTCTGTTTTAATGAAAGAGCATTCTCTTCTTTCCAGAGTCTCTAATACAGCAAGAAACATGAGCATGCCCAGAAAAAAAGAACTGTGTTTCCTACACATACAGACCATATCTAGTTGAACTATGCTTATGAAACTGTAACAAACCACAGCATGTCTTACATAGATGCTCTTTAGTTAATAGTGAAAAACGTGTTGTGTTCAAGAATTGTGTAAGTTCATTTGAGTCAAAAAACCCCTGGGTTTACCGGATATGAACTCTTGCTTGTAGGAAGACACAGAGCCTTTGGTTTAACTCCGTTTGTGAAGGGAAATTCAGACCAGTGTTCTCATCCATGAAACACTCTCTGTTTTAACGCGAAGAGCATGCTCTTCTTTCCAGAGTCACTAATACAGCAAAAACATGACCATGCCCAGAAAAAAAGAACTGTGTTTCCTAGTTATACAGACAATATCTAGTTAAACTCTACTTATGAAACTGTAACAAACCACAGCATCTCTTACATACATGCTCTTATTTTATAGTGAAAAACGTGTTGGATTCGTGAACTTTGTAAATTCATTTGAGCCGAAAAATCACTGGGATTTCCGGAAATGAACTCGTGCTTGTAGGAAGACACAGAGCCTTTGGTTTAACTCGTTTGTGAAGGAAAATTCAGACCAGTGTTCTCATCCATGAAACACCCTCTGTTTTAACGCAAGAAGCATGCTCTTCTGTCCTGAGTCTGCCATACAACAAGAAATATGAGCATGTCCAGAAAAAAAGAACTGTGTTTCCTACTCATACGGACAATATCTAGTTGAACTCTGCTTATGAAACTGAAACAAACCAAAACATGTCTTACATACATGCTCTTTAGTTAATAATGACAAACGTGTGTGGTTTATGAACTGTGTAAGTTCATTTGAGCCGAAAAAGCCCTGGGTTTTCCGGAAATGAACTCTTGCTTGTAGGAAGACACAGAGCATTTGGTTTACTCCGTTTGTGAAGGGAAATACAGATCAGTGTTCTCATCCATGAAAAACACTCTGTTTTAACGCAAAGAGCATGCTCTTCTTTCCAGATTCTATAATACAGCAAGAAACATGAGCATGCCCAGAAAAAAAGAACTGTGTTTCCTAATAATACGGACCATATCTTATTGAACTCTGGTTATGAAACTGTAACAAACCACAGCATCTCTTACATAGATGCTCTTTCGTTAACAGTGAAAAAAGTTTTGGGTTCGTGAAATGTGTAAATTCATTTGAGCCGAAAAATCACTGGGTTTACAGGAAATGAACTCTTGCTTGTAGGAAGACACAGAGCTTTTGGTTTAACTCCGTTTGTGAAGGGAAATTCAGACCAGTTTTCTCATACATGAAACACACTATGTTTTAACGCAAAGAGAATGCTCTTCTTTCCAGCGTCTGCAATATAGCAAGAAACATGAGCATGCCCTGAAAAAATGAACTGTGTTTCCTACTCATACGGACCATATCTAGTTGAACTCTGCTTATGAAACTGAAACAAACCAAAGCATGTCTTACATACATGCTCTTTAGTTAATAGTGACAAACGTGTGGGGTTTATGAACTGTGTAAGTTCATTTGAGCCGAAAAAGCCCTGGGTTTTCCGGAAATGAACTCTTGCTTGTAGGAAGACACAGAGCATTTGGTTTATTCCGTTTGTGAAGGGAAATTCAGACCAGTGTTCTCATCCATGAAAAACACTCTGTTTTAACGCAAAGAGCATGCTCTTCTTTCCAGATTCTATAATACAGCAAGAAACATGAGCATGCCCAGAAAAAAAGAACTGTGTTTCCTAATAATACGGACCATAGCTAATTGAACTCTGGTTATGAAACTGTAACAAACCACAGCATCTCTTACATAGATGCTCTTTCGTTAACAGTGAAAAAAGTGTTGGGTTCGTGAAATGTGTAAATTCATTTGAGCCGAAAAATCACTGGGTTTACAGGAAATGAACTCTTGCTTGTAGGAAGACACAGAGCTTTTGGTTTAACGCCGTTTGTGAAGGGAAATTCAGACCAGTTTTCTCATACATGAAACACACTATGTTTTAACGCAAATAGCATGCTCTTCTTTCCAGCGTCTGCAATATAGCAAGAAACATGAACATGCCCTGAAAAAATGAACTGTGTTTCCTACTCATACCAACCATATCTAGTTGAACTCTGCTTATGAAACTGTAACAAAACACAGCAGGTCTTACATAGATGCTCTTTAGTTAATAGTGAAAATCATGTTGGGTTCGTGAATTGTGTAAATTCATTTGAGCTGAAAAATCACTGGGTTTACCGGAAATGAACTCTTGCTTGTTGGAAGACACAGAGCCTTTGGTTTAACTCCGTTTGTGAAGGGAAATTTAGACCAGTGTTCTCATCCATGAAAAACACTCTGTTTTAACGAAAGAGCATGCTCTTCTTTCCAGAGTCTCTAATACAGCAAGAAACATGAGCATGCCCAGAAAAAAAGAACTGTGTTTCCTACACATACAGACCATATCTAGTTGAACTATGCTTATGAAACTGTAACAAACCACAGCATGTCTTACATAGATGCTCTTTAGTTAATAGTGAAAAACGTGTTGTGTTCAAGAATTGTGTAAGTTCATTTGAGTCAAAAAACCCCTGGGTTTACCGGATATGAACTCTTGCTTGTAGGAAGACACAGAGCCTTTGGTTTAACTCCGTTTGTGAAGGGAAATTCAGACCAGTGTTCTCATCCATGAAACACTCTCTGTTTTAACGCGAAGAGCATGCTCTTCTTTCCAGAGTCACTAATACAGCAAAAACATGACCATGCCCAGAAAAAAAGAACTGTGTTTCCTAGTTATACAGACAATATCTAGTTAAACTCTACTTATGAAACTGTAACAAACCACAGCATCTCTTACATACATGCTCTTATTTTATAGTGAAAAACGTGTTGGATTCGTGAACTTTGTAAATTCATTTGAGCCGAAAAATCACTGGGATTTCCGGAAATGAACTCGTGCTTGTAGGAAGACACAGAGCCTTTGGTTTAACTCGTTTGTGAAGGAAAATTCAGACCAGTGTTCTCATCCATGAAAAACACTCTGTTTTAACGCAAAGAGCATGCTCTTCTTTCCAGATTCTATAATACAGCAAGAAACATGAGCATGCCCAGAAAAAAAGAACTGTGTTTCCTAATAATACGGACCATATCTTATTGAACTCTGGTTATGAAACTGTAACAAACCACAGCATCTCTTACATAGATGCTCTTTCGTTAACAGTGAAAAAAGTTTTGGGTTCGTGAAATGTGTAAATTCATTTGAGCCGAAAAATCACTGGGTTTACAGGAAATGAACTCTTGCTTGTAGGAAGACACAGAGCTTTTGGTTTAACTCCGTTTGTGAAGGGAAATTCAGACCAGTTTTCTCATACATGAAACACACTATGTTTTAACGCAAAGAGAACGCTCTTCTTTCCAGCGTCTGCAATATAGCAAGAAACATGAGCATGCCCTGAAAAAATGAACTGTGTTTCCTACTCATACCGACCATAACTAGTTGAACTCTGCTTATGAAACTGAAACAAAACACAGCATGTCTTACATAGATGCTCTTTAGTTAATAGTGAAAATCGTGTTGGCTTCATGAATTGTGTAAATTCATTTGAGCTGAAAAATCACTGTGTTTACCGTAAATGAACTCTTGCTTGTTGGAAGACACAGAGACTTTGGTATAACTCCGTTTGTGAAGGGAAATTTAGACCAGTGTTCTCATCCATGAAACACACTCTGTTTTAACAAAAGAGCATGCTCTTCTTTCCCGAGTCTCTAATACAGCAAGAAACATGAGCATGCCCAGAAAAAAAGAACTGTGTTTCCTACACATACGGACCATATCTAGTTGAACTATGCTTATGAAACTGTACCAAACCACAGCATGTCTTACATAGATGCTATTTAGTTTATAGTGAAAAACGTGTTGGGTTTGTGAACTGTGTAAATTCATTTGAGCCGAAAAATCACTGGGTTTACCGGAAATGAACTCTTACTTGTAGGAAGTCATAGAGCTTTTGGTTTAACTCCGTTTGTGATGCGAAATTCAGACCAGTGTACTCATCCATGAAACATACTCTCTTGTAACGCCTGAAGCATGCTCTTCTTTCCAGCATCTCCAATAAAGCAAGAAACATGTGCATGCCCTAAAAAAAAAAAACTGTGTTTCTTACCCATATGGACCATATGTAGTTAAACCCTGCTTATGAAACTGTAACAAACCACAGCATCTCTTACATAGATGCTCTTTAGTTTATAGTGAAAAACGTGTTGGGTTTGTGAACTGTGTAAATTCATTTGAGCTGAAAAATCACTGGGTATACCGGAATTGAACTCTTGCTTGTAGGAAGACACAGAGCCTTTGGTTTAACTCCGTTTGTGAAGGGAAATTTAGACCAGTGTTCTCATCCATGAAAAACACTCTGTTTTAATGAAAGAGCATTCTCTTCTTTCCAGAGTCTCTAATACAGCAAGAAACATGAGCATGCCCAGAAAAAAAGAACTGTGTTTCCTACACATACAGACCATATCTAGTTGAACTATGCTTATGAAACTGTAACAAACCACAGCATGTCTTACATAGATGCTCTTTAGTTAATAGTGAAAAACGTGTTGTGTTCAAGAATTGTGTAAGTTCATTTGAGTCAAAAAACCCCTGGGTTTACCGGATATGAACTCTTGCTTGTAGGAAGACACAGAGCCTTTGGTTTAACTCCGTTTGTGAAGGGAAATTCAGACCAGTGTTCTCATCCATGAAACACTCTCTGTTTTAACGCGAAGAGCATGCTCTTCTTTCCAGAGTCACTAATACAGCAAAAACATGACCATGCCCAGAAAAAAAGAACTGTGTTTCCTAGTTATACAGACAATATCTAGTTAAACTCTACTTATGAAACTGTAACAAACCACAGCATCTCTTACATACATGCTCTTATTTTATAGTGAAAAACGTGTTGGATTCGTGAACTTTGTAAATTCATTTGAGCCGAAAAATCACTGGGATTTCCGGAAATGAACTCGTGCTTGTAGGAAGACACAGAGCCTTTGGTTTAACTCGTTTGTGAAGGAAAATTCAGACCAGTGTTCTCATCCATGAAACACCCTCTGTTTTAACGCAAGAAGCATGCTCTTCTGTCCTGAGTCTGCCATACAACAAGAAATATGAGCATGTCCAGAAAAAAAGAACTGTGTTTCCTACTCATACGGACAATATCTAGTTGAACTCTGCTTATGAAACTGAAACAAACCAAAACATGTCTTACATACATGCTCTTTAGTTAATAATGACAAACGTGTGTGGTTTATGAACTGTGTAAGTTCATTTGAGCCGAAAAAGCCCTGGGTTTTCCGGAAATGAACTCTTGCTTGTAGGAAGACACAGAGCATTTGGTTTACTCCGTTTGTGAAGGGAAATACAGATCAGTGTTCTCATCCATGAAAAACACTCTGTTTTAACGCAAAGAGCATGCTCTTCTTTCCAGATTCTATAATACAGCAAGAAACATGAGCATGCCCAGAAAAAAAGAACTGTGTTTCCTAATAATACGGACCATATCTTATTGAACTCTGGTTATGAAACTGTAACAAACCACAGCATCTCTTACATAGATGCTCTTTCGTTAACAGTGAAAAAAGTTTTGGGTTCGTGAAATGTGTAAATTCATTTGAGCCGAAAAATCACTGGGTTTACAGGAAATGAACTCTTGCTTGTAGGAAGACACAGAGCTTTTGGTTTAACTCCGTTTGTGAAGGGAAATTCAGACCAGTTTTCTCATACATGAAACACACTATGTTTTAACGCAAAGAGAATGCTCTTCTTTCCAGCGTCTGCAATATAGCAAGAAACATGAGCATGCCCTGAAAAAATGAACTGTGTTTCCTACTCATACGGACCATATCTAGTTGAACTCTGCTTATGAAACTGAAACAAACCAAAGCATGTCTTACATACATGCTCTTTAGTTAATAGTGACAAACGTGTGGGGTTTATGAACTGTGTAAGTTCATTTGAGCCGAAAAAGCCCTGGGTTTTCCGGAAATGAACTCTTGCTTGTAGGAAGACACAGAGCATTTGGTTTATTCCGTTTGTGAAGGGAAATTCAGACCAGTGTTCTCATCCATGAAAAACACTCTGTTTTAACGCAAAGAGCATGCTCTTCTTTCCAGATTCTATAATACAGCAAGAAACATGAGCATGCCCAGAAAAAAAGAACTGTGTTTCCTAATAATACGGACCATAGCTAATTGAACTCTGGTTATGAAACTGTAACAAACCACAGCATCTCTTACATAGATGCTCTTTCGTTAACAGTGAAAAAAGTGTTGGGTTCGTGAAATGTGTAAATTCATTTGAGCCGAAAAATCACTGGGTTTACAGGAAATGAACTCTTGCTTGTAGGAAGACACAGAGCTTTTGGTTTAACGCCGTTTGTGAAGGGAAATTCAGACCAGTTTTCTCATACATGAAACACACTATGTTTTAACGCAAATAGCATGCTCTTCTTTCCAGCGTCTGCAATATAGCAAGAAACATGAACATGCCCTGAAAAAATGAACTGTGTTTCCTACTCATACCAACCATATCTAGTTGAACTCTGCTTATGAAACTGTAACAAAACACAGCAGGTCTTACATAGATGCTCTTTAGTTAATAGTGAAAATCATGTTGGGTTCGTGAATTGTGTAAATTCATTTGAGCTGAAAAATCACTGGGTTTACCGGAAATGAACTCTTGCTTGTTGGAAGACACAGAGCCTTTGGTTTAACTCCGTTTGTGAAGGGAAATTTAGACCAGTGTTCTCATCCATGAAAAACACTCTGTTTTAACGAAAGAGCATGCTCTTCTTTCCAGAGTCTCTAATACAGCAAGAAACATGAGCATGCCCAGAAAAAAAGAACTGTGTTTCCTACACATACAGACCATATCTAGTTGAACTATGCTTATGAAACTGTAACAAACCACAGCATGTCTTACATAGATGCTCTTTAGTTAATAGTGAAAAACGTGTTGTGTTCAAGAATTGTGTAAGTTCATTTGAGTCAAAAAACCCCTGGGTTTACCGGATATGAACTCTTGCTTGTAGGAAGACACAGAGCCTTTGGTTTAACTCCGTTTGTGAAGGGAAATTCAGACCAGTGTTCTCATCCATGAAACACTCTCTGTTTTAACGCGAAGAGCATGCTCTTCTTTCCAGAGTCACTAATACAGCAAAAACATGACCATGCCCAGAAAAAAAGAACTGTGTTTCCTAGTTATACAGACAATATCTAGTTAAACTCTACTTATGAAACTGTAACAAACCACAGCATCTCTTACATACATGCTCTTATTTTATAGTGAAAAACGTGTTGGATTCGTGAACTTTGTAAATTCATTTGAGCCGAAAAATCACTGGGATTTCCGGAAATGAACTCGTGCTTGTAGGAAGACACAGAGCCTTTGGTTTAACTCGTTTGTGAAGGAAAATTCAGACCAGTGTTCTCATCCATGAAAAACACTCTGTTTTAACGCAAAGAGCATGCTCTTCTTTCCAGATTCTATAATACAGCAAGAAACATGAGCATGCCCAGAAAAAAAGAACTGTGTTTCCTAATAATACGGACCATATCTTATTGAACTCTGGTTATGAAACTGTAACAAACCACAGCATCTCTTACATAGATGCTCTTTCGTTAACAGTGAAAAAAGTTTTGGGTTCGTGAAATGTGTAAATTCATTTGAGCCGAAAAATCACTGGGTTTACAGGAAATGAACTCTTGCTTGTAGGAAGACACAGAGCTTTTGGTTTAACTCCGTTTGTGAAGGGAAATTCAGACCAGTTTTCTCATACATGAAACACACTATGTTTTAACGCAAAGAGAACGCTCTTCTTTCCAGCGTCTGCAATATAGCAAGAAACATGAGCATGCCCTGAAAAAATGAACTGTGTTTCCTACTCATACCGACCATAACTAGTTGAACTCTGCTTATGAAACTGAAACAAAACACAGCATGTCTTACATAGATGCTCTTTAGTTAATAGTGAAAATCGTGTTGGCTTCATGAATTGTGTAAATTCATTTGAGCTGAAAAATCACTGTGTTTACCGTAAATGAACTCTTGCTTGTTGGAAGACACAGAGACTTTGGTATAACTCCGTTTGTGAAGGGAAATTTAGACCAGTGTTCTCATCCATGAAACACACTCTGTTTTAACAAAAGAGCATGCTCTTCTTTCCCGAGTCTCTAATACAGCAAGAAACATGAGCATGCCCAGAAAAAAAGAACTGTGTTTCCTACACATACGGACCATATCTAGTTGAACTATGCTTATGAAACTGTACCAAACCACAGCATGTCTTACATAGATGCTATTTAGTTTATAGTGAAAAACGTGTTGGGTTTGTGAACTGTGTAAATTCATTTGAGCCGAAAAATCACTGGGTTTACCGGAAATGAACTCTTACTTGTAGGAAGTCATAGAGCTTTTGGTTTAACTCCGTTTGTGATGCGAAATTCAGACCAGTGTACTCATCCATGAAACATACTCTCTTGTAACGCCTGAAGCATGCTCTTCTTTCCAGCATCTCCAATAAAGCAAGAAACATGTGCATGCCCTAAAAAAAAAAAACTGTGTTTCTTACCCATATGGACCATATGTAGTTAAACCCTGCTTATGAAACTGTAACAAACCACAGCATCTCTTACATAGATGCTCTTTAGTTTATAGTGAAAAACGTGTTGGGTTTGTGAACTGTGTAAATTCATTTGAGCTGAAAAATCACTGGGTATACCGGAATTGAACTCTTGCTTGTAGGAAGACACAGAGCCTTTGGTTTAACTCCGTTTGTGAAGGGAAATTCCGACCAGTGTTCTCATCCATGAAACACCCTCTGTTTTAATGCAAGAAGCATCCTCTTCTGTCCAGAGTATGCAATACAGCAAGAAAAATGAGCATGTCCCGAAAAAAAGAACTGTTTTTCTGACTCATACGGACCATATATATTTGAACTCTGATTATGAAACTGTATCAAACCACAGCATCTCTTACATAGATGCTCTTTAGTTAATAGTGAAAATCGTGTTTGGTTCATGAACTGTGTAAATTCATTTGAGCCGAAAAAACCCTGAGTTTACCGGAAATGAACTCTTGCTTGTAGGAAGACACAGAGCCTTTGGTTTAACTCCGTTTGTGAAGGGAAATTCAGACCAGTGTTCTCATCCATGAAACACTCTCTGTTTTAACGCGAAGAACATGCTCTTCTTTCCAGAGTCACTAATACAGCAAAAACATGACCATGCCCAGAAAAAAAGAACTGTGTTTCCTAGTTATACAGACAATATCTAGTTAAACTCTACTTATGAAACTGTAACAAACCACAGCATCTCTTACATACATGCTCATATTTTATACTGAAAAACGTGTTGGATTCGTGAACTTTGTAAATTCATTTGAGCCAAAAAATCACTGGGATTTCCGGAAATGAACTCGTGCTTGTAGGAAGACACAGAGCCTTTGGTTTAACTCATTTGTGAAGGAAAATTCAGACCAGTGTTCTCATCCATGAAACACCCTCTGTTTTAACGCAATAAGCATCCTCTTCTGTCCTGAGTCTGCCATACAACAAGAAATATGAGCATGTCCAGAAAAAAAGAACTGTGTTTCCTACTCATACGGACCATATCTTGTTGAACTCTGCTTATGAAACTGAAACAAACCACAGCATGTCTTACATAGATGCTCTTTAGTTAATAGTCAAAATCTTGTTGGGTTCGTACACTGTGTAAATTCATTTGACCCGACAAAATCACTGGGTTTACCGGAAATGAACTCTTGCTTGTAGGAAGACACTGAGCCTTTGGTTTAACTCCGTTTGTGAAGGTAAATTCAGACCAGTGTTTTCATCCATGAAACACACTCTGTTTTAAGGCAAGAAGTATGCTCTTCTTTCCAGCGCCTCCAATACAGCAAGAAACATGAGCATGCCCTGAAAAAAGGAACTGTGTTTCCTACTCATACGGAGCATATCTAGTTGAACTCTGCTTATGAAACTGAAACAAACCAAAGCATGTCTTACATACATGCTCTTTAGTTAATAGTGACAAACGTGTGGGGTTTATGAACTGTGTAAGTTCATTTGAGCCGAAAAAGCCCTGGGTTTTCCGGAAATGAACTCTTGCTTGTAGGAAGACACAGAGCATTTGGTTTATTCCGTTTGTGAAGGGAAATTCAGACCAGTGTTCTCATCCATGAAAAACACTCTGTTTTAACGCAAAGAGCATGCTCTTCTTTCCAGATTCTATAATACAGCAAGAAACATGAGCATGCCCAGAAAAAAAGAACTGTGTTTCCTAATAATACGGACCATAGCTAATTGAACTCTGGTTATGAAACTGTAACAAACCACAGCATCTCTTACATAGATGCTCTTTCGTTAACAGTGAAAAAAGTGTTGGGTTCGTGAAATGTGTAAATTCATTTGAGCCGAAAAATCACTGGGTTTACAGGAAATGAACTCTTGCTTGTAGGAAGACACAGAGCTTTTGGTTTAACGCCGTTTGTGAAGGGAAATTCAGACCAGTTTTCTCATACATGAAATACACTATGTTTTAACGCAAATAGCATGCTCTTCTTTCCAGCGTCTGCAATATAGCAAGAAACATGAACATGCCCTGAAAAAATGAACTGTGTTTCCTACTCATACCAACCATATCTAGTTGAACTCTGCTTATGAAACTGTAACAAAACACAGCAGGTCTTACATAGATGCTCTTTAGTTAATAGTGAAAATCATGTTGGGTTCGTGAATTGTGTAAATTCATTTGAGCTGAAAAATCACTGGGTTTACCGGAAATGAACTCTTGCTTGTTGGAAGACACAGAGCCTTTGGTTTAACTCCATTTGTGAAGGGAAATTTAGACCAGTGTTCTCAGCCATGAAAAACACTCTGTTTTAACGAAAGAGCATGCTCTTCTTTCCAGAGTCTCTAATACAGCAAGAAACATGAGCATGCCCAGAAAAAAAGAACTGTGTTTCCTACACATACAGACCATATCTAGTTGAACTATGCTTATGAAACTGTAACAAACCACAGCATGTCTTACATATATGCTCTTTAGTTAATAGTGAAAAACGTGTTGTGTTCAAGAATTGTGTAAGTTCATTTGAGTCAAAAAACCCCTGGGTTTACCGGATATGAACTCTTGCTTGTAGGAAGACACAGAGCCTTTGGTTTAACTCCGTTTGTGAAGGGAAATTCAGACCAGTGTTCTCATCCATGAAACACTCTCTGTTTTAACGCGAAGAGCATGCTCTTCTTTCCAGAGTCACTAATACAGCAAAAACATGACCATGCCCAGAAAAAAAGAACTGTGTTTCCTAGTTATACAGACAATATCTAGTTAAACTGTACTTATGAAACTGTAACAAACCACAGCATCTCTTACATACATGCTCTTATTTTATAGTGAAAAACGTGTTGGATTCGTGAACTTTGTAAATTCATTTGAGCCGAAAAATCACTGGGATTTCCGGAAATGAACTCGTGCTTGTAGGAAGACACAGAGCCTTTGGTTTAACTCGTTTGTGAAGGAAAATTCAGACCAGTGTTCTCATCCATGAAACACCCTCTGTTTAAACGCAAGAAGCATGCTCTTCTGTCCTGAGTCTGCCATACAACAAGAAATATGAGCATGTCCAGAAAAAAAGAACTGTGTTTCCTACTCATACGGACAATATCTAGTTGAACTCTGCTTATGAAACTGAAACAAACCAAAACATGTCTTCCATACATGCTCTTTAGTTAATAATGACAAACGTGTGGGGTTTATGAACTGTGTAAGTTCATTTGAGCCGAAAAAGCCCTGGGTTTTCCGGAAATGAACTCTTGCTTGTAGGAAGACACAGAGCATTTGGTTTACTCCGTTTGTGAAGGGAAATTCAGACCAGGGTTCTCATCCATGAAAAACACTCTGTTTTAACGCAAAGAGCATGCTCTTCTTTCCAGATTCTATAATACAGCAAGAAACATGAGCATGCCCAGAAAAAAAGAACTGTGTTTCCTAATCATACGGACCATAACTTATTGAACTCTGGTTATGAAACTGTAACAAACCACAGCATCTCTTACATAGATGCTCTTTCGTTAACAGTGAAAAAAGTTTTGGGTTCGTGAAATGTGTAAATTCATTTGAGCCGAAAAATCACTGGGTTTACAGGAAATGAACTCTTGCTTGTAGGAAGACACAGAGCTTTTGGTTTAACTCCGTTTGTGAAGGGAAATTCAGACCAGTCTTCTCATCCATGAAACACGCTCTGTTTTAACGCAAGAAACATGCTCATCTTTCCAGTGTCGCCAATACAGCAAGAAACATGAGCATGACCAGAAAAAAAGAACTGTGTTTCTGACATATACAGAGCATATCTAGTTGAACTCTGCTCATGAAACTGTAACAAACCACAGCATGTCTTACATAGATGCTCTTTAGTTTATAGTGAAAATCGTGTTGGGTTCGTGAACTGTGTAAATTCATTTGAGCCGAAAAATCACTGGGTTTACCGGAAATGAACTCTTGCTTCTAGGAAGACACAGAGCCTTTGGTTTCACTCCATTTGTGAAGGGAAATTCAGACCAGTGTTCTCATCCATGAAACATACTCTGTTTTAACGCAAGAAGCATGCTCTTCTTTCTAGCATATCCAATACAGCAAGAAACATGAGCATGCCAGATAAAAAGAACTGTGTTTCTTACTCATACAGACCATATCTAGTTAAACTCTGCTTATGAAACTGTAACAAACCACAGCATGTCTTACATAGATGCTCTTTAGTTTATAGTGAAAAACGTGTTGGGTTCGTGAATTGTGTAAATTCATTTGAGCCGAAAAATCACTGGGTTTACCGGAAATGATCTCTTGCTTGTAGGAAGACACAGAGCCTTTGGTTTAACTCCGTTTGTGAAGGGAAATTCAGACCAGAGTTCTCATCCACGAAAGACCCTCAGTTTTAACGCAAGCAGCATCCTCTTCTGTCCAGAGTCTGCAATACAACAAGAAATATGACCATGTCCAGAAAAAAAGAACTGTGTTTCCTACTCATACGGACCATATCTAGTTGAACTCTGCTTATGAAACTGTAACAAACCACAGCATGTCTTACATAGATGCTCTTTAGTTAATAGTGAAATTGTGTTGGGTTCGTGAACTGTGTATATTCATTTGAGCCTAAAAATCCCTGGGTTTACCGGAAATGAACTCTTTCTTGTAGGAAGACACAGAGACATTGGTTTAACTCCGTTTCTGAAGGAAAATTCAGACCAGTGTTCCGATCCATGGAACATACTCTGTTTTAACGCAAGAAGCATCCTCTTCTGTCCAGAGTCTGCAATACAGCAAGAAACATGAGCATGCACAGAAAAAAAGAAATGTGTTTCTTAATCATAAGGACCATATCTAGTTAAACTCTGCTTATGAAACTATAAAAAACCACAGCATGTCTTACATAGATGCTCTTTAGTTTATAGTGAAAATCGTGTTGGGTTCGTGAACTGAGTAAATTCATTTGAGCCGAAAAATCACTGGGTTTACCGGAAATGAACTCTTGCTTATAAGAAGACACAGAGCCTTTGGTTTCACTCCATTTGTGAAGGGAATTTCAGACCAGTGTTCTCATCCATGAAACATACTCTGTTTTAACGCAAGAAGCATGCTCTTCTTTCCAGCGTCTCCAATACAGCAAGAAACATGAGCATGCCCAGATAAAAAGAACTGTGTTTCTTACTCATACAGACCATATCTAGTTAAACTCTGCTTATGAAACTCTAACAAACCACAGAATCTCTTACATAGATGCTCTTTAGTTTATAGTGAAAAACTTGTAGGTTTCGTGAATTGTGTAAATTCATTTGAGCCGAAAAATCACTGGGTTTACCGGAAATGAACTCTTGCTTGTAGGAAGACACAGAGCCGTTGGTTTAACTCCGTTTGTGAAGGGAAATTCAGGCCAGAGTTCTCATCCATGAAAGACCCTCTGTTTTAACGCAAGCAGCATCCTCTTCGGTCCAGAGTCACCAATACAGCAAGAAACTGGAGCATGCCCAAATAAAAAGAACTGTGTACCTTACTCATACAGACCATATCTAGTTAAACTCTGCTTATGAAACTCTAACAAACCACAACGTCTCTTACATAGATGCTCTTTAGTTAATAGTGAAAAACCTGTTGGGATCGTGAAATGTGTAAATTCATTTGAGCCGAAAAATCACTGGGTTTACCGGAAATGAACTCTTGCTTCTAGGAAGACACAGAGCCTTTGGTTTCACTCCATTTGAGAAGGGAAATTCATACCAGTGTTCTCATCCATGAAACATACTCTGTTTTAACGCAAAGAGCATGCTCTTCTTTCCAGCGTCTACAATACAGCAAGAAACATGAGCATGCCAGGATAAAAAGAACTGTGTTTCTTACTCATACGGACCATATCTAGTTAAACTCTGCTTATGAAACTCTAACAAACCACAGCATCTCTTACATAGATGCTCTTTAGTTTATAGTGAAAAATGGGTTGGTTTCGTGAATTGTGTAAATTCATTTGAGCGAAAAATCACTGGGGTTACCGGAAATGAACTCTTGCTTGTAGGAAGACACAGAGCCTTTGGTTTAACTCCGTTTGTGAAGGGAAATTAAGACCAGAGTTCTCATCCATGAAAGACCCTCTGTTTTAATGCAAGCAGCATCCTCTTCTGTCCAGAGTCACCAATACAGCAAGAAACAGGAGCATGCCCAGATAAAAAGAACTGTGTTTCTCACTCACACGGACCATATCTGGTTAAACTCTGCTTATGAAACTCTAACAAACCACAACATCTCTTACATAGATGCTCTTTAGTTTATAGTGAAAAACGTGTTGGGTTCGTGAATTGTGTAAATTCATTTGAGCCTAAAAATCACCTGGTTTACCGGAAATGAACTCTTGCTTGTAGGAAGTCACAGAGACTTTGGTTTAACTCCGTTTCTGAAGGAAAATTCAGACCAGTCTTCTCATCCATGAAACACGCTCTGTTTTAACGCAAGAAACATGCTCATCTTTCCAGTGTCGCCAATACAGCAAGAAACATGAGCATGCCCAGAAAAAAAAGAACTGTGTTTCCGACCCATACAGAGCATGTCTAGTTCAACTCTGCTTTTGAAACTCTAAAAAACCACGGACCGTCTTACATAGATGCTCTTTAGTTTATAGTGAAAATCGTGTTGGGTTCGTGAACTGTGTAAATTCATTTGAGCCGAAAAATCACTGGGTTTACCAGAAATGAACTCTTGCTTCTAGGAAGACACAGAGCCTTTGGTTTCACTCCATTTGTGAAAGGAAATTCAGACCAGTGTTCTCATCCATGAAACATACTCTGTTTTAAGGCAAGAAGCATGCTCTTCTTTCCAGCGTCTCCAATACAGCAAGAAACATGAGCATGCCCAGATAAAAAGAACTGTGTTTCTTACTCATACAGACCATATCTAGTTAAAATCTGCTTATGTAACTCTAACAAACCACAGCATCTGTTACATAGATGCTCTTTAGTTTATAGTGAAAAACGTGGTGGGTTCGTGAATTGTGTAAATTCATTTGAGCCGAAAAATCACTGGGTTTACCGGAAATGATCTCTGGCTTGTAGGAAGACACAGAGCCTTTGGTTTAACTCCGTTTGTGAAGGGAAATTCAGACCAGAGTTCTAATCCATGAAAGACCCTCAGTTTTAACGCAAGCAGCATCCTCTTCTGTCCTGAGTGTGCAATACAACAAGAAATATGGGCATGTCCAGAAAAAAAGACCTGTTTCCTACTCATACGGACCATATCTAGTTGAACTCTGCTTAAGAAACTGTAACAAACCACAGCATCTCTTACATACATGCTCTTTAGTTAATTGTGAGAATTGTGTTGGGTTCGTGAACTGTGTAAATTCATTTGAGCCTAAAAATCACTGGGTTTACCGGAAATGATCTCTTGCTTGTAGGAAGTCACAGAGACTTTGGTTTAACTCCGTTTCTGAAGGAAAATTCAGACCAGTGTTCTCATCCATGAAACACACTCTGTTTTAACGCAAGAAGCATGCTCTTCTTTCCAGCGTCGCCAATACAGCAAGAAACATGAGCATGCCCAGAAAAAAAGAACTGAGTTTCCGACAAATACAGAGCATATCTAGTTGAACTCTGCTTATGAAACTGTAACAAACCACAGCATGTCTTACATAGATGCTCTTTAGTTTTTAGTGAATAACCTCTTGGTTTCGTGAATTGTGTAAATTCATTTGAGCCGAAAAATCACTGGGTTTACCGGAAATGAACTCTTGCTTGTAGGAAGACACAGAGCCTTTGAATTAACTACGTTAGTGAAGGGAAATTCAGACCAGAGTTCTCATCCATGAAAGACCCTCAGTTTTAATGCAAGCAGCATCCTCTTCTGTCCAGAGTCTGCAATACAACAAGAAATATGGGCATGTCCAGAAAAAAAGACCTGTGTTTCCTACTCATACGGACCATATCTAGTTGAACTCTGCTTATGAAACTCTAAAAAACCATGGCACGTCTTACAAAGATGCTCTTTAGTTTATAGTGAAAATCGTGTTGGGTTCGTGAACTGTGTAAATTCATTTGAGCCTAAAAATCACTGGCTTTACCGGAAATGAACTCTTGCTTGTAGGAAGACACAGAGACATTGGTTTAACTTTGTTTCTGAAGGAAAATTCAGACCACTGTTCCCATCCATGGAACATACTCTGTTTTAACGCAAGAAGCATCCTCTTCTGTCCAGAGTCTGCAATACAGCAAGAAACATGAGCATGCCCAGAAAAAAAGATATGTGTTTCTTAATCATACGGATCATATCTAGTTAAACTCTGCTTATGAAACTCTAAAAAACCACGGACCGTCTTACATAGATGCTCTTTAGTTTATAGTGAAAATCGTGTTGGGTTCGTGAACTGTGTAAATTCATTTGAGCCGAAAAATCACTGGGTTTACCGGAAATGAACTCTTGCTTCTAGGAAGACACAGAGCCTTTGGTTTCACTCCATTTGTGAAAGGAAATTCAGACCAGTGTTCTCATCCATGAAACATATTCTGTTTTTAGGCAAGAAGCATGCTCTTCTTTCCAGCGTCTCCAATACAGCAAGAAACATGAGCATGCCCAGATAAAAAGAACTGTGTTTCTTACTCATACGGACCATATCTAGTTAAACTCTGCTTATGAAACTCTAACAAACCACAGCATCTCTTACATAGATGCTCTTTAGTTTATAGTGAAAAATGGGTTGGTTTCGTGAATTGTGTAAATTCATTTGAGCCGAAAAATCACTGGGTTTCCCGGAAATGAACTCTTGCTTCTAGGAAGACACAGAGCCTTTGGTTTCACTCCATTTGTGAAAGGAAATTCAGACCAGTGTTCTCATCCATGAAACATATTCTGTTTTAAGGCAAGAAGCATGCTCTTCTTTCCAGCGTCTCCAATACAGCAAGAAAAATGAGCATGCCCAGATAAAAAGAACTGTGTTTCTTACTCATACGGACCATATCTAGTTAAACTCTGCTTATGAAACTCTAACAAACCACAGCATCTCTTACATAGATGCGCTTTAGTTTATAGTGAAAAATGGGTTGGTTTCGTGAATTGTGTAAATTCATTTGAGCCGAAAAATCACTGGGTTTCCCGGAAATGAACTCTTGCTTGTAGGAAGACACAGAGCCTTTGGTTTAACTCCGTTTGTGAAGGGAAATTAAGACCAGAGTTCTCATCCATGAAAGACCCTCTGTTTTAACGCAAGCAGCATCCTCTTCTGTCCAGAGTCACCAATACAGCAAGAAACAGGAGCATGCCCAGATAAAAAGAACTGTGTTTCTTACTCATACGGACCATATCTGGTTAAACTCTGCTTATGAAACTCTAACAAACCACAACATCTCTTACATAGATGCTCTTTAGTTTATAGGGAAAAACGTGTTGGGTTCGTGAATTGTGAAAATTCATTTGAGCCTAAAAATCCCCTGGTTTACCGGAAATGAACTCTTGCTTGTAGGAAGTCACAGAGAATTTGGTTTAACTCCGTTTCTGAAGGAAAATTCACACCAGTCTTCTCATCCGTGAAACACACTGTTTTAACGCAAGAAGCATGCTCTTCTTTCCAGCGTCGCCAATACAGCAAGAAACATGAGCATGCCCAGAAATGAAGAACTGTGTTTCTGACAAATACAGAGCATATCTAGTTGAACTCTGCTTATGAAACTGTAACAAACCACAGCATGTCTTACATAGATGCTCTTTAGTTAGTAGTGAAAATTGTGTTGGGTTCGTGAATTGTGTAAATTCACTTGAGCCGAAAAATCACTGGGTTACCGGAAATGAACTCTTGCTTCTAGGAAGACACAGAGCCTTTGGTTTCACTCCATTTGTGAAGGGAAATTCAGACCAGTGTTCTCATCCATGAAACATATTCTGTTTTAAGGCAAGAAGCATGCTCTTCTTTCCAGCGTCTCCAATACAGCAAGAAACATGAGCATGCCCAGATAAAAAGAACTGTGTTTCTTACTCATACGGACCATATCTAGTTAAACTCTGCTTATGAAACTCTAACAAACCACAGCATCTCTTACATAGATGCTCTTTAGTTTATAGTGAAAATCGTGTTGGGTTCGTGAACTGAGTAAATTCATTTGAGCCGAAAAATCACTGGGTTTACCGGAAATGAACTCTTGCTTATAAGAAGACACAGAGCCTTTGGTTTCACTCCATTTGTGAAGGGAATTTCAGACCAGTGTTCTCATCCATGAAACATACTCTGTTTTAACGCAAGAAGCATGCTCTTCTTTCCAGCGTCTCCAATACAGCAAGAAACATGAGCATGCCCAGATAAAAAGAACTGTGTTTCTTACTCATACAGACCATATCTAGTTAAACTCTGCTTATGAAACTCTAACAAACCACAGAATCTCTTACATAGATGCTCTTTAGTTTATAGTGAAAAACTTGTAGGTTTCGTGAATTGTGTAAATTCATTTGAGCCGAAAAATCACTGGGTTTACCGGAAATGAACTCTTGCTTGTAGGAAGACACAGAGCCTTTGGTTTAACTCCGTTTGTGAAGGGAAATTCAGGCCAGAGTTCTCATCCATGAAAGACCCTCTGTTTTAACGCAAGCAGCATCCTCTTCGGTCCAGAGTCACCAATACAGCAAGAAACTGGAGCATGCCCAAATAAAAAGAACTGTGTACCTTACTCATACAGACCATATCTAGTTAAACTCTGCTTATGAAACTCTAACAAACCACAACGTCTCTTACATAGATGCTCTTTAGTTAATAGTGAAAAACCTGTTGGGATCGTGAAATGTGTAAATTCATTTGAGCCGAAAAATCACTGGGTTTACCGGAAATGAACTCTTGCTTCTAGGAAGACACAGAGCCTTTGGTTTCACTCCATTTGTGAAGGGAAATTCATACCAGTGTTCTCATCCATGAAACATACTCTGTTTTAACGCAAAGAGCATGCTCTTCTTTCCAGCGTCTACAATACAGCAAGAAACATGAGCATGCCAGGATAAAAAGAACTGTGTTTCTTACTCATACGGACCATATCTAGTTAAACTCTGCTTATGAAACTCTAACAAACCACAGCATCTCTTACATAGATGCTCTTTAGTTTATAGTGAAAAATGGGTTGGTTTCGTGAATTGTGTAAATTCATTTGAGCGAAAAATCACTGGGGTTACCGGAAATGAACTCTTGCTTGTAGGAAGACACAGAGCCTTTGGTTTAACTCCGTTTGTGAAGGGAAATTAAGACCAGAGTTCTCATCCATGAAAGACCCTCTGTTTTAACGCAAGCAGCATCCTCTTCTGTCCAGAGTCACCAATACAGCAAGAAACAGGAGCATGCCCAGATAAAAAGAACTGTGTTTCTCACTCACACGGACCATATCTGGTTAAACTCTGCTTATGAAACTCTAACAAACCACAACATCTCTTACATAGATGCTCTTTAGTTTATAGTGAAAAACGTGTTGGGTTCGTGAATTGTGTAAATTCATTTGAGCCTAAAAATCACCTGGTTTACCGGAAATGAACTCTTGCTTGTAGGAAGTCACAGAGACTTTGGTTTAACTCCGTTTCTGAAGGAAAATTCAGACCAGTCTTCTCATCCATGAAACACGCTCTGTTTTAACGCAAGAAACATGCTCATCTTTCCAGTGTCGCCAATACAGCAAGAAACATGAGCATGCCCAGAAAAAAAAGAACTGTGTTTCCGACCCATACAGAGCATGTCTAGTTCAACTCTGCTTTTGAAACTCTAAAAAACCACGGACCGTCTTACATAGATGCTCTTTAGTTTATAGTGAAAATCGTGTTGGGTTCGTGAACTGTGTAAATTCATTTGAGCCGAAAAATCACTGGGTTTACCAGAAATGAACTCTTGCTTCTAGGAAGACACAGAGCCTTTGGTTTCACTCCATTTGTGAAAGGAAATTCAGACCAGTGTTCTCATCCATGAAACATACTCTGTTTTAAGGCAAGAAGCATGCTCTTCTTTCCAGCGTCTCCAATACAGCAAGAAACATGAGCATGCCCAGATAAAAAGAACTGTGTTTCTTACTCATACAGACCATATCTAGTTAAAATCTGCTTATGTAACTCTAACAAACCACAGCATCTGTTACATAGATGCTCTTTAGTTTATAGTGAAAAACGTGGTGGGTTCGTGAATTGTGTAAATTCATTTGAGCCGAAAAATCACTGGGTTTACCGGAAATGATCTCTGGCTTGTAGGAAGACACAGAGCCTTTGGTTTAACTCCGTTTGTGAAGGGAAATTCAGACCAGAGTTCTAATCCATGAAAGACCCTCAGTTTTAACGCAAGCAGCATCCTCTTCTGTCCTGAGTGTGCAATACAACAAGAAATATGGGCATGTCCAGAAAAAAAGACCTGTTTCCTACTCATACGGACCATATCTAGTTGAACTCTGCTTAAGAAACTGTAACAAACCACAGCATCTCTTACATACATGCTCTTTAGTTAATTGTGAGAATTGTGTTGGGTTCGTGAACTGTGTAAATTCATTTGAGCCTAAAAATCACTGGGTTTACCGGAAATGATCTCTTGCTTGTAGGAAGTCACAGAGACTTTGGTTTAACTCCGTTTCTGAAGGAAAATTCAGACCAGTGTTCTCATCCATGAAACACACTCTGTTTTAACGCAAGAAGCATGCTCTTCTTTCCAGCGTCGCCAATACAGCAAGAAACATGAGCATGCCCAGAAAAAAAGAACTGAGTTTCCGACAAATACAGAGCATATCTAGTTGAACTCTGCTTATGAAACTGTAACAAACCACAGCATGTCTTACATAGATGCTCTTTAGTTTTTAGTGAATAACCTCTTGGTTTCGTGAATTGTGTAAATTCATTTGAGCCGAAAAATCACTGGGTTTACCGGAAATGAACTCTTGCTTGTAGGAAGACACAGAGCCTTTGGTTTAACTACGTTTGTGAAGGGAAATTCAGACCAGAGTTCTCATCCATGAAAGACCCTCAGTTTTAATGCAAGCAGCATCCTCTTCTGTCCAGAGTCTGCAATACAACAAGAAATATGGGCATGTCCAGAAAAAAAGACCTGTGTTTCCTACTCATACGGACCATATCTAGTTGAACTCTGCTTATGAAACTCTAAAAAACCATGGCACGTCTTACAAAGATGCTCTTTAGTTTATAGTGAAAATCGTGTTGGGTTCGTGAACTGTGTAAATTCATTTGAGCCTAAAAATCACTGGCTTTACCGGAAATGAACTCTTGCTTGTAGGAAGACACAGAGACATTGGTTTAACTTTGTTTCTGAAGGAAAATTCAGACCACTGTTCCCATCCATGGAACATACTCTGTTTTAACGCAAGAAGCATCCTCTTCTGTCCAGAGTCTGCAATACAGCAAGAAACATGAGCATGCCCAGAAAAAAAGATATGTGTTTCTTAATCATACGGATCATATCTAGTTAAACTCTGCTTATGAAACTCTAAAAAACCACGGACCGTCTTACATAGATGCTCTTTAGTTTATAGTGAAAATCGTGTTGGGTTCGTGAACTGTGTAAATTCATTTGAGCCGAAAAATCACTGGGTTTACCGGAAATGAACTCTTGCTTCTAGGAAGACACAGAGCCTTTGGTTTCACTCCATTTGTGAAAGGAAATTCAGACCAGTGTTCTCATCCATGAAACATATTCTGTTTTTAGGCAAGAAGCATGCTCTTCTTTCCAGCGTCTCCAATACACCAAGAAACATGAGCATGCCCAGATAAAAAGAACTGTGTTTCTTACTCATACGGACCATATCTAGTTAAACTCTGCTTATGAAACTCTAACAAACCACAGCATCTCTTACATAGATGCTCTTTAGTTTATAGTGAAAAATGGGTTGGTTTCATGAATTGTGTAAATTCATTTGAGCCGAAAAATCACTGGGTTTCCCGGAAATGAACTCTTGCTTCTAGGAAGACACAGAGCCTTTGGTTTCACTCCATTTGTGAAAGGAAATTCAGACCAGTGTTCTCATCCATGAAACATATTCTGTTTTAAGGCAAGAAGCATGCTCTTCTTTCCAGCGTCTCCAATACAGCAAGAAAAATGAGCATGCCCAGATAAAAAGAACTGTGTTTCTTACTCATACGGACCATATCTAGTTAAACTCTGCTTATGAAACTCTAACAAACCACAGCATCTCTTACATAGATGCGCTTTAGTTTATAGTGAAAAATGGGTTGGTTTCGTGAATTGTGTAAATTCATTTGAGCCGAAAAATCACTGGGTTTCCCGGAAATGAACTCTTGCTTGTAGGAAGACACAGAGCCTTTGGTTTAACTCCGTTTGTGAAGGGAAATTAAGACCAGAGTTCTCATCCATGAAAGACCCTCTGTTTTAACGCAAGCAGCATCCTCTTCTGTCCAGAGTCACCAATACAGCAAGAAACAGGAGCATGCCCAGATAAAAAGAACTGTGTTTCTTACTCATACGGACCATATCTGGTTAAACTCTGCTTATGAAACTCTAACAAACCACAACATCTCTTACATAGATGCTCTTTAGTTTATAGGGAAAAACGTGTTGGGTTCGTGAATTGTGAAAATTCATTTGAGCCTAAAAATCCCCTGGTTTACCGGAAATGAACTCTTGCTTGTAGGAAGTCACAGAGAATTTGGTTTAACTCCGTTTCTGAAGGAAAATTCACACCAGTCTTCTCATCCGTGAAACACACTGTTTTAACGCAAGAAGCATGCTCTTCTTTCCAGCGTCGCCAATACAGCAAGAAACATGAGCATGCCCAGAAATGAAGAACTGTGTTTCTGACAAATACAGAGCATATCTAGTTGAACTCTGCTTATGAAACTGTAACAAACCACAGCATGTCTTACATAGATGCTCTTTAGTTAGTAGTGAAAATTGTGTTGGGTTCGTGAATTGTGTAAATTCACTTGAGCCGAAAAATCACTGGGTTACCGGAAATGAACTCTTGCTTCTAGGAAGACACAGAGCCTTTGGTTTCACTCCATTTGTGAAGGGAAATTCAGACCAGTGTTCTCATCCATGAAACATATTCTGTTTTAAGGCAAGAAGCATGCTCTTCTTTCCAGCGTCTCCAATACAGCAAGAAACATGAGCATGCCCAGATAAAAAGAACTGTGTTTCTTACTCATACGGACCATATCTAGTTAAACTCTGCTTATGAAACTCTAACAAACCACAGCATCTCTTACATAGATGCTCTTTAGTTTATAGTGAAAAATGGGTTGGTTTCGTGAATTGTGTAAATTCATTTGAGCCAAAAAATCACTGGGTTTACCGGAAATGAACTCTTGCTTGTAGGAAGACACAGAGCCTTTGGTTTAACTCCGTTTGTGAAGGGAAATTAAGACCAGAGTTCTCATCCATGAAAGACCCTCTGTTTTAACGCAAGCAGCATCCTCTTCTGTCCAGAGTCACCAATACAGCAAGAAACAGGAGCATGCCCAGATAAAAAGAACTGTGTTTCTTACTCATACAGACCATATCTGGTTAAACTCTGCTTATGAAACTCTAACAAACCACAACATCTCTTACATAGATGCTCTTTAGTTTATAGTGAAAAACGTGTTGGGTTCGTGAATTGTATAAATTCATTTGAGCCTAAAAATCACCTGGTTTACCGGAAATGAACTCTTGCTTCTAGGAAGACAAAGAGCCTTTGGTTTCACTCCATTTGTGAAGGGAAATTCAGACCAGTGTTCTCATCCATGAAAGAGCCTCTGTTTTAACGCAAGCAGCATCCTCTTCTGTTCAGAGTCACCAATACAGCAAGAAACATGAGCATGCCCAGAGAAAAAGAACTGTGTTTCTTACTCATACGGACCATATCTAGTTAAACTCTTCTTATGAAACTCTAACAAACCACAGAATCTCTTACATAGATGCTCTTTAGTTTATAGTGAAAAACTTGTAGGTTTCGTGAATTGTGTAAATTCATTTGAGCCGAAAAATCACTGGGTTTCCCGGAAATGAACTCTTGCTTGTAGGAAGACACAGAGCCTTTGGTTTAACTCCGTTTGTGAAGGGAAATTAAGACCAGAGTTCTCATCCATGAAAGACCCTCTGTTTTAACGCAAGCAGCATCCTCTTCGGTCCAGAGTCACCAATACAGCAAGAAACAGGAGCATGCCCAAATAAAAAGAACTGTGTACCTTACTCATACGGACCATATCTAGTTAAACTCTGCTTATGAAACTCTAACAAACCACAACGTCTCTTACATAGATGCTCTTTAGTTAATAGTGAAAAACCTGTTGGGATCGTGAAATGTGTAAATTCATTTGAGCCGAAAAATCACTGGGTTTACCGGAAATGAACTCTTGCTTCTAGGAAGACACAGAGCCTTTGGTTTCACTCCATTTGTGAAGGGAAATTCAGACCAGTGTTCTCATCCATGAAACATACTCTGTTTTAACGCAAGCAGCATGCTCTTCTTTCCAGCGTCTACAATACAGCAAGAAACATGAGTATGCCAGGATAAAAAGAACTGTGTTTCTTACACATACGGACCATATCTAGTTAAACTCTGCTTATGAAACTCTAACAAACCACAGCATCTCTTACATAGATGCTCTTTAGTTTATAGTGAAAAATGGGTTGGTATCGTGAATTGTGTAAATTCATTTGAGCGAAAAATCACTGGGTTTACCGGAAATGAACTCTTGCTTGTAGGAGGACACAGAGCCTTTGGTTTAACTCCGTTTGTGAAGGGAAATTAAGACCAGAGTTCTCATCCATGAAAGACCCTCTGTTTTCACGCAAACAGCATCCTCTTCTGTCCAGAGTCACCAATACAGCAAGAAACAGGAGCATGCCCAGATAAAAAGAACTGTGTTTCTTACTCATACGGACCATATCTGGTTAAACTCTGCTTATGAAACTCTAACAAACCACAACATCTCTTACATAGATGCTCTTTAGTTTATAGTGAAAAACGTGTTGGGTTCGTGAATTGTGTAAATTCATTTGAGCCTAAAAATCACCTGGTTTACCGGAAATGAACTCTTGCTTGTAGGAAGTCACAGAGAATTTGGTTAACTCCGTTTCTGAAGGAAAATTCAGACCAGTCTTCTCATCCATGAAACACGCTCTGTTTTAACGCAAGAAACATGCTCTTCTTTCTAGCGTCGCCAATACAGCAAGAAACATGAGCATGACCAAAAAAAGGAACTGTGTTTCTGACATATACAGAGCATATCTAGTTGAACTCTGCTCATGAAACTGTAACAAACCACAGCATGTCTTACATAGATGCTCTTTAGTTTATAGTGAAAATCGTGTTGGGTTCGTGAACTGTGTAAATTCATTTGAGCCGAAAAATCACTGGGTTTACCGGAAATGAACTCTTGCTTCTAGGAAGACACAGAGCCTTTGGTTTCACTCCATTTGTGAAGGGAAATTCAGACCAGTGTTCTCATTCATGAAACATACTCTGTTTTAACGCAAGAAGCATGCTCTTCTTTCTAGCGTATCCAATACAGCAAGAAACATGAGCATGCCAGATAAAAAGAACTGTGTTTCTTACTCATACAGACCATATCTAGTTAAACTCTGCTTATGAAACTCTAACAAACCACAGAATCTCTTACATAGATGCTCTTTAGTTTATAGTGAAAAACTTGTAGGTTTCGTGAATTGTGTAAATTCATTTGAGCCGAAAAATCACTGGGTTTACCGGAAATGAACTCTTGCTTGTAGGAAGACACAGAGCCTTTGGTTTAACTCCGTTTGTGAAGGGAAATTCAGGCCAGAGTTCTCATCCATGAAAGACCCTCTGTTTTAACGCAAGCAGCATCCTCTTCGGTCCAGAGTCACCAATACAGCAAGAAACTGGAGCATGCCCAAATAAAAAGAACTGTGTACCTTACTCATACAGACCATATCTAGTTAAACTCTGCTTATGAAACTCTAACAAACCACAACGTCTCTTACATAGATGCTCTTTAGTTAATAGTGAAAAACCTGTTGGGATCGTGAAATGTGTAAATTCATTTGAGCCGAAAAATCACTGGGTTTACCGGAAATGAACTCTTGCTTCTAGGAAGACACAGAGCCTTTGGTTTCACTCCATTTGTGAAGGGAAATTCATACCAGTGTTCTCATCCATGAAACATACTCTGTTTTAACGCAAGCAGCATGCTCTTCTTTCCAGCGTCTACAATACAGCAAGAAACATGAGCATGCCAGGATAAAAAGAACTGTGTTTCTTACTCATACGGACCATATCTAGTTAAACTCTGCTTATGAAACTCTAACAAACCACAGCATCTCTTACATAGATGCTCTTTAGTTTATAGTGAAAAATGGGTTGGTTTCGTGAATTGTGTAAATTCATTTGAGCGAAAAATCACTGGGGTTACCGGAAATGAACTCTTGCTTGTAGGAAGACACAGAGCCTTTGGTTTAACTCCGTTTGTGAAGGGAAATTAAGACCAGAGTTCTCATCCATGAAAGACCCTCTGTTTTAACGCAAGCAGCATCCTCTTCTGTCCAGAGTCACCAATACAGCAAGAAACAGGAGCATGCCCAGATAAAAAGAACTGTGTTTCTTACTCACACGGACCATATCTGGTTAAACTCTGCTTATGAAACTCTAACAAACCACAACATCTCTTACATAGATGCTCTTTAGTTTATAGTGAAAAACGTGTTGGGTTCGTGAATTGTGTAAATTCATTTGAGCCTAAAAATCACCTGGTTTACCGGAAATGAACTCTTGCTTGTAGGAAGTCACAGAGACTTTGGTTTAACTCCGTTTCTGAAGGAAAATTCAGACCAGTCTTCTCATCCATGAAACACGCTCTGTTTTAACGCAAGAAACATGCTCATCTTTCCAGTGTCGCCAATACAGCAAGAAACATGAGCATGACCAGAAAAAAAGAACTGTGTTTCTGACATATACAGAGCATATCTAGTTGAACTCTGCTCATGAAACTGTAACAAACCACAGCATGTCTTACATAGATGCTCTTTAGTTTATAGTGAAAATCGTGTTGGGTTCGTGAACTGTGTAAATTCATTTGAGCCGAAAAATCACTGGGTTTACCGGAAATGAACTCTTGCTTCTAGGAAGACACAGAGCCTTTGGTTTCACTCCATTTGTGAAGGGAAATTCAGACCAGTGTTCTCATCCATGAAACATACTCTGTTTTAACGCAAGAAGCATGCTCTTCTTTCTAGCATATCCAATACAGCAAGAAACATGAGCATGCCAGATAAAAAGAACTGTGTTTCTTACTCATACAGACCATATCTAGTTAAACTCTGCTTATGAAACTGTAACAAACCACAGCATGTCTTACATAGATGCTCTTTAGTTTATAGTGAAAAACGTGTTGGGTTCGTGAATTGTGTAAATTCATTTGAGCCGAAAAATCACTGGGTTTACCGGAAATGATCTCTTGCTTGTAGGAAGACACAGAGCCTTTGGTTTAACTCCGTTTGTGAAGGGAAATTCAGACCAGAGTTCTCATCCATGAAAGACCCTCAGTTTTAACGCAAGCAGCATCCTCTTCTGTCCAGAGTCTGCAATACAACAAGAAATATGACCATGTCCAGAAAAAAAGAACTGTGTTTCCTACTCATACGGACCATATCTAGTTGAACTCTGCTTATGAAACTGTAACAAACCACAGCATGTCTTACATAGATGCTCTTTAGTTAATAGTGAAATTGTGTTGGGTTCGTGAACTGTGTATATTCATTTGAGCCTAAAAATCCCTGGGTTTACCGGAAATGAACTCTTTCTTGTAGGAAGACACAGAGACATTGGTTTAACTCCGTTTCTGAAGGAAAATTCAGACCAGTGTTCAAATCCATGGAACATACTCTGTTTTAACGCAAGAAGCATCCTCTTCTGTCCAGAGTCTGCAATACAGCAAGAAACATGAGCATGCACAGAAAAAAAGAAATGTGTTTCTTAATCATAAGGACCATATCTAGTTAAACTCTGCTTATGAAACTATAAAAAACCACAGCATGTCTTACATAGATGCTCTTTAGTTTATAGTGAAAATCGTGTTGGGTTCGTGAACTGAGTAAATTCATTTGAGCCGAAAAATCACTGGGTTTACCGGAAATGAACTCTTGCTTATAAGAAGACACAGAGTCTTTGGTTTCACTCCATTTGTGAATGGAATTTCAGACCAGTGTTGTCATCCATGAAACATACTCTGTTTTAACGCAAGAAGCATGCTCTTCTTTCCAGCGTCTCCAATACAGCAAGAAACATAAGCATGCCCAGATAAAAAGAACTGTGTTCCTTACTCATACAGACCATATCTAGTTAAACTCTGCTTATGAAACTCTAACAAACCACAGAATCTCTTACATAGATGCTCTTTAGTTTATAGTGAAAAATGGGTTGGTTTCGTGAATTGTGTAAATTCATTTGAGCCGAAAAATCACTGGGTTTACCGGAAATGTACTCTTGCTTGTAGGAAGACACAGAGCCTTTGGTTTTACTCCGTTTGTGAAAGGAAATCAAGACCAGAGTTCTCATCCATGAAAGACCCTCTGTTTTAACGCAAGCAGCATCCTCTTCTCTCCAGAGTCACCAATACAGCAAGAAACAGGAGCATGCCCAGATAAAAAGAACAGTGTTTCTTACTCATACAGACCATATCAGGTTAAAATCTGCTTATGAAATTCTAACAAACCACAGCATCTCTTACATAGATGCTCTTTAGTTTTTAGTGAAAAACGTGTTGGGTTCGTGAATTGTGTAATTTCATTTGAGCCTAAAAATCACCTGGTTTACCGGAAATGAACTCTTGCTTGTAGGAAGTCACAGAGACTTTGGTTTAACTCCGTTTCTGAAGGAAAATTCAGACCAGTCTTCTCATCCATGAAACACACTCTGTTTTAACGCAAGAAACATGCTCTTCTTTCCAGCGTTGCCAATACAGCAAGAAACATGAGCATGCCCAGAAAAAAAAGAACTGTGTTTCCGACCCATACAGAGCATGTCTAGTTCAACTCTGCTTTTGAAACTCTAAAAAACCACGGACCGTCTTACATAGATGCTCTTTAGTTTATAGTGAAAATCGTGTTGGGTTCGTGAACTGTGTAAATTCATTTGAGCCGAAAAATCACTGGGTTTACCAGAAATGAACTCTTGCTTCTAGGAAGACACAGAGCCTTTGGTTTCACTCCATTTGTGAAAGGAAATTCAGACCAGTGTTCTCATCCATGAAACATACTCTGTTTTAAGGCAAGAAGCATGCTCTTCTTTCCAGCGTCTCCAATACAGCAAGAAACATGAGCATGCCCAGATAAAAAGAACTGTGTTTCTTACTCATACAGACCATATCTAGTTAAAATCTGCTTATGTAACTCTAACAAACCACAGCATCTGTTACATAGATGCTCTTTAGTTTATAGTGAAAAACGTGGTGGGTTCATGAATTGTGTAAATTCATTTGAGCCGAAAAATCACTGGGTTTACCGGAAATGATCTCTGGCTTGTAGGAAGACACAGAGCCTTTGGTTTAACTCCGTTTGTGAAGGGAAATTCAGACCAGAGTTCTAATCCATGAAAGACCCTCAGTTTTAACGCAAGCAGCATCCTCTTCTGTCCTGAGTGTGCAATACAACAAGAAATATGGGCATGTCCAGAAAAAAAGACCTGTTTCCTACTCATACGGACCATATCTAGTTGAACTCTGCTTAAGAAACTGTAACAAACCACAGCATCTCTTACATACATGCTCTTTAGTTAATTGTGAGAATTGTGTTGGGTTCGTGAACTGTGTAAATTCATTTGAGCCTAAAAATCACTGGGTTTACCGGAAATGATCTCTTGCTTGTAGGAAGTCACAGAGACTTTGGTTTAACTCCGTTTCTGAAGGAAAATTCAGACCAGTGTTCTCATCCATGAAACACACTCTGTTTTAACGCAAGAAGCATGCTCTTCTTTCCAGCGTCGCCAATACAGCAAGAAACATGAGCATGCCCAGAAAAAAAGAACTGAGTTTCCGACAAATACAGAGCATATCTAGTTGAACTCTGCTTATGAAACTGTAACAAACCACAGCATGTCTTACATAGATGCTCTTTAGTTTATAGTGAATAACCTCTTGGTTTCGTGAATTGTGTAAATTCATTTGAGCCGAAAAATCACTGGGTTTACCGGAAATGAACTCTTGCTTGTAGGAAGACACAGAGCCTTTGGTTTAACTACGTTTGTGAAGGGAAATTCAGACCAGAGTTCTCATCCATGAAAGACCCTCAGTTTTAATGCAAGCAGCATCCTCTTCTGTCCAGAGTCTGCAATACAACAAGAAATATGGGCATGTCCAGAAAAAAAGACCTGTGTTTCCTACTCATACGGACCATATCTAGTTGAACTCTGCTTATGAAACTCTAAAAAACCATGGCACGTCTTACAAAGATGCTCTTCAGTTTATAGTGAAAATCGTGTTGGGTTCGTGAACTGTGTAAATTCATTTGAGCCTAAAAATCACTGGCTTTACCGGAAATGAACTCTTGCTTGTAGGAAGACACAGAGACATTGGTTTAACTTTGTTTCTGAAGGAAAATTCAGACCACTGTTCCCATCCATGGAACATACTCTGTTTTAACGCAAGAAGCATCCTCTTCTGTCCAGAGTCTGCAATACAGCAAGAAACATGAGCATGCCCAGAAAAAAAGATATGTGTTTCTTAATCATACGGATCATATCTAGTTAAACTCTGCTTATGAAACTCTAAAAAACCACGGACCGTCTTACATAGATGCTCTTTAGTTTATAGTGAAAATCGTGTTGGGTTCGTGAACTGTGTAAATTCATTTGAGCCGAAAAATCACTGGGTTTACCGGAAATGAACTCTTGCTTCTAGGAAGACACAGAGCCTTTGGTTTCACTCCATTTGTGAAAGGAAATTCAGACCAGTGTTCTCATCCATGAAACATATTCTGTTTTTAGGCAAGAAGCATGCTCTTCTTTCCAGCGTCTCCAATACAGCAAGAAACATGAGCATGCCCAGATAAAAAGAACTGTGTTTCTTACTCATACGGACCATATCTAGTTAAACTCTGCTTATGAAACTCTAACAAACCACAGCATCTCTTACATAGATGCTCTTTAGTTTATAGTGAAAAATGGGTTGGTTTCGTGAATTGTGTAAATTCATTTGAGCCGAAAAATCACTGGGTTTCCCGGAAATGAACTCTTGCTTCTAGGAAGACACAGAGCCTTTGGTTTCACTCCATTTGTGAAAGGAAATTCAGACCAGTGTTCTCATCCATGAAACATATTCTGTTTTAAGGCAAGAAGCATGCTCTTCTTTCCAGCGTCTCCAATACAGCAAGAAACATGAGCATGCCCAGATAAAAAGAACTGTGTTTCTTACTCATACGGACCATATCTAGTTAAACTCTGCTTATGAAACTCTAACAAACCACAGCATCTCTTACATAGATGCTCTTTAGTTTATAGTGAAAAATGGGTTGGTATCGTGAATTGTGTAAATTCATTTGAGCCGAAAAATCACTGGGTTTACCGGAAATGAACTCTTGCTTGTAGGAGGACACAGAGCCTTTGGTTTAACTCCGTTTGTGAAGGGAAATTAAGACCAGAGTTCTCATCCATGAAAGACCCTCTGTTTTCACGCAAACAGCATCCTCTTCTGTCCAGAGTCACCAATACAGCAAGAAACAGGAGCATGCCCAGATAAAAAGAACTGTGTTTCTCACTCACACGGACCATATCTGGTTAAACTCTGCTTATGAAACTCTAACAAACCACAACATCTCTTACATAGATGCTCTTTAGTTTATAGTGAAAAACGTGTTGGGTTCGTGAATTGTGTAAATTCATTTGAGCCTAAAAATCACCTGGTTTACCGGAAATGAACTCTTGCTTGTAGGAAGTCACAGAGACTTTGGTTTAACTCCGTTTCTGAAGGAAAATTCAGACCAGTCTTCTCATCCATGAAACACGCTCTGTTTTAACGCAAGAAACATGCTCATCTTTCCAGTGTCGCCAATACAGCAAGAAACATGAGCATGCCCAGAAAAAAAAGAACTGTGTTTCCGACCCATACAGAGCATGTCTAGTTCAACTCTGCTTTTGAAACTCTAAAAAACCACGGACCGTCTTACATAGATGCTCTTTAGTTTATAGTGAAAATCGTGTTGGGTTCGTGAACTGTGTAAATTCATTTGAGCCGAAAAATCACTGGGTTTACCAGAAATGAACTCTTGCTTCTAGGAAGACACAGAGCCTTTGGTTTCACTCCATTTGTGAAAGGAAATTCAGACCAGTGTTCTCATCCATGAAACATACTCTGTTTTAAGGCAAGAAGCATGCTCTTCTTTCCAGCGTCTCCAATACAGCAAGAAACATGAGCATGCCCAGATAAAAAGAACTGTGTTTCTTACTCATACAGACCATATCTAGTTAAAATCTGCTTATGTAACTCTAACAAACCACAGCATCTGTTACATAGATGCTCTTTAGTTTATAGTGAAAAACGTGGTGGGTTCGTGAATTGTGTAAATTCATTTGAGCCGAAAAATCACTGGGTTTACCGGAAATGATCTCTGGCTTGTAGGAAGACACAGAGCCTTTGGTTTAACTCCGTTTGTGAAGGGAAATTCAGACCAGAGTTCTAATCCATGAAAGACCCTCAGTTTTAACGCAAGCAGCATCCTCTTCTGTCCTGAGTGTGCAATACAACAAGAAATATGGGCATGTCCAGAAAAAAAGACCTGTTTCCTACTCATACGGACCATATCTAGTTGAACTCTGCTTAAGAAACTGTAACAAACCACAGCATCTCTTACATACATGCTCTTTAGTTAATTGTGAGAATTGTGTTGGGTTCGTGAACTGTGTAAATTCATTTGAGCCTAAAAATCACTGGGTTTACCGGAAATGATCTCTTGCTTGTAGGAAGTCACAGAGACTTTGGTTTAACTCCGTTTCTGAAGGAAAATTCAGACCAGTGTTCTCATCCATGAAACACACTCTGTTTTAACGCAAGAAGCATGCTCTTCTTTCCAGCGTCGCCAATACAGCAAGAAACATGAGCATGCCCAGAAAAAAAGAACTGAGTTTCCGACAAATACAGAGCATATCTAGTTGAACTCTGCTTATGAAACTGTAACAAACCACAGCATGTCTTACATAGATGCTCTTTAGTTTTTAGTGAATAACCTCTTGGTTTCGTGAATTGTGTAAATTCATTTGAGCCGAAAAATCACTGGGTTTACCGGAAATGAACTCTTGCTTGTAGGAAGACACAGAGCCTTTGGTTTAACTACGTTTGTGAAGGGAAATTCAGACCAGAGTTCTCATCCATGAAAGACCCTCAGTTTTAATGCAAGCAGCATCCTCTTCTGTCCAGAGTCTGCAATACAACAAGAAATATGGGCATGTCCAGAAAAAAAGACCTGTGTTTCCTACTCATACGGACCATATCTAGTTGAACTCTGCTTATGAAACTCTAAAAAACCATGGCACGTCTTACAAAGATGCTCTTTAGTTTATAGTGAAAATCGTGTTGGGTTCGTGAACTGTGTAAATTCATTTGAGCCTAAAAATCACTGGCTTTACCGGAAATGAACTCTTGCTTGTAGGAAGACACAGAGACATTGGTTTAACTTTGTTTCTGAAGGAAAATTCAGACCACTGTTCCCATCCATGGAACATACTCTGTTTTAACGCAAGAAGCATCCTCTTCTGTCCAGAGTCTGCAATACAGCAAGAAACATGAGCATGCCCAGAAAAAAAGATATGTGTTTCTTAATCATACGGATCATATCTAGTTAAACTCTGCTTATGAAACTCTAAAAAACCACGGACCGTCTTACATAGATGCTCTTTAGTTTATAGTGAAAATCGTGTTGGGTTCGTGAACTGTGTAAATTCATTTGAGCCGAAAAATCACTGGGTTTACCGGAAATGAACTCTTGCTTCTAGGAAGACACAGAGCCTTTGGTTTCACTCCATTTGTGAAAGGAAATTCAGACCAGTGTTCTCATCCATGAAACATATTCTGTTTTTAGGCAAGAAGCATGCTCTTCTTTCCAGCGTCTCCAATACAGCAAGAAACATGAGCATGCCCAGATAAAAAGAACTGTGTTTCTTACTCATACGGACCATATCTAGTTAAACTCTGCTTATGAAACTCTAACAAACCACAGCATCTCTTACATAGATGCTCTTTAGTTTATAGTGAAAAATGGGTTGGTTTCATGAATTGTGTAAATTCATTTGAGCCGAAAAATCACTGGGTTTCCCGGAAATGAACTCTTGCTTCTAGGAAGACACAGAGCCTTTGGTTTCACTCCATTTGTGAAAGGAAATTCAGACCAGTGTTCTCATCCATGAAACATATTCTGTTTTAAGGCAAGAAGCATGCTCTTCTTTCCAGCGTCTCCAATACAGCAAGAAAAATGAGCATGCCCAGATAAAAAGAACTGTGTTTCTTACTCATACGGACCATATCTAGTTAAACTCTGCTTATGAAACTCTAACAAACCACAGCATCTCTTACATAGATGCGCTTTAGTTTATAGTGAAAAATGGGTTGGTTTCGTGAATTGTGTAAATTCATTTGAGCCGAAAAATCACTGGGTTTCCCGGAAATGAACTCTTGCTTGTAGGAAGACACAGAGCCTTTGGTTTAACTCCGTTTGTGAAGGGAAATTAAGACCAGAGTTCTCATCCATGAAAGACCCTCTGTTTTAACGCAAGCAGCATCCTCTTCTGTCCAGAGTCACCAATACAGCAAGAAACAGGAGCATGCCCAGATAAAAAGAACTGTGTTTCTTACTCATACGGACCATATCTGGTTAAACTCTGCTTATGAAACTCTAACAAACCACAACATCTCTTACATAGATGCTCTTTAGTTTATAGGGAAAAACGTGTTGGGTTCGTGAATTGTGAAAATTCATTTGAGCCTAAAAATCCCCTGGTTTACCGGAAATGAACTCTTGCTTGTAGGAAGTCACAGAGAATTTGGTTTAACTCCGTTTCTGAAGGAAAATTCACACCAGTCTTCTCATCCGTGAAACACACTGTTTTAACGCAAGAAGCATGCTCTTCTTTCCAGCGTCGCCAATACAGCAAGAAACATGAGCATGCCCAGAAATGAAGAACTGTGTTTCTGACAAATACAGAGCATATCTAGTTGAACTCTGCTTATGAAACTGTAACAAACCACAGCATGTCTTACATAGATGCTCTTTAGTTAGTAGTGAAAATTGTGTTGGGTTCGTGAATTGTGTAAATTCACTTGAGCCGAAAAATCACTGGGTTACCGGAAATGAACTCTTGCTTCTAGGAAGACACAGAGCCTTTGGTTTCACTCCATTTGTGAAGGGAAATTCAGACCAGTGTTCTCATCCATGAAACATATTCTGTTTTAAGGCAAGAAGCATGCTCTTCTTTCCAGCGTCTCCAATACAGCAAGAAACATGAGCATGCCCAGATAAAAAGAACTGTGTTTCTTACTCATACGGACCATATCTAGTTAAACTCTGCTTATGAAACTCTAACAAACCACAGCATCTCTTACATAGATGCTCTTTAGTTTATAGTGAAAAATGGGTTGGTTTCGTGAATTGTGTAAATTCATTTGAGCCAAAAAATCACTGGGTTTACCGGAAATGAACTCTTGCTTGTAGGAAGACACAGAGCCTTTGGTTTAACTCCGTTTGTGAAGGGAAATTAAGACCAGAGTTCTCATCCATGAAAGACCCTCTGTTTTAACGCAAGCAGCATCCTCTTCTGTCCAGAGTCACCAATACAGCAAGAAACAGGAGCATGCCCAGATAAAAAGAACTGTGTTTCTTACTCATACGGACCATATCTGGTTAAACTCTGCTTATGAAACTCTAACAAACCACAACATCTCTTACATAGATGCTCTTTAGTTTATAGGGAAAAACGTGTTGGGTTCGTGAATTGTGAAAATTCATTTGAGCCTAAAAATCCCCTGGTTTACCGGAAATGAACTCTTGCTTGTAGGAAGTCACAGAGAATTTGGTTTAACTCCGTTTCTGAAGGAAAATTCACACCAGTCTTCTCATCCGTGAAACACACTGTTTTAACGCAAGAAGCATGCTCTTCTTTCCAGCGTCGCCAATACAGCAAGAAACATGAGCATGCCCAGAAATGAAGAACTGTGTTTCTGACAAATACAGAGCATATCTAGTTGAACTCTGCTTATGAAACTGTAACAAACCACAGCATGTCTTACATAGATGCTCTTTAGTTAGTAGTGAAAATTGTGTTGGGTTCGTGAATTGTGTAAATTCACTTGAGCCGAAAAATCACTGGGTTACCGGAAATGAACTCTTGCTTCTAGGAAGACACAGAGCCTTTGGTTTCACTCCATTTGTGAAGGGAAATTCAGACCAGTGTTCTCATCCATGAAACATATTCTGTTTTAAGGCAAGAAGCATGCTCTTCTTTCCAGCGTCTCCAATACAGCAAGAAACATGAGCATGCCCAGATAAAAAGAACTGTGTTTCTTACTCATACGGACCATATCTAGTTAAACTCTGCTTATGAAACTCTAACAAACCACAGCATCTCTTACATAGATGCTCTTTAGTTTATAGTGAAAAATGGGTTGGTTTCGTGAATTGTGTAAATTCATTTGAGCCAAAAAATCACTGGGTTTACCGGAAATGAACTCTTGCTTGTAGGAAGACACAGAGCCTTTGGTTTAACTCCGTTTGTGAAGGGAAATTAAGACCAGAGTTCTCATCCATGAAAGACCCTCTGTTTTAACGCAAGCAGCATCCTCTTCTGTCCAGAGTCACCAATACAGCAAGAAACAGGAGCATGCCCAGATAAAAAGAACTGTGTTTCTTACTCATACAGACCATATCTGGTTAAACTCTGCTTATGAAACTCTAACAAACCACAACATCTCTTACATAGATGCTCTTTAGTTTATAGTGAAAAACGTGTTGGGTTCGTGAATTGTATAAATTCATTTGAGCCTAAAAATCACCTGGTTTACCGGAAATGAACTCTTGCTTCTAGGAAGACAAAGAGCCTTTGGTTTCACTCCATTTGTGAAGGGAAATTCAGACCAGTGTTCTCATCCATGAAAGAGCCTCTGTTTTAACGCAAGCAGCATCCTCTTCTGTTCAGAGTCACCAATACAGCAAGAAACATGAGCATGCCCAGAGAAAAAGAACTGTGTTTCTTACTCATACGGACCATATCTAGTTAAACTCTTCTTATGAAACTCTAACAAACCACAGAATCTCTTACATAGATGCTCTTTAGTTTATAGTGAAAAACTTGTAGGTTTCGTGAATTGTGTAAATTCATTTGAGCCGAAAAATCACTGGGTTTCCCGGAAATGAACTCTTGCTTGTAGGAAGACACAGAGCCTTTGGTTTAACTCCGTTTGTGAAGGGAAATTAAGACCAGAGTTCTCATCCATGAAAGACCCTCTGTTTTAACGCAAGCAGCATCCTCTTCGGTCCAGAGTCACCAATACAGCAAGAAACAGGAGCATGCCCAAATAAAAAGAACTGTGTACCTTACTCATACGGACCATATCTAGTTAAACTCTGCTTATGAAACTCTAACAAACCACAACGTCTCTTACATAGATGCTCTTTAGTTAATAGTGAAAAACCTGTTGGGATCGTGAAATGTGTAAATTCATTTGAGCCGAAAAATCACTGGGTTTACCGGAAATGAACTCTTGCTTCTAGGAAGACACAGAGCCTTTGGTTTCACTCCATTTGTGAAGGGAAATTCAGACCAGTGTTCTCATCCATGAAACATACTCTGTTTTAACGCAAGCAGCATGCTCTTCTTTCCAGCGTCTACAATACAGCAAGAAACATGAGTATGCCAGGATAAAAAGAACTGTGTTTCTTACACATACGGACCATATCTAGTTAAACTCTGCTTATGAAACTCTAACAAACCACAGCATCTCTTACATAGATGCTCTTTAGTTTATAGTGAAAAATGGGTTGGTATCGTGAATTGTGTAAATTCATTTGAGCGAAAAATCACTGGGTTTACCGGAAATGAACTCTTGCTTGTAGGAGGACACAGAGCCTTTGGTTTAACTCCGTTTGTGAAGGGAAATTAAGACCAGAGTTCTCATCCATGAAAGACCCTCTGTTTTCACGCAAACAGCATCCTCTTCTGTCCAGAGTCACCAATACAGCAAGAAACAGGAGCATGCCCAGATAAAAAGAACTGTGTTTCTTACTCATACGGACCATATCTGGTTAAACTCTGCTTATGAAACTCTAACAAACCACAACATCTCTTACATAGATGCTCTTTAGTTTATAGTGAAAAACGTGTTGGGTTCGTGAATTGTGTAAATTCATTTGAGCCTAAAAATCACCTGGTTTACCGGAAATGAACTCTTGCTTGTAGGAAGTCACAGAGAATTTGGTTAACTCCGTTTCTGAAGGAAAATTCAGACCAGTCTTCTCATCCATGAAACACGCTCTGTTTTAACGCAAGAAACATGCTCTTCTTTCCAGCGTCGCCAATACAGCAAGAAACATGAGCATGACCAAAAAAAGGAACTGTGTTTCTGACATATACAGAGCATATCTAGTTGAACTCTGCTCATGAAACTGTAACAAACCACAGCATGTCTTACATAGATGCTCTTTAGTTTATAGTGAAAATCGTGTTGGGTTCGTGAACTGTGTAAATTCATTTGAGCCGAAAAATCACTGGGTTTACCGGAAATGAACTCTTGCTTCTAGGAAGACACAGAGCCTTTGGTTTCACTCCATTTGTGAAGGGAAATTCAGACCAGTGTTCTCATTCATGAAACATACTCTGTTTTAACGCAAGAAGCATGCTCTTCTTTCTAGCGTATCCAATACAGCAAGAAACATGAGCATGCCAGATAAAAAGAACTGTGTTTCTTACTCATACAGACCATATCTAGTTAAACTCTGCTTATGAAACTCTAACAAACCACAGAATCTCTTACATAGATGCTCTTTAGTTTATAGTGAAAAACTTGTAGGTTTCGTGAATTGTGTAAATTCATTTGAGCCGAAAAATCACTGGGTTTACCGGAAATGAACTCTTGCTTGTAGGAAGACACAGAGCCTTTGGTTTAACTCCGTTTGTGAAGGGAAATTCAGGCCAGAGTTCTCATCCATGAAAGACCCTCTGTTTTAACGCAAGCAGCATCCTCTTCGGTCCAGAGTCACCAATACAGCAAGAAACTGGAGCATGCCCAAATAAAAAGAACTGTGTACCTTACTCATACAGACCATATCTAGTTAAACTCTGCTTATGAAACTCTAACAAACCACAACGTCTCTTACATAGATGCTCTTTAGTTAATAGTGAAAAACCTGTTGGGATCGTGAAATGTGTAAATTCATTTGAGCCGAAAAATCACTGGGTTTACCGGAAATGAACTCTTGCTTCTAGGAAGACACAGAGCCTTTGGTTTCACTCCATTTGTGAAGGGAAATTCATACCAGTGTTCTCATCCATGAAACATACTCTGTTTTAACGCAAGCAGCATGCTCTTCTTTCCAGCGTCTACAATACAGCAAGAAACATGAGCATGCCAGGATAAAAAGAACTGTGTTTCTTACTCATACGGACCATATCTAGTTAAACTCTGCTTATGAAACTCTAACAAACCACAGCATCTCTTACATAGATGCTCTTTAGTTTATAGTGAAAAATGGGTTGGTTTCGTGAATTGTGTAAATTCATTTGAGCGAAAAATCACTGGGGTTACCGGAAATGAACTCTTGCTTGTAGGAAGACACAGAGCCTTTGGTTTAACTCCGTTTGTGAAGGGAAATTAAGACCAGAGTTCTCATCCATGAAAGACCCTCTGTTTTAACGCAAGCAGCATCCTCTTCTGTCCAGAGTCACCAATACAGCAAGAAACAGGAGCATGCCCAGATAAAAAGAACTGTGTTTCTTACTCACACGGACCATATCTGGTTAAACTCTGCTTATGAAACTCTAACAAACCACAACATCTCTTACATAGATGCTCTTTAGTTTATAGTGAAAAACGTGTTGGGTTCGTGAATTGTGTAAATTCATTTGAGCCTAAAAATCACCTGGTTTACCGGAAATGAACTCTTGCTTGTAGGAAGTCACAGAGACTTTGGTTTAACTCCGTTTCTGAAGGAAAATTCAGACCAGTCTTCTCATCCATGAAACACGCTCTGTTTTAACGCAAGAAACATGCTCATCTTTCCAGTGTCGCCAATACAGCAAGAAACATGAGCATGACCAGAAAAAAAGAACTGTGTTTCTGACATATACAGAGCATATCTAGTTGAACTCTGCTCATGAAACTGTAACAAACCACAGCATGTCTTACATAGATGCTCTTTAGTTTATAGTGAAAATCGTGTTGGGTTCGTGAACTGTGTAAATTCATTTGAGCCGAAAAATCACTGGGTTTACCGGAAATGAACTCTTGCTTCTAGGAAGACACAGAGCCTTTGGTTTCACTCCATTTGTGAAGGGAAATTCAGACCAGTGTTCTCATCCATGAAACATACTCTGTTTTAACGCAAGAAGCATGCTCTTCTTTCTAGCATATCCAATACAGCAAGAAACATGAGCATGCCAGATAAAAAGAACTGTGTTTCTTACTCATACAGACCATATCTAGTTAAACTCTGCTTATGAAACTGTAACAAACCACAGCATGTCTTACATAGATGCTCTTTAGTTTATAGTGAAAAACGTGTTGGGTTCGTGAATTGTGTAAATTCATTTGAGCCGAAAAATCACTGGGTTTACCGGAAATGATCTCTTGCTTGTAGGAAGACACAGAGCCTTTGGTTTAACTCCGTTTGTGAAGGGAAATTCAGACCAGAGTTCTCATCCATGAAAGACCCTCAGTTTTAACGCAAGCAGCATCCTCTTCTGTCCAGAGTCTGCAATACAACAAGAAATATGACCATGTCCAGAAAAAAAGAACTGTGTTTCCTACTCATACGGACCATATCTAGTTGAACTCTGCTTATGAAACTGTAACAAACCACAGCATGTCTTACATAGATGCTCTTTAGTTAATAGTGAAATTGTGTTGGGTTCGTGAACTGTGTATATTCATTTGAGCCTAAAAATCCCTGGGTTTACCGGAAATGAACTCTTTCTTGTAGGAAGACACAGAGACATTGGTTTAACTCCGTTTCTGAAGGAAAATTCAGACCAGTGTTCCGATCCATGGAACATACTCTGTTTTAACGCAAGAAGCATCCTCTTCTGTCCAGAGTCTGCAATACAGCAAGAAACATGAGCATGCACAGAAAAAAAGAAATGTGTTTCTTAATCATAAGGACCATATCTAGTTAAACTCTGCTTATGAAACTATAAAAAACCACAGCATGTCTTACATAGATGCTCTTTAGTTTATAGTGAAAATCGTGTTGGGTTCGTGAACTGAGTAAATTCATTTGAGCCGAAAAATCACTGGGTTTACCGGAAATGAACTCTTGCTTATAAGAAGACACAGAGCCTTTGGTTTCACTCCATTTGTGAAGGGAATTTCAGACCAGTGTTCTCATCCATGAAACATACTCTGTTTTAACGCAAGAAGCATGCTCTTCTTTCCAGCGTCTCCAATACAGCAAGAAACATAAGCATGCCCAGATAAAAAGAACTGTGTTCCTTACTCATACAGACCATATCTAGTTAAACTCTGCTTATGAAACTCTAACAAACCACAGAATCTCTTACATAGATGCTCTTTAGTTTATAGTGAAAAATGGGTTGGTTTCGTGAATTGTGTAAATTCATTTGAGCCGAAAAATCACTGGGTTTACCGGAAATGTACTCTTGCTTGTAGGAAGACACAGAGCCTTTGGTTTTACTCCGTTTGTGAAAGGAAATCAAGACCAGAGTTCTCATCCATGAAAGACCCTCTGTTTTAACGCAAGCAGCATCCTCTTCTCTCCAGAGTCACCAATACAGCAAGAAACAGGAGCATGCCCAGATAAAAAGAACTGTGTTTCTTACTCATACGGACCATATCTGGTTAAACTCTGCTTATGAAACTCTAACAAACCACAACATCTCTTACATAGATGCTCTTTAGTTTATAGGGAAAAACGTGTTGGGTTCGTGAATTGTGAAAATTCATTTGAGCCTAAAAATCCCCTGGTTTACCGGAAATGAACTCTTGCTTGTAGGAAGTCACAGAGAATTTGGTTTAACTCCGTTTCTGAAGGAAAATTCACACCAGTCTTCTCATCCGTGAAACACACTCTGTTTTAACGCAAGAAGCATGCTCTTCTTTCCAGCGTCGCCAATACAGCAAGAAACATGAGCATGCCCAGAAATGAAGAACTGTGTTTCTGACAAATACAGAGCATATCTAGTTGAACTCTGCTTATGAAACTGTAACAAACCACAGCATGTCTTACATAGATGCTCTTTAGTTAGTAGTGAAAATTGTGTTGGGTTCGTGAACTGTGTAAATTCACTTGAGCCGAAAAATCACTGGGTTACCGGAAATGAACTCTTGCTTCTAGGAAGACACAGAGCCTTTGGTTTCACTCCATTTGTGAAGGGAAATTCAGACCAGTATTCTCATCCATGAAACATATTCTGTTTTAAGGCAAGAAGCATGCTCTTCTTTCCAGCGTCTCCAATACAGCAAGAAACATGAGCATGCCCAGATAAAAAGAACTGTGTTTCTTACTCATACGGACCATATCTAGTTAAACTCTGCTTATGAAACTCTAACAAACCACAGCATCTCTTACATAGATGCTCTTTAGTTTATAGTGAAAAATGGATTGGTTTCGTGAATTGTGTAAATTCATTTGAGCCAAAAAATCACTGGGTTTACCGGAAATGAACTCTTGCTTGTAGGAAGACACAGAGCCTTTGGTTTAACTCCGTTTGTGAAGGGAAATTAAGACCAGAGTTCTCAACCATGAAAGACCCTCTGTTTTAACGCAAGCAGCATCCTCTTCTGTCCAGAGTCACCAATACAGCAAGAAACAGGAGCATGCCCAGATAAAAAGAACTGTGTTTCTTACTCATACAGACCATATCTGGTTAAACTCTGCTTATGAAACTCTAACAAACCACAACATCTCTTACATAGATGCTCTTTAGTTTATAGTGAAAAACGTGTTGGGTTCGTGAATTGTATAAATTCATTTGAGCCTAAAAATCACCTGGTTTACCGGAAATGAACTCTTGCTTCTAGGAAGACAAAGAGCCTTTGGTTTCACTCCATTTGTGAAGGGAAATTCAGACCAGTGTTCTCATCCATGAAAGAGCCTCTGTTTTAACGCAAGCAGCATCCTCTTCTGTTCAGAGTCACCAATACAGCAAGAAACATGAGCATGCCCAGAGAAAAAGAACTGTGTTTCTTACTCATACGGACCATATCTAGTTAAACTCTTCTTATGAAACTCTAACAAACCACAGAATCTCTTACATAGATGCTCTTTAGTTTATAGTGAAAAACTTGTAGGTTTCGTGAATTGTGTAAATTCATTTGAGCCGAAAAATCACTGGGTTTCCCGGAAATGAACTCTTGCTTGTAGGAAGACACAGAGCCTTTGGTTTAACTCCGTTTGTGAAGGGAAATTAAGACCAGAGTTCTCATCCATGAAAGACCCTCTGTTTTAACGCAAGCAGCATCCTCTTCGGTCCAGAGTCACCAATACAGCAAGAAACAGGAGCATGCCCAAATAAAAAGAACTGTGTACCTTACTCATACGGACCATATCTAGTTAAACTCTCCTTATGAAACTATAAAAAACCACAACGTCTCTTACATAGATGCTCTTTAGTTAATAGTGAAAAACCTGTTGGGATCGTGAAATGTGTAAATTCATTTGAGCCAAAAAATCACTGGGTTTACCGGAAATGAACTCTTGCTTCTAGGAAGACACAGAGCCTTTGGTTTCACTCCATTTGTGAAGGGAAATTCAGACCAGTGTTCTCATCCATGAAACATACTCTGTTTTAACGCAAGCAGCATGCTCTTCTTTCCAGCGTCTACAATACAGCAAGAAACATGAGTATGCCAGGATAAAAAGAACTGTGTTTCTTACACATACGGACCATATCTAGTTAAACTCTGCTTATGAAACTCTAACAAACCACAGCATCTCTTACATAGATGCTCTTTAGTTTATAGTGAAAAATGGGTTGGTATCGTGAATTGTGTAAATTCATTTGAGCGAAAAATCACTGGGTTTACCGGAAATGAACTCTTGCTTGTAGGAGGACACAGAGCCTTTGGTTTAACTCCGTTTGTGAAGGGAAATTAAGACCAGAGTTCTCATCCATGAAAGACCCTCTGTTTTCACGCAAACAGCATCCTCTTCTGTCCAGAGTCACCAATACAGCAAGAAACAGGAGCATGCCCAGATAAAAAGAACTGTGTTTCTTACTCATACGGACCATATCTGGTTAAACTCTGCTTATGAAACTCTAACAAACCACAACATCTCTTACATAGATGCTCTTTAGTTTATAGTGAAAAACGTGTTGGGTTCGTGAATTGTGTAAATTCATTTGAGCCTAAAAATCACCTGGTTTACCGGAAATGAACTCTTGCTTGTAGGAAGTCACAGAGAATTTGGTTTAACTCCGTTTCTGAAGGAAAATTCAGACCAGTCTTCTCATCCATGAAACACGCTCTGTTTTAACGCAAGAAACATGCTCTTTTTTCCAGCGTCGCCAATACAGCAAGAAACATGAGCATGACCAAAAAAAGGAACTGTGTTTCTGACATATACAGAGCATATCTAGTTGAACTATGCTCATGAAACTGTAACAAACCACAGCATGTCTTACATAGATGCTCTTTAGTTTATAGTGAAAATCGTGTTGGGTTCGTGAACTGTGTAAATTCATTTGAGCCGAAAAATCACTGGGTTTACCGGAAATGAACTCTTGCTTCTAGGAAGACACAGAGCCTTTGGTTTCACTCCATTTGTGAAGGGAAATTCAGACCAGTGTTCTCATTCATGAAACATACTCTGTTTTAACGCAAGAAGCATGCTCTTCTTTCTAGCGTATCCAATACAGCAAGAAACATGAGCATGCCAGATAAAAAGAACTGTGTTTCTTACTCATACAGACCATATCTAGTTAAACTCTGCTTATGAAACTGTAACAAACCACAGCATGTCTTACATAGATGCTCTTTAGTTTATAGTGAAAAACGTGTTGGGTTCGTGAATTGTGTAAATTCATTTGAGCCGAAAAATCACTGGGTTTACCGGAAATGATCTCTTGCTTGTAGGAAGACACATAGCCTTTGGTTTAACTCCGTTTGTGAAGGGAAATTCAGACCAGAGTTCTCATCCATGAAAGACCCTCAGTTTTAACGCAAGCAGCATCCTCTTCTGTCCAGAGTCTGCAATACAACAAGAAATATGACCATGTCCAGAAAAAAAGAACTGTGTTTCCTACTCATACGGACCATATCTAGTTGAACTCTGCTTATGAAACTGTAACAAACCACAGCATGTCTTACATAGATGCTCTTTAGTTAATAGTGAAATTGTGTTGGGTTCGTGAACTGTGTATATTCATTTGAGCCTAAAAATCCCTGGGTTTACCGGAAATGAACTCTTTCTTGTAGGAAGACACAGAGACATTGGTTTAACTCCGTTTCTGAAGGAAAATTCAGACCAGTGTTCCGATCCATGGAACATACTCTGTTTTAACGCAAGAAGCATCCTCTTCTGTCCAGAGTCTGCAATACAGCAAGAAACATGAGCATGCACAGAAAAAAAAGAAATGTGTTTCTTAATCATAAGGACCATATCTAGTTAAACTCTGCTTATGAAACTATAAAAAACCACAGCATGTCTTACATAGATGCTCTTTAGTTTATAGTGAAAAATGGGTTGGTTTCGTGAATTGTGTAAATTCATTTGAGCCGAAAAATCACTGGGTTTACCGGAAATGTACTCTTGCTTGTAGGAAGACACAGAGCCTTCGGTTTTACTCCGTTTGTGAAAGGAAATTAAGACCAGAGTTCTTATCCATGAAAGACCCTCTGTTTTAACGCAAGCAGCATCCTCTTCTCTCCAGAGTCACCAATACAGCAAGAAACAGGAGCATGCCCAGATAAAAAGAACTGTGTTTCTTACTCATACGGACCATATCAGGTTAAACTCTGCTTATGAAACTCTAACAAACCACAGCATCTCTTACATAGATGCTCTTTAGTTTTTAGTGAAAAACGTGTTGGGTTCGTGAATTGTGTAAATTCATTTGAGCCTAAAAATCACCTGGTTTACCGGAAATGAACTCTTGCTTGTAGGAAGTCACAGAGAATTTGGTTTAACTCCGTTTCTGAAGGAAAATTCAGACCAGTCTTCTCATCCATGAAACACACTCTGTTTTAACGCAAGAAACATGCTCTTCTTTCCAGCGTTGCCAATACAGCAAGAAACATGAGCATGCCCAGAAAAAAAAGAACTGTGTTTCCGACACATACAGAGCATATCTAGTTCAACTCTGCTTATGAAACAGTAACAAACCACAGCATGTCTTACATAGATGCTCTTTAGTTAATAGTGAAAATCGTGTTGGGTTCGTGAACTGTGTAAATTCATTAGAGCCGAAAAATCACTGGGTTATCCGGAAATGATCTCTTGCTGTAGGAAGACACAGAGCCTTTGGTTTAACTCCGTTTGTGAAGGGAAATTCAGACCAGAGCTCTCATCCATGAAAGACCCTCAGTTTTAACGCAAGCAGCATCCTCTTCTGTCCATAGTCTGCAATACAACAAGAAATATGGGCATGTCCAGAAAAAAAGACCTGTGTTTCCTACTCCTACGGACCATATCTAGTTGAACTCTGCTTATGAAACTGTAACTAACCACAGCATATCTTACATAGATGCTCTTTAGTTAATTGTGAAAATTGTGTTTGGTTCGTGAACTGTGTAAATTCACTTGAGCCTAAAAATCACTGGGTTTACCGGAAATGAACTCTTGCTTGTAGGAAGACACAGAGCCTTTGGTTTAACTACGTTTGTGAAGGGAAATTCAGACCAGAGTCCTCATCCATGAAAGACCCTCTGTTTTAACGCAAGCAGCATCCTCTTCTGTCCAGAGTCACCAACACAGCAAGAAACAGGAGCAAGCCCAGATAAAAAGAACTGTGTTTCTTACTCATATGGACCATATCTAGTTAAACTCTGCTTATGAAACTCTAACAAACCACAGCATCTCTTACATAGATGCTCTATAGTGTATAGTAAAAAAAGTGTTGGGTTCGTGAATTGTGTAAATTCATTTGAGCCTAAAAATCACTGGCTTTACCGGAAATGAACTCTTGCTTGTAGGAAGACACAGAGACATTGGTTTAACTTTGTTTCTGAAGGAAAATTCAGACCAGTGTTCCCATCCATGGAACATACTCTGTTTCAAGGCAAGAAGCATGCTCTTTTTTCCAGCGTTGCCAATACAGCAAGAAACATGAGCATGCCCAGAAAAAAAAGAACTGTGTTTCCGACACATACAGAGCATATCTAGTTCAACTCTGCTTATGAAACAGTAACAAACCACAGCATGTCTTACATAGATGCTCTTTAGTTAATAGTGAAAATCGTGTTGGGTTCGTGAACTGTGTAAATTCATTAGAGCCGAAAAATCACTGGGTTATCCGGAAATGATCTCTTGCTGTAGGAAGACACAGAGCCTTTGGTTTAACTCCGTTTGTGAAGGGAAATTCAGACCAGAGCTCTCATCCATGAAAGACCCTCAGTTTTAACGCAAGCAGCATCCTCTTCTGTCCATAGTCTGCAATACAACAAGAAATATGGGCATGTCCAGAAAAAAAGACCTGTGTTTCCTACTCCTACGGACCATATCTAGTTGAACTCTGCTTATGAAACTGTAACTAACCACAGCATATCTTACATAGATGCTCTTTAGTTAATTGTGAAAATTGTGTTTGGTTCGTGAACTGTGTAAATTCACTTGAGCCTAAAAATCACTGGGTTTACCGGAAATGAACTCTTGCTTGTAGGAAGACACAGAGCCTTTGGTTTAACTACGTTTGTGAAGGGAAATTCAGACCAGAGTCCTCATCCATGAAAGACCCTCTGTTTTAACGCAAGCAGCATCCTCTTCTGTCCAGAGTCACCAACACAGCAAGAAACAGGAGCAAGCCCAGATAAAAAGAACTGTGTTTCTTACTCATATGGACCATATCTAGTTAAACTCTGCTTATGAAACTCTAACAAACCACAGCATCTCTTACATAGATGCTCTATAGTGTATAGTAAAAAAAGTGTTGGGTTCGTGAATTGTGTAAATTCATTTGAGCCTAAAAATCACTGGCTTTACCGGAAATGAACTCTTGCTTGTAGGAAGACACAGAGACATTGGTTTAACTTTGTTTCTGAAGGAAAATTCAGACCAGTGTTCCCATCCATGGAACATACTCTGTTTCAAGGCAAGAAGCATGCTCTTCTTTCCAGCGTCTGCAATACAGCAAGAAACATGAGCATGCCCAGAGAAAAAGAACTGTGTTTCTTACTCATACAGACCATATCTAGTTAAAATCTGCTTATGTAACTCTAACAAACCACAGCATCTCTTACATAGATGCTCTTTAGTTTATAGTGAAAAACGTGGTGGGTTCGTGAATTGTGTAAATTCATTTGAGCCGAAAAATCACTGGGTTTACCGGAAATGATCTCTTGCTTGTAGGAAGACACAGAGCCTTCGGTTTAACTCCGTTTGTGAAGGGAAATTCAGACCAGAGTTCTAATCCATGAAAGACCCTCAGTTTTAACGCAAGCAGCATCCTCTTCTGTCCAGAGTCTGCAATACAACAAGAAATATGGGCATGTCCAGAAAAAAAGACCTGTGTTTCCTACTCATACGGACCATATCTAGTTGAACTCTGCTTATGAAACTGTAACAAAACACAGCATGTCTTACATAGATGCTCTTTAGTTAATTGTGAGAATTGTGTTGGGTTCGTGAACTGTGTCAATTCATTTGAGCCTAAAAATCACTGGGTTTACCGGAAATGATCTCTTGCTTGTAGGAAGTCACAGAGACTTTGGTTTAACTCCGTTTCTGAAGGAAAATTCAGACCAGTCTTCTCATCCATGAAACACACTCTGTTTTAACGCAAGAAGCATGCTCTTCTTTCCAGCGTCGCCAATACAGCAAGAAACATGAGCATGCCCAGAAAAAAAGAACTGAGTTTCCGACACATACAGAGCATATCTAGTTGAACTCTGCTTATGAAACTGTAACATACCACAGCATGTCTTACATAGATGCTCTTTAGTTAATAGTGAAAATCGTGTTGGGTTCGTGAACTGTGTAAATTCATTTGAGCCGAAAAATCACTGGGTTTACCGGAAATGAACTCTTGCTTCTAGGAAGACACAGAGCCTTTGGTTTAACTCCGTTTGTGAAGGGAAATTCAGACCAGAGTTCTCATCCATGAAAGACCCTCTGTTTTTACGCAAGCAGCATCCTCTTCTGTCCAGAGTCACCAACACAGCAAGAAACAGGAGCATGCCCAGATAAAAAGAACTGTGTTTCTTACTCATATGGACCATATCTAGTTAAACTCTGCTTATGAAACTCTAACAAACCACAGCATCTCTTACATAGATGCTCTATAGTTTATAGTAAAAAAAGTGTTGGGTTCGTGAATTGTGTAAATTCATTTGAGCCGAAAAATCACTGGCTTTACCGGAAATGAACTCTTGCTTGTAGGAAGACACAGAGACATTGGTTTAACTTTGTTTCTGAAGGAAAATTCAGACCAGTGTTCCCATCCATGAAACATACTCTGTTTTAACGCAAGAAGCATCCTCTTCTGTCCAGAGTCTGCAATACAGCAAGAAACATGAGCATGCCCAGAGAAAAAGAACTGTGTTTCTTACTCATACAGACCATATCTGGTTAAACTCTGCTTATGAAACTCTAACAAACCACAACATCTCTTACATAGATGCTCTTTAGTTTATAGTGAAAAACGTGTTGGGTTCGTGAATTGTGTAAATTCATTTGAGCCTAAAAATCACCTGGTTTACCGGAAATGAACTCTTGCTTCTAGGAAGACAAAGAGCCTTTGGTTTCACTCCATTTGTGAAGGGAAATTCAGACCAGTGTTCTCATCCATGAAAGAGCCTCTGTTTTAACGCAAGCAGCATCCTCTTCTGTTCAGAGTCACCAATACAGCAAGAAACATGAGCATGCCCAGAGAAAAAGAACTGTGTTTCTTACTCATACGGAACATATCTAGTTAAACTCTGCTTATGAAACTCTAACAAACCACAGCATCTCTTACATAGATGCTGTTTAGTTTATAGTGAAAAACGTGTTGGGTTCGTGAATTGTGAAAATTCATTTGAGCCTAAAAATCCCCTGGTTTACCGGAAATGAACTCTTGCTTGTAGGAAGTCACAGAGAATTTGGTTTAATTCCGTTTCTGAAGGAAAATTCACACCAGTCTTCTCATCCGTGAAACACACTCTGTTTTAACGCAAGATATAAACTAAAGAGCATCTATGTAAGACATGCTGTGGTTTGTTACAGTTTCATAAGCAGAGTTTAACTAGATATGGTCTGTATGAGTAAGAAATACAGTTCTTTTTATCTGGCATGCTCATGTTTCTTGCTGTATTGGATACGCTAGAAAGAAGAGCATGCTTCTTGCGTTAAAACAGAGTATGTTTCTTGGATGAGAACACTGGTCTGAATTTCCCTTCACAAATGGAGTGAAACCAAAGGCTCTGTGTCTTCCTAGAAGCAAGAGTTCATTTCCGGTAAACCCAGTGATTTTTCGGCTCAAATGAATTTACACAGTTCACGAACCCAACACGATTTTCACTATAAACTAAAGAGCATCTATGTAAGACATGCTGTGGTTTGTTACAGTTTCATGAGCAGAGTTCAACTAGATATGCTCTGTATTTGTCAGAAACACAGTTCCTTTTTTTGGTCATGCTCATGTTTCTTGCTGTATTGGCGACGCTGGAAAGAAGAGCATGTTTCTTGCGTTAAAACAGAGCGTGTTTCATGGATGAGAAGACTGGTCTGAATTTTCCTTCAGAAACGGAGTTAAACCAAATTCTCTGTGACTTCCTACAAGCAAGAGTTCATTTCCGGTAAACCAGGTGATTTTTAGGCTCAAATGAATTTACACAATTAACGAACCCAACACGTTTTTCACTATAAACTAAAGAGCATCTATGTAAGAGATGTTGTGGTTTGTTAGAGTTTCATAAGCAGAGTTTAACTAGATATGGTCCGTATGAGTAAGAAACACAGTTCTTTTTATCTGGGCATGCTCCTGTTTCTTGCTGTATTGGTGACTCTGGACAGAAGAGGATGCTGTTTGCGTGAAAACAGAGGGTCTTTCATGGATGAGAACTCTGGTCTTAATTTCCCTTCACAAACGGAGTTAAACCAAAGGCTCTGTGTCCTCCTACAAGCAAGAGTTCATTTCCGGTAAACCCAGTGATTTTTCGCTCAAATGAATTTACACAATTCACGATACCAACCCATTTTTCACTATAAACTAAAGAGCATCTATGTAAGACATGCTGTGGTTTGTTACAGTTTCATGAGCAGAGTTCAACTAGATATGCTCTGTATATGTCAGAAACACAGTTCCTTTTTTTGGTCATGCTCATGTTTCTTGCTGTATTGGCGACGCTGGAAAGAAGAGCATGTTTCTTGCGTTAAAACAGAGCGTGTTTCATGGATGAGAAGACTGGTCTGAATTTTCCTTCAGAAACGGAGTTAAACCAAATTCTCTGTGACTTCCTACAAGCAAGAGTTCATTTCCGGTAAACCAGGTGATTTTTAGGCTCAAATGAATTTACACAATTCACGAACCCAACACGTTTTTCACTATAAACTAAAGAGCATCTATGTAAGAGATGTTGTGGTTTGTTAGAGTTTCATAAGCAGAGTTTAACCAGATATGGTCCGTATGAGTAAGAAACACAGTTCTTTTTATCTGGGCATGCTCCTGTTTCTTGCTGTATTGGTGACTCTGGACAGAAGAGGATGCTGTTTGCGTGAAAACAGAGGGTCTTTCATGGATGAGAACTCTGGTCTTAATTTCCCTTCACAAACGGAGTTAAACCAAAGGCTCTGTGTCCTCCTACAAGCAAGAGTTCATTTCCGGTAAACCCAGTGATTTTTCGCTCAAATGAATTTACACAATTCACGATACCAACCCATTTTTCACTATAAACTAAAGAGCATCTATGTAAGAGATGCTGTGGTTTGTTAGAGTTTCATAAGCAGAGTTTAACTAGATATGGTCCGTATGTGTAAGAAACACAGTTCTTTTTATCCTGGCATGCTCATGTTTCTTGCTGTATTGTAGACGCTGGAAAGAAGAGCATGCTGCTTGCGTTAAAACAGAGTATGTTTCATGGATGAGAACACTGGTCTGAATTTCCCTTCACAAATGGAGTGAAACCAAAGGCTCTGTGTCTTCCTAGAAGCAAGAGTTCATTTCCGGTAAACCCAGTGATTTTTCGGCTCAAATGAATTTACACATTTCACGATCCCAACAGGTTTTTCACTATTAACTAAAGAGCATCTATGTAAGAGACGTTGTGGTTTTTTATAGTTTCATAAGCAGAGTTTAACTAGATATGGTCCGTATGAGTAAGGTACACAGTTCTTTTTATTTGGGCATGCTCCTGTTTCTTGCTGTATTGGTGACTCTGGACCGAAGAGGATGCTGCTTGCGTTAAAACAGAGGGTCTTTCATGGATGAGAACTCCTGCCTGAATTTCCCTTCACAAACGGAGTTAAATCAAAGGCTCTGTGTCTTCCTACAAGCAAGAGTTCATTTCCGGGAAACCCAGTGATTTTTCGGCTCAAATGAATTTACACATTTCACGATCCCAACAGGTTTTTCACTATTAACTAAAGAGCATCTATGTAAGAGACGTTGTGGTTTGTTAGAGTTTCATAAGCAGAGTTTAACTAGATATGGTCTGTATGAGTAAGAAACACAGTTCTTTTTATCTGGGCATGCTCATGTTTCTTGCTGTATTGGAGACGCTAGAAAGAAGAGCATGCTTCTTGCGTTAAAACAGAGTATGTTTCATGGATGAGAACACTGGTCTGAATTTCCCTTCACAAATGGAGTGAAACCAAAGGCTCTGTGTCTTCCTAGAAGCAAGAGTTCATTTCCGGTAACCCAGTGATTTTTCGGCTCAAGTGAATTTACACAGTTCACGAACCCAACACAATTTTCACTACTAACTAAAGAGCATCTATGTAAGACATGCTGTGGTTTGTTACAGTTTCATAAGCAGAGTTCAACTAGATATGCTCTGTATTTGTCAGAAACACAGTTCTTCATTTATGGGCATGCTCATGTTTCTTGCTGTATTGGAGACGCTGGAAAGAAGAGGATGCTTCTTGCGTTAAAACAGAGTGTGTTTCACGGATGAGAAGACTGATGTGAATTTTCCTTCAGAAACGGAGTTAAACCAAATTCTCTGTGACTTCCTACAAGCAAGAGTTCATTTCCGGTAAACCAGGGGATTTTTAGGCTCAAATGAATTTTCACAATTCACGAACCCAACACGTTTTTCACTATAAACTAAAGAGCATCTATGTAAGAGATGCTGTGGTTTGTTAGAGTTTCATAAGCAGAGTTTAACTAGATATGGTCCGTATGAGTAAGAAACACAGTTCTTTTCCTCTGGGCATGCTCATGTTTCTTGCTGTATTGGTGACTCTGAACAGAAGAGGATGCTGCTTGCGTTAAAACAGAGGCTCTTTCATGGATGAGAACACTGGTCTGAATTTCCCTTCACAAATGGAGTGAAACCAAAGGCTCTTTGTCTTCCTAGAAGCAAGAGTTCATTTCCGGTAAACCAGGTGATTTTTAGGCTCAAATGAATTTACACAATTCACGAACCCAACACGTTTTTCACTATAAACTAAAAAGCATCTATGTAAGAGATATTGTGGTTTGTTAGAGTTTCATAAGCAGAGTTTAACCAGATATGGTCTGTATGAGTAAGAAACACAGTTCTTTTTATCTGGGCATGCTCCTGTTTCTTGCTGTATTGGTGACTCTGGACAGAAGAGGATGCTGCTTGCGTTAAAACTGAGGGTCTTTCATGGATGAGAACTCTGGTCTTAATTTCCCTTCACAAACGGAGTTAAACCAAAGGCTCTGTGTCTTCCTACAAGCAAGAGTTCATTTCCGGTAAACCCAGTGATTTTTCGGCTCAAATGAATTTACACAATTCACGAAACCAACCCATTTTTCACTATAAACTAAAGAGCATCTATGTAAGAGATGCTGTGGTTTGTTAGAGTTTCATAAGCAGAGTTTAACTAGATATGGTCCGTATGAGTAAGAAACACAGTTCTTTTTATCTGGGCATGCTCATGTTTCTTGCTGTATTGGAGACGCTGGAAAGAAGAGCATGCTTCTTGCCTTAAAACAGAATATGTTTCATGGATGAGAACACTGGTCTGAATTTCCCTTCACAAATGGAGTGAAACCAAAGGCTCTGTGTCTTCCTAGAAGCAAGAGTTCATTTCCGGTAACCCAGTGATTTTTCGGCTCAAGTGAATTTACACAGTTCACGAACCCAACTCAATTTTCGCTACTAACTAAAGAGCATCTATGTAAGACATGCTGTGGTTTGTTACAGTTTCATAAGCAGAGTTCAACTAGATATGCTCTGTATTTGTCAGAAACACAGTTCTTCATTTCTGGGCATGCTCATGTTTCTTGCTGTATTGGAGACGCTGGAAAGAAGAGCATGCTTCTTGCGTTAAAACAGAGTGTGTTTCACGGATGAGAAGACTGGTGTGAATTTTCCTTCAGAAACGGAGTTAAACCAAATTCTCTGTGACTTCCTACAAGCAAGAGTTCATTTCCGGTAAACCAGGGGATTTTTAGGCTCAAATGAATTTTCACAATTCACGAACCCAACACGTTTTTCACTATAAACTAAAGAGCATCTATGTAAGAGATGCTGTGGTTTGTTAGAGTTTCATACGCAGAGTTTAACTAGATATGGTCCGTATGAGTAAGAAACACAGTTCTTTTTCTCTGGGCATGCTCATGTTTCTTGCTGTATTGGTGACTCTGAACAGAAGAGGATGCTGCTTGCGTTAAAACAGAGGCTCTTTCATGGATGAGAACACTGGTCTGAATTTCCCTTCACAAATGGAGTGAAACCAAAGGCTCTTTGTCTTCCTAGAAGCAAGAGTTCATTTCCGGTAAACCAGGTGATTTTTAGGCTCAAATGAATTTACACAATTCACGAACCCAACACGTTTTTCACTATAAACTAAAGAGCATCTATGTAAGAGATGTTGTGGTTTGTTAGAGTTTCATAAGCAGAGTTTAACCAGATATGGTCCGTATGAGTAAGAAACACAGTTCTTTTTATCTGGGCATGCTCCTGTTTCTTGCTGTATTGGTGATTCTGGACAGAAGAGGATGCTGCTTGCGTTAAAACAGAGGGTCTTTCATGGATGAGAACTCTGGTCTTAATTTCCCTTCACAAACGGAGTTAAACCAAAGGCTCTGTGTCTTCCTACAAGCAAGAGTTCATTTCCGGTAAACCCAGTGATTTTTCGGCTCAAATGAATTTACACAATTCACGAAACCAACCCATTTTTCACTATAAACTAAAGAGCATCTATGTAAGAGATGCTGTGGTTTGTTAGAGTTTCATAAGCAGAGTTTAACTAGATATGGTCCGTATGAGTAAGAAACACAGTTCTTTTTATCTGGGCATGCTCATGTTTCTTGCTGTATTGGAGACGCTGGAAAGAAGAGCATGCTTCTTGCCTTAAAACAGAATATGTTTCATGGATGAGAACACTGGTCTGAATTTCCTTTCACAAATGGAGTGAAACCAAAGGCTCTGTGTCTTCCTAGAAGCAAGAGTTCATTTCCGGTAAACCCAGTGATTTTTCGGCTCAAATGAATTTACACAGTTCACGAACCCAACACGATTTTCACTATAAACTAAAGAGCATCTATGTAAGAGATTCTGTGGTTTGTTAGAGTTTCATAAGCAGAGTTTAACTAGATATGGTCTGTATGAGTAAGAAACACAGTTCTTTTTATCTGGGCATGCTCATGTTTCTTGCTGTATTGGAGACGCTAGAAAGAAGAGCATGCTTCTTGCGTTAAAACAGAGTATGTTTCATGGATGAGAACACTGGTCTGAATTTCCCTTCACAAATGGAGTGAAACCAAAGGCTCTGTGTCTTCCTAGAAGCAAGAGTTCATTTCCGGTAACCCAGTGATTTTTCGGCTCAAGTGAATTTACACAGTTCACGAACCCAACACAATTTTCACTACTAACTAAAGAGCATCTATGTAAGACATGCTGTGGTTTGTTACAGAGCCTTTGGTTTCACTCCTCTTTGAAGAGAAATTCAGACCAGTGTTCTCATCCATGGAACATACTCTGTTTTAACGCAAGAAGCATGCTCTTCTTACCATCGTCTCCAATACAGCAAGAAACATGAGCATGCCCAGATAAAAAGAACTGTGTTTCTTACTCATACAGACCATATCTAGTTAAACTCTGCTTATGAAACTCTAACAAACCACAACATCTCTTACATAGATGCTCTTTAGTTTATAGTGTAAAACGTGTTGGGTTCGTGAATTGTGTAAATTCATTTGAGCCTAAAAATCACTGGGTTTACCGGAAGTGAACTCTTGCTTGTAGGAAGACACAGAGACATTGGTTTAACTCCGTTTCTGAAGGAAAATTCAGACCAGTGTTCCCATCCATGGAACATACTCTGTTTTAACGCAAGAAGCATCCTATTCTGTCCAGAGTCTGCAATACAGCAAGAAACATGAGCATGCCCAGAAAAAAAGAACTGAGTTTCCGACACATACAGAGCATATCTAGTTGAACTCTGCTCATGAAACTGTAACAAACCACAGAATGTCTTACATAGATGCTCTTTAGTTAATAGTGAAAATTGTGTTGGGTTCGTGAACTGTGTAAATTCAGTTGAGCCTAAAAATCACTGGGTTTACCGGAAATGAACTCTTGCTTGTAGGAAGTCACAGAGATTTTGGTTTAACTCCGTTTCTCTAGGAAAATTCAGACCAGTCTTCTCATCCATGAAACACACTCTGTTTTAACACAAGAAGCATGCTCTTCTTTCCAGCGTCGCCATGACAGCAAGAACCATGAGCATGCCCAGAAAAAAAGAACTGAGTTTCCGACACATACAGAGCATATCTAGTTGAACTCTGCATATGAAACTGTAACAAACCACAGCATGTCTTACATAGATGCTCTTTAGTTAATAGTGAAAACCTGTTGGGTTCGTGAACCGTGTAAATTCATTTGAGCCGGAAAATCAATGGGTTTACCGGAAATGAACTCTTGCTTCTAGGAAGACACAGAGCCTTTGGTTTCACTCCTCTTTGAAGGGAAATTCAGACAAGTGGTCTCATCCATGAAACATACTCTGTTTTATCGCAAGAAGCATGCTCTTCTTTCCAGCGTCTCCAATACAGCAAGAAACATGAGCATGCCCAGATAAAAAGAACTGTGTTTCTTACTCAACATACCATATCTAGTTAAACTCTGCTTATGAAACTCTAACAAACCACAGAATCTCTTACATAGATGCTCTTTATTTTATAGTGAAAAACTTGTTGGTTTTGCGAATTGTGTAAATTCATTTGAGCTGAAAAATCACTGGGTTTGCCGGAAATGAACTCTTGCTTGTAGGAAGACACAGAGCCTTTGGTTTAACTCCGTTTGTGAAGGGAAATTCAGACCAGAGTTCTCATCCATGAAAGACCCTCTGTTTTATCTGAAGCAGCATCCTCTTCTGTCCAGAGTCACCAATACAGCAAGAAACAGGAACATGCCCAGATAAAAAGAAGTGTGTTTCTTACTCATACGTACCATATCTAGTTAAACTCTGCTTATGAAACTCTAACAAACCACAGCATCTCTTACATAGATGCTCTTTAGTTTATAGTGAAAACCGTGTTGGGTTCGTGAATTGTGTAAATTCATTTGAGCCTAAAAATCACTGGGTTTACCGGAAATGAACTCTTGCTTGTAGGAAGACACAGAGACATTGGTTTAACTCCATTTCTGAAGGAAAATTTAGACCAGTGTTCCCATCCATGGAACATACTCTGTTTTAATGCAAGATGCATCCTCTTCTGTCCAGAGTCTGCAATACAGCAAGAAACATGAGCATGCCTAGAAAAAAAGAAATGTGTTTCTTAATCATACGGACCATATCTAGTTAAACTCTGCTTATGAAACACTAAAAAACCACAGCATGTCTTACATAGATGCACTTTAGTTAATAGTGAAAATCGTGTTGGGTTCGTGAACTGTGTAAATTCATTTGAGCCGAAAAATCACTGGGTTTACCGGAAATGAACTCTTGCTTCTAGGAAGACACAGAGCCTTTGGTTTCACTCCATTTGTGAAGGGAAATTCAGACCAGTGTTCTCATCCATGAAACATACTCTGTTTTAACGCAAGAAGCATGCTCTTCTTTCTAGCGTCTCCAATACAGCAAGAAACATGAGCATGCCAGATAAAAAGAACTGTTTCTTACTCATACAGACCATATCTAGTTAAACTCTTCTTATAAAACTCTAACAAACCACAGTATCTCTTACATAGATGCTCTTTAGTTTATAGTGAAAAACGTGTTGGGTTCGTGAATTGTGTAAATTCATTTGAGCCGAAAAATCACTGCGTTTACTGGAAATGATCTCTTGCTTGTAGGAAGACACAGAGCTTTGGTTTAACTCCGTTTGTGTAGGGAAATTCAGAACAGAGTTCTCATCCATGAAAGACCCTCAGTTATAACGCAAGCAGCATCCTCTTCTGTCCAGAGTCTGCAATACAACAATAAATATGAGCATGTCCAGAAAAAAGAACTGTGTTTCCTACTCATACGCACCATATCTAGTTGAACTCTGCTTATGAAACTGTAACAAACCACAGCATGTCTTACATAGATGCTCTTAGGTTAATTGTGAAAATTGTGTTTGGTTCGTGAACTGTGTAAATTCATTTGAGCCTAAAAATCACTGGGTTTACCGGAAATGAACTCTTGCTTGTAGGAAGACACAGAGACATTGGTTTAAATCCATTTCTGAAGGAAAATTCAGACCAGTGTTCCCATCCATGGAACATACTCTGTTTTAATGCAAGAAGCATCCTCTTCTGTCCAGAGTCTACAATACAGCAAGAAACATGAGCATGCCTAGAAAAAAAGAAATGTGTTTCTTAATCATACGGACCATATCTAGTTAAACTCTGCTTATGAAACTCTAAAAAACCACAGCATGTCTTACATAGATGCTATTTAGTTAATAGTGAAAATCGTGTTGGGTTCGTGAACTGTGTAAATTCATTTGAGCCGAAAAATCACTGGGTTTACCGGAAATGAACTCTTGCTTCTAGGAAGACACAGAGCCTTTGGTTTCACTCCATTTGTGAAGGGAAATTCAGACCAGTGTTCTCATCCATGAAACATACTCTGTTTTAACGCAAGAAGCATGCTCTTCTTTCTAGCGTCTCCAATACAGCAAGAAACATGAGCATGCCAGATAAAAAGAACTGTTTCTTACTCATACAGACCATATCTAGTTAAACTCTTCTTATAAAACTCTAACAAACCACAGCATCTCTTACATACATGCTCTTTAGTTAATAGTGAAAAACGTGTTGGCTTCGTGAACTGTGTACATTCATTTGAGCCGAAAAATCACTGGGTTTACCGGAAATGAACTCTTGCTTGTAGGAAGACACAGAGACATTAGTTTAACTCCGTTTCTGAAGGAAAATTCAGACCAGTGTACCCATCCATGGAACATACTCTGTTTTAACGCAAGAAGCATCCTCTTCTGTCCAGATTCTGCAAAACAGCAAGAAACATGATCATGCCCAGAAAAAAAGAAATGTGTTTCTTAATCATACGGACCATATCTAGTTAAACTCTGCTTATGAAACTCTAAAAAACCACAGCATGTCTTACATAGATGCTCTTTAGTTTATAGTGAAAATCGTGTTTGGTTCGTGAACTGTGTAAATTCATTTGAGCCAAAAAAACACTGGGTTTACAGGAAATGAACTCTAATTTTAGGACAACACAGAGCCTTTGGTTTCACTCAATTTGTGAAGGGAAATTCAGACAAGTGGTCTCATCCATGAAACATACTCTGTTTTATCGCAAGAAGCATGCTCTTCTTTCCAGCGTCTCCAATACAGCAAGAAACATGAGCATGCCCAGATAAAAAGAACTGTGTTTCTTACTCAACATACCATATCTAGTTAAACTCTGCTTATGAAACTCTAACAAACCACAGAATCTCTTACATAGATGCTCTTTATTTTATAGTGAAAAACTTGTTGGTTTTGCGAATTGTGTAAATTCATTTGAGCTGAAAAATCACTGGGTTTGCCGGAAATGAACTCTTGCTTGTAGGAAGACACAGAGCCTTTGGTTTAACTCCGTTTGTGAAGGGAAATTCAGACCAGAGTTCTCATCCATGAAAGACCCTCTGTTTTATCTGAAGCAGCATCCTCTTCTGTCCAGAGTCACCAATACAGCAAGAAAAAGGAACATGCCCAGATAAAAAGAAGTGTGTTTCTTACTCATACGTACCATATCTAGTTAAACTCTGCTTATGAAACTCTAACAAACCACAGCATCTCTTACATAGATGCTCTTTAGTTTATAGTGAAAACCGTGTTGGGTTCGTGAATTGTGTAAATTCATTTGAGCCTAAAAATCACTGGGTTTACCGGAAATGAACTCTTGCTTGTAGGAAGACACAGAGACATTGGTTTAATTCCATTTCTGAAGGAAAATTCAGACCAGTGTTCCCATCCATGGAACATACTCTGTTTTAATGCAAGAAGCATCCTCTTCTGTCCAGAGTCTGCAATACAGCAAGAAACATGAGCATGCCTAGAAAAAAAGAAATGTGTTTCTTAATCATACGGACCATATCTAGTTAAACTCTGCTTATGAAACACTAAAAAACCACAGCATGTCTTACATAGATGCTCTTTAGTTAATAGTGAAAATCGTGTTGGGTTCGTGAACTGTGTAAATTCATTTGAGCCGAAAAATCACTGGGTTTACCGGAAATGAACTCTTGCTTCTAGGAAGACACAGAGCCTTTGGTTTCACTCCATTTGTGAAGGGAAATTCAGACCAGTGTTCTCATCCATGAAACATACTCTGTTTTAACGCAAGAAGCATGCTCTTCTTTCTAGCGTCTCCAATACAGCAAGAAACATGAGCATGCCAGATAAAAAGAACTGTTTCTTACTCATACAGACCATATCTAGTTAAACTCTTCTTATAAAACTCTAACAAACCACAGTATCTCTTACATAGATGCTCTTTAGTTTATAGTGAAAAACGTGTTGGGTTCGTGAATTGTGTAAATTCATTTGAGCCAAAAAATCACTGGGTTTACTGGAAATGATCTCTTGCTTGTAGGAAGACACAGAGCTTTGGTTTAACTCTGTTTGTGTAGGGAAATTCAGAACAGAGTTCTCATCCATGAAAGACCCTCAGTTATAACGCAAGCAGCATCCTCTTCTGTCCAGAGTCTGCAATACAACAATAAATATGAGCATGTCCAGAAAAAAGAACTGTGTTTCCTACTCATACGCACCATATCTAGTTGAACTCTGCTTATGAAACTGTAACAAACCACAGCATGTCTTACATAGATGCTCTTAGGTTAATTGTGAAAATTGTGTTTGGTTCGTGAACTGTGTAAATTCATTTGAGCCTAAAAATCACTGGGTTTACTGGAAATGAACTCTTGCTTGTAGGAAGACACAGAGACATTGGTTTAACTCCATTTCTGAAGGAAAATTCAGACCAGTGTTCCCATCCATGGAACATACTCTGTTTTAATGCAAGAAGCATCCTCTTCTGTCCAGAGTCTACAATACAGCAAGAAACATGAGCATGCCTAGAAAAAAAGAAATGTGTTTCTTAATCATACGGACCATATCTAGTTAAACTCTGCTTATGAAACACTAAAAAACCACAGCATGTCTTACATAGATGCTATTTAGTTAATAGTGAAAATCGTGTTGGGTTCGTGAACTGTGTAAATTCATTTGAGCCGAAAAATCACTGGGTTTACCGGAAATGAACTCTTGCTTCTAGGAAGACACAGAGCCTTTGGTTTCACTCCATTTGTGTAGGGAAATTCAGACCAGTGTTCTCATCCATGAAACATACTCTGTTTTAATGCAAGAAGCATGCTCTTCTTTCTAGCGTCTCCAATACAGCAAGAAACATGAGCATGCCAGATAAAAAGAACTGTTTCTTACTCATACAGACCATATCTAGTTAAACTCTTCTTATAAAACTCTAACAAACCACAGCATCTCTTACATACATGCTCTTTAGTTAATAGTGAAAAACGTGTTGGCTTCGTGAACTGTGTACATTCATTTGAGCCGAAAAATCACTGGGTTTACCGGAAATGAACTCTTGCTTGTAGGAAGACACAGAGACATTAGTTTAACTTAGTTTCTGAAGGAAAATTCAGACCAGTGTACCCATCCATGGAACATACTCTGTTTTAACGCAAGAAGCATCCTCTTCTGTCCAGATTCTGCAATACAGCAAGAAACATGATCATGCCCAGAAAAAAAGAAATGTGTTTCTTAATCATACGGACCATATCTAGTTAAACTCTGCTTATGAAACTCTAAAAAACCACAGCATGTCTTACATAGATGCTCTTTAGTTTATAGTGAAAATCGTGTTTGGTTCGTGAACTGTGTAAATTCATTTGAGCCAAAAAAACACTGGGTTTACCGGAAATGAACTCTAATTTTAGGACAACACAGAGCCTTTGGTTTCACTCAATTTGTGAAGGGAAATTCAGACAAGTGGTCTCATCCATGAAACATACTCTGTTTTATCGCAAGAAGCATGCTCTTCTTTCCAGCCTCTCCAATACAGCAAGAAACATGAGCATGCCCAGATAAAAAGAACTGTGTTTCTTACTCAACATACCATATCTAGTTAAACTCTGCTTATGAAACTCTAACAAACCACAGAATCTCTTACATAGATGCTCTTTATTTTATAGTGAAAAACTTGTTGGTTTTGCGAATTGTGTAAATTCATTTGAGCTGAAAAATCACTGGGTTTGCCGGAAATGAACTCTTGCTTGTAGGAAGACACAGAGCCTTTGGTTTAACTCCGTTTGTGAAGGGAAATTCAGACCAGAGTTCTCATCCATGAAAGACCCTCTGTTTTATCTGAAGCAGCATCCTCTTCTGTCCAGAGTCACCAATACAGCAAGAAACAGGAGCATGCGCAGATAAAAAGAACTGTGTTTCTTACTCATACGGACCATATCTAGTTAAACTCTGCTTATGAAACTCTAACAAACCACAGCATCTCTTACATAGATGCTCTTTACTTTATAGTGAAAAACGTGTTGCATTCGTGAATTGTGTAAATTCATTTGAGCCTAAAAATCACTGTGTTTACCGGAAAGGAACTCTTGCTTGTAGGAAGACACAGAGTCATTGGTTTAACTCCGTTTCTGAAGGAAAATTCAGACCAGTGTTCCCATCCAAGGAACATACTCTGTTTTAACGCAAGCAGCATCCCCTTCTGTCCAGAGTCTGCAATACAGCAAGAAACATGAGCATGCCCAGAAAAAAAGAAATGTGTTTCTTAATCATACGGACCATATCTAGTTAAACTCTGCTTTTGAAACTCTAAAAAACACAGCATGTCTTACATAGATGCTCTTTAGTTTAAAGTGAAAATCGTGTTGTGTTCGTGAACTGTGTAAATTCATTTGAGCCGAAAAATCAATGGGTTTACCGGAAATGAACTCTTGCTTCTAGGAAGACACAGAGCCTTTGGTTTCACTCCATTTGTGAAGGGAAATTCAGACCAGTGTTCTCATCCATGAAACATACTCTGTTTTATCGCAAGAAACATGCTCTTCTTTCCAGAGTCTCCAATACAGCAAGAAACATGAGCACGCCCAGATAAAAAGAACTGTGTTTCTTACTCATACAGACCATATCCAGTTAAACTCTGCTTATGAAACTCTAACAAACCACAGAATCTCTTACATAGATGCTCTTTAAGTTATAGTGAAAAACTTGTTGGTTTCGTGAATTGTGTAAATTCATTTGAGCCGAAAAATCACTGGGTTTACCGGAAATGAACTCTTGCTTGTAGGAAGACACAGAGCCTTTGGTTTAACTCCGTTTGTGAAGGGAAATTCAGACCAGAGTTCTCATCCATGAATGACCCTCTGTTTTAACGCAAGCAGCAGCCTCTTCTGTCCAGAGTCATCAATACAGCAAGAAACAGGAGCATGCCCAGATAAAAAGAAGTGTGTTTCTTACTCATACGTACCATATCTAGTTAAACTCTGCTTATGAAACTCTAACAAACCACAGCATCTCTTACATAGATGCTCTTTAGTTTATAGTGAAAACCGTGTTGGGTTCGTGAATTGTGTAAATTCATTTGAGCCTAAAAATCACTGGGTTTACCGGAAATGAACTCTTGTTTGTACGAAGACACAGAGACATTGGTTTAACTCCATTTCTGAAGGAAAATTCAGACCAGTGTTCCCATCCATGGAACATACTCTGTTTTAATGCAAGAAGCATCCTCTTCTGTCCAGAGTCTGCAATACAGCAAGAAACATGAGCATGCCTAGAAAAAAAGAAATGTGTTTCTTAATCATACGGACCTTATCTAGTTAAACTCTGCTTATGAAACACTAAAAAACCACAGCATGTCTTACATAGATGCTCTTTAGTTAATAGTGAAAATCGTGCTGGGTTCGTGAACTGTGTAAATTCATTTGAGCCGAAAAATCACTGGGTTTACCGGAAATGAACTCTTGCTTCTAGGAAGACACAGAGCCTTTGGTTTCACTCCATTTGTGAAGGGAAATTCAGACCAGTGTTCTCATCCATGAAACATACTCTGTTTTAACGCAAGAAGCATGCTCTTCTTTCTAGCGTCTCCAATACAGCAAGAAACATGAGCATGCCAGATAAAAAGAACTGTTTCTTACTCATACAGACCATATCTAGTTAAACTCTTCTTATAAAACTCTAACAAACCACAGCATCTCTTACATAGATGCTCTTTAGTTTATAGTGAAAAACGTGTTGGGTTCGTGAATTGTGTAAATTCATTTGAGCCGAAAAATCACTGGGTTTACTGGAAATGATCTCTTGCTTGTAGGAAGACACAGAGCTTTGGTTTAACCCCGTTTGTGTAGGGAAATTCAGAACAGAGTTCTCATCCATGAAAGACCCTCAGTTATAACGCAAGCAGCATCCTCTTCTGTCCAGAGTCTGCAATACAACAATAAATATGAGCATGTCCAGAAAAAAGAACTGTGTTTCCTACTCATACGCACCGTATCTAGTTGAACTCTGCTTATGAAACTGTAACAAACCACAGCATGTCTTACATAGATGCTCTTAGGTTAATTGTGAAAATTGTGTTTGGTTCGTGAACTGTGTAAATTCATTTGAGCCTAAAAATCACTGGGTTTACCGGAAATGAACTCTTGCTTGTTGGAAGTCACAGAGACTTTGATTTAACTCCGTTTCTGAAGGAAAATTCAGACCAGTCTTCTCATCCATGAAACACACTCTGTATTAACGCAAGAAGCATGCTCTTCTTTCCAGCGTCGCCAATACAGCAAGAAACATGAGCATGCCCAGAAAAAAAGAACTGTGTTTCCGACACGTATACAGAGCATATATAGTTGAACTCTGCTTATGAAACTGTAACAAACCACAGCATGTCTTACATAGATGCTCTTTAGTTAATACTGAAATTTGTGTTGGGTTTCGTGAACTGTGTAAATTCATTTGAGCCGAAAAATTACTGGGTTTACCAGAAATGAATTATTGCTTGTAGTAAGACACAGAGCCTTTGGTTTCACTCCGTTTGTGAAGGGAAATTCAGACCAGAGATCTCATCCATGAAAGACCCTCAGTTTTAACACAAGCAGCATCCACTTCTGTCCAGAGTCTGCAATACAGCAAGAAATATGAGCATGTCCAGAAAAAATGAACTGTGTTTCCTACTCATACGGACCATATCTAGTTGAACTCTGCTTTTGAAACTGTAACAAACCACAGCATCTCTTACATACATGCTCTTTAGTTAATAGTGAAAAACGTGTTGGCTTCGTGAACTGTGTACATTCATTTGAGCCGAAAAATCACTGGGTTTACCGGAAATGAACTCTTGCTTGTAGGAAGACACAGAGACATTAGTTTAACTCCGTTTCTGAAGGAAATTTCAGACCAGTGTACCCATCCATGGAACATACTCTGTTTTAACGCAAGAAGCATCCTCTTCTGTCCAGATTCTGCAATACAGCAAGAAACATGATCATGCCCAGAAAAAAAGAAATGTGTTTCTTAATCATACGGACCATATCTAGTTAAACTCTGCTTATGAAACACTAAAAAACCACAGCATGTCTTACATAGATGCTCTTTAGTTAATAGTGAAAATCGTGTTGGGTTTGTGAACTGTGTAAATTCATTTGAGCCGAAAAATCACTGGGTTTACCGGAAATGAACTCTTGCTTCTAGGAAGACACAGAGCCTTTGGTTTCACTCCATTTGTGAAGGGAAATTCAGACCAGTGTTCTCATCCATGAAACATACCCTGTTTTAACGCAAGGAGCATGCTCTGCTTTCTAGCGTCTACAATACAGCAAGAAACATGAGCATGCCAGATAAAAAGAACTGTTTCTTACTCATACAGACCATATCTAGTTAAACTCTTCTTATAAAACTCTAACAAACCACAGCATCTCTTACATAGATGCTCTTTAGTTAATTGTGAAAATTGTGTTTGGTTCGTGAACTGTGTAAATTCATTTGAGCCTAAAAATCACTGGGTTTACCGGAAATGAACTCTTGCTTGTAGGAAGTCAAAGAGACTTTGGTTTAACTCCGTTTATGAAGGAAAATTCAGACCAGTCTTCTCATCCATGAAACACACTCTGTATTAACGCAAGAAGCATGCTCTTCTTTCCAGCGTCGCCAATACAGCAAGAAACATGAGCATGCCCAGAAAAAAAGAACTGTGTTTCCGACACATACAGAGCATATATAGTTGAACTCTGCTTATGAAACTGTAACAAACCACAGCATGTCTTACATAGATGCTCTTTAGTTAATAGTGAAAATTGTGTTGGGTTTCGTGAACTGTGTAAATTCATTTGAGCCGAAAAATTACTGGGTTTACCGGAAATGAATTCTTGCTTGTAGTAAGACACAGAGCCTTTGGTTTCACTCCGTTTGTGAAGGGAAATTCAGACCAGAGTTCTCATCCACGAAAGACCCTCAGTTTTAACACAAGCAGCATCCTCTTCTGTACAGACTCTGCAATACAGCAAGAAATATGAGCATGTCCAGAAAAAATGAACTGTGTTTCCTACTCATACGGACCATATCTAGTTGAAATCTGCTTATGAAACTGTAACAAACCACAGCATCTCTTACATACATGCTCTTTAGTTAATAGTGAAAAACGTGTTGGGTTCGTGAACTGTGTACATTCATTTGAGCCAAAAAAACACTGGGTTTACCGGAAATGAACTCTTGCTTTTAGGACAACACAGAGCCTTTGGTTTCACTCCATTTGTGAAGGGAAATTCAGACAAGTGTTCTCATCCATGAAACATACTCTGTTTTATCGCAAGAAGCATGCTCTTCTTTCCAGCGTCTCCAATACAGCAAGAAACATGAGCATGCCCAGATAAAACTACTGTGTTTCTTACTCATACAGACCATATCTAGTTAAACTCTGCTTATGAATTCTAACAAACCACAGAATCTCTTACATAGATGCTCTTTAGTTTATAGTGAAAAACTTGTTGGTTTCGTGAATTGGGTAAATTCATTTGAGCCGAAAAATCACTGGGTTTACCGGAAATGAACTCTTGCTTGTAGGAACACACAGAGCCTTTGGTTTAACTCCGTTTGTGAAGGGAAATTCAGACCAGAGTTCTCATCCATGAAAGACCCTCTGTTTTATCTTAAGCAGCATCCTCTTCTGTCCAGAGTCACCAATACAGCAAGAAACAGGAGCATGCGCAGATAAAAAGAACTGTGTTTCTTACTCATATGGACCATATCTAGTTAAACTCTGCTTATGAAACTCTAACAAACCACAGCATCTCTTACATAGATGCTCTTTACTTTATAGTGAAAACGTGTTGCATTCGTGAATTGTGTAAATTCATTTGAGCCTAAAAATCACTGGGTATACCGGAAAGGAACTCTTGCTTGTAGGAAGACACAGAGTCATTGGTTTAACTCCGTTTCTGAAGGAAAATTCAGACCAGTGTTCTCATCCATGAAACATACTCTGTTTTATCGCAAGAAGCATGCTCTTCTTTCCAGCGTCTCCAATAGAGCAAGAAACATGAGCACGCCCAGATAAAAAGAACTGTGTTTCTTACTCATACGGACCATATCCAGTTAAACTCTGCTTATGAAACTCTAACAAACCACAGAATCTCTTACATAGATGCTCTTTAGTGTATAGTGAAAAACTTGTTGGTTTCGTGAATTGGGTAAATTCATTTGAGCCGAAAAATCACTGGGTTTACCGGAAATGAACTCTTGCTTGTAGGAACACACAGAGCCTTTGGTTTAACTCGTTTGTGAAGGGAAATTCAGACCAGTGTTCTCATGCAAGAAACACCCTCTGTTTTAAAGCAAGAAGCACCCTCTTCTGTCCAGAGTCTGCAATACAGCAAGAAACATGAGCATGTCCAGAAAAAAAGAACTGTGTTTCCTTCTCATACGGACCATATCTAGTTGAAATCTGATTATGAAACTGTAACAAACCACAGCATCTCTTACATACATGCTCTTTAGTTAATAGTGAAAAACACGTTGGGTTCGGGAACTGTGTAAATTCTTCTGAGCCGAAAAATCACTGGGTTTACCGGAAATGAACTCTTCCTTGTAGGAAGACACAGAGACTTTGGTTTAACGCCATTTGTGAAGGGAAATTTAGACCAGTGTTCTCATCCATGAAACACCCTCAGTTTTGAAGCAAAAAGCATCCTCTTCTGTCCAGAGTCTGCAATACCGCAAGAAACATGAGCATGCCCAGAAAAAAGAACTGTGTTTCCTACTCATACCGACCATATCTAGTTGAACTATGCTTATGAAACTGTAACAAACCACAGCATGTCTTACATAGATGCTCTTTAGTTAATAGTGAAAAACGTGTTGTGTTCATGAATTGTGTCAGTTCATTTGAGCCAAAAAACCCCTGGGTTTACCATAAATGAACTCTTGCTTGTAGGAAGACACAGAACATTTGGTATACACCGTTTGTGAAGGGAAATTCAGACCAGTGTTCTCATCCATGAAAAACACTCTGTTTTAACGCAAAGAGCATGCTCTTCTTTCTAGAGTCTATAATACAGCAAGAAACATGAGCATGCCCAGAAAAAAAGAACTGTGTTTCCTACACATACGGACCATATCTAGTTAAACCCTGCTTATGAAACTGTAACAAACCACAGCATCTCTTACATAGATGCTCTTTAGTTTATAGTGAAAAACGTGTTGGGTTTGTGAACTGTGTAAATTCATTTGAGCTGAAAAATCACTGGGTATACCGGATGAACTCTTGCTTGTAGGAAGACACAGAGACTTTGGTTTAACTCCGTTTGTGAAGGGAAATTCAGATCAGTGTTGTCATCCATGAAACACACTATGTTTTAACGCAAAGAGCATGCTCTTCTTTCCAGCGTCTGCAATATAGCAAGAAACATGAGCATGCCCTGAAAAAATGAACTGTGTTTCCTACTCATACCGACCATATCTAGTTGAACTCTGCTTATGAAACTGTAACAAAACACAGCATGTCTTAAATAGATGCTCTTTAGTTAATAGTGAAAATCGTGTTGGGTTCGTGAATTGTGTAAATTCATTTGAGCTGAAAAATCACTGGGTTTACCGGAAATGAACTCTTGCTTGTTGGAAAACACAGAGACTTTGGTTTAACTCCGTTTGTGAAGGGATATTTAGACCAGTGTTCTCATCCATGAAACACACTCTGTTTTAACGAAAGAGCATGCTCTTCTTTCCAGAGTCTCTAATACTGCAAGAAACAAGAGCATGCCCAGAAAAAAAGAACTGTGTTTCCTACACATACGGACCATATCTAGTTGAACTATGCTTATGAAACTGTAACAAACCACAGCATGTCTTACATAGATGCTCTTTAGTTAATAGTGAAAAACGTGTTGTGTTCATGAATTGTGTAAGTTCATTTGAGCCAAAAAACCCCTGGGTTTACCATAAATGAACTCTTGCTTGTAGGAAGACACAGAGCATTTGGTATACACCGTTTGTGAAGGGAAATTCAGACCAGTGTTCTCATCCATGAAAAACACTCTGTTTTATCACAAAGAGCATGCTCTTCTTTCTAGAGTCTATAATACAGCAAGAAACATGAGCATGCCCTGAAATAAAGAACTGTGTTTCTTACCCATATGGACCATATGTAGTTAAACCCTGCTTATGAAACTGTAACAAACCACAGCATCTCTTACATAGATGCTCTTTAGTTTATAGTGAAAAACGTGTTGGGTTTGTGAACTGTGTAAATTCATTTGAGCTGAAAAATCACTGGGTATACCGGATGAACTCTTGCTTGTAGGAAGACACAGAGCCTTTGGTTTAACTCCCTTTGTGAAGGGAAATTCAGATCAGTGTTCTCATCCATGAAACACACTATGTTTTAACGCAAAGAGCATGCTCTTCTTTCCAGCGTCTGCAATATAGCAAGAAACATGAGCATGCCCTGAAAAAATGAACTGTGTTTCCTACTCATACGGACCATATCTAGTTGAACTCTGCTTATGAAACTGTAACAAAACACAGCATGTCTTAAATAGATGCTCTTTAGTTAATAGTGAAAAACGTGTTGTGTTCATGAATTGTGTAAGTTCATTTGAGCCAAAAAACCCCTGGGTTTACCATAAATGAACTCTTGCTTGTAGGAAGACACTGAGCATTTGGTATACACCGTTTGTGAAGGGAAATTCAGACCAGTGTTCTCATCCATGAAAAACACTCTGTTTTAACGCAAAGAGCATGCTCTTCTTTCTAGAGTCTATAATTCAGCAAGAAACATGAGCATGCCCTGAAAAAAAGAACTGTGTTTCTTACCCATATGGACCATATGTAGTTAAACCCTGCTTATGAAACTGTAACAAACCACAGCATCTCTTACATAGATGCTCTTTAGTTTATAGTGAAAAACGTGTTGGGTTTGTGAACTGTGTAAATTCATTTGAGCTGAAAAATCACTGGGTATACCGGATGAACTCTTGCTTGTAGGAAGACACAGAGCCTTTGGTTTAACTCCTTTTGTGAAGGGAAATTCAGACCAGTGTTCTCATCCATGAAACACACTATGTTTTAACGCAAAGAGCATGCTCTTCTTTCCAGCGTCTGCAATATAGCAAGAATCATGTGCATGCCCTAAAAAATGAACTGTGTTTCCTACTCATACGGACCATATCTAGTTGAACTCTGCTTATGAAACTGTAACAAACCACAGCATGTCTTACATAGATGCTCTTTAGTTAATAGTGAAAATCGTGTTTGGTTCGTGAACTGTGTAAATTCATTTGAGCGGAAAAATCACTGGGTTTAACAGAAATGAACTCTTGCTTGTAGGAAGACACAGAGGCTTTGGATTAACTCCGTTTGTGAAGGGAAATTCAGACCAGTGTTCTCATCCATGAAACACCCTCTGTTTTAATGCAAGAAGCATCCTCTTCTGTCCAGAGTATGCAATACAGCAAGAAAAATGAGCATGTCCTGAAAAAAAGAACTGTTTTTCTGACTCATACGGACCTTATATAGTTGAACTCTGATTATGAAACTGTAACAAACCACAGCATCTCTTACATAGATGCTCTTTAGTTAATAGGGAAAATCGTGTTTGGTTCATGAACTGTGTAAATTCACTTGAGCCAAAAAAACCCTGAGTTTACCGGAAATGAACTCTTGCTTGTAGGAAGACACTGAGTCTTAGGTTTAAATCCATTTGTGAAGGAAAATTCAGACCAGTGTTCTCATGCATGAAACATACTCTGTTTTAACGGAAGAAGCATGGTCTTCTTTCCAGCGTCTCCAATAGAGCAAGAAACATGAGCATGCCAAGAAAAAAAGTACTGTGTTTCTTACTCATACGGACCGTATCTAGTTAAACTCTGCTTATGAAACTCTAACAAACCACAGCATCTCTTACATAGATGCTCTTTCGTTTATAGTGAGCAACGAGTTGGGTTCGGTAACTTTGTAAATCATTTGAGCCGAAAAATCACTGGGATTACCGGAAATGAAGCCTTGCTTGTAGGAAGACACAGTGCCTTTGGTTTAACTCATTTGTGAAGGGAAATTCAGACCAGTGTTCTCATCCATGAAAAACACTCTGTTTTAATGCAAAGAGCATGCTCTTCTTTCTAGAGTCTATAATACAGCAAGAAACATGAGCATGCCCTGAAAAAAAGAACTGTGTTTCTTACCCATATGGACCATATGTAGTTAAACCCTGCTTATGAAACTGTAACAAACCACAGCATCTCTTACATAGATGCTCTTTAGTTTATAGTGAAAATCGTGTTGGGTTCGTGAATTGTGTAAATTCATTTGAACTGAAAAATCACTGGGTTTACCGGAAATGAACTCTTGCTTGTTGGAAAACACAGAGACTTTGGTTTAACTCCGTTTGTGAAGGGATATTTAGACCAGTGTTCTCATCCATGAAACACACTCTGTTTTAACGAAAGAGCATGCTCTTCTTTCCAGAGTCTCTAATACAGCAAGAAACATGAGCATGCCCAGAAAAAAAGAACTGTGTTTCCTACACATACGGACCATATCTAGTTGAACTATGCTTATGAAACTGTAACAAACCACAGCATGTCTTACATAGATGCTCTTTAGTTAATAGTGAAAAACGTGTTGTGTTCATGAATTGTGTAAGTTCATTTGAGCCAAAAAACCCCTGGGTTTACCATAAATGAACTCTTGCTTGTAGGAAGACACTGAGCATTTGGTATACACCGTTTGTGAAGGGAAATTCAGACCAGTGTTCTCATCCATGAAAAACACTCCGTTTTAACGCAAAGAGCATGCTCTTCTTTCTAGAGTCTATAATACAGCAAGAAACATGAGCATGCCCTGAAAAAAAGAACTGTGTTTCTTACCCATATGGACCATATGTAGTTAAACCCTGCTTATGAAACTGTAACAAACCACAGCATCTCTTACATAGATGCTCTTTAGTTTATAGTGAAAAACGTGTTGGGTTTGTGAACTGTGTAAATTCATTTGAGCTGAAAAATCACTGGGTATACTGGATGAACTCTTGCTTGTAGGAAGACACAGAGCCTTTGGTTTAACTCCGTTTGTGAAGGGAAATTCAGACCAGTGTTCTCATCCATGAAACACACTATGTTTTAACGCAAAGAGCATGCTCTTCTTTCCAGCGTCTGCAATATAGCAAGAATCATGTGCATGCCCTAAAAAATGAACTGTGTTTCCTACTCATACGGACCATATCTAGTTGAACTCTGCTTATGAAACTGTAACAAACCACAGCATGTCTTACATAGATGCTCTTTAGTTAATAGTGAAAATCGTGTTTGGTTCGTGAACTGTGTAAATTCATTTGAGCGGAAAAATCACTGGGTTTAACAGAAATGAACTCTTGCTTGTAGGAAGACACAGAGGGTTTGGTTTAACTCCGTTTGTGAAGGGAAATTCAGACCAGTGTTCTCATCCATGAAACACCCTCTGTTTTAATGCAAGAAGCATCCTCTTCTGTCCAGAGTATGCAATACAGCAAGAAAAATGAGCATGTCCTGAAAAAAAGAACTGTTTTTCTGACTCATACGGACCTTATATAGTTGAACTCTGATTATGAAACTGTAACAAACCACAGCATCTCTTACATAGATGCTCTTTAGTTAATAGGGAAAATCGTGTTTGGTTCATGAACTGTGTAAATTCACTTGAGCCAAAAAAACCCTGAGTTTACCGGAAATGAACTCTTGCTTGTAGGAAGACACTGAGTCTTAGGTTTAAATCCATTTGTGAAGGAAAATTCAGACCAGTGTTCTCATGCATGAAACATACTCTGTTTTAACGGAAGAAGCATGGTCTTCTTTCCAGCGTCTCCAATAGAGCAAGAAACATGAGCATGCCAAGAAAAAAAGTACTGTGTTTCTTACTCATACGGACCGTATCTAGTTAAACTCTGCTTATGAAACTCTAACAAACCACAGCATCTCTTACATAGATGCTCTTTCGTTTATAGTGAGCAACGAGTTGGGTTCGGTAACTTTGTAAATCATTTGAGCCGAAAAATCACTGGGATTACCGGAAATGAAGCCTTGCTTGTAGGAAGACACAGTGCCTTTGGTTTAACTCATTTGTGAAGGGAAATTCAGACCAGTGTTCTCATCCATGAAAAACACTCTGTTTTAATGCAAAGAGCATGCTCTTCTTTCTAGAGTCTATAATACAGCAAGAAACATGAGCATGCCCTGAAAAAAAGAACTGTGTTTCTTACCCATATGGACCATATGTAGTTAAACCCTGCTTATGAAACTGTAACAAACCACAGCATCTCTTACATAGATGCTCTTTAGTTTATAGTGAAAATCGTGTTGGGTTCGTGAATTGTGTAAATTCATTTGAACTGAAAAATCACTGGGTTTACCGGAAATGAACTCTTGCTTGTTGGAAAACACAGAGACTTTGGTTTAACTCCGTTTGTGAAGGGATATTTAGACCAGTGTTCTCATCCATGAAACACACTCTGTTTTAACGAAAGAGCATGCTCTTCTTTCCAGAGTCTCTAATACAGCAAGAAACATGAGCATGCCCAGAAAAAAAGAACTGTGTTTCCTACACATACGGACCATATCTAGTTGAACTATGCTTATGAAACTGTAACAAACCTCAGCATGTCTTACATAGATGCTCTTTAGTTAATAGTGAAAAACGTGTTGTGTTCATGAATTGTGTAAGTTCATTTGAGCCAAACAACCCCTGGGTTTACCATAAATGAACTCTTGCTTGTAGGAAGACACTGAGCATTTGGTATACACCGTTTGTGAAGGGAAATTCAGACCAGTGTTCTCATCCATGAAAAACACTCTGTTTTAACGCAAAGAGCATGCTCTTCTTTCTAGAGTCTATAATACAGCAAGAAACATGAGCATGCCCTGAAAAAAGAACTGTGTTTCTTACCCATATGGACCATATGTAGTTAAACCCTGCTTATGAAACTGTAACAAACCACACCATCTCTTACATAGATGCTCTTTAGTTTATAGTGAAAAACGTGTTGGGTTTGTGAACCATGTAAATTTATTTGAGCTGAAAAATCACTGGGTATAACGGATGAACTCTTGCTTGTAGGAAGACACAGAGGCTTTGGTTAACTCCGTTTGTGAAGGGAAATTCAGACCAGTGTTCTCATCCATGAAACACCCTCTGTTGTATGCAAGAAGCATCCTCTTCTGTCCAGAGTATGCAATACAGCAAGAAAAATGAGCATGTCCTGAAAAAAAGAACTGTTTTTCTGACTCATACGGACCTTATATTGTTGAACTCTGATTATGAAACTGTAACAAACCACAGCATCTCTTATATAGATGCTCTTTAGTTAATAGGGAAAATCGTGTTTGGTTCATGAACTGTGTAAATTCACTTGAGCCAAAAAAACCCTGAGTTTACCGGAAATGAACTCTTGCTTGTAGGAAGACACTGAGTCTTAGGTTTAAATCCACTTGTGAAGGAAAATTCAGACCAGTGTTCTCATGCATGAAACATACTCTGTTTTAACGGAAGAAGCATGGTCTTCTTTCCAGCGTCTCCAATAGAGCAAGAAACATGAGCATGCCAAGAAGAAAAGTACTGTGTTTCTAACTCATACGGACCGTATCTAGTTAAACTCTGCTTATGAAACTCTAACAAACCACAGCATCTCTTACATAGATGCTCTTTCGTTTATAGTGAGCAACGAGTTGGGTTCGGTAACTTTGTAAATCATTTGAGCCGAAAAATCACTGGGATTACCGGAAATGAAGCCTTGCTTGTAGGAAGAAACAGTGCCTTTGGTTTAACTCATTTGTGAAGGGAAATTCAGACCAGTGTTCTCATCCATGAAAAACACTCTGTTTTAATGCAAAGAGCATGCTCTTCTTTCTAGAGTCTATATTACAGCAAGAAACATGAGCATGCCCTGAAAAAAAGAACTGTGTTTCTTACCCATATGGACCATATGTAGTTAAACCCTGCTTATGAAACTGTAACAAACCACAGCATCTCTTACATAGATGCTCTTTAGTTTATAGTGAAAAACGTGTTGGGTTTGTGAACTGTGTAAATTCATTTGAGCTGAAAAATCACTGGGTTTACCAGAAATGAACTCTTGCTTGTTGGAAAACACAGAGACTTTGGTTTAACTCCGTTTGTGAAGGGATATTTAGACCAGTGTTCTCATCCATGAAACACACTCTGTTTTAACGAAAGAGCATGCTCTTCTTTCCAGAGTCTCTAATACAGCAAGAAACATGAGCATGCCCAGAAAAAAAGAACTGTGTTTCCTACACATACGGACCATATCTAGTTGAACTATGCTTATGAAACTGTAACAAACCACAGCATGTCTTACATAGATGCTCTTTAGTTAATAGTGAAAAACGTGTTGTGTTCATGAATTGTGTAAGTTCATTTGAGCCAAAAAACCCCTGGGTTTACCATAAATGAACTCTTGCTTGTAGGAAGACACTGAGCATTTGGTATACACCGTTTGTGAAGGGAAATTCAGACCAGTGTTCTCATCCATGAAAAACACTCTGTTTTAACGCAAAGAGCATGCTCTTCTTTCTAGAGTCTATAATACAGCAAGAAACATGAGCATGCCCTGAAAAAAAGAACTGTGTTTCTTACCCATATGGACCATATGTAGTTAAACCCTGCTTATGAAACTGTAACAAACCACAGCATCTCTTACATAGATGCTCTTTAGTTTATAGTGAAAAACGTGTTGGGTTTGTGAACTGTGTAAATTCATTTGAGCTGAAAAATCACTGGGTATACTGGATGAACTCTTGCTTGTAGGAAGACACAGAGCCTTTGGTTTAACTCCGTTTGTGAAGGGAAATTCAGACCAGTGTTCTCATCCATGAAACACACTATGTTTTAACGCAAAGAGCATGCTCTTCTTTCCATCGTCTGCAATATAGCAAGAAACATGTGCATGCCCTAAAAAATGAACTGTGTTTCCTACTCATACGGACCATATCTAGTTTAACTCTGCTTATGAAACTGTAACAAACCACAGCATGTCTTACATAGATGCTCTTTAGTTAATAGTGAAAATCGTGTTTGGTTCGTGAACTGTGTAAATTCATTTGAGCGGAAAAATCACTGTGTTTAACAGAAATGAACTCTTGCTTGTAGGAAGACACAGAGGCTTTGGTTTAACTCCGTTTGTGAAGGGAAATTCAGACCAGTGTTCTCATCCATGAAACACACTATGTTTTAACGCAAAGAGCATGCTCTTCTTTCCAGCGTCTGCAATATAGCAAGAAACATGTGCATGCCCTAAAAAATGAACTGTGTTTCCTACTCATACGGACCATATCTAGTTAAACTCTGCTTATGAAACTGTAACAAACCACAGCATGTCTTACATAGATGCTCTTTAGTTAATAGTGAAAATCGTGTTTGGTTCGTGAACTGTGTAAATTCATTTGAGGGGAAAAATCACTGGGTTTAACAGAAATGAACTCTTGCTTGTAGGAAGACACAGAGGCTTTGGTTTAACTCCGTTTGTGAAGGGAAATTCAGACCAGTGTTCTCATCCATGAAACACCCTCTGTTTTAATGCAAGAAGCATCCTCTTCTGTCCAGAGTATGCAATACAGCAAGAAAAATGAGCATGTCCTGAAAAAAAGAACTGTTTTTCTGACTCATACGGACCTTATATAGTTGAACTCTGATTATGAAACTGTAACAAACCACAGCATCTCTTACATAGATGCTCTTTCGTTAATAGGGAAAATCGTGTTTGGTTCATGAACTGTGTAAATTCACTTGAGCCAAAAAAACCCTGAGTTTACCGGAAATGAACTCTTGCTTGTAGGAAGACACTGAGTCTTAGGTTTAAATCCATTTGTGAAGGAAAATTCAGACCAGTGTTCTCATGCATGAAACATACTCTTTTTTAACGGAAGAAGCATGGTCTTCTTTCCAGCGTCTCCAATAGAGCAAGAAACATGAGCATGCCAAGAAAAAAAGTACTGTGTTTCTTACTCATACGGACCGTATCTAGTTAAACTCGGCTTATGAAACTCTAACAAACCACAGCATCTCTTACATAGATGCTCTTTAGTTTATAGTGAAAAACGTGTTGGGTTTGTGAACTGTGTAAATTCATTTGAGCTGAAAAATCACTGGGTATACCGGATGAACTCTTGCTTGTAGGAAGACACAGAGCCTTTGGTTTAACTCCGTTTGTGAAGGGAAATTCAGACCAGTGTTCTCAACCATGAAACACACTATGTTTTAACGCAAAGAGCATGCTCTTCTTTCCAGCGTCTGCAATATAGCAAGAAACATGAGCATGCCCTGAAAAAATGAACTGTGTTTCCTACTCATACCGACCATATCTAGTTGAACTCTGCTTATGAAACTGTAACAAAACACAGCATGTCTTAAATAGATGCTCTTTACTTAATAGTGAAAATCGTGTTGGGTTCGTGAATTGTGTAAATTCATTTGAGCTGAAAAATCACTGGGTTTACCGGAAATGAACTCTTGCTTGTTGGAAAACACAGAGACTTTGGTTTAACTCCGTTTGTGAAGGGATATTTAGACCAGTGTTCTCATCCATGAAACACACTCTGTTTTATCGAAAGAGCATGCTCTTCTTTCCAGAGTCTCTAATACAGCAAGACACATGAGCATGCCCTGAAAAAAAGAACTGTGTTTCCTACACATACGGACCATATCTAGTTGAACTATGCTTATGAAACTGTAACAAACCACAGCATGTCTTACATAGATGCTCTTTAGTTAATAGTGAAAAACGTGTTGTGTTCATGAATTGTGTAAGTTCATTTGAGCCAAAAAACCCCTGGGTTTACCATAAATGAACTCTTGCTTGTAGGAAGACACAGAGCATTTGGTATACACCGTTTGTGAAGGGAAATTCAGACCAGTTTTCTCATCCATGAAATACACTCTGTTTTAACGCAAAGAGCATGCTCTTATTTCTAGAGTCTATAATACAGCAAGAAACATGAGCATGCCCTGAAAAAAAGAACTGTGTTTCTTACCCATATGGACCATGTGTAGTTAAACCCTGCTTATGAAACTGTAACAAACCACAGCATCTCTTACATAGATGCTCTTTAGTTTATAGTGAAAAACGTGTTGGGTTTGTGAACTGTGTAAATTCATTTGAGCTGAAAAATCACTGGGTATACAGGATGAACTCTTGCTTGTAAGAAGACACAGAGCCTTTGGGTTAACTCCGTTTGTTAAGGGAAATTCAGACCAGTGTTCTCATCCATGAAACACACTATGTTTTAACGCAAAGAGCATGCTCTTCTTTACAGCGTCTGCAATATAGCAAGAAACATATGCATGCCCTAAAAAATGAACTGTGTTTCCTACTCATACGGACCATATCTAGTTGAACTCTGCTTATGAAACTGTAACAAACCACAGCATGTCTTACTTAGATGCTCTTTAGTTAATAGTGAAAATCGTGTTTGGTTCGTGAACTGTGTAAATTCATTTGAGCGGAAAAATCACTGGGTTTAATAGAAATGAACTCTTGCTTGTAGGAAGACACAGAGGCTTTGGTTTAACTCCGTTTGTGAAGCGAAATTCAGACCAGTGTTCTCATCCATGAAACACCCTCTGTTTTAATGCAAGAAGCATCCTCTTCTGTCCAGAGTATGCAATACAGCAAGAAAAATGAGCATGTCCCGAAAAAAAGAACTGTTTTTCTGACTCATAGGGACCATATATAGTTGAACTCTGATTATGAAACTGTAACAAACCACAGCATCTCTTACATAGATGCTCTTTAGTTAATCGTGAAAATCGTGTTTGGTTCGGGAACTGTGTAAATTCATTTGAGCCAAAAAAACCCTGAGTTTACCGGAAATGAACTCTTGCTTGTAGGAAGACACAGAGTCTTAGGTTTAAATCCATTTGTGAAGCAAAATTCAGACCAGTGTTCTCATGCATGAAACATACTCTGTTTTAACGGAAGAAGCAAGCTCTTCTTTCCAGCGTCTCCAATAGAGCAAGACACATGAGCATGCCAAGAAAAAAAGTACTGTGTTTCTTACTCATACGGACCGTATCTAGTTAAACTCTGCTCATGAAACTCTAACAAACCACAGCATCTCTTACATAGATGCTCTTTCGTTTATAGTGAGCAACGAATTGGGTTCGGTAACTTTGTAAATCATTTGAGCCGAAAAATCACTGGGATTACCGGAAATGAAGCCTTGCTTGTAGGAAGACACAGTGCCTTTGGTTTAACTCATTTGTGAAGGGAAATACAGACCATTGTTCTCATCCATGAAAAGCACTCTGTTTTAATGCAAAGAGCATTCTCTTCTTTCCAGAGTCTCTATTTCAGCAACAAACATGAGCATGCCCAGAAAAAAAGAACTGTGTTTCCTAATCATACGGACCATATCTAGTTGAACTCTGGTTTTGAAACTGTAACAAACCACAGCATCTCTTACATAGATGCTCTTTAGTTAATAGTGAAAAAAGTGTTGGGTTCGTGAAATGTGTAAATTCATTTGAGACAAAAAATCACTGGGTTTACCGGAAATGAACTCTTGCTTGTAGGAAGACACAGAGCTTTTGGTTTAACTCCGTTTGTGAAGGGAAATTCAGACCAGTGTTCTCATGCATGAAACACCCTCTGTTTTAATGCAAGAAGCATGGTCTTCTGTCCAGAGTATGCAATAAAGCAAGAAAAATGAGCATGTCCCGAAAAAAAGAACTGTTTTTCCTACTCATACGGACCATATCTAGTTGAACTCTGATTATGAAACTGTAACAAACCACAGCATCTCTTACATAGATGCTCTTTAGACAAAAGTGAAAAACGTGTTGGGTTCGTGAACTTTGTATATTCATTTGAGCTGAAAAATCACTGGGTTTACCTGAAATGAACTCTTGCTTGTAGGAAGACACAGAGCCTTTGGTTTAACTCCGTTTGTGAAGGGTAATTCAGACCAGTGTTCTCTTCCATGAAACACACTCTGTTTTAACGCAAAGAGCATGCTCTTCTTTCCAGAATCTCTAATAATGCAAGAAACATGAGCATGCCCAGAAAAAAGAACTGTGTTTCCTACTCATACGAACCATATCGAGTTGAATTCTGCTTGTGAAACAGTAACAAACCACAGCATCTCTTACATAGATGCTCATTAGTTTATAGTGAAAAACATGTTGAGTTTGTGAACTGTGTAAATTCATTTGAGCCGAAAAGTCACTGGGTTTACCGGAAATGAACTCTTGCTTGTAGGAAGACACAGAGATTTTGGTTTAACTCTGTTTGTGAAGGTAAATTCAGACCAGTGTTCTGATTCATTAAACATACTCTGTTTTAACGCCAGAAGCATGCTATTCTTTCCAGCATCTCCAATACACCAAGAAACATGAGCATGCCCTAAAAAAAAAAAAAAAAACTGTGTTTCTTACCCATAAGGACCATAGGTAGTTAAACCCTGCTTATGAAACTGTAATAAACCACAGCATCTCTTACATAGATGCTCTTTAGTTTATAGTGAAAAACATGTTGGGTTCGTGAACTGTGTAAATTCATTTGAGCCGAAAAATCACTGGGTATACCGGAAATGAACTCTTGCTTGTAGGAAGACACAGAGCCTTTGGATTAACTCCGTTTGTGAAGGGAAATTCAGACCAGTGTTCTCATCCATAAAACACCCTCTGTTTTAATGCAAGAAGCATCCTCTTCTGTCCAGAGTCTGCAATACAGCAAGAAATATGAGCATGTCCAGAAAAATAGAACTGGGTTTCCTACTCATATGGACCATATCTAGTTTAACTATGGTTATGAAACTTTAACAAACCACAGCATCTCTTACATAGATGCTCTTTAGTTAATAGTGAAAATCGTGTTGGGTCATGAACTGTGTAAGTTCATTTGAGCCGAAAAACCCCTGGGTTCAGCGGAAATGAACTCTTGCTTGTAGGAAGACACAGAGCATTTGGTTTACTCCGTTTGTGAAGGGAAATTCAGACCAGTGTTCTCATCCATGATGAACACTCTGTTTTGTCGCAAAGAGCATGCTCTTCTTTCCAGAGTCTGCAATACAGCAAGAAACATGAGCATGCCCAGAAAAATGAACTGTGTTTCCTACTCATACCGACCATATCTAGGTGAACTATGCTTATGAAACTGTAACAAACCACAGCATGTCTTACATAGATGCTCTTTAGTTAATAGTGAAAATCATGTTGGGTTCGTGAACTGGGTAATTTCATTTGAGCCGAAAAATCACTGGGTTTACCGGAAATGAACTCTTGCTTGTAGGAAGACACAGAGGCTTTGGTTTAACTCCGTTTGTGAAGGGAAATTCAGACCAGTGCTCTCATCCATGAAACACGCTCTGTTTTAATGCAAGAAGCATCCTCTTCTGTCCAGAGAATGCAATACAGCAAGAAAAATGAGCATTTCCCGAAAAAAAGAACTGTTTTTTCTACTCATACGGACCATATCTAATTGAACTCTGGTTATGAAACTGTAACAAACCTCAGAATCTCTTACATAGATGCTCTTTAGTTAATAGTGAAAAAAGTGTTGGGTTCCTGAAATGTGTAAATTCATTTGAGCCGAAAAAAATCACTGGGTTTACCGGAATTGAACTCTTACTTGTAGGAAGACACAGAGCTTTTGGTTTAACTCCGTTTGTGAAGCGAAATACAGACCAGTGTTCTCATCCATGAAACATACTCAATTTTAACGCCAGAAGCATGCTGTTCTTTCCAGCATCACCAATACAGCAAGAAACATGAGCATGCACTAAAAAAAAAACCAACTGTGTTTCTTAGCCATATGGACCATATGTAGTTAAACCCTGCTTATGAAACTGTAACAAACCACAGCATCTCTTACATAGATGCTCTTTAGTTTATAGTGAAAAACGTGTTGGGTTCGTGAACCGTGTAAATTCATTTGAGCTGAAAAATCACTGGGTATCCCGGAAATGAACTCTTGCTTGTAGGAAGACACAGAGCCTTTGGTTTAACTCCGTTTTTGAAGGGAAATTCAGACCAGTGTTCTCATCCATGAAACACACTATGTTTTAACGCAAAGAGCATGCTCTTCTTTCCAGCGTCTGTAATATAGCAAGAAACATGAGATTGCCCTTAAAAGATGAACTGTGTTTCCTACTCATATGGACCATATCTAGTTGAACTCTGCTTATGAAACTGTAACAAACCACAGCATGTCTTACATAGATGCTCTTTAGTTAGTAGTGAAAATCATGTTGGGTTGGTGAACTGTGTAAATTCATTTGAGCCGAAAAATAACTGGGTTTACCGGAAATGAACTCTTGCTTGTAGGAACACACAGAGCCTTTGGTTTAACTCGTTTGTGAATTGAAATTCAGACCAGTGTTCTCATCCAAGAAACACCCTCTGTTTTAAAGCAAGAAGCATCCTCTTCTGTCCAGAGTCTGCAATACAGCAAGAAATATGAGCATGTCCAGAAAAAAAGAACAGTGTTTCCTACTCATACGGACCATATCTAGTTGAAATCTGATTATGAAACTGTAACAAACCAAAGCATCTCTTTCATAGATGCTCTTTAGTTTATAGTAAAAAACCTGTTGGGTTCGTGAACTGTGTAAATTCATTTGAGCCGAAAAATCACTGGGTTTAGGGGAAATGAACTCTTCCTTGTAGGAAGACACAGAGCCTTTGGTTTAACACCGTTTATGAAGGGAAATTCAGAACAGTGTTCTCATCCAAGAAACACACTATGTTTTAACGCAAAGAGCATGCTCTTCTTTCTAGCGTCTGCAATATAGCAAGAACCATGAGCATGCCCTGAAAAAATCAACTGTGTTTCCTACTCATACGGACCATATGTAGTTGAACTCTGCTTATGAAAGTGTAACAAAACACAGTAAGTCTTACATAGATGCTCTTTAGTTAATAGTGAAAATCGTGTTGGGTTAGTGAACTGTGTAGATTAATTTGAGCTGAGAAATCACTGGGTTTACCGGAAATGAACTATTGCTTGTTGGAAGACACAGAGACTTTGGTTTAACTCCGTTTGTGAAAAGGAAATTTAGACCAGTGTTCTCATCCATGAAACACCCTCTGTTTTAAAGCAAAAACCATCCTCTTCAGTCCAGAGTCTGCAATACTGCAAGAAACATGAGCATGCCCAGAAAAAAGAACTGTGTTTCCTACTCATACCGACCATATCTATTTGAACTGTGCTTATGAAACTGTAACAAACCACAGCATGTCTTACATAGATGCTCTTTAGTTAATAGTGAAAAACGTGTTGCGTTCATGAACTGTGTAAGTTCATTTGAGCCGAAAAAGCCCTGGGTTTTCCGGAATTGAACTCTTCCTTGTAGGAAGACACAGAGCATTTGGTTTACTCCGTTTGTGAAGGGAAATTCAGACCAGTGTTCTCATACATGAAACACACTCTGTTTAATGCAAAGAGCATGCTTTTCTTTCCAGCGTCTGCAATATAGCAAGAAACATGAGCATGCCCTGAAAAAATGAACTCTGTTTCCTACTCATACCGACCATATCTAGTTGAACTCTGCTTATGAAACTGTAACAAAACACAGCATGTCTTACATAGATGCTCTTTCGTTAATAGTGAAAATCGTGTTGGGTTAGTGAACTGTGTAAATTCATTTGAGCGGAAAAATCACTGGGTTTAACAGAAATGAACTCTTGCTTGTAGGAAGACACAGAGGCTTTGGTTTAACTCCGCTTGTGAAGGGAAATTCAGACCAGTGTTCTCATCCATGAAACACCCTCTGTTTTAATGCAAGAAGCATCCTCTTCTGTCCAGAGTATGCAATACAGCAAGACAAATGAGCATGTCCCGAAAAAAAGAACTGTTTTTCTGACTCATACGGACCATATATAGATGAACTCTGATTATGAAACTGTAACAAACCACAGACTCTCTTACATAGATGCTCTTTAGTTAACAGTGAAAATCGTGTTTGCTTCATGAACTGTGTAAATTCATTTGAGCCGAAAAAACCCTGAGTTTACCGGAAATGAACTCTTGCTTGTAGGAAGACACAAAGTCTTAGGTTTAACTCCATTTGTGAAGGAAAATTCAGACCAGTGTTCTCATGCATGCAACATACTTTGTTTAAACGGAAGAAGCATGCTCTTCTTTCCAGCGTCTACAATAGAGGAAGAAACATGAGCATGCCAAGTAAAAAGGAACTGTGTTTCTTACTCATAGGGACCGTATGTAGTTAAACTCTGCTTATGAAACTCTAACAAACCACAGCATCTCTTACATAGATGCTCTTTCGTTTATAGTGAGCAACGTGTTGGGTTCGGGAACTGTGTAAATCATTTGAGCCGAAAAATCACTGGGATTACCGGAAATGAAGCCTTGCTTGTAGGAAGACACAGTGCCTTTGGTTTAACTCATTTGTGAAGGGAAATTCAGACCAGTGGTCTAATCTATGAAACACCCTCTGTTTTAACGCAAGAAGCATCCTCTTCTGTCCAGAGTCTACCATACAGCAAGAAATATGAGAATGTCCAGAAAAAAAGAACTGTGTTTCTTACTCATAGGGACCATATCTAGTTAAACTCTGCTTATGAAACTGTAACAAATCACCAAATCTCTTACATAGATGCTCTTTCGTTTGTAGTGAAAAACGTGTTGGGTTCGTGAACTGTGTAAATTCATTTGAGCCGAAAAATCACTGGGTTATCCAGAAATGAACTCTTGCTTGTAGGAAGACACCAAGCCTTTGGTTTAACTCCGTTTGTGAAGGGAAATTCAGACCAGTGTTCTCAACCATGAAACACACTCTGTTTTAACGCTTAGAGCATGCTCTTTTATCCATAGTCTCTAATACAGCAAAAATATGAGCATGCCGAGAAAAAGAACTGTGTTTCCTACTCATACGGACCATATCGAGTTGAACACAGCTTATGAAACTGTAACAAACCACAGCATTTCTTATATAGATGCTCTTTAGTTTATAGTGAACATCGTGTTGGGTTCGTGAACTGGGTAAATTCATTTGAGCCGAAAAATCACTGGGTTTACCGGAAATGAACTCTTGCTTGTAGGAAGACACCGAGCCTTTGGTTTAACTCCGTTTGTGAAGGGAAATTCAGACCAGTGTTCTCATCCATGAAACACATGCTGTTTTAACGCAAGAAGTATGGTCTTCTTTCCAGCGCCTCCAATACAGCAAGAAACATGAGCATGCCTTGAAAAAAAGAACTGTGTTTCCTACTCATACGGACCGTATCTACTTGAACTCTGCTTATGAAACTGAAACAAACCAAAGCATGTCTTACATACATGCTCTTTAGTTAATAGTGACAAACGTGTGGGGTTCATGAATTGTGCAAATTCATTTGAGCCGAAAAACCCCTGAGTTTACCGGCTATGAACTCTGGCTTGTAGGAAGACACAGAGTCTTAGGTTTAACTCTGTTTGTGAAGGAAAATTCAGACCAGTGTTCTCATCCATGAAACATACTCTGTTTTAACGCAAGAAGCATGCTCTTCTTTCCAGCATCTCCAGTAGAGCAAGAAACATGAGCATGCCAAAAAAACAACAACTGTGTTTCTTACTCATACAGACCTTATCTAGTTAAACTCTGCTTATGAAACTGTAACAAACCACCGCATCTCTTACATAGATGCTTTTTCGTTTATAGTGAAAAACGTGTTGGGTTCGTGAACTGTGTAAATTCATTTGAGCTGAAAAACCCCTCAGTTTACCGGAAATGAACTCTTGCTTGTAGGAAGACACAGAGTCTTAGGTTTAACTCCGTTTGTGAAGGGAAATTCAGACCAGTGTTCTCATCCATGAAACTTACTCTGTTTTAACGCAAGAAGCATGCTCTTCTTTCCAGCGCCTCCAATACAGCAAGAAACATGAGCATGCCCAGAAAAAAAGAACTGTGTTTCCTACTCATACAAACCATATCGAGTTGAACTCTGCTTATGAAACTCTAACAAACCACAGCATCTTTTACATAGATGCTCTTTAGTTTATAGTAAAAAACGTGTTGGGTTCGTGAACTGTGTAAATTCATTTGAGCCGAAAAATCACTGGGTTTACCGGAAATGAACTCTTGCTTGTAGGAAGACACAGAGCCTTTGATTTAACTCAGTTTGTGAAGGGAAATTCAGACCAGTGTTCTCATCCATGAAACACCCTCTGTTTTAATGCAAGAAGCATCCTCTTCTGTCCAGAGTATGCAATACACCAAGAAAAATGAGCATGTCCCGAAAAAAAGAACTGTTTTTCTGACTCATAGGGACCATATATAGTTGAACTCTGATTATGAAACTGTAACAAACCACAGCATCTCTTACATAGATGCTCTTTAGTTAATCGTGAAAATCGTGTTTGGTTCGGGAACTGTGTTAATCATTTGAGCCGAAAAATCACTGGGATTACCGGAAATGAAGCCTTGCTTGTAGGAAGACACAGTGCCTTTGGTTTAACTCATTTGTGAAGGGAAATTCAGACCAGTGTTCTAATCTATGAAACACCCTCTGTTTTAACGCAAGAAGCATCCTCTTCTGTCCAGAGTCTACCATACAGCAAGAAATATGAGAATGTCCAGAAAAAAAGAACTGTGTTTCTTACTCATAGGGACCATATCTAGTTAAACTCTGCTTATGAAACTGTAACAAACCACCAAATCTCTTATTTAGATGCTCTTTCGTTTGTAGTGAAAAACGTGTTGGGTTCGTGAACCGTGTAAATTCATTTGAGCCGAAAAATCACTGGGTTTTCCAGAAATGAACTCTTGCTTGTAGGAACACAGCGAGCCTTTGGTTTAACTCCGTTTGTGAAGCGAAATTCAGACCAGTGTTCTCATCCATGAAACACACTCTGTTTTAACGCAAGAAGCATGCTCTTCTTTCCAGCGCCTCCAATACAGCAAGAAACATGAGCATGCCTTAAAAAAAAGAACTGTGTTTCCTACTCATACGGACCATATCTAGTTGAACTCTGCTTATGAAACTGAAACAAACCAAAGCATGTCTTACATACATGCTCTTTAGTTAATAGTGACAAACGTGTGGGGTTCATGAACTGTGTAAATTCATTTGAGCCGAAAAACCCCTGAGTTTACCGGAAATGAACTCTTGCTTGTAGGAAGACACAGAGTCTTAGGTTTAACTCCGTTTGTGAAGGAAAATTCAGACCAGTGTTCTCATCCATGAAACATACTCTGTTTTAACGCAAGAAGCATGCTCTTCTTTCCAGCGCCTCCAATACAGCAAGAAACATGAGCATGCCCAGAAAAAAAGAACTGTGTTTCCTACTCATACAAACCATATCGAGTTGAACTCTGCTTATGAATCTCTAACAAACCAGAGCATCTTTTACATAGATGCTCTTTAGTTTATAGTAAAAAATGTGTTGGGTTCATGAACTGTGTAAATTCATTTGAGCCGAAAAATCACTGGGTTTACCGGAAATGAACTCTTGCTTGTAGGAAGATACAGAGCCTTTGATTTAACTCAGTTTGTGAAGGGAAATTCAGACCAGTGTTCTCATCCATGAAACACACTATGTTTTAACGCAAAGAGCATGCTCTTCTTTCCAGCGTCTGTAATATAGCAAGAAACATGAGCATGCCCTGATAAAATGAACTGTGTTTCCTACTCATACGGACCATATCTAGTTGAACTCTGCTTATGAAACTGTAACAAACCACAGCATGTCTTACATAGATGCTCTTTAGGTAATAGTGACAAACGTGTGGGTTTCACGAACTGTGTAAATTCATTTGACGGAAAAACCCCTGAGTTTACCGGAAATGTACTCTTGCTTGTAGGAAGACAGAGTCTTAGGTTTAACTCCGTTTGTGAAGGAAAATTCAGACCTGTGTTCTCATCCATGAAACATACTCTGTTTTAACGCAAGAAGCATGCTCTTCTTTCCAGCGTCTCCAATAGAGCAAGAAACATGAGTATGCCAAGAAAAAAAGAACTGTGTTTCTTACCCATATGGACCATATGTAGTTAAACTCTGCTTATCTAACTGTAACAAACCACCGCATCTCTTACATAGATGATCTTTCGTTTATAGTGAAAAACGTGTCAGGTTCGTGAGCTGTGTAAATTCATTTGAGCCGAAAAATCACTGGGTTTTCTGTAAATGAACTCTTGCTTGAGGAAGACACAGAGTCTTTGGTTTAACTCCGTTTGTGAAGGGAAATTCATTCCAGTGTTCTCATCCATGAAACACACTCTGTTTTAACGCAAAGAGCATGCTCTTCTTTCCAGAGTCTCTAATACAGCAAGACACATGAGAATGCCCTGATAAAATGAACTGTGTTTCCTACTCATACGGACCATATCTAGTTGAACTCTGCTTATGAAACTGTAACAAACCACAGCAGGTCTTACATAGATGCTCTTTAGGTAATAGTGACAAACGTGTGGGTTTCACGAACTGTGTAAATTCATTTGAGCCGAAAAACCCCTGAGTTTACCGGAAATGTACTCTTGCTTGTAGGAAGACAGAGTCTTAGGTTTAACTCCGTTTGTGAAGGAAAATTCAGACCTGTGTTCTCATCCATGAAACATACTCTGTTTTAACGCAAGAAGCATGCTCTTCTTTCCAGCGTCACCAATAGAGCAAGAAACATGAGTATGCCAAGAAAAAAAGAACTGTGTTTCTTACTCATACAGACCATATCTAGTTAAACTCTGCTTATCAAACTGTAACAAACCACCGCATCTCTTACATAGATGATCTTTCGTATATAGTGAAAAACGTGTCGGGTTCGTGAGCTGTGTAAATTCATTTGAGCCGAAAAATCACTGGGTTTTCCGGAAATGAACTCTTGCTTGAGGAAGACACAGAGTCTTTGGTTTAACTCCGTTTGTGAAGGGAAATTCATACCAGTGTTCTCATCCATGAAACACACTCTGTTTTAACGCAAACAGCATGCTCTTCTTTCCAGAGTCTCTAATACAGCAAGACACATGAGCATGCCCTGAAAAAATGAACTGTGTTTCCTACTCATAGGGACCATATCATGTTAAACTCTGCTTATAAAACTGTAACAAACCACAGCATGTCTTACATAGATGCTCTTTAGTTAATAGTCAAAATCTTGTTGGGTTCGTACACTGTGTAAATTCATTTGAGCCGACAAAATCACTGGGTTTACCGGAAATGAACTCTTGCTTGTAGGAAGACACAGAGCCTTTGGTTTAACTCGATTGTGAAGGGAAATTCAGACCAGTGTTCTCATCCATGAAACACCCTCTGTTTTAATGCATCAAGCATCCTCTTCTGTCCAGAGTATGCAATACATCAAGAAAAATGTGCATGTCCCGAAAAAAAGAACTGTTTTTCTGACTCATACGGACCATATATAGTTGAACTCTGATTATGAAACTGTAAGAAACCACCAAATTTCTTACATAGATGATCTTTCGTTTATAGTGAAAAACGTGTTGGGTTCGTGAACTGTGTTAATCATTTGAGCCGAAAAATCACTGGGATTACCGGAAATGAAGCCTTGCTTGTAGGAAGACACAGTGCCTTTGGTTTAACTCATTTGTGAAGGGAAATTCAGACCAGTGTTCTAATCTATGAAACACCCTCTGTTTTAACGCAAGAAGCATCCTCTTCTGTCCAGAGTCTACCATACAGCAAGAAACATGAGTATGCCAAGAAAAAAAGAACTGTGTTTCTTACTCATACAGACCATATCTAGTTAAACTCTGCTTATGAAACTGTAACAAACCACCAAATCTCTTATTTAGATGCTCTTTCGTTTGTAGTGAAAAACGTGTTGGGTTCGTGAACCGTGTAAATTCATTTGAGCCGAAAAATCACTGGGTTTTCCAGAAATGAACTCTTGCTTGTAGGAACACAGCGAGCCTTTGGTTTAACTCCGTTTGTGAAGCGAAATTCAGACCAGTGTTCTCATCCATGAAACACACTCTGTTTTAACGCAAGAAGCATGCTCTTCTTTCCAGCGCCTCCAATACAGCAAGAAACATGAGCATGCCTTAAAAAAAAGAACTGTGTTTCCTACTCATACGGACCATATCTAGTTGAACTCTGCTTATGAAACTGAAACAAAGCAAAGCATGTCTTACATACATGCTCTTTAGTTAATAGTGACAACGTGTGGGGTTCATGAACTGTGTAAATTCATTTGAGCCGAAAAACCCCTGAGTTTACCGGAAATGAACTCTTGCTTGTAGGAAGACACAGAGTCTTAGGTTTAACTCCGTTTGTGAAGGAAAATTCAGACCAGTGTTCTCATCCATGAAACATACTCTGTTTTAACGCAAGAAGCATGCTCTTCTTTCCAGCGCCTCCAATACAGCAAGAAACATGAGCATGCCCAGAAAAAAAGAACTGTGTTTCCTACTCATACAAACCATATCGAGTTGAACTCTGCTTATGAATCTCTAACAAACCAGAGCATCTTTTACATAGATGCTCTTTAGTTTATAGTAAAAAATGTGTTGGGTTCATGAACTGTGTAAATTCATTTGAGCCGAAAAATCACTGGGTTTACCGGAAATGAACTCTTGCTTGTAGGAAGAAACAGAGCCTTTGATTTAACTCAGTTTGTGAAGGGAAATTCAGACCAGTGTTCTCATCCATGAAACACACTATGTTTTAACGCAAAGAGCATGCTCTTCTTTCCAGCGTCTGTAATATAGCAAGAAACATGAGCATGCCCTGATAAAATGAACTGTGTTTCCTACTCATACGGACCATATCTAGTTGAACTCTGCTTATGAAACTGTAACAAACCACAGCATGTCTTACATAGATGCTCTTTAGGTAATAGTGACAAACGTGTGGGTTTCACGAACTGTGTAAATTCATTTGACGGAAAAACCCCTGAGTTTACCGGAAATGTACTCTTGCTTGTAGGAAGACAGAGTCTTAGGTTTAACTCCGTTTGTGAAGGAAAATTCAGACCTGTGTTCTCATCCATGAAACATACTCTGTTTTAACGCAAGAAGCATGCTCTTCTTTCCAGCGTCTCCAATAGAGCAAGAAACATGAGTATGCCAAGAAAAAAAGAACTGTGTTTCTTACCCATATGGACCATATGTAGTTAAACTCTGCTTATCTAACTGTAACAAACCACCGCATCTCTTACATAGATGATCTTTCGTTTATAGTGAAAAACGTGTCAGGTTCGTGAGCTGTGTAAATTCATTTGAGCCGAAAAATCACTGGGTTTTCCGGAAATGAACTCTTGCTTGAGGAAGACACAGAGTCTTTGGTTTAACTCCGTTTGTGAAGGGAAATTCATACCAGTGTTCTCATCCATGAAACACACTCTGTTTTAACGCAAAGAGCATGCTCTTCTTTCCAGAGTCTCTAATACAGCAAGACACATGAGAATGCCCTGATAAAATGAACTGTGTTTCCTACTCATACGGACCATATCTAGTTGAACTCTGCTTATGAAACTGTAACAAACCACAGCAGGTCTTACATAGATGCTCTTTAGGTAATAGTGACAAACGTGTGGGTTTCACGAACTGTGTAAATTCATTTGAGCCGAAAAACCCCTGAGTTTACCGGAAATGTACTCTTGCTTGTAGGAAGACAGAGTCTTAGGTTTAACTCCGTTTGTGAAGGGAAATTCAGACCAGTGTTCTCATCCATGAAACATACTCTGTTTTAACGCAAGAAGCATGCTCTTCTTTCCAGCGTCTCCAATAGAGCAAGAAACATGAGCATGCCAAGAAAAAATGAACTGTGTTTCTTACTCATAGGGACCATATCTAGTTAAACTCTGCTTATGAAACTCTAACAAACCACAGCATCTCTTACATAAATGCTCTTTCATTTATAGTGAGCACGTGTTGGGTTCGGGAACTGTGTAAATCATTTGAGCCGAAAAATCACTGGGATTACCGGAAATGAAGCCTTGCTTGTAGGAAGACACAGTGCCTTTGGTTTAACTCATTTGTGAGGGAAATTCAGACCAGTGTTCTAATCTATGAAACATCGTCTGTTTTAACGCAAAAAGCATCCTCTTCTATCCAGAGTCTACCATACAGCAAGAAATATGAGAATGTCCAGAAAAAAAGAACTGTGTTTCTTACTCATAGGGACCATATCTAGTTAAACTCTGCTTATGAAACTGTAACAAACCACCAAATCTCTTATTTAGATGATCTTTCGTTTGTAGTGAAAAACGTGTTGGGTTCGTGAACTGTGTAAATTCATTTGAGCCGAAAAATCACTGGGTTTTCCAGAAATGAACTCTTGCTTGTAGGAAGACACCAAGCCTTTGGTTTAACTCCGTTTGTGAAGGGAAATTCAGACCAGTGTTCTCAACCATGAAACACACTCTGTTTTAACGCTTAGAGCATGCTCTTCTTTCCAAAGTCTCTAATAGAGCAAAAACATGAGCATGCCGAGAAAAAAAGAACTGTGTTTCCTACTCATAAGGACCGTATCGAGTTGAACACAGCTTATGAAACTGTAACAAACCACAGCATCTCTTATATAGATGCTCTTTAGTTTATACTGAACATCGTGTTGGGTTCGTGAACTGGGTAAATTCATTTGAGCCGAAAAATCACTGGGTTTACCGGAAATGAACTCTTGCTTGTAGGAAGACACCGAGCCTTTGGTTTAACTCCATTGGTGAAGGGAAATTCAGACCAGTGTTCTCATCCATGAAACACACTCTGTTTTAACGCAAGAAGCATGCTCTTCTTTCCAGCATCTCCAGTAGAACAAGAAACATGAGCATGCCAAAAAAAAAAGAACTGTGTTTCTTACTCATACAGACCTTATCTAGTTAAACTCTGCTTATGAAACTGTAACAAACCACCGCATCTCTAACATAGATGCTTTTTCGTTTATAGTGAAAAACGTGTTGGGTTCGTGAACTGTGTAAATTCATTTGAGCTGAAAAACCCCTGATTAATGGAAATGAACTCTTGCTTGTAGGAAGACACAGAGTCTTAGGTTTAACTCCGTTTGTGAAGGGAAATTCAGACCAGTGTTCTCATCCATGAAACATACTCTGTTTTAACGCAAGAAGCATGCTCTTCTTTCCAGCGTCTCCAATAGAGCAAGAAACATGAGCATGCCAAGAAAAAATGAACTGTGTTTCTTACTCATAGGGACCATATCTAGTTAAACTCTGCTTATGAAACTCTAACAAACCACAGCATCTCTTACATAAATGCTCTTTCATTTATAGTGAGCACGTGTTGGGTTCGGGAACTGTGTAAATCATTTGAGCCGAAAAATCACTGGGATTACCGGAAATGAAGCCTTGCTTGTAGGAAGACACAGTGCCTTTGGTTTAACTCATTTGTGAAGGGAAATTCAGACCAGTGTTCTAATCTATGAAACATCGTCTGTTTTAACGCAAAAAGCATGCTCTTCTGTCCAGAGTCTACCATACAGCAAGAAATATGAGAATGTCCAGAAAAAAAGAACTGTGTTTCTTACTCATAGGGACCATATCTAGTTAAACTCTGCTTATGAAACTGTAACAAACCACCAAATCTCTTATTTAGATGCTCTTTCGTTTGTAGTGAAAAACGTGTTGGGTTCGTGAACTGTGTAAATTCATTTGAGCCGAAAAATCACTGGGTTTTCCAGAAATGAACTCTTGCTTGTAGGAAGACACCAAGCCTTTGGTTTAACTCCGTTTGTGAAGGGAAATTCAGACCAGTGTTCTCAACCATGAAACACACTCTGTTTTAACGCTTAGAGCATGCTCTTCTTTCCAAAGTCTCTAATAGAGCAAAAACATGAGCATGCCGATAAAAAAAGAACTGTGTTTCCTACTCATAAGGACCGTATCGAGTTGAACACAGCTTATGAAACTGTAACAAACCACAGCATCTCTTATATAGATGCTCTTTAGTTTATAGTGAACATCGTGTTGGGTTCGTGAACTGGGTAAATTCATTTGAGCCGAAAAATCACTGGGTTTACCGGAAATGAACTCTTGCTTGTAGGAAGACACCGAGCCTTTGGTTTAACTCCGTTTGTGAAGGGAAATTCAGACCAGTGTTCTCATCCATGAAACACACTCTGTTTTAACGCAAGAAGCATGCTCTTCTTTCCAGCATGTCCAGTAGAGCAAGAAACATGAGCATGCCAAAAAAAAACAACTGTGTTTCTTACTCATACAGACCTTATCTAGTTAAACTCTGCTTATGAAACTGTAACAAACCACCGCATCTCTTACATAGATGCTTTTTCGTTTATAGTGAAAAACGTGTTGGGTTCGTGAACTGTGTAAATTCATTTGAGCTGAAAAACCCCTGAGTTTAGTGGAAATGAACTCTTGCTTGTAGGAAGACACAGAGTCTTAGGTTTAACTCCGTTTGGGAAGGGAAATTCAGACCAGTGTTCTCATCCATGAAACATACTCTGTTTTAACGCAAGAAGCATGCTCTTCTTTCCAGCGTCTCCAATAGAGCAAGAAACATGAGCATGCCAAGAAAAAATGAACTGTGTTTCTTACTCATAGGGACCGTATCTAGTTAAACTCTGCTTATGAAACTCTAACAAACCACAGCATCTCTTACATAAATGCTCTTTCGTTTATAGTGAGCACGTGTTGGGTTCGGGAACTGTGTAAATCATTTGAGCCGAAAAATCACTGGGATTACCGGAAATGAAGCCTTGCTTGTAGGAAGACACAGTGCCTTTGGTTTAACTAATTTGTGAAGGGAAATTCAGACCAGTGTTCTAATCTATGAAACACCCTCTGTTTTAACGCAAAAAGCATCCTCTTCTGTCCAGAGTCTACCATACAGCAAGAAATATGAGAATGTCCAGAAAAAAGAACTGTGTTTCTTACTCATAGGGACCATATCTAGTTAAACTCTGCTTATGAAACTTTAACAAACCACCAAATCTCTTACATAGATGCTCTTTCGTTTGTAGTGAAAAACGTGTTGGGTTCGTGAACTGTGTAAATTCATTTGAGCCGAAAAATCACTGGGTTTTCCAGAAATGAACTCTTGCTTGTAGGAAGACACCGAGCCTTTGGTTTAACTCCGTTTGTGAAGGGAAATTCAGACCAGTGTTCTCAACCATGAAACACACTCTGTTTTAATGCTTAGAGCATGCTCTTCTTTCCAAAGTCTCTAATAGAGCAAAAACATGAGCATGCCGAGAAAAAAAGAACTGTGTTTCCTACTCATAAGGACCGTATCGAGTTGAACACAGCTTATGAAACTGTAACAAACCACAGCATCTCTTATATAGATGCTCTTTAGTTTATAGTGAACATCGTGTTGGGTTTGTGAACTGGGTAAATTCATTTGAGCCGAAAAATCACTGGGTTTACCGGAAATGAACTCTTGCTTGTAGGAAGACTCCGAGCCTTTGGTTTAACTCCGTTTTGAAGGGAAATTCAGACCAGTGTTCTCATCCATGAAACACACTCTGTTTTAACGCAAGAAGCATGCTCTTCTTTCCAGCGTCTCCAATAGAGCAAGAAACATGAGCATGCCAAGAAAAAAAGAAATGTGTTTCTTACTCATACAGACCTTATCTAGTTAAACTCTGCTTATGAAACTGTAACAAACCACCGCATCTCTTACATAGATGCTTTTTCGTTTATAGTGAAAAACGTGTTGGATTCGTGAACTGTGTAAATTCATTTGAGCCGAAAAAACCCTGAGTTTACCGGAAATGAACTCTTGCATGTAGGAAGACACAGTGCCTTTGGTTTAACTCATTTGTGAAGGGAAATTCAGAGCAGTGTTCTAATCTATGAAACACCCTCTGTTTTAACGCAAGAAGCATCCTCTTCTGTCCAGAGTCTACCATACAGCAAGAAACATGAGTATGCCAAGAAAAAAAGAACTGTGTTTCTTACTCATACAGACCATATCTAGTTAAACTCTGCTTATGAAACTGTAACAAACCACCAAATCTCTTATTTAGATGCTCTTTCGTTTGTAGTGAAAAACGTGTTGGGTTCGTGAACTGTGTAAATTCATTTGAGCCGAAAAATCACTGGGTTTTCCAGAAATGAACTCTTGCTTGTAGGAAGACAGCGAGCCTTTGGTATAACTCGTTTGTGAAGGAAAATTCAGACCGGTGTTCTCATCCATGAAACACCCTCTGTTTTAACGCAAGAAGCATCCTCTTCTGTCCTGAGTCTTCCATACAACAAGAAATATGAGCATGTCCAGAAAAAAAGAACTCTGTTTACTACTCATAAGGACCATATCTAGTTGAACTCTGCTTATGAAACTCTAACAAACCACAGCAGGTCTTACATACATGCTCTTTAGTTAATAGTGACAAACGTGTGGGGTTCATGAACTGTGTAAATTCATTTGAGCCGAAAAACCCCTGAGTTTACCGGAAATGTACTCTTGCTTGTAGGAAGACAGAGTCTTAGGTTTAACTCCGTTTGTGAAGGAAAATTCAGACCTGTGTTCTCATCCATGAAACATACTCTGTTTTAACGCAAGAAGCATGCTCTTCTTTCCAGCATCTCCAATAGAGCAAGAAACATGAGTATGCCAAGAAAAAAAGAACTGTGTTTCTTACCCATATGGACCATATGTAGTTAAACTCTGCTTATCAAACTGTAACAAACCACTGCATCTCTTACATAGATGATCTTTCGTTTATAGTGAAAAACGTGTCAGGTTCGAGAGCTGTGTAAATTCATTTGAGCCGAAAAATCACTGGGTTTTCCGGAAATGAACTCTTGCTTGAGGAAGACACAGAGTCTTTGGTTTAACTCCGTTTGTGAAGGGAAATTCATACCAGTGTTCTCATCCATGAAACACACTCTGTTTTAACGCAAAGAGCATGCTCTTCTTTCCAGAGTCTCTAATACAGCAAGACACAGGAGAATGCCCTGATAAAATGAACTGTGTTTCCTACTCATACGGACCATATCTAGTTGAACTCTGCTTATGAAACTGTAACAAACCACAGCAGGTCTTACATAGATGCTCTTTAGGTAATAGTGACAAACGTGTGGGTTTCACGAACTGTGTAAATTCATTTGAGCCGAAAAACCCCTGAGTTTACCGGAAATGTACTCTTGCTTGTAGGAAGACAGAGTCTTAGGTTTATCACCGTTTGTGAAGGAAAATTCAGACCTGTGTTCTCATCCATGAAACATACTCTGTTTTAACGCAAGAAGCATGCTCTTCTTTCCAGCGTCTCCAATAGAGCAAGAAACATGAGTATGCCAAGAAAAAAAGAACTGTGTTTCTTACTCATACAGACCATATCTAGTTAAACTCTGCTTATCAAACTATAACAAACCACCGCATCTCTTACATAGATGATCTTTCGTTTCTAGTGAAAAACGTGTCGGGTTTGTGAGCTGTGTAAATTCATTTGAGCCGAAAAATCACTGGGTTTTCCGGAACTGAACTCTTGCTTGAGGAAGACACAGAGTCTTTGGTTTAACTCCGTTTGTGAAGGGAAATTCATACCAGTGTTCTCATCCATGAAACACACTCTGTTTTAACGCAAACAGCATGCTCTTCTTTCCAGAGTCTCTAATACAGCAAGACACATGAGCATGCCCTGAAAAAATGAACTGTGTTTCCTACTCATACGGACCATATCATGTTAAACTCTGCTTATAAAACTGTAACAAACCACAGCATGTCTTACATAGATGCTCTTTAGTTAATAGTCAAAATCTTGTTTGGTTCGTACACTGTGTAAATTCATTTGAGCCGACAAAATCACTGGGTTTACCGGAAATGAACTCTTGCTTGTAGGAAGACACAGAGCCTTTGGTTTAACTCGATTGTGAAGGGAAATTCAGACCAGTGTTCTCATCCATGAAACACCCTCTGTTTTAATGCAACAAGCGTCCTCTTCTGTCCAGAGTATGCAATACATCAAGAAAAATGTGCATGTCCCGAAAAAAAGAACTGTTTTTCTGACTCATACGGACCATATATAGTTGAACTCTGATTATGAAACTGTAACAAACCACCAAATCTCTTACATAGATGCTCTTTCGTTTGTAGTGAAAAACGTGTTGGGTTCGTGAACTGTGTAAATTCATTTGAGCCGAAAAATCACTGTGTTTTCCAGAAATGAACTCTTGCTTGTAGGAAGACACAGAGCCTTTGGTTTAACTCCTTTTGTGAAGGGACATTCAGACCAGTGTTCTCAACCATGAAACACACTCTGTTTTAACGCTTAGAGCATGCTCTTCTTTCCAAAGTCTCTAATATAGCAAAAACATAAGCATGCCGAGAAAAAAAGAACTGTGTTTCCTACTCATACGGACCATATCGAGTTGAACACAGCTTATGAAACTGTAACAAACCACAGCATCTCTTATATAGATGCTCTTTAGTTTATAGTGAACATCGTGTTGGGTTTGTGAACTGGGTAAATTCATTTGAGCCGAAAAATCACTGGGTTTACCGGAAATGAACTCTTGCTTGTAGGAAGACACCGAGCCTTTGGTTTAACTCCATTGGTGAAGGGAAATTCAGACCAGTGTTCTCATCCATGAAACACACTCTGTTTTAATGCAAGAAGCATGCTCTTCTTTCCAGCATCTCCAGTAGAACAAGAAACATGAGCATGCCAAAAAAAAAGAACTGTGTTTCTTACTCATACAGACCTTATCTAGTTAAACTCTGCTTAAGAAACTGTAACAAACCACCGCATCTCTTACATAGATGCTTTTTCGTTTATAGTGAAAAACGTGTTGGGTTCGTGAACTGTGTAAATTCATTTGAGCTGAAAAACCCCTGAGTTTAGTGGAAATGAACTCTTGCTTGTAGGAAGACACAGAGTCTTAGGTTTAACTCCGTTTGTGAAGGGAAATTCAGTCCAGTGTTCTCATCCATGAAACATTCTCTGTTTTAACGCAAGAAGCATGCTCTTCTTTCCAGCGTCTCCAATAGAGCAAGAAACATGAGCATGCCAAGAAAAAATGAACTGTGTTTCTTACTCATAGGGACCATATCTAGTTAAACTCTGCTTATGAAACTCTAACAAACCACAGCATCTCTTACATAAATGCTCTTTCATTTATAGTGAGCACGTGTTGGGTTCGGGAACTGTGTAAATCATTTGAGCCGAAAAATCATTGGGATTACCGGAAATGAAGCCTTGCTTGTAGGAAGACACAGTGCCTTTGGTTTAACTCATTTGTGAAGGGAAATTCAGATCAGTGTTCTAATCTATGAAACATGGTCTGTTTTAACGCAAAAAGCATCCTCTTCTGTCCAGAGTCTACCCTACAGCAAGAAATATGAGAATGTCCAGAAAAAAAGAACTGTGTTTCTTACTCATAGGGACCATATCTAGTTAAACTCTGCTTATGAAACTGTAACAAACCACCAAATCTCTTACATAGATGCTCTTTCGTTTGTAGTGAAATACGTGTTGGGTTCGTGAACTGTGTAAATTCATTTGAGCCGAAAAATCACTGGGTTTTCCAGAAATGAACTCTTGCTTGTAGGAAGACACCGAGCCTTTGGTTTAACTCCGTTTGTGAAGGGAAATTCAGACCAGTGTTCTCAACCATGAAACACACTCTGTTTTAACGCTTAGAGCATGCTCTTCTTTCCAAAGTCTCTAATAGAGCAAAAACATGAGCATGCCGAGAAAAAAAGAACTGTTTTTCCTACTCATAAGGACCATATCGAGTTGAACACAGCTTATGAAACTGTAACAAACCACAGCATCTCTTATATAGATGCTCTTTAGTTTATAGTGAACATCATGTTGTGTTCGTGAACTGGGTAAATTCATTTGAGCCGAAAAATCACTGGGTTTACCGCAAATGAACTCTTGCTTGTAGGAAGACACCGAGCCTTTGGTTTAACTCCATTGGTGAAGGGAAATTCAGACCAGTGTTCTCATCCATGAAACACACTCTGTTTTAACGCAAGAAGCATGCTCTTCTTTCCAGCATGTCCAGTAGAGCAAGAAACATGAGCATGCCAAAAAAAACAACTGTGTTTCTTACTCATACAGACCTTATCTAGTTAAACTCTGCTTATGAAACTGTAACAAACCACCGCATCTCTTACATAGATGCTTTTTCGTTTATAGTGAAAAACGTGTTGGGTTCGTGACCTGTGTAAATTCATTTGAGCTGAAAAACCCCTGAGTTTAGTGGAAATGAACTCTTGCTTGTAGGAAGACACAGAGTCTTAGGTTTAACTCCGTTTGGGAAGGGAAATTCAGACCAGTGTTCTCATCCATGAAACATACTCTGTTTTAACGGAAGAAGCATGCTCTTCTTTCCAGCGTCTCCAATAGAGCAAGAAACATGAGCATGCCAAGAAAAAATGAACTGTGTTTCTTACTCATAGGGACCGTATCTAGTTAAACTCTGCTTATGAAACTCTAACAAACCACAGCATCTCTTACATAAATGCTCTTTCGTTTATAGTGAGCACGTGTTGGGTTCGGGAACTGTGTAAATCATTTGAGCCGAAAAATCACTGGGATTACCGGAAATGAAGCCTTGCTTGTAGGAAGACACAGTGCCTTTGGTTTAACTAATTTGTGAAGGGAAATTCAGACCAGTGTTCTAATCTATGAAACACCCTCTGTTTTAACGCAAAAAGCATCCTCTTCTGTCCAGAGTCTACCATACAGCAAGAAATATGAGAATGTCCAGAAAAAAAGTACTGTGTTTCTTACTCATAGGGACCATATCTAGTTAAACTCTGCTTATGAAACTTTAACAAACCACCAAATCTCTTACATAGATGCTCTTTCGTTTGTAGTGAAAAACGTGTTGGGTTCGTGAACTGTGTAAATTCATTTGAGCCGAAAAATCACTGGATTTTCCAGAAATGAACTCTTGCTTGTAGGAAGACACAGAGCCTTTGATTTAACTCCGTTTGTGAAGGGAAATTCAGACCAGTGTTCTCATCCATGAAACACACTCTGTTTTAACGCAAGAAGCATGGTCTTCTTTCCAGCATGTCCAGTAGAGCAAGAAACATGAGCATGCCAAAAAAAAAACAACTGTGTTTCTTACTCATACAGACCTTATCTAGTTAAACTCTGCTTATGAAACTGTAACAAACCACCGCATCTCTTACATAGATGCTTTTTCGTTTATAGTGAAAAACGTGTTGGGTTCGTGAACTGTGTAAATTCATTTGAGCTGAAAAACCCCTGAGTTTAGTGGAAATGAACTCTTTCTTGTAGGAAGACACAGAGTCTTAGGTTTAACTCCGTTTGTGAAGGGAAATTCAGACCAGTGTTCTCATCCATGAAACACACTCTGTTTTTACGCAAACAGCATGCTCTTCTTTCCAGCGTCTGCAATATAGCAAGAAACATGAGCATGCCCTGATAAAATGAACTGTGTTTCCTACTCATAGGGACCGTATCATGTTAAACTCTGCTTATAAAACTGTAACAAACCACAGCATGTCTTACATAGATGCTCTTTAGTTAATAGTCAAAATCTTGTTGGGTTCGTACACTGGGTAAATTCATTTGAGCCGACAAAATCACTGGGTTTACCGGAAATGAACTCTTGCTTGTAGGAAGACACAGAGGCTTTGGTTTAACTAGATTGTGAAGAAAAATTCAGACCAGTGTTCTCATCCATGAAACACCCTCTGTTTTAATGCAAGAAGCATCCTCTTCTGTGCAGAGTATGCAATACAGCAAGAAAAATGAGCATGTCCCGAAAAAAAGAACCGTTTTTCTGACTCATACGGACCATATATAGTTGAACTCTGATTATGAAACTGTAACAAACCACAGCATCTCTTACAGAGATGCTCTTTAGTTAATAGTGAAAATCGTGTTTGGTTCATGAACTGTGTAAATTCATTTGAGCCAAAAAAACCCTGAGTTTACCGGAAATGAACTCTTGCATGTAGGAAGACACAAAGTCTTAGGTTTAACTCCATTTTTGAAGGAAAATTCAGACCAGTGTTCTCATGCATGAAACATACTTTGTTTTAACGGAAGAAGCATCCTCTTCTGTCCAGAGTCTACCATACAGCAAGAAACATGAGTATGCCAAGAAAAAAAGAACTGTGTTTCTTACTCATACAGACCTTATCTAGTTAAACGCTGCTTATGAAACTGTAACAAACCACCCCATCTCTTACATAGATGCTTTTTCGTTTATAGTGAAAAACGTGTTGGATTCGTGAACTGTGTAAATTCATTTGAGCCGAAAAAACCCTGAGTTTACCGGAAATGAACTCTTGCTTGAGGAAGACACAGTGCCTTTGGTTTAACTCATTTGTGAAGGGAAATTCAGACCAGTGTTCTAATCTATGAAACACCCTCTGTTTTAACGCAAGAAGCATCCTCTTCTGTCCAGAGTCTACCATACAGCAAGAAACATGAGTATGCCAAGAAAAAAAGAACTGTGTTTCTTACTCATACAGACCATATCTAGTTAAACTCTGCTTATCAAACTGTAACAAACCACCGCATCTCTTACATAGATGCTCTTTCGTTTAAAGTGAAAAACGTGTCGGGTTCGTGAGCTGTGTAAATTCATTTGAGCCGAAAAATCACTGGGTTTTCCGGAAATGAACTCTTGCTTGAGGAAGACACAGAGTCTTTGGTTTAACTCCGTTTGTGAAGGGAAATTCATACCAGTGTTCTCATCCATGAAACGCACTCTGTTTTAACGCAAAGAGCATGCTCTTCTTTCCAGAGTCTCTAATACCGCAAGACATATGAGCATGCCTTGAAAAAATGAATTGTGTTTCCTACTCATACGGACCGCATCATGTTAAACTCTGCTTATAAAACTGTAACAAACCACAGCATGTCTTACATAGCTGGTCTTTAGTTAATAGTCAAAATCTTGTTGGGTTCATACACTGTGTAAATTCATTTGAGCCGACAAAATCACTGGGTTTACCGGAAATGAAGTCTTGCTTGTAGGAAGACACAGAGCCTTTGGTTTAACTCGATTGTGAAGGAAAATTCAGACCAGTGTTCTCATCCATGAAACACCCTCAGTTTTAACGCAAGAAGCATCCTCTTCTGTCCTGAGTCTGCCATACAACAAGAAATATGAGCATGTCCAGAAAAAAAGAACTGTGTTTACTACTCATAAGGACCATATCTAGTTGAACTCTGCTTATGAAACTGTAACAAACCACCAAATCTCTAACATAGATGCTCTTTAGTTAATAGTGAAAAACGTGTTGGGTTCGTGAGCTGTGTGAATTCATTTGAGCCGAAAAATCACTGGGTTTTCCGGAAATGAACTCTTGCTTGTAGGAAGACACAGAGTCTTTGGTTTAACTCAGTTTGTGAAGAGAAATTCATACCAGTGTTCTCATCCATGAAGCACACTCTGTTTTAACGCAAAGAGCATGCTCTTCTTTCCAGCGCCTCCAATGCAGCAAGAAACATGAGCATGCCCAGAAAAAAAGAACTGTGTTTCCTAATCATACGGACCATATCTAATTGAACTCTGGTTATGAAACTGTAACAAACCACAGCATCTCTTACATAGATGCTCTTTCGTTAATAGTGCAAAAAGTGTTGGGTTCGTGAAATGTGTAAATTCATTTGAGCCGAAAAATCACTGGGTTTACCGGAAATGAACTCTTGTTGTAGGAAGACACAGAGCTTTTGGTTTAACTCCGTTTGTGAAGGGAAATTCAGACCAGTGTTCTCATACATGAAACACACTATGTTTTAACGCAAAGAGCATGCTCTTCTTTCTAGCGTCTGCAATATAGCAAAAAACATGAGCATGCCCAGAAAAAAAGAACTGTGTTTCCTACTCATACCGACCATATCTAGTTGAACTCTGCTTATGAAACTGTAACAAACCACAGCATGTCTTACATAGATGCTCTTTAGTTAATAGTCAAAATCTTGTTGGGTTCCTACACTGTGTAAATTCATTTGATCCGACAAAATCACTGGGTTTACCGGAAATGAACTCTTGCTTGTAGGAAGACACAGAGCCTTTGGTTTAACTCGATTGTGAAGGAAAATTCAGACCAGTGTTCTCATCCATGAAACACGCTCTGTTTTAACGCAAGAAGCATCCTCTTCTGTCCTGAATCTGCCATACAACAAGAAATATGAGCATGTCCAGAAAAAAAGAACTGTGTTTACTACTCATAAGGACCATATCTAGTTGAACTCTGCTTATGAAACTGTAACAAACCACAGCATCTCTAACATAGATGCTCTTTAGTTAATAGTGAAAATCGTGTTGGGTTTGTGAGCTGTGTAAATTCATTTGAGCCGAAAAATCACTGGGTTTTCCGGAAACGAACTCGTGCTTGTAGGAAGACACAGAGTCATGGTTCAACTCAGTTTGTGAAGGGAAATTCATACCAGTGTTCTCATCCATGAAACACACTCTGTTTTAACGCAAAGAGCATGCTCTTCTTTCCAGCGCCTCCAATACAGCAAGAAACATGAGCATGCCCAGAAAAAAAGAACTGTGTTTCCTACTCATACGGACCATATCGAGTTGAACTCTGCTTATGAAACTCTAACAAACCACAGCATCTTTTACATAGACGCTCTTTAGTTTATAGTAAAAAATGTGTTGGGTTCGTGAACTGTGTAAATTCATTTGAGCCGAAAAATCACTGGGTTTACCGGAAATGAACTCTTGCTTGTAGGAAGACACAGAGCCTTTGATTTAACTCAGTTTGTGAAGGGAAATTCAGACCAGTGTTCTCATCAATGAAACACACTATGTTTTAACGCAAAGAGCATGCTCTTCTTTCCAGCGTCTGCAATATAGCGAGAAACATGAGCATGCCCTGATAAAATGAACTGTGTTTCCTACTCATACGGACCATATCGAGTTAAACTCTGCTTATGAAACTGTAACAAACCACAGCAGGTCTTACATAGATGCTCTTTAGGTAATAGTGACAAACGTGTGGGATTCACGAACTGTGTAAATTCATTTGAGCCGAAAAACCCCTGAGTTTATGGGAAATGAACTCTTGCTTGTAGGAAGACAGAGTCTTAGGTTTAACTCGGTTTGTGAAGGAAAATTCAGACCTGTGTTCTCATCCATGAAACATACTCTGTTTTAATGCAAGAAGCATGCTCTTCTTTCCCGCGTCTCCAATAGAGCAAGATACATGAGTATGCCAAGAAAAAAAGAACTGTGTTTCTTACTCATACAGACCATATATAGTTAAACTCTGCTTATGAAACTGTAACAAACCACCGCATCTCTTACATAGATGCTCTTTCGTTTAAAGTGAAAAACGTGTTGGGTTCGTGAGCTGTGTAAATTCATTTGAGCCGAAAAATCACTGGGTTTTCCGGAAATGAACTCTTGCTTGAGGAAGACACAGAATCTTTGGTTTAACTCCGTTTGTGAAGGGAAATTCATACCAGTGTTCTCATCCATGAAACACACGCTGTTCTAACGCAAAGAGCATGCTCTTCTTTCCAGAGTCTCTAATACAGCAAGACACATGAGCATGCCCTGAAAAAATGAACTGTGTTTCCTACTCATACGGAACTTATCATGTTAAACTCTGCTTATGAAACTGTAACAAACCACAGCATGTCTTACATAGATTCTCTTTAGTTAATAGTCAAAATCTTGTTGGATTCGTACACTGTGTAAATTCATTTGAGCCGACAAAATCACTGGGTTTACCGGAAATGAACTCTTGCTTGTAGGAAGACACAGAGACTTTGGTTTAACTCGATTGTGAAGGAAAATTCAGACCAGTGTTCTCATCCATGAAACACCCTCTGTTTTAACGCAAGCAGCATCCTCTTCTGTCCTGAGTCTGCCATACAACAAGAAATATGAGCATGTCCAGAAAAAAAGAACTGTTTTTACTACTCATAAGGACCATATCTAGTTGAACTCTGCTTATGAAACTGTAACAAAACACAGCATGTCTTACATAGATGCTCTTTAGTTAATAGTGAAAATCGTGTTGGGTTCGTGAATTGTGTAAATTCATTTGAGCTGAAAAATCACTGGGTTTACCGGAAATGAACTCTTGCTTGTTGGAAGACACAGAGACTTTGGTTTAACTCCGTTTGTGAAGGGAAATTTGACCAGTGTTCTCATCCATGAAACACACTCTGTTTTAACGAAAGAGCATGCTCTTCTTTCCAGAGTCTAATACAGCAAGAAACATGAGCATGCCCAGAAAAAATGAACTGTGTTTCCTACATATACGGACCATATCTAGTTGAACTATGCTTATGAATCTGTAACAAACCACAGCATGTCTTACATAGATGCTCTTTAGTTAATAGTGAAAAACGTGTTGTGTTCATGAATTGTGTAAGTTCATTTGAGCCAAAAAACCCCTGGGTTTACCGGAAATGAACTCTTGCTTGTAGGAAGACACAGAGCATTTGGTATACACCGTTTGTGAAGGGATAACAGACCAGTGTTCTCATCCATGAAAAACACTCTGTTTTAACGCAAAGAGCATGTTCTTCTTTCTAGAGTCTATAATACAGCAAGAAACATGAGCATGCCCTGAAAAAAAGAACTGTGTTTCCTAATCATACGGACCATATCTAATTGAACTCTGGTTATGAAACTGTAACAAACCACAGCATCTCTTACATAGATGCTCTTTCGATAATAGTGAAAAAAGTGTTGGATTCGTGAAATGTGTAAATTCATTTGAGCCGAAAAATCACTGGGTTTACCGGAAATGAACTCTTGCTTGTAGGAAGACATAGAGCTTTTGGTTTAACTCCGTTTGTGATGTGAAATTCAGACAAGTGTTCTCATCCATGAAACATACTCTGTTTTAACGCCTGACGCATGCTCTTCTTTTCAGCATCTCCAATAAAGCAGGAAACATGTGCATGCCCTAAAAAAAAAAAAAAAAAAAAAAACTGTGTTTCTTACCCATATGGACCATATGTAGTTAAACCCTGCTTATGAAACTGTAACAAACCACAGCACCTCATACATAGATGCTCTTTAGTTTATAGTGAAAAACGTACTGGGTTTGTGAACTGTGTAAATTCATTTGAGATGAAAAATCACTGGGTATACCGGAAATGAACTCTTGCTTGTAGGAAGCCACAGAGCCTTTGGTTTAACTCCGTTTGTGAAGGGAAATTCAGACCAGTGTTCTCATCCATGAAACACACTATGTTTTAACACAAAGAGCATGCTCTTCTTTACAGCGTCTGCAATATAGCAAGAAACATGAGCATGCCCTGATAAAATGAACTGTGTTTCCTACTCATACGGACCATATCTAGTTAAACTCTGCTTATGAAACTGTAACAAACCACAGCAGGTCTTACATAGATGCTCTTTAGGTAATAGTGACAAACGTGTGGGATTCACGAACTGTGTAAATTCATTTGAGCCGAAAAACCCCTGAGTTTACGGGAAATGAACTCTTGCTTGTAGGAAGACAGAGTCTTAGGTTTAACTCTGTTTGTGAAGGAAAATTCAGACCTGTGTTCTCATCCATGAAACATACTCTGTTTTAACGCAAGAAGCATGCTCTTCTTTCCAGCGTCTCCAGTAGAGCAAGAAACATGAGTATGCCAAGAAAAAAAGAACTGTGTTTCTTACTCATAAAGACCATATCTACTTAAACTCTGCTTATGAAACTGTAACAAACCACCGCATCTCTTACATAGATGCTCTTTCGTTTAAAGTGAAAATTGTCGGGTTCGTGAGCTGTGTAAATTCATTTGAGCCGAAAAATCACTGGGTTTTCCGGAAATGAACTCTTGCTTGAGGAAGACACAGAGTCTTTGGTTTAACTCTGTTTGTGAAGGGAAATTCATACCAGTGTTCTTATCCATGAAACACACGCTGTTCTAACGCAAAGAGCATGCTCTTCTTTCCAGAGTCTCTAATACAGCAAGACACATGAGCATGCCCAGAAAAAATGAACTGTGTTTCCTACTCATACAGACCGTATCATGTTAAACTCTGCTTATGAAACTGTAACAAACCACCGCATCTCTTACATAGATGCTCTTTAGTTAATAGTGAAAATCGTGTTTGGTTCATGAACTGTGTAAATTCATTTGAGCCGAAAAAACCCTGAGTTTACCAGAAATGAACTCTTGCTTGTAGGAAGACACCGAGTCTTAGGTTTAACTCCATTTGTGAAGGGAAATTCAGACCAGTGTTCTCATGCATGAAACACCCTCTGTTTTAAAGCAAGAAGCATCCTCTTCTGTCCAGAGTCTACCATACAGCAAGAAATATGAGAATGTCCAGAAAAAAAGAACTGTGTTTCTTACTCATAGGGACCATATCTAGTTGAACTCTGCTTATGAAATTGTAACAAACCACAGCATGTCTTACATAGATGCTCTTTAGTTTATAGTGAAAAACGTGTTGGGTTCATGAACTGTGTAAATTCATTTGAGCCGAAAAATCACTGGGATTACCGGAAATGAACTCTTGCTGGTAGGAATTCCCAGAGCCTTTGGTTTAACTCCGTTTGTGAAGGGAAATTCAGACCAGTGTTCTCATCCATGAAACACACTATGTTTTAACACAAAGAGCATGCTCTTCTTTCCAGCGTCTGCAATATAGCAAGAAACATGAGCATGCCCTAAAAAATGAACTGTGTTGCCTACTCATAAAGACTATATCTAGTTGAACTCTGCTTATGAAACTGTAACAAACCACAGCATGTCTTACATAGATGCTCTTTAGTTAATAGCGAAAATCGTGTTGGGTTCGTGAACTGTGTAAATTCATTTGAGCGGAAAAATCACTGGGTTTAACAGAAATGAACTCTTGCTTGTAGGAAGACACAGAGGCTTTGGTTTAACTCCGTTTGTGAAGGGAAATTCAGACCAGTGTTCTCATCCATGAAACACCCTCTGTTTTAATGCAAGAAGCATCCTCTTCTGTCCAGAGTATGCAATACAGGAAGAAAAATGAGCATGTCCCGAAAAAAAGAACTGTTTTTCTGACTCATACGGACCATATATAGTTGAACTCTGATTATGAAACTGTAACAAAGCACAGCATCTCTTACATAGATGCTCTTTAGTTAATAGTGAAAATCGTGTTTGGTTCATGAATTGTGTAAATTCATTGGAGCCGAAAAAACCCTGAGTTTACCGGAAATGAAATCTTGCTTGTAGGAAGACACAGAGCCTTTGGTTTAACTCGATTGTGAAGGAAAATTAAGACCAGTGTTCTCATCCATGAAACACCCTCTGTTTTAACGCAAGCAGCATCCTCTTCTGTCCTGAGTCTGCCATACAACAAGAAATATGAGCATGTCCATAAAAAAAGAACTGTGTTTACTACTCATAAGGACCATATCTATTTGAACTCTGCTTATGAAACTGTAACAAAACACAGCATGTCTTACATAGATGCTCTTTAGTTAATAGTGAAAATCGTGTTGGGTTCGTGAATTGTGTAAATTCATTTGAGCTGAAAAATCACTGGGTTTACCGGAAATGAACTCTTGCTTGTTGGAAGACACAGAGCCTTTGGTTTAACTCCGTTTGTGAAGGGAAATTTGACCAGTGTTCTCATCCATGAAACACACTCTGTTTTAACGAAAGAGCATGCTCTTCTTTCCAGAGTCTAATACAGCAAGAAACATGAGCATGCCCAGAAAAAATGAACTGTGTTTCCTACATATACGGACCATATCTAGTTGAACTATGCTTATGAATCTGTAACAAACCACAGCATGTCTTACATAGATGCTCTTTAGTTAATACTGAAAAACGTGTTGTGTTCATGAATTGTGTAAGTTCATTTGAGCCAAAAAACCCCTGGGTTTACCGGAAATGAACTCTTGCTTGTAGGAAGACACAGAGCATTTGGTATACACTGTTTGTGAAGGGATAACAGACCAGTGTTCTCATCCATGAAAAACACTCTGTTTTAACGCAAAGAGCATGTTCTTCTTTCTAGAGTCTATAATACAGCAAGAAACATGAGCATGCCCTGAAAAAAAGAACTGTGTTTCCTAATCATACGGACCATATCTAATTGAACTCTGGTTATGAAACTGTAACAAACCACAGCATCTCTTACATAGATGCTCTTTCGATAATAGTGAAAAAAGTGTTGGATTCGTGAAATGTGTAAATTCACTTGAGCCGAAAAATCACTGGGTTTACCAGAAATGAACTCTTGCTTGTAGGAAGACATAGAGCTTTTGGTTTAACTCCGTTTGTGATGTGAAATTCAGACCAGTGTTCTCATCCATGAAACATACTCTGTTTTAACGCCTGAAGCATGCTCTTCTTTCCAGCATCTCCAATAAAGCAGGAAACATGCGCATGCCCTAAAAAAAAAAAAATGTGTTTCTTACCCATATGGACCATATGTAGTTAAACCCTGCTTATGAAACTGTAACAAACCACAGCACCTCTTACATAGATGCTCTTAATTTATAGTGAAAAACGTGCTGGGTTTGTGAACTGTGTAAATTCATTTGAGATGAAAAATCACTGGGTTTACCGGAAATGAACTCTTGCTTGTAGGAAGCCACAGAGCCTTTGGTTTAACTCCGTTTGTGAAGGGAAATTCAGACCAGTGTTCTCATCCATGAAACACACTGTGTTTTAACACAAAGAGCATGCTCTTCTTTACAGCGTCTGCAATATAGCAAGAAACATGAGCATGCCCTGATAAAATGAACTGTGTTTCCTACTCATACGGACCATATCTAGTTAAACTCTGCTTATGAAACTGTAACAAACCACAGCAGGTCTTACATAGATGCTCTTTAGGTAATAGTGACAAACGTGTGGGATTCACGAACTGTGTAAATTCATTTGAGCCGAAAAACCCCTGAGTTTACGGGAAATGAACTCTTGCTTGTAGGAAGACAGAGTCTTAGGTTTAACTCTGTTTGTGTAGGAAAATTCAGACCTGTGTTCTCATCCATGAAACATACTCTGTTTTAACGCAAGAAGCATGCTCTTCTTTCCAGCGTCTCCAGTAGAGCAAGAAACATGAGTATGCCAAGAAAAAAAGAACTGTGTTTCTTACTCATACAGACCATATCTACTTAAACTCTGCTTATGAAACTGTAACAAACCACCGCATCTCTTACATAGATGCTCTTTCGTTTAAAGTGAAAAACGTGTTGGGTTCGTGAGCTGTGTAAATTCATTTGAGCCGAAAAATCACTGGGATTACCGGAAATGTTCTCTTGCTGGTAGGAATTCCCAGAGCCTTTGGTTTAACTCCGTTTGTGAAGGGAAATTCAGACCAGTGTTCTCATCCATGAAACACACTATGTTTTAACACAAAGAGCATGCTCTTCTTTCCAGCGTCTGCAATATAGCAAGAAACATGAGCATGCCCTAAAAAATGAACTGTGTTGCCTACTCATACGGACCATATCGAGTTGGACACAGCTTATGAAACTGTAACAAACCACAACATCTCTTACATAGATGCTCTTATTTTCTACTGAAAAACGTGTTGGATTCGTGAACTTTGTAAATTCATTTGAGCTGAAAAATCACTGGGATTTCCGGAAATGAACTCGTGCTTGTAGGAAGACACAGAGCCTTTGGTTTAACTCGTTTGTGAAGGAAAATTCAGACCAGTGTTCTCATCCATGAAACACCCTCTGTTTTAACGCAAGAAGCATCCTCTTCTGTCCTGAGTCTGCCATACAACAAGAAATGTGAGCATGTCCAGAAAAAAAGAACTGTTTTTACTACTCATAAGGACCATATCTAGTTGAACTCTGCTTATGAAACTGTAACAAACCACAGCATCTCTTACATAGATGCTCTTTAGTTAATAGTGAAAATCGTGTTGGGTTCGTGAGCTGTGTAAATTCATTTGAGCCGAAAAATCACTGGGTTTTCCGGAAATGAACTCTTGTTGTAGGAAGACACAGAGTCTTTGGTTTAACTCAGTTTGTGAAGGGAAATTCATACCAGGGTTCTCATCCATGATACACACTCTGTTTTAACGCAAAGAGCATGCTCTTCTTTCCAGAGTCTCTAATACAGCAAGAAACATGAGCATGCCCAGAAAAAAAGAACTGTGTTTCCTACTCAAACGGACCATATCGAGTTGAACTCTGCTTATGAAACTATAACAAACCACAGTATGTCTTACATAGATGCTCTTTAGTTTATAGTGAAAAACGTGTTGGGTTTGTGAACTGTGTAAACTCATTTGAGCCGAAAAAACACTGGGTTTACCGGAAATGAACTCTTGCTTGTAGGAAGACACAGAGCATTTGGTATACACCGTTTGTGAAGGGATAACAGACCAGTGTTCTCATCCATGAAAAACACTCTGTTTTAACGCAAAGAGCATGTTCTTCTTTCTAGAGTCTATAATACAGCAAGAAACATGAGCATGCCCTGAAAAAAAGAACTGTGTTTCCTAATCATACGGACCATATCTAATTGAACTCTGGTTATGAAACTGTAACAAACCACAGCATCTCTTACATAGATGCTCTTTCGATAATAGTGAAAAAAGTGTTGGATTCGTGAAATGTGTAAATTCATTTGAGCCGAAAAATCACTGGGTTAACCAGAAATGAACTCTTGCTTGTAGGAAGACATAGAGCTTTTGGTTTAACTCCGTTTGTGATGTGAAATTCAGACCAGTGTTCTCATCCATGAAACATACTCTGTTTTAACGCCTGAAGCATGCTCTTCTTTCCAGCATCTCCAATAAAGCAGGAAACATGAGCATGCCCTTAAAAAAAAAAAAAAACTGTGTTTCTTACCCATATGGACCATATGTAGTTAAACCCTGCTTATGAAACTGTAACAAACCACAGCACCTCTTACATAGATGCTCTTTAGTTTATAGTGAAAAACGTGCTGGGTTTGTGAACTGTGTAAATTCATTTGAGATGAAAAATCACTGGGTATACCGGAAATGAACTCTTGCTTGTAGGAAGCCACAGAGCCTTTGGTTTAACTCCGTTTGTGAAGGGAAATTCAGACCAGTGTTCTCATCCATGAAACACACTGTGTTTTAACACAAAGAGCATGCTCTTCTTTACAGCGTCTGCAATATAGCAAGAAACATGAGCATGCCCTGATAAAATGAACTGTGTTTCCTACTCATACGGACCATATCTAGTTAAACTCTGCTTATGAAACTGTAACAAACCACAGCAGGTCTTACATAGATGCTCTTTAGGTAATAGTGACAAACGTGTGGGATTCACGAACTGTGTAAATTCATTTGAGCCGAAAAACCCCTGAGTTTACGGGAAATGAACTCTTGCTTGTAGGAAGACAGAGTCTTAGGTTTAACTCTGTTTGTGAAGGAAAATTCAGACCTGTGTTCTCATCCATGAAACATACTCTGTTTTAACGCAAGAAGCATGCTCTTCTTTCTAGCGTCTCCAGTAGAGCAAGAACCATGAGTATGCCAAGAAAAAAAGAACTGTGTTTCTTACTCATACAGACCATATCTACTTAAACTCTGCTTATGAAACTGTAACAAACCACCGCATCTCTTACATAGATGCTCTTTCGTTTAAAGTGAAAAACGTGTTGGGTTCGTGAGCTGTGTAAATTCATTTGAGCCGAAAAATCACTGGGTTTTCCGGAAATGAACTCTTGCTTGAGGAAGACACAGAGTCTTTGGTTTAACTCTGTTTGTGAAGGGAAATTCATACCAGTGTTCTTATCCATGAAACACACACTGTTCTAACGCAAAGAGCATGCTCTTCTTTCCAGAGTCTCTAATACAGCAAGGCACATGAGCATGCCCTGAAAAAATGAACTGTGTTTCCTACTCATACGGACCGTATCATGTTAAACTCTGCTTATGAAACTGTAACAAACCACAGCATGTCTTACATAGATTCTCTTTAGTTAATAGTCAAAATCTTGTTGGGTTCGTACACTGTGTAAATTCATTTGAGCCGACAAAATCACTGGGTTTATCGGAAATGAACTCTTGCTTGTAGGAAGACACAGAGTCTTAGGTTTAACTCCATTTGTGAAGGGAAATTCAGACCAGTGTTCTCATGCATGAAACACCCTCTGTTTTAACGCAAGAAGCATCCTCTTCTGTCCAGAGTCTACCATACAGCAAGAAATATGAGAATGTCCAGAAAAAAAGAACTGTGTTTCTTACTCATAGGGACCATATCTAGTTGAACTCTGCTTATGAAATTGTAACAAACCACAGTATGTCTTACATAGATGCTCTTTAGTTTATAGTGAAAATCGTGTTGGGTTCGTGAACTGTGTAAATTCATTTGAGCGGAAAAATCACTGGGTTTAACAGAAATGAACTCTTGCTTGTAGGAAGACACAGAGGCTTTGGTTTAACTCCGTTTGTGAAGGGAAATTCAGACCAGTGTTCTCATCCATGAAACACCCTCTGTTTTAATGCAAGAAGCATCCTCTTCTGTCCAGAGTATGCAATACAGCAAGAAAAATGAGCATGTCCCGAAAAAAAGAACTGTTTTTCTGACTCATACGGACCATATATAGTTGAACTCTGATTATGAAACTGTAACAAAGCACAGCATCTCTTACATAGATGCTCTTCAGTTAATAGTGAAAATCGTGTTTGGTTCATGAATTGTGTAAATTCATTTGAGCCGAAAAAACCCTGAGTTTACCGGAAATGAACTCTTGCTTGTAGGAAGACACAGAGTCTTAGGTTTAACTCCATTTGTGAAGGAAAATTCAGACCAGTGTTCTCATGCATGAAACATAGTCTGTTTTAACGCAAGAAGCATCCTCTTCTGTCCAGAGTCTACCATACAGCAAGAAATATGAGAATGTCCAGAAAAAAAGAACTGTGTTTCTTACTCATAGGGACCATATCTAGTTAAACTCTACTTATGAAACTGTAACAAACCACAGCATCTCTTACATACATTCTCTTATTTTATAGTGAAAAACGTGTTGGATTCGTGAACTTTGTAAATTCATTTGAGCCGAAAAATCACTGGGATTTCCGGAAATGAACTCTTGCTTGTAGGAAGACACAGAGCCTTTGGTTTAACTCGTTTGTGAAGGAAAATTCAGACCAGTGTTCTCATCCATGAAACACCCTCAGATTTAACGCAAGAAGCATCCTCTTCTGTCCTGAGTCTGCCATACAACAAGAAATGTGAGCATGTCCAGAAAAAAAGAACTGTGTTTACTACTCATAAGGACCATATCTAGTTGAACTCTGCTTATGAAACTGTAATAAACCACAGCATCTCTTACATAGATGCTCTTTAGTTAATAGTAAAAATCATGTTGGGTTCGTGAGCTGTGTAAATTAATTTGAGCCGAAAAATCACTGGGTTTTCCAGAAATGAACTCTTGCTTGTAGGAAGACACAGAGTGTTTGGTTTAACTCAGTTTGTGAAGGGAAATTCATACCAGGGTTCTCATCCATGAAACACACTCTGTTTTAACGCTTAGAGCATGCTCTTCTTTCCAAAGTCTCTAATACAGCAAAAACATGAGCATGCCGAGAAAAAAAGAACTGTGTTTCCTACTCATACGGACCATATCGAGTTGGACACAGCTTATGAAACTATAACAAACCACAGTATGTCTTACATAGATGCTCTTTAGTTTATAGTGAAAAACGTGTTGGGTTTGTGAACTGTGTAAACTCATTTGAGCCGAAAAAACACTGGGTTTACCGGAAATGAACTCTTGCTTGTAGGAAGACACAGAGCCTTTGGTTTAACTCCATTTGTGAAGGGAAATTCAGACCAGTGTTCTCATCCATGAAACACACTCTGTTTTAATGCAAAGAGCATGCTCTTCTTTCCAGTGCCTCCAATACAGCAAGAAACATGAGCATGCCCTGAAAAAAAGAACTGTGTTTCCTACTCATACGGACCATATCTAGTTGAACTCTGCTTATGAAACTGAAACAAACCAAAGCATGTCTTACATACATGCTCTTTAGTTAATAGTGACAAACGTGTGGGGTTTATGAACTGTGTAAGTTCATTTGAGCCAAAAAAGCCCTGGGTTTTCCGGAAAAGAACTCTTGCTTGTAGGAAGACACAGAGCATTTGGTTTACTCCGTTTGTGAAGGGAAATTCAGACCAGTGTTCTCATCCATGAAACATACTCTGTTGTAACGCCTGAAGCATGCTCTTCTTTCCAGCATCTCCAATAAAGCAAGAAACATGTGCATGCCCTAAAAAAAAAAAAAAAAAAAAACTGTGTTTCTTACCCATATGGACCATATGTAGTTAAACCCTGCTTATGAAACTGTAACAAACCACAGCATCTCTTACATAGATGCTCTTTAGTTTATAGTGAAAAACGTGTTGGGTTTGTGAACTGTGTAAATTCATTTGAGCTGAAAAATCACTGGGTATACCGGAAATGAACTCTTGCTTGTAGGAAGACACAGAGCCTTTGGTTTAACTACGTTTGTGAAGGGAAATTCAGACCAGTGTTCTCATCCATGAAACACTCTCTGTTTTAACGCAAAGAGCATGCTCTTCTTTCCAGCGTCTGCAATACAGCAAGACACATGAGCATGCCCTGAAAAAATGAACTGTGTTTCCTACTCATACGGACCGTATCATGTGAAACTCTGATTATGAAACTGTAACAATCCACAGCATGTCTTACATAGATGCTCTTTAGTTAATAGTGAAAATCTTGGGTTCGTACACTGTGTAAATTCATTTGAGGCGAAAAATCACTGGGTTTACCGGAAATGAACTCGTGCTTGTAGGAAGACACAGAGCCTTTGGTTTAACTCGTTTCTGAAGGAAAATTCAGACCGGTGTTCTCATCCATGAAACACCCTCTGTTTTAATGCAAGAAGCATCCTCTTCTGTCCTGAGTCTGCCATACAACAAGAAATATGAGCATGTCCAGAAAAAAAGAACTCTGTTTACTACTCATAAGGACCATATTTAGTTGAACTCTGCTTATGAAACTGTAACAAACCACAGCATCTCTTATATAGATGCTCCTTAGTTTATAGTGAAAATCGTGTTGGGTTCGTGAACTGGGTAAATTCATTTGAGCCGAAAAATCACTGGGTTTACCGGAAATGATCTCTTGCTTGTAGGAAGACACCGAGCCTTTGGTTTAACTCCGTTTGTGAAGGTAAATTCAGACCAGTGTTCTCATCCATGAAACACACTCTGTTTTAACGCAAGAAGCATGCTCTTCTTTCCAGCGCCTCCAATACAGCAAGAAACGTGAGCATGCCCTGAAAAAAAGAACTGTGTTTCCTACTCATATGGACCATATCGAGTTGAACTCTGCTTATGAAACTGAAACAAACCAAAGCATGTCTTACATCCATGCTCTTTAGTTAATAGTGACAAACGTGTGGGGTTTACGAACTGTGTAAGTTCATTTGAGCCGAAAAAGCCCTGGGTTTTCCGGAAATGAACTCTTGCTTGTAGGAAGACACAGAGCATTTGGTTTACTCCGTTTGTGAAGGGAAATTCAGACCAGTGTTCTCATCCATGAAAAACACTCTGTTTTAACGCAAAGAGCATGCTCTTCTTTCCAGATTCTATAATACAGCAAGAAACATGAGCATGCCCAGAAAACAAGAACTGTGTTTCCTAATCATATGGACCATATCTAATTGAACTCTGGTTATGAAACTGTAACAAACCAGAGCATCTCTTACATAGATGCTCTTTCGTTAACAGTGAAAAAAGTGTTGGGTTCGTGAAATGTGTAAATTCATTTGAGCCGAAAAATTACTGGGTTTACCGGAAATGAACTCTTACATGTAGGAAGACATAGAGCTTTTGGTTTAACTCCGTTTGTGATGTGAAATTCAGACCAGTGTTCTCATCCATGAAACATACTCTGTTGTAACGCCTGAAGCATGCTCTTCTTTCCAGCATCTCCAATAAAGCAAGAAACATGTGCATGCCCTAAAAAAAAAAAAAACTGTGTTTCTTACCCATATGGACCATATGTAGTTAAACCCTGCTTATGAAACTGTAACAAACCACAGCATCTCTTACATAGATGCTCTTTAGTTTATAGTGAAAAACGTGTTGGGTTTGTGAACTGTGTAAATTCATTTGAGCTGAAAAATCACTGGGAATACCGGAAATGAACTCTTGCTTGTAGGAAGACACAGAGCCTTTGGTTTAACTCCGTTTGTGAAGGGAAATTCAGACCAGTGTTCTCATCCATGAAACACACTATGTTTTAACGCAAAGAGCATGCTCTTCTTTCCAGAGTCTCTAATACTGCCAGAAACATGAGCATGCCCAAAAAAAAAGAAATGTGTTTCCTACTCATACGGACCATATCGAGTTGAACTCTGCTTATGAAATTGTAACAAACCACAGTATGTCTTACATAGATGCTCTTTAGTTTATAGTGAAAAACGTGTTGGGTACATGAACTGTGTAAATTCATTTGAGCTGAAAAATCACTGGGTTTACCGGAAATGAACTCTTTCTGGTAGGAAGACACAGAGCCTTTGGTTTAACTCCGTTTGTGAAGGGAAATTCAGACCAGTGTTCTCATCCATGAAACACTCTCTGTTTTAACGCGAAGAGCATGCTCTTCTTATCAGAGTCACTAATACAGCAAAAACATGACCATGCCCAGAAAAAAAGAACTGTGTTTCCTAGTTATACAGACAATATCTAGTTAAACTCTACTTATGAAACTGTAACAAACCACAGCATCTCTTACATACATGCTCTTATTTTATAGTGAAAAACGTGTTGGATTCGTGAACTTTGTAAATTCATTTGAGCCGAAAAATCACTGGGATTTCCGGAAATGAACTCTTGCTTGTAGGAAGACACAGAGCCTTTGGTTTAACTCGTTTGTTAAGGAAAATTCAGACCAGTGTTCTCATCCATGAAACACCCTCAGATTTAACGCAAGAAGCATCCTCTTCTGTCCTGAGTCTGCCATACAACAAGAAATGTGAGCATGTCCAGAAAAAAAGAACTGTGTTTACTACTCATAAGGACCATATCTAGTTGAACTCTGCTTATGAAACTGTAATAAACCACAGCATCTCTTACATAGATGCTCTTTAGTTAATAGTAAAAATCATGTTGGGTTCGTGAGCTGTGTAAATTAATTTGAGCCGAAAAAACACTGGGTTTTCCAGAAATGAACTCTTGCTTGTAGGAAGACACAGAGTCTTTGGTTTAACTCAGTTTGTGAAGGGAAATTCATACCAGGGTTCTCATCCATGAAACACACTCTGTTTGAACGCAAAGAGCATGCTCTTCTTTCCAGAGTCTCTAATACAGCAAGAAACATGAGCATGCCCAGAAAAAAAGAACTGTGTTTCCTACTCAAACGGACCATATCGAGTTGAACTCTGCTTATGAAACTGTAACAAACCACAGTATGTCTTACATAGATGCTCTTTAGTTTATACTGAAAAACGTGTTGGGTTTGTGAACTGTGTAAACTCATTTGAGCCGAAAAAACACTGGGTTTACCGGAAATGAACTCTTGTTTGTAGGAAGACACAGAGCCTTTGGTTTAACTCCATTTGTGAAGGGAAATTCAGACCAGTGTTCTCATCCATGAAACACACTATGTTTTAACGCAAAGAGCATGCTCTTCTTTCCTGCGTCTGCAATACAGCAAAAACATGACCATGCCCAGAAAAAAAGAACTGTGTTTCCTAGTTATACAGACAATATCTAGTTAAACTCTACTTATGAAACTGTAACAAACCACAGCATCTCTTACATACAAGCTCTTATTTTATAGTGAAAAATGTGTTGGATTCGTGAACTTTGTAAATTCATTTGAGCCGAGAAATCACTGGGATTTCCGGAAATGAACTCTTGCTTGTAGGAAGACACAGAGCCTTTGGTTTAACTCGTTTGTGAAGGAAAATTCAGACCAGTGTTCTCATCCCTGAAACACCCTCTGTTTTAACGCAAGAAGCATCCTCTTCTGTCCTGAGTCTGCCTTACAACAAGAAATGTGAGCATGTCCAGAAAAAAAGAACTGTGTTTACTACTCATAAGGACCATATCTAGTTGAACTCCGCTTATAAAACTGTAACAAACCACAGCATCTCTTACATAGATGCTCTTTAGTTAATAGTGAAAATCGTGTTGGGTTCGTGAGCTGTGTAAATTCATTTGAGCCGAAAAATCACTGGGTTTTCCGGAAATGAACTCTTGCTTGTAGGAAGACACAGAGTCTTTGGTTTAAATCAGTTTGTGAAGGGAAATTCATACCAGGGTTCTCATCCATGAAACACACTCTGTTTTAACGCAAAGAGCATGCTCTTCTTTCCAGAGTCTCTAATACAGCAAGAAACATGAGCATGCCCAGAAAAAAAGAACTGTGTTTCCTACACATACGGACCATATCTAGTTGAACTATGCTCTTGAAACTGTAACAAACCACAGCATGTCTTACATAGATGCTCTTTAGTTAATAGTGAAAAACGTGTTGTGTTCAAGAATTGTGTAAGTTCATTTGAGTCAAAAAACCCCTGGGTTTACCGGATATGAACTCTTGCTTGTAGGAAGACACAGAGCATTTGGTATACACCGTTTGTGAAGGGATAACAGACCAGTGTTCTCATCCATGAAAAACACTATGTTTTAACGCAATGAGCATGTTCTTCTTTCCAGCGACTCCAAAACAGCAAGAAACATGAGCATGCCCTGAAAAAAAGAACTGTGTATCCTACTCATACGGACCATATCTAGTTGAACTCTGCTTATGAAACTGAAACAAACCAAAGCATGTCTTACATCCATGCTCTTTAGTTAATAGTGACAAACGTGTAGGGTTTATGAACTGTGTAAGGTCATTTGAGCCGATAAAGCCCTGGGTTTTCCGGAAATGAACTCTTGCTTGTAGGAAGACACAGAGCATTTGGTTTACTCCGTTTGTGAAGGGAAATTCAGACCAGTGTTCTCATCCATGAAACACACTCTGTTTTAACGAAAGAGCATGCTCTTCTTTCCAGAGTCTCTAATACAGCAAGAAACATGAGCATGCCCAGAAAAAAAAAACTGTGTTTCCTACTCAAACGGACCATAACGAGTTGAACTCTGCTTATGAAACTGTAACAAACCACAGTATGTCTTACACAGATGCTCTTTAGTTTATAGTGAAAAACGTGTTGGGTTTGTGAACTGTGTAAACTCATTTGAGCCGAAAAAACACTGGGTTTACCAGAAATGAACTCTTGCTTGTAGGAAGACACAGAGCCTTTGGTTTAACTCCATTTGTGAAGGGAAATTCAGACCAGTGTTCTCATCCATGAAACACAGTATGTTTTAACACAAAGAGCATGCTCTTCTTTCCAGCGCCTCCAATACAGCAAGACACATGAGCATGCCCTGAAAAAATGAACTGTGTTTCCTACTCATACGGACCGTATCATGTTAAACTCTGCTTATGAAACTGTAACAAACCACAGCATGTCTTACATAGATTCTCTTTAGTTAATAGTCAAAATCTTGTTGGGTTCGTACACTGTGTAAATTCATTTGAGCCGACAAAATCACTGGGTTTACTGGAAATGAACTCTTGCTTGTAGGAAGACACAGAGTCTTAGGTTTAACTCCATTTGTGAAGGGAAATTCAGACCAGTGTTCTCATGCATGACACACCCTCTGTTTTAACGCAAGAAGCATCCTCTTCTGTCCAGAGTCTACCATACAGCAAGAAATATGAGAATGTCCAGAAAAAAAGAACTGTGTTTCTTACTCATAGGGACCATATCTAGTTGAACTCTGCTTATGAAATTGTAACAAACCACAGTATGTCTTACATAGATGCTCTTTAGTTTATAGTGAAAAACGTGTTGGGTTCATGAACTGTGTAAATTCATTTGAGCCAAAAAATCACTGGGATTACCGGAAATGAACTCTTGCTGGTAGGAATTCCCAGAGCCTTTGGTTTAACTCCGTTTGTGAAGGGAAATTCAGACCAGTGTTCTCATCCATGAAACACACTATGTTTTAACACAAAGAGCATGTTCTTCTTTCCAGCGTCTGCAATATAGCAAGAAACATGAGCATGCCCTAAAAAATGAACTGTGTTGCCTACTCATACGGACCATATATAGTTGAACTCTGATTATGAAACTGTAACAAAGCACAGCATCTCTTACATAGATGCTCTTCAGTTAATAGTGAAAATCGTGTTTGGTTCATGAATTGTGTAAATTCATTTGAGCCGAAAAAACCCTGAGTTTACCGGAAATGAACTCTTGCTTGTAGGAAGACACAGAGTCTTAGGTTTAACTCCATTTGTGAAGGAAAATTCAGACCAGTGTTCTCATGCATGAAACATAGTCTGTTTTAATGCAAGAAGCATCCTCTTCTGTCCAGAGTCTACCATACAGCAAGAAATATGAAAATGTCCAGAAAAAAAGAACTGTGTTTCTTACTCATAGGGACCATATCTAGTTAAACTCTGCTTATGAAACTGTAACAAACCACCGCATCTCTTACATAGATGCTCTTTCATTTGTAGTGAAAAACGTGTTGGGTTCGTGAACTGTGTAAATTCATTTGAGCCGAAAAATCACTGGGTTTTCCAGAAATGAACTCTTGCTTGTAGGAAGACACAGAGTCTTTGGTTTAACTCGTTTGTGAAGGGAAATTCAGACCAGTGTTCTCAACCATGAAACACACTCTGTTTTAACGCTTAGAGCATGCTCTTCTTTCCAAAGTCTCTAATACAGCAAAAACATGAGCATGCCGAGAAAAAAAGAACTGTGTTTCCTACTCATACAGACCATATCGAGTTGGACACAGCTTATGAAACTGTAACAAACCACAACATCTCTTACATAGATGCTCTTATTTTCTACTGAAAAACGTGTTGGATTCGTGAACTTTGTAAATTCATTTGAGCTGAAAAATCACTGGGATTTCCGGAAATGAACTCTTGCTTGTAGGAAGACACAGAGACTTTCGTTTAACTCGTTTGTGAAGGAAAATTCAGACCAGTGTTCTCATCCATGAAACACCCTCTGTTTTAACGCAAGAAGCATCCTCTTCTGTCCTGAGTCTGCCATACAACAAGAAATGTGAGCATGTCCAGAAAAAAAGAACTGTTTTTACTACTCATAAGGACCATATCTAGTTGAACTCTGCTTATGAAACTGTAACAAACCACAGCATCTCTTACATAGATGCTCTTTAGTTAATAGTGAAAATCGTGTTGGGGTCGTGAGCTGTGTAAATTCATTTGAGCCGAAAAATCACTGGGTTTTCCGGAAATGAACTCTTGCTTGTAGGAAGACACAGAGTCTTTGGTTTAACTCAGTTTGTGAAGGGAAATTCATACCAGGGTTCTCATCCATGATACACACTCTGTTTTAACGCAAAGAGCATGCTCTTCTTTCCAGAGTCTCTAATACAGCAAGAAACATGAGCATGCCCAGAAAAAAAGAACTGTGTTTCCTACTCAACCGGACCATATCGAGTTGAACTCTGCTTATGAAACTATAACAAACCACAGTATGTCTTACATAGATGCTCTTTAGTTTATAGTGAAAAACGTGTTGGGTTTGTGAACTGTGTAAACTCATTTGAGCCGAAAAAAACACTGGGTTTACCGGAAATGAACTCTTGCTTGTAGGAAGACACAGAGCCTTTGGTTTAACTCCATTTGTGAAGGGAAATTCAGACCAGTGTTCTCATCCATGAAACACACTCTGTTTTAATGCAAAGAGCATGCTCTTCTTTCCAGTGCCTCCAATACAGCAAGAAACATGAGCATGCCCTGAAAAAAAGAACTGTGTTTCCTACTCATACGGACCATATCTAGTTGAACTCTGCTTATGAAACTGAAACAAACCAAAGCATGTCTTACATACATGCTCTTTAGTTAATAGTGACAAACGTGTGGGGTTTATGAACTGTGTAAGTTCATTTGAGCCAAAAAAGCCCTGGGTTTTCCGGAAATGAACTCTTGCTTGTAGGAAGACACAGAGCATTTGGTTTACTCCGTTTGTGAAGGGAAATTCAGACCAGTGTTCTCATCCATGAAACATACTCTGTTGTAACGCCTGAAGCATGCTCTTCTTTCCAGCATCTCCAATAAAGCAAGAAACATGTGCATGCCCTAAAAAAAAAAAAAAAACTGTGTTTCTTACCCATATGGACCATATGTAGTTAAACCCTGCTTATGAAACTGTAACAAACCACAGCATCTCTTACATAGATGCTCTTTAGTTTATAGTGAAAAACGTGTTGGGTTTGTGAACTGTGTAAATTCATTTGAGCTGAAAAATCACTGGGTATACCGGAAATGAACTCTTGCTTGTAGGAAGACACAGAGCCTTTGGTTTAACTACGTTTGTGAAGGGAAATTCAGACCAGTGTTCTCATCCATGAAACACACTATGTTTTAACGCAAAGAGCATGCTCTTCTTTCCAGCGTCTGCAATACAGCAAGACACATGAGCATGCCCTGAAAAAATGAACTGTGTTTCCTACTCATACGGACCGTATCATGTGAAACTCTGATTATGAAACTGTAACAATCCACAGCATGTCTTACATAGATGCTCTTTAGTTAATAGTGAAAATCTTGGGTTCGTACACTGTGTAAATTCATTTGAGGCGAAAAATCACTGGGTTTACCGGAAATGAACTCGTGCTTGTAGGAAGACACAGAGCTTTTGGTTTAACTCGTTTCTGAAGGAAAATTCAGACCGGTGTTCTCATCCATGAAACACCCTCTGTTTTAATGCAAGAAGCATCCTCTTCTGTCCTGAGTCTGCCATACAACAAGAAATATGAGCATGTCCAGAAAAAAAGAACTCTGTTTACTACTCATAAGGACCATATTTAGTTGAACTCTGCTTATGAAACTGTAACAAACCACAGCATCTCTTATATAGATGCTCCTTAGTTTATAGTGAAAATCGTGTTGGGTTCGTGAACTGGGTAAATTCATTTGAGCCGAAAAATCACTGGGTTTACCGGAAATGATCTCTTGCTTGTAGGAAGACACAGAGCATTTGGTTTAACTCCGTTTGTGAAGGTAAATTCAGACCAGTGTTCTCATCCATGAAACACACTCTGTTTTAACGCAAGAAGCATGCTCTTCTTTCCAGCGCCTCCAATACAGCAAGAAACGTGAGCATGCCCTGAAAAAAAGAACTGTGTTTCCTACTCATACGGACCATATCGAGTTGAACTCTGCTTATGAAACTGAAACAAACCAAAGCATGTCTTACATCCATGCTCTTTAGTTAATAGTGACAAACGTGTGGGGTTTACGAACTGTGTAAGTTCATTTGAGCCGAAAAAGCCCTGGGTTTTCCGGAAATGAACTCTTGCTTGTAGGAAGACACAGAGCATTTGGTTTACTCCGTTTGTGAAGGGAAATTCAGACCAGTGTTCTCATCCATGAAAAACACTCTGTTTTAACGCAAAGAGCATGCTCTTCTTTCCAGATTCTATAATACAGCAAGAAACATGAGCATGCCCAGAAAAAAAGAACTGTGTTTCCTAATCATACGGACCATATCTAATTGAACTCTGGTTATGAAACTGTAACAAACCAGAGCATCTCTTACATAGATGCTCTTTCGTTAACAGTGAAAAAGTGTTGGGTTCGTGAAATGTGTAAATTCATTTGAGCCGAAAAATTACTGGGTTTACCGGAAATGAACTCTTACATGTAGGAAGACATAGAGCTTTTGGTTTAACTCCGTTTGTGATGTGAAATTCAGACCAGTGTTCTCATCCATGAAACATACTCTGTTGTAACGCCTGAAGCATGCTCTTCTTTCCAGCATCTCCAATAAAGCAAGAAACATGTGCATGCCCTAAAAAAAAAAAAAAAAAAACTGTGTTTCTTACCCATATGGACCATATGTAGTTAAACCCTGCTTATGAAACTGTAACAAACCACAGCATCTCTTACATAGATGCTCTTTAGTTTATAGTGAAAAACGTGTTGGGTTTGTGAACTGTGTAAATTCATTTGAGCTGAAAAATCACTCGGAATACCGGAAATGAACACTTGCTTGTAGGAAGACACAGAGCCTTTGGTTTAACTCCGTTTGTGAAGGGAAATTCAGACCAGTGTTCTCATCCATGAAACACACTATGTTTTAACGCAAAGAGCATGCTCTTCTTTCCAGAGTCTCTAATACTGCCAGAAACATGAGCATGCCCAAAAAAAAAGAAATGTGTTTCCTACTCATACGGACCATATCGAGTTGAACTCTGCTTATGAAATTGTAACAAACCACAGTATGTCTTACATAGATGCTCTTTAGTTTATAGTGAAAAACGTGTTGGGTACATGAACTGTGTAAATTCATTTGAGCTGAAAAATCACTGGGTTTACCGGAAATGAACTCTTTCTGGTAGGAAGACACAGAGCCTTTGGTTTAACTCCGTTTGTGAAGGGAAATTCAGACCAGTGTTCTCATCCATGAAACACTCTCTGTTTTAACGCGAAGAGCATGCTCTTCTTATCAGAGTCACTAATACAGCAAAAACATGACCATGCCCAGAAAAAAAGAACTGTGTTTCCTAGTTATACAGACAATATCTAGTTAAACTCTACTTATGAAACTGTAACAAACCACAGCATCTCTTACATACATGCTCTTATTTTATAGTGAAAAACGTGTTGGATTCGTGAACTTTGTAAATTCATTTGAGCCGAAAAATCACTGGGATTTCCGGAAATGAACTCTTGCTTGTAGGAAGACACAGAGCCTTTGGTTTAACTCGTTTGTGAAGGAAAATTCAGACCAGTGTTCTCATCCATGAAACACCCTCAGATTTAACGCAAGAAGCATCCTCTTCTGTCCTGAGTCTGCCATACAACAAGAAATGTGAGCATGTCCAGAAAAAAAGAACTGTGTTTACTACTCATAAGGACCATATCTAGTTGAACTCTGCTTATGAAACTGTAATAAACCACAGCATCTCTTACATAGATGCTCTTTAGTTAATAGTAAAAATCATGTTGGGTTCGTGAGCTGTGTAAATTAATTTGAGCCGAAAAATCACTGGGTTTTCCAGAAATGAACTCTTGCTTGTAGGAAGACACAGAGTCTTTGGTTTAACTCAGTTTGTGAAGGGAAATTCATACCAGGGTTCTCATCCATGAAACACACTCTGTTTGAACGCAAAGAGCATGCTCTTCTTTCCAGAGTCTCTAATACAGCAAGAAACATGAGCATGCCCAGAAAAAAAGAACTGTGTTTCCTACTCAAACGGACCATATCGAGTTGAACTCTGCTTATGAAACTGTAACAAACCACAGTATGTCTTACATAGATGCTCTTTAGTTTATAGTGAAAAACGTGTTGGGTTTGTGAACTGTGTAAACTCATTTGAGCCGAAAAAAACACTGGGTTTACCGGAAATGAACTCTTGCTTGTAGGAAGACACAGAGCCTTTGGTTTAACTCCATTTGTGAAGGGAAATTCAGACCAGTGTTCTCATCCATGAAACACACTCTGTTTTAATGCAAAGAGCATGCTCTTCTTTCCAGTGCCTCCAATACAGCAAGAAACATGAGCATGCCCTGAAAAAAAGAACTGTGTTTCCTACTCATACGGACCATATCTAGTTGAACTCTGCTTATGAAACTGAAACAAACCAAAGCATGTCTTACATACATGCTCTTTAGTTAATAGTGACAAACGTGTGGGGTTTATGAACTGTGTAAGTTCATTTGAGCCAAAAAAGCCCTGGGTTTTCCGGAAATGAACTCTTGCTTGTAGGAAGACACAGAGCATTTGGTTTACTCCGTTTGTGAAGGGAAATTCAGACCAGTGTTCTCATCCATGAAACATACTCTGTTGTAACGCCTGAAGCATGCTCTTCTTTCCAGCATCTCCAATAAAGCAAGAAACATGTGCATGCCCTAAAAAAAAAAAAACTGTGTTTCTTACCCATATGGACCATATGTAGTTAAACCCTGCTTATGAAACTGTAACAAACCACAGCATCTCTTACATAGATGCTCTTTAGTTTATAGTGAAAAACGTGTTGGGTTTGTGAACTGTGTAAATTCATTTGAGCTGAAAAATCACTGGGTATACCGGAAATGAACTCTTGCTTGTAGGAAGACACAGAGCCTTTGGTTTAACTACGTTTGTGAAGGAAAATTCAGACCAGTGTTCTCATCCATGAAACACACTATGTTTTAACGCAAAGAGCATGCTCTTCTTTCCAGCGTCTGCAATACAGCAAGACACATGAGCATGCCCTGAAAAAATGAACTGTGTTTCCTACTCATACGGACCGTATCATGTGAAACTCTGATTATGAAACTGTAACAATCCACAGCATGTCTTACATAGATGCTCTTTAGTTAATAGTGAAAATCTTGGGTTCGTACACTGTGTAAATTCATTTGAGGCGAAAAATCACTGGGTTTACCGGAAATGAACTCGTGCTTGTAGGAAGACACAGAGCTTTTGGTTTAACTCGTTTCTGAAGGAAAATTCAGACCGGTGTTCTCATCCATGAAACACCCTCTGTTTTAATGCAAGAAGCATCCTCTTCTGTCCTGAGTCTGCCATACAACAAGAAATATGAGCATGTCCAGAAAAAAAGAACTCTGTTTACTACTCATAAGGACCATATTTAGTTGAACTCTGCTTATGAAACTGTAACAAACCACAGCATCTCTTATATAGATGCTCCTTAGTTTATAGTGAAAATCGTGTTGGGTTCGTGAACTGGGTAAATTCATTTGAGCCGAAAAATCACTGGGTTTACCGGAAATGATCTCTTGCTTGTAGGAAGACACAGAGCATTTGGTTTAACTCCGTTTGTGAAGGTAAATTCAGACCAGTGTTCTCATCCATGAAACACACTCTGTTTTAACGCAAGAAGCATGCTCTTCTTTCCAGCGCCTCCAATACAGCAAGAAACGTGAGCATGCCCTGAAAAAAAGAACTGTGTTTCCTACTCATACGGACCATATCGAGTTGAACTCTGCTTATGAAACTGAAACAAACCAAAGCATGTCTTACATCCATGCTCTTTAGTTAATAGTGACAAACGTGTGGGGTTTACGAACTGTGTAAGTTCATTTGAGCCGAAAAAGCCCTGGGTTTTCCGGAAATGAACTCTTGCTTGTAGGAAGACACAGAGCATTTGGTTTACTCCGTTTGTGAAGGGAAATTCAGACCAGTGTTCTCATCCATGAAAAACACTCTGTTTTAACGCAAAGAGCATGCTCTTCTTTCCAGATTCTATAATACAGCAAGAAACATGAGCATGCCCAGAAAAAAAGAACTGTGTTTCCTAATCATACGGACCATATCTAATTGAACTCTGGTTATGAAACTGTAACAAACCAGAGCATCTCTTACATAGATGCTCTTTCGTTAACAGTGAAAAAAGTGTTGGGTTCGTGAAATGTGTAAATTCATTTGAGCCGAAAAATTACTGGGTTTACCGGAAATGAACTCTTACATGTAGGAAGACATAGAGCTTTTGGTTTAACTCCGTTTGTGATGTGAAATTCAGACCAGTGTTCTCATCCATGAAACATACTCTGTTGTAACGCCTGAAGCATGCTCTTCTTTCCAGCATCTCCAATAAAGCAAGAAACATGTGCATGCCCTAAAAAAAAAAAAAAAAACTGTGTTTCTTACCCATATGGACCATATGTAGTTAAACCCTGCTTATGAAACTGTAACAAACCACAGCATCTCTTACATAGATGCTCTTTAGTTTATAGTGAAAAACGTGTTGGGTTTGTGAACTGTGTAAATTCATTTGAGCTGAAAAATCACTGGGAATACCGGAAATGAACACTTGCTTGTAGGAAGACACAGAGCCTTTGGTTTAACTCCGTTTGTGAAGGGAAATTCAGACCAGTGTTCTCATCCATGAAACACACTATGTTTTAACGCAAAGAGCATGCTCTTCTTTCCAGAGTCTCTAATACTGCCAGAAACATGAGCATGCCCAAAAAAAAAGAAATGTGTTTCCTACTCATACGGACCATATCGAGTTGAACTCTGCTTATGAAATTGTAACAAACCACAGTATGTCTTACATAGATGCTCTTTAGTTTATAGTGAAAAACGTGTTGGGTACATGAACTGTGTAAATTCATTTGAGCTGAAAAATCACTGGGTTTACCGGAAATGAACTCTTTCTGGTAGGAAGACACAGAGCCTTTGGTTTAACTCCGTTTGTGAAGGGAAATTCAGACCAGTGTTCTCATCCATGAAACACTCTCTGTTTTAACGCGAAGAGCATGCTCTTCTTATCAGAGTCACTAATACAGCAAAAACATGACCATGCCCAGAAAAAAAGAACTGTGTTTCCTAGTTATACAGACAATATCTAGTTAAACTCTACTTATGAAACTGTAACAAACCACAGCATCTCTTACATACATGCTCTTATTTTATAGTGAAAAACGTGTTGGATTCGTGAACTTTGTAAATTCATTTGAGCCGAAAAATCACTGGGATTTCCGGAAATGAACTCTTGCTTGTAGGAAGACACAGAGCCTTTGGTTTAACTCGTTTGTGAAGGAAAATTCAGACCAGTGTTCTCATCCATGAAACACCCTCAGATTTAACGCAAGAAGCATCCTCTTCTGTCCTGAGTCTGCCATACAACAAGAAATGTGAGCATGTCCAGAAAAAAAGAACTGTGTTTACTACTCATAAGGACCATATCTAGTTGAACTCTGCTTATGAAACTGTAATAAACCACAGCATCTCTTACATAGATGCTCTTTAGTTAATAGTAAAAATCATGTTGGGTTCGTGAGCTGTGTAAATTAATTTGAGCCGAAAAATCACTGGGTTTTCCAGAAATGAACTCTTGCTTGTAGGAAGACACAGAGTCTTTGGTTTAACTCAGTTTGTGAAGGGAAATTCATACCAGGGTTCTCATCCATGAAACACACTCTGTTTGAACGCAAAGAGCATGCTCTTCTTTCCAGAGTCTCTAATACAGCAAGAAACATGAGCATGCCCAGAAAAAAAGAACTGTGTTTCCTACTCAAACGGACCATATCGAGTTGAACTCTGCTTATGAAACTGTAACAAACCACAGTATGTCTTACATAGATGCTCTTTAGTTTATACTGAAAAACGTGTTGGGTTTGTGAACTGTGTAAACTCATTTGAGCCGAAAAAAACACTGGGTTTACCGGAAATGAACTCTTGCTTGTAGGAAGACACAGAGCCTTTGGTTTAACTCCATTTGTGAAGGGAAATTCAGACCAGTGTTCTCATCCATGAAACACACTCTGTTTTAATGCAAAGAGCATGCTCTTCTTTCCAGTGCCTCCAATACAGCAAGAAACATGAGCATGCCCTGAAAAAAAGAACTGTGTTTCCTACTCATACGGACCATATCTAGTTGAACTCTGCTTATGAAACTGAAACAAACCAAAGCATGTCTTACATACATGCTCTTTAGTTAATAGTGACAAACGTGTGGGGTTTATGAACTGTGTAAGTTCATTTGAGCCAAAAAAGCCCTGGGTTTTCCGGAAATGAACTCTTGCTTGTAGGAAGACACAGAGCATTTGGTTTACTCCGTTTGTGAAGGGAAATTCAGACCAGTGTTCTCATCCATGAAACATACTCTGTTGTAACGCCTGAAGCATGCTCTTCTTTCCAGCATCTCCAATAAAGTAAGAAACATGTGCATGCCCTAAAAAAAAAAAAAAAACTGTGTTTCTTACCCATATGGACCATATGTAGTTAAACCCTGCTTATGAAACTGTAACAAACCACAGCATCTCTTACATAGATGCTCTTTAGTTTATAGTGAAAAACGTGTTGGGTTTGTGAACTGTGTAAATTCATTTGAGCTGAAAAATCACTGGGTATACCGGAAATGAACTCTTGCTTGTAGGAAGACACAGAGCCTTTGGTTTAACTACGTTTGTGAAGGGAAATTCAGACCAGTGTTCTCATCCATGAAACACACTATGTTTTAACGCAAAGAGCATGCTCTTCTTTCCAGCGTCTGCAATACAGCAAGACACATGAGCATGCCCTGAAAAAATGAACTGTGTTTCCTACTCATACGGACCGTATCATGTGAAACTCTGATTATGAAACTGTAACAATCCACAGCATGTCTTACATAGATGCTCTTTAGTTAATAGTGAAAATCTTGGGTTCGTACACTGTGTAAATTCATTTGAGGCGAAAAATCACTGGGTTTACCGGAAATGAACTCGTGCTTGTAGGAAGACACAGAGCTTTTGGTTTAACTCGTTTCTGAAGGAAAATTCAGACCGGTGTTCTCATCCATGAAACACCCTCTGTTTTAATGCAAGAAGCATCCTCTTCTGTCCTGAGTCTGCCATACAACAAGAAATATGAGCATGTCCAGAAAAAAAGAACTCTGTTTACTACTCATAAGGACCATATTTAGTTGAACTCTGCTTATGAAACTGTAACAAACCACAGCATCTCTTATATAGATGCTCCTTAGTTTATAGTGAAAATCGTGTTGGGTTCGTGAACTGGGTAAATTCATTTGAGCCGAAAAATCACTGGGTTTACCGGAAATGATCTCTTGCTTGTAGGAAGACACAGAGCCTTTGGTTTAACTCGTTTGTGAAGGAAAATTCAGACCAGTGTTCTCATCCATGAAACACCCTCAGATTTAACGCAAGAAGCATCCTCTTCTGTCCTGAGTCTGCCATACAACAAGAAATGTGAGCATGTCCAGAAAAAAAGAACTGTGTTTACTACTCATAAGGACCATATCTAGTTGAACTCTGCTTATGAAACTGTAATAAACCACAGCATCTCTTACATAGATGCTCTTTAGTTAATAGTAAAAATCATGTTGGGTTCGTGAGCTGTGTAAATTAATTTGAGCCGAAAAATCACTGGGTTTTCCAGAAATGAACTCTTGCTTGTAGGAAGACACAGAGTCTTTGGTTTAACTCAGTTTGTGAAGGGAAATTCATACCAGGGTTCTCATCCATGAAACACACTCTGTTTGAACGCAAAGAGCATGCTCTTCTTTCCAGAGTCTCTAATACAGCAAGAAACATGAGCATGCCCAGAAAAAAAGAACTGTGTTTCCTACTCAAACGGACCATATCGAGTTGAACTCTGCTTATGAAACTGTAACAAACCACAGTATGTCTTACATAGATGCTCTTTAGTTTATACTGAAAAACGTGTTGGGTTTGTGAACTGTGTAAACTCATTTGAGCCGAAAAAAACACTGGGTTTACCGGAAATGAACTCTTGCTTGTAGGAAGACACAGAGCCTTTGGTTTAACTCCATTTGTGAAGGGAAATTCAGACCAGTGTTCTCATCCATGAAACACACTCTGTTTTAATGCAAAGAGCATGCTCTTCTTTCCAGTGCCTCCAATACAGCAAGAAACATGAGCATGCCCTGAAAAAAAGAACTGTGTTTCCTACTCATACGGACCATATCTAGTTGAACTCTGCTTATGAAACTGAAACAAACCAAAGCATGTCTTACATACATGCTCTTTAGTTAATAGTGACAAACGTGTGGGGTTTATGAACTGTGTAAGTTCATTTGAGCCAAAAAAGCCCTGGGTTTTCCGGAAATGAACTCTTGCTTGTAGGAAGACACAGAGCATTTGGTTTACTCCGTTTGTGAAGGGAAATTCAGACCAGTGTTCTCATCCATGAAACATACTCTGTTGTAACGCCTGAAGCATGCTCTTCTTTCCAGCATCTCCAATAAAGTAAGAAACATGTGCATGCCCTAAAAAAAAAAAAAAAACTGTGTTTCTTACCCATATGGACCATATGTAGTTAAACCCTGCTTATGAAACTGTAACAAACCACAGCATCTCTTACATAGATGCTCTTTAGTTTATAGTGAAAAACGTGTTGGGTTTGTGAACTGTGTAAATTCATTTGAGCTGAAAAATCACTGGGTATACCGGAAATGAACTCTTGCTTGTAGGAAGACACAGAGCCTTTGGTTTAACTACGTTTGTGAAGGGAAATTCAGACCAGTGTTCTCATCCATGAAACACACTATGTTTTAACGCAAAGAGCATGCTCTTCTTTCCAGCGTCTGCAATACAGCAAGACACATGAGCATGCCCTGAAAAAATGAACTGTGTTTCCTACTCATACGGACCGTATCATGTGAAACTCTGATTATGAAACTGTAACAATCCACAGCATGTCTTACATAGATGCTCTTTAGTTAATAGTGAAAATCTTGGGTTCGTACACTGTGTAAATTCATTTGAGGCGAAAAATCACTGGGTTTACCGGAAATGAACTTGTGCTTGTAGGAAGACACAGAGCTTTTGGTTTAACTCGTTTCTGAAGGAAAATTCAGACCGGTGTTCTCATCCATGAAACACCCTCTGTTTTAATGCAAGAAGCATCCTCTTCTGTCCTGAGTCTGCCATACAACAAGAAATATGAGCATGTCCAGAAAAAAAGAACTCTGTTTACTACTCATAAGGACCATATTTAGTTGAACTCTGCTTATGAAACTGTAACAAACCACAGCATCTCTTATATAGATGCTCCTTAGTTTATAGTGAAAATCGTGTTGGGTTCGTGAACTGGGTAAATTCATTTGAGCCGAAAAATCACTGGGTTTACCGGAAATGATCTCTTGCTTGTAGGAAGACACAGAGCCTTTGGTTTAACTCGTTTGTGAAGGAAAATTCAGACCAGTGTTCTCATCCATGAAACACCCTCAGATTTAACGCAAGAAGCATCCTCTTCTGTCCTGAGTCTGCCATACAACAAGAAATGTGAGCATGTCCAGAAAAAAAGAACTGTGTTTACTACTCATAAGGACCATATCTAGTTGAACTCTGCTTATGAAACTGTAATAAACCACAGCATCTCTTACATAGATGCTCTTTAGTTAATAGTAAAAATCATGTTGGGTTCGTGAGCTGTGTAAATTAATTTGAGCCGAAAAATCACTGGGTTTTCCAGAAATGAACTCTTGCTTGTAGGAAGACACAGAGTCTTTGGTTTAACTCAGTTTGTGAAGGGAAATTCATACCAGGGTTCTCATCCATGAAACACACTCTGTTTGAACGCAAAGAGCATGCTCTTCTTTCCAGAGTCTCTAATACAGCAAGAAACATGAGCATGCCCAGAAAAAAAGAACTGTGTTTCCTACTCAAACGGACCATATCGAGTTGAACTCTGCTTATGAAACTGTAACAAACCACAGTATGTCTTACATAGATGCTCTTTAGTTTATACTGAAAAACGTGTTGGGTTTGTGAACTGTGTAAACTCATTTGAGCCGAAAAAAACACTGGGTTTACCGGAAATGAACTCTTGCTTGTAGGAAGACACAGAGCCTTTGGTTTAACTCCATTTGTGAAGGGAAATTCAGACCAGTGTTCTCATCCATGAAACACACTCTGTTTTAATGCAAAGAGCATGCTCTTCTTTCCAGTGCCTCCAATACAGCAAGAAACATGAGCATGCCCTGAAAAAAAGAACTGTGTTTCCTACTCATACGGACCATATCTAGTTGAACTCTGCTTATGAAACTGAAACAAACCAAAGCATGTCTTACATACATGCTCTTTAGTTAATAGTGACAAACGTGTGGGGTTTATGAACTGTGTAAGTTCATTTGAGCCAAAAAAGCCCTGGGTTTTCCGGAAATGAACTCTTGCTTGTAGGAAGACACAGAGCATTTGGTTTACTCCGTTTGTGAAGGGAAATTCAGACCAGTGTTCTCATCCATGAAACATCCTCTGTTGTAACGCCTCTAGCATGCTCTTCTTTCCAGCATCTCCAATAAAGCAAGAAACATGTGCATGCCCTAAAAAAAAAAAAAAACTGTGTTTCTTACCCATATGGACCATATGTAGTTAAACCCTGCTTATGAAACTGTAACAAACCACAGCATCTCTTACATAGATGCTCTTTAGTTTATAGTGAAAAACGTGTTGGGTTTGTGAACTGTGTAAATTCATTTGAGCTGAAAAATCACTGGGTATACCGGAAATGAACTCTTGCTTGTAGGAAGACACAGAGCCTTTGGTTTAACTACGTTTGTGAAGGAAAATTCAGACCAGTGTTCTCATCCATGAAACACACTATGTTTTAACGCAAAGAGCATGCTCTTCTTTCCAGCGTCTGCAATACAGCAAGACACATGAGCATGCCCTGAAAAAATGAACTGTGTTTCCTACTCATACGGACCGTATCATGTGAAACTCTGATTATGAAACTGTAACAATCCACAGCATGTCTTACATAGATGCTCTTTAGTTAATAGTGAAAATCTTGGGTTCGTACACTGTGTAAATTCATTTGAGGCGAAAAATCACTGGGTTTACCGGAAATGAACTCGTGCTTGTAGGAAGACACAGAGCTTTTGGTTTAACTCGTTTCTGAAGGAAAATTCAGACCGGTGTTCTCATCCATGAAACACCCTCTGTTTTAATGCAAGAAGCATCCTCTTCTGTCCTGAGTCTGCCATACAACAAGAAATATGAGCATGTCCAGAAAAAAAGAACTCTGTTTACTACTCATAAGGACCATATTTAGTTGAACTCTGCTTATGAAACTGTAACAAACCACAGCATCTCTTATATAGATGCTCCTTAGTTTATAGTGAAAATCGTGTTGGGTTCGTGAACTGGGTAAATTCATTTGAGCCGAAAAATCACTGGGTTTACCGGAAATGATCTCTTGCTTGTAGGAAGACACAGAGCATTTGGTTTAACTCCGTTTGTGAAGGTAAATTCAGACCAGTGTTCTCATCCATGAAACACACTCTGTTTTAACGCAAGAAGCATGCTCTTCTTTCCAGCGCCTCCAATACAGCAAGAAACGTGAGCATGCCCTGAAAAAAAGAACTGTGTTTCCTACTCATACGGACCATATCGAGTTGAACTCTGCTTATGAAACTGAAACAAACCAAAGCATGTCTTACATCCATGCTCTTTAGTTAATAGTGACAAACGTGTGGGGTTTACGAACTGTGTAAGTTCATTTGAGCCGAAAAAGCCCTGGGTTTTCCGGAAATGAACTCTTGCTTGTAGGAAGACACAGAGCATTTGGTTTACTCCGTTTGTGAAGGGAAATTCAGACCAGTGTTCTCATCCATGAAAAACACTCTGTTTTAACGCAAAGAGCATGCTCTTCTTTCCAGATTCTATAATACAGCAAGAAACATGAGCATGCCCAGAAAAAAAGAACTGTGTTTCCTAATCATACGGACCATATCTAATTGAACTCTGGTTATGAAACTGTAACAAACCAGAGCATCTCTTACATAGATGCTCTTTCGTTAACAGTGAAAAAAGTGTTGGGTTCGTGAAATGTGTAAATTCATTTGAGCCGAAAAATTACTGGGTTTACCGGAAATGAACTCTTACATGTAGGAAGACATAGAGCTTTTGGTTTAACTCCGTTTGTGATGTGAAATTCAGACCAGTGTTCTCATCCATGAAACATACTCTGTTGTAACGCCTGAAGCATGCTCTTCTTTCCAGCATCTCCAATAAAGCAAGAAACATGTGCATGCCCTAAAAAAAAAAAAAAAAACTGTGTTTCTTACCCATATGGACCATATGTAGTTAAACCCTGCTTATGAAACTGTAACAAACCACAGCATCTCTTACATAGATGCTCTTTAGTTTATAGTGAAAAACGTGTTGGGTTTGTGAACTGTGTAAATTCATTTGAGCTGAAAAATCACTGGGAATACCGGAAATGAACACTTGCTTGTAGGAAGACACAGAGCATTTGGTTTAACTCCGTTTGTGAAGGTAAATTCAGACCAGTGTTCTCATCCATGAAACACACTCTGTTTGAACGCAAAGAGCATGCTCTTCTTTCCAGAGTCTCTAATACAGCAAGAAACATGAGCATGCCCAGAAAAAAAGAACTGTGTTTCCTACTCAAACGGACCATATCGAGTTGAACTCTGCTTATGAAACTGTAACAAACCACAGTATGTCTTACATAGATGCTCTTTAGTTTATACTGAAAAACGTGCTGGGTTTGTGAACTGTGTAAACTCATTTGAGCCGAAAAAACACTGGGTTTACCGGAAATGAACTCTTGTTTGTAGGAAGACACAGAGCCTTTGGTTTAACTCCATTTGTGAAGGGAAATTCAGACCAGTGTTCTCATCCATGAAACACACTATGTTTTAACGCAAAGAGCATGCTCTTCTTTCCAGCGTCTGCAATACAGCAAAAACATGACCATGCCCAGAAAAAAAGAACTGTGTTTCCTAGTTATACAGACAATATCTAGTTAAACTCTACTTATGAAACTGTAACAAACCACAGCATCTCTTACATACAAGCTCTTATTTTATAGTGAAAAACGTGTTGGATTCGTGAACTTTGTAAATTCATTTGAGCCGAAAAATCACTGGGATTTCCGGAAATGAACTCTTGCTTGTAGGAAGACACAGAGCCTTTGGTTTAACTCGTTTGTGAAGGAAAATTCAGACCAGTGTTCTCATCCCTGAAACACCCTCTGTTTTAACGCAAGAAGCATCCTCTTCTGTCCTGAGTCTGCCATACAACAAGAAATGTGAGCATGTCCAGAAAAAAAGAACTGTGTTTACTACTCATAAGGACCATATCTAGTTGAACTCTGCTTATAAAACTGTAACAAACCACAGCATCTCTTACATAGATGCTCTTTAGTTAATAGTGAAAATCGTGTTGGGTTCGTGAGCTGTGTAAATTCATTTGAGCCGAAAAATCACTGGGTTTTCCGGAAATGAACTCTTGCTTGTAGGAAGACACAGAGTCTTTGGTTTAAATCAGTTTGTGAAGGGAAATTCATACCAGGGTTCTCATCCATGAAACACACTCTGTTTTAACGCAAAGAGCATGCTCTTCTTTCCAGAGTCTCTAATACAGCAAGAAACATGAGCATGCCCAGAAAAAAAGAACTGTGTTTCCTAATCATACGGACCATATCTAATTTAACTCTGGTTATGAAACTGTAACAAACCACAGCATCTCTTACATAGATGCTCTTTCGTTAACAGTGAAAAAAGTGTTGGGTTCGTGAAATGTGTAAATTCATTTGAGCCGAAAAATCACTGGGTTTACCGGAAATGAACTCTTGATTGTAGGAAGACACAGAGCTTTTGGTTTAACTCCGTTTGTGAAGGGAAATTCAGACGAGTTTTCTCATACATGAAACACACTCTGTTTTAACGAAAGAGCATGCTCTTCTTTCCACAGTCTCTAATACAGCAAGAAACATGAGCATGCCCAGAAAAAAAGAACTGTGTTTCCTACACATACGGACCATATCTAGTTGAACTATGCTCTTGAAACTATAACAAACCACAGCATGTCTTACATAGATGCTGTTTAGTTAATAGTGAAAAACGTGTTGTGTTCAAGAATTGTGTAAGTTCATTTGAGTCAAAAAACCCCTGGGTTTACCGGATATGAACTCTTGCTTGTAGGAAGACACAGAGCATTTGGTATACACCGTTTGTGAAGGGATAACAGACCAGTGTTCTCATCCATGAAAAAAACTATGTTTTAACGCAAAGAGCATGCTCTTCTTTCCAGCGACTCCAATACAGCAAGAAACATGAGCATGCCCTGAAAAAAAGAACTGTGTTTCCTACTCATACGGACCATATCGAGTTGAACTCTGCTTATGAAACTGAAACAAACCAAAGCATGTCTTACATCCATGCTCTTTAGTTAATAGTGACAAACGTGTGGGGTTTACGAACTGTGTAAGTTCATTTGAGCCGAAAAAGCCCTGGGTTTTCCGGAAATGAACTCTTGCTTGTAGGAAGACACAGAGCATTTGGTTTACTCCGTTTGTGAAGGGAAATTCAGACCAGTGTTCTCATCCATGAAAAACACTCTGTTTTAACGCAAAGAGCATGCTCTTCTTTCCAGATTCTATAATACAGCAAGAAACATGAGCATGCCCAGAAAAAAAGAACTGTGTTTCCTAATCATACGGACCATATCTAATTGAACTCTGGTTATGAAACTGTAACAAACCAGAGCATCTCTTACATAGATGCTCTTTCGTTAACAGTGAAAAAAGTGTTGGGTTCGTGAAATGTGTAAATTCATTTGAGCCGAAAAATTACTGGGTTTACCGGAAATGAACTCTTACATGTAGGAAGACATAGAGCTTTTGGTTTAACTCCGTTTGTGATGTGAAATTCAGACCAGTGTTCTCATCCATGAAACATACTCTGTTGTAACGCCTGAAGCATGCTCTTCTTTCCAGCATCTCCAATAAAGCAAGAAACATGTGCATGCCCTAAAAAAAAAAAAAAACTGTGTTTCTTACCCATATGGACCATATGTAGTTAAACCCTGCTTATGAAACTGTAACAAACCACAGCATCTCTTACATAGATGCTCTTTAGTTTATAGTGAAAAACGTGTTGGGTTTGTGAACTGTGTAAATTCATTTGAGCTGAAAAATCACTGGGAATACCGGAAATGAACACTTGCTTGTAGGAAGACACAGAGCCTTTGGTTTAACTCCGTTTGTGAAGGGAAATTCAGACCAGTGTTCTCATCCATGAAACACACTATGTTTTAACGCAAAGAGCATGCTCTTCTTTCCAGAGTCTCTAATACTGCCAGAAACATGAGCATGCCCAAAAAAAAAGAAATGTGTTTCCTACTCATACGGACCATATCGAGTTGAACTCTGCTTATGAAATTGTAACAAACCACAGTATGTCTTACATAGATGCTCTTTAGTTTATAGTGAAAAACGTGTTGGGTACATGAACTGTGTAAATTCATTTGAGCTGAAAAATCACTGGGTTTACCGGAAATGAACTCTTTCTGGTAGGAAGACACAGAGCCTTTGGTTTAACTCCGTTTGTGAAGGGAAATTCAGACCAGTGTTCTCATCCATGAAACACTCTCTGTTTTAACGCGAAGAGCATGCTCTTCTTATCAGAGTCACTAATACAGCAAAAACATGACCATGCCCAGAAAAAAAGAACTGTGTTTCCTAGTTATACAGACAATATCTAGTTAAACTCTACTTATGAAACTGTAACAAACCACAGCATCTCTTACATACATGCTCTTATTTTATAGTGAAAAACGTGTTGGATTCGTGAACTTTGTAAATTCATTTGAGCCGAAAAATCACTGGGATTTCCGGAAATGAACTCTTGCTTGTAGGAAGACACAGAGCCTTTGGTTTAACTCGTTTGTGAAGGAAAATTCAGACCAGTGTTCTCATCCATGAAACACCCTCAGATTTAACGCAAGAAGCATCCTCTTCTGTCCTGAGTCTGCCATACAACAAGAAATGTGAGCATGTCCAGAAAAAAAGAACTGTGTTTACTACTCATAAGGACCATATCTAGTTGAACTCTGCTTATGAAACTGTAATAAACCACAGCATCTCTTACATAGATGCTCTTTAGTTAATAGTAAAAATCATGTTGGGTTCGTGAGCTGTGTAAATTAATTTGAGCCGAAAAATCACTGGGTTTTCCAGAAATGAACTCTTGCTTGTAGGAAGACACAGAGTCTTTGGTTTAACTCAGTTTGTGAAGAGAAATTCATACCAGGGTTCTCATCCATGAAACACACTCTGTTTGAACGCAAAGAGCATGCTCTTCTTTCCAGAGTCTCTAATACAGCAAGAAACATGAGCATGCCCAGAAAAAAAGAACTGTGTTTCCTACTCAAACGGACCATATCGAGTTGAACTCTGCTTATGAAACTGTAACAAACCACAGTATGTCTTACATAGATGCTCTTTAGTTTATACTGAAAAACGTGTTGGGTTTGTGAACTGTGTAAACTCATTTGAGCCGAAAAAAACACTGGGTTTACCGGAAATGAACTCTTGCTTGTAGGAAGACACAGAGCCTTTGGTTTAACTCCATTTGTGAAGGGAAATTCAGACCAGTGTTCTCATCCATGAAACACACTCTGTTTTAATGCAAAGAGCATGCTCTTCTTTCCAGTGCCTCCAATACAGCAAGAAACATGAGCATGCCCTGAAAAAAAGAACTGTGTTTCCTACTCATACGGACCATATCTAGTTGAACTCTGCTTATGAAACTGAAACAAACCAAAGCATGTCTTACATACATGCTCTTTAGTTAATAGTGACAAACGTGTGGGGTTTATGAACTGTGTAAGTTCATTTGAGCCAAAAAAGCCCTGGGTTTTCCGGAAATGAACTCTTGCTTGTAGGAAGACACAGAGCATTTGGTTTACTCCGTTTGTGAAGGGAAATTCAGACCAGTGTTCTCATCCATGAAACATACTCTGTTGTAACGCCTGAAGCATGCTCTTCTTTCCAGCATCTCCAATAAAGCAAGAAACATGTGCATGCCCTAAAAAAAAAAAACTGTGTTTCTTACCCATATGGACCATATGTAGTTAAACCCTGCTTATGAAACTGTAACAAACCACAGCATCTCTTACATAGATGCTCTTTAGTTTATAGTGAAAAACGTGTTGGGTTTGTGAACTGTGTAAATTCATTTGAGCTGAAAAATCACTGGGTATACCGGAAATGAACTCTTGCTTGTAGGAAGACACAGAGCCTTTGGTTTAACTACGTTTGTGAAGGGAAATTCAGACCAGTGTTCTCATCCATGAAACACACTATGTTTTAACGCAAAGAGCATGCTCTTCTTTCCAGCGTCTGCAATACAGCAAGACACATGAGCATGCCCTGAAAAAATGAACTGTGTTTCCTACTCATACGGACCGTATCATGTGAAACTCTGATTATGAAACTGTAACAATCCACAGCATGTCTTACATAGATGCTCTTTAGTTAATAGTGAAAATCTTGGGTTCGTACACTGTGTAAATTCATTTGAGGCGAAAAATCACTGGGTTTACCGGAAATGAACTCGTGCTTGTAGGAAGACACAGAGCTTTTGGTTTAACTCGTTTCTGAAGGAAAATTCAGACCGGTGTTCTCAACCATGAAACACCCTCTGTTTTAATGCAAGAAGCATCCTCTTCTGTCCTGAGTCTGCCATACAACAAGAAATATGAGCATGTCCAGAAAAAAAGACCTCTGTTTACTACTCATAAGGACCATATTTAGTTGAACTCTGCTTATGAAACTGTAACAAACCACAGCATCTCTTATATAGATGCTCCTTAGTTTATAGTGAAAATCGTGTTGGGTTCGTGAACTGGGTAAATTCATTTGAGCCGAAAAATCACTGGGTTTACCGGAAATGATCTCTTGCTTGTAGGAAGACACAGAGCATTTGGTTTAACTCCGTTTGTGAAGGTAAATTCAGACCAGTGTTCTCATCCATGAAACACACTCTGTTTTAACGCAAGAAGCATGCTCTTCTTTCCAGCGCCTCCAATACAGCAAGAAACGTGAGCATGCCCTGAAAAAAAGAACTGTGTTTCCTACTCATACGGACCATATCGAGTTGAACTCTGCTTATGAAACTGAAACAAACCAAAGCATGTCTTACATCCATGCTCTTTAGTTAATAGTGACAAACGTGTGGGGTTTACGAACTGTGTAAGTTCATTTGAGCCGAAAAAGCCCTGGGTTTTCCGGAAATGAACTCTTGCTTGTAGGAAGACACAGAGCATTTGGTTTACTCCGTTTGTGAAGGGAAATTCAGACCAGTGTTCTCATCCATGAAAAACACTCTGTTTTAACGCAAAGAGCATGCTCTTCTTTCCAGATTCTATAATACAGCAAGAAACATGAGCATGCCCAGAAAAAAAGAACTGTGTTTCCTAATCATACGGACCATATCTAATTGAACTCTGGTTATGAAACTGTAACAAACCAGAGCATCTCTTACATAGATGCTCTTTCGTTAACAGTGAAAAAAGTGTTGGGTTCGTGAAATGTGTAAATTCATTTGAGCCGAAAAATTACTGGGTTTACCGGAAATGAACTCTTACATGTAGGAAGACATAGAGCTTTTGGTTTAACTCCGTTTGTGATGTGAAATTCAGACCAGTGTTCTCATCCATGAAACATACTCTGTTGTAACGCCTGAAGCATGCTCTTCTTTCCAGCATCTCCAATAAAGCAAGAAACATGTGCATGCCCTAAAAAAAAAAAAAAACTGTGTTTCTTACCCATATGGACCATATGTAGTTAAACCCTGCTTATGAAACTGTAACAAACCACAGCATCTCTTACATAGATGCTCTTTAGTTTATAGTGAAAAACGTGTTGGGTTTGTGAACTGTGTAAATTCATTTGAGCTGAAAAATCACTGGGAATACCGGAAATGAACACTTGCTTGTAGGAAGACACAGAGCCTTTGGTTTAACTCCGTTTGTGAAGGGAAATTCAGACCAGTGTTCTCATCCATGAAACACACTATGTTTTAACGCAAAGAGCATGCTCTTCTTTCCAGAGTCTCTAATACTGCCAGAAACATGAGCATGCCCAAAAAAAAAGAAATGTGTTTCCTACTCATACGGACCATATCGAGTTGAACTCTGCTTATGAAACTGTAACAAACCACAGTATGTCTTACATAGATGCTCTTTAGTTTATACTGAAAAACGTGTTGGGTTTGTGAACTGTGTAAACTCATTTGAGCCGAAAAAACACTGGGTTTACCGGAAATGAACTCTTGTTTGTAGGAAGACACAGAGCCTTTGGTTTAACTCCATTTGTGAAGGGAAATTCAGACCAGTGTTCTCATCCATGAAACACACTATGTTTTAACGCAAAGAGCATGCTCTTCTTTCCAGCGTCTGCAATACAGCAAAAACATGACCATGCCCAGAAAAAAAGAACTGTGTTTCCTAGTTATACAGACAATATCTAGTTAAACTCTACTTATGAAACTGTAACAAACCACAGCATCTCTTACATACAAGCTCTTATTTTATAGTGAAAAACGTGTTGGATTCGTGAACTTTGTAAATTCATTTGAGCCGAAAAATCACTGGGATTTCCGGAAATGAACTCTTGCTTGTAGGAAGACACAGAGCCTTTGGTTTAACTCGTTTGTGAAGGAAAATTCAGACCAGTGTTCTCATCCCTGAAACACCCTCTGTTTTAACGCAAGAAGCATCCTCTTCTGTCCTGAGTCTGCCATACAACAAGAAATGTGAGCATGTCCAGAAAAAAAGAACTGTGTTTACTACTCATAAGGACCATATCTAGTTGAACTCTGCTTATAAAACTGTAACAAACCACAGCATCTCTTACATAGATGCTCTTTAGTTAATAGTGAAAATCATGTTGGGTTCGTGAGCTGTGTAAATTCATTTGAGCCGAAAAATCACTGGGTTTTCCGGAAATGAACTCTTGCTTGTAGGAAGACACAGAGTCTTTGGTTTAAATCAGTTTGTGAAGGGAAATTCATACCAGGGTTCTCATCCATGAAACACACTCTGTTTTAACGCAAAGAGCATGCTCTTCTTTCCAGAGTCTCTAATACAGCAAGAAACATGAGCATGCCCAGAAAAAAAGAACTGTGTTTCCTAATCATACGGACCATATCTAATTTAACTCTGGTTATGAAACTGTAACAAACCACAGCATCTCTTACATAGATGCTCTTTCGTTAACAGTGAAAAAAGTGTTGGGTTCGTGAAATGTGTAAATTCATTTGAGCCGAAAAATCACTGGGTTTACCGGAAATGAACTCTTGATTGTAGGAAGACACAGAGCTTTTGGTTTAACTCCGTTTGTGAAGGGAAATTCAGACGAGTTTTCTCATACATGAAACACACTCTGTTTTAACGAAAGAGCATGCTCTTCTTTCCACAGTCTCTAATACAGCAAGAAACATGAGCATGCCCAGAAAAAAAGAACTGTGTTTCCTACACATACGGACCATATCTAGTTGAACTATGCTCTTGAAACTATAACAAACCACAGCATGTCTTACATAGATGCTGTTTAGTTAATAGTGAAAAACGTGTTGTGTTCAAGAATTGTGTAAGTTCATTTGAGTCAAAAAACCCCTGGGTTTACCGGATATGAACTCTTGCTTGTAGGAAGACACAGAGCATTTGGTATACACCGTTTGTGAAGGGATAACAGACCAGTGTTCTCATCCATGAAAAACACTATGTTTTAACGCAAAGAGCATGCTCTTCTTTCCAGCGACTCCAATACAGCAAGAAACATGAGCATGCCCTGAAAAAAAGAACTGTGTTTCCTACTCATACGGACCATATCTAGTTGAACTCTGCTTATGAAACTGAAACAAACCAAAGCATGTCTTACATCCATGCTCTTTAGTTAATAGTGACAAACGTGTAGGGTTTATGAACTCTGTAAGGTCATTTGAGCCGATAAAGCCCTGGGTTTTCCGGAAATGAACTCTTGCTTGTAGGAAGACACAGAGCATTTGGTTTACTCCGTTTGTGAAGGGAAATTCAGACCAGTGTTCTCATCCATGAAACACACTCTGTTTTAACGAAAGAGCATGCTCTTCTTTCCAGAGTCTCTAATACAGCAAGAAACATGAGCATGCCCAGAAAAAAAGAACTGTGTTTCCTACTCAAACGGACCATAACGAGTTGAACTCTGCTTATGAAACTGTAACAAACCACAGTATGTCTTACACAGATGCTCTTTAGTTTATAGTGAAAAAAGTGTTGGGTTTGTGAACTGTGTAAACTCATTTGAGCCGAAAAAACACTGGGTTTACCAGAAATGAACTCTTGCTTGTAGGAAGACACAGAGCCTTTGGTTTAACTCCATTTGTGAAGGGAAATTCAGACCAGTGTTCTCATCCATGAAACACAGTATGTTTTAACACAAAGAGCATGCTCTTCTTTCCAGCGCCTCCAATACAGCAAGACACATGAGCATGCCCTGAAAAAATGAACTGTGTTTCCTACTCATACGGACCGTATCATGTTAAACTCTGCTTATGAAACTGTAACAAACCACAGCATGTCTTACATAGATTCTCTTTAGTTAATAGTCAAAATCTTGTTGGGTTCGTACACTGTGTAAATTCATTTGAGCCGACAAAATCACTGGGTTTACCGGAAATGAACTCTTGCTTGTAGGAAGACACAGAGTCTTAGGTTTAACTCCATTTGTGAAGGGAAATTCAGACCAGTGTTCTCATGCATGAAACACCCTCTGTTTTAACGCAAGAAGCATCCTCTTCTGTCCAGAGTCTACCATACAGCAAGAAATATGAGAATGTCCAGAAAAAAAGAACTGTGTTTCTTACTCATAGGGACCATATCTAGTTGAACTCTGCTTATGAAATTGTAACAAACCACAGTATGTCTTACATAGATGCTCTTTAGTTTATAGTGAAAAACGTGTTGGGTTCATGAACTGTGTAAATTCATTTGAGCCGAAAAATCACTGGGATTACCGGAAATGAACTCTTGCTGGTAGGAATTCCCAGAGCCTTTGGTTTAACTCCGTTTGTGAAGGGAAATTCAGACCAGTGTTCTCATCCATGAAACACACTATGTTTTAACACAAAGAGCATGCTCTTCTTTCCAGCGTCTGCAATATAGCAAGAAACATGAGCATGCCCTAAAAAATGAACTGTGTTGCCTACTCATACGGACAATATCTAGTTGAACTCTGCTTATGAAACTGTAACAAACCACAGCATGTCTTACATAGATGCTCTTTAGTTAATAGTGAAAATCTTGTTGGGTTCGTGAACTGTGTAAATTCATTTGAGCGGAAAAATCACTGGGTTTAACAGAAATGAACTCTTGCTTGTAGGAAGACACAGAGGCTTTGGTTTAACTCCGTTTGTGAAGGGAAATTCAGACCAGTGTTCTCATCCATGAAACACCCTCTGTTTTAATGCAAGAAGCATCCTCTTCTGTCCAGAGTATGCAATACAGCAAGAAAAATGAGCATGTCCCGAAAAAAAGAACTGTTTTTCTGACTCATACGGACCATATATAGTTGAACTCTGATTATGAAACTGTAACAAAGCACAGCATCTCTTACATAGATGCTCTTCAGTTAATAGTGAAAATCGTGTTTGGTTCATGAATTGTGTAAATTCATTTGAGCCGAAAAAACCCTGAGTTTACCGGAAATGAACTCTTGCTTGTAGGAAGACACAGAGTCTTAGGTTTAACTCCATTTGTGAAGGAAAATTCAGACCAGTGTTCTCATGCATGAAACATAGTCTGTTTTAACGCAAGAAGCATCCTCTTCTGTCCAGAGTCTACCATACAGCAAGAAATATGAGAATGTCCAGAAAAAAAGAACTGTGTTTCTTACTCATAGGGACCATATCTAGTTAAACTCTGCTTATGAAACTGTAACAAACCACCGCATCTCTTACATAGATCCTCTTTCATTTGTAGTGAAAAACGTGTTGGGTTCGTGAACTGTGTAAATTCATTTGAGCCGAAAAATCACTGGGTTTTCCAGAAATGAACTCTTGCTTGTAGGAAGACACAGAGTCTTTGGTTTAACTCCGTTTGTGAAGGGAAATTCAGACCAGTGTTCTCAACCATGAAACACACTCTGTTTTAACGCTTAGAGCATGCTCTTCTTTCCAAAGTCTCTAATACAGCAAAAACATTAGCATGCCGAGAAAAAAAGAACTGTGTTTCCTACTCATATGGACCATATCGAGTGGGACACAGCTTATGAAACTGTAACAAACCACAACATCTCTTACATAGATGCTCTTATCTTCTACTGAAAAACGTGTTGGATTCGTGAACTTTGTAAATTCATTTGAGCTGAAAAATCACTGGGATTTCCGGAAATGAACTCGTGCTTGTAGGAGGACACAGAGCCTTTGGTTTAACTCGTTTGTGAAGGAAAATTCAGACCAGTGTTCTCATCCATGAAACACCCTCTGTTTTAACGCAAGAAGCATCCTCTTCTGTCCTGAGACTGCCATACAACAAGAAATGTGAGCATGTCCAGAAAAAAAGAACTGTTTTTACTACTCATAAGGACCATATCTAGTTGAACTCTGCTTATGAAACTGTAACAAACCACAGCATCTCTTACATAGATGCTCTTTAGTTAATAGTGAAAATCGTGTTGGGTTCGTGAGCTGTGTAAATTCATTTGAGCCGAAAAATCACTGGGTTTTCTGGAAATGAACTCTTGCTTGTAGGAAGACACAGAGTCTTTGGTTTAACTCAGTTTGTGAAGGGAAATTCAGACCAGTGTTCTCATCCATGAAAAACACTCTGTTTTAACGCAAAGAGCATGCTCTTCTTTCCAGATTCTATAATACAGCAAGAAACATGAGCATGCCCAGAAAAAAAGAACTGTGTTTCCTAATCATACGGACCATATCTAATTGAACTCTGGTTATGAAACTGTAACAAACCAGAGCATCTCTTACATAGATGCTCTTTCGTTAACAGTGAAAAAAGTGTTGGGTTCGTGAAATGTGTAAATTCATTTGAGCCGAAAAATTACTGGGTTTACCGGAAATGAACTCTTACATGTAGGAAGACATAGAGCTTTTGGTTTAACTCCGTTTGTGATGTGAAATTCAGACCAGTGTTCTCATCCATGAAACATACTCTGTTGTAACGCCTGAAGCATGCTCTTCTTTCCAGCATCTCCAATAAAGCAAGAAACATGTGCATGCCCTAAAAAAAAAAAAAAAAACTGTGTTTCTTACCCATATGGACCATATGTAGTTAAACCCTGCTTATGAAACTGTAACAAACCACAGCATCTCTTACATAGATGCTCTTTAGTTTATAGTGAAAAACGTGTTGGGTTTGTGAACTGTGTAAATTCATTTGAGCTGAAAAATCACTGGGAATACCGGAAATGAACACTTGCTTGTAGGAAGACACAGAGCCTTTGGTTTAACTCCGTTTGTGAAGGGAAATTCAGACCAGTGTTCTCATCCATGAAACACACTATGTTTTAACGCAAAGAGCATGCTCTTCTTTCCAGAGTCTCTAATACTGCCAGAAACATGAGCATGCCCAAAAAAAAAGAAATGTGTTTCCTACTCATACGGACCATATCGAGTTGAACTCTGCTTATGAAATTGTAACAAACCACAGTATGTCTTACATAGATGCTCTTTAGTTTATAGTGAAAAACGTGTTGGGTACATGAACTGTGTAAATTCATTTGAGCTGAAAAATCACTGGGTTTACCGGAAATGAACTCTTTCTGGTAGGAAGACACAGAGCCTTTGGTTTAACTCCGTTTGTGAAGGGAAATTCAGACCAGTGTTCTCATCCATGAAACACTCTCTGTTTTAACGCGAAGAGCATGCTCTTCTTATCAGAGTCACTAATACAGCAAAAACATGACCATGCCCAGAAAAAAAGAACTGTGTTTCCTAGTTATACAGACAATATCTAGTTAAACTCTACTTATGAAACTGTAACAAACCACAGCATCTCTTACATACATGCTCTTATTTTATAGTGAAAAACATGTTGGATTCGTGAACTTTGTAAATTCATTTGAGCCGAAAAATCACTGGGATTTCCGGAAATGAACTCTTGCTTGTAGGAAGACACAGAGCCTTTGGTTTAACTCGTTTGTGAAGGAAAATTCAGACCAGTGTTCTCATCCATGAAACACCCTCAGATTTAACGCAAGAAGCATCCTCTTCTGTCCTGAGTCTGCCATACAACAAGAAATGTGAGCATGTCCAGAAAAAAAGAACTGTGTTTACTACTCATAAGGACCATATCTAGTTGAACTCTGCTTATGAAACTGTAATAAACCACAGCATCTCTTACATAGATGCTCTTTAGTTAATAGTAAAAATCATGTTGGGTTCGTGAGCTGTGTAAATTAATTTGAGCCGAAAAATCACTGGGTTTTCCAGAAATGAACTCTTGCTTGTAGGAAGACACAGAGTCTTTGGTTTAACTCAGTTTGTGAAGGGAAATTCATACCAGGGTTCTCATCCATGAAACACACTCTGTTTGAACGCAAAGAGCATGCTCTTCTTTCCAGAGTCTCTAATACAGCAAGAAACATGAGCATGCCCAGAAAAAAAGAACTGTGTTTCCTACTCAAACGGACCATATCGAGTTGAACTCTGCTTATGAAACTGTAACAAACCACAGTATGTCTTACATAGATGCTCTTTAGTTTATACTGAAAAACGTGTTGGGTTTGTGAACTGTGTAAACTCATTTGAGCCGAAAAAACACTGGGTTTACCGGAAATGAACTCTTGTTTGTAGGAAGACACAGAGCCTTTGGTTTAACTCCATTTGTGAAGGGAAATTCAGACCAGTGTTCTCATCCATGAAACACACTATGTTTTAACGCAAAGAGCATGCTCTTCTTTCCAGCGTCTGCAATACAGCAAAAACATGACCATGCCCAGAAAAAAAGAACTGTGTTTCCTAGTTATACAGACAATATCTAGTTAAACTCTACTTATGAAACTGTAACAAACCACAGCATCTCTTACATACAAGCTCTTATTTTATAGTGAAAAACGTGTTGGATTCGTGAACTTTGTAAATTCATTTGAGCCGAAAAATCACTGGGATTTCCGGAAATGAACTCTTGCTTGTAGGAAGACACAGAGCCTTTGGTTTAACTCGTTTGTGAAGGAAAATTCAGACCAGTGTTCTCATCCCTGAAACACCCTCTGTTTTATCGCAAGAAGCATCCTCTTCTGTCCTGAGTCTGCCATACAACAAGAAATGTGAGCATGTCCAGAAAAAAAGAACTGTGTTTACTACTCATAAGGACCATATCTAGTTGAACTCTGCTTATAAAACTGTAACAAACCACAGCATCTCTTACATAGATGCTCTTTAGTTAATAGTGAAAATCGTGTTGGGTTCGTGAGCTGTGTAAATTCATTTGAGCCGAAAAATCACTGGGTTTTCCGGAAATGAACTCTTGCTTGTAGGAAGACACAGAGTCTTTGGTTTAAATCAGTTTGTGAAGGGAAATTCATACCAGGGTTCTCATCCATGAAACACACTCTGTTTTAACGCAAAGAGCATGCTCTTCTTTCCAGAGTCTCTAATACAGCAAGAAACATGAGCATGCCCAGAAAAAAAGAACTGTGTTTCCTAATCATACGGACCATATCTAATTTAACTCTGGTTATGAAACTGTAACAAACCACAGCATCTCTTACATAGATGCTCTTTCGTTAACAGTGAAAAAAGTGTTGGGTTCGTGAAATGTGTAAATTCATTTGAGCCGAAAAATCACTGGGTTTACCGGAAATGAACTCTTGATTGTAGGAAGACACAGAGCTTTTGGTTTAACTCCGTTTGTGAAGGGAAATTCAGACGAGTTTTCTCATACATGAAACACACTCTGTTTTAACGAAAGAGCATGCTCTTCTTTCCACAGTCTCTAATACAGCAAGAAACATGAGCATGCCCAGAAAAAAAGAACTGTGTTTCCTACACATACGGACCATATCTAGTTGAACTATGCTCTTGAAACTATAACAAACCACAGCATGTCTTACATAGATGCTGTTTAGTTAATAGTGAAAAACGTGTTGTGTTCAAGAATTGTGTAAGTTCATTTGAGTCAAAAAACCCCTGGGTTTACCGGATATGAACTCTTGCTTGTAGGAAGACACAGAGCATTTGGTATACACCGTTTGTGAAGGGATAACAGACCAGTGTTCTCATCCATGAAAAACACTATGTTTTAACGCAAAGAGCATGCTCTTCTTTCCAGCGACTCCAATACAGCAAGAAACATGAGCATGCCCTGAAAAAAAGAACTGTGTTTCCTACTCATACGGACCATATCTAGTTGAACTCTGCTTATGAAACTGAAACAAACCAAAGCATGTCTTACATCCATGCTCTTTAGTTAATAGTGACAAACGTGTAGGGTTTATGAACTCTGTAAGGTCATTTGAGCCGATAAAGCCCTGGGTTTTCCGGAAATGAACTCTTGCTTGTAGGAAGACACAGAGCATTTGGTTTACTCCGTTTGTGAAGGGAAATTCAGACCAGTGTTCTCATCCATGAAACACACTCTGTTTTAACGAAAGAGCATGCTCTTCTTTCCAGAGTCTCTAATACAGCAAGAAACATGAGCATGCCCAGAAAAAAAGAACTGTGTTTCCTACTCAAACGGACCATAACGAGTTGAACTCTGCTTATGAAACTGTAACAAACCACAGTATGTCTTACACAGATGCTCTTTAGTTTATAGTGAAAAAAGTGTTGGGTTTGTGAACTGTGTAAACTCATTTGAGCCGAAAAAACACTGGGTTTACCAGAAATGAACTCTTGCTTGTAGGAAGACACAGAGCCTTTGGTTTAACTCCATTTGTGAAGGGAAATTCAGACCAGTGTTCTCATCCATGAAACACAGTATGTTTTAACACAAAGAGCATGCTCTTCTTTCCAGCGCCTCCAATACAGCAAGACACATGAGCATGCCCTGAAAAAATGAACTGTGTTTCCTACTCATACGGACCGTATCATGTTAAACTCTGCTTATGAAACTGTAACAAACCACAGCATGTCTTACATAGATTCTCTTTAGTTAATAGTCAAAATCTTGTTGGGTTCGTACACTGTGTAAATTCATTTGAGCCGACAAAATCACTGGGTTTACCGGAAATGAACTCTTGCTTGTAGGAAGACACAGAGTCTTAGGTTTAACTCCATTTGTGAAGGGAAATTCAGACCAGTCTTCTCATGCATGAAACACCCTCTGTTTTAACGCAAGAAGCATCCTCTTCTGTCCAGAGTCTACCATACAGCAAGAAATATGAGAATGTCCAGAAAAAAAGAACTGTGTTTCTTACTCATAGGGACCATATCTAGTTGAACTCTGCTTATGAAATTGTAACAAACCACAGTATGTCTTACATAGATGCTCTTTAGTTTATAGTGAAAAACGTGTTGGGTTCATGAACTGTGTAAATTCATTTGAGCCGAAAAATCACTGGGATTACCGGAAATGAACTCTTGCTGGTAGGAATTCCCAGAGCCTTTGGTTTAACTCCGTTTGTGAAGGGAAATTCAGACCAGTGTTCTCATCCATGAAACACACTATGTTTTAACACAAAGAGCATGCTCTTCTTTCCAGCGTCTGCAATATAGCAAGAAACATGAGCATGCCCTAAAAAATGAACTGTGTTGCCTACTCATACGGACAATATCTAGTTGAACTCTGCTTATGAAACTGTAACAAACCACAGCATGTCTTACATAGATGCACTTTAGTTAATAGTGAAAATCTTGTTGGGTTCGTGAACTGTGTAAATTCATTTGAGCGGAAAAATCACTGGGTTTAACAGAAATGAACTCTTGCTTGTAGGAAGACACAGAGGCTTTGGTTTAACTCCGTTTGTGAAGGGAAATTCAGACCAGTGTTCTCATCCATGAAACACCCTCTGTTTTAATGCAAGAAGCATCCTCTTCTGTCCAGAGTATGCAATACAGCAAGAAAAATGAGCATGTCCCGAAAAAAAGAACTGTTTTTCTGACTCATACGGACCATATATAGTTGAACTCTGATTATGAAACTGTAACAAAGCACAGCATCTCTTACATAGATGCTCTTCAGTTAATAGTGAAAATCGTGTTTGGTTCATGAATTGTGTAAATTCATTTGAGCCGAAAAAACCCTGAGTTTACCGGAAATGAACTCTTGCTTGTAGGAAGACACAGAGTCTTAGGTTTAACTCCATTTGTGAAGGAAAATTCAGACCAGTGTTCTCATGCATGAAACATAGTCTGTTTTAACGCAAGAAGCATCCTCTTCTGTCCAGAGTCTACCATACAGCAAGAAATATGAGAATGTCCAGAAAAAAAGAACTGTGTTTCTTACTCATAGGGACCATATCTAGTTAAACTCTGCTTATGAAACTGTAACAAACCACCGCATCTCTTACATAGATCCTCTTTCATTTGTAGTGAAAAACGTGTTGGGTTCGTGAACTGTGTAAATTCATTTGAGCCGAAAAATCACTGGGTTTTCCAGAAATGAACTCTTGCTTGTAGGAAGACACAGAGTCTTTGGTTTAACTCCGTTTGTGAAGGGAAATTCAGACCAGTGTTCTCAACCATGAAACACACTCTGTTTTAACGCTTAGAGCATGCTCTTCTTTCCAAAGTCTCTAATACAGCAAAAACATTAGCATGCCGAGAAAAAAAGAACTGTGTTTCCTACTCATATGGACCATATCGAGTGGGACACAGCTTATGAAACTGTAACAAACCACAACATCTCTTACATAGATGCTCTTATCTTCTACTGAAAAACGTGTTGGATTCGTGAACTTTGTAAATTCATTTGAGCTGAAAAATCACTGGGATTTCCGGAAATGAACTCGTGCTTGTAGGAAGACACAGAGCCTTTGGTTTAACTCGTTTGTGAAGGAAAATTCAGACCAGTGTTCTCATCCATGAAACACCCTCTGTTTTAACGCAAGAAGCATCCTCTTCTGTCCTGAGTCTGCCATACAACAAGAAATGTGAGCATGTCCAGAAAAAAAGAACTGTTTTTACTACTCATAAGGACCATATCTAGTTGAACTCTGCTTATGAAACTGTAACAAACCACAGCATCTCTTACATAGATGCTCTTTAGTTAATAGTGAAAATCGTGTTGGGTTCGTGAGCTGTGTAAATTCATTTGAGCCGAAAAATCACTGGGTTTTCTGGAAATGAACTCTTGCTTGTAGGAAGACACAGAGTCTTTGGTTTAACTCAGTTTGTGAAGGGAAATTCTTACCAGGGTTCTCATCCATGATACACACTCTGTTTTAACGAAAAGAGCATGCTCTTCTTTCCAGAGTCTCTAATACAGCAAGAAACATGAGCATGCCCAGAAAAAAAGAACTGTGTTTCCTACTCAAACGGACCATATCGAGTTGAACTCTGCTTATGAAACTGTAACAAACCACAGTATGTCTTACATAGATGCTCTTTAGTTTATAGTGAAAAACGTGTTGGGTTTGTGAACTGTGTAAACTCATTTGAGCCGAAAAAACACTGGGTTTACCGGAAATGAACTCTTGCTTGTAGGAAGACACAGAGCCTTTGGTTTAACTCCATTTGTGAAGGGAAATTCAGACCAGTGTTCTCATCCATGAAACACACTCTGTTTTAATGCAAAGAGCATGCTCTTCTTTCCAGTGCCTCCAATACAGCAAGAAACATGAGCATGCCCTGAAAAAAAGAACTGTGTTTCCTACTCATACGGACCATATCTAGTTGAACTCTGCTTATGAAACTGAAACAAACCAAAGCATGTCTTACATACATGCTCTTTAGTTAATAGTGACAAACGTGTGGGGTTTATGAACTGTGTAAGTTCATTTGAGCCAAAAAAGCCCTGGGTTTTCCGGAAATGAACTCTTGCTTGTAGGAAGACACAGAGCATTTGGTTTACTCCGTTTGTGAAGGGAAATTCAGACCAGTGTTCTCATCCATGAAACATACTCTGTTGTAACGCCTGAAGCATGCTCTTCTTTCCAGCATCTCCAATAAAGCAAGAAACATGTGCATGCCCTAAAAAAAAAAAAACTGTGTTTCTTACCCATATGGACCATATGTAGTTAAACCCTGCTTATGAAACTGTAACAAACCACAGCATCTCTTACATAGATGCTCTTTAGTTTATAGTGAAAAACGTGTTGGGTTTGTGAACTGTGTAAATTCATTTGAGCTGAAAAATCACTGGGTATACCGGAAATGAACTCTTGCTTGTAGGAAGACACAGAGCCTTTGGTTTAACTACGTTTGTGAAGGGAAATTCAGACCAGTGTTCTCATCCATGAAACACACTATGTTTTAACGCAAAGAGCATGCTCTTCTTTCCAGCGTCTGCAATACAGCCAGACACATGAGCATGCCCTGAAAAAATGAACTGTGTTTCCTACTCATACGGACCGTATCATGTGAAACTCTGATTATGAAACTGTAACAATCCACAGCATGTCTTACATAGATGCTCTTAGTTAATAGTGAAAATCTTGGGTTCGTACACTGTGTAAATTCATTTGAGGCGAAAAATCACTGGGTTTACCGGAAATGAACTCGTGCTTGTAGGAAGACACAGAGCCTTTGGTTTAACTCGTTTCTGAAGGAAAATTCAGACCGGTGTTCTCATCCATGAAACACCCTCTGTTTTAATGCAAGAAGCATCCTCTTCTGTCCTGAGTCTGCCATACAACAAGAAATATGAGCATGTCCAGAAAAAAAGAACTCTGTTTACTACTCATAAGGACCATATTTAGTTGAACTCTGCTTATGAAACTGTAACAAACCACAGCATCTCTTACATAGATGCTCTTTAGTTTATAGTGAAAAACGTGTTGGGTTTGTGAACTGTGTAAATTCATTTGAGCTGAAAAATCACTGGGAATACCGGAAATGAACTCTTGCTTGTAGGAAGACACAGAGCCTTTGGTTTAACTCCATTTGTGAAGGGAAATTCAGACCAGTGTTCTCATCCATGAAACACACTATGTTTTAACGCAAAGAGCATGCTCTTCTTTCCAGAGTCTAATACTGCCAGAAACATGAGCATGCCCAAAAAAAAAGAAATGTGTTTCCTACTCATACGGACCATATCGAGTTGAACTCTGCTTATGAAACTGTAACAAACCACAGTATGTCTTACATAGATGCTCTTTAGTTTATACTGAAAAACGTGTTGGGTTTGTGAACTGTGTAAACTCATTTGAGCCGAAAAAACACTGGGTTTACCGGAAATGAACTCTTGTTTGTAGGAAGACACAGAGCCTTTGGTTTAACTCCATTTGTGAAGGGAAATTCAGACCAGTGTTCTCATCCATGAAACACACTATGTTTTAACGCAAAGAGCATGCTCTTCTTTCCAGCGTCTGCAATACAGCAAAAACATGACCATGCCCAGAAAAAAAGAACTGTGTTTCCTAGTAATACAGACATTATCTAGTTAAACTCTACTTATGAAACTGTAACAAACCACAGCATCTCTTACATACAAGCTCTTATTTTATAGTGAAAAACGTGTTGGATTCGTGAACTTTGTAAATTCATTTGAGCCGAAAAATCACTGGGATTTCCGGAAATGAACTCTTGCTTGTAGGAAGACACAGAGCCTTTGGTTTAACTCGTTTGTGAAGGAAAATTCAGACCAGTGTTCTCATCCCTGAAACACCCTCTGTTTTAACGCAAGAAGCATCCTCTTCTGTCCTGAGTCTGCCATACAACAAGAAATGTGAGCATGTCCAGAAAAAAAGAACTGTGTTTACTACTCATAAGGACCATATCTAGTTGAACTCTGCTTATAAAACTGTAACAAACCACAGCATCTCTTACATAGATGCTCTTTAGTTAATAGTGAAAATCGTGTTGGGTTCGTGAGCTGTGTAAATGCATTTGAGCCGAAAAATCACTGGGTTTTCCGGAAATGAACTCTTGCTTGTAGGAAGACACAGAGTCTTTGGTTTAAATCAGTTTGTGAAGGGAAATTCATACCAGGGTTCTCATCCATGAAACACACTCTGTTTTAACGCAAAGAGCATACTCTTCTTTCCAGAGTCTCTAATACAGCAAGAAACATGAGCATGCCCAGAAAAAAGGAACTGTGTTTCCTAATCATACGGACCATATCTAATTTAACTCTGGTTATGAAACTGTAACAAACCACAGCATCTCTTACATAGATGCTCTTTCGTTAACAGTGAAAAAAGTGTTGGGTTCGTGAAATGTGTAAATTCATTTGAGCCGAAAAATCACTGGGTTTACCGGATATGAACTCTTGCTTGTAGGAAGACACAGAGCATTTGGTATACACCGTTTGTGAAGGGATAACAGACCAGTGTTCTCATCCATGAAAAACACTGTTTTAACGCAAAGAGCATGCTCTTCTTTCCAGCGACTCCAATACAGCAAGAAACATGAGCATGCCCTGAAAAAAAGAACTGTGTTTCCTACTCATACGGACCATATCTAGTTGAACTCTGCTTATGAAACTGAAACAAACCAAAGCATGTCTTACATCCATGCTCTTTAGTTAATAGTGACAAACGTGTAGGGTTTATGAACTGTGTAAGGTCATTTGAGCCGATAAAGCCCTGGGTTTTCCGGAAATGAACTCTTGCTTGTAGGAAGACACAGAGCAATTGGTTTACTCCGTTTGTGAAGGGAAATTCAGACCAGTGTTCTCATCCATGAAACACACTCTGTTTTAACGAAAGAGCATGCTCTTCTTTCCAGAGTCTCTAATACAGCAAGAAACATGAGCATGCCCAGAAAAAAAGAACTGTGTTTCCTACTCAAACGGACCATAACGAGTTGAACTCTGCTTATGAAACTGTAACAAACCACAGTATGTCTTACACAGATGCTCTTTAGTTTATAGTGAAAAACGTGTTGGGTTTGTGAACTGTGTAAACTCATTTGAGCCGAAAAAACACTGGGTTTACCAGAAATGAACTCTTGCTTGTAGGAAGACACAGAGCCTTTGGTTTAACTCCATTTGTGAAGGGAAATTCAGACCAGTGTTCTCATCCATGAAACACAGTATGTTTTAACACAAAGAGCATGCTCTTCTTTCCAGCGCCTCCAATACAGCAAGAAACATGAGCATGCCCTGATAAGAAGAACTGTGTTTCCTACTCATACGGACCATATCTAGTTGAACTCTGGTTATGAAACTGTAACAAACCACAGCATCTATTACATAGATGCTCTTTCGTTAACAGTGAAAAAAGTGTTGGGTTCGTGAAATGTGTAAATTCATTTGAGCCGAAAAATCACTGGGTTTACCGGAAATGAACTCTTGCTTGTAGGAAGACACAGAGCATTGGGTTTAACTCCGTTTGTGAAGGGAAATTCACACCAGTTTTCTCATACATGAAACACACTATGTTTTAACGCAAAGAGCATGCTCTTCTTTCCAGAGTCTGCAATATAGCAAGAAACATGAGCATGCCCTGAAAAAATGAACTGTGTTTCCTACTCATACCGACCATATCTAGTTGAACTCTGCTTATGAAACTGTAACAAAACACAGCATGTCTTACTTAGATGCTCTTTAGTTAATAGTGAAAATCGTTTTGGGTTCGTGAATTGTGTAAATTCATTTGAGCTGAAAAATCACTGGATTTACCGGAAATAAACTCTTGATTGTTGGAAGACACAGAGACTTTGGTTTAACTCCGTTTGTGAAGGTAAATTTAGACCAGTGTTCTCATCCATGAAACACACTCTGTTTTAACGAAAGAGCATGCACTTCTTTCCAGAGTCTCTAATACAGCAAGAAACATGAGCATGCCCAGAAAAAAAAACTGTGTTTCCTACACATACGGACCATATCTAGTTGAACTATGCTTATGAAACTGTAACAAACCACAGCATGTCTTACATATATGCTCTTTAGTTAATAGTGAAAAACGTGTTGTGTTCAAGAATTGTGTAAGTTCATTTGAGTCAAAAAACCCCTGGGTTTACCGGATATGAACTCTTGCTTGTAGGAAGACACAGAGCATTTGGTATACACCGTTTGTGAAGGTAAATTCAGACCAGTGAACTCATCCATGAAAAACAATCTGTTTTAACTCAAAGAGCATGCTCTTCTTTCTAGAGTCTATAATACAGCAAGAAACATGAGCATGCCCTGAAAAAAAGAACTGTGTTTCCTAATCATACGGACCATATCTAATTGAACTCTGGTTATGAAACTGTAACAAACCACAGCATCTCTTACCTAGATGCTCTTTTGTTAATAGTGAAAAAAGTGTTGGGTTCGTGAAATGTGTAAATTCATTTGAGCCGAAAAATCACTGGGTTTACCGGAAATGAACTCTTACTTGTATGAAGACATAGAGCTTTTGGTTTAACTCCGTTTGTGATGCGAAATTCAGACTAGTGTTCTCATCCATGAAACATACTCTGTTGTAACGCCTGAAGCATGCTCTTCTTTCCAGCATCTCCAATAAAGCAAGAAACATGTGCATGCCCTAAAAAAAAAAAAAAACTGTGTTTCTTACCCATATGGACCATATGTAGTTAAAGCCTGCTTATGAAACTGTAACAAACCACAGCATGTCTTACATAGATGCTCTTTAGTTAATAGTGAAAAACGTGTTGTGTTCAAGAATTGTTTAAGTTCATTTGAGTCAAAAAACCCCTGTGTTTACCGGATATGAACTCTTGCTTGTAGGAAGACACAGAGCCTTTGGTTTAACTCCGTTTGTGAAGGGAAATTCAGACCAGTGTTCTCATCCATGAAACACTCTCTGTTTTAACGCGAAGAGCATGCTCTTCTTTCCAGAGTCACTAATACAGCAAAAACATGACCATGCCCAGAAAAAAAGAACTGTGTTTCCTAGTTATACAGACAATATCTAGTTAAACTCTACTTATGAAACTGTAACAAACCACAGCATCTCTTACATACATGCTCTTATTTTATAGTGAAAAACGTGTTGGATTCGTGAACTTTGTAAATTCATTTGAGCCGGAAAATCACTGGGATTTCCGGAAATGAACTCGTGCTTGTAGGAAGACACAGAGCCTTTGGTTTAACTCGTTTGTGAAGGAAAATTCAGACCAGTGTTCTCATCCATGAAACACCCTCTGTTTTAACGCAAGAAGCATGCTCTTCTGTCCTGAGTCTGCCATACAACAAGAAATATGAGCATGTCCAGAAAAAAAGAACTGTGTTTCCTACTCATACGGACAATATCTAGTTGAACTCTGCTTATGAAACTGAAACAAACCAAAACATGTCTTACATACATGCTCTTTAGTTAATAGTGACAAACGTGTGGGGTTTATGAACTGTGTAAGTTCATTTGAGCCGAAAAAGCCCTGGGTTTTCCGGAAATGAACTCTTGCTTGTAGGAAGACACAGAGCATTTGGTTTACTCCGTTTGTGAAGGGAAATTCAGACCAGCGTTCTCATCCATGAAAAACACTCTGTTTTAACGCAAAGAGCATACTCTTCTTTCCAGATTCTATAATACAGCAAGAAACATGAGCATGCCCAGAAAAAAAGAACTGTGTTTCCTAATCATACGGAGCATATCTTATTGAACTCTGGTTATGAAACTGTAACAAACCACAGCATCTCTTACATAGATGCTCTTTCGTTAACAGTGAAAAAAGTTTTGGGTTCGTGAAATGTGTAAATTCATTTGAGCCGAAAAATCACTGGGTTTACAGGAAATGAACTCTTGCTTGTAGGAAGACACAGAGCTTTTGGTTTAACTCCGTTTGTGAAGGGAAATTCAGACCAGTTTTCTCATACATGAAACACACTATGTTTTAACGCAAAGAGCATGCTCTTCTTTCCAGCATCTGCAATATAGCAAGAAACATGAGCATGCCCTGAAAAAATGAACTGTGTTTCCTACTCATACCGACCATAACTAGTTGAACTCTGCTTATGAAACTGAAACAAAACACAGCATGTCTTACATAGATGCTCTTTAGTTAATAGTGAAAATCGTGTTGGCTTCGTGAATTGTGTAAATTCATTTGAGCTGAAAAATCACTGTGTTTACCGTAAATGAACTCTTGCTTGTTGGAAGACAGAGAGACTTTGGTATAACTCCGTTTGTGAAGGGAAATTTAGACCAGTGTTCTCATCCATGAAACACACTCTGTTTTAACGAAAGAGCATGCTCTTCTTTCCAGAGTCTCTAATACAGCAAGAAACATGAGCATGCCCAGAAAAAAAGAACTGTGTTTCCTACACATACAGACCATATCTAGTTGAACTATGCTTATGAAACTGTACCAAACCACAGCATGTCTTACATAGATGCTATTTAGTTTATAGTGAAAAACGTGTTGGGTTTGTGAACTGTGTAAATTCATTTGAGCCGAAAAATCACTGGGTTTACCGGAAATGAACTCTTACTTGTAGGAAGACATAGAGCTTTTGGTTTAACTCCGTTTGTGATGCGAAATTCAGACCAGTGTTCTCATCCATGAAACATACTCTGTTGTAACGCCTGAAGCATGCTCTTCTTTCCAGCATCTCCAATAAAGCAAGAAACATGTGCATGCCCTAAAAAAAAAAAACTGTGTTTCTTACCCATATGGACCATATGTAGTTAAACCCTGCTTATGAAACTGTAACAAACCACAGCATCTCTTACATAGATGCTCTTTAGTTTATAGTGAAAAACGTGTTGGGTTTGTGAACTGTGTAAATTCATTTGAGCTGAAAAATCACTGGGTATACCGGAAATGAACTCTTGCTTGTAGGAAGACACAGAGCCTTTGGTTTAACTCCGTTTGTGGAGGGAAATTCAGACCAGTGTTCTCATCCATGAAACACCCTCTGTTTTAATGCAAGAAGCATCCTCTTCTGTCCAGAGTATGCAATACAGCAAGAAAAATGAGCATGTCCCGAAAAAAAGAACTGTTTTTCTGACTCATACAGACCATATATAGTTGAACTCTGATTATGAAACTGTATCAAACCACAGCATCTCTTACATAGATGCTCTTTAGTTAATAGTGAAAATCGTGTTTGGTTCATGAACTGTGTAAATTCATTTGAGCCGAAAAAACCCTGAGTTTACTGGAAATGAACTCTTGCTTGTAGGAAGACACATAGTCTTAGGTTTAACTCAATTTGTGAAGGTAAATTCAGACCAGTGTTGTCATGCATGAAACATACTCTGTTTTAACGGAAGAAGCATGCTCTTCTTTCCTGCTTCTCCAATAGAGCAAGAAACATGAGCATGCCAAAAAAAAAAAAGAACTGTGTTTCTTACTCATAGGGACCGTATCTAGTTGAACTCTGCTTATGAAACTCTAACAAACCACCAAATCTCTTACATAGATGCTCTTTCGTTTATAGTGAGCAATGTGTTGGGTTCGGGAACTGTGTAAATCATTTGAGCCGAAAAATCACTGGGATTACCGGAAATGAAGCCTGGCTTGTAGGAAGACACAGTGCCTTTGTTTTAACTCATTTGTGAAGGGAAATTCAGACCATTGTTCTCATCCATGAAACACACTCTGTTTTAACGCAAAGAGCATGCTCTTCTTTCCAGAGTCTCTAATACAGCAAGACACATGAGCATGCCCTGAAAAAATGAACTGTGTTTCCTACTCATACGGACCGTATTATGTTAAACTCTGCTTATGAAACTGTAACAAACCACAGCATGTCTTACATAGATGCTCTTTAGTTAATAGTCAAAATCTTGTTGGGTTCGTACACTGTGTAAATTCATTTGACCCGACAAAATCACTGGGTTTACCGGAAATGAACTCTTGCTTGTAGGAATACACTGAGTCTTTGGTTTAACTCCGTTTGTGAAGGTAAATTCAGACCAGTGTTCTCATCCATGAAACACACTCTGTTTTAACGCAAGAAGTATGCTCTTCTTTCCAGCGCCTCCAATACAGCAAGAAACATGAGCATGCCCTGAAAAAATGAACTGTGTTTCCTACTCATACGGACCATATCTAGTTGAACTCTGCTTATGAAACTGAAACAAACCAAAGCATGTCTTACATACATGCTCTTTAGTTAACAGTGACAAACGTGTGGGGTTTATGAACTGTGTAAGTTCATTTGAGCCGAAAAATCACTGGGTATACCGGAAATGAACTCTTGCTTGTAGGAAGACACAGACCCTTTGTTTTAACTCCGTTTGTGAAGGGAAATTCAGAGCAGTGTTCTCATCCATGAAACACACTATGTTTTAATGCAAAGAGCATGCTCTTCTGTCCTGAGTCTGCCATACAACAAGATATATGAGCATGCTTTGAAAAAAAGAACTGTGTTTCCTACTCATACGGACCATATCTAGTTGAACTCTGCTTATGAAACTGAAACAAACCAAAGCATGTCTTACATACATGCTCTTTAGTTAATAGTGACAAACGTGTGGGGTTTATGAACTCTGTAAGTTCATTTGAGCCGAAAAAGCCCTGGGTTTTCCGGAAATGAACTCTTGCTTGTAGGAAGACACAGAGCATTTGGTTTACTCCGTTTGTGAAGGGAAATTCAGACCAGGGTTCTCATCCATGAAAAACACTCTGTTTTAACGCAAAGAGCATGCTCTTCTTTCCAGATTCTATAATACAGCAAGAAACATGAGCATGCCCAGAAAAAAAGAACTGTGTTTCCTAATCATACGGACCATATCTTATTGAACTCTGGTTATGAAACTGTAAAAAACCACAGCATCTCTTACATAGATGCTCTTTCGTTAACAGTGAAAAAAGTGTTGGGTTCGTGAAATGTGTAAATTCATTTGAGCCGAAAAATCACTGGGTTTACAGGAAATGAACTCTTGCTTGTAGGAAGACACAGAGCTTTTGGTTTAACTCCGTTTGTGAAGGGAAATGCAGACCAGTTTTCTCATACATGAAACACACTATGTTTTAACTCAAAGAGCATGCTCTTCTTTCCAGCGTCTGCAATATAGCAAGAAACATGAGCATGCCCTGAAAAAATGAACTGTGTTTCCTACTCATACCGACCATAACTAGTTGAACTCTGCTTATGAAACTGTAACAAAACACAGCATGTCTTACATAGATGCTCTTTAGTTAATAGTGAAAATCGTGTTGGCTTCGTGAATTGTGTAAATTCATTTGAGCTGAAAAATCACTGTGTTTACCGTAAATGAACTCTTGCTTGTTGGAAGAGACAGAGACTTTGGTATAACTCCGTTTGTGAAGGGAAATTTAGACCAGTGTTCTCATCCATGAAACACACTCTGTTTTAACGAAAGAGCATGCTCTTCTTTCCAGAGTCTCTAATACAGCAAGAAACATGAGCATGCCCAGAAAAAAAGAACTGTGTTTCCTACACATACGGACCATATCTAGTTGAACTATGCTTATGAAACTGTACCAAACCACAGCATGTCTTACATAGATGCTATTTAGTTTATAGTGAAAAACGTGTTGGGTTTGTGAACTGTGTAAATTCATTTGAGCTGAAAAATCACTGGGTTTACCGGAAATGAACTCTTACATGTAGGAAGACATAGAGCTTTTGGTTTAACTCCGTTTGTGATGCGAAATTCAGACCAGTGTTCTCATCCATGAAACATACTCTGTTGTAATGCCTGAAGAATGCTCTTCTTTCCAGCATCTCCAATAAAGCAAGAAACATGTGCATGCCCTAAAAAAAAAAAAAACTGTGTTTCCTACTCATACGGACCATATCTAGTTGAACTCTGCTCATGAAACTGTAACAAACCACAGCATGTCTTACATAGATGCTCTTTAGTTAATAGTGAAAATCGTGTTTGGTTCGTGAACTGTGTAAATTCATTTGAGCGGAAAAATCACTGGGTTTAACAGAAATTAACTCTTGCTTATAGGAAGACACAAAGGCTTTGGTTTAACTCCGTTTGTGAAGGGAATTTCAGACCAGTGTTCTCATCCATGAAACACCCTCTGTTTTAATGCAAGAAGCATCCTCTTCTGTCCAGAGTATGCAATACAGCAAGAAAAATGAGCATGTCCCGAAAAAAAGAACTGTTTTTCTGACTCATACGGACCATATATAGTTGAACTCTGTTTATGAAACTGTAACAAACCACAGCATCTCTTACATAGATGCTCTTTAGTTAATAGTGAAAATCGTGTTTGGTTCATGAACTGTGTAAATTCATTTGAGCTGAAAAAACCCTGAGTTTACCGGAAATGAACTCTTGCTTGTAGGAAGACACATAGTCTTAGTTTTAAATCCATTTGTGAAGGAAAATTCAGAACAGTGTTCTCATCCATGAAACACCCTCTGTTTTAACGCAAAAAGCATCCTCTTCTGTCCTGAGTCTGCCATACAAGAAATATGAGCATTTCCAGAAAAAAAGAACTCTGTTCACTACTCATAAGGACCATATCTAGTTGAACTCTGCTTATGAAACTGTAACAAACCACAGCATCTCTTATATAGATGCTCTTTAGTTAATAGTGAAAATCGTGTTGGCTTCGTGAATTGTGTAAATTCATTTGAGCTGAAAAATCACTGTGTTTACCGTAAATGAACTCTTGCTTGTTGGAAGAGACAGAGACTTTGGTATAACTCCGTTTGTGAAGGGAAATTTAGACCAGTGTTCTCATCCATGAAACACACTCTGTTTTAACGAAAGAGCATGCTCTTCTTTCCAGAGTCTCTAATACAGCAAGAAACATGAGCATGCCCAGAAAAAAAGAACTGTGTTTCCTACACATACGGACCATATCTAGTTGAACTATGCTTATGAAACTGTACCAAACCACAGCATGTCTTACATAGATGCTATTTAGTTTATAGTGAAAAACGTGTTGGGTTTGTGAACTGTTTGAATTCATTTGAGCCGAAAAATCACTGGGTTTACCGGAAATGAACTCTTACATGTAGGAAGACATAGAGCTTTTGGTTTAACTCCGTTTGTGATGCGAAATTCAGACCAGTGTTCTCATCCATGAAACATACTCTGTTGTAACGCCTGAAGCATGTTCTTCTTTCCAGCATCTCCAATAAAGCAAGAAACATGTGCATGCCCTAAAAAAAAAAAAAAAACTGTGTTTCTTACCCATATGGACCATATGTATTTAAACCCTGCTTATGAAACTGTAACAAAGCAAAGCATCTCTTACATAGATGCTCTTTAGTTTATAGTGAAAAACGTGTTGGGTTTGTGAACTGTGTAAATTCATTTGAGCTGAAAAATCACTGGGTATACCGGAAATGAACTCTTGCTTGTAGGAAGACACAGAGCCTTTGGTTTAACTCGTTTGTGAAGGGAAATTCAGACCAGTGTTCTCATCCATGAAACACCCTCTGTTTTAATGCAAGAAGCATCCTCTTCTGTCCAGATTATGCAATACAGCAAGAAAAATGAGCATGTCCCGAAAAAAAGAACTGTTTTTCTGACTCATACGGACCATATATAGTTGAACTCTGATTATGAAACTGTATCAAACCACAGCATCTCTTACATAGATGCTCTTTAGTTAATAGTGAAAATCGTGTTTGGTTCATGAACTGTGTAAATTCATTTGAGCCGAAAAAAACCTGAGTTTACCGGAAATGAACTCTTGCTTGTAGGAAGACACATAGTCTTAGGTTTAACTCCATTTGTGAAGGTAAATTCAGACCAGTGTTGTCATGCATGAAACATACTCTGTTTTAACGGAAGAAGCATGCTCTTCTTTCCTGCGTCTCCAATAGAGCAAGAAACATGAGCATGCCAAAAAAAAAAAGAACTGTGTTTCTTACTCATAGGGACCGTATCTAGTTGAACTCTGCTTATGAAACTCTAACAAACCACCAAATCTCTTACATAGATGCTCTTTCGTTTATGGTGAGCAACGTGTTGGGTTCGGGAACTGTGTAAATCATTTGAGCCGAAAAATCACTGGGATTACCGGAAATGAAGCCTTGCTTGTTGGAAGACACAGTGCCTTTGGTTTTACTCATTTGTGAAGGGAAATTCAGACCAGTGTTCTCATCCATGAAACACACTATGTTTTAACGCAAAGAGCATGCTCTTCTTTCCACAGTCTCTAATACAGCAAGACACATGAACATGCCCTGAAAAAATGAACTGTGTTTCCTACTCATACGGACCGTATCATGTTAAACTCTGCTTATGAAACTGTAAAAAACCACAGCATGTCTTACATAGATGCTCTTTAGTTAATAGTCAAAATCTTGTTGGGTTCGTACACTGTGTAAATTCATTTGACCCGACAAATCACTGGGTTTACCGGAAATGAACTCTTGCTTGTAGGAAGACACTGAGCCTTTGGTTTAACTCCGTTTGTGAAGGTAAATTCAGACCAGTGTTATCATCCATGAAACACACTCTGTTTTAACGCAAGAAGTATGCTCTTCTTTCCAGCGCCTCCAATACAGCAAGAAACATGAGCATGCCCTGAAAAAAAGAACTGTGTTTCCTACTCATACGGACCATATCTAGTTGAACTCTGCTTATGAAACTGAAACAAACCAAAGCATGTCTTACATACATGCTCTTTAGTTAATAGTGACAAACGTGTGGGGTTTATGAACTGTGTAAGTTCATTTGAGCCGAAAAAGCCCTGGGTTTTCCGGAAATGAACTCTTGCTTGTAGGAAGACACAGAGCATTTGGTTTACTCTGTTTGTGAAGGGAAATTCAGACCAGTGTTCTCATCCATGAAAAACACTCTGTTTTAACACAAAGAGCATGCTCTTCTTTCCAGATTCTATAATACAGCAAGAAACATGAGCATGCCCAGAAAAAAAGAACTGTGTTTCCTAATAATACGGACCATATCTAATTGAACTCTGATTATGAAACTGTAACAAACCACAGCATCTCTTACATAGATGCTCTTTCGTTAACATTGAAAAAAGTGTTGGATTTGTGAACTGTGTAAATTCATTTGAGCTGAAAAATCACTGGGTATACCGGAAATGAACTCTTGCTTGTAGGAAGACACAGAGCCTTTGTTTTAACTCCGTTTGTGAAGGGAAATTCAGAGCAGTGTTCTCATCCATGAAACACACTATGTTTTAACGCAAAGAGCATGCTCTTCTTTCCAGCGTCTGCAATATAGCAAGAAACATGAGCATGCCCTAAAAAATGAACTGTGTTTCCTACTCATACGGACCATATCTAGTTGAACTCTGCTTATGAAACTGTAACAAACCACAGCATGTCTTACATAGATGCTCTTTAGTTAATAGTGAAAATCGTGTTTGGTTCGTGAACTGTGTAAATTCATTTGAGCGGAAAAATCACTGGGTTTAACAGAAATGAACTCTTGCTTATAGGAAGACACAAAGGCTTTGGTTTAACTCCGTTTGTGAAGGGAATTTCAGACCAGTGTTCTCATCCATGAAACACCCTCTGTTTTAATGCAAGAAGCATCCTCTTCTGTCCAGAGTATGCAATACAGCAAGAAAAATGAGCATGTCCCGAAAAAAAGAACTGTTTTTCTGACTCATACGGACCATATATAGTTGAACTCTGATTATGAAACTGTAACAAACCACAGCATCTCTTACATAGATGCTCTTTAGTTAATAGTGAAAATCGTGTTTGGGTCATGAACTGTGTAAATTCATTTGAGCCGAAAAAACCCTGAGTTTACCGGAAATGAACTCTTGCTTGTAGGAAGACACCTAGTCTTAGTTTTAACTCCATTTGTGAAGGAAAATTCAGACCAGTGTTCTCATCCATGAAACACACTATGTTTTAACGCAAAAAACATCCTCTTCTGTCCTGAGTCTGCCATACAACAAGAAATATGAGCATTTCCAGAAAAAAGGAACTCTGTTTACTACTCATAAGGACCATATCTAGATGAACTCTGCTTATGAAACTGTAACAAACCACAGCATCTCTTATATAGATGCTCTTTAGTTTATAGTGAAAATGGTGTTGGGTTCGTGAACTGGGTAAATTCATTTGTGCCGAAAAATCACTGGGTTTACCGGAAATGATCTCTTGCTTGTAGGAAGACACCGAGCCTTTGGTTTAACTCTGTTTGTGAAGGTAAATTCAGACCAGTGTTCTCATCCATGAAACACACTATGTTTTAACGCAAAGAGCATGCTCTTCTTTCCAGCGTCTGCAATATAGCAAGAAACATGAGCATGCCCTAAAAAATGAACTGTGTTTCCTACTCATACGGACCATATCTACTTCAACTCTGCTTATGAAACTGTAACAAACCACAGCATGTCTTACATAGATGCTCTTTAGTTAATAGTGAAAATCGTGTTTGGTTCGTGAACTGTGTAAATTCATTTGAGCGGAAAAATCACTGGGTTTAACAGAAATGAACTCTTGCTTATAGGAAGACACAAAGGCTTTGGTTTAACTCCGTTTGTGAAGGGAATTTCAGACCAGTGTTCTCATCCATAAAACACACTCTGTTTTAACGCAAGAAGCATGCTCTTCTTTCCAGTGCCTCCAATACAGCAAGAAACATGAGCATGCTTTGAAAAAAAGAACTGTGTTTCCTACTCATACGGACCATATCTAGTTGAATTCTGCTTATGAAACTGAAACAAACCAAAGCATGTCTTACATACATGCTCTTTAGTTAATAGTGACAAACGTGTGGGGTTTATGAACTGTGTAAGTTCATTTGAGCTGAAAAAGCCCTGGGTTTTCCGGAAATGAACTCTTGCTTGTAGGAAGACACAGAGCATTTGGTTTACTCCGTTTGTGAAGGGAAATTCAGACCAGTGTTCTCATCCATGAAAAACACTCTGTTTTAACGCAAAGAGCATGCTCTTCTTTCCAGATTCTATAATACAGCAAGAAACATGAGCATGCCCAGAAAAAAAGAACTGTGTTTCCTAATCATACGGACCATATCTAATTGAACTCTGGTTATGAAACTGTAACAAACCACAGCATCTCTTACATAGATGCTCTTTCGTTAATAGTGAAAAAAGTGTTGGGTTCGTGAAATGTGTAAATTCATTTGAGCCGAAAAATCACTGGGTTTACCGGAAATGAACTCTTGCTTGTAGGATGACACAGAGCTTTTGGTTTAACTCCGTTTGTGAAGGGAAATTCAGACCAGTGTTCTCATACATGAAACACACTATGTTTTAACGCAAAGAGCATGCTCTTCTTTCCAGCGTCTGCAATATAGCAAGAAACATGAGCATGCCCTGAAAAAATGAACTGTGTTTCCTACTCATACCGACCATATCTAGTTGAACTCTGCTTATGAAACTGTAACAAAACACAGCATGTCTTACTTAGATGCTCTTTAGTTAATAGTGAAAATCGTTTTGGGTTCGTGAATTGTGTAAATTCATTTGAGCTGAAAAATCACTGGGTTTACCGGAAATGAACTCTTGCTTGTTGGAAGACACAGAGCCTTTGGTTTAACTCCGTTTGTGAAGGGAAATTTAGACCAGTGTTCTCATCCATGAAAAACACTCTGTTTTAACGAAAGAGCATGCTCTTCTTTCCAGAGTCTCTAATACAGCAAGAAACATGAGCATGCCCAGAAAAAAAGAACTGTGTTTCCTACACATACGGTCCATATCTAGTTGAACTATGCTTATGAAACTGTAACAAACCACAGCATGTCTTACATAGATGCTCTTTAGTTAATAGTGAAAAACGTGTTGTGTTCAAGAATTGTGTAAGTTCATTTGAGTCAAAAAACCCCTGGGTTTACCGGATATGAACTCTTGCTTGTAGGAAGACACAAAGCCTTTGGTTTAACTCCGTTTGTGAAGGGAAATTCAGACCAGTGTTCTCATCCATGAAACACTCTCTGTTTTAACACGGAGAGCATGCTCTTCTTTCCAGAGTCACTAATACAGCAAAAACATGACCATGCTCAGAAAAAAAGAACTGTGTTTCCCAGTTATACAGACAATATCTAGTTAAACTCTACTTATGAAACTGTAACAAACCACAGCATCTCTTACATACATGCTCTTATTTTATAGTGAAAAACGTGTTGGATTCGTGAACTTTGTAAATTCATTTGAGCCGAAAAATCACTGGGATTTCCGGAAATGAACTCGTGCTTGTAGGAAGACACAGAGCCTTTGGTTTAACTCGTTTGTGAAGGAAAATTCAGACCAGTGTTCTCATCCATGAAACACCCTCTGTTTTAATGCAAGAAGCATCCTCTTCTGTCCTGAGTCTGCCATACAACAAGAAATATGAGCATGTCCAGAAAAAAAGAACTGTGTTTCCTACTCATATGGACAATATCTATTTGAACTCTGCTTATGAAACTGAAACAAACCAAAACATGTCTTACATACATGCTCTTTAGTTAATAGTGACAAACGTGTGGGGTTTATGAACTGTGTAAGTTCATTTGAGCCGAAAAAGCCCTGGGTTTTCCGGAAATGAACTCTTGCTTGTAGGAAGACACAGAGCATTTGGTTTACTCCGTTTGTGAAGGGAAATTCAGACCAGTGTTCTCATCCATGAAAAACACTCTGTTTTAACGCAAAGAGCATGCTCTTCTTTCCAGATTCTATAATACAGCAAGAAACATGAGCATGCCCAGAAAAAAAGAACTGTGTTTCCTAATCATACGGACCATATCTAATTGAACTCTGGTTATGAAACTGTAACAAACCACAGCATCTCTTACCTAGATGCTCTTTCGTTAATAGTGAAAAAAGTGTTGGGTTCGTGAAATGTGTAAATTCATTTGAGCCGAAAAATCACTGTGTTTACCGGAAATGAACTCTTGCTTGTAGGAAGACACAGAGCTTTTGGTTTAACTCCGTTTGTGAAGGGAAATTCAGACCAGTGTCCTCATACATGAAACACACTATGTTTTAACGCAAAGAGCATGCTCTTCTTTCCAGCGTCTGCAATATAGCAAGAAACATGAGCATGCCCTGAAAAAATGAACTGTGTTTCCTACTCATACCGACCATATCTAGTTGAACTCTGCTTATGAAACTGTAACAAAACACAGCATGTCTTACTTAGATGCTCTTTAGTTAATAGTGAAAATCGTTTTGGGTTCGTGAATTGTGTAAATTCATTTGAGCTGAAAAATCACTGGGTTTACCGGAAATGAACTCTTGCTTGTTGGAAGACACAGAGCCTTTGGTTTAACTCCGTTTGTGAAGGGAAATTTAGACCAGTGTTCTCATCCATGAAAAACACTCTGTTTTTACGAAAGAGCATGCTCTTCTTTCCAGAGTCTCTAATACAGCAAGAAACATGAGCATGCCCAGAAAAAAAGAACTGTGTTTCCTACACATACGGACCATATCTAGTTGAACTATGCTTATGAAACTGTAACAAACCACAGCATGTCTTACATAGATGCTGTTTAGTTAATAGTGAAAAACGTGTTGTGTTCAAGAATTGTGTAAGTTCATTTGAGTCAAAAAACCCCTGGGTTTACCGGATATGAACTCTTGCTTGTAGGAAGACACAAAGCCTTTGGTTTAACTCCGTTTGTGAAGGGAAATTCAGACCAGTGTTCTCATCCATGAAACACTCTCTGTTTTAACGCGAAGAGCATGCTCTTCTTTCCAGAGTCACTAATACAGCAAAAACATGACCATGCTCAGAAAAAAAGAACTGTGTTTCCCAGTTATACAGACAATATCTAGTTAAACTCTACTTATGAAACTGTAACAAACCACAGCATCTCTTACATACATGCTCTTATTTTATAGTGAAAAACGTGTTGGATTCGTGAACTTTGTAAATTCATTTGAGCCGAAAAATCACTGGGATTTCCGGAAATGAACTCGTGCTTTTAGGAAGACACAGAGCCTTTGGTTTAACTCGTTTGTGAAGGAAAATTCAGACCAGTGTTCTCATCCATGAAACACCCTCTGTTTTAATGCAAGAAGCATCCTCTTCTGTCCTGAGTCTGCCATACAACAAGAAATATGAGCATGTCCAGAAAAAAAGAACTGTGTTTCCTACTCATATGGACAATATCTATTTGAACTCTGCTTATGAAACTGAAACAAACCAAAACATGTCTTACATACATGCTCTTTAGTTAATAGTGACAAACGTGTGGGGTTTATGAACTGTGTAAGTTCATTTGAGCCGAAAAAGCCCTGGGTTTTCCGGAAATGAACTCTTGCTTGTAGGAAGACACAGAGCATTTGGTTTACTCCGTTTGTGAAGGGAAATTCAGACCAGGGTTCTCATCCATGAAAAACACTCTGTTTTAACGCAAAGAGCATGCTCTTCTTTCCAGATTCTATAATACAGCAAGAAACATGAGCATGCCCAGAAAAAAAGAACTGTGTTTCCTAATCATACGGACCATATCTTATTGAACTCTGGTTATGAAACTGTAACAAACCACAGTATCTCTTACATAGATGCTCTTTCGTTAACAGTGAAAAAAGTGTTGGGTTCGTGAAATGGGTAAATTCATTTGAGCCGAAAAATCACTGGGTTTACCGGAAATGAACTCTTGCTTGTAGGAAGACACAGAGCTTTTGGTTTAACTCCGTTTGTGAAGGGAAATGCAGACCAGTTTTCTCATACATGAAACACACTATGTTTTAACGCAAAGAGCATGCTCTTCTTTCCAGAGTCTCTAATACAGCAAGACACATGAGCATGCCCTGAAAAAATGAACTGTGTTTCCTACTCATACGGACCGTATCATGTCAAACTCTGCTTATGAAACTGTAACAAACCACAGCATGTCTTACATAGATGCTCTTTAGTTAATAGTCAAAATCTTGTTGGGTTCGTACACTGTGTAAATTCATTTGACCCTACAAAATCACTGGGTTTACCGGAAATGAACTCTTGCTTGTAGGATGACACTGAGCCTTTTGTTTAACTCCGTTTGTGAAGGTAAATTCAGACCAGTGTTCTCATCCATGAAACACACTCTGTTTTAACGCAAGAAGTTTGCTCTTTTTCCAGCGCCTCCAATACAGCAAGAAACATGAGCATGCCCTGAAAAAATGAACTGTGTTTCCTACTCATACCGACCATAACTAGTTGAACTCTGCTTATGAAACTGTAACAAAACACAGCATGTCTTACATAGATGCTCTTTAGTTAATAGTGAAAATCGTGTTGGCTTCGTGAATTGTGTAAATTCATTTGAGCTGAAAAATCACTGTGTTTACCGTAAATGAACTCTTGCTTGTTGGAAGAGACAGAGACTTTGGTATAACTCCGTTTGTGAAGGGAAATTTAGACCAGTGTTCTCATCCATGAAACACACTCTGTTTTAACGAAAGAGCATGCTCTTCTTTCCAGAGTCTCTAATACAGCAAGAAACATGAGCATGCCCAGAAAAAAAGAACTGTGTTTCCTACACATACGGACCATATCTAGTTGAACTATGCTTATGAAACTGTACCAAACCACAGCATGTCTTACATAGATGCTATTTAGTTTATAGTGAAAAACGTGTTGGGTTTGTGAACTGTGTAAATTCATTTGAGCCGAAAAATCACTGGGTTTACCGGAAATGAACTCTTACTTGTAGGAAGACATAGAGGTTTTGGTTTAACTCCGTTTGTGATGCGAAATTCAGACCAGTGTTCTCATCCATGAAACATACTCTGTTGTAACGCCTGAAGCATGCTCTTCTTTCCAGCATCTCCAATAAAGCAAGAGACATGTGCATGCCCTAAAAAAAAAAAAAAAACTGTGTTTCTTACCCATATGGACCATATGTAGTTAAACCCTGCTTATGAAACTGTAACAGAGCAAAGCATCTCTTACATAGATGCTCTTTAGTTTATAGTGAAAAACGTGTTGGGTTTGTGAACTGTGTAAATTCATTTGAGCTGAAAAATCACTGGGTATACCGGAAATGAACTCTTGCTTGTAGGAAGACACAGAGCCTTTGGTTTAACTCCGTTTGTGAAGGGAAATTCAGACCAGTGTTCTCATCCATGAAACACCCTCTGTTTTAATGCAAGAAGCATCCTCTTCTGTCCAGAGTATGCAATACAGCAAGAAAAATGAGCATGTCCCAAAAAAAGAACTGTTTTTCTGACTCATACGGACCATATATAGCTGAACTCTGATTATGAAACTGTATCAAACCACAGCATCTCTTACATAGATGCTCTTTAGTTAATAGTGAAAATCGTGTTTGGTTCATGAACTGTGTAAATTCATTTGAGCCGAAAAAACCCTGAGTTTACCGGAAATGAACTCTTGCTTGTAGGAAGACACATAGTCTTAGTTTTAACTCCATTTGTGAAGGAAAATTCAGACCAGTGTTCTCATCCATGAAACACCCTCTGTTTTAACGCAAGAAGCATCCTCTTCGGTCCTGAGTCTGCCATACAACAAGAAATATGAGCATTTCCAGAAAAAAAGAACTCTGTTTACTACTCATAAGGACCATATCTAGTTGAACTCTGCTTATGAAAGTGTAACAAACCACAGCATCTCTTATATAGATGCTCTTTAGTTTATAGTGAAAATCGTGTTGGGTTCGGGAACTGGGTAAATTCATTTGTGCCGAAAAATCACTGGGTTTACCGGAAATGAAGCCTTGCTTGTAGGAAGACACAGATCCTTTGGTTTAACTCCGTTTGTGAAGGGAATTTCAGACCATTGTTCTCATCCATGAAACACACTCTGTTTTAACGCAAAGAGCATGCTCTTCTTTCCAGAGTCTCTAATACAGCAAGACACAAGAGCATGCCCTGAAAAAATGAACTGTGTTTCCTACTCATACGGACCGTATCATGTTAAACTCTGCTTATGAAACTGTAACAAACCACAGCATGTCTTACATACATGCTCTTTAGTTAATAGTGACAAACGTGTGGGGTTTATGAACTGTGTAAGTTCATTTGAGCCGAAAAAGCCCTGGGTTTTCCGTAAATGAACTCTTGCTTGTAGGAAGACACAGAGCATTTGGTTTACTCCGTTTGTGAAGGGAAATTCAGACCAGTGTTCTCATCCATGAAAAACACTCTGTTTTAACACAAAGAGCATGCTCTTCTTTCCAGATTCTATAATACAGCAAGAAACATGAGCATGCCCAGAAAAAAAGAACTGTGTTTCCTAATAATACGGACCATATCTAATTGAACTCTGGTTATGAAACTGTAACAAACCACAGCATCTCTTACATAGATGCTCTTTCGTTAACATTGAAAAAAGTGTTGGGTTTGTGAACTGTGTAAATTCATTTGAGCTGAAAAATCACTGGGTATACCGGAAATGAACTCGTGCTTGTAGGAAGACACAGAGCCTTTGTTTTAACTCCGTTTGTGAAGGAAAATTCAGACCAGTGTTCTCATCCATGAAACACCCTCTGTTTTAATGCAAGAAGCATCCTCTTCTGTCCTGAGTCTGCCATACAACAAGAAATATGAGCATGTCCAAAAAAAAAGAACTGTGTTTCCTACTCATATGGACAATATCTATTTGAACTCTGCTTATGAAACTGAAAGAAACCAAAACATGTCTTACATACATGCTCTTTAGTTAATAGTGAAAATCGTTTTGGGTTCGTGAATTGTGTAAATTCATTTGAGCTGAAAAATCACTGGGTTTACCGGAAATGAACTCTTGCTTGTTGGAAGACACAGAGCCTTTGGTTTAACTCCGTTTGTGAAGGGAAATTTAGACCAGTGTTCTCATCCATGAAAAACACTCTGTTTTAACGAAAGAGCATGCTCTTCTTTCCAGAGTCTCTAATACAGCAAGAAACATGAGCATGCCCAGAAAAAAAGAACTGTGTTTCCTACACATACGGACCATATCTAGTTGAACTATGCTTATGAAACTGTAACAAACCACAGCATGTCTTACATAGATGCTCTTTAGTTAATAGTGAAAAACGTGTTGTGTTCAAGAATTGTGTAAGTTCATTTGAGTCAAAAAACCCCTGGGTTTACCGGATATGAACTCTTGCTTGTAGGAAGACACAAAGCCTTTGGTTTAACTCCGTTTGTGAAGGGAAATTCAGACCAGTGTTCTCATCCATGAAACACTCTCTGTTTTAACGCGAAGAGCATGCTCTTCTTTCCAGAGTCACTAATACAGCAAAAACATGACCATGCTCAGAAAAAAAGAACTGTGTTTCCCAGTTATACAGACAATATCTAGTTAAACTCTACTTATGAAACTGTAACAAACCACAGCATCTCTTACATACATGCTCTTATTTTATAGTGAAAAACGTGTTGGATTCGTGAACTTTGTAAATTCATTTGAGCTGAAAAATCACTGGGATTTCCGGAAATGAACTCATGCTTTTAGGAAGACACAGAGCCTTTGGTTTAACTCGTTTGTGAAGGAAAATTCAGACCAGTGTTCTCATCCATGAAACACCCTCTGTTTTAATGCAAGAAGCATCCTCTTCTGTCCTGAGTCTGCCATACAACAAGAAATATGAGCATGTCCAGAAAAAAAGAACTGTGTTTCCTACTCATATGGACAATATCTATTTGAACTCTGCTTATGAAACTGAAACAAACCAAAACATGTCTTACATACATGCTCTTTAGTTAATAGTGACAAACGTGTGGGGTTTATGAACTGTGTAAGTTCATTTGAGCCTAAAAAGCCCTGGGTTTTCCGGAAATGAACTCTTGCTTGTAGGAAGACACAGAGCATTTGGTTTACTCCGTTTGTGAAGGGAAATTCAGACCAGGGTTCTCATCCATGAAAAACACTCTGTTTTAACGCAAAGAGCATGCTCTTCTTTCCAGATTCTATAATACAGCAAGAAACATGAGCATGCCCAGAAAAAAAGAACTGTGTTTCCTAATCATACGGACCATATCTTATTGAACTCTGGTTATGAAACTGTAACAAACCACAGTATCTCTTACATAGATGCTCTTTCGTTAACAGTGAAAAAAGTGTTGGGTTCGTGAAATGGGTAAATTCATTTGAGCCGAAAAATCACTGGGTTTACCGGAAATGAACTCTTGCTTGTAGGAAGACACAGAGCTTTTGGTTTAACTCCGTTTGTGAAGGGAAATGCAGACCAGTTTTCTCATACATGAAACACACTATGTTTTAACGCAAAGAGCATGCTCTTCTTTCCAGAGTCTCTAATACAGCAAGACACATGAGCATGCCCTGAAAAAATGAACTGTGTTTCCTACTCATACGGACCGTATCATGTCAAACTCTGCTTATGAAACTGTAACAAACCACAGCATGTCTTACATAGATGCTCTTTAGTTAATAGTCAAAATCTTGTTGGGTTCGTACACTGTGTAAATTCATTTGACCCGACAAAATCACTGGGTTTACCGGAAATGAACTCTTGCTTGTAGGATGACACTGAGCCTTTTGTTTAACTCCGTTTGTGAATGTAAATTCAGACCAGTGTTCTCATCCATGAAACACACTCTGTTTTAACGCAAGAAGTTTGCTCTTTTTCCAGCGCCTCCAATACAGCAAGAAACATGAGCATGCCCTGAAAAAATGAACTGTGTTTCCTACTCATACCGACCATAACTAGTTGAACTCTGCTTATGAAACTGTAACAAAACACAGCATTTCTTACATAGATGCTCTTTAGTTAATAGTGAAAATCGTGTTGGCTTCGTGAATTGTGTAAATTCATTTGAGCTGAAAAATCACTGTGTTTACCGTAAATGAACTCTTGCTTGTTGGAAGAGACAGAGACTTTGGTATAACTCCGTTTGTGAAGGGAAATTTAGACCAGTGTTCTCATCCATGAAACACACTCTGTTTTAACGAAAGAGCATGCTCTTCTTTCCAGAGTCTCTAATACAGCAAGAAACATGAGCATGCCCAGAAAAAAAAGAACTGTGTTTCCTACACATACGGACCATATCTAGTTGAACTATGCTTATGAAACTGTACCAAACCACAGCATGTCTTACATAGATGCTATTTAGTTTATAGTGAAAAACGTGTTGGGTTTGTGAACTGTGTAAATTCATTTGAGCCGAAAAATCACTGGGTTTACCGGAAATGAACTCTTACTTGTAGGAAGACATAGAGGTTTTGGTTTAACTCCGTTTGTGATGCGAAATTCAGACCAGTGTTCTCATCCATGAAACATACTCTGTTGTAACGCCTGAAGCATGCTCTTCTTTCCAGCATCTCCAATAAAGCAAGAGACATGTGCATGCCCTAAAAAAAAAAAAAAAACTGTGTTTCTTACCCATATGGACCATATGTAGTTAAACCCTGCTTATGAAACTGTAACAGAGCAAAGCATCTCTTACATAGATGCTCTTTAGTTTATAGTGAAAAACGTGTTGGGTTTGTGAACTGTGTAAATTCATTTGAGCTGAAAAATCACTGGGTATACCGGAAATGAACTCTTGCTTGTAGGAAGACACAGAGCCTTTGGTTTAACTCCGTTTGTGAAGGGAAATTCAGACCAGTGTTCTCATCCATGAAACACCCTCTGTTTTAATGCAAGAAGCATCCTCTTCTGTCCAGAGTATGCAATACAGCAAGAAAAATGAGCATGTCCCAAAAAAAGAACTGTTTTTCTGACTCATACGGACCATATATAGTTGAACTCTGATTATGAAACTGTATCAAACCACAGCATCTCTTACATAGATGCTCTTTAGTTAATAGTGAAAATCGTGTTTGGTTCATGAACTGTGTAAATTCATTTGAGCCGAAAAAACCCTGAGTTTACCGGAAATGAACTCTTGCTTGTAGGAAGACACATAGTCTTAGTTTTAACTCCATTTGTGAAGGAAAATTCAGACCAGTGTTCTCATCCATGAAACACCCTCTGTTTTAACGCAAGAAGTATCCTCTTCGGTCCTGAGTCTGCCATACAACAAGAAATATGAGCATTTCCAGAAAAAAAGAACTCTGTTTACTACTCATAAGGACCATATCTAGTTGAACTCTGCTTATGAAACTGTAACAAACCACAGCATCTCTTATATAGATGCTCTTTAGTTTATAGTGAAAATCGTGTTGGGTTCGTGAACTGGGTAAATTCATTTGTGCCGAAAAATCACTGGGTTTACCGGAAATGATCTCTTGCTTGTAGGAAGACACAGATCCTTTGGTTTAACTCCGTTTGTGAAGGGAAATTCAGACCAGTGTTCTCATCCATGAAACACACTCTGTTTTAACGCAAAGAGCATGCTCTTCTTTCCAGAATCTCTAATACAGCAAGAAACATGAGCATGCCCAGAAAAAAAGAACTGTGTTTCCTACTCATATGGACCATATCGAGTTGACCTCTGCTTATGAAACTGTAACAAACCACAGCATCTCTTACATAGATGCTCTTATTTTATAGTGAAAAACGTGTTGGGTTCGTGAATTTTGTAAATTCATTTGAGCCGAAAAATCACTGGGATTAACGGAAATGAACTCTGGCTTGCAGCAAGACACAGAGCCTTTGGTTTAACTCGTTTGTGAAGGCAAATTCAGACCAGTGTTCTCATCCATGAAACACCCTCTGTTTTAACACAAGAAGCATACTCTTCTGTCCAGAGTCTGCCATACAACAAGAAATATGAGCATGCGCAGAAAAAAAGAACTGTCTTTCCTCCTCATATGGACCATATCGAGTTGACCTCTGCTTATGAAACTGTAACAAACCACCGTGTGTCTTACATAGATGCTCTTTAGTTTATAGTGAAAAACGTGTTGGGTTCGTGAACTGTGTAAATTCATTTGAGCCGAAAAAACACTGGGTTTACTGGAAATGAACTCTTGCTAGTAGGAAGACACAGATCCTTTGGTTTAACTCCTTTTTTGAAGGGAAATTCAGACCAGTGTTCTCACCCATGAAACACACTCTGTTGTAACGCGAAGAGCATGCTCTTCTTTCCAGAGTCTCTAAAACAGCAAGAAACATGAGCATGCCCAGAAAAAAAGAACTGTGTTTCCTACTCATACGGACCATATCTATTTAAACTCTGCTTATGAAACTCTAAGAAACCACAGCATCTCTTACATAGATGCTCTTTAGTTTATAGTAAAAAACGTGTTGGGTTCGTGAACTGTGTAAATTCATTTGAGCCGAAAAATCACTGGGTTTTCCGGAAATGAACTCTTGCTTGTAGGAAGACACAGAGCCTTTGGTTCAACTCTGTTTGTGAAGGGAAATTCAGACCAGTGTTCTCATCCATGAAACATACTCTGTTTTAACGCAAGAAGCATGCTCTTCTTTCCAGCGTCTCCAATAGAGCAAGAAACATGAGCATGCCCAGAAAAAAAGAACTGTGTTTCTTACTCATACAGACCATATCTAGTTAACTCTGCTTATGAAAGAGTAACAAAAAACTGCATCTCTTACATAGATGCTCTTTCGTTTATAGTGAAAAACGTGTTGGGTTCGTGAGCTGTGTAAATTCATTTGAGCCGAAAAATCACTGGGTTTACCGGAAATGAACTCTTCCTTGTAGGAAGACACAGAGCCTTTGGTTTAACTCCGTTTGTGAAGGGAAATTCAGACCAGTGTTCTCATCCATGAAACGCACTCTGTTTTAACGCAAGAAGCATCCTCTTCTGTCCAGAGTCTGCCATACAGCAAGACATATGAGCATGTCCAGAAAAAAAGAACTGTGTTTCTTACTCATACAGACCATATCTAGTTAAACTCTGCTTATGAAACAGTAACAAACCACTGCATCTCTTACATAGATGCTCTTTAGTTTACAGTGAAAAACGTGTTGGGTTCGTGAACTGTGTAAATTTTTTTGATCCGAAAAATCACTTGTTTTTTCCGGAAATGAACTCTTGCTTGTAGGAAGACACAGATCCTTTGGTTTAACTCCGTTTGTGAAGGGAAATTCAGACCAGTGTTCTCATCCATGAAACACACTCTGTTTTAACGCAAAGAGCATGCTCTTCTTTCCAGAGTCTCTAATACAGCAAGAAACATGAGCATGCCCAGAAAAAAAGAACTGTGTATCCTACTCATATGGACCATATCGAGTTGACCTCTGCTTATGAAACTGTAACAAACCACAGCATCTCTTACATAGATGCTCTTATTTTATAGTGAAAAACGTGTTGGGTTCGTGAATTTTGTAAATTCATTTGACCCGAAAAATCACTGGGATTAACGGAAATGAACTCTGGTTGCAGCAAGACACAGAGCCTTTGGTTTAACTCGTTTGTGAAGGCAAATTCAGACCAGTGTTCTCATCCATGAAACACCCTCTGTTTTAACACAAGAAGCATACTCTTCTGTCCAGAGTCTGCCATACAACAAGAGATATGAGCATGCCCAGAAAAAAAGAACTGTCTTTCCTCCTCATATGGACCATATCGAGTTGACCTCTGCTTATGAAACTGTAACAAACCACAGTGTGTCTTACATAGATGCTCTTTAGTTTATAGTGAAAAACGTGTTGGGTTCGTGAACTGTGTAAATTCATTTGAGCCGAAAAAACACTGGGTTTACTGGAAATGAAGCCTTGCTATTAGGAAGACACAGATCCTTTGGTTTAACTCCTTTTTTGAAGGGAAATTCAGACCAGTGTTCTCACCCATGAAACACACTCTGTTGTAACGCGAAGAGCATGCTCTTCTTTCCAGAGTCTCTAAAACAGCAAGAAACATGAGCATGCCCAGAAAAAAAGAACTGTGTTTCCTACTCATACGGACCATATCTATTTAAACTCTGCTTATGAAACTCTAAGAAACCACAGCATCTCTTACATAGATGCTCTTTAGTTTATAGTAAAAAACGTGTTGGGTTCGTGAACTGTGTAAATTCATTTGAGCCGAAAAATCACTGGGTTTTCCGGAAATGAACTCTTGCTTGTAGGAAGACACAGAGCCTTTGGTTCAACTCTGTTTGTGAAGGGAAATTCAGACCAGTGTTCTCATCCATGAAACATACTCTGTTTTAACGCAAGAAGCATGCTCTTCTTTCCAGCGTCTCCAATAGAGCAAGAAACATGAGCATGCCCAGAAAAAAAGAACTGTGTTTCTTACTCATACAGACCATATCTAGTTAACTCTGCTTATGAAAGAGTAACAAAAAACTGCATCTCTTACATAGATGCTCTTTCGTTTATAGTGAAAAACGTGTTGGGTTCGTGAGCTGTGTAAATTCATTTGAGCCGAAAAATCACTGGGTTTACCGGAAATGAACTCTTCCTTGTAGGAAGACACAGAGCCTTTGGTTTAACTCCGTTTGTGAAGGGAAATTCAGACCAGTGTTCTCATCCATGAAACGCACTCTGTTTTAACGCAAGAAGCATCCTCTTCTGTCCAGAGTCTGCCATACAGCAAGACATATGAGCATGTCCAGAAAAAAAGAACTGTGTTTCTTACTCATACAGACCATATCTAGTTAAACTCTGCTTATGAAACAGTAACAAACCACTGCATCTCTTACATAGATGCTCTTTAGTTTACAGTGAAAAACGTGTTGGGTTCGTGAACTGTGTAAATTTTTTTGATCCGAAAAATCACTTGTTTTTTCCGGAAATGAACTCTTGCTTGTAGGAAGACACAGATCCTTTGGTTTAACTCCGTTTGTGAAGGGAAATTCAGACCAGTGTTCTCATCCATGAAACACACTCTGTTTTAACGCAAAGAGCATGCTCTTCTTTCCAGAGTCTCTAATACAGCAAGAAACATGAGCATGCCCAGAAAAAAAGAACTGTGTATCCTACTCATATGGACCATATCGAGTTGACCTCTGCTTATGAAACTGTAACAAACCACAGCATCTCTTACATAGATGCTCTTATTTTATAGTGAAAAACGTGTTGGGTTCGTGAATTTTGTAAATTCATTTGACCCGAAAAATCACTGGGATTAACGGAAATGAACTCTGGTTGCAGCAAGACACAGAGCCTTTGGTTTAACTCGTTTGTGAAGGCAAATTCAGACCAGTGTTCTCATCCATGAAACACCCTCTGTTTTAACACAAGAAGCATACTCTTCTGTCCAGAGTCTGCCATACAACAAGAAATATGAGCATGCCCAGAAAAAAAGAACTGTCTTTCCTCCTCATATGGACCATATCGAGTTGACCTCTGCTTATGAAACTGTAACAAACCACAGTGTGTCTTACATAGATGCTCTTTAGTTTATAGTGAAAAACGTGTTGGGTTCGTGAACTGTGTAAATTCATTTGAGCCGAAAAAACACTGGGTTTACTGGAAATGAAGTCTTGCTAGTAGGAAGACACAGATCCTTTGGTTTAACTCCTTTTTTGAAGGGAAATTCAGACCAGTGTTCTCATCCATGAAACATACTCTGTTTTAACGCAAGAAGCATGCTCTTCTTTCCAGCGCCTCCAATACAGCAAGAAACATGAGCATGCCCAGAAAAAAAGAACTGTGTTTCCTACTCATACGGATCATATCTATTTAAACTCTGCTTATGAAACTCTAACAAACCACAGCATCTCTTACATATATGCTCTTTAGTTTATAGTGAAAAACGTGTTGGGTTCGTGAACTGTGTAAATTTTTTTGGTCCGAAAAATCACTTGTTTTTTCCGGAAATGAACTCTTGCTTGTAGGAAGACACAGATCCTTTGGTTTAACTCCGTTTGTGAAGGGAAATTCAGACCAGTGTTCTCATTCATGAAACACACTCTGTTTTAACGCAAAGAGCATGCTCTTCTTTCCAGAGTCTCTAATACAGCAAGAAACATGAGCATGCCCAGAAAAAAAGAACTGTGTTTCCTACTCATACGGACCATATCGAGTTGAACTCTGCTTATGAAACTCTAACAAACCACAGCATGTCTTACATAGATGCTCTTTAGGTTATAGTGAAAAACGTGTTGGGTTCGTGAACTGTGTAAATTCATTTGAGTCGAAAAATCACTGGCTTTTACGGAAATGAACTCTGGCTTGTAGGAAGACACAGAGCCTTTGGTTTAACTCAGTTTGTGAAGGGAAATTCAGACCAGTGTTCTCATCCATGAAACACACTATGTTTTAACGCAAAGAGCATGCTCTACTTTCCAGCGTCTGCAATATAGCAAGAAACATGAGCATGCCCTGATAAAATGAACTGTGCTTCCTACTCATACGGACCATATCTAGGTGAACTCTGCTTATGAAACTGTAACAAACCACAGTAGGTCTTACATAGATGCACTTTAGTTAATAGTGACAAACGTGTGGGATTCATGAACTGTGTAAATTAATTTGAGCCGAAAAACCCCTGAGTTTCTCGGAAATGAACTCTTTGTTATAGGAAGAGAGAGTCTTAGGTTTAATTCCGTTTGTGAAGGAAAATTCAGACCAGTGTTCTCATCCATGAAACATACTCTGTTTTAACGCAAGAAGCATGCTCTTCTTTCCAGCGTCTCCAATAGAGCAAGAAACATGAGCATGCCCAGAAAAAAAGAACTGTGTTTCTTACTCATACAGACCATATCTAGTTAAACTCTGCTTATGAAACAGTAACAAACCACTGCATCTCTTACATAGATGCTCTTTCGTTTATAGTGAAAAACGTGTTGGGTTCGTGAGCTGTGTAAATTCATTTGAGCCGAAAAATCACTGGGTTTACCGGAAATGAACTCTTGCTTGTAGGAAGACACAGAGCCTTTGGTTTAACTCCGTTTGTGAAGGGAAAATCAGACCAGTGTTCTCATCCATGAAACACACTCTGTTTTAACGCAAGAAGCAGCCTCTTCTGTCCAGAGTCTGCCATACAGCAAGACATATGAGCATGTCCAGCAAAAAAGAACTGTGTTTCTTACTCATACAGACCATATCTAGTTAAACTCTGCTTATGAAAGAGTAACAAACCACTGCATTTCTTACATAGATGCTCTTCAGTTTATAGTGAAAAACGTGTTGGGTTCGTGAACTGTGTAAATTTTTTTGATCCGAAAAATCACTTGTTTTTTCCGGAAATGAACTCTTGCTTGTAGGAAGACACAGATCCTTTGGTTTAACTCCGTTTGTAAAGGGAAATTCAGAACAGTGTTCCCATCCATGAAACACACTCTGTTTTAACGCAAAGAGCATGCTCTTCTTTCCAGAGTCTCTAATACAGCAAGAAACATGAGCATGCCCAGAAAAAAAGAACTGTGTTTCCTACTCATACGGACCATATCGAGTTGAACTCTGCTTATGAAACTCTAACAAACCACAGCATGTCTTACATAGATGCTCTTTAGGTTATAGTGAAAAACGTGTTGGGTTCGTGAACTGTGTAAATTCATTTGAGTCGAAAAATCACTGGCTTTTACGGAAATGAACTCTGGCTTGTAGGAAGACATAGAGCCTTTGGTTTAACTCAGTTTGTGAAGGGAAATTCAGACCAGTGTTCTCATCCATGAAACACACTATGTTTTAACGCAAAGAGCATGCTCTACTTTCCGGCGTCTGCAATATAGCAAGAAACATGAGCATGCCCTGATAAAATGAACTGTGCTTCCTACTCATACGGACCATATCTAGGTGAACTCTGCTTATGAAACTGTAACAAACCACAGTAGGTCTTACATAGATGCACTTTAGTTAATAGTGACAAACGTGTGGGTTTCATGAACTGTGTAAATTAATTTGAGCCGAAAAACCCCTGAGTTTACCGGAAATGAACTCTTTGTTATAGGAAGACAGAGTCTTAGGTTTAACTCCGTTTGTGAATAAAATTCAGACCAGTGTTCTCATCCATGAAACATACTCTGTTTTAACGCAAGAAGCATGCTCTTTTTTCCAGCGTCTCCAATAGAGCAAGAAACATGAGCATGCCCAGAAAAAAAGAACTGTGTTTCTTACTCATACAGACCATATCTAGTTAAACTCTGCTTATGAAACAGTAACAAACCACTGCATCTCTTACATAGATGCTCTTTAGTTTATAGTGAAAAACGTGTTGGGTTCGTGAACTGTGTAAATTTTTTTGATCCGAAAAAACACTTGTTTTTTCCGGAAATGAACTCTTGCTTGTAGGAAGACACAGATCCTTTGGTTTAACTCCGTTTGTGAAGGGAAATTCAGACCAGTGTTCTCATCCATGAAACACACTCTGTTTTAACGCAAAGAGCATGCTCTTCTTTCCAGAGTCTCTAATACAGCAAGAAACATGAGCATGCCCAGAAAAAAAGAACTGTGTTTCCTACTCATATGGACCATATCGAGTTGACCTCTGCTTATGAAACTGTAACAAACCACAGCATCTCTTACATAGATGCTCTTATTTTATAGTGAAAAACGTGTTGGGTTCGTGAATTTTGTAAATTCATTTGAGCCGAAAAATCACTGGGATTAACGGAAATGAACTCTGGCTTGCAGCAAGACACAGAGCCTTTGGTTTAACTCGTTTGTGAAGGCAAATTCAGACCAGTGTTCTCATCCATGAAACACCCTCTGTGTTAACACAAGAAGCATACTCTTCTGTCCAGAGTCTGCCATACAACAAGAAATATGAGCATGCCCAGAAAAAAAGAACTGTTTTTCCTCCTCATATGGACCATATCGAGTTGACCTCTGCTTATGAAACTGTAACAAACCACAGTGGGTCTTACATAGATGCTCTTTAGTTTATAGTGAAAAACGTGTTGGGTTCGTGAACTGTGTAAATTCATTTGAGCCGAAAAAACACTGGGTTTACAGGAAATGAACTCTTGCTAGTAGGAGGCCACAGATCCTTTGGTTTAACTCCTTTTTTGAAGGGAAATTCAGACCAGTGTTCTCACCCATGAAACACACTCTGTTTTAACGCAAAGAGCATGCTCTTCTTTCCAGAGTCTCTAATACAGCAAGAAACATGAGCATGCCCAGAAAAAAAGAACTGTGTTTCCTACTCATATGGACCATATCGAGTTGACCTCTGCTTATGAAACTGTAACAAACCACAGTATGTCTTACATAGATGCTCTTTAGTTTATAGTGAAAAACGTGTTGGGTTCGTGAACTGTGTAAATTCATTTGAGCCGAAAAAACACTGGGTTTACTGGAAATGAACTCTTGCTAGTAGGAAGACACAGATCCTTTGGTTTAACTCCTTTTTTGAAGGGAAATTCAGACCAGTGTTCTCACCCATGAAACACACTCTGTTGTAACGCGAAGAGCATGCTCTTCTTTCCAGAGTCTCTAAAACAGCAAGAAACATGAGCATGCCCAGAAAAAAAGAACTGTGTTTCCTACTCATACGGACCATATCTATTTAAACTCTGCTTATGAAACTCTAAGAAACCACAGCATCTCTTACATAGATGCTCTTTAGTTTATAGTAAAAAACGTGTTGGGTTCGTGAACTGTGTAAATTCATTTGAGCCGAAAAATCACTGGGTTTTCCGGAAATGAACTCTTGCTTGTAGGAAGACACAGAGCCTTTGGTTCAACTCTGTTTGTGAAGGGAAATTCAGACCAGTGTTCTCATCCATGAAACATACTCTGTTTTAACGCAAGAAGCATGCTCTTCTTTCCAGCGTCTCCAATAGAGCAAGAAACATGAGCATGCCCAGAAAAAAAGAACGGTGTTTCTTACTCATACAGACCATATCTAGTTAACTCTGCTTATGAAAGAGTAACAAAAAACTGCATCTCTTACATAGATGCTCTTTCGTTTATAGTGAAAAACGTGTTGGGTTCGTGAGCTGTGTAAATTCATTTGAGCCGAAAAATCACTGGGTTTACCGGAAATGAACTCTTCCTTGTAGGAAGACACAGAGCCTTTGGTTTAACTCCGTTTGTGAAGGGAAATTCAGACCAGTGTTCTCATCCATGAAACGCACTCTGTTTTAACGCAAGAAGCATCCTCTTCTGTCCAGAGTCTGCCATACAGCAAGACATATGAGCATGTCCAGAAAAAAAGAACTGTGTTTCTTACTCATACAGACCATATCTAGTTAAACTCTGCTTATGAAACAGTAACAAACCACTGCATCTCTTACATAGATGCTCTTTAGTTTACAGTGAAAAACGTGTTGGGTTCGTGAACTGTGTAAATATTTTTGATCCGAAAAATCACTTGTTTTTTCCGGAAATGAACTCTTGCTTGTAGGAAGACACAGATCCTTTGGTTTAACTCCGTTTGTGAAGGGAAATTCAGACCAGTGTTCTCATCCATGAAACACACTCTGTTTTAACGCAAAGAGCATGCTCTTCTTTCCAGAGTCTCTAATACAGCAAGAAACATGAGCATGCCCAGAAAAAAAGAACTGTGTATCCTACTCATATGGACCATATCGAGTTGACCTCTGCTTATGAAACTGTAACAAACCACAGCATCTCTTACATAGATGCTCTTATTTTATAGTGAAAAACGTGTTGGGTTCGTGAATTTTGTAAATTCATTTGACCCGAAAAATCACTGGGATTAACGGAAATGAACTCTGGTTGCAGCAAGACACAGAGCCTTTGGTTTAACTCGTTTGTGAAGGCAAATTCAGACCAGTGTTCTCATCCATGAAACACCCTCTGTTTTAACACAAGAAGCATGCTCTTCTGTCCAGAGTCTGCCATACAACAAGAAATATGAGCATGCCCAGAAAAAAAGAACTGTCTTTCCTCCTCATATGGACCATATCGAGTTGACCTCTGCTTATGAAACTGTAACAAACCACAGTGTGTCTTACATAGATGCTCTTTAGTTTATAGTGAAAAACGTGTTGGGTTCGTGAACTGTGTAAATTCATTTGAGCCGAAAAAACACTGGGTTTACTGGAAATGAAGTCTTGCTATTAGGAAGACACAGATCCTTTGGTTTAACTCCTTTTTTGAAGGGAAATTCAGACCAGTGTTCTCACCCATGAAACACACTCTGTTGTAACGCGAAGAGCATGCTCTTCTTTCCAGAGTCTCTAAAACAGCAAGAAACATGAGCATGCCCAGAAAAAAAGAACTGTGTTTCCTACTCATACGGACCATATCTATTTAAACTCTGCTTATGAAACTCTAAGAAACCACAGCATCTCTTACATAGATGCTCTTTAGTTTATAGTAAAAAACGTGTTGGGTTCGTGAACTGTGTAAATTCATTTGAGCCGAAAAATCACTGGGTTTTCCGGAAATGAACTCTTGCTTGTAGGAAGACACAGAGCCTTTGGTTCAACTCTGTTTGTGAAGGGAAATTCAGACCAGTGTTCTCATCCATGAAACATACTCTGTTTTAACGCAAGAAGCATGCTCTTCTTTCCAGCGTCTCCAATAGAGCAAGAAACATGAGCATGCCCAGAAAAAAAGAACTGTGTTTCTTACTCATACAGACCATATCTAGTTAACTCTGCTTATGAAAGAGTAACAAAAAACTGCATCTCTTACATAGATGCTCTTTCGTTTATAGTGAAAAACGTGTTGGGTTCGTGAGCTGTGTAAATTCATTTGAGCCGAAAAATCACTGGGTTTACCGGAAATGAACTCTTCCTTGTAGGAAGACACAGAGCCTTTGGTTTAACTCCGTTTGTGAAGGGAAATTCAGACCAGTGTTCTCATCCATGAAACGCACTCTGTTTTAACGCAAGAAGCATCCTCTTCTGTCCAGAGTCTGCCATACAGCAAGACATATGAGCATGTCCAGAAAAAAAGAACTGTGTTTCTTACTCATACAGACCATATCTAGTTAAACTCTGCTTATGAAACAGTAACAAACCACTGCATCTCTTACATAGATGCTCTTTAGTTTACAGTGAAAAACGTGTTGGGTTCGTGAACTGTGTAAATTTTTTTGATCCGAAAAATCACTTGTTTTTTCCGGAAATGAACTCTTGCTTGTAGGAAGACACAGATCCTTTGGTTTAACTCCGTTTGTGAAGGGAAATTCAGACCAGTGTTCTCATCCATGAAACACACTCTGTTTTAACGCAAAGAGCATGCTCTTCTTTCCAGAGTCTCTAATACAGCAAGAAACATGAGCATGCCCAGAAAAAAAGAACTGTGTATCCTACTCATATGGACCATATCGAGTTGACCTCTGCTTATGAAACTGTAACAAACCACAGCATCTCTTACATAGATGCTCTTATTTTATAGTGAAAAACGTGTTGGGTTCGTGAATTTTGTAAATTCATTTGACCCGAAAAATCACTGGGATTAACGGAAATGAACTCTGGTTGCAGCAAGACACAGAGCCTTTGGTTTAACTCGTTTGTGAAGGCAAATTCAGACCAGTGTTCTCATCCATGAAACACCCTCTGTTTTAACACAAGAAGCATACTCTTCTGTCCAGAGTCTGCCATACAACAAGAGATATGAGCATGCCCAGAAAAAAAGAACTGTCTTTCCTCCTCATATGGACCATATCGAGTTGACCTCTGCTTATGAAACTGTAACAAACCACAGTGTGTCTTACATAGATGCTCTTTAGTTTATAGTGAAAAACGTGTTGGGTTCGTGAACTGTGTAAATTCATTTGAGCCGAAAAAACACTGGGTTTACTGGAAATGAAGTCTTGCTAGTAGGAAGACACAGATCCTTTGGTTTAACTCCTTTTTTGAAGGGAAATTCAGACCAGTGTTCTCATCCATGAAACATACTCTGTTTTAACGCAAGAAGCATGCTCTTCTTTCCAGCGCCTCCAATACAGCAAGAAACATGAGCATGCCCAGAAAAAAAGAACTGTGTTTCCTACTCATACGGATCATATCTATTTAAACTCTGCTTATGAAACTCTAACAAACCACAGCATCTCTTACATATATGCTCTTTAGTTTATAGTGAAAAACGTGTTGGGTTCGTGAACTGTGTAAATTTTTTTGGTCCGAAAAATCACTTGTTTTTTCCGGAAATGAACTCTTGCTTGTAGGAAGACACAGATCCTTTGGTTTAACTCCGTTTGTGAAGGGAAATTCAGACCAGTGTTCTCATTCATGAAACACACTCTGTTTTAACGCAAAGAGCATGCTCTTCTTTCCAGAGTCTCTAATACAGCAAGAAACATGAGCATGCCCAGAAAAAAAGAACTGTGTTTCCTACTCATACGGACCATATCGAGTTGAACTCTGCTTATGAAACTCTAACAAACCACAGCATGTCTTACATAGATGCTCTTTAGGTTATAGTGAAAAACGTGTTGGGTTCGTGAACTGTGTAAATTCATTTGAGTCGAAAAATCACTGGCTTTTACGGAAATGAACTCTGGCTTGTAGGAAGACACAGAGCCTTTGGTTTAACTCAGTTTGTGAAGGGAAATTCAGACCAGTGTTCTCATCCATGAAACACACTATGTTTTAACGCAAAGAGCATGCTCTACTTTCCAGCGTCTGCAATATAGCAAGAAACATGAGCATGCCCTGATAAAATGAACTGTGCTTCCTACTCATACGGACCATATCTAGGTGAACTCTGCTTATGAAACTGTAACAAACCACAGTAGGTCTTACATAGATGCACTTTAGTTAATAGTGACAAACGTGTGGGATTCATGAACTGTGTAAATTAATTTGAGCCGAAAAACCCCTGAGTTTCTCGGAAATGAACTCTTTGTTATAGGAAGAGAGAGTCTTAGGTTTAATTCCGTTTGTGAAGGAAAATTCAGACCAGTGTTCTCATCCATGAAACATACTCTGTTTTAACGCAAGAAGCATGCTCTTCTTTCCAGCGTCTCCAATAGAGCAAGAAACATGAGCATGCCCAGAAAAAAAGAACTGTGTTTCTTACTCATACAGACCATATCTAGTTAAACTCTGCTTATGAAACAGTAACAAACCACTGCATCTCTTACATAGATGCTCTTTCGTTTATAGTGAAAAACGTGTTGGGTTCGTGAGCTGTGTAAATTCATTTGAGCCGAAAAATCACTGGGTTTACCGGAAATGAACTCTTGCTTGTAGGAAGACACAGAGCCTTTGGTTTAACTCCGTTTGTGAAGGGAAAATCAGACCAGTGTTCTCATCCATGAAACACACTCTGTTTTAACGCAAGAAGCAGCCTCTTCTGTCCAGAGTCTGCCATACAGCAAGACATATGAGCATGTCCAGCAAAAAAGAACTGTGTTTCTTACTCATACAGACCATATCTAGTTAAACTCTGCTTATGAAAGAGTAACAAACCACTGCATTTCTTACATAGATGCTCTTCAGTTTATAGTGAAAAACGTGTTGGGTTCGTGAACTGTGTAAATTTTTTTGATCCGAAAAATCACTTGTTTTTTCCGGAAATGAACTCTTGCTTGTAGGAAGACACAGATCCTTTGGTTTAACTCCGTTTGTAAAGGGAAATTCAGAACAGTGTTCCCATCCATGAAACACACTCTGTTTTAACGCAAAGAGCATGCTCTTCTTTCCAGAGTCTCTAATACAGCAAGAAACATGAGCATGCCCAGAAAAAAAGAACTGTGTTTCCTACTCATACGGACCATATCGAGTTGAACTCTGCTTATGAAACTCTAACAAACCACAGCATGTCTTACATAGATGCTCTTTAGGTTATAGTGAAAAACGTGTTGGGTTCGTGAACTGTGTAAATTCATTTGAGTCGAAAAATCACTGGCTTTTACGGAAATGAACTCTGGCTTGTAGGAAGACATAGAGCCTTTGGTTTAACTCAGTTTGTGAAGGGAAATTCAGACCAGTGTTCTCATCCATGAAACACACTATGTTTTAACGCAAAGAGCATGCTCTACTTTCCGGCGTCTGCAATATAGCAAGAAACATGAGCATGCCCTGATAAAATGAACTGTGCTTCCTACTCATACGGACCATATCTAGGTGAACTCTGCTTATGAAACTGTAACAAACCACAGTAGGTCTTACATAGATGCACTTTAGTTAATAGTGACAAACGTGTGGGTTTCATGAACTGTGTAAATTAATTTGAGCCGAAAAACCCCTGAGTTTACCGGAAATGAACTCTTTGTTATAGGAAGACAGAGTCTTAGGTTTAACTCCGTTTGTGAATAAAATTCAGACCAGTGTTCTCATCCATGAAACATACTCTGTTTTAACGCAAGAAGCATGCTCTTTTTTCCAGCGTCTCCAATAGAGCAAGAAACATGAGCATGCCCAGAAAAAAAGAACTGTGTTTCTTACTCATACAGACCATATCTAGTTAAACTCTGCTTATGAAACAGTAACAAACCACTGCATCTCTTACATAGATGCTCTTTAGTTTATAGTGAAAAACGTGTTGGGTTCGTGAACTGTGTAAATTTTTTTGATCCGAAAAAACACTTGTTTTTTCCGGAAATGAACTCTTGCTTGTAGGAAGACACAGATCCTTTGGTTTAACTCCGTTTGTGAAGGGAAATTCAGACCAGTGTTCTCATCCATGAAACACACTCTGTTTTAACGCAAAGAGCATGCTCTTCTTTCCAGAGTCTCTAATACAGCAAGAAACATGAGCATGCCCAGAAAAAAAGAACTGTGTTTCCTACTCATATGGACCATATCGAGTTGACCTCTGCTTATGAAACTGTAACAAACCACAGCATCTCTTACATAGATGCTCTTATTTTATAGTGAAAAACGTGTTGGGTTCGTGAATTTTGTAAATTCATTTGAGCCGAAAAATCACTGGGATTAACGGAAATGAACTCTGGCTTGCAGCAAGACACAGAGCCTTTGGTTTAACTCGTTTGTGAAGGCAAATTCAGACCAGTGTTCTCATCCATGAAACACCCTCTGTGTTAACACAAGAAGCATACTCTTCTGTCCAGAGTCTGCCATACAACAAGAAATATGAGCATGCCCAGAAAAAAAGAACTGTCTTTCCTCCTCATATGGACCATATCGAGTTGACCTCTGCTTATGAAACTGTAACAAACCACAGTGGGTCTTACATAGATGCTCTTTAGTTTATAGTGAAAAACGTGTTGGGTTCGTGAACTGTGTAAATTCATTTGAGCCGAAAAAACACTGGGTTTACAGGAAATGAACTCTTGCTAGTAGGAGGCCACAGATCCTTTGGTTTAACTCCTTTTTTGAAGGGAAATTCAGACCAGTGTTCTCACCCATGAAACACACTCTGTTTTAACGCAAAGAGCATGCTCTTCTTTCCAGAGTCTCTAATACAGCAAGAAACATGAGCATGCCCAGAAAAAAAGAACTGTGTTTCCTACTCATATGGACCATATCGAGTTGACCTCTGCTTATGAAACTGTAACAAACCACAGTATGTCTTACATAGATGCTCTTTAGTTTATAGTGAAAAACGTGTTGGGTTCGTGAACTGTGTAAATTCATTTGAGCCGAAAAAACACTGGGTTTACCGGAAATGAACTCTTGCTTGTAGGAAGACACAGAGCCTTTGGTTTAACTCCATTTGTGAAGGGAAATTCAGACCAGTGTTCTCATCCATGAAACACCCTCTGTTTTAACACAAGAAGCATGCTCTTCTTTCCAGCGCCTCCAATACAGCAAGAAACATGAGCATGCCCAGAAAAAAAGAACTGTGTTTCCTACTCATACGGACCATATCTAGTTGAACTCTGCTTATGAAACTGTAACAAAACACAGCATGTCTTACTTAGATGCTCTTTAGTTAATAGTGAAAATCGTTTTGGGTTCGTGAATTGTGTAAATTCATTTGAGCCGAAAAATCACTGGGTTTACCGGAAATGAACTCTTGCTTGTAGGAAGACACAGAGCTTTTGGTTTAACTCCGTTTGTGAAGGGAAATTCAGACCAGTGTTCTCATACATGAAACACACTATGTTTTAACGCAAAGAGCATGCTCTTCTTTCCAGCGTCTGCAATATAGCAAGAAACATGAGCATGCCCTGAAAAAATGAACTGTGTTTCCTACTCATACCGACCATATCTAGTTGTACTCTGCTTATGAAACTGTAACAAAACACAGCATGTCTTACTTAGATGCTCTTTAGTTAATAGTGAAAATCGTTTTGGGTTCGTGAATTGTGTAAATTCATTTGAGCTGAAAAATCACTGGATTTACCGGAAATGAACTCTTGCTTGTTGGAAGACACAGAGCCTTTGGTTTAACTCCGTTTGTGAAGGGAAATTTAGACCAGTGTTCTCATCCTGAAAAACACTCTGTTTTAACGAAAGAGCATGCTCTTCTTTCCAGAGTCTCTAATACAGCAAGAAACATGAGCATGCCCAGAAAAAAAGAACTGTGTTTCCTACACATACGGACCATATCTAGTTGAACTATGCTTATGAAACTGTAACAAACCACAGCATGTCTTACATAGATGCTCTTTAGTTAATAGTGAAAAACGTGTTGTGTTCAAGAATTGTGTAAGTTCATTTGAGTCAAAAAACCCCTGGGTTTACCAGATATGAACTCTTGCTTGTAGGAAGACACAAAGCCTTTGGTTTAACTCCGTTTGTGAAGGGAAATTCAGACCAGTGTTCTCATCCATGAAACACTCTCTGTTTTAACGCGAAGAGCATGCTCTTCTTTCCAGAGTCACTAATACAGCAAAAACATGACCATGCTCAGAAAAAAAGAACTGTGTTTCCCAGTTATACAGACAATATCTAGTTAAACTCTACTTATGAAACTGTAACAAACCACAGCATCTCTTACATACATGCTCTTATTTATAGTGAAAAACGTGTTAGATTCGTGAACTTTGTAAATTCATTTGAGCCGAAAAATCACTGGGATTTCCGGAAATGAACTCGTGCTTTTAGGAAGACACAGAGCCTTTGGTTTAACTCGTTTGTGAAGGAAAATTCAGACCAGTGTTCTCATCCATGAAACACCCTCTGTTTTAATGCAAGAAGCATCCTCTTCTGTCCTGAGTCTGCCATACAACAAGAAATATGAGCATGTCCAGAAAAAAAGAACTGTGTTTCCTACTCATATGGACAATATCTATTTGAACTCTGCTTATGAAACTGAAACAAACCAAAACATGTCTTACATACATGCTCTTTAGTTAATAGTGACAAACGTGTGGGGTTTATGAACTGTGTAAGTTCATTTGAGCCGAAAAAGCCCTGGGTTTTCCGGAAATGAACTCTTGCTTGTAGGAAGACACAGAGCATTTGGTTTACTCCGTTTGTGAAGGGAAATTCAGACCAGGGTTCTCATCCATGAAAAACACTCTGTTTTAACGCAAAGAGCATGCTCTTCTTTCCAGATTCTATAATACAGCAAGAAACATGAGCATGCCCAGAAAAAAAGAACTGTGTTTCCTAATCATACGGACCATATCTTATTGAACTCTGGTTATGAAACTGTAACAAACCACAGTATCTCTTACATAGATGCTCTTTCGTTAACAGTGAAAAAAGTGTTGGGTTCGTGAAATGGGTAAATTCATTTGAGCCGAAAAATCACTGGGTTTACCGGAAATGAACTCTTGCTTGTAGGAAGACACAGAGCTTTTGGTTTAACTCCGTTTGTGAAGGGAAATGCAGACCAGTTTTCTCATACATGAAACACACTATGTTTTAACGCAAAGAGCATGCTCTTCTTTCCAGAGTCTCTAATACAGCAAGACACATGAGCATGCCCTGAAAAAATGAACTGTGTTTCCTACTCATACGGACCGTATCATGTCAAACTCTGCTTATGAAACTGTAACAAACCACAGCATGTCTTACATAGATGCTCTTTAGTTAATAGTCAAAATCTTGTTGGGTTCGTACACTGTGTAAATTCATTTGACCCGACAAAATCACTGGGTTTACCGGAAATGAACTCTTGCTTGTAGGATGACACTGAGCCTTTTGTTTAACTCCGTTTGTGAAGGTAAATTCAGACCAGTGTTCTCATCCATGAAACACACTCTGTTTTAACGCAAGAAGTTTGCTCTTTTTCCAGCGCCTCCAATACAGCAAGAAACATGAGCATGCCCTGAAAAAATGAACTGTGTTTCCTACTCATACCGACCATAACTAGTTGAACTCTGCTTATGAAACTGTAACAAAACACAGCATGTCTTACATAGATGCTCTTTAGTTAATAGTGAAAATCGTGTTGGCTTCGTGAATTGTGTAAATTCATTTGAGCTGAAAAATCACTGTGTTTACCGTAAATGAACTCTTGCTTGTTGGAAGAGACAGAGACTTTGGTATAACTCCGTTTGTGAAGGGAAATTTAGACCAGTGTTCTCATCCATGAAACACACTCTGTTTTAACGAAAGAGCATGCTCTTCTTTCCAGAGTCTCTAATACAGCAAGAAACATGAGCATGCCCAGAAAAAAAAGAACTGTGTTTCCTACACATACGGACCATATCTAGTTGAACTATGCTTATGAAACTGTACCAAACCACAGCATGTCTTACATAGATGCTATTTAGTTTATAGTGAAAAACGTGTTGGGTTTGTGAACTGTGTAAATTCATTTGAGCCGAAAAATCACTGGGTTTACCGGAAATGAACTCTTACTTGTAGGAAGACATAGAGGTTTTGGTTTAACTCCGTTTGTGATGCGAAATTCAGACCAGTGTTCTCATCCATGAAACATACTCTGTTGTAACGCCTGAAGCATGTTCTTCTTTCCAGCATCTCCAATAAAGCAAGAGACATGTGCATGCCCTAAAAAAAAAAAAAACTGTGTTTCTTACCCATATGGACCATATGTAGTTAAACCCTGCTTATGAAACTGTAACAGAGCAAAGCATCTCTTACATAGATGCTCTTTAGTTTATAGTGAAAAACGTGTTGGGTTTGTGAACTGTGTAAATTCATTTGAGCTGAAAAATCACTGGGTATACCGGAAATGAACTCTTGCTTGTAGGAAGACACAGAGCCTTTGGTTTAACTCCGTTTGTGAAGGGAAATTCAGACCAGTGTTCTCATCCATGAAACACCCTCTGTTTTAATGCAAGAAGCATCCTCTTCTGTCCAGAGTATGCAATACAGCAAGAAAAATGAGCATGTCCCAAAAAAAGAACTGTTTTTCTGACTCATACGGACCATATATAGTTGAACTCTGATTATGAAACTGTATCAAACCACAGCATCTCTTACATAGATGCTCTTTAGTTAATAGTGAAAATCGTGTTTGGTTCATGAACTGTGTAAATTCATTTGAGCCGAAAAAACCCTGAGTTTACCGGAAATGAACTCTTGCTTGTAGGAAGACACATAGTCTTAGTTTTAACTCCATTTGTGAAGGAAAATTCAGACCAGTGTTCTCATCCATGAAACACCCTCTGTTTTAACGCAAGAAGCATCCTCTTCGGTCCTGAGTCTGCCATACAACAAGAAATATGAGCATTTCCAGAAAAAAAGAACTCTGTTTCCTACTCATATGGACCATATCGAGTTGAACTCTGCTTATGAAACTGTAACAAACCACAGCATCTCTTACATAGATGCTCTTATTTTATAGTGAAAAACGTGTTGGGTTCGTGAATTTTGTAAATTCATTTGAGCCGAAAAATCACTGGGATTAACGGAAATGAACTCTGGCTTGCAGCAAGACACAGAGCCTTTGGTTTAACTCGTTTGTGAAGGCAAATTCAGACCAGTGTTCTCATCCATGAAACACCCTCTGTTTTAACACAAGAAGCATACTCTTCTGTCCAGAGTCTGCCATACAACAAGAAATATGAGCATGCGCAGAAAAAAAGAACTGTCTTTCCTCCTCATATGGACCATATCGAGTTGACCTCTGCTTATGACACTGTAACAAACCACCGTGTGTCTTACATAGATGCTCTTTAGTTTATAGTGAAAAACGTGTTGGGTTCGTGAACTGTGTAAATTCATTTGAGCCGAAAAAACACTGGGTTTACTGGAAATGAACTCTTGCTAGTAGGAAGACACAGATCCTTTGGTTTAACTCCTTTTTTGAAGGGAAATTCAGACCAGTGTTCTCACCCATGAAACACACTCTGTTGTAACGCGAAGAGCATGCTCTTCTTTCCAGAGTCTCTAATACAGCAAGAAACATGAGCATGCCCAGAAAAAAAGAACTGTGTTTCCTACTCATACGGACCATATCTATTTAAACTCTGCTTATGAAACTCTAAGAAACCACAGCATCTCTTACATAGATGCTCTTTAGTTTATAGTAAAAAACGTGTTGGGTTCGTGAACTGTGTAAATTCATTTGAGCCGAAAAATCACTGGGTTTTCCGGAAATGAACTCTTGCTTGTAGGAAGACACAGAGCCTTTGGTTCAACTCTGTTTGTGAAGGGAAATTCAGACCAGTGTTCTCATCCATGAAACATACTCTGTTTTAACGCAAGAAGCATGCTCTTCTTTCCAGCGTCTCCAATAGAGCAAGAAACATGAGCATGCCCAGAAAAAAAGAACTGTGTTTCTTACTCATACAGACCATATCTAGTTAACTCTGCTTATGAAAGAGTAACAAAAAACTGCATCTCTTACATAGATGCTCTTTCGTTTATAGTGAAAAACGTGTTGGGTTCGTGAGCTGTGTAAATTCATTTGAGCCGAAAAATCACTGGGTTTACCGGAAATGAACTCTTCCTTGTAGGAAGACACAGAGCCTTTGGTTTAACTCCGTTTGTGAAGGGAAATTCAGACCAGTGTTCTCATCCATGAAACGCACTCTGTTTTAACGCAAGAAGCATCCTCTTCTGTCCAGAGTCTGCCATACAGCAAGACATATGAGCATGTCCAGAAAAAAAGAACTGTGTTTCTTACTCATACAGACCATATCTAGTTAAACTCTGCTTATGAAACAGTAACAAACCACTGCATCTCTTACATAGATGCTATTTAGTTTATAGTGAAAAACGTGTTGGGTTCGTGAACTGTGTAAATTTTTTTGATCCGAAAAATCACTTGTTTTTTCCGGAAATGAACTCTTGCTTGTAGGAAGACACAGATCCTTTGGTTTAACTCCGTTTGTGAAGGGAAATTCAGACCAGTGTTCTCATCCATGAAACACACTCTGTTTTAACGCAAAGAGCATGCTCTTCTTTCCAGAGTCTCTAATACAGCAAGAAACATGAGCATGCCCAGAAAAAAAGAACTGTGTATCCTACTCATATGGACCATATCGAGTTGACCTCTGCTTATGAAACAGTAACAAACCACAGCATCTCTTACATAGATGCTCTTATTTTATAGTGAAAAACGTGTTGGGTTCGTGAATTTTGTAAATTCATTTGAGCCGAAAAATCACTGGGATTAACGGAAATGAACTCTGGCTTGCAGCAAGACACAGAGCCTTTGGTTTAACTCGTTTGTGAAGGCAAATTCAGACCAGTGTTCTCATCCATGAAACATCCTCTGTTTTAACACAAGAAGCATACTCTTCTGTCCAGAGTCTGCCATACAACAAGAAATATGAGCATGCGCAGAAAAAAAGAACTGTCTTTCCTCCTCATATGGACCATATCGAGTTGACCTCTGCTTATGAAACTGTAACAAACCACCATGTGTCTTACATAGATGCTCTTTAGTTTATAGTGAAAAACGTGTTGGGTTCGTGAACTGTGTAAATTCATTTGAGCCGAAAAAACACTGGGTTTACTGGAAATGAACTCTTGCTAGTAGGAAGACACAGATCCTTTGGTTTAACTCCTTTTTTGAAGGGAAATTCAGACCAGTGTTCTCACCCATGAAACACACTCTGTTGTAACGCGAAGAGCATGCTCTTCTTTCCAGAGTCTCTAATACAGCAAGAAACATGAGCATGCCCAGAAAAAAAGAACTGTGTTTCCTACTCATACGGACCATATCTATTTAAACTCTGCTTATGAAACTCTAAGAAACCACAGCATCTCTTACATAGATGCTCTTTAGTTTATAGTAAAAAACGTGTTGGGTTCGTGAACTGTGTAAATTCATTTGAGCCGAAAAATCACTGGGTTTTCCGGAAATGAACTCTTGCTTGTAGGAAGACACAGAGCCTTTGGTTTAACTCTGTTTGTGAAGGGAAATTCAGACCAGTGTTCTCATCCATGAAACATACTCTGTTTTAACGCAAGAAGCATGCTCTTCTTTCCAGCGTCTCCAATAGAGCAAGAAACATGAGCATGCCCAGAAAAAAAGAACTGTGTTTCTTACTCATACAGACCATATCTAGTTAACTCTGCTTATGAAAGAGTAACAAAAAACTGCATCTCTTACATAGATGCTCTTTCGTTTATAGTGAAAAACGTGTTGGGTTCGTGAGCTGTGTAAATTCATTTGAGCCGAAAAATCACTGGGTTTACCGGAAATGAACTCTTCCTTGTAGGAAGACACAGAGCCTTTGGTTTAACTCCGTTTGTGAAGGGAAATTCAGACCAGTGTTCCAATCCATGAAACGCACTCTGTTTTAACGCAAGAAGCATCCTCTTCTGTCCAGAGTCTGCCATACAGCAAGACATATGAGCATGTCCAGAAAAAAAGAACTGTGTTTCTTACTCATACAGACCATATCTAGTTAAACTCTGCTTATGAAACAGTAACAAACCACTGCATCTCTTACATAGATGCTCTTTAGTTTATAGTGAAAAACGTGTTGGGTTCGTGAACTGTGTAAATTTTTTTGATCCGAAAAATCACTTGTTTTTTCCGGAAATGAACTCTTGCTTGTAGGAAGACACAGATCCTTTGGTTTAACTCCGTTTGTGAAGGGAAATTCAGACCAGTGTTCTCATCCATGAAACACACTCTGTTTTAACGCAAAGAGCATGCTCTTCTTTCCAGAGTCTCTAATACAGCAAGAAACATGAGCATGCCCAGAAAAAAAGAACTGTGTTTCCTACTCATATGGACCATATCGAGTTGACCTCTGCTTATGAAACTGTAACAAACCACAGCATCTCTTACATAGATGCTCTTATTTTATAGTGAAAATCGTGTTGGGTTCGTGAATTTTGTAAATTCATTTGACCCGAAAAATCACTGGGATTAACGGAAATGAACTCTGGTTGCAGCAAGACACAGAGCCTTTGGTTTAACTCGTTTGTGAAAGCAAATTCAGACCAGTGTTCTCATCCATGAAACACCCTCTGTTTTAACACAAGAAGCATACTCTTCTGTCCAGAGTCTGCCATACAACAAGAAATATGAGCATGCCCAGAAAAAAAGAACTGTCTTTCCTCCTCATATGGACCATATCGAGTTGACCTCTGCTTATGAAATTGTAACAAACCACAGTGTGTCTTACATAGATGCTCTTTAGTTTATAGTGAAAAACGTGTTGGGTTCGTGAACTGTGTAAATTCATTTGAGCCGAAAAAACACTGGGTTTACTGGAAATGAAGTCTTGCTAGTAGGAAGACACAGATCCTTTGGTTTAACTCCTTTTTTGAAGGGAAATTCAGACCAGTGTTCTCATCCATGAAACATACTCTATTTTAACACAAGAAGCATACTCTTCTGTCCAGAGTCTGCCATACAACAAGAAATATGAGCATGCCCAGAAAAAAAGAACTGTCTTTCCTCCTCATATGGACCATATCGAGTTGACCTCTGCTTATGAAACTGTAACAAACCACAGTGTGTCTTACATAGATGCTCTTTAGTTTATAGTGAAAAACGTGTTGGGTTCGTGAACTGTGTAAATTCATTTGAGCCGAAAAAACACTGGGTTTACTGGAAATGAAGTCTTGCTTGTAGGAAGACACAGAGCCTTTGGTTTAACTCGTTTGTGCAGGGAAATTCAGAACAGTGTTCTCATCCATGAAACATACTCTGTTTTAACGCAAGAAGCATGCTCTTCTTTCCAGCGTCTCCAATAGAGCAAGAAACATGAGCATGCCCAGAAAAAAAGAACTGGGTTTCTTACTCATACAGACCATATCTAGTTAAACTCTGCTTATGAAACAGTAACAAACCACTGCATCTCTTACATAGATGCTCTTTCGTTTATACTGAAAAACGTGTTGGGTTCGTGAGCTGTGTAAATTCATTTTAGCCGAAAAATCACTGGGTTTACCGGAAATGAACTCTTGCTTGTACGAAGACACAAACCCTTTGGTTTAACTCCGTTTGTGAAGGGAAAATCAGACCAGTGTTCTCATCCATGAAACACACTCTGTTTTAACGCAAGAAGCAGCCTCTTCTGTCCAGAGTCTGCCATACAGCAAGACATATGAGCATGTCCAGCAAAAAAGAACTGTGTTTCTTACTCATACAGACCATATCTAGTTAAACTCTGCTTATGAAAGAGCAACAAACCACTGCATTTCTTACATAGATGCTCTTTAGTTTATAGTGAAAAACGTGTTGGGTTCGTGAACTGTGTAAATTTTTTTGGTCCGAAAAATCACTTGTTTTTTCCGGAAATGAACTCTTGCTTGTAGGAAGACACAGATCCTTTGGTTTAACTCCGTTTGTGAAGGGAAATTCAGACCAGTGTTCCCATCCATGAAACACACTCTGTTTTAACGCAAAGAGCATGCTCTTCTTTCCAGAGTCTCTAATACAGCAAGAAACATGAGCATGCCCAGAAAAAAAGAACTGTGTTTCCTACTCATACGGACCATATCGAGTTGAACTCTGCTTATGAAACTCTAACAAACCACAGCATGTCTTACATAGATGCTCTTCAGGTTATAGTGAAAAACGTGTTGGGTTCGTGAACTGTGTAAATTCATTTGAGTCGAAAAATCACTGGCTTTTACGGAAATGAACTCTGGCTTGTAGGAAGACACAGAGCCTTTGGTTTAACTCAGTTTGTGAAGGGAAATTCAGACCAGTGTTCTCATCCATGAAACACACTATGTTTTAACGCAAAGAGCATGCTCTACTTTCCGGCGTCTGCAATATAGCAAGAAACATGAGCATGCCCTGATAAAATGAACTGTGCTTCCTACTCATACGGACCATATCTAGGTGAACTCTGCTTATGAAACTGTAACAAACCACAGTAGGTCTTACATAGATGCACTTTAGTTAATAGTGACAAACGTGTGGGTTTCATGAACTGTGTAAATTAATTTGAGCCGAAAAACCCCTGAGTTTCCCGGAAAGGAACTCTTTGTTATAGTAAGAGAGAGTCTTAGGTTTAATTCCGTTTGTGAAGGAAAATTCAGACCAGTGTTCTCATCCATATAACATACTCTGTTTTAACGCAAGAAGCATGCTCTTCTTTCCAGTGTCTCCAATAGAGCAAGAAACATGAGCATGCCCAGAAAAAAAGAACTGTGTTTCTTACTCATACAGACCATATCTAGTTAAACTCTGCTTATGAAACAGTAACAAACCACTGCATCTCTTACATAGATGCTCTTTCGTTTAAAGTGAAAAACGTGTTGGGTTCCTGAGCTGTGTAAATTCATTTGAGCCGAAAAATCACTGGGTTTACCGGAAATGAACTCTTGCTTGTACGAAGACACAGATCCTTTGGTTTAACTCCGTTTGTGAAGGGAAATTCAGACCAGTGTTCTCATCCATGAAACACACTCTGTTTTAACGCAAAGAGCATGCTCTTCTTTCCAGAGTCTCTAATACAGCAAGAAACATGAGCATGCTCAGAAAAAAAGAACTGTGTTTCCTACTCATACAGACCATATCGAGTTGAACTCTGCTCATGAAACTCTAACAAACCACAGCATGTCTTACATAGATGCTCTTTAGGTTATAGTGAAAAACGTGTTGGGTTCGTGAACTGTGTAAATTCATTTGAGTCGAAAAATCACTGGCTTTTACGGAAATGAACTCTGGCTTGTAGGAAGACACAGAGCCTTTGGATTAACTCAGTTTGTGAAGGGAAATTCAGACCAGTGTTCTCATCCATGAAACACACTATGTTTTAACGCAAAGAGCATGCTCTACTTTCCAGCGTCTGCAATATAGCAAGAAACATGAGCATGCCCTGATAAAGTGAACTGTGCTTCCTACTCATACGGACCATATCTAGGTGAACTCTGCTTATGAAACTGTAACAAACCACAGTAGGTCTTACATAGATACTCTTTAGTTAATAGTGACAAACTTGTGGGTTTCATGAACTGTGTAAATTAATTTGAGCCGAAAAACCCCTGAGTCTACCGGAAATGAACTCTTTGTTATAGGAAGACAGAGTCTTAGGTTTAACTCCGTTTGTGAAGGAAAATTCAGACCAGTGTTCTCATCCATGAAACATACTCTGTTTTAACGCAAGAAGCATGCTCTTCTTTCCAGCGTCTCCAATAGAGCAAGAAACATGAGCATGCCCAGAAAAAAAGAACTGTGTTTCTTACTCATACAGACCATATCTAGTTAAACTCTGCTTATGAAACAGTAACAAACCACTGCATCTCTTACATAGATGCTCTTTCGTTTATAGTGAAAAACGTGTTGGGTTCGTGAGCTGTGTAAATTCATTTGAGCCGAAAAATCACTGGGTTTACCGGAAATGAACTCTTGCTTGTAGGAAGACACAGAGCCTTTGGTTTAACTCTGTTTTTGAAGGGAAATTCAGACCAGTGTTCTCATCCATGAAACACCCTCTGTTTTAACGCAAGAAGCATCCTCTTCTGTCCAGAGTCTGCCATACAACAAGAAATATGAGCATGTCCAGAAAAAAATAACTGTGTTTACTACTCATAAGGACCATATCTAGTTGAACTCTGCTCATGAAACTGTAACAAACCACAGCATCTCTTCCATAGATGCTCTTTAGTTAATAGTGAAAATCGTGGTGGGTTCGTGAACAGTGTAAATTCTTTTGATCAGAAAAATCACTTGCTTTTCTGATAATGAATGCTTGCTTGTAAGAAGACACAGATACTTTGGTTTAACCCCGTTTGTGAAGGGAAATTCAGACCAGTGTTCTCATCCATGAAACACACTCTGTTTTAACGCAAAGAGCATGCTCTTCTTTCCAGAGTCTCTAATACAGCAAGAAACATGAGCATGCCCAGAAAAAAAGAACTGTGTTTCTTACTCAAACGGACCATATCGAGTTGAACTCTGCTTATGAAACTCTAACAAACCACAGCATGTCTTACATAGATGCTCTTTAGGTTATAGTGAAAAACGTGTTGGGTTCGTGAACTGTGTAAATTCATTTGAGTCGAAAAATCACTGGCTTTTACGGAAATGAACTCTGGCTTGTAGGAAGACATAGAGCCTTTGGTTTAACTCAGTTTGTGAAGGGAAATTCAGACCAGTGTTCTCATCCATGAAACACACTATGTTTTAACGCAAAGAGCATGCTCTACTTTCCGGCGTCTGCAATATAGCAAGAAACATGAGCATGCCCTGATAAAATGAACTGTGCTTCCTACTCATACGGACCATATCTAGGTGAACTCTGCTTATGAAACTGTAACAAACCACAGTAGGTCTTACATAGATGCACTTTAGTTAATAGTGACAAACGTGTGGGTTTCATGAACTGTGTAAATTAATTTGATCCGAAAAAACCCTGAGTTTACCGGAAATGAACTCTTTGTTATAGGAAGACAGAGTCTTAGGTTTAACTCCGTTTGTGAAGGAAAATTCACACCAGTGTTCTCATCCATGAAACATACTCTGTTTTAACGCAACAAGCATACTCTTCTTTCCAGCGTCTCCAATAGAGCAAGAAACATGAGCATGCCCAGAAAAAAAGAACTGTGTTTCTTACTCATACAGACCATATCTATTTAAACTCTGCTTATGAAACAGTAACAAACCACTGCATCTCTTACAAAGATGCTCTTTCGTTTATAGTGAAAAACGTGTTGGGTTCGTGAGCTGTGTAAATTCATTTGAGCCGAAAAATCACTGGGTTTACCGGAAATGAACTCTTGCTTGTAGGAAGACACAGAGCCTTTGGTTTAACTCCGTTTGTGAAGGGAAAATCAGACCAGTGTTCTCATCCATGAAACACACTCTGTTTTAACGCAAGAAGCATCCTCTTCTGTCCAGAGTCTGCCATACAGTAAGACATATGAGCATGTCCAGCAAAAAAGAACTGTGTTTCTTACTCATACAGACCATATCTAGTTAAACTCTGCTTATGAAACAGTAACAAACCACTGCATTTCTTACATAGATGCTCTTTAGTTAATAGTGAAAATCGTGGTGGGTTCGTGAACAGTGTAAATTCTTTTGATCAGAAAAATCACTTGCTTTTCCGATAATGAATGCTTGCTTGTAGGAAGACACAGATACTTTGGTTTAACCCCGTTTGTGAAGGGAAATTCAGACCAGTGTTCTCATCCATGAAACACACTCTGTTTTAACGCGAAGAGCATGCTCTTCTTTCCAGAGTCTCTAATACAGCAAGAAACATGAGCATGCCCAGAAAAAAAGAACTGTGTTTCCTACTCATATGGACCATATCGAGTTGACCTCTGCTTTTGAAACTGTAACAAACCACAGTATGTCTTACATAGATGCTCTTTAGTTTATAGTGAAAAACGTGTTGGGTTCGTGAACTGTGTAAATTCATTTGAGCCGAAAAATCAGTGGGTTTACCGGAAATGAACTCTTGCTTGTAGGAAGACACAGAGCCTTTGGTTTAACTCCATTTGTGAAGGGAAATTCAGACCAGTGTTCTCATCCATGAAACACCCTCTGTTTTAACACAAGAAGCATGCTCTTCTTTCCAGCGCCTCCAATACAGCAAGAAACATGAGCATGCCCAGAAAAAAAGAACTGTGTTTCCTACTCATACGGACCATATCTAGTTGAACTCTGCTTATGAAACTCTAACAAACCACAGCATGTCTTACATAGATGCTCTTTAGTTTATAGTGAAAAACGTGTTGGGTTCGTGAACTGTGTAAATTCATTTGAGCCGAAAAATCACTGGGTTTACCGGAAATGAACTCTTGCTTGTAGGAAGACACAGATCCTTTGGTTTAACTCCGTTTATGAAGGGAAAATCAGACCAGTGTTCTCATCCATGAAACACACTATGTTTTAACGCAAGAAGCATCCTCTTCTGTCCAGAGTCTGCCATACAGCAAGACATATGAGCATGTCCAGCAAAAAAGAACTGTGTTTCTTACTCATACAGACCATATCTAGTTAAACTCTGCTTATGAAACAGTAACAAACCACTGCATCTCTTACAAAGATGCTCTTTCGTTTATAGTGAAAAACGTGTTGGGTTCGTGAGCTGTGTAAATTCATTTGAGCCGAAAAATCACTGGGTTTACCGGAAATGAACTCTTGCTTGTAGGAAGACACAGAGCCTTTGGTTTAACTCCGTTTGTGAAGGGAAAATCAGACCAGTGTTCTCATCCATGAAACACACTCTGTTTTAACGCAAGAAGCATCCTCTTCTGTCCAGAGTCTGCCATACAGTAAGACATATGAGCATGTCCAGCAAAAAAGAACTGTGTTTCTTACTCATACAGACCATATCTAGTTAAACTCTGCTTATGAAACAGTAACAAACCACTGCATTTCTTACATAGATGCTCTTTAGTTAATAGTGAAAATCGTGGTGGGTTCGTGAACAGTGTAAATTCTTTTGATCAGAAAAATCACTTGCTTTTCCGATAATGAATGCTTGCTTGTAGGAAGACACAGATACTTTGGTTTAACCCCGTTTGTGAAGGGAAATTCAGACCAGTGTTCTCATCCATGAAACACACTCTGTTTTAACGCGAAGAGCATGCTCTTCTTTCCAGAGTCTCTAATACAGCAAGAAACATGAGCATGCCCAGAAAAAAAGAACTGTGTTTCCTACTCATATGGACCATATCGAGTTGACCTCTGCTTTTGAAACTGTAACAAACCACAGTATGTCTTACATAGATGCTCTTTAGTTTATAGTGAAAAACGTGTTGGGTTCGTGAACTGTGTAAATTCATTTGAGCCGAAAAATCAGTGGGTTTACCGGAAATGAACTCTTGCTTGTAGGAAGACACAGAGCCTTTGGTTTAACTCCATTTGTGAAGGGAAATTCAGACCAGTGTTCTCATCCATGAAACACCCTCTGTTTTAACACAAGAAGCATGCTCTTCTTTCCAGCGCCTCCAATACAGCAAGAAACATGAGCATGCCCAGAAAAAAAGAACTGTGTTTCCTACTCATACGGACCATATCTAGTTGAACTCTGCTTATGAAACTCTAACAAACCACAGCATGTCTTACATAGATGCTCTTTAGTTTATAGTGAAAAACGTGTTGGGTTCGTGAACTGTGTAAATTCATTTGAGTCGAAAAATCACTGGGTTTTACGGAAATGAACTCTGGCTTGTAGGAAGACACAGAGCATTTGGTTTAACTCAGTTTGTGAAGGGAAATTCAGACCAGTGTTCTCATCCATGAAACACACTCTGTTTTAACTCAAGAAGCATGCTCTTCTTTCCAGCGTCTCCAATAGAGCAAGAAACATGAGCATGCCCAGAAAAAAAGAACTGTGTTTCTTACTCATACAGACCATATCTAGTTAAACTCTGCTTATGAAACAGTAACAAACCACTGCATCTCTTACATAGATGCTCTTTCGTTTATAGTGAAAAACGTGTTGGGTTCGTGAGCTGTGTAAATTCATTTGAGCCGAAAAATCACTGGGTTTACCGGAAATGAACTCTTGCTTGTAGGAAGACACAGATCCTTTGGTTTAACTCCGTTTATGAAGGGAAAATCAGACCAGTGTTCTCATCCATGAAACACACTCTGTTTTAACGCAAGAAGCATCCTCTTCTGTCCAGAGTCTGCCATACAGCAAGACATATGAGCATGTCCAGCAAAAAAGAACTGTGTTTCTTACTCATACAGACCATATCTAGTTAAACTCTGCTTATGAAACAGTAACAAACCACTGCATCTCTTACATAGATGCTCTTTAGTTTATAGTGAAAAACGTGTTGGGTTCGTGAACTGTGTAAATTTTTTTGATCCGAAAATCACTTGTTTTTTCCGGAAATGAATTCTTGCTTGTAGGAAGACACAGATCCTTTGGTTTAACTCCGTTTGTGAAGGGAAATTCATACCAGTGTTCTCATCCATGAAACACACTCTGTTTTAACGCAAAGAGCATGCACTTCTTTCCAGAGTCTCTAATACAGCAAGAAACATGAGCATGCCCAGAAAAAAAGAACTGTGTTTCCTACTCATATGGACCATATCGAGTTGAACTCTGCTTATGAAACTGTAACAAACCACAGCATCTCTTACATAGATGCTCTTATTTTATAGTGAAAAACGTGTTGGGTTCGTGAATTTTGTAAATTGATTTGAGCCGAAAAAGAACTGGGATTAACGGAAATGAACTCTGGCTTGCAGCAAGACACAGAGCCTTTGGTTTAACTCGTTTGTGAAGGCAAATTCAGACCAGTGTTCTCATCCATGAAACATACTCTGTTTTAACGAACGAAGCATGCTCTTCTTTCCAGCGCCTCCAATACAGCAAGAAAAATGAGCATGCCCAGAAAAAAAGAACTGTGTTTCCTACTCATACGGACCATATCTATTTAAACTCTGCTTATGAAACTCTAACAAACCACAGCATCTCTTACATAGATGCTCTTTAGTTTATAGTAAAAAACGTGTTGGGTTCGTGAACTGTGTAAATTCATTTGAGCCGAAAAATCACTGGGTTTACCGGAAATGAACTCTTGCTTGTAGGAAGACACAGAGCCTTTGGTTTAACTCCGTTTGTGAAGGGAAATTCAGACCAGTGTTCTCATCCATGAAACATACTCTGTTTTAACGCAAGAAGCATGCTCTTCTTTCCAGCGTCTCCAATAGAGCAAGAAACATGAGCATGCCCAGAAAAAAAGAACTGGGTTTCTTACTCATACAGACCATATCTAGTTAAACTCTGCTTATGAAACAGTAACAAACCACTGCATCTCTTACATAGATGCTCTTATTTTTTAGTGAAAAACGTGTTGGGTTCGTGAATTTTGTAAATTCATTTGAGCCGAAAAATCACTGGGATTAACGGAAATGAACTCTGGCTTGCAGCAAGACACAGAGCCTTTGGTTTAACTCGTTTGTGAAGGCAAATTCAGACCAGTGTTCTCATCCATGAAACACCCTCTGTTTTAACACAAGAAGCATACTATTCTGTCCAGAGTCTGCCATACAACAAGAAATATGAGCATGCCCAGAAAAAAAGAACTGTCTTTCCTCCTCATACGGACCATATCTAGTTCAACTCTGCTTATGAAACTGTAACAAACCACAGCATGTCTTACATAGATGCTCTTTAGTTTATAGTGAAAAACGTGTTGGGTTTGTGAACTGTGTAAATTCATTTGAGCGGAAAAATCACTGGGTTTACCGGAAATGAACTCTTGCTTGTAGGAAGACACAGAGCCTTTGGTTTAACTCCATTTGTGAAGGGAAATTCAGACCAGTGTTCTCATCCATGAAACACCCTCTGTTTTAACACAAGAAGCATGCTCTTCTTTCCAGCGCCTCCAATACAGCAAGAAACATGAGCATGCCCAGAAAAAAAGAACTGTGTTTCCTACTCATACGGACCATATCTAGTTGAACTCTGCTTATGAAACTCTAACAAACCACAGCATGTCTTACATAGATGCTCTTTAGTTTATAGTGAAAAACGTGTTGGGTTCGTGAACTGTGTAAATTCATTTGAGCCGAAAAATCACTGGGTTTACCGGAAATGAACTCTTGCTTGTAGGAAGACACAGATCCTTTGGTTTAACTCCGTTTATGAAGGGAAAATCAGACCAGTGTTCTCATCCATGAAACACACTATGTTTTAACGCAAGAAGCATCCTCTTCTGTCCAGAGTCTGCCATACAGCAAGACATATGAGCATGTCCAGCAAAAAAGAACTGTGTTTCTTACTCATACAGACCATATCTAGTTAAACTCTGCTTATGAAACAGTAACAAACCACTGCATCTCTTACAAAGATGCTCTTTCGTTTATAGTGAAAAACGTGTTGGGTTCGTGAGCTGTGTAAATTCATTTGAGCCGAAAAATCACTGGGTTTACCGGAAATGAACTCTTGCTTGTAGGAAGACACAGAGCCTTTGGTTTAACTCCGTTTGTGAAGGGAAAATCAGACCAGTGTTCTCATCCATGAAACACACTCTGTTTTAACGCAAGAAGCATCCTCTTCTGTCCAGAGTCTGCCATACAGTAAGACATATGAGCATGTCCAGCAAAAAAGAACTGTGTTTCTTACTCATACAGACCATATCTAGTTAAACTCTGCTTATGAAACAGTAACAAACCACTGCATTTCTTACATAGATGCTCTTTAGTTAATAGTGAAAATCGTGGTGGGTTCGTGAACAGTGTAAATTCTTTTGATCAGAAAAATCACTTGCTTTTCCGATAATGAATGCTTGCTTGTAGGAAGACACAGATACTTTGGTTTAACCCCGTTTGTGAAGGGAAATTCAGACCAGTGTTCTCATCCATGAAACACACTCTGTTTTAACGCGAAGAGCATGCTCTTCTTTCCAGAGTCTCTAATACAGCAAGAAACATGAGCATGCCCAGAAAAAAAGAACTGTGTTTCCTACTCATACGGACCATATCTAGTTGAACTCTGCTTATGAAACTCTAACAAACCACAGCATGTCTTACATAGATGCTCTTTAGTTTATAGTGAAAAACGTGTTGGGTTCGTGAACTGTGTAAATTCATTTGAGTCGAAAAATCACTGGGTTTTACGGAAATGAACTCTGGCTTGTAGGAAGACACAGAGCATTTGGTTTAACTCAGTTTGTGAAGGGAAATTCAGACCAGTGTTCTCATCCATGAAACACACTCTGTTTTAACTCAAGAAGCATGCTCTTCTTTCCAGCGTCTCCAATAGAGCAAGAAACATGAGCATGCCCAGAAAAAAAGAACTGTGTTTCTTACTCATACAGACCATATCTAGTTAAACTCTGCTTATGAAACAGTAACAAACCACTGCATCTCTTACAAAGATGCTCTTTCGTTTATAGTGAAAAACGTGTTGGGTTCGTGAGCTGTGTAAATTCATTTGAGCCGAAAAATCACTGGGTTTACCGGAAATGAACTCTTGCTTGTAGGAAGACACAGAGCCTTTGGTTTAACTCCGTTTGTGAAGGGAAAATCAGACCAGTGTTCTCATCCATGAAACACACTCTGTTTTAACGCAAGAAGCATCCTCTTCTGTCCAGAGTCTGCCATACAGTAAGACATATGAGCATGTCCAGCAAAAAAGAACTGTGTTTCTTACTCATACAGACCATATCTAGTTAAACTCTGCTTATGAAACAGTAACAAACCACTGCATTTCTTACATAGATGCTCTTTAGTTAATAGTGAAAATCGTGGTGGGTTCGTGAACAGTGTAAATTCTTTTGATCAGAAAAATCACTTGCTTTTCCGATAATGAATGCTTGCTTGTAGGAAGACACAGATACTTTGGTTTAACCCCGTTTGTGAAGGGAAATTCAGACCAGTGTTCTCATCCATGAAACACACTCTGTTTTAACGCAAAGAGCATGCACTTCTTTCCAGAGTCTCTAATACAGCAAGAAACATGAGCATGCCCAGAAAAAAAGAACTGTGTTTCCTACTCATATGGACCATATCGAGTTGAACTCTGCTTATGAAACTGTAACAAACCACAGCATCTCTTACATAGATGCTCTTATTTTATAGTGAAAAACGTGTTGGGTTCGTGAATTTTGTAAATTGATTTGAGCCGAAAAAGAACTGGGATTAACGGAAATGAACTCTGGCTTGCAGCAAGACACAGAGCCTTTGGTTTAACTCGTTTGTGAAGGCAAATTCAGACCAGTGTTCTCATCCATGAAACATACTCTGTTTTAACGAACGAAGCATGCTCTTCTTTCCAGCGCCTCCAATACAGCAAGAAAAATGAGCATGCCCAGAAAAAAAGAACTGTGTTTCCTACTCATACGGACCATATCTATTTAAACTCTGCTTATGAAACTCTAACAAACCACAGCATCTCTTACATAGATGCTCTTTAGTTTATAGTAAAAAACGTGTTGGGTTCGTGAACTGTGTAAATTCATTTGAGCCGAAAAATCACTGGGTTTACCGGAAATGAACTCTTGCTTGTAGGAAGACACAGAGCCTTTGGTTTAACTCCGTTTGTGAAGGGAAATTCAGACCAGTGTTCTCATCCATGAAACATACTCTGTTTTAACGCAAGAAGCATGCTCTTCTTTCCAGCGTCTCCAATAGAGCAAGAAACATGAGCATGCCCAGAAAAAAAGAACTGGGTTTCTTACTCATACAGACCATATCTAGTTAAACTCTGCTTATGAAACAGTAACAAACCACTGCATCTCTTACATAGATGCTCTTATTTTTTAGTGAAAAACGTGTTGGGTTCGTGAATTTTGTAAATTCATTTGAGCCGAAAAATCACTGGGATTAACGGAAATGAACTCTGGCTTGCAGCAAGACACAGAGCCTTTGGTTTAACTCGTTTGTGAAGGCAAATTCAGACCAGTGTTCTCATCCATGAAACACCCTCTGTTTTAACACAAGAAGCATACTATTCTGTCCAGAGTCTGCCATACAACAAGAAATATGAGCATGCCCAGAAAAAAAGAACTGTCTTTCCTCCTCATACGGACCATATCTAGTTCAACTCTGCTTATGAAACTGTAACAAACCACAGCATGTCTTACATAGATGCTCTTTAGTTTATAGTGAAAAACGTGTTGGGTTTGTGAACTGTGTAAATTCATTTGAGCGGAAAAATCACTGGGTTTACCGGAAATGAACTCTTGCTTGTAGGAAGACACAGAGCCTTTGGTTTAACTCCATTTGTGAAGGGAAATTCAGACCAGTGTTCTCATCCATGAAACACCCTCTGTTTTAACACAAGAAGCATGCTCTTCTTTCCAGCGCCTCCAATACAGCAAGAAACATGAGCATGCCCAGAAAAAAAGAACTGTGTTTCCTACTCATACGGACCATATCTAGTTGAACTCTGCTTATGAAACTCTAACAAACCACAGCATGTCTTACATAGATGCTCTTTAGTTTATAGTGAAAAACGTGTTGGGTTCGTGAACTGTGTAAATTCATTTGAGCCGAAAAATCACTGGGTTTACCGGAAATGAACTCTTGCTTGTAGGAAGACACAGATCCTTTGGTTTAACTCCGTTTATGAAGGGAAAATCAGACCAGTGTTCTCATCCATGAAACACACTATGTTTTAACGCAAGAAGCATCCTCTTCTGTCCAGAGTCTGCCATACAGCAAGACATATGAGCATGTCCAGCAAAAAAGAACTGTGTTTCTTACTCATACAGACCATATCTAGTTAAACTCTGCTTATGAAACAGTAACAAACCACTGCATCTCTTACAAAGATGCTCTTTCGTTTATAGTGAAAAACGTGTTGGGTTCGTGAGCTGTGTAAATTCATTTGAGCCGAAAAATCACTGGGTTTACCGGAAATGAACTCTTGCTTGTAGGAAGACACAGAGCCTTTGGTTTAACTCCGTTTGTGAAGGGAAAATCAGACCAGTGTTCTCATCCATGAAACACACTCTGTTTTAACGCAAGAAGCATCCTCTTCTGTCCAGAGTCTGCCATACAGTAAGACATATGAGCATGTCCAGCAAAAAAGAACTGTGTTTCTTACTCATACAGACCATATCTAGTTAAACTCTGCTTATGAAACAGTAACAAACCACTGCATTTCTTACATAGATGCTCTTTAGTTAATAGTGAAAATCGTGGTGGGTTCGTGAACAGTGTAAATTCTTTTGATCAGAAAAATCACTTGCTTTTCCGATAATGAATGCTTGCTTGTAGGAAGACACAGATACTTTGGTTTAACCCCGTTTGTGAAGGGAAATTCAGACCAGTGTTCTCATCCATGAAACACACTCTGTTTTAACGCGAAGAGCATGCTCTTCTTTCCAGAGTCTCTAATACAGCAAGAAACATGAGCATGCCCAGAAAAAAAGAACTGTGTTTCCTACTCATACGGACCATATCTAGTTGAACTCTGCTTATGAAACTCTAACAAACCACAGCATGTCTTACATAGATGCTCTTTAGTTTATAGTGAAAAACGTGTTGGGTTCGTGAACTGTGTAAATTCATTTGAGTCGAAAAATCACTGGGTTTTACGGAAATGAACTCTGGCTTGTAGGAAGACACAGAGCATTTGGTTTAACTCAGTTTGTGAAGGGAAATTCAGACCAGTGTTCTCATCCATGAAACACACTCTGTTTTAACTCAAGAAGCATGCTCTTCTTTCCAGCGTCTCCAATAGAGCAAGAAACATGAGCATGCCCAGAAAAAAAGAACTGTGTTTCTTACTCATACAGACCATATCTAGTTAAACTCTGCTTATGAAACAGTAACAAACCACTGCATCTCTTACAAAGATGCTCTTTCGTTTATAGTGAAAAACGTGTTGGGTTCGTGAGCTGTGTAAATTCATTTGAGCCGAAAAATCACTGGGTTTACCGGAAATGAACTCTTGCTTGTAGGAAGACACAGAGCCTTTGGTTTAACTCCGTTTGTGAAGGGAAAATCAGACCAGTGTTCTCATCCATGAAACACACTCTGTTTTAACGCAAGAAGCATCCTCTTCTGTCCAGAGTCTGCCATACAGTAAGACATATGAGCATGTCCAGCAAAAAAGAACTGTGTTTCTTACTCATACAGACCATATCTAGTTAAACTCTGCTTATGAAACAGTAACAAACCACTGCATTTCTTACATAGATGCTCTTTAGTTAATAGTGAAAATCGTGGTGGGTTCGTGAACAGTGTAAATTCTTTTGATCAGAAAAATCACTTGCTTTTCCGATAATGAATGCTTGCTTGTAGGAAGACACAGATACTTTGGTTTAACCCCGTTTGTGAAGGGAAATTCAGACCAGTGTTCTCATCCATGAAACACACTCTGTTTTAACGCGAAGAGCATGCTCTTCTTTCCAGAGTCTCTAATACAGCAAGAAACATGAGCATGCCCAGAAAAAAAGAACTGTGTTTCCTACTCATATGGACCATATCGAGTTGACCTCTGCTTTTGAAACTGTAACAAACCACAGTATGTCTTACATAGATGCTCTTTAGTTTATAGTGAAAAACGTGTTGGGTTCGTGAACTGTGTAAATTCATTTGAGCCGAAAAATCAGTGGGTTTACCGGAAATGAACTCTTGCTTGTAGGAAGACACAGAGCCTTTGGTTTAACTCCATTTGTGAAGGGAAATTCAGACCAGTGTTCTCATCCATGAAACACCCTCTGTTTTAACACAAGAAGCATGCTCTTCTTTCCAGCGCCTCCAATACAGCAAGAAACATGAGCATGCCCAGAAAAAAAGAACTGTGTTTCCTACTCATACGGACCATATCTAGTTGAACTCTGCTTATGAAACTCTAACAAACCACAGCATGTCTTACATAGATGCTCTTTAGTTTATAGTGAAAAACGTGTTGGGTTCGTGAACTGTGTAAATTCATTTGAGTCGAAAAATCACTGGGTTTTACGGAAATGAACTCTGGCTTGTAGGAAGACACAGAGCATTTGGTTTAACTCAGTTTGTGAAGGGAAATTCAGACCAGTGTTCTCATCCATGAAACACACTCTGTTTTAACTCAAGAAGCATGCTCTTCTTTCCAGCGTCTCCAATAGAGCAAGAAACATGAGCATGCCCAGAAAAAAAGAACTGTGTTTCTTACTCATACAGACCATATCTAGTTAAACTCTGATTATGAAACAGTAACAAACCACTGCATCTCTTACATAGATGCTCTTTCGTTTATAGTGAAAAACGTGTTGGGTTCGTGAGCTGTGTAAATTCATTTGAGCCGAAAAATCACTGGGTTTACCGGAAATGAACTCTTGCTTGTAGGAAGACACAGATCCTTTGGTTTAACTCCGTTTATGAAGGGAAAATCAGACCAGTGTTCTCATCCATGAAACACACTCTGTTTTAACGCAAGAAGCATCCTCTTCTGTCCAGAGTCTGCCATACAGCAAGACATATGAGCATGTCCAGCAAAAAAGAACTGTGTTTCTTACTCATACAGACCATATCTAGTTAAACTCTGCTTATGAAACAGTAACAAACCACTGCATCTCTTACATAGATGCTCTTTAGTTTATAGTGAAAAACGTGTTGGGTTCGTGAACTGTGTAAATTTTTTTGATCCGAAAATCACTTGTTTTTTCCGGAAATGAACTCTTGCTTGTAGGAAGACACAGATCCTTTGGTTTAACTCCGTTTGTGAAGGGAAATTCATACCAGTGTTCTCATCCATGAAACACACTCTGTTTTAACGCAAAGAGCATGCACTTCTTTCCAGAGTCTCTAATACAGCAAGAAACATGAGCATGCCCAGAAAAAAAGAACTGTGTTTCCTACTCATATGGACCATATCGAGTTGAACTCTGCTTATGAAACTGTAACAAACCACAGCATCTCTTACATAGATGCTCTTATTTTATAGTGAAAAACGTGTTGGGTTCGTGAATTTTGTAAATTGATTTGAGCCGAAAAAGAACTGGGATTAACGGAAATGAACTCTGGCTTGCAGCAAGACACAGAGCCTTTGGTTTAACTCGTTTGTGAAGGCAAATTCAGACCAGTGTTCTCATCCATGAAACATACTCTGTTTTAACGCACGAAGCATGCTCTTCTTTCCAGCGCCTCCAATACAGCAAGAAAAATGAGCATGCCCAGAAAAAAAGAACTGTGTTTCCTACTCATACGGACCATATCTATTTAAACTCTGCTTATGAAACTCTAACAAACCACAGCATCTCTTACATAGATGCTCTTTAGTTTATAGTAAAAAACGTGTTGGGTTCGTGAACTGTGTAAATTCATTTGAGCCGAAAAATCACTGGGTTTACCGGAAATGAACTCTTGCTTGTAGGAAGACACAGAGCCTTTGGTTTAACTCCGTTTGTGAAGGGAAATTCAGACCAGTGTTCTCATCCATGAAACATACTCTGTTTTAACGCAAGAAGCATGCTCTTCTTTCCAGCGTCTCCAATAGAGCAAGAAACATGAGCATGCCCAGAAAAAAAGAACTGGGTTTCTTACTCATACAGACCATATCTAGTTAAACTCTGCTTATGAAACAGTAACAAACCACTGCATCTCTTACATAGATGCTCTTATTTTTTAGTGAAAAACGTGTTGGGTTCGTGAATTTTGTAAATTCATTTGAGCCGAAAAATCACTGGGATTAACGGAAATGAACTCTGGCTTGCAGCAAGACACAGAGCCTTTGGTTTAACTCGTTTGTGAAGGCAAATTCAGACCAGTGTTCTCATCCATGAAACACCCTCTGTTTTAACACAAGAAGCATACTATTCTGTCCAGAGTCTGCCATACAACAAGAAATATGAGCATGCCCAGAAAAAAAGAACTGTCTTTCCTCCTCATATGGACCATATCGAGTTGACCTCTGCTTATGAAACTGTAACAAACCACAGTGTGTCTTACATAGATGCTCTTTAGTTTATAGTGAAAAACGTGTTGGGTTCGTGAACTGTGTAAATTCATTTGAGCCGAAAAAACACTGGGTTTACTGGAAATGAACTCTTGCTAGTAGGAAGACACAGATCCTTTGGTTTAACTCCTTTTTTGAAGGGAAATTCAGACCAGTGTTCTCACCCATGAAACACACTCTGTTGTAACGCGAAGAGCATGCTCTTCTTTCCAGTGTCTCTAATACAGCAAGAAACATGAGCATGCCCAGAAAAAAAGAACTGTGTTTCCTACTCATACGGACCATATCTATTTAAACTCTGCTTATGAAACTCTAACAAACCACAGCATCTCTTACATAGATGCTCTTTAGTTTATAGTAAAAAACGTGTTGGGTTCGTGAACTGTGTAAATTCATTTGAGCCGAAAAATCACTGGGTTTTCCGGAAATGAACTCTTGCTTGTAGGAAGACTCAGATCCTTTGGTTTAACTCTGTTTGTGAAGGGAAATTCAGACCAGTGTTCTCATCCATGAAACACACTCTGTTTTAACGCAAAGAGCATGCTCTTCTTTCCAGAGTCTCTAATACAGCAAGAAACATGAGCATGCCCAGAAAAAAAGAACTGTGTTTCCTATTCATATGGACCATATCGAGTTGAACTCTGCTTATGAAACTGTAACAAACCACAGCATCTCTTACATAGATGCTCTTATTTTATAGTGAAAAACGTGTTGGGTTCGTGAATTTTGTAAATTCATTTGAGCCGAAAAATCACTGGGATTAACGGAAATGAACTCTGGCTTGCAGCAAGACACAGAGCCTTTGGTTTCACTCGTTTGTGAAGGCAAATTCAGACCAGTGTTCTCATCCATGAAACACCCTCTGTTTTAACACAAGAAGCATACTCTTCTGTCCAGAGTCTGCCATACAACAAGAAATATGAGCATGCCCAGAAAAAAAGAACTGTCTTTCCTCCTCATATGGACCATATCGAGTTGACCTCTGCTTATGAAACTGTAACAAACCACAGTGTGTCTTACATAGATGCTCTTTAGTTTATAGTGAAAAACGTGTTGGGTTCGTGAACTGTGTAAATTCATTTAAGCCGAAAAAACACTGGGTTTACTGGAAATGAACTCTTGCTAGTAGGAAGACACAGATCCTTTGGTTTAACTCCTTTTTTGAAGGGAAATTCAGACCAGTGTTCTCACCCATGAAACACACTCTGTTTTAACGCGAAGAGCATGCTCTTCTTTCCAGAGTCTCTAATACAGCAAGAAACATGAGCATGCCCAGAAAAAAAGAACTGTCTTTCCTCCTCATATGGACCATATCGAGTTGACCTCTGATTATGAACCTGTAACAAACCACAGTGTGTCTTTCATAGATGCTCTTTAGTTTATAGTGAAAAACGTGTTGGGTTCGTGAACTGTGTAAATTCATTTGAGCCGAAAAAACAGTGGGTTTACTGGAAACGAACTCTTGCTTGTAGGAAGACACAGAGCCTTTGGTTTAACTCCATTTGTGAAGGGAAATTCAGACCAGTGTACTCATCCATGAAACATACTCTGTTTTAATGCAAGAAGCATGCTCTTCTTTCCAGCGCCTCCAATACAGCAAGAAACATGAGCATGCCCAGAAAAAAAAAACTGTGTTTCCTACTCATACGGACCATATCTATTTAAACTCTGCTTATGAAACTCTAACAAACCACAGCATCTCTTACATAGATGATCTTTAGTTTATAGTAAAAAACGTGTTGGGTTCGTGAACTGTGTAAATTCATTTGAGCCGAAAAATCACTGGGTTTTCCGTAAATGAACTCTTGCTTGTAGGAAGACACAGAGCCTTTGGTTTAACTCTGTTTGTGAAGGGAAATTCAGACCAGTGTTCTCATCCATGAAACATACTCTGTTTTAACGCAAGAAGCATGCTCTTCTTTCCAGAGTCTGCCATACAACAAGAAATATGAGCACGTCCAGAAAAAAATAACTGTGTTCATTACTCATAAGGACCATATCTAGTTGAACTCTGCTTATGAAACTGTAACAAACCACAGCATCTCTTCCATAGATGCTCTTTAGTTAGTAGTGAAAATCGTGTTGGGTTCATGAACTGTGTAAATTCTTTTGATCCGAAAAATCACTTGTTTTTACGGTAATGAATTCTTGCTTGTAGGAAGACACAGATCCTTTGGTTTAACTCCGTTTGTGAAGGGAAATTCAGACCAGTGTTCTCATCCATGAAACACACTCTGTTTTAACGCGAAGAGCATGCTCTTCTTTCCAGAGTCTCTAATACAGCAAGAAACATGAGCATGCCCAGAAAAAAAGAACTGTGTTTCCTACTCATATTGACCATATCGAGTTGACCTCTGCTTATGAAACTGTAACAAACCACAGTATGTCTTACATAAATGCTTTTTAGTTTATAGTGAAAAACGTGTTGGGTTCGTGAACTGTGTAAATTCATTTGAGCCGAAAAAACACTGGGTTTACCGGAAATGAACTCTTGCTTGTAGGAAGACACAGAGCCTTTGGTTTAACTCCATTTGTGAAGGGAAATTCATACCAGTGTTCTCATCCATGAAACACCCTCTGTTTTAACACAAGAAGCATGCTCTTCTTTCCAGCGCCTCCAATACAGCAAGAAACATGAGCATGCCCAGAAAAAAAGAACTGTGTTTCCTACTCATACGGACCATATCGAGTTGTACTCTGCTTATGAAACTGAAACAAACCACAGCATGTTTTACATAGATGCTCTTTAGGTTATAGTGAAAAACGTGTTGGGTTCGTGAACTGTGTAAATTCATTTGAGTCGAAAAATCACTGGGTTTTACGGAAATGAACTCTGGCTTGTAGGAAGACACAGAGCCTTTGGTTTAACTCAGTTTGTGAAGGGAAATTCAGACCAGTGTTCTCATCCATGAAACACACTATGTTTTAACGCAAAGAGCATGCTCTACTTTCCAGCGTCTGCAATATAGCAAGAAACATGAGCATGCCCTGATAAAATGAACTGTGCTTCCTACTCATACGGACCATATCTAGGTGAACTCTGCTTATGAAACTGTAACAAACCACAGTAGGTCTTACATAGATGCTATTTAGTTAATAGTGACAAACGTGTTTGTTTCATGAACTGTGTAAATTAATTTGAGCCGAAAAACCCCTGTCTTTACCGGAAATGAACTCTTGCTTGTAGGAAGACACAGAGCCTTTGGTTTAACTACGTTTGTGAAGGGAAAATCAGACCAGTGTTCTCATCCATGAAACACACTCTGTTTTAACGCAAGAAGCATCCTCTTCTGTCCAGAGTCTGCCATACAGCAAGACATATGAGCATGTCCAGAAAAAAAGCAATATAGCAAGAAACATGAGCATGCCCTGTAAAAATGAACTGTGTTTCCTACTCATACCGACCATATCTAGTTGAACTCTGCTTATGAAACTGTAACAAAACACAGCATGTCTTACATAGATGCTCTTTAGTTAATAGTGAAAATCGTGTTGGGTTCGTGAATTGTGTAAATTCATTTGAGCTGAAAAATCACTGGGTATACCGGAAATGAACTCTTGCTTGTTGGAAGACACAGAGACTTTGGTTTAACTCCGTTTGTGAAGGGATATTTAGACCAGTGTTCTCGTCCATGAAACACACTCTGTTTTAACGAAAGAGCATGCTCTTCTTTCCAGAGTCTCTAATACAGCAAGAAACATGAGGATGCCCAGAAAAAAAGAACTGTGTTTCCTACTCATACAGACCATACCTAGTTGAACTCTGCTTATGAAACTGAAACAAACCAAAGCATGTCTTACATACATGCTCTTTAGTTAATAGTGACAAACGTGTGGGGTTTACGAACTGTGTAAGTTCATTTGAGCCGAAAAAGCCCTGGGTTTTCCGGAAATGAACTCTTGCTTGTAGGAAGACACAGAGCATTTGGTTTACTCCGTTTGTGAAGGGAAATTCAGACCAGTGTTCTCATCCATGAAAAACACTCTGTTTTAACGCAAAGAGCATGCTCTTCTTTCCAGATTCTATAATACAGCAAGAAACATGAGCATGCCCAGAAAAAAAGAACTGTGTTTCCTAATCATACGGACCATATCTAATTGAACTCTGGTTATGAAACTGTAACAAACCACAGCATCTCTTACATAGATGCTCTTTGGTTAAAAGTGAAAAAAGTGTTGGGTTCGTGAAATGTGTAAATTCATTTGAGCCGAAAAATCACTGGGTTTACCGGAAATGAACTCTTACTTGTAGGAAGACATAGAGCTTTTGGTTTAACTCCGTTTGTGATGCGAAATTCAGACCAGTGTTCTCATCGATGAAACATACTCTGTTGTAACGCCTGAAGCATGCTCTTCTTTCCAGCGTCTGCAATATAGCAAGAAACATGAGCATGCCCTGAAAAAATGAACTGTGTTTCCTACTCATACCGACCATATCTAGTTGAACTCTGCTTATGAAACTGTAACAAAACACAGCATGTCTTACATAGATGCTCTTTAGTTAATAGTGAAAATCGTGTTGGGTTCGTGAATTGTGCAAATTCATTTGAGCTGAAAAATCACTGGGTTTACCGGAAATGAACTCTTGCTTGTTGGAAGACACAGAGACTTTGGTTTAACTCCGTTTGTGAAGGGATATTTTGACGAGTGTTCTCATCCATGAAAAACACTATGTTTTAACGAAAGAGCATGCTCTTCTTTCCAGAGTCTCTAATACAGCAAGAAACATGAGCATGCCCAGAAAAAAAGAACTGTGTTTCCTACACATACGGACCATATCTAGTTGAACTATGCTTATGAAACTGTAACAAACCACAGCATGTCTTACATAGATGCTCTTTAGTTAATAGTGAAAAACGTGTTGTGTTCAAGAATTGTGTAAGTTCATTTGAGTCAAAAAAACCCCTGGGTTTACCGGATATGAACTCTTGCTTATAGGAAGACACAGAGCATTTGGTATACACCATTTGTGAAGGTAAATTCAGACCAGTGTTCTCATCCATGAAAAACACTCTTTTTTAACGCAAAGAGCATGCTCTTCTTTCTAGAGTCTATACTACAGCAAGAAACATGAGCATGCCCTGAAAAAAAGAACTGTGTTTCCTATTCATACGGACCATATCTAATTGAACTCTGGTTATGAAACTGTAACAAACCACAGCATCTCTTACATAGATGCTCTTTCGTTAATAGTGCAAAAAGTGTTGGGTTCGTGAACTGGGTAAATTCATTTGAGCCGAAAAATCACTGGGTTTACCGGAAATGAACTCTTACTTGTAGGAAGACATAGAGCTTTTGGTTTAACTCCGTTTGTGATGCGAAATTCAGACCAGTGTTCTCATCCATGAAACATACTCTGTTGTAACGCCTGAAGCATGCTCTTCTTTCCAGCATCTCCAATAAAGCAAGAAACATGTGCATGCCCTAAAAAAAAAAAAAACTGTGTTTCTTACCCATATGGACCATATGTAGTTAAACCCTGCTTGTGAAACTGTAACAAACCACAGCATCTCTTACATAGATGCTGTTTAGTTTATAGTGAAAAACGTGTTGGGTTTGTGAACTGTGTAAATTCATTTGAGCTGAAAAATCACTGGGTATACCGGAAATGAACTCTTGCTTGTAGGAAGACACAGAGCCTTTGGTTTAACTACGTTTGTGAAGGGAAATTCAGACCAGTGTTCTCATCCATGAAACACTCTCTGTTTTAACGCAAAGAGCATGCTCTTCTTTCCAGCGTCTGCAATACAGCAAGACACATGAGCATGCCCTGAAAAAATGAACTGTGTTTCCTACTCATACGGACCGTATCATGTTAAACTCTGATTATGAAACTGTAATAATCCACAGCATGTCTTACATAGATGCTCTTTAGTTAATAGTGAAAATCTTGTTGGGTTCGTACAGTGTGTAAATTCATTTGAGGCGAAAAATCACTGGGTTTACCGGAAATGAACTCGTGCTTGTAGGAAGACACAGAGCCTTTGGTATAACTCGTTTGTGAAGGAAAATTCAGACCGGTGTTCTCATCCATGAAACACCCTCTGTTTTAATGCAAGAAGCATCCTCTTCTGTCCTGAGTCTTCCATACAACAAGAAATATGAGCATGTCCAGAAAAAAAGAACTCTGTTTACTACTCATAAGGACCATATCTAGTTGAACTCTGCTTATGAAACTGAAACAAACCAAAGCATGTCTTACATACATGCTCTTTAGTTAATAGTGACAAACGTGTGGGGTTTACGAACTGTGTAAGTTCATTTGAGCCGAAAAAGCCCTGGGTTTTCCGGAAATGAACTCTTGCTTGTAGGAAGACACAGAGCATTTGGTTTACTCCGTTTGTGAAGGGAAATTCAGACCAGTGTTCTCATCCATGAAAAACACTCTGTTTTAACGCAAAGAGCATGCTCTCCTTTCTAGAGTCTATACTACAGCAAGAAACATGAGCATGCCCTGAAAAAAAGAACTGTGTTTCCTAATCATACGGACCATATCTAATTGAACTCTGGTTATGAAACTGTAACAAACCACAGCATCTCTTACATAGATGCTCTTTCGTTAACAGTGAAAAAAGTGTTGGGTTCGTGAAATGTGTAAATTCATTTGAGCCGAAAAATCACTGGGTTTACCGGAAATGAACTCTTACTTGTAGGAAGACATAGAGCTTTTGGTTTAACTCCGTTTGTGATGCGAAATTCAGACCAGTGTTCTCATCCATGAAACATACTCTGTTGTAACGCCTGAAGCATGCTCTTCTTTCCAGCATCTCCAATAAAGCAAGAAACATGTGCATGCCCTAAAAAAAAAAAAAACTGTGTTTCTTACCCATATGGACCATATGTAGTTAAACCCTGCTTGTGAAACTGTAACAAACCACAGCATCTCTTACATAGATGCTGTTTAGTTTATAGTGAAAAACGTGTTGGGTTTGTGAACTGTGTAAACTCATTTGAGCTGAAAAATCACTGGGTATACCGGAAATGAACTCTTGCTTGTAGGAAGACACAGAGCCTTTGGTTTAACTACGTTTGTGAAGGGAAATTCAGACCAGTGTTCTCATCCATGAAACACACTATGTTTTAACGCAAAGAGCATGCTCTTCTTTCCAGCGTCTGCAATACAGCAAGACACATGAGCATGCCCTGAAAAAATGAACTGTGTTTCCTACTCATACGGACCGTATCATGTTAAACTCTGATTATGAAACTGTAACAATCCACAGCATGTCTTACATAGATGCTCTTTAGTTAATAGTGAAAATCTTGTTGGGTTTGTACAGTGTGTAAATTCATTTGACGCGAAAAATCACTGGGTTTACTGGAAATGAACTCGTGCTTGTAGGAAGACACAGAGTCTTTGGTTTAACTCGTTTGTGAAGGAAAATTCAGACCGGTGTTCTCATCCATGAAACACCCTCTGTTTTAACGCAAGAAGCATCCTCTTCTGTCCTGAGTCTTCCATACAACAAGAAATATGAGCATGTCCAGAAAAAAAGAACTCTGTTTACTACTCATAAGGACCATATCTAGTTGAACTCTGCTTATGAAACTGTTACAAACCACAGCATCTCTTATATAGATGCTCTTTAGTTTATAGTGAAAATCGTGTTGGGTTCGTGAACTGGGTAAATTCATTTGAGCCGAAAAATCACTGGGTTTACCGGAAATGATCTCTTGCTTGTAGGAAGACACCGAGCCTTTCGTTTAACTCCGTTTGTGAAGGTAAATTCAGACCAGTGTTCTCATCCATGAAACACACTCTGTTTTAACGCAAGAAGCATGCTCTTCTTTCCAGCGCCTCCAATACAGCAAGAAACATGAGCATGCCCTGAAAAAAAGAACTGTGTTTCCTACTCATACGGACCATATCTAGTTGAACTCTGCTTATGAAACTGAAACAAACCAAAGCATGTCTTACATACATGCTCTTTAGTTAATAGTGACAAACGTGTGGGGTTTACGAACTGTGTAAGTTCATTTGTGCCGAAAAAGCCCTGGGTTTTCCGGAAATGAACTCTTGCTTGAAGGAAGACACAGAGCATTTGGTTTACTCCGTTTGTGAAGGGAAATTCAGACCAGTGTTCTCATCCATGAAAAACACTCTGTTTTAAGGCAAAGAGCATGCTCTTCTTTCCAGATTCTATAATACAGCAAGAAACATGAGCATGCCCAGAAAAAAAGAACTGTGTTTCCTAATCATACGGACCATATCTAATTGAACTCTGGTTATGAAACTGTAACAAACCACAGCATCTCTTACATAGATGCTCTTTCATTAACAGTGAAAAAAGTGCTGGGTTCGTGAAATGTGTAAATTCATTTGAGCCGAAAAATCACTGGGTTTACCGGAAATGAACTCTTACTTGTAGGAAGACATAGAGCTTTTGGTTTAACTCCGTTTGTGATGCGAAATTCAGACCAGTGTTCTCATCGATGAAACATACTCTGTTGTAACGCCTGAAGCATGCTCTTCTTTCCATCATCTCCTATAAAGCAAGAAACATGTGCATGCCCTAAAAAAAAACAAAACTGTGTTTCTTACCCATATGGACCATATGTAGTTAAACCCTGCTTATGAAACTGTAACAAACCACAGCATCTCTTACACAGATGCTCTTTAGTTTATAGTGAAAAACGTGTTGGGTTTGTGAACTGTGTAAATTCATTTGAGCTGAAAAATCACTGGGTATACCAGAAATGAACTCTTGCTTGTAGGAAGACACAGAGCCTTTGGTTTAACTACGTTTGTGAAGGGAAATTCAGACCAGTGTTCTCATCCATGAAACACACTATGTTTTAACGCAAAGAGCATGCTCTTTTTTCCAGAGTCTCTAATACTGCCAGAAACATGAGCATGCCCAAAAAAAAAGAAATGTGTTTCCTACTCATACGGACCATATCGAGTTGAACTCTCATTATGAAATTGTAACAAACCACAATATGTCTTACATAGAGGCTCTTTAGTTTATAGTGAAAAACGTGTTGTGTACATGAACTGTGTAAATTCATTTGGCCGAAAAATCACTGGGTTTACCGGAAATGAACTCTTTCTGGTAGGAAGACACAGAGCCTTGGTTTAACTCCGTTTGTGAAGGGAAATTCAGACCAGTGTTCTCATCCATGAAACACTCTCTGTTTTAACGCGAAGAGCATGCTCTTCTTTCCAGAGTCACTAATACAGCAAAAACATGACCATGCCCAGAAAAAAAGAACTGTGTTTCCTAGTTATACAGACAATATCTAGTTAAACTCTACTTATGAAACTGTAACAAACCACAGCATCTATTACATACATGCTCTTATTTTATAGTGAAAAACGTGTTGGATTCGTGAACTTTGTAAATTCATTTGAGCTGAAAAATCACTGGGATTTCCGGAAATGAACTCTTGCTTGTAGGAAGACCCAGAGCTTTTGGTTTAACTCCGTTTGTGAAGGGAAATTCAGACCAGTTTTCTCATACATGAAACACACTATGTTTTAAAGCAAAGAGCATGCTCTTCTTTCCAGATTCTATAATACAGCAAGAAACATGAGCATGCCCAGAAAAAAAGAACTGTGTTTGCTAATTATACGGACCTTATCTAATTGAACTCTGGTTATGAAACTGTAAGAAACCACAGAATCTCTTACATAGATGCTCTTTCGTTAACAGTGAAAAAAGTGTTCGGTTCGTGAAATGTGTAAATTCATTGAGCCGAAAAATAACTGGGTTTACAGGAAATGAACTCTTGCTTGTAGGAAGACACAGAGCTTTTGGTTTAACTCCGTTTGTGAAGGGAAATTCAGACCAGTTTTCGCATACATGAAACACACTATGTTTTAACGCAAAGAGCATGCTCTTCTTTCCAGCGTCTGCAATATAGCAAGAAACATGAGCACGCCCTGAAAAAATGAACTGTGTTTCCTACTCATACCGGCCATATCTAGTTGAACTCTGCTTATGAAACTGTAACAAAACACAGCATGTCTTACATAGATGCTCTTTAGTTAATAGTGAAAATCGTGTTGGGTTCGTGAATTGTGTAAATTCATTTGAGCTGAAAAATCACTGGGTTTACCGGAAATGAACTCTTGCTTGTTGGAAGACACAGAGACTTTGGTTTAACTCCATTTGTGAAGGGATATTTTGACGAGTGTTCTCATCCATGAAACACACTATGTTTTAACGAAAGAGCATGCTCTTCTTTCCAGAGTCTCTAATACAGCAAGAAACATGAGCATGCCCAGAAAAAAAGAACTGTGTTTCCTACATATACGGACCATATCTAGTTGAACTATGCTTATGAAACTGTAACAAACCACAGCATGTCTTACATAGATGCTCTTTAGTTAATAGTGCAAAAAGTGTTGGGTTCGTGAACTGGGTAAATTCATTTGAGCCGAAAAATCACTGGGTTTACCGGAAATGAACTCTTACTTGTAGGAAGACATAGAGCTTTTGGTTTAACTCCGTTTGTGATGCGAAATTCAGACCAGTGTTCTCATCCATGAAACATACTCTGTTGTAACGCCTGAAGCATGCTCTTCTTTCCAGCATCTCCAATAAAGCAAGAAACATGTGCATGCCCTAAAAAAAAAAAATCTGTGTTTCTTACCCATATGGACCATATGTAGTTAAACCCTGCTTGTGAAACTGTAACAAACCACAGCATCTCTTACATAGATGCTGTTTAGTTTATAGTGAAAAACGTGTTGGGTTTGTGAACTGTGTAAATTCATTTGAGCTGAAAAATCACTGGGTATACCGGAAATGAACTCTTGCTTGTAGGAAGACACAGAGCCTTTGGTTTAACTCCGTTTGTGAAGGGAAATTCAGACCAGTGTTCTCATCCATGAAACACTCTCTGTTTTAACGCAAAGAGCATGCTCTTCTTTCCAGCGTCTGCAATACAGCAAGACACATGAGCATGCCCTGAAAAAATGAACTGTGTTTCCTACTCATACGGACCGTATCATGTTAAACTCTGATTATGAAACTGTAACAATCCACAGCATGTCTTACATAGATGCTCTTTAGTTAATAGTGAAAATCTTGTTGGCTTCGTACAGTGTGTAAATTCATTTGAGGCGAAAAATCACTGGGTTTACCGGAAATGAACTCGTGCTTGTAGGAAGACACAGAGCCTTTGGTATAACTCGTTTGTGAAGGAAAATTCAGACCGGTGTTCTCATCCATGAAACACCCTCTGTTTTAACGCAAGAAGCATCCTCTTCTGTCCTGAGTCTTCCATACAACAAGAAATATGAGCATGTCCAGAAAAAAAGAACTCTGTTTACTACTCATAAGGACCATATCTAGTTGAACTCTGCTTATGAAACTGAAACAAACCAAAGCATGTCTTACATACATGCTCTTTAGTTAATAGTGACAAACGTGTGGGGTTTACGAACTGTGTAAGTTCATTTGAGCCGAAAAAGCCCTGGGTTTTCCGGAAATGAACTCTTGCTTGTAGGAAGACACAGAGCATTTGGTTTACTCCGTTTGTGAAGGGAAATTCAGACCAGTGTTCTCATCCATGAAAAACACTCTGTTTTAACGCAAAGAGCATGCTCTTCTTTCTAGAGACTATACTACAGCAAGAAACATGAGCATGCCCTGAAAAAAAGAACTGTGTTTCCTACTCATACGGACCATATCTAATTGAACTCTGGTTATGAAACTGTAACAAACCACAGCATCACTTACATAGATGCTCTTTCGTTAATAGTGCAAAAAGTGTTGGGTTCGTGAACTTGGTAAATTCATTTGAGCCGAAAAATCACTGGGTTTACCGGAAATGAACTCTTACTTGTAGGAAGACATAGAGCTTTTGGTTTAACTCCGTTTGTGATGGGAAATTCAGACCAGTGTTCTCATCCATGAAACATACTCTGTTGTAACGCCTGAAGCATGCTCTTCTTTCCAGCATCTCCAATAAAGCAAGAAACATGTGCATGCCCTAAAAAAAAAAAACTGTGTTTCTTACCCATATGGACCATATGTAGTTAAACCCTGCTTATGAAACTGTAACAAACCACAGCATCTCTTACATAGATGCTGTTTAGTTTATAGTGAAAAACGTGTTGGGTTTGTGAACTGTGTAAACTCATTTGAGCTGAAAAATCACTGGTTATACCGGAAATGAACTCTTGCTTGTAGGAAGACACAGAGCCTTTGGTTTAACTACGTTTGTGAAGGGAAATTCAGACCAGTGTTCTCATCCATGAAACACACTATGTTTTAACGCAAAGAGCATGCTCTTCTTTCCAGCGTCTGCAATACAGCAAGACACATGAGCATGCCCTGAAAAAATGAACTGTGTTTCCTACTCATACGGACCGTATCATGTTAAACTCTGATTATGAAACTGTAACAATCCACAGCATGTCTTACATAGATGCTCTTTAGTTAATAGTGAAAATCTTGTTGGCTTCGTACAGTGTGTAAATTCATTTGACGCGAAAAATCACTGGGTTTACCGGAAATGAACTCGTGCTTGTAGGAAGACACAGAGCCTTTGGTTTAACTCGTTTGTGAAGGAAAATTCAGACCGGTGTTCTCATCCATGAAACACCCTCTGTTTTAACGCAAGAAGCATCCTCTTCTGTCCTGAGTCTTCCATACAACAAGAAATATGAGCATGTCCAGAAAAAAAGAACTCTGTTTACTACTCATAAGGACCATATCTAGTTGAACTCTGCTTATGAAACTGTAACAAACCACAGCATCTCTTATATAGATGCTCTTTAGTTTATAGTGAAAATCGTGTTGGGTTCGTGAACTGGGTAAATTCATTTGAGCCGAAAAATCACTGGGTTTACCGGAAATGATCTCTTGCTTGTAGGAAGACACCAAGCCTTTGGTTTAACTCCGTTTGTGAAGGTAAATTCAGACCAGTGTTCTCATCCATGAAACACACTCTGTTTTAACGCAAGAAGCATGCTCTTCTTTCCAGCGCCTCCAATACAGCAAGAAACATGAGCATGCCCTGAAAAAAAGAACTGTGTTTCCTACTCATACGGACCATATCTAGTTGAACTCTGCTTATGAAACTGAAACAAACCAAAGCATGTCTTACATACATGCTCTTTAGTTAATAGTGACAAACGTGTGGGGTTTACGAACTGTGTAAGTTCATTTGAGCCGAAAAAGCCCTGGGTTTTCCGGAAATGAACTCTTGCTTGTAGGAAGACACAGAGCATTTGGTTTACTCCGTTTGTGAAGGGAAATTCAGACCAGTGTTCTCATCCATGAAAAACACTCTGTTTTAAGGCAAAGAGCATGCTCTTCTTTCCAGATTCTATACTACAGCAAGAAACATGAGCATGCCCAGAAAAAAAGAACTGTGTTTCCTAATCATACGGACCATATCTAATTGAACTCTGGTTATGAAACTGTAACAAACCACAGCATCTCTTACATAGATGCTCTTTCGTTAACAGTGAAAAAAGTGTTGGGTTCGTGAAATGTGTAAATTCATTTGAGCCGAAAAATCACTGGGTTTACCGGAAATGAACTCTTACTTGTAGGAAGACATAGAGCTTTTGGTTTAACTCCGTTTGTGATGCAAAATTCAGACCAGTGTTCTCATCGATGAAACATACTCTGTTGTAACGCCTGAAGCATGCTCTTCTTTCCATCATCTCCTATAAAGCAAGAAACATGTGCATGCCCTAAAAAAAAAAAAAAACTGTGTTTCTTACCCATATGGACCATATGTAGTTAAACCCTGCTTATGAAACTGTAACAAACCACAGCATCTCTTACACAGATGCTCTTTAATTTATAGTGAAAAACGTGTTGGGTTTGTGAACTGTGTAAATTCATTTGAGCTGAAAAATCACTGGGTATACCGGAAATGAACTCTTGCTTGTAGGAAGACACAGAGCCTTTGGTTTAACTACGTTTGTGAAGGGAAATTCAGACCAGTGTTATCATCCATGAAACACACTATGTTTTAACGCAAAGAGCATGCTCTTTTTTCCAGAGTCTCTAATACTGCCAGAAACATGAGCATGCCCCCAAAAAAAGAAATGTGTTTCCTACTCATACGGACCATATCGAGTTGAACTCTCCTTATGAAATTGTAACAAACCACAATATGTCTTACATAGATGCTCTTTAGTTTATAGTGAAAAACGTGTTGGGTACATGAACTGTGTAAATTCATTTGAGCCGAAAAATCACTGGGTTTACCGGAAATGAACTCTTTCTGGTAGGAAGACACAGAGCCTTGGTTTAACTCCGTTTGTGAAGGGAAATTCAGACCAGTGTTCTCATCCATGAAACACTCTCTGTTTTAACGCGAAGAGCATGCTCTTCTTTCCAGAGTCACTAATACAGCAAAAACATGACCATGCCCAGAAAAAAAGAACTGTGTTTCCTAGTTATACAGACAATATCTAGTTAAACTCTACTTATGAAACTGTAACAAACCACAGCATCTCTTACATAGATGCTCTTTCGTTAACAGTGAAAAAAGTGTTCGGTTCGTGAAATGTGTAAATTCATTGAGCCGAAAAATAACTGGGTTTACAGGAAATGAACTCTTGCTTGTAGGAAGACACAGAGCTTTTGGTTTAACTCCGTTTGTGAAGAGAAATTCAGACCAGTTTTCTCATACATGAAACACACTATGTTTTAACGCAAAGAGCATGCTCTTCTTTCCAGCGTCTGCAATATAGCAAGAAACATGAGCATGCCCTGAAAAAATGAACTGTGTTTCCTACTCATACCGACCATATCTAGTTGAACTCTGCTTATGAAACTGTAACCAAACACAGCATGTCTTACATAGATGCTCTTTAGTTAATAGTGAAAATCGTGTTGGGTTCGTGAATTGTGTAAATTCATTTGAGCTGAAAAATCACTGGGTTTACCGGAAATGAACTCTTGCTTGATGGAAGACACATAGACGTTGGTTTAACTCCGTTTGTGAATGGATATTTAGACCAGTGTTCTCATCCATGAAACACACTATGTTTTAACGAAAGAGCATGCTCTTCTTTCCAGAGTCTCTAATACAGCAAGAAACATGAGCATGCCCAGAAAAAAAGAACTGTGTTTTCTACACATATGGACCATATCTAGTTGAACTATGCTTATGAAACTGTAACAAACCACAGCATGTCTTACATAGATGCTCTTTAGTTAATAGTGAAAAACGTGTTGTGTTCAAGAATTGTGTAAGTTCATTTGAGTCAAAAAACCCCTGGGTTTACCGGATATGAACTCTTGCTTGTAGGAAGACACAGAGCATTTGGTATACACCGTTTGTGAAGGTAAATTCAGACCAGTGTTCTCATCCATGAAAAACACTCTGTTTTAACGCAAAGAGCATGCTCTTCTTTCTAGAGTCTATACTACAGCAAGAAACATGAGCATGCCCTGAATAAAAGAACTGTGTTTCCTAATCATACGGACCATATCTAATTGAACTCTGGTTATGAAACTGTAACAAACCACAGCATCTCTTACATAGATGCTCTTTCGTTAATAGTGCAAAAAGTGTTGGGTTCGTGAACTGGGTAAATTCATTTGAGCCGAAAAATCACTGGGTTTACCGGAAATGAACTCTTACTTGTAGGAAGACATAGAGCTTTTGGTTTAACTCCGTTTGTGATGCGAAATTCAGACCAGTGTTCTCATCCATGAAACATACTCTGTTGTAACGCCTGAAGCATGCTCTTCTTTCCAGCATCTCCAATAAAGCAAGAAACATGTGCATGCCCTAAAAAAAAAAAAAAAAACTGTGTTTCTTACCCATATGGACCATATGTAGTTAAACCCTGCTTATGAAACTGTAACAAACCACAGCATCTCTTACATAGATGCTGTTTAGTTTATAGTGAAAAACGTGTTGGGTTTGTGAACTGTGTAAATTCATTTGAGCTGAAAAATCACTGGGTTTACTGGAAATGAACTCTTGCTTGTAGGACGACACAGAGCCTTTGGTTTGACTCCGTTTGTGAAGGGAAATTCAGACCAGTGTTCTCATCCATGAAACACTCTCTGTTTTAACGCAAAGAGCATGCTCTTCTTTCCAGCGTCTGCAATACAGCAAGACACATGAGCATGCCCTGAAAAAATGAACTGTGTTTCCTACTCATACGGACCGTATCATGTTAAACTCTGATTATGAAACTGTAACAATCCACAGCATGTCTTACATAGATGCTCTTTAGTTAATAGTGAAAATCTTGTTGGGTTCGTACAGTGTGTAAATTCATTTGAGGCGAAAAATCACTGGGTTTACCGGAAATGAACTCGTGCTTGTAGGAAGACACAGAGCCTTTGGTATAACTCGTTTGTGAAGGAAAATTCAGACCGGTGTTCTCATCCATGAAACACCCTCTGTTTTAACGCAAGAAGCATCCTCTTCTGTCCTGAGTCTTCCATACAACAAGAAATATCAGCATGTCCAGAAAAAAAGAACTCTGTTTACTACTCATAAGGACCATATCTAGTTGAACTCTGCTTATGAAACTGAAACAAACCAAAGCATGTCTTACATACATGCTCTTTAGTTAATAGTGACAAACGTGTGGGGTTTAGGAACTGTGTAAGTTCATTTGAGCCGAAAAAGCCCTGGGTTTTCCGGAAATGAACTCTTGCTTGTAGGAAGACACAGAGCATTTGGTTTACTCCGTTTGTGAAGGGAAATTCAGACCAGTGTTCTCATCCATGAAAAACACTCTGTTTTAACGCAAAGAGCATGCTCTTCTTTCCAGATTCTATAATACAGCAAGAAACATGAGCATGCTCAGAAAAAAAGAACTGTGTTTCCTAATCATACGGACCATATCTAATTGAACTCTGGTTATGAAACTGTAACAAACCACAGCATCTCTTACATAGATGCTCTTTCGTTAACAGTGAAAAAAGTGTTGGGTTCGTGAAATGTGTAAATTCATTTGAGCCGAAAAATCACTGGGTTTACCGGAAATGAACTCTTACTTGTAGGAAGACATAGAGCTTTTGGTTTAACTCCGTTTGTGATGGGAAATTCAGACCAGTGTTCTCATCCATGAAACATACTCTGTTGTAACGCCTGAAGCATGCTCTTCTTTCCAGCATCTCCAATAAAGCAAGAAACATGTGCATGCCCTAAAAAAAAAAAACTGTGTTTCTTACCCATATGGACCATATGTAGTTAAACCCTGCTTATGAAACTGTAACAAACCACAGCATCTCTTACATAGATGCTGTTTAGTTTATAGTGAAAAACGTGTTGGGTTTGTGAACTGTGTAAACTCATTTGAGCTGAAAAATCACTGGTTATACCGGAAATGAACTCTTGCTTGTAGGAAGACACAGAGCCTTTGGTTTAACTACGTTTGTGAAGGGAAATTCAGACCAGTGTTCTCATCCATGAAACACACTATGTTTTAACGCAAAGAGCATGCTCTTCTTTCCAGCGTCTGCAATACAGCAAGACACATGAGCATGCCCTGAAAAAATGAACTGTGTTTCCTACTCATACGGACCGTATCATGTTAAACTCTGATTATGAAACTGTAACAATCCACAGCATGTCTTACATAGATGCTCTTTAGTTAATAGTGAAAATCTTGTTGGCTTCGTACAGTGTGTAAATTCATTTGACGCGAAAAATCACTGGGTTTACCGGAAATGAACTCGTGCTTGTAGGAAGACACAGAGCCTTTGGTTTAACTCGTTTGTGAAGGAAAATTCAGACCGGTGTTCTCATCCATGAAACACCCTCTGTTTTAACGCAAGAAGCATCCTCTTCTGTCCTGAGTCTTCCATACAACAAGAAATATGAGCATGTCCAGAAAAAAAGAACTCTGTTTACTACTCATAAGGACCATATCTAGTTGAACTCTGCTTATGAAACTGTAACAAACCACAGCATCTCTTATATAGATGCTCTTTAGTTTATAGTGAAAATCGTGTTGGGTTCGTGAACTGGGTAAATTCATTTGAGCCGAAAAATCACTGGGTTTACCGGAAATGATCTCTTGCTTGTAGGAAGACACCAAGCCTTTGGTTTAACTCCGTTTGTGAAGGTAAATTCAGACCAGTGTTCTCATCCATGAAACACACTCTGTTTTAACGCAAGAAGCATGCTCTTCTTTCCAGCGCCTCCAATACAGCAAGAAACATGAGCATGCCCTGAAAAAAAGAACTGTGTTTCCTACTCATACGGACCATATCTAGTTGAACTCTGCTTATGAAACTGAAACAAACCAAAGCATGTCTTACATACATGCTCTTTAGTTAATAGTGACAAACGTGTGGGGTTTACGAACTGTGTAAGTTCATTTGAGCCGAAAAAGCCCTGGGTTTTCCGGAAATGAACTCTTGCTTGTAGGAAGACACAGAGCATTTGGTTTACTCCGTTTGTGAAGGGAAATTCAGACCAGTGTTCTCATCCATGAAAAACACTCTGTTTTAAGGCAAAGAGCATGCTCTTCTTTCCAGATTCTATACTACAGCAAGAAACATGAGCATGCCCAGAAAAAAAGAACTGTGTTTCCTAATCATACGGACCATATCTAATTGAACTCTGGTTATGAAACTGTAACAAACCACAGCATCTCTTACATAGATGCTCTTTCGTTAACAGTGAAAAAAGTGTTGGGTTCGTGAAATGTGTAAATTCATTTGAGCCGAAAAATCACTGGGTTTACCGGAAATGAACTCTTACTTGTAGGAAGACATAGAGCTTTTGGTTTAACTCCGTTTGTGATGCAAAATTCAGACCAGTGTTCTCATCGATGAAACATACTCTGTTGTAACGCCTGAAGCATGCTCTTCTTTCCATCATCTCCTATAAAGCAAGAAACATGTGCATGCCCTAAAAAAAAAAAAAAACTGTGTTTCTTACCCATATGGACCATATGTAGTTAAACCCTGCTTATGAAACTGTAACAAACCACAGCATCTCTTACACAGATGCTCTTTAATTTATAGTGAAAAACGTGTTGGGTTTGTGAACTGTGTAAATTCATTTGAGCTGAAAAATCACTGGGTATACCGGAAATGAACTCTTGCTTGTAGGAAGACACAGAGCCTTTGGTTTAACTACGTTTGTGAAGGGAAATTCAGACCAGTGTTATCATCCATGAAACACACTATGTTTTAACGCAAAGAGCATGCTCTTTTTTCCAGAGTCTCTAATACTGCCAGAAACATGAGCATGCCCCCAAAAAAAGAAATGTGTTTCCTACTCATACGGACCATATCGAGTTGAACTCTCCTTATGAAATTGTAACAAACCACAATATGTCTTACATAGATGCTCTTTAGTTTATAGTGAAAAACGTGTTGGGTACATGAACTGTGTAAATTCATTTGAGCCGAAAAATCACTGGGTTTACCGGAAATGAACTCTTTCTGGTAGGAAGACACAGAGCCTTGGTTTAACTCCGTTTGTGAAGGGAAATTCAGACCAGTGTTCTCATCCATGAAACACTCTCTGTTTTAACGCGAAGAGCATGCTCTTCTTTCCAGAGTCACTAATACAGCAAAAACATGACCATGCCCAGAACAAAAGAACTGTGTTTCCTAGTTATACAGACAATATCTAGTTAAACTCTACTTATGAAACTGTAACAAACCACAGCATCTCTTACATAGATGCTCTTTCGTTAACAGTGAAAAAAGTGTTCGGTTCGTGAAATGTGTAAATTCATTGAGCCGAAAAATAACTGGGTTTACAGGAAATGAACTCTTGCTTGTAGGAAGACACAGAGCTTTTGGTTTAACTCCGTTTGTGAAGAGAAATTCAGACCAGTTTTCTCATACATGAAACACACTATGTTTTAACGCAAAGAGCATGCTCTTCTTTCCAGCGTCTGCAATATAGCAAGAAACATGAGCATGCCCTGAAAAAATGAACTGTGTTTCCTACTCATACCGACCATATCTAGTTGAACTCTGCTTATGAAACTGTAACCAAACACAGCATGTCTTACATAGATGCTCTTTAGTTAATAGTGAAAATCGTGTTGGGTTCGTGAATTGTGTAAATTCATTTGAGCTGAAAAATCACTGGGTTTACCGGAAATGAACTCTTGCTTGATGGAAGACACATAGACGTTGGTTTAACTCCGTTTGTGAATGGATATTTAGACCAGTGTTCTCATCCATGAAACACACTATGTTTTAACGAAAGAGCATGCTCTTCTTTCCAGAGTCTCTAATACAGCAAGAAACATGAGCATGCCCAGAAAAAAAGAACTGTGTTTTCTACACATATGGACCATATCTAGTTGAACTATGCTTATGAAACTGTAACAAACCACAGCATGTCTTACATAGATGCTCTTTAGTTAATAGTGAAAAACGTGTTGTGTTCAAGAATTGTGTAAGTTCATTTGAGTCAAAAAACCCCTGGGTTTACCGGATATGAACTCTTGCTTGTAGGAAGACACAGAGCATTTGGTATACACCGTTTGTGAAGGTAAATTCAGACCAGTGTTCTCATCCATGAAAAACACTCTGTTTTAACGCAAAGAGCATGCTCTTCTTTCTAGAGTCTATACTACAGCAAGAAACATGAGCATGCCCTGAATAAAAGAACTGTGTTTCCTAATCATACGGACCATATCTAATTGAACTCTGGTTATGAAACTGTAACAAACCACAGCATCTCTTACATAGATGCTCTTTCGTTAATAGTGCAAAAAGTGTTGGGTTCGTGAACTGGGTAAATTCATTTGAGCCGAAAAATCACTGGGTTTACCGGAAATGAACTCTTACTTGTAGGAAGACATAGAGCTTTTGGTTTAACTCCGTTTGTGATGCGAAATTCAGACCAGTGTTCTCATCCATGAAACATACTCTGTTGTAACGCCTGAAGCATGCTCTTCTTTCCAGCATCTCCAATAAAGCAAGAAACATGTGCATGCCCTAAAAAAAAAAAAAAAAAACTGTGTTTCTTACCCATATGGACCATATGTAGTTAAACCCTGCTTATGAAACTGTAACAAACCACAGCATCTCTTACATAGATGCTGTTTAGTTTATAGTGAAAAACGTGTTGGGTTTGTGAACTGTGTAAATTCATTTGAGCTGAAAAATCACTGGGTTTACTGGAAATGAACTCTTGCTTGTAGGACGACACAGAGCCTTTGGTTTGACTCCGTTTGTGAAGGGAAATTCAGACCAGTGTTCTCATCCATGAAACACTCTCTGTTTTAACGCAAAGAGCATGCTCTTCTTTCCAGCGTCTGCAATACAGCAAGACACATGAGCATGCCCTGAAAAAATGAACTGTGTTTCCTACTCATACGGACCGTATCATGTTAAACTCTGATTATGAAACTGTAACAATCCACAGCATGTCTTACATAGATGCTCTTTAGTTAATAGTGAAAATCTTGTTGGGTTCGTACAGTGTGTAAATTCATTTGAGGCAAAAAATCACTGGGTTTACCGGAAATGAACTCGTGCTTGTAGGAAGACACAGAGCCTTTGGTATAACTCGTTTGTGAAGGAAAATTCAGACCGGTGTTCTCATCCATGAAACACCCTCTGTTTTAACGCAAGAAGCATCCTCTTCTGTCCTGAGTCTTCCATACAACAAGAAATATCAGCATGTCCAGAAAAAAAGAACTCTGTTTACTACTCATAAGGACCATATCTAGTTGAACTCTGCTTATGAAACTGAAACAAACCAAAGCATGTCTTACATACATGCTCTTTAGTTAATAGTGACAAACGTGTGGGGTTTAGGAACTGTGTAAGTTCATTTGAGCCGAAAAAGCCCTGGGTTTTCCGGAAATGAACTCTTGCTTGTAGGAAGACACAGAGCATTTGGTTTACTCCGTTTGTGAAGGGAAATTCAGACCAGTGTTCTCATCCATGAAAAACACTCTGTTTTAACGCAAAGAGCATGCTCTTCTTTCCAGATTCTATAATACAGCAAGAAACATGAGCATGCTCAGAAAAAAAGAACTGTGTTTCCTAATCATACGGACCATATCTAATTGAACTCTGGTTATGAAACTGTAACAAACCACAGCATCTCTTACATAGATGCTCTTTCGTTAACAGTGAAAAAAGTGTTGGGTTCGTGAAATGTGTAAATTCATTTGAGCCGAAAAATCACTGGGTTTACCGGAAATGAACTCTTACTTGTAGGAAGACATAGAGCTTTTGGTTTAACTCCGTTTGTGATGCGAAATTCAGACCAGTGTTCTCATCGATGAAACATACTCTGTTGTAACGCCTGAAGCATGCTCTTCTTTCCAGCATCTCCAATAAAGCAAGAAACATGTGCATGCCCTAAAAAAAAAAAAACTGTGTTTCTTACCCATATGGACCATATGTAGATAAACCCTGCTTATGAAACTGTAACAAACCACAGCATCTCTTACACAGATGCTCTTTAGTTTATAGTGAAAAACGTGTTGGGTTTGTGAACTGTGTAAATTCATTTGAGCTGAAAAATCACTGGGTATACCGGAAATGAACTCTTGCTTGTAGGAAGACACAGAGCCTTTGGTTTAACTACGTTTGTGAAGGGAAATTCAGACCAGTGTTCTCATCCATGAAACACACTATGTTTTAACGCAAAGAGCATGCTCTTCTTTCCAGAGTCTCTAATACTGCAAGAAACATGAGCATGCCCAAAAAAAAAAGAAATGTGTTTCCTACTCATACGGACCATATCGAGTTGAACTCTGCTTATGAAATTGTAACAAACCACAATATGTCTTACATAGATGCTCTTTAGTTTATAGTGAAAAACGTGTTGGGTACATGAACTGTGTAAATTCATTTGAGCCGAAAAATCACTGGGTTTACCGGAAATGAACTCTTTCTGGTAGGAAGACACAGAGCCTTGGTTTAACTCCGTTTGTGAAGGGAAATTCAGACCAGTGTTCTCATCCATGAAACACTCTCTGTTTTAACGCGAAGAGCATGCTCTTCTTTCCAGAGTCACTAATACAGCAAAAACATGACCATGCCCAGAAAAAAAGAACTGTGTTTCCTAGTTATACAGACAATATCTAGTTAAACTCTACTTATGAAACTGTAACAAACCACAGCATCTCTTACATAGATGCTCTTTCGTTAACAGTGAAAAAAGTGTTCGGTTCGTGAAATGTGTAAATTCATTGAGCCGAAAAATAACTGGGTTTACAGGAAATGAACTCTTGCTTGTAGGAAGACACAGAGCTTTTGGTTTAACTCCGTTTGTGAAGAGAAATTCAGACCAGTTTTCTCATACATGAAACACACTATGTTTTAACGCAAAGAGCATGCTCTTCTTTCCAGCGTCTGCAATATAGCAAGAAACATGAGCATGCCCTGAAAAAATGAACTGTGTTTCCTACTCATACCGACCATATCTAGTTGAACTCTGCTTATGAAACTGTAACCAAACACAGCATGTCTTACATAGATGCTCTTTAGTTAATAGTGAAAATCGTGTTGGGTTCGTGAATTGTGTAAATTCATTTGAGCTGAAAAATCACTGGGTTTACCGGAAATGAACTCTTGCTTGATGGAAGACACATAGACGTTGGTTTAACTCCGTTTGTGAATGGATATTTAGACCAGTGTTCTCATCCATGAAACACACTATGTTTTAACGAAAGAGCATGCTCTTCTTTCCAGAGTCTCTAATACAGCAAGAAACATGAGCATGCCCAGAAAAAAAGAACTGTGTTTTCTACACATATGGACCATATCTAGTTGAACTATGCTTATGAAACTGTAACAAACCACAGCATGTCTTACATAGATGCTCTTTAGTTAATAGTGAAAAACGTGTTGTGTTCAAGAATTGTGTAAGTTCATTTGAGTCAAAAAACCCCTGGGTTTACCGGATATGAACTCTTGCTTGTAGGAAGACACAGAGCATTTGGTATACACCGTTTGTGAAGGTAAATTCAGACCAGTGTTCTCATCCATGAAAAACACTCTGTTTTAACGCAAAGAGCATGCTCTTCTTTCTAGAGTCTATACTACAGCAAGAAACATGAGCATGCCCTGAATAAAAGAACTGTGTTTCCTAATCATACGGACCATATCTAATTGAACTCTGGTTATGAAACTGTAACAAACCACAGCATCTCTTACATAGATGCTCTTTCGTTAATAGTGCAAAAAGTGTTGGGTTCGTGAACTGGGTAAATTCATTTGAGCCGAAAAATCACTGGGTTTACCGGAAATGAACTCTTACTTGTAGGAAGACATAGAGCTTTTGGTTTAACTCCGTTTGTGATGCGAAATTCAGACCAGTGTTCTCATCCATGAAACATACTCTGTTGTAACGCCTGAAGCATGCTCTTCTTTCCAGCATCTCCAATAAAGCAAGAAACATGTGCATGCCCTAAAAAAAAAAAAAAAACTGTGTTTCTTACCCATATGGACCATATGTAGTTAAACCCTGCTTATGAAACTGTAACAAACCACAGCATCTCTTACATAGATGCTGTTTAGTTTATAGTGAAAAACGTGTTGGGTTTGTGAACTGTGTAAATTCATTTGAGCTGAAAAATCACTGGGTTTACTGGAAATGAACTCTTGCTTGTAGGACGACACAGAGCCTTTGGTTTGACTCCGTTTGTGAAGGGAATTTCAGACCAGTGTTCTCATCCATGAAACACTCTCTGTTTTAACGCAAAGAGCATGCTCTTCTTTCCAGCGTCTGCAATACAGCAAGACACATGAGCATGCCCTGAAAAAATGAACTGTGTTTCCTACTCATACGGACCGTATCATGTTAAACTCTGATTATGAAACTGTAACAATCCACAGCATGTCTTACATAGATGCTCTTTAGTTAATAGTGAAAATCTTGTTGGGTTCGTACAGTGTGTAAATTCATTTGAGGCGAAAAATCACTGGGTTTACCGGAAATGAACTCGTGCTTGTAGGAAGACACAGAGCCTTTGGTATAACTCGTTTGTGAAGGAAAATTCAGACCGGTGTTCTCATCCATGAAACACCCTCTGTTTTAACGCAAGAAGCATCCTCTTCTGTCCTGAGTCTTCCATACAACAAGAAATATCAGCATGTCCAGAAAAAAAGAACTCTGTTTACTACTCATAAGGACCATATCTAGTTGAACTCTGCTTATGAAACTGAAACAAACCAAAGCATGTCTTACATACATGCTCTTTAGTTAATAGTGACAAACGTGTGGGGTTTAGGAACTGTGTAAGTTCATTTGAGCCGAAAAAGCCCTGGGTTTTCCGGAAATGAACTCTTGCTTGTAGGAAGACACAGAGCATTTGGTTTACTCCGTTTGTGAAGGGAAATTCAGACCAGTGTTCTCATCCATGAAAAACACTCTGTTTTAACGCAAAGAGCATGCTCTTCTTTCCAGATTCTATAATACAGCAAGAAACATGAGCATGCTCAGAAAAAAAGAACTGTGTTTCCTAATCATACGGACCATATCTAATTGAACTCTGGTTATGAAACTGTAACAAACCACAGCATCTCTTACATAGATGCTCTTTCGTTAACAGTGAAAAAAGTGTTGGGTTCGTGAAATGTGTAAATTCATTTGAGCCGAAAAATCACTGGGTTTACCGGAAATGAACTCTTACTTGTAGGAAGACATAGAGCTTTTGGTTTAACTCTGTTTGTGATGCGAAATTCAGACCAGTGTTCTCATCGATGAAACATACTCTGTTGTAACGCCTGAAGCATGCTCTTCTTTCCAGCATCTCCAATAAAGCAAGAAACATGTGCATGCCCTAAAAAAAAAAAAACTGTGTTTCTTACCCATATGGACCATATGTAGATAAACCCTGCTTATGAAACTGTAACAAACCACAGCATCTCTTACACAGATGCTCTTTAGTTTATAGTGAAAAACGTGTTGGGTTTGTGAACTGTGTAAATTCATTTGAGCTGAAAAAAAACTGGGTATACCGGAAATGAACTCTTGCTTGTAGGAAGACACAGAGCCTTTGGTTTAACTACGTTTGTGAAGGGAAATTCAGACCAGTGTTCTCATCCATGAAACACACTATGTTTTAACGCAAAGAGCATGCTCTTCTTTCCAGAGTCTCTAATACTGCAAGAAACATGAGCATGCCAAAAAAAAAAAGAAATGTGTTTCCTACTCATACGGACCATATCGAGTTGAACTCTGCTTATGAAATTGTAACAAACCACAATATGTCTTACATAGATGCTCTTTAGTTTATAGTGAAAAACGTGTTGTGTACATGAACTGTGTAAATTCATTTGAGCCGAAAAATCACTGGGTTTACCGGAAATGAACTCTTTCTGGTAGGAAGACACAGAGCCTTGGTTTAACTCCGTTTGTGAAGGGAAATTCAGACCAGTGTTCTCATCCATGAAACACTCTCTGTTTTAACGCGAAGAGCATGCTCTTCTTTCCAGAGTCACTAATACAGCAAAAACATGACCATGCCCAGAAAAAAAGAACTGTGTTTCCTAGTTATACAGACAATATCTAGTTAAACTCTACTTATGAAACTGTAACAAACCACAGCATCTCTTACATACATGCTCTTATTTTATAGTGAAAAACGTGTTGGATTCGTGAATTTGTAAATTCATTTGAGCCGAAAAATCACTGGGATTTCCGGAAATGAACTCTCGCTTGTAGGAAGACACAGAGCCTTTGGTTTAACTCGTTTGTGAAGGGAAATTCAGACCAGTGTTCTCATCCATGAAACACCCTCTGTTTTAACGCAAGAAGCATCCTCTTCTGTCCTGAGTCTGCCATACAACAAGAAATGTGAGCATGTCCAGAAAAAAAGAACCGTGTTTACTACTCATAAGGACCATCTCTAGTTGAACTCTGCTTATGAAACTGTAATAAACCACAGCATCTCTTACATAGATGCTCTTTAGTTAATAGTAAAAATCGTGTTGGGTTCGTGAAATGTGTAAATTCATTTGAGCCGAAAAATCACTGGGTTTTCCAGAAATGAACTCTTGCTTGTAGGAAGACACAGAGTCTTTGGTTTAACTCAGTTTGTGAAGGGAAATTCATACCAGGGTTCTCATCCATGAAACACACTCTGTTTGAACGCAAAGAGCATGCTCTTCTTTCCAGAGTCTCTAATACAGCAAGAAACATGAGCATTCCCAGAAAAAAAGAACTGTGTTTCCTACTCAAACGGACCATATCGAGTTGAACTCTGCTTATGAAACTGTAACAAACCACAGTATGTCTTACATAGATGCAATTTAGTTTATAGTGAAAAACGTGTTGGGTTTGTGAACTGTGTAAACTCATTTGAGCCGAAAAAACACTGGGTATACCGGAAATGAACTCTTGCTTGTAGGAAGACACAGAGCCTTTGATTTAACTCCATTTGTGAAGTGAAATTCAGACCAGTGTTCTCATCCATGAAACACACTATGTTTTAACGCAAAGAGCATGCTCTTCTTTCCAGCGTCTGCAATACAGCAAAAACATGACCATGCCCAGAAAAAAAGAACTGTGTTTCCTAGTTATACAGACAATATCTAGTTAAACTCTACTTATGAAAATGTAACAAACCACAGCATCTCTTACATACATGCTCTTATTTTATAGTGAAAAACGTGTTGGATTCGTGAACTTTGTAAATTCATTTGAGCCGAAAAATCACTGGGATTTCCGGAAATGAACTCGTGCTTGTAGGAAGACACAGAGCCTTTGGTTTAACTCGTTTGTGAAGGAAAATTCAGACCAGTGTTCTCATCCATGAAACACCCTCTGTTTTAACGCAAGAAGCATCCTCTTCTGTTCTGAGTCTGCCATACAACAAGAAATGTGAGCATGTCCAGAAAAAAAGAACTGTGTTTACTACTCATAAGGACCATATCTAGTTGAACTCTGCTTATGAAACTGTAACAAACCACAGCATCTCTTACATAGATGCTCTTTAGTTAATAGTGAAAATCGTGTTGGGTTCGTGAGCTGTGTAAAGTAATTTGAGCCGAAAAATCACTGGGTTTTCCAGAAATGAACTCTTGCTTGTAGGAAGACACAGAGTCTTTGGTTTAAATCAGTTTGTGAAGGGAAATTCATACCAGGGTTCTCATCCATGAAACACACTCTGTTTTAACGCAAAGAGCATGATCTTCTTTCTAGAGTCTCTAATACAGCAAGAAACATGAGCATGCCCAGAAAAAAAGAACTGTGTTTCCTACACATACTGACCATATCTAGTTAAACTATGCTTATGAAACTGTAACAAACCACAGCATGTCTTACATAGATGCTCTTTAGTTAATAGTGAAAAACCTGTTGTGTTCAAGAATTGTGTAAGTTCATTTGAGTCAAAAAACCCCTGGGTTTACCGGATATTAACTCTTGCTTGTAGGAAGACACAGAGCATTTGGTATACACCGTTTGTGAAGGTAAATTCAGACCAGTGTTCTCATCCATGAAAAACACTCTGTTTTAACGCAAAGAGCATGCTCTTCTTTCTAGAGTCTATAATACAGCAAGAAACATGAGCATGCCCTGAAAAAAAGAACTGTGTTTCCTAATCATACGGACCATATCTAGTTGAACTCTGGTTATGAAACTGTAACAAACCACAGCACCTCTTACATAGATGCTCTTTCGTTAATAGTGAAAAAAGTGTTGGGTTCGTGAAATGTGTAAATTCATTTGAGCCGAAAAATCACTGGGTTTACCGGAAATGAACTCTTACTTGTAGGAAGACATAGAGCTTTTGGTTTAACTCCGTTTGTGATGCGAAATTCAGACCAGTGTTCTCATCCATGAAACATAGTCTGTTGTAACGCCTGAAGCATGCTCTTCTTTCCAGCATCTCCAATAAAGCAAGAAACATGTGCATGCCCTAAAAAAAAAAAACTGTGTTTCTTACCCATATGGACCATATGTAGTTAAACCCTGCTTATGAAACTATAACAAACCACTGCATCTCTTACATAGATGCTCTTTAGTTTATAGTGAAAAACGTGTTGGGTTTGTGAACTGTGTAAATTCATTTGAGCTGAAAAATCACTGGGTATACCGGAAATGAACTCTTGCTTGTAGGAAGACACAGAGTCTTTGGTTTAACTCAGTTTGTGAAGGGAAATTCATACCAGGGTTCTCATCCATGAAACACACTCTGTTTGAACGCAAAGAGCATGCTCTTCTTTCCAGAGTCTCTAATACAGCAAGAAACATGAGCATGCCCAGAAAAAAAGAACTGTGTTTCCTACTCAAACGGACCATATCGAGTTGAACTCTGCTTATGAAACTGTAACAAACCACAGTATGTCTTACATAGATGCTCTTTAGTTTATAGTGAAAAACGTGTTGGGTTTGTGAACTGTGTAAACTCATTTGAGCCGAAAAAACACTGGGTTTACCGGAAATGAACTCTTGCTTGTAGCAAGACACAGAGCCTTTGGTTTAACTCCATTTGTGAAGGGAAATTCAGACCAGTGTTCTCATCCAAGAAACACACTATGTTTTAACGCAAAGAGCATGCTCTTCTTTCCAGCGACTCCAATACAGCAAGAAACATGAGCATGCCCTGAAAAAAAGAACTGTGTTTCCTACTCATACGGACCATATCTAGTTGAACTCTGCTTATGAAACTGAAACAAACCAAAACATGTCTTACATCCATGCTCTTTAGTTAATAGTGACAAACCTGTAGGGTTTATGAACTGTGTAAGGTCATTTGAGCCGAAAAAGCCCTGGGTTTTCCGGAAATGAACTCTTGCTTGTAGGAAGACACAGAGCCTTTGGTTTAACTCGTTTGTGAAGGAAAATTCAGACCAGTGTTCTCATCCATGAAACACCCTCTGTTTTAACGCAAGAAGCATCCTCTTCTGTCCTGAGTCTCCCATACAACAAGAAATGTGAGCATGTCCAGAAAAAAAGAACTGTGTTTACTACTCATAAGGACCATATCTAGTTGAACTCTGCTTATGAAACTGTAACAAACCACAGCATCTCTTACATAGATGCTCTTTAGTTAATAGTGAAAATCGTGTTGGGTTCGTGAGCTGTGTAAATTAATTTGAGCCGAAAAATCACTGGGTTTTCCGGAAATGAACTCTTGCTTGTAGGAAGACACAGAGTCTTTGGTTTAACTCAGTTTGTGAAGGGAAATTCATACCAGGGTTCTCATCCATGAAACACACTCTGTTTGAACGCAAAGAGCTTGCTCTTCTTTCCAGAGTCTCTAATACAGCAAGAAACATGAGCATGCCCAGAAAAAAAGAACTGTGTTTCCTACTCAAACGGACCATAACGAGTTGAACTCTGCTTATGAAACTGTAACAAACCACAGCATGTCTTACATAGATGCTCTTTAGTTAATAGTGAAAAACGTGTTGTGTTCAAGAATTGTGTAAGTTCATTTGAGTCAAAAAACCCCTGGGTTTACCGGATATGAACTCTTGCTTGTAGGAAGACACAGAGCATTTGGTATACACCGTTTGTGAAGGTAATTTCATACCAGTGTTCTCATCCATGAAAAACACTCTGTTTTAACTCAAAGAGCCTGCTCTTCTTTCTAGAGTCTATAATACAGCAAGAAACATGAGCATGCCCTGAAAAAAAGAACTGTGTTTCCTAATCATACGGACCATATCTAATTGAACTCTGGTTATGAAACTGTAACAAACCACAGCATCTCTTACATAGATGCTCTTTCGTTAATAGTGAAAAAAGTGTTGCGTTCGTGAAATGTGTAAATTCATTTGAGCCGAAAAATCACTGGGTTTACCGGAAATGAACTCTTACTTGTAGGAAGACATAGAGCTTTTGGTTTAACTCCGTTTGTGATGCGAAATTCAGACCAGTGTTCTCATCCATGAAACATACTCTGTTGTAACGCCTGAAGCATGCTCTTCTTTCCAGCATCTCCAATAAAGCAAGAAACATGTGCATGCCCTAAAAAAAAAAAAACTGTGTTTCTTACCCATATGGACCATATGTAGTTAAACCCTGCTTATGAAACTGTAACAAACCACAGCAACTCTTACATAGATGCTCTTTAGTTTATAGTGAAAAACGTGTTGGGTTTGTGAACTGTGTAAATTCATTTGAGCTGAAAAATCACTGGGTATACCGGAAATGAACTCTTGCTTGTAGGAAGACACAGAGCCTTTGGTTAAACTCCGTTTGTGAAGGGAAATTCAGGCCAGTGTTCTCATCCATGAAACACACTATGTTTTAACGCAAAGAGCATGCTCTTCTTTCCAGCGTCTGCAATATAGTAAGAAACATGAGCATGCCCTAAAAAATGAACTGTGTTTCCTACTCATACGGACCATATCTAGTTCAACTCTGCTTATGAAACTGTAACAAACCACAGCATGTCTTACATAGATGCTCTTTAGTTTATAGTGAAAAACGTGTTGGGTTTGTGAACTGTGTAAATTCATTTGAGCGGAAAAATCACTGGGTTTACCGGAAATGAACTCTTGCTTGTAGGAAGACACAGAGCCTTTGGTTTAACTCCATTTGTGAAGGGAAATTCAGACCAGTGTTCTCATCCATGAAACACACTATGTTTTAACACAAAGAGCATGCTCTTCTTTCCAGCGCCTCCAATACAGCAAGAAACATGAGCATGCCCTGAAAAGAAGAACTGTGTTTCCTACTCATAGGGACCATATCTAGTTGAACTCTGGTCATGAAACTTTAACAAACCACAGCATCTCTTACATAGATGCTCTTTCGTTAACAGTGAAAAAAGTGTTGGGTTCGTGAAATGTGTAAATTCATTTGAGCCGAAAAATCACTGGGTTTACAGGAAATGAACTCTTGCTTGTAGGAAGACACAGAGCCTTTGGTTTAAGTACGTTTGTGAAGGGAAATTCAGACCAGTGTTCTCATCCATGAAACACACTATGTTTTAACGCAAAGAGCATGCTCTTCTTTCCAGAGTCTCTAATACTGCCAGAAACATGAGCATGCCCAAAAAAAATGAAATGTGTTTCCTACTCATACAGACCATATTGAGTTAAACTCTGCCTATGAATATGTAACAAACCACAGTATGTCTTACATAGATGCTCTTTAGTTAATAGTGACAAACGTGTGGGGTTTATGAACTGTGTAAGTTCATTTGAGCCGAAAAAGCCCTGGGTTTTCCGGAAATGAACTCTTGCTTGTAGGAAGACACAGAGCATTTGGTTTACTCCGTTTGTGAAGGGAAATTCAGAACAGGGTTCTCATCCATGAAAAACACTCTGTTTTAACGCAAAGAGCATGCTCTTCTTTCCAGATTCTATAATATAGCAAGAAACATGAGCATGCCCAGAAAAAAAGAACAGTGTTTCCTAATCATACGGACCATATCTTATTGAACTCTGGTTATGAAACTGTAACAAACCACAGTATCTCTTACATAGATGCTCTTTCGTTCACAGTGAAAAAAGTGTTGGGTTCGTGAAATGTGTAAATTCATTTGAGCCGAAAAATAACTGGGTTTACAGGAAATGAACTCTTGCTTGTAGGAAGACACAGAGCTTTTGGTTTAACTCCGTTTGTGAAGAGAAATTCAGACCAGTTTTCTCATACATGAAACACACTATGTTTTAACGCAAAGAGCATGCTCTTCTTTCCAGCGTCTGCAATATAGCAAGAAACATGAGCATGCCCTGAAAAAATGAACTGTGTTTCCTACTCATACCGACCATAACTAGTTGAACTCTGCTTATGAAACTGAAACAAAACACAGCATATCTTACATAGATGCTCTTTAGTTAATAGTGAAAATCGTGTTGGCTTCGTGAATTGTGTAAATTCATTTGAGCTGAAAAATCACTGTGTTTACCGTAAATGAACTCTTTCTTGTTGGAAGACACAGAGACTTTGGTATAACTCCGTTTGTGAAGGGAAATTTAGACCAGTGTTCTCATCCATGAAACACACTCTGTTTTAACGAAAGAGCATGCTCTTCTTTCCAGAGTCTCTAATACAGCAAGAAACATGAGCATGCCCAGAAAAAAAGAACTGTGTTTCCTACACATATGGACCATATCTACTTGAACTATGCTTATGAAACTGTACCAAACCACAGCATGTCTTACATAGATGCTATTTAGTTTATAGTGAAAAACGTGTTGGGTTTGTGAACTGTGTAAATTCATTTGAGCCGAAAAATCACTGGGTTTACCGGAAATGAACTCTTACTTGTAGGAAGACATAGAGCTTTTGGTTTAACTCCATTTGTGATGCGAAATTCAGACCAGTGTTCTCATCCATGAAACATACTCTGTTGTAACGCCTGAAGCATGCTCTTCTTTCCAGCATCTCCAATAAAGCAAGAAACATGTGCATGCCCTAAAAAAAAAAAAAAAACTGTGTTTCTTACCCATATGGACCATATGTAGTTAAAGCCTGCTTATGAAACTGTAACAAACCACAGCATCTCTTATATAGATGCTCTTTAGTTTATAGTGAAAAACGTGTTGGGTTTGTGAACTGTGTAAATTCATTTGAGCTGAAAAATCACTGGGTATACCGGAAATGAACTCTTGCTTGTAGGAAGACACAGAGCCTTTGGTTTAACTCTGTTTGTGAAGGGAAATTCAGACCAGTGTTCTCATCCATGAAACACACTATGTTTTAACGCAAAGAGCATGCTCTTCTTTCCAGCGTCTGCAATATAGCAAGAAACATGAGCATGCCCTAAAAAATGAACTGTGTTTCCTACTCATACGGACCATATCTAGTTGAACTCTGCTTATGAAACTGTAACAAACCACAGCATGTCTTACATAGATGCTCTTTAGTTAATAGTGAAAATCGTGTTTGGTTCGTGAACTGTGTAAATTCATTTGAGCGGAAAAATCACTGGGTTTAACAGAAATGAACTCTTGCTTATAGGAAGACATAGAGGCTTTGGTTTAACTCAGTTTGTGAAGGGAAATTCAGACCAGTGTTCTCATCCATGAAACACCCTCTGTTTTAATGCAAGAAGCATCCTCTTCTGTCCAGAGTATGCATTACAGCAAGAAAAATGAGCATGTCCCGAAAAAAAGAACTGTTTTTCTGACTCATAAGGACCATATATAGTTGAACTCTGTTTATGAAACTGTATCAAACCACAGCATCTCTTACATAGATGCTCTTTAGTTAATAGTGAAAATCGTGTTTGGTTCATGAACTGTGTAAATTCATTTGAGCCGAAAAAACCCTGAGTTTACCGGAAATGAACTCTTGCTTGTAGGAAGACACGTAGTCTTAGGATTAACTCCATTTGTGAAGGTAAATTCAGACCAGTGTTGTCATGCATGAAACATACTCTGTTTTAACGGAAGAAGCATGCTCTTCTTTCCTGCGTCTCCAATAGAGCAAGAAACATGAGCATGCCAAGAAAAAAAGAACTGTGTTTCTTACTCATAGGGACCGTATCTAGTTAAACTCTGCTTATGAAACTCTAACAAACCACCAAATCTCTTACATAGATGCTCTTTCGTTTTAGTGAGCAACGTGTTGGGTTCGGAAACTGTGTAAATCATTTGAGCCGAAAAATCACTGGGATTACCGGAAATGAAGCCTTGCTTGGAGGAAGACACAGTGCCTTTGGTTTAACTCATTTGTGAAGGGAAATTCAGACCATTGTTCTCATCCATGAAACACACTCTGTTTTAGCGCAAACAGCATGATCTTCTTTCCAGAGTCTCTAATAGCGCAAGACACATGAGCATGCCCTGAAAAAATGAACTGTGTTTCCTACTCATACGGACCGTATCATGTTAAACTCTGCTTATGAAACTGTAACAAACCACAGCATGTCTTACATAGATGCTTTTTAGTTAATAGTCAAAATCTTGTTGGGTTCGTACACTGTGTAAATTCATTTGACCCGACAAAATCACTGGGTTTACCGGAAATGAACTTTTGCTTGTAGGAAGACACTGAGCCTTTGGTTTAACTCCGTTTGTGAAGGTAAATTCAGACCAGTGTTTTCATCCATGAAACACACTCTGTTTTAAGGCAAGAAGTATGCTCTTCTTTCCAGCGCCTCCAATACAGCAAGAAACATGAGCATGCCCTGAAAAAAAGAACTGTGTTTCCTACTCATACGGACCATATCTAGTTGAACTCTGCTTATGAAACTGAAACAAACCAAAGCATGTCTTACATACATGCTCTTTAGTTAATAGTGACGAACGTGTGGGGTTTATGAACTGTGTAAGTTCATTTGAGCCGAAAAAGCCCTGGGTTTTCCGGAAATGAACTCTTGCTTGTAGGAAGACACAGAGCATTTGGTTTACTCCGTTTGTGAAGGGAAATTCAGACCAGTGTTCTCATCCATGAAAAACACTCTGTTTTAACGCAAAGAGCATGCTCTTCTTTCCAGATTCTATAATACAGCAAGAAACATGAGCATGCCCAGAAAAAAAGAACTGTGTTTCCTAATCATATGGACCATATCTAATTGAACTCTGGTTATGAAACTGTAACAAACCACAGCATCTCTTACATAGATGCTCTTTCGTTAATAGTGAAAAAAGTGTTGGGTTCGTGAAATGTGTAAATTCATATGAGCCGAAAAATCACTGGGTTTACCGGAAATGAACTCTTGCTTGTAGGAAGACACAGAGCTTTTGGTTTAACTCCGTTTGTGAAGGGAAATTCAGACCAGTGTTCTCATCCATGAAAAACACTCTGTTTTAACGAAAGAGCATGCTCTTCTTTCCAGAGTCTCTAATACAGCAAGAAACATGAGCATGCCCAGAAAAAAAGAACTGTGTTTCCTACACATACGGACCATATCTAGTTGAACTATGCTTATGAAACTGTAACAAACCACAGCATGTCTTACATAGATGCTCTTTAGTTAATAGTGAAAATCGTGTTGGCTTCGTGAATTGTGTAAATTCATTTGAGCTGAAAAATCACTGTGTTTACCGTAAATGAACTCTTGCTTGTTGGAAGACACAGAGACTTTGGTATAACTCCGTTTGTGAAGGGAAATTTAGACCAGTGTTCTCATCCATGAAACACACTCTGTTTTAACGAAAGAGCATGCTCTTCTTTCCAGAGTCTCTAATACAGCAAGAAACATGAGCATGCCCAGAAAAAAAGAACTGTGTTTCCTACACATACGGACCATATCTAGTTGAACTATGCTTATGAAACTGTACCAAACCACAGCATGTCTTACATAGATGCTATTTAGTTTATAGTGAAAAACGTGTTGGGTTTGTGAACTGTGTAAATTCATTTGAGCCGAAAAATCACTGGGTTTACCGGAAATGAACTCTTACTTGTAGGAAGACATAGAGCTTTTGGTTTAACTCCGTTTGTGATGCGAAATTCAGACCAGTGTTCTCATCCATGAAACATACTCTGTTGTAACGCCTGAAGCATGCTCTTCTTTCCAGCATCTCCAATAAAGCAAGAAACATGTGCATGCCCTAAAAAAAAAAAACTGTGTTTCTTACCCATATGGACCATATGTAGTTAAACCCTGCTTATGAAACTGTAACAAAGCAAAGCATCTCTTACATAGATGCTCTTTAGTTTATAGTGAAAAACGTGTTGGGTTTGTGAACTGTGTAAATTCATTTGAGCTGAAAAATCACTGGGTATACCGGAAAGGAACTCTTGCTTGTAGGAAGACACAGAGCCTTTGGTTTAACTCCGTTTGTGAAGGGAAATTCAGACCAGTGTTCTCATCCATGAAACACCCTCTGTTTTAATGCAAGAAGCATCCTCTTCTGTCCAGAGTATGCAATACAGCAAGAAAAATGAGCATGGCCCGAAAAAAAGAACTGTTTTTCTGACACATACGGACCATATATAGTTGAACTCTGATTATGAAACTGTATCAAACCACAGCATCTCTTACATAGATGCTCTTTAGTTAATAGTGAAAATCGTGTTTGGTTCATGAACTGTGTAAATTCATTTGAGCCGAAAAAACCATGAGTTTACCGGAAATGAACTCTTGCTTGTAGGAAGACACATAGTCTTAGGTTTAACTCCATTTGTGAAGGTAAATTCAGACCAGTGTTGTCATGCATGAAACATACTCTGTTTTAACGGAAGAAGCATGCTCTTCTTTCCTGCGTCTCCAATAGAGCAAGAAACATGAGCATGCCAAAAAAAAAAAAGAACTGTGTTTCTTACTCATAGTGACCGTATCTAGTTGAACTCTGCTTATGAAACTCTAACAAACCACCAAATCTCTTACATAGATGCTCTTTCGTTTATAGTGAGCAACGTGTTGGGTTCGGGAACTGTGTAAATGATTTGAGCCGAAAAATCACTGGGATTTCCGGAAATGAAGCCTTGCTTGTAGGAAGACACAGTGCCTTTGGTTTAACTCATTTGTGAAGGGAAATTCAGACCATTGTTCTCATCCATGAAACACACTCTGTTTTAATGCAAAGAGCATGCTCTTCTTTCCAGAGTCTCTAATACAGCAAGACACATGAGCATGCCCTGAAAAAATGAACTGTGTTTCCTACTCATACGGATGGTATCATGTTAAACTCTGCTTATGAAACTGTAACAAACCACAGCATGTCTTACATAGATGCTCTTTAGTTAATAGTCAAAATCTTGTTGGGTTCATACACTGTGTAAATTCATTTGACCCGACAAAATCACTGGGTTTACCGGAAATGAACTCTTGCTTGTAGGAAGACACTGAGCCTTTGGTTTAACTCCGTTTGTGAAGGTAAATTCAGACCAGTGTTATCATCCATGAAACACACTCTGTTTTAACGCAAGAAGTATGCTCTTCTTTCCAGCGCCTCCAATACAGCAAGAAACATGAGCATGCCCTGAAAAAAAGAACTGTGTTTCCTACTCATACGGACCATATCTAGTTGAATTCTGCTTATGAAACTGAAACAAACCAAAGCATGTCTTACATACATGCTCTTTAGTTAATAGTGACAAAAGTGTGGGGTTTATGAACTGTGTAAGTTCATTTGAGCTGAAAAAGCCCTGGGTTTTCCGGAAATGAACTCTTGCTTGTAGGAAGACACAGAGCATTTGGTTTACTCCGTTTGTGAAGGGAAATTCAGACCAGTGTTCTCATCCATGAAAAACACTCTGTTTTAACGCAAAGAGCATGCTCTTCTTTCCAGATTCTATAATACAGCAAGAAACATGAGCATGCCCAGAAAAAAAGAACTGTGTTTCCTAATCATACGGACCATATCTAATTGAACTCTGGTTATGAAACTGTAACAAACCACAGCATCTCTTACATAGATGCTCTTTCGTTAATAGTGAAAAAAGTGTTGGGTTCGTGAAATGTGTAAATTCATTTGAGCCGAAAAATCACTGGGTTTACCGGAAATGAACTCTTGCTTGTAGGAAGACACAGAGCTTTTGGTTTAACTCCGTTTGTGAAGGGAAATTCAGACCAGTGTTCTCATACATGAAACACACTATGTTTTAACGCAAAGAGCATGCTCTTCTTTCCAGCGTCTGCAATATAGCAAGAAACATGAGCATGCCCTGAAAAAATGAACTGTGTTTCCTACTCATACCGACCATATCTAGTTGAACTCTGCTTATGAAACTGTAACAAAACACAGCATGTCTTACATAGATGCTCTTTAGTTAATAGTGAAAATCGTTTTTGGTTCGTGAATTGTGTAAATTCATTTGAGCTGAAAAATCACTGGGTTTACCGGAAATGAACTCTTGCTTGTTGGAAGACACAGAGCCTTTGGTTTAACTCCGTTTGTGAAGGGAAATTTAGACCAGTGTTCTCATCCATGAAAAACACTCTGTTTTAACGAAAGAGCATGCTCTTCTTTCCAGAGTCTCTAATACAGCAAGAAACATGAGCATGCCCTGAAAAAAAGAACTGTGTTTCCTAATCATACGGACCATATCTAGTTGAACTCTGGTTATGAAACTGTAACAAACCACAGCACCTCTTACATAGATGCTCTTTCGTTAATAGTGAAAAAAGTGTTGGGTTCGTGAAATGTGTAAATTCATTTGAGCCGAAAAATCACTGGGTTTACCGGAAATGAACTCTTACTTGTAGGAAGACATAGAGCTTTTGGTTTAACTCCGTTTGTGATGCGAAATTCAGACCAGTGTTCTCATCCATGAAACATAGTCTGTTGTAACGCCTGAAGCATGCTCTTCTTTCCAGCATCTCCAATAAAGCAAGAAACATGTGCATGCCCTAAAAAAAAAAACTGTGTTTCTTACCCATATGGACCATATAGTTAAACCCTGCTTATGAAACTATAACAAACCACAGCATCTCTTACATAGATGCTCTTTAGTTTATAGTGAAAAACGTGTTGGGTTTGTGAACTGTGTAAATTCATTTGAGCTGAAAAATCACTGGGTATACCGGAAATGAACTCTTGCTTGTAGGAAGACACAGAGTCTTTGGTTTAACTCAGTTTGTGAAGGGAAATTCATACCAGGGTTCTCATCCATGAAACACACTCTGTTTGAACGCAAAGAGCATGCTCTTCTTTCCAGAGTCTCTAATACAGCAAGAAACATGAGCATGCCCAGAAAAAAAGAACTGTGTTTCCTACTCAAACGGACCATAACGAGTTGAACTCTGCTTATGAAACTGTAACAAACCACAGTATGTCTTACATAGATGCTCTTTAGTTTATAGTGAAAAACGTGTTGGGTTTGTGAACTGTGTAAACTCATTTGAGCCGAAAAAACACTGGGTTTACCGGAAATGAACTCTTGCTTGTAGCAAGACACAGAGCCTTTGGTTTAACTCCATTTGTGAAGGGAAATTCAGACCAGTGTTCTCATCCAAGAAACACACTATGTTTTAACGCAAAGAGCATGCTCTTCTTTCCAGCGACTCCAATACAGCAAGAAACATGAGCATGCCCTGAAAAAAAGAACTGTGTTTCCTACTCATACGGACCATATCTAGTTGAACTCTGCTTATGAAACTGAAACAAACCAAAACATGTCTTACATCCATGCTCTTTAGTTAATAGTGACAAACCTGTAGGGTTTATGAACTGTGTAAGGTCATTTGAGCCGAAAAAGCCCTGGGTTTTCCGGAAATGAACTCTTGCTTGTAGGAAGACACAGAGCCTTTGGTTTAACTCGTTTGTGAAGGAAAATTCAGACCAGTGTTCTCATCCATGAAACACCCTCTGTTTTAACGCAAGAAGCATCCTCTTCTGTCCTGAGTCTCCCATACAACAAGAAATGTGAGCATGTCCAGAAAAAAAGAACTGTGTTTACTACTCATAAGGACCATATCTAGTTGAACTCTGCTTATGAAACTGTAACAAACCACAGCATCTCTTACATAGATGCTCTTTAGTTAATAGTGAAAATCGTGTTGGGTTCGTGAGCTGTGTAAATTAATTTGAGCCGAAAAATCACTGGGTTTTCCGGAAATGAACTCTTGCTTGTAGGAAGACACAGAGTCTTTGGTTTAACTCAGTTTGTGAAGGGAAATTCATACCAGGGTTCTCATCCATGAAACACACTCTGTTTGAACGCAAAGAGCATGCTCTTCTTTCCAGAGTCTCTAATACAGCAAGAAACATGAGCATGCCCAGAAAAAAAGAACTGTGTTTCCTACTCAAACGGACCATAACGAGTTGAACTCTGCTTATGAAACTGTAACAAACCACAGCATGTCTTACATAGATGCTCTTTAGTTAATAGTGAAAAACGTGTTGTGTTCAAGAATTGTGTAAGTTCATTTGAGTCAAAAAACCCCTGGGTTTACCGGATATGAACTCTTGCTTGTAGGAAGACACAGAGCATTTGGTATACACCGTTTGTGAAGGTAATTTCATACCAGTGTTCTCATCCATGAAAAACACTCTGTTTTAACTCAAAGAGCCTGCTCTTCTTTCTAGAGTCTATAATACAGCAAGAAACATGAGCATGCCCTGAAAAAAAGAACTGTGTTTCCTAATCATACGGACCATATCTAATTGAACTCTGGTTATGAAACTGTAACAAACCACAGCATCTCTTACATAGATGCTCTTTCGTTAATAGTGAAAAAAGTGTTGCGTTCGTGAAATGTGTAAATTCATTTGAGCCGAAAAATCACTGGGTTTACCGGAAATGAACTCTTACTTGTAGGAAGACATAGAGCTTTTGGTTTAACTCCGTTTGTGATGCGAAATTCAGACCAGTGTTCTCATCCATGAAACATACTCTGTTGTAACGCCTGAAGCATGCTCTTCTTTCCAGCATCTCCAATAAAGCAAGAAACATGTGCATGCCCTAAAAAAAAAAAACTGTGTTTCTTACCCATATGGACCATATGTAGTTAAACCCTGCTTATGAAACTGTAACAAACCACAGCAACTCTTACATAGATGCTCTTTAGTTTATAGTGAAAAACGTGTTGGGTTTGTGAACTGTGTAAATTCATTTGAGCTGAAAAATCACTGGGTATACCGGAAATGAACTCTTGCTTGTAGGAAGACACAGAGCCTTTGGTTAAACTCCGTTTGTGAAGGGAAATTCAGGCCAGTGTTCTCATCCATGAAACACACTATGTTTTAACGCAAAGAGCATGCTCTTCTTTCCAGCGTCTGCAATATAGCAAGAAACATGAGCATGCCCTAAAAAATGAACTGTGTTTCCTACTCATACGGACCATATCTAGTTCAACTCTGCTTATGAAACTGTAACAAACCACAGCATGTCTTACATAGATGCTCTTTAGTTTATAGTGAAAAACGTGTTGGGTTTGTGAACTGTGTAAATTCATTTGAGCGGAAAAATCACTGGGTTTACCGGAAATGAACTCTTGCTTGTAGGAAGACACAGAGCCTTTGGTTTAACTCCATTTGTGAAGGGAAATTCAGACCAGTGTTCTCATCCATGAAACACACTATGTTTTAACACAAAGAGCATGCTCTTCTTTCCAGCGCCTCCAATACAGCAAGAAACATGAGCATGCCCTGAAAAGAAGAACTGTGTTTCCTACTCATAGGGACCATATCTAGTTGAACTCTGGTTATGAAACTTTAACAAACCACAGCATCTCTTACATAGATGCTCTTTCGTTAACAGTGAAAAAAGTGTTGGGTTCGTGAAATGTGTAAATTCATTTGAGCCGAAAAATCACTGGGTTTACAGGAAATGAACTCTTGCTTGTAGGAAGACACAGAGCCTTTGGTTTAAGTACGTTTGTGAAGGGAAATTCAGACCAGTGTTCTCATCCATGAAACACACTATGTTTTAACGCAAAGAGCATGCTCTTCTTTCCAGAGTCTCTAATACTGCCAGAAACATGAGCATGCCCAAAAAAAATGAAATGTGTTTCCTACTCATACAGACCATATTGAGTTAAACTCTGCCTATGAATATGTAACAAACCACAGTATGTCTTACATAGATGCTCTTTAGTTAATAGTGACAAACGTGTGGGGTTTATGAACTGTGTAAGTTCATTTGAGCCGAAAAAGCCCTGGGTTTTCCGGAAATGAACTCTTGCTTGTAGGAAGACACAGAGCATTTGGTTTACTCCGTTTGTGAAGGGAAATTCAGAACAGGGTTCTCATCCATGAAAAACACTCTGTTTTAACGCAAAGAGCATGCTCTTCTTTCCAGATTCTATAATATAGCAAGAAACATGAGCATGCCCAGAAAAAAAGAACAGTGTTTCCTAATCATACGGACCATATCTTATTGAACTCTGGTTATGAAACTGTAACAAACCACAGTATCTCTTACATAGATGCTCTTTCGTTCACAGTGAAAAAAGTGTTGGGTTCGTGAAATGTGTAAATTCATTTGAGCCGAAAAATCACTGGGTTTACAGGAAATGAACTCTTGCTTGTAGGAAGACACAGAGCTTTTGGTTTAACTCCGTTTGTGAAGAGAAATTCAGACCAGTTTTCTCATACATGAAACACACTATGTTTTAACGCAAAGAGCATGCTCTTCTTTCCAGCGTCTGCAATATAGCAAGAAACATGAGCATGCCCTGAAAAAATGAACTGTGTTTCCTACTCATACCGACCATAACTAGTTGAACTCTGCTTATGAAACTGAAACAAAACACAGCATATCTTACATAGATGCTCTTTAGTTAATAGTGAAAATCGTGTTGGCTTCGTGAATTGTGTAAATTCATTTGAGCTGAAAAATCACTGTGTTTACCGTAAATGAACTCTTGCTTGTTGGAAGACACAGAGACTTTGGTATAACTCCGTTTGTGAAGGGAAATTTAGACCAGTGTTCTCATCCATGAAACACACTCTGTTTTAACGAAAGAGCATGCTCTTCTTTCCAGAGTCTCTAATACAGCAAGAAACATGAGCATGCCCAGAAAAAAAGAACTGTGTTTCCTACACATATGGACCATATCTACTTGAACTATGCTTATGAAACTGTACCAAACCACAGCATGTCTTACATAGATGCTATTTAGTTTATAGTGAAAAACGTGTTGGGTTTGTGAACTGTGTAAATTCATTTGAGCCGAAAAATCACTGGGTTTACCGGAAATGAACTCTTACTTGTAGGAAGACATAGAGCTTTTGGTTTAACTCCGTTTGTGATGCGAAATTCAGACCAGTGTTCTCATCCATGAAACATACTCTGTTGTAACGCCTGAAGCATGCTCTTCTTTCCAGCATCTCCAATAAAGCAAGAAACATGTGCATGCCCTAAAAAAAAAAAAAAAACTGTGTTTCTTACCCATATGGACCATATGTAGTTAAAGCCTGCTTATGAAACTGTAACAAACCACAGCATCTCTTATATAGATGCTCTTTAGTTTATAGTGAAAAACGTGTTGGGTTTGTGAACTGTGTAAATTCATTTGAGCTGAAAAATCACTGGGTATACCGGAAATGAACGCTTGCTTGTAGGAAGACACAGAGCCTTTGGTTTAACTCTGTTTGTGAAGGGAAATTCAGACCAGTGTTCTCATCCATGAAACACACTATGTTTTAACGCAAAGAGCATGCTCTTCTTTCCAGCGTCTGCAATATAGCAAGAAACATGAGCATGCCCTAAAAAATGAACTGTGTTTCCTACTCATACGGACCATATCTAGTTGAACTCTGCTTATGAAACTTTAACAAACCACAGCATGTCTTACATAGATGCTCTTTAGTTAATAGTGAAAATCGTGTTTGGTTCGTGAACTGTGTAAATTCATTTGAGCGGAAAAATCACTGGGTTTAACAGAAATGAACTCTTGCTTATAGGAAGACATAGAGGCTTTGGTTTAACTCAGTTTGTGAAGGGAAATTCAGACCAGTGTTCTCATCCATGAAACACCCTCTGTTTTAATGCAAGAAGCATCCTCTTCTGTCCAGAGTATGCATTACAGCAAGAAAAATGAGCATGTCCCGAAAAAAAGAACTGTTTTTCTGACTCATAAGGACCATATATAGTTGAACTCTGTTTATGAAACTGTATCAAACCACAGCATCTCTTACATAGATGCTCTTTAGTTAATAGTGAAAATCGTGTTTGGTTCATGAACTGTGTAAATTCATTTGAGCCGAAAAAACCCTGAGTTTACCGGAAATGAACTCTTGCTTGTAGGAAGACACGTAGTCTTAGGATTAACTCCATTTGTGAAGGTAAATTCAGACCAGTGTTGTCATGCATGAAACATACTCTGTTTTAACGGAAGAAGCATGCTCTTCTTTCCTGCGTCTCCAATAGAGCAAGAAACATGAGCATGCCAAGAAAAAAAGAACTGTGTTTCTTACTCATAGGGACCGTATCTAGTTAAACTCTGCTTATGAAACTCTAACAAACCACCAAATCTCTTACATAGATGCTCTTTCGTTTTAGTGAGCAACGTGTTGGGTTCGGAAACTGTGTAAATCATTTGAGCCGAAAAATCACTGGGATTACCGGAAATGAAGCCTTGCTTGGAGGAAGACACAGTGCCTTTGGTTTAACTCATTTGTGAAGGGAAATTCAGACCATTGTTCTCATCCATGAAACACACTCTGTTTTAGCGCAAACAGCATGATCTTCTTTCCAGAGTCTCTAATAGCGCAAGACACATGAGCATGCCCTGAAAAAATGAACTGTGTTTCCTACTCATACGGACCGTATCATGTTAAACTCTGCTTATGAAACTGTAACAAACCACAGCATGTCTTACATAGATGCTTTTTAGTTAATAGTCAAAATCTTGTTGGGTTCGTACACTGTGTAAATTCATTTGACCCGACAAAATCACTGGGTTTACCGGAAATGAACTTTTGCTTGTAGGAAGACACTGAGCCTTTGGTTTAACTCCGTTTGTGAAGGTAAATTCAGACCAGTGTTTTCATCCATGAAACACACTCTGTTTTAAGGCAAGAAGTATGCTCTTCTTTCCAGCGCCTCCAATACAGCAAGAAACATGAGCATGCCCTGAAAAAAAGAACTGTGTTTCCTACTCATACGGACCATATCTAGTTGAACTCTGCTTATGAAACTGAAACAAACCAAAGCATGTCTTACATACATGCTCTTTAGTTAATAGTGACGAACGTGTGGGGTTTATGAACTGTGTAAGTTCATTTGAGCCGAAAAAGCCCTGGGTTTTCCGGAAATGAACTCTTGCTTGTAGGAAGACACAGAGCATTTGGTTTACTCCGTTTGTGAAGGGAAATTCAGACCAGTGTTCTCATCCATGAAAAACACTCTGTTTTAACGCAAAGAGCATGCTCTTCTTTCCAGATTCTATAATACAGCAAGAAACATGAGCATGCCCAGAAAAAAAGAACTGTGTTTCCTAATCATATGGACCATATCTAATTGAACTCTGGTTATGAAACTGTAACAAACCACAGCATCTCTTACATAGATGCTCTTTCGTTAATAGTGAAAAAAGTGTTGGGTTCGTGAAATGTGTAAATTCATATGAGCCGAAAAATCACTGGGTTTACCGGAAATGAACTCTTGCTTGTAGGAAGACACAGAGCTTTTGGTTTAACTCCGTTTGTGAAGGGAAATTCAGACCAGTGTTCTCATCCATGAAAAACACTCTGTTTTAACGAAAGAGCATGCTCTTCTTTCCAGAGTCTCTAATACAGCAAGAAACATGAGCATGCCCAGAAAAAAAGAACTGTGTTTCCTACACATACGGACCATATCTAGTTGAACTATGCTTATGAAACTGTAACAAACCACAGCATGTCTTACATAGATGCTCTTTAGTTAATAGTGAAAATCGTGTTGGCTTCGTGAATTGTGTAAATTCATTTGAGCTGAAAAATCACTGTGTTTACCGTAAATGAACTCTTGCTTGTTGGAAGACACAGAGACTTTGGTATAACTCCGTTTGTGAAGGGAAATTTAGACCAGTGTTCTCATCCATGAAACACACTCTGTTTTAACGAAAGAGCATGCTCTTCTTTCCAGAGTCTCTAATACAGCAAGAAACATGAGCATGCCCAGAAAAAAAGAACTGTGTTTCCTACACATACGGACCATATCTAGTTGAACTATGCTTATGAAACTGTACCAAACCACAGCATGTCTTACATAGATGCTATTTAGTTTATAGTGAAAAACGTGTTGGGTTTGTGAACTGTGTAAATTCATTTGAGCCGAAAAATCACTGGGTTTACCGGAAATGAACTCTTACTTGTAGGAAGACATAGAGCTTTTGGTTTAACTCCGTTTGTGATGCGAAATTCAGACCAGTGTTCTCATCCATGAAACATACTCTGTTGTAACGCCTGAAGCATGCTCTTCTTTCCAGCATCTCCAATAAAGCAAGAAACATGTGCATGCCCTAAAAAAAAAAAACTGTGTTTCTTACCCATATGGACCATATGTAGTTAAACCCTGCTTATGAAACTGTAACAAAGCAAAGCATCTCTTACATAGATGCTCTTTAGTTTATAGTGAAAAACGTGTTGGGTTTGTGAACTGTGTAAATTCATTTGAGCTGAAAAATCACTGGGTATACCGGAAAGGAACTCTTGCTTGTAGGAAGACACAGAGCCTTTGGTTTAACTCCGTTTGTGAAGGGAAATTCAGACCAGTGTTCTCATCCATGAAACACCCTCTGTTTTAATGCAAGAAGCATCCTCTTCTGTCCAGAGTATGCAATACAGCAAGAAAAATGAGCATGGCCCGAAAAAAAGAACTGTTTTTCTGACACATACGGACCATATATAGTTGAACTCTGATTATGAAACTGTATCAAACCACAGCATCTCTTACATAGATGCTCTTTAGTTAATAGTGAAAATCGTGTTTGGTTCATGAACTGTGTAAATTCATTTGAGCCGAAAAAACCATGAGTTTACCGGAAATGAACTCTTGCTTGTAGGAAGACACATAGTCTTAGGTTTAACTCCATTTGTGAAGGTAAATTCAGACCAGTGTTGTCATGCATGAAACATACTCTGTTTTAACGGAAGAAGCATGCTCTTCTTTCCTGCGTCTCCAATAGAGCAAGAAACATGAGCATGCCAAAAAAAAAAAAGAACTGTGTTTCTTACTCATAGTGACCGTATCTAGTTGAACTCTGCTTATGAAACTCTAACAAACCACCAAATCTCTTACATAGATGCTCTTTCGTTTATAGTGAGCAACGTGTTGGGTTCGGGAACTGTGTAAATGATTTGAGCCGAAAAATCACTGGGATTTCCGGAAATGAAGCCTTGCTTGTAGGAAGACACAGTGCCTTTGGTTTAACTCATTTGTGAAGGGAAATTCAGACCATTGTTCTCATCCATGAAACACACTCTGTTTTAATGCAAAGAGCATGCTCTTCTTTCCAGAGTCTCTAATACAGCAAGACACATGAGCATGCCCTGAAAAAATGAACTGTGTTTCCTACTCATACGGACGGTATCATGTTAAACTCTGCTTATGAAACTGTAACAAACCACAGCATGTCTTACATAGATGCTCTTTAGTTAATAGTCAAAATCTTGTTGGGTTCATACACTGTGTAAATTCATTTGACCCGACAAAATCACTGGGTTTACCGGAAATGAACTCTTGCTTGTAGGAAGACACTGAGCCTTTGGTTTAACTCCGTTTGTGAAGGGAAATTCAGACCAGTGTTATCATCCATGAAACACACTCTGTTTTAACGCAAGAAGTATGCTCTTCTTTCCAGCGCCTCCAATACAGCAAGAAACATGAGCATGCCCTGAAAAAAAGAACTGTGTTTCCTACTCATACGGACCATATCTAGTTGAATTCTGCTTATGAAACTGAAACAAACCAAAGCATGTCTTACATACATGCTCTTTAGTTAATAGTGACAAAAGTGTGGGGTTTATGAACTGTGTAAGTTCATTTGAGCTGAAAAAGCCCTGGGTTTTCCGGAAATGAACTCTTGCTTGTAGGAAGACACAGAGCATTTGGTTTACTCCGTTTGTGAAGGGAAATTCAGACCAGTGTTCTCATCCATGAAAAACACTCTGTTTTAACGCAAAGAGCATGCTCTTCTTTCCAGATTCTATAATACAGCAAGAAACATGAGCATGCCCAGAAAAAAAGAACTGTGTTTCCTAATCATACGGACCATATCTAATTGAACTCTGGTTATGAAACTGTAACAAACCACAGCATCTCTTACATAGATGCTCTTTCGTTAATAGTGAAAAAAGTGTTGGGTTCGTGAAATGTGTAAATTCATTTGAGCCGAAAAATCACTGGGTTTACCGGAAATGAACTCTTGCTTGTAGGAAGACACAGAGCTTTTGGTTTAACTCCGTTTGTGAAGGGAAATTCAGACCAGTGTTCTCATACATGAAACACACTATGTTTTAACGCAAAGAGCATGCTCTTCTTTCCAGCGTCTGCAATATAGCAAGAAACATGAGCATGCCCTGAAAAAATGAACTGTGTTTCCTACTCATACCGACCATATCTAGTTGAACTCTGCTTATGAAACTGTAACAAAACACAGCATGTCTTACATAGATGCTCTTTAGTTAATAGTGAAAATCGTTTTTGGTTCGTGAATTGTGTAAATTCATTTGAGCTGAAAAATCACTGGGTTTACCGGAAATGAACTCTTGCTTGTTGGAAGACACAGAGCCTTTGGTTTAACTCCGTTTGTGAAGGGAAATTTAGACCAGTGTTCTCATCCATGAAAAACACTCTGTTTTAACGAAAGAGCATGCTCTTCTTTCCAGAGTCTCTAATACAGCAAGAAACATGAGCATGCCCAGAAAAAAAGAACTGTGTTTCCTACACATACGGACCATATCTAGTTGAACTATGCTTATGAAACTGTACCAAACCACAGCATGTCTTACATAGATGCTATTTAGTTTATAGTGAAAAACGTGTTGGGTTTGTGAACTGTGTAAATTCATTTGAGCCGAAAAATTACTGGGTTTACCGGAAATGAACTCTTACTTGTAGGAAGACATAGAGCTTTTGGTTTAACTCCGTTTGTGATGCGAAATTCAGACCAGTGTTCTCATCCATGAAACATACTCTGTTGTAACGCCTGAAGCATGCTCTTCTTTCCAGCATCTCCAATAAAGCAAGAAACATGTGCATGCCCTAAAAAAAAAAAAACTGTGTTTCTTACCCATATGGACCATATGTAGTTAAACCCTGCTTATGAAACTGTAACAAAGCAAAGCATCTCTTACATAGATGCTCTTTAGTTTATAGTGAAAAACGTGTTGGGTTTGTGAACTGTGTAAATTCATTTGAGCTGAAAAATCACTGGGAATACCGGAAATGAACTCTTGCTTGTAGGAAGACACAGAGCCTTTGGTTTAACTCCGTTTGTGAAGGGAAATTCAGACCAGTGTTCTCATCCATGAAACACCCTCTGTTTTAATGCAAGAAGCATCCTCTTCTGTCCAGAGTATGCAATACAGCAAGAAAAATGAGCATGTCCCGAAAAAAAGATTTGTTTTTCTGACTCATACGGACCATATATAGTTGAACTCTGATTATGAAACTGTATCAAACCACAGCATCTCTTACATAGATGCTCTTTAGTTAATAGTGAAAATCGTGTTTGGTTCATGAACTGTGTAAATTCATTTGAGCCGAAAAAACCCTGAGTTTACCGGAAATGAACTCTTGCTTGTAGGAAGACACATAGTCTTAGGTTTAACTCCATTTGTGAAGGTAAATTCAGACCAGTGTTGTCATGCATGAAACATACTCTGTTTTAACGGAAGAAGCATGCTCTTCTTTCGTGCGTCTCCAATAGAGCAAGAAACATGAGCATGCCAAAAAAAAAAAAAGAACTGTGTTTCTTACTCATAGGGACCGTATCTAGTTGAACTCTGCTTATGAACCTCTAACAAACCACCAAATCTCTTACGTAGATGCTCTTTCGTTTATAGTGAGCAACGTGTTGGTTTCGGGAACTGTGTAAATCATTTGAGCCGAAAAATCACTGGGATTACCGGAAATGAAGCCTTGCTTGTAGGAAGACACAGAGCCTTTGGTTTAACTCATTTGTGAAGGGAAATTCAGACCATTGTTCTCATCCATGAAACACACTCTGTTTTAACGCAAAGAGCATGCTCTTCTTTCCAGAGTCTCTAATACAGCAAGACACAAGAGCATGCCCTGAAAAAATGAACTGTGTTTCCTACTCATACGGACCGTATCATGTTAAACTCTGCTTATGAAACTGTAACAAACCACAGCATGTCTTACATAGATGCTCTTTAGTTAATAGTCAAAATCTTGTTGGGTTCGTACACTGTGTAAATTCATTTGACCCGACAAAATCACTGGGTTTACCGGAAATGAACTCTTGCTTGTAGGAAGACACTGAGCCTTTGGTTTAACTCCGTTTGTGAAGGTAAATTCAGACCAGTGTTCTCATCCATGAAACAAACTCTGTTTTAACGCAAGAAGTATGCTCTTCTTTCCAGCGCCTCCAATACAGCAAGAAACATGAGCATGCCCTGAAAAAAAGAACTGTGTTTCCTACTCATACGGACCATATCTAGTTGAACTCTGCTTATGAAACTGAAACAAACCAAAGCATGTCTTACATACATGCTCTTTAGTTAATAGTGACAAACGTGTGGGGTTTATGAACTGTGTAAGTTCATTTGAGCCGAAAAACTCCTGAGTTTACCGGAAATGAACTCTTGCTTGTAGGAAGACACAGAGCATTTGGTTTACTCCGTTTGTGAAGGGAAATTCAGACCAGTATTCTCATCCATGAAAAACACTCTGTTTTAACACAAAGAGCATGCTCTTCTTTCCAGATTCTATAATACAGCAAGAAACATGAGCATGCCCAGAAAAAAAGAACTGTGTTTCCTAATAATACGGACCATATCTAATTGAACTCTGGTTATGAAACTGTAACAAACCACAGCATCTCTTACATAGATGCTCTTTCGTTAACATTGAAAAAAGTGTTGGGTTTGTGAACTGTGTAAATTCATTTGAGCTGAAAAATCACTGGGTATACCGGAAATGAACTCTTGCTTGTAGGAAAACACAGAGCCTTTGTTTTAACTCCGTTTGTGAAGGGAAATTCAGAGCAGTGTTCTCATCCATGAAACACACTATGTTTTAACGCAAAAAGCATGCTCTTCTTTCCAGCGTCTGCAATATAGCAAGAAACATGAGCATGCCCTAAAAAATGAACTGTGTTTCCTACTCATACGGACCATATCTAGTTGAACTCTGCTTATGAAACTGTAACAAACCACAGCATGTCTTACATAGATGCTCTTTAGTTAATAGTGAAAATCGTGTTTGGTTCGTGAACTGTGTAAATTCATTTGTGCGGAAAAATCACTGGGTTTAACAGAAATGAACTCTTGCTTATAGGAAGACACAAAGGCTTTGGTTTAACTCCGTTTGTGAAGGGAATTTCAGACCAGTGTTCTCATCCATGAAACACCCTTTGTTTTAATGCAAGAAGCATCCTCTTCTGTCCTGAGTCTGCCATACAACAAGAAATACGAGCATGTCCAGAAAAAAAGAACTGTGTTTACTACTCATAAGGACCATATCTAGTTTAATTATGCTTATGAAACTGTAACAAACCACAGCATCTCTTACATAGATGCTCTTTAGTTAACAGTGGAAATCGTGTTGGGATCGTGAGCTGTGTAAATTCATTTGAGCCGAAAAATCACTGGGTTTTCCGGAAATGAACTCTTGCTTGTAAGAAGATACAGAGTCTTTGGTTTAACTCCGTTTGTGAAGGGAAATTCATACCAGTGTTCTCATCCATGAAACACACTCTGTTTTAACGCAAAGAGCATGCTCTTCTTTCAAGAGTCTCTAATACAGCAAGACACATGAGCATGCCCTGAAAAAATGAACTGTGTTTCCTACTCATACGGACCATATCATGTTAAACTCTGCTTATGAAACTGTAACAAACCACAGCATGTCTTACATAGATGCTCTTTAGTTAATAGTCAAAATCTTGTTGGGTTCGTACACTGTGTAAATTCATTTGACCCGACAAAATCACTGGGTTTACCGGAAATGAACTCTTGCTTGTAGGAAGACATAGAGCCTTTGGTTTAACTTGAGTGTGAAGGAAAATTCAGACCAGAGTTCTCATCCATGAAACACCCTCTGTTTTAACGCAAGAAGCATCCTCTTCTCTCCTGAGTCTGCCATACAACAAGAAATATGAGCATGTCCAGAAAAAAAGAACTGTGTTTACTACTCATAAGGACCATATCTAATTGAACTCTGCTTATGAAACTGTAACAAACCATAGCATCTCTTACATAGATGCTCTTTAGTTAATAGTGAAAATCGTGTTGGGTTTGTGAGCTGTGTAAATTCATTTGAGCCGAAAAATCACTGGGTTTTCCGGAAATGAACTCTTGCTTGTAGGAAGACACAGAGTCTTTGGTTTCACTCAGTTTGTGAAGGGATATTCATACCAGTGTTCTCATCCATGAAACACACTATGTTTTAACGCAAAGAGCATGCTCTTCTTTCCAGAGTCTCTAATACAGCAAGAAACATGAGCTAGCCCAGAAAAAAAGAACTGTGTTTCCTACTCATACGGACCATATCGAGTTGAACTCTGCTTATGAAACTGTAACAAACCACAGTATGTCTTATGTAGATGCTCTTTAGTTTATAGTGAAAAACGTGTTGGGTTTGTGAACTGTGTAAGTTCATTTGAGCCGAAAAAACACTGGGTTTACCGGAAATGAACTCTTGCATGTAGGACGACACAGAGCAATTGGTTTACTCCGTTTGTGAAGGGAAATTCAGACCAGTGTTCTCATCCATGAAAAACACTCTGTTTTAACGCAAAGAGCATGCTCTTCTTTCCAGATTCTATAATACAACAAGAAACAAGAGCATGCCCAGAAAAAAAGAACTGTATTTCCTAATCATACGGACCATATCTAATTGAACTCTGGTTATGAAACTGTAACAAACCACAGCATCTCTTACATAGATGCTCTTTCGTTAATAGTGCAAAAAGTGTTGGGTTCGTGAAATGTGTAAATTCATTTTAGCCGAAAAATCACTGGGTTTACCAGACATGAACTCTTGCTTGTAGGCAGGCACAGAGCTTTTGGTTTAACTCCGTTTGTGAAGGGAAATTCACACCAGTGTTCTCATACATGAAACACACTATGTTTTAACGCAAGAAGCATGCTCTTCTTTCCAGCGCCTCCAATACAGCAAGAAACATGAGCATGCCCAGAAAAAAAGAACTGTGTTTCCTACTCATACCGACCATATCTAGTTGAACTCTGCTTATGAAACTGTAACAAACCACAGGATGTCTTACATAGATGTTCTTTAGTTTATAGTGAAAAACGTGTTGGGTTTGTGAACTGTGTAAATTCATTTGAGCCGAAAAAACACTGGGTTTACCGGAAATGATCTCTTGCTTGTAGGAAGACACAGAGCCTTTGGTTTAACTCCATTTGTGAAGGGAAATTCAGACCAGTGTTCTCATCCATGAAACACCCTCTGTTTTAACACAAGAAGCATGCTCTTCTTTCCAGCGCCTCCAATACAGCAAGAAACATGAGCATGCCCAGAAAAAAAGAACTGTGTTTCCTACTCATACGGACCATATCTAGTTGAACTCTGCTTATGAAACTCTAACAAACCACAGCATCTCTTACATAGATGCTCTTTAGTTTATAGTGAAAAACGTGTTGGGTTCGTGAACTGTGTAAATTCATTTGAGCCGAAAAATCACTGGGTTTTCCGGAAATGAACTCTTGCTTGTAGGAAGACACAGAGCCTTTGGTTTTACTCTGTTTGTGAAGGGAAATTCAGACCAGTGTTCTCATCCATGAAACATACTCTGTTTTAACGCAAGAAGCATGCTCTTCTTTCCAGCGTCTGCAATATAGCAAGAAACATGAGCTTGCCCTGATGAAATGAACTGTGTTTCCTACTCATATGGACCATATCTAGTTGAACTCTGTTTATGAAACTGTAACAAACCACAGCAGGTCTTACATAGATGCTCTTTAGTTTATAGTGAAAAACGTGTTGGGTTCATGAATTGTGTAAATTCATTTGAGCCGAAAAATCACTGGGTTTACAGGAAATGAACTCTTGCTTGTAGGAAGACACAGAGCCTTTGGTTTAACTCTGTTTTTGAAGGGAAATTCAGACCAGTGTTCTCATCCATGAAACACCCTCTGTTTTAACGCAAGAAGCATCCTCTTCTGTCCAGAGTCTGCCATACAACAAGAAATATGAGCATGTCCAGAAAAAAATAACTGTGTTTACTACTCATAAGGACCATATCTAGTTGAACTCTGCTTATGAAACTGTAACAAACCACAGCATCTCTTCCATAGATGCTCTTTAGTTAATAGTGAAAATCGTGGTGGGTTCGTGAACAGTGTAAATTCTTTTGATCCGAAAAATCACTTGTTTTTCCGGTAATGAATGCTTGCTTGTAGGAAGACACAGATACTTTGGTTTAACCCCGTTTGTGAAGGGAAATTCAGACCAGTGTTCTCATCCATTAAACACACTCTGTTTTAACACGAAGAGCATGCTCTTCTTTCCAGAGTCTCTAATACAGCAAGAAACATGAGCATGCCCAGAAAAAAAGAACTGTGTTTCCTACTCATATGGACCATATCGAGTTGACCTCTGCTTTTGAAACTGTAACAAACCACAGTATGTCTTACATAGATGCTCTTTAGTTTATAGTGAAAAACGTGTTGGGTTCGTGAACTGTGTAAATTCATTTGAGCCGCAAAATCACTGGGTTTACCAGAAAAGAACTCTTGCTTGTAGGAAGACACAGAGCCTTTGATTTAACTCCATTTGTGAAGGGAAATTCAGACCAGTGTTCTCATCCATGAAACACCCTCTGTTTTAACACAGGAAGCATGCTCTTCTTTCAAGCGCCTCCAATACAGCAAGAAACATGAGCATGCCCAGAAAAAAAGAACTGTGTTTCCTACTCATACGGACCATATCGAGTTGAACTCTGCTTATGAAACTCTAACAAACCACAGCATGTCTTACATAGATGGTCTTTAGGTTATAGTGAAAAACGTGTTGGGTTCGTGAACTGTGTAAATTCATTTGAGTCGAAAAATCACTGGCTTTTACGGAAATGAACTCTGGCTTGTAGGAAGACACAGAGCCTTTGGTTTAACTCAGTTTGTGAAGGGAAATTCAGACCAGTGTTCTCATCCATGAAACACACTATGTTTTAACGCAAAGAGCATGCTCTACTTTCCAGCGTCTGCAATATAGCAAGAAACATGAGCATGCCCTGATAAAATGAACTGTGCTTCCTACTCATACGGACCATATCTAGGTGAACTCTGCTTATGACACTGTAACAAACCACAGTAGGTCTTACATAGATGCTCTTTAGTTAATAGTGACAAACGTGTGGGTTTCATGAACTGTTTAAATTAATTTGAGCCGAAAAACCCCTGAGTTTACCGGAAATGAACTCTTTGTTATAGGAAGACAGAGTCTTAGGTTTAACTCCGTTTGTGAAGGCAAATTCAGACCAGTGTTCTCATCCATGAAACATACTCTGTTTTAACGCAAGAAGCATGCTCTTCTTTCCAGCGCCTCCAATACAGCAAGAAACATGAGCATGCCCAGAAAAAAAGAACTGTGTTTCCTACTCATACGGACCATATCTATTTAAACTCTGCTTATGAAACTCTAACAAACCACAGCATCTCTTACATAGATGCTCTTTAGTTTATAGTAAAAAACGTGTTGGGTTCGTGAACTGTGTAAATTCATTTGAGCCGAAAAATCACTGGGTTTTCCGGAAATGAACTCTTGCTTGTAGGAAGACACAGAGCCTTTGGTTTAACTCGTTTGTGCAGGGAAATTCAGACCAGTGTTCTCATCCATGAAACATACTCTGTTTTAACGCAAGAAGCATGCTCTTCTTTCCAGCGTCTCCAATAGAGCAAGAATCATGAGCATGTCCAGAAAAAAAGAACTGGGTTTCTTACTCATACAGACCATATCTAGTTAAACTCTGCTTATGAAACAGTAACAAACCACTGCATCTCTTACATAGATGCTCTTTCGTTTATAGTGAAAAACGTGTTGGGTTCGTGAGCTGTGTAAATTCATTTGAGCCGAAAAATCACTTGGTTTACCGGAAATGAACTCTTCCTTGTAGGAAGACACAGAGCCTTTGGTTTAACTCCGTTTGTGAAGGGAAAATCAGACCAGTGTTCTCATCCATGAAACGCACTCTGTTTTAACGCAAGAAGCATCCTCTTCTGTCCAGAGTCTGCCATACAGCAAGACATATGAGCATGTCCAGAAAAAAAGAACTGTGTTTCTTACTCATACAGACCATATCTAGTTAAACTCTGCTTATGAAACAGTAACAAACCACTGCATCTCTTACATAGATTCTCTTTAGTTTATAGTGAAAAACGTGTTTGGTTCGTGAACTGTCTAAATTTTTTTGATTCGAAAAATCACTTGTTTTTTCCGGAAATGAACTCTTGCTTGTAGGAAGACACAGATCCTTTGGTTTAACTCCGTTTGTGAAGGGAAATTCAGACCAGTGTTCTCATCCATGAAACACACTCTGTTTTAACGCAAAGAGCATGCTCTTCTTTCCAGAGTCTCTAATACAGCAAGAAACATGAGCATGCCCAGAAAAAAAGAACTGTGTTTCCTACTCATATGGACCATATCGAGTTGACCTCTGCTTATGAAACTGTAACAAACCACAGCATCTCTTACAGAGATGCACTTATTTTATAGTGAAAAACATGTTGGGTTCGTGAATTTTGTAAATTCATTTGAGCCGAAAAATCACTGGGATTAACGGAAATGAACTCTGGCTTGCAGCAAGACACAGAGCCTTGGTTTAACTCGTTTGTGAAGGCAAATTCAGACCAGTGTTCTCATCCATGAAACACCCTCTGTTTTAACACAAGAAGCATACTCTTCTGTCCAGAGTCTGCCATACAACAAGAAATATGAGCATGCCCAGGAAAAAAGAACTGTCTTTCCTCCTCATATGGACCATATCGAGTTGACCTCTGCTTATGAAACTGTAACAAACCACAGTGTGTCTTACATAGTTGCTCTTTAGTTTATACTGAAAAACGTGTTGGGTTCGTGAACTGTGTAAATTCATTTGAGCCGAAAAAACACTGGGTTTACTGGAAATGAACTCTTGCTAGTAGGAAGACACAGATCCTTTGGTTTAACTCCTTTTTTGAAGGGAAATTCAGACCAGTGTTCTCACCCATGAAACACACTCTGTTTTAACGCGAAGAGCATGCTCTTCTTTCCAGAGTCTCTAATACAGCAAGAAACATGAGCATGCCCTGATAAAATGAACTGTGCTTCCTACTCATATGGACCATATCTAGGTGAACTGTGCTTATGAAACTGTAACAAACCACAGTAGGTCTTACATAGATGCACTTTAGTTAATAGTGACAAACGTGTGGGTTTCATGAACTGTGTAAATTAATTTGAGCCGAAAAACCACTGAGTTTCCCGGAAATGAACTCTTTGTTATAGGAAGAGAGAGTCTTAGGTTTAATTCCGTTTGTGAAGGAAAATTCAGACCAGTGTTCTCATCCATGAAACATACTCTGTTTTAACGCAAGAAGCATGCTCTTCTTTCTAGCGTCTCCAAGAGAGCAAGAAACATGAGCATGCCCAGAAAAAAAGAACTGTGTTTCTTACTCATACAGACCATATCTAGTTAAACTCTGCTTATGAAACAGTAACAAACCACTGCATCTCTTACATAGATGCTCTTTCGTTTATAGTGAAAAACGTGTTGGGTTCATGAGCTGTGTAAATTCATTTGAGCCCAAAAATCACTGGGTTTACCGGAAATGAACTCTTGCTTGTAGGAAGACACAGAGCCTTTGGTTTAACTCCGTTTGTGAAGGGAAAATCAGACCAGTGTTCTCATCCATGAAACACACTCTGTTTTAACGCAAGAAGCATCCTCTTCTGTCCAGAGTCTGCCATACAGCAAGACATATGAGCATGTCCAGCAAAAAAGAACTGTGTTTCTTACTCATACAGACCATATCTAGTTAAACTCTGCTTATGAAACAGTAACAAACCACTGCATTTCTTACATAGGTGCTCTTTAGTTTATAGTGAAAAACGTGTTGGGTTCGTGAACTGTGTAAATTTTTTTGATCCGAAAAATCACTTGTTTTTTCCGGAAATGAATTCTTGCTTGTAGGAAGACACAGATCCTTTGGTTTAACTCCGTTTGTGAAGGGAAATTCAGACCAGTGTTCCCATCCATGAAACACACTCTGTTTTAACGCAAAGAGCATGCTCTTCTTTCCAGAGTCTCTAATACAGCAAGAAACATGAGCATGCCCAGAAAAAAAGAACTGTGTTTCCTACTCTTACGGACCATATTGAGTTGAACTCTGCTTATGAAACTCTAACAAACCACAGCATGTCTTACATAGATGCTATTTAGGTTATAGTGAAAAACGTGTTGGGTTCGTGAACTGTGTAAATTCATTTGAGTCGAAAAATCACTGGCTTTTACGGAAATGAACTCTGGCTTGTAGGAAGACACAGAGCCTTTGGTTTAACTCAGTTTGTGAAGGGAAATTCAGACCAGTGTTCTCATCCATGAAACACACTATGTTTTAAGGCAAAGAGCATGCTCTACTTTCCGGCGTCTGCAATATAGCAAGAAACATGAGCATGCCCTGATAAAATGAACTGTGCTTCCTACTCATATGGACCATATCTAGGTGAACTCTGCTTATGAAACTGTAACAAACCACAGTAGGTCTTACATAGATGCACTTTAGTTAATAGTGACAAACGTGTGGGTTTCATGAACTGTGTAAATTAATTTGAGACGAAAAACCCCTGAGTTTACCGGAAATGAACTCTTTGTTATAGGAAGACAGAGTCTTAGGTTTAACTCCGTTTGTGAAGGAAAATTCAGACCAGTGTTCTCATCCATGAAACATACTCTGTTTTAACGCAAGAAGCATGCTCTTCATTCCAGCGTCTCCAATAGAGCAAGAAACATGAGCATGCCCAGAGAAAAAGAACTGTGTTTCTTACACATACAGACCATATCTAGTTAAACTCTGCTTATGAAACAGTAACAAACCACTGCATCTCTTCCATAGATGCTCTTTAGTTAATAGTGAAAATCGTGGTGGGTTCGTGAACAGTGTAAATTCTTTTGATCAGAAAAATCACTTGCTTTTCCGATAATGAATGCTTGCTTGTAGGAAGACACAGATACTTCGGTTTAACCCCGTTTGTGAAGGGAAATTCAGACCAGTGTTCTCATCCATGAAACACACTCTGTTTTAACGCGAAGAGCATGCTCTTCTTTCCAGAGTCTCTAATACAGCAAGAAACATGAGCATGCCCAGAAAAAAAGAACTGTGTTTCCTACTCATATGGACCATATCGAGTTGACCTCTGCTTTTGAAACTGTAACAAACCACAGTATGTCTTACATAGATGCTCTTTAGTTTATAGTGAAAAACGTGTTGGGTTCGTGAATTGTGTAAATTCTTTTGAGCCGAAAAAACACTGGGTTTACCGGAAATGAACTCTTGCTTGTAGGAAGACACAGAGCCTTTGGTTTAACTCCATTTATGAAGGGAAATTCAGACCAGTGTTCTCATCCATGAAACACCCTCTGTTTTAACACAAGAAGCATGCTCTTCTTTCCAGCGCCTCCAATACAGCAAGAAACATGAGCATGCCCAGAAAAAAAGAACTGTGTTTCCTACTCATACGGACCATATCGAGTTGAACTCTGCTTATGAAACTCTAACAAACCACAGCATGTCTTACATAGATGCTCTTTAGGTTATAGTGAAAAACGTGTTGGGTTCGTGAACTGTGTAAATTCATTTGAGTCGAAAAATCACTGGGATTTACAGAAATGAACTCTGGCTTGTAGGAAGACACAGAGCCTTTGGTTTAACTCCGTTTGTGAAGGGAAAATCAGACCAGTGTTCTCATCCATGAAACACACTCTGTTTTAACGCAAGAAGCATCCTCTTCTGTCCAGAGTCTGCCATACAGCAAGACATATGAGCATGTCCAGAAAAAAAGAACTGTGTGTCTTACTCATACAGACAATTATCTAGTTAAACTATGCTTATGAAACAGTAACAAACCACTGCATCTCTTACATAGATGCTCTTTAGTTTATAGTGAAAAACGTGTTGGATTTGTGAACTGTGTTAATTTTATTGATCCGAAAAATCACTTGTTTTTTCCGGAAATGAACTCTTGCTTGTAGGAAGACACAGATCCTTTGGTTTAACTCCGTTTGTGAAGGGAAAATCAGACCAGTGTTCTCATCCATGAAACACACTCTGTTTTAACGCAAGAAGCATCCTCTTCTGTCCAGAGTCTGCCATACAACAAGAAATATGAGCATGCCCAGAAAAAAAGAACTGTCTTTCCTCCTCATATGGACCATATCGAGTTGACCTCTGCTTATGAAACTGTAACAAACCACAGTGTGTCTTACATAGATGCTCTTTAGTTTATAGTGAAAAACGTGTTGGGTTCGTGAACTGTGTAAATTCATTTGAGCCGAAAAAACACTGGGTTTACTTGAAATGAACTCTTGCTAGTAGGAAGACACAGATCCTTTGGTTTAAATCCTTTTTTGAAGGGAAATTCAGACCAGTGTTCTCACCCATGAAACACACTCTGTTGTAACGCGAAGAGCATGCTCTTCTTTCCAGAGTCTCTAATACAGCAAGAAACATGAGCATGCCCAGAAAAAAAGAACTGTGTTTCCTACTCATACGGACCATATCTATTTAAACTTTGCTTATGAAACTCTAACAAACCACAGCATCTCTTACATAGATGCTCTTTAGTTTATAGTAAAAAACGTGTTGGGTTCGTGAACTGTGTAAATTCATTTGAGCCGAAAAATCACTGGGTTTTCCGGAAATGAACTCTTGCTTGTAGGAAGACACAGAGCCTTTGGTTTAACTCTGTTTGGGAAGGGAAATTCAGACCAGTGTTCTCATCCATGAAACATACTCTGTTTTAACACAAGAAGCATGCTCTTCTTTCCAGCGTCTCCAATAGAGCAAGAAACATGAGCATGCCCAGAAAAAAAGAACTGTGTTTCTTACTCATACAGACCATATCTAGTTAAACTCTGCTTATGAAACAGTAACAAAAAACTGCATCTGTTACATAGATGCTCTTTCGTTTATAGTGAAAAACGTGTTGGGTTCGTGAGCTGTGTAAATTCATTTGAGCCGAAAAATCACTGGGTTTACCGGAAATGAACTCTTGCTTGTAGGAAGACACAGAGCCTTTGTTTTAACTCCGTTTGTGAAGGGAAAATCAGACCAGTCTTCTCATCCATGAAACGCACTCTGTTTTAACGCAAGAATCATCCTCTTCTGTCCAGAGTCTGCCATACAGCAAGACATATGAGCATGTCGAGAAAAAAAGAACTGTGTTTCTTACTCATACAGACCATATCTAGTTAAACTCTGCTTATGAAACAGTAATAAACCACTGCATCTCTTACATAGATGCTCTTTAGTTTATAGTAAAAAACGTGTTGGGTTCATGAACTGTGTAAATTTTTTTGATCCGAAAAATCACTTGTTTTTTCCGGAAATGAACTCTTGCTTGTAGGAAGACACAGATCCTTTGGTTTAACTCCGTTTGTGAAGGGAAATTCAGACCAGTGTTCCCATCCATGAAACACACTCTGTTTTAACACAAAGAGCATGCTCTTCTTTCCAGAGTCTCTAATACAGCAAGAAACATGAGCATGCCCAGAAAAAAAGAACTGTGCTTCCTACTCATATGGACCATATTGAGTTGACCTCTGCTTATGAAACTGTAACAAACAACAGCATCTCTTACATAGATGCTCTTATTTTATAGTGAAAAACGTGTTGGGTTCGTGAATTTTGTAAATTCATTTGAGCCAAAAAATCACTGGGATTAACGGAAATGAACTCTGGCTTGCAGCAAGACAAGAGCCTTTGGTTTAACTCGTTTGTGAAGGCAAATTCAGACCAGTGTTCTCATCCATGAAACACCCTCTGTTTTAACACAAGAAGCATACTCTTCTGTCCAGAGTCTGCCATACAACAAGAAATATGAGCATGCCCAGAAAAAAAGAACTGTCTTTCCTCCTCATATGGACCATATCGAGTTGACCTCTGCTTATGAAACTGTAACAAACCACAGTGTGTCTTACATAGATGCTCTTTAGTTTATAGTGAAAAACGTGTTGGTTTCGTGAACTGTGTAAATTTTTTTGATCCGAAAAATCACTTGTTTTTTCCGGAAATGAACTCTTGCTTGTAGGAAGACACAGATCCTTTGGTTTAACTCCGTTTGTGAAGGGAAATTCAGACCAGTGTTCCCATCCATGAAACACACTCTGTTTTAACACAAAGAGCATGCTCTTCTTTCCAGAGTCTCTAATACAGCAAGAAACATGAGCATGCCCAGAAAAAAAGAACTGTGCTTCCTACTCATACGGACCATATCTATTTAAACTCTGCTTATGAAACTCTAACAAACCACAGCATCTCTTACATAGATGATCTTTAGTTTATAGTAAAAAACGTGTTGGGTTCGTGAACTGTGTAAATTCATTTGAGCCGAAAAATCACTGGGTTTTCCGGAAATGAACTCTTGCTTGTAGGAAGACACAGAGCCTTTGGTTTAACTCTGTTTGTGAAGGGAAATTCAGACCAGTGTTCTCATCCATGAAACATACTGTGTTTTAACGCAAGAAGCATGCTCTTCTTTCCAGAGTCTGCCATACAACAAGAAATATGAGCATGTCCAGAAAAAAATAACTGTGTTTACTACTCATAAGGACCATATCTAGTTGAACTCTGCTTATGAAACTGTAACAAACCACAGCATCTCTTCCATAGATGCTCTATAGTTAGTAGTGAAAATCGTGTTGGGTTCATGAACTGTGTAAATTCTTTTGATCCGAAAAATCACTTGGTTTTACGGTAATGAATTCTTGCTTGTAGGAAGACACAGATCCTTTGGTTTAACTCCGTTTGTGAAGGGAAATTCAGACCAGTGTTCTCATCCATGAAACACACTCTGTTTTAACGCGAAGAGCATGCTCTTCTTTCCAGAGTCTCTAATACTGCCAGAAACATGAGCATGCCCAGAAAAAAAGAACTGTGTTTCCTACTCATATGGACCATATCGAGTTGACCTCTGCTTATGAAACTGTAACAAACCACAGTATGTCTTACATAGATGCTCTTTAGTTTATAGTGAAAAACGTGTTGGGTTCGTGAACTGTGTAAATTCATTTGAGCCGAAAAAACACTGGGTTTACCGGAAATGAACTCTTGCTTGTAGGAAGACACAGAGCCTTTGGTTTAACTCCATTTTTGAAGGGAAATTCAGACCAGTGTTCTCATCCATGAAACACCCTCTGTTTTAACACAAGAAGCATGCTCTTCTTTCCAGCGCCTCCAATACAGCAAGAACCATGAGCATGCCCAGAAAAAAAGAACTGTGTTTCCTACTCATACGGACCATATCGAGTTGAACTCTGCTTATGAAACTCTAACAAACCACAGCATGTCTTACATAGATGCTCTTTAGGTTATAGTGAAAAACGTGTTGGGTTCGTGAACTGTGTAAATTCATTTGAGTCGAAAAATCACTGGCTTTTACGGAAATGAACTCTGGCTTGTAGGAAGACACAGAGCCTTTGGTTTAACTCAGTTTGTGAAGGGAAATTCAGACCAGTGTTCTCATCCATGAAACACACTATGTTTTAACGCAAAGAGCATGCTCTACTTTCCAGCGTCTGCAATATAGCAAGAAACATGAGCATGCCCTGATAAAATGAACTGTGTTTCCTACTCATACGGACCATATCTAGGTGAACTCTGCTTATGATACTGTAACAAACCACAGTAGGTCTTACATAGATGCTCTTTAGTTAATAGTGACAAACGTGTGGGTTTCATGAACTGTGTAAATTAATTTGAGCCGAAAAACCACTGAGTTTACCGGAAATGAACTCTTTGTTATAGGAAGACAGAGTCTTAGGATTAACTCCGTTTGTGAAGGAAAATTCAGACCAGTGTTCTCATCCATGAAACATACTCTGTTTTAACGCAAGAAGCATGCTCTTCTTTCCAGAGTCTCTAATACAGCAAGAAACTTGAGCATGCCCAGAAAAAAAGAACTGTGTTTCTTACTCATACAGACCATATCTAGTTAAACTCTGCTTAAGAAACAGTAACAAACCACTGCATCTCTTACATAGATGCTCTTTCGTTTATAGTGAAAAACATGTTGGGTTCGTGAGCTGTGTAAATTCATTTGAGCCGAAAAATCACTGGGTTTACCGGAAATGAACTCTTGCTTGTAGGAAGACACAGAGCCTTTGGTTTAACTCCGTTTGTGAAGGGAAAATCAGACCAGTCTTCTCATCCATGAAACGCACTCTGTTTTAACGCAAGAAGCATCCTCTTCTGTCCAGAGTCTGCCATACAGCAAGACATATGAGCATGTCGAGAAAAAAAGAACTGTGTTTCTTACTCATACAGACCATATCTAGTTAAACTCTGCTTATGAAACAGTAATAAACCACTGCATCTCTTACATAGATGCTCTTTAGTTTATAGTAAAAAACGTGTTGGGTTCATGAACTGTGTAAATTTTTTTGATCCGAAAAATCACTTGTTTTTTCCGGAAATGAACTCTTGCTTGTAGGAAGACACAGATCCTTTGGTTTAACTCCGTTTGTGAAGGGAAATTCAGACCAGTGTTCCCATCCATGAAACACACTCTGTTTTAACACAAAGAGCATGCTCTTCTTTCCAGAGTCTCTAATACAGCAAGAAACATGAGCATGCCCAGAAAAAAAGAACTGTGCTTCCTACTCATATGGACCATATTGAGTTGACCTCTGCTTATGAAACTGTAACAAACAACAGCATCTCTTACATAGATGCTCTTATTTTATAGTGAAAAACGTGTTGGGTTCGTGAATTTTGTAAATTCATTTGAGCCAAAAAATCACTGGGATTAACGGAAATGAACTCTGGCTTGCAGCAAGACAAGAGCCTTTGGTTTAACTCGTTTGTGAAGGCAAATTCAGACCAGTGTTCTCATCCATGAAACACCCTCTGTTTTAACACAAGAAGCATACTCTTCTGTCCAGAGTCTGCCATACAACAAGAAATATGAGCATGCCCAGAAAAAAAGAACTGTCTTTCCTCCTCATATGGACCATATCGAGTTGACCTCTGCTTATGAAACTGTAACAAACCACAGTGTGTCTTACATAGATGCTCTTTAGTTTATAGTGAAAAACGTGTTGGTTTCGTGAACTGTGTAAATTCATTTGAGCCGAAAAAACAGTGGGTTTACTGGAAACGAACTCTTGCTTGTAGGAAGACACAGAGCCTTTGGTTTAACTCCATTTGTGAAGGGAAATTCAGACCAGTGTTCTCATCCATGAAACATACTCTGTTTTAATGCAAGAAGCATGCTCTTCTTTCCAGCGCCTCCAATACAGCAAGAAACATGAGCATGCCCAGAAAAAAAAACTGTGTTTCCTACTCATACGGACCATATCTATTTAAACTCTGCTTATGAAACTCTAACAAACCACAGCATCTCTTACATAGATGATCTTTAGTTTATAGTAAAAAACGTGTTGGGTTCGTGAACTGTGTAAATTCATTTGAGCCGAAAAATCACTGGGTTTTCCGGAAATGAACTCTTGCTTGTAGGAAGACACAGAGCCTTTGGTTTAACTCTGTTTGTGAAGGGAAATTCAGACCAGTGTTCTCATCCATGAAACATACTGTGTTTTAACGCAAGAAGCATGCTCTTCTTTCCAGAGTCTGCCATACAACAAGAAATATGAGCATGTCCAGAAAAAAATAACTGTGTTTACTACTCATAAGGACCATATCTAGTTGAACTCTGCTTATGAAACTGTAACAAACCACAGCATCTCTTCCATAGATGCTCTATAGTTAGTAGTGAAAATCGTGTTGGGTTCATGAACTGTGTAAATTCTTTTGATCCGAAAAATCACTTGGTTTTACGGTAATGAATTCTTGCTTGTAGGAAGACACAGATCCTTTGGTTTAACTCCGTTTGTGAAGGGAAATTCAGACCAGTGTTCTCATCCATGAAACACACTCTGTTTTAACGCGAAGAGCATGCTCTTCTTTCCAGAGTCTCTAATACTGCCAGAAACATGAGCATGCCCAGAAAAAAAGAACTGTGTTTCCTACTCATATGGACCATATCGAGTTGACCTCTGCTTATGAAACTGTAACAAACCACAGTATGTCTTACATAGATGCTCTTTAGTTTATAGTGAAAAACGTGTTGGGTTCGTGAACTGTGTAAATTCATTTGAGCCGAAAAAACACTGGGTTTACCGGAAATGAACTCTTGCTTGTAGGAAGACACAGAGCCTTTGGTTTAACTCCATTTTTGAAGGGAAATTCAGACCAGTGTTCTCATCCATGAAACACCCTCTGTTTTAACACAAGAAGCATGCTCTTCTTTCCAGCGCCTCCAATACAGCAAGAACCATGAGCATGCCCAGAAAAAAAGAACTGTGTTTCCTACTCATACGGACCATATCGAGTTGAACTCTGCTTATGAAACTCTAACAAACCACAGCATGTCTTACATAGATGCTCTTTAGGTTATAGTGAAAAACGTGTTGGGTTCGTGAACTGTGTAAATTCATTTGAGTCGAAAAATCACTGGCTTTTACGGAAATGAACTCTGGCTTGTAGGAAGACACAGAGCCTTTGGTTTAACTCAGTTTGTGAAGGGAAATTCAGACCAGTGTTCTCATCCATGAAACACACTATGTTTTAACGCAAAGAGCATGCTCTACTTTCCAGCGTCTGCAATATAGCAAGAAACATGAGCATGCCCTGATAAAATGAACTGTGTTTCCTACTCATACGGACCATATCTAGGTGAACTCTGCTTATGATACTGTAACAAACCACAGTAGGTCTTACATAGATGCTCTTTAGTTAATAGTGACAAACGTGTGGGTTTCATGAACTGTGTAAATTAATTTGAGCCGAAAAACCACTGAGTTTACCGGAAATGAACTCTTTGTTATAGGAAGACAGAGTCTTAGGATTAACTCCGTTTGTGAAGGAAAATTCAGACCAGTGTTCTCATCCATGAAACATACTCTGTTTTAACGCAAGAAGCATGCTCTTCTTTCCAGAGTCTCTAATACAGCAAGAAACATGAGCATGCCCAGAAAAAAAGAACTGTGTTTCTTACTCATACAGACCATATCTAGTTAAACTCTGCTTAAGAAACAGTAACAAACCACTGCATCTCTTACATAGATGCTCTTTCGTTTATAGTGAAAAACATGTTGGGTTCGTGAGCTGTGTAAATTCATTTGAGCCGAAAAATCACTGGGTTTACCGGAAATGAACTCTTGCTTGTAGGAAGACACAGAGCCTTTGGTTTAACTCCGTTTCTGAAGGGAAAATCAGACCAGTGTTCTCATCCATGAAACACACTCTGTTTTAACGCAAGAAGCATCCTCTTCTGTCCAGAGTCTGCCATACAGCAAGACATATGACCATGTCCAGAAAAAAAGAACTGTGTTTCTTACTCATACAGACAATTATCTAGTTAAACTCTGCTTATGAAACAGTAACAAACCACTGCATCTCTTACATAGATGCTCTTTAGTTTATAGTGAAAAACGTGTTGGGTTTGTGAACTGTGTTAATTTTATTGATCCGAAAAATCACTTGTTTTTTCCGGAAATGAACTCTTGCTTGTAGGAAGACACAGATCCTTTGGTTTAACTCCTTTTTTGAAGGGAAATTCAGACCAGTGTTCTCACCCATGAAACACACTCTGTTTTAACGCAAAGAGCATGCTCTTCTTTCCAGAGTCTCTAATACAGCAAGAAACATGAGCATGCCCAGAAAAAAAGAACTGTCTTTCCTCCTCATATGGACCATATCGAGTTGACCTCTGATTATGAACCTGTACCAAACCACAGTGTGTCTTACATAGATGCTCTTTAGTTTATAGTGAAAAACGTGTTGGTTTCGTGAACTGTGTAAATTCATTTGAGCCAAAAAAACAGTGGGTTTACTGGAAACGAACTCTTGCTTGTAGGAAGACACAGAGCCTTTGGTTTAACTCCGTTTGTGAAGGGAAATTCAGACCAGTGTTCTCATCCATGAAACACACTCTGTTTTAATGCGAAGAGCATGCTCTTCTTTCCAGAGTCTCTAATACAGCAAGAAACATGAGCATGCCCAGAAAAAAAGAACTGTGTTTCCTACTCATATGGACCATATCGAGTTGACCTCTGCTTATGAAACTGTAACAAACCACAGTATGTCTTACATAGATGCTCTTTAGTTTATAGTGAAAAACGTGTTGGGTTCGTGAACTGTGTAAATTCATTTGAGCCGAAAAAACACTGGGTTTACCGGAAATGAACTCTTGCTTGTAGGAAGACACAGAGCCTTTGGTTTAACTCCATTTGTGAAGGGAAATTCAGACCAGTGTTCTCATCCATGAAACACCCTCTGTTTTAACACTAGAAGCATGCTCTTCTTTCCAGCGCCTCCAATACAGCAAGAACAATGAGCATGCCCAGAAAAAAAAGAACTGTGTTTCCTACTCATACGGACCATATCGAGTTGAACTCTGCTTATGAAACTCTAACAAACCACAGCATGTCTTACATAGATGCTCTTTAGGTTATAGTGAAAAACGTGTTGGGTTCGTGAACTGTGTAAATTCATTTGAGTTGAAAAATCACTGGCTTTTATGGAAATGAACTCTGGCTTGTAGGAAGACACAGAGCCTTTGGTTTAACTCAGTTTGTGAAGGGAAATTCAGACCAGTGTTCTCATCCATGAAACACACTATGTTTTAACGCAAAGAGCATGCTCTACTTTCCAGCGTCTGCAATATAGCAAGAAACATGAGCATGCCCTGATAAAATGAACTGTGCTTCCTACTCATACGGACCATATCTAGGTGAACTCTGCTTATGAAACTGTAACAAACCACAGTAGGTCTTACATAGATGCTCTTTAGTTAATAGTGACAAACGTGTGGGTTTCATGAACTGTGTAAATTAATTTGAGCCGAAAAACCACTGAGTTTACCGGAAATGAACTCTTTGTTATAGGAAGACAGAGTCTTAGGATTAACTCCGTTTGTAAAGGAAAATTCAGACCAGTGTTCTCATCCATGAAACATACTCTGTTTTAACGCAAGAAGCATGCTCTTCTTTCCAGCGTCTCTAATACAGCAAGAAACATGAGCATGCCCAGAAAAAAAGAACTGGGTTTCTTACTCATACAGACCATATCTAGTTAAACTCTGCTTAAGAAACAGTAACAAACCACTGCATCTCTTACATAGATGCTCTTTCATTTATAGTGAAAAAAGTGTTGGGTTCGTGAGCTGTGTAAATTCATTTGAGCCGAAAAATCACTGGGTTTACCGGAAATGAACTCTTGCTTGTAGGAAGACACAGAGCCTTTGGTTTAACTCCGTTTGTGAAGGGAAAATCAGACCAGTGTTCTCATCCATGAAACACACTCTGTTTTAACGCAAGAAGCATCCTCTTCTGTCCAGAGTCTGCCATACAGCAAGACATATGAGCATGTCCAGAAAAAAAGAACTGTGTTTCTTACTCATACAGACCATATCGAGTTGACCTCTGCTTATGAAACTGTAACAAACCACAGCATCTCTTACATAGATGCTCTTATTTTATAGTGAAAAACGTGTTGGGTTCGTGAATTTTGTAAATTCATTTGAGCCGAAAAATCACTGGGATTTACGGAAATGAACTCTGGCTTGCAGCAAGACACAGAGCCTTTGGTTTAACTCGTTTGTGAAGGCAAATTCAGACCAGTGTTCTCATCCATGAAACACCCTCTGTTTTAACACAAGAAGCATACTCTTCTGTCCAGAGTCTGCCATACAACAAGAAATATGAGCATGCCCAGAAAAAAAGAACTGTCTTTCCTCCTCATATGGACCATATCGAGTTGACCTCTGCTTATGAAACTGTAACAAACCACAGTGTGTCTTACATAGATGCTCTTTAGTTTATAGTGAAAAACGTGTTGGGTTCGTGAACTGTGTAAATTCATTTGAGCCGAAAAAACACTGGGTTTACTGGAAATGAACTCTTGCTAGTAGGAATACACAGATCCTTTGGTTTAACTCCTTTTTTGAAGGGAAATTCAGACCAGTGTTCTCACCCATGAAACACACTCTTTTTTAACGCGAAGAGCATGCTCTTCTTTCCAGAGTCTCTAATACAGCAAGAAACATGAGCATGCCCAGAAAAAAAGAACTGTCTTTCCTCCTCATATGGACCATATCGAGTTGACCTCTGATTATGAACCTGTAACAAACCACAGTGTGTCTTACATAGATGCTGTTTAGTTTATAGTGAAAAACGTGTTGGTTTCGTGAACTGTGTAAATTCATTTGAGCCGAAAAAACAGTGGGTTTACTGGAAACGAACTCTTGCTTGTAGGAAGACACAGAGCCTTTGGTTTAACTCCATTTGTGAAGGGAAATTCAGACCAGTGTTCTCATCCATGAAACATACTCTGTTTTAATGCAAGAAGCATGCTCTTCTTTCCAGCGCCTCCAATACAGCAAGAAACATGAGCATGGCCAGAAAAAAAAAACTGTGTTTCCTACTCATACGGACCATATCTATTGAAACTCTGCTTATGAAACTCTAACAAACCACAGCATCTCTTACATAGATGATCTTTAGTTTATAGTAAAAAACGTGTTGGGTTCGTGAACTGTGTAAATTCATTTGAGCCGAAAAATCACTGGGTTTTCCGGAAATGAACTCTTGCTTGTAGGAAGACACAGAGCCTTTGGTTTAACTCTGTTTGCGAAGGGAAATTCAGACCAGTGTTCTCATCCATGAAACATACTCTGTTTTAACGCAAGAAGCATGCTCTTCTTTCCAGAGTCTGCCATACAACAAGAAATATGAGCATGTCCAGAAAAAAATAACTGTGTTTACTACTCATAAGGACCATATCTAGTTGAACTCTGCTTATGAAACTGTAACAAACCACAGCATCTCTTCCATAGATGCTCTTTAGTTAGTAGTGAAAATCGTGTTGGGTTCATGAACTGTGTAAATTCTTTTGATCCGAAAAATCACTTGTTTTTACGGTAATGAATTCTTGCTTGTAGGAAGACACAGATCCTTTGGTTTAACTCCGTTTGTGAAGGGAAATTCAGACCAGTGTTCTCATCCATGAAACACACTCTGTTTTAACGCGAAGAGCATGCTCTTCTTTCCAGAGTCTCTAATACAGCAAGAAACATGAGCATGCCCAGAAAAAAAGAACTGTGTTTCCTACTCATATGGACCATATCGAGTTGACCTCTGCTTTTGAAACTGTAACAAACCACAGTATGTCTTACATAGATGCTCTTTCGTTTATAGTGAAAAACGTGTTGGGTTCGTGAACTGTGTAAATTCATTTGAGCCGAAAAAACCCTGGGTTCACCGGAAATGAACTCTTGCTTGTAGGAAGACACAGAGCCTTTGGTTTAACTCCATTTGTGAAGGGAAATTCAGACCAGTGTTCTCATCCATGAAACACACTCTGTTTTAACACAAGAAGCATGCTCTTCTTTCCAGCGCCTCCAATACAGCAAGAAACATGAGCATGCCCAGAAAAAAAGAACTGTGTTTCCTACTCATACGGACCATATCGAGTTGAACTCTGGTTATGAAACTCTAACAAACCACAGCTTGTCTTACATAGATGCTCTTTAGGTTATAGTGAAAAACGTGTTGGGTTCGTGAACTGTGTAAATTCATTTGAGTCGAAAAATCACTGGGTTTTACGGAAATGAACTCTGGCTTGTAGTAAGACACAGAGCCTTTGGTTTAACTCAGTTTGTGAAGGGAAATTCAGACCAGTGTTCTCATCCATGAAACACACTATGTTTTAACGCAAAGAGCATGCTCTACTTTCCAGCGTCTGCAATATAGCAAGAAACATGAGCATGCCCTGATAAAATGAACTGTGCTTCCTACTCATACGGACCATATCTAGGTGAACTCTGCTTATGAAACTGTAACAAACCACAGTAGGTCTTACATAGATGCTCTTTAGTTAATAGTGACAAACGTGTGGGTTTCATGGACTGTGTAAATTAATTTGAGCCAAAAAACCCCTGAGTTTCCCGGAAATGAACTCTTTGTTATAGGAAGACAGAGTCTTAGGTTTAACTCCGTTTGTGAAGGAAAATTCAGACCAGTGTTCTCATCCATGAAACACCCTCTGTTTTAACGCAAGAAGCATGCTCTTCTTTCCAGCGCCTCCAATACAGCAAGAAAAATGAGCATGCCCAGAAAAAAAGAACTGTGTTTCCTACTCATACGGACCATATCTATTTAAACTCTGCTTATGAAACTCTAACAAACCACAGCATCTCTTACATAGATGCTCTTTAGTGTATAGTAAAAAACGTGTTGGGTTCGTGAACTGTGTAAATTCATTTGAGCCGAAAAAACACTGGGTTTTCCGGAAATGAACTCTTGCTTGTAGGAAGACACAGAGCCTTTGGTTTAACTCTGTTTGTGAAGGGAAATTCAGACCAGTGTTCTCATCCATGAAACATACTCTGTTTTAACGCAAGAAGCATGCTCTTCTTTCCAGTGTCTCCAATAGAGCAAGAAACATGAGCATGCCCAGAAAAAAAGAACTGGGTTTCTTACTCATACAGACCATATCTAGTTAAACTCTGCTTATGAAACAGTAACAAACCACTGCATCTCTTACATAGATGCTCTTTCGTTTATAGTGAAAAACGTGTTGGGTTCGTGAACTGTGTAAATTTTATTGATCCGAAAAATCACTTGTTTTTTCCGGAAATGAAGTCTTGCTTGTAGGAAGACACAGATCCTTTGGTTTAACTCCGTTTGTGAAGGGAAATTCAGACCAGTGTTCTCATCCATGAAACACACTCTGTTTTAACGCAAAGAGCATGCTCTTTTTTCCAGAGTCTCTAATACAGCAAGAAACATGAGCATGCCCAGAAAAAAAGAACTGTGTTTCCTACTCATATGGACCATATTGAGTTGACCTCTGCTTATGAAACTGTAACAAACCACAGCATCTCTTACATAGATGCTCTTATTTTATAGTGAAAAACATGTTGGGTTCGTGAATTTTGTAAATTCATTTGAGCCGAAAAATCACTGGGATTAACGGAAATGAACTCTGGCTTGCAGCAAGACACAGAGCCTTTGGTTTAACTCGTTTGCGAAGGCAAATTCAGACCAGTGTTCTCATCCATGAAACACCCTCTGTTTTAACACAAGAAGCATACTCTTCTTCCAGAGTCTGCCATACAACAAGAAATATGAGCATGCCCAGAAAGAAAGAACTGTCTTTCCTCCTCATATGGACCATATCGAGTTGACCTCTGCTTATGAAACTGTAACAAACCACAGTGTGTCTTACATAGATGCTCTTTAGTTTATAGTGAAAAACGTGTTGGGTTCATGAACTGTGTAAATTCATTTGAGCCGAAAAAACACTGGGTTTACTAGAAATGAACTCTTGCTAGTAGGAAGACACAGATCCTTTGGTTTAACTCCTTTTTTGAAGGGAAATTCAGACCAGTGTTCTCACCCATGAAACACACTCTGTTGTAAGGCGAAGAGCATGCTCTTCTTTCCAGAGTCTCTAATACAGCAAGAAACATGAGCATGCCCAGAAAAAAAGAACTGTGTTTCCTACTCATACGGACCATATCTATTTAAACTCTGCTTATGAAACTCTAACAAACCACAGCATCTCTTACATAGATGCTCTTTAGTTTATAGTAAAAAACGTGTTGGGTTCATGAACTGTGTAAATTCATTTGAGCCGAAAAATCACTGGGTTTTCCGGAAATGAACTCTTGCTTGTAGGAAGACACAGAGCCTTTGGTTTAACTCTGTTTGTGAAGGGAAATTCAGACCAGTGTTCTCATCCATGAAACATACTCTGTTTTAACGCAAGAAGCATGCTCTTCTTTCCAGCGTCTCCAATAGAGCAAGAAACATGAGCATGCCCAGAAAAAAAGAACTGTGTTTCTTACTCATACAGACCATATCTAGTTAAACTATGCTTATGAAACAGTAACAAAAAACTGCATCTCTTACATAGATTCTCTTTCGTTTATAGTGAAAAACGTGTTGGGTTCGTGAACTGTGTAAATTTTTTTGATCCGAAAAATCACTTGTTTTTTCCGGAAATGAACTCTTGCTTGTAGGAAGACACAGATCCTTTGGTTTAACTCCGTTTGTGAAGGGAAATTCAGACCAGTGTTCTCATCCATGAAACACACTCTGTTTTAACGCAAAGAGCATGCTCTTCTTTCCAGAGTCTCTAATACAGCAAGCAACATGAGCATGCCCAGAAAAAAAGAACTGTGTTTCCTACTCATATGGACCATATCGAGTTGAACTCTGCTTATGAAACTGTAACAAACCACAGCATCTCTTACATAGATGCTCTTATTTTATAGTGAAAAACGTGTTGGGTTCGTGAATTTTGTAAATTCATTTGAGCCAAAAAATCACTGGGATTAACGGAAATGAACTCTGGCTTGCAGCAAGACACAGAGCCTTTGGTTTAACTCGTTTGTGAAGGCAAATTCAGACCAGTGTTCTCATCCATGAAACACCCTCTGTTTTAACACAAGAAGCATACTCTTCTGTCCAGAGTCTGCCATACAACAAGAAATATGAGCATGCCCAGAAAGAAAGAACTGTCTTTCCTCCTCATATGGACCATATCGAGTTGACCTCTGCTTATGAAACTGTAACAAACCACAGTGTGTCTTACATGGATGCTCTTTAGTTTATAGTGAAAAACGTGTTGGGTTCGTGAACTGTGTAAATTCATTTGAGCCGAAAAAACACTGGGTTTACTGGAAATGAACTCTTGCTAGTAGGAAGACACAGATCCTTTGGTTTAACTCCTTTTTTGAAGGGAAATTCAGACCAGTGTTCTCACCCATGAAACACACTCTGTTTTAACGCGAAGAGCATGCTCTTCTTTCCAGAGTCTCTAATACAGCAAGAAACATGAGCATGCCCAGAAAAAAAGAACTGTCTTTCCTCCTCATATGGACCATATTGAGTTGACCTCTGATTATGAACCTGAAACAAACCACAGTGTGTCTTACATAGATGCTCTTTAGTTTATAGTGAAAAACGTGTTGGTTTCGTGAACTGTGTAAATTCATTTGAGCCGAAAAAACAGTGTGTTTACTGGAAACGAACTCTTGCTTGTAGGAAGACACAGAGCCTTTGGTTTAACTCCATTTGTGAAGGGAAATTCAGACCAGTGATCTCATCCATGAAACATACTCTGTTTTAATGCAAGAAGCATGCTCTTCTTTCCAGCGCCTCCAATACAGCAAGAAACATGAGCATGCCCAGAAAAAAAGATCTGTGTTGCCTACTCATACGGACCATATCTATTTAAACTCTGCTTATGAAACTCTAACAAACCACAGCATCTCTTACATAGATGATCTTATTTTATAGTAAAAAACGTGTTGGGTTCGTGAACTGTGTAAATTCATTTGAGCCGAAAAATCATTGGTTTTCCGGAAATGAACTCTTGCTTGTAGGAAGACACAGAGCCTTTGGTTTAACTCTGTTTGTGAAGGGAAATTCAGACCAGTGTTCTCATCCATGAAACATACTCTGTCTTAACGCAAGAAGCATGCTCTTCTTTCCTGAGTCTGCCATACAACAAGAAATATGAGCATGTCCAGAAAAAAATAACTGTGTTTACTACTCATAAGGACCATATCTAGTTGAACTCTGCTTATGAAACTGTAACAAACCACAGCATCTCTTCCATAGATGCTCTATAGTTAGTAGTGAAAATCGTGTTGGGTTCATGAACTGTGTAAATTCTTTTCATCCGAAAAATCACTTGTTTTTACGGTAATGAATTCTTCCTTGTAGGAAGACACAGATCCTTTGGTTTAACTCTGTTTGTGAAGGGAAATTCAGACCAGTGTTCTCATCCATGAAACACACTCTGTTTTAACGCGAAGAGCATGCTCTTCTTTCCAGTTTTTACGGTAATGAATTCTTGCTTGTAGGAAGACACAGATCCTTTGGTTTAACTCTGTTTGTGAAGGGTAATTCAGACCAGTGTTCTCATCCATGAAACACACTCTGTTTTAACGCGAAGAGCATGCTCTTCTTTCCAGAGTCTCTAATATAGCAAGAAACATGAGCATGCCCAGAAAAAAAGAACTGTGTTTCCTACTCATATGGACCATATCGAGTTGACCTCTGCTTATGAAACTGTAACAAACCACAGTATGTCTTACATAGATGCTCTTTAGTTTATAGTGAAAAACGTGTTGGGTTCGTGAACTGTGTAAATTCATTTGAGCCGAAAAAACACTGGGTTTACCGGAAATGAACTCTTGCTTGTAGGAAGACACAGAGCCTTTGGTTTAACTCCATTTGTGAAGGGAAATTCAGACCAGTGTTCTCATCCATGAAACACCCTCTGTTTTAACACAAGAAGCATGCTCTTCTTTCCAGCGCCTCCAATACAGCAAGAAACATGAGCATGCCCAGAAAAAAAGAACTGTGTTTCTTACTCATACAGACCATATCTAGTTAAACACTGCTTATGAAACTGTAACAAACCTCTGCATCTCTTACATAGATGCTCTTTCGTTTATAGTGAAAAACGTGTTGGGTTCGTGAGCTGTGTAAATTCATTTGAGCCGAAAAATCACTGGGTTTACCAGAAATGAACTCTTGCTTGTAGGAAGACACAGAGCCTTTGGTTTAACTCCGTTTGTGAAGGGAAAATCAGACCAGTGTTCTCATCCATGAAACACACTCTGTTTTAACGCAAGAAGCATCCTCTTCTGTCCAGAGTCTGCCATACAGCAAGACATATGAGCATGTCCAGAAAAAAAGAACTGTGTTTCTTACTCATACAGACAATTATCTAGTTAAACTATGCTTATGAAACAGTAACAAACCACTGCATCTCTTACATAGATGCTCTTTAGTTTATAGTGAAAAACGTGTTGGGTTCGTGAACTGTGTTAATTTTATTGATCCGAAAAATCACTTGTTTTTTCCGGAAATGAACTCTTGCTTGTAGGAAGACACAGATCCTTTGGTTTAACTCCGTTTGTGAAGGGAAATTCAGACCAGTGTTCTCATCCATGAAACACACTCTGTTTTAACGCAAAGAGCATGCTCTTCTTTCCAAAGTCTCTAATACAGCAAGAAACATGAGCATGCCCAGAAAAAAAGAACTGTGTTTCCTACTCATACGGACCATATCGAGTTGACCTCTGCTTATGAAACTGTAACAAACCACAGCATCTCTTACATAGATGCTCTTATTTTATAGTGAAAAACGTGTTGGGTTCGTGAATTTTGTAAATTCATTTGAGCCGAAAAATCACTGGGATTAACGGAAATGAACTCTGGCTTGCAGCAAGACACAGAGCCTTTGGTTTAACTCGTTTGCGAAGGCAAATTCAGACCAGTGTTCTCATCCATGAAACACCCTCTGTTTTAACACAAGAAGCATACTCTTCTTCCAGAGTCTGCCATACAACAAGAAATATGAGCATGCCCAGAAAAAAGAACTGTCTTTCCTCCTCATATGGACCATATCGAGTTGACCTCTGCTTATGAAACTGTAACAAACCACAGTGTGTCTTACATAGATGCTCTTTAGTTTATAGTGAAAAACGTGTTGGGTTCATGAACTGTGTAAATTCATTTGAGCCGAAAAAACACTGGGTTTACTAGAAATGAACTCTTGCTAGTAGGAAGACACAGATCCTTTGGTTTAACTCCTTTTTTGAAGGGAAATTCAGACCAGTGTTCTCACCCATGAAACACACTCTGTTGTAAGGCGAAGAGCATGCTCTTCTTTCCAGAGTCTCTAATACAGCAAGAAACATGAGCATGCCCAGAAAAAAAGAACTGTGTTTCCTACTCATACGGACCATATCTATTTAAACTCTGCTTATGAAACTCTAACAAACCACAGCATCTCTTACATAGATGCTCTTTAGTTTATAGTAAAAAACGTGTTGGGTTCATGAACTGTGTAAATTCATTTGAGCCGAAAAATCACTGGGTTTTCCGGAAATGAACTCTTGCTTGTAGGAAGACACAGATCCTTTGGTTTAACTCCTTTTTTGAAGGGAAATTCAGACCAGTGTTCTCACCCATGAAACACACTCTGTTTTAACGCGAAGAGCATGCTCTTCTTTCCAGAGTCTCTAATACAGCAAGAAACATGAGCATGCCCAGAAAAAAAGAACTGTCTTTCCTCCTCATATGGACCATATTGAGTTGACCTCTGATTATGAACCTGAAACAAACCACAGTGTGTCTTACATAGATGCTCTTTAGTTTATAGTGAAAAACGTGTTGGTTTCGTGAACTGTGTAAATTCATTTGAGCCGAAAAAACAGTGGGTTTACTGGAAACGAACTCTTGCTTGTAGGAAGACACAGAGCCTTTGGTTTAACTCCATTTGTGAAGGGAAATTCAGACCAGTGATCTCATCCATGAAACATACTCTGTTTTAATGCAAGAAGCATGCTCTTCTTTCCAGCGCCTCCAATACAGCAAGAAACATGAGCATGCCCAGAAAAAAAGATCTGTGTTGCCTACTCATACGGACCATATCTATTTAAACTCTGCTTATGAAACTCTAACAAACCACAGCATCTCTTACATAGATGATCTTATTTTATAGTAAAAAACGTGTTGGGTTCGTGAACTGTGTAAATTCATTTGAGCCGAAAAATCATTGGTTTTCCGGAAATGAACTCTTGCTTGTAGGAAGACACAGAGCCTTTGGTTTAACTCTGTTTGTGAAGGGAAATTCAGACCAGTGTTCTCATCCATGAAACATACTCTGTTTTAACGCAAGAAGCATGCTCTTCTTTCCAGAGTCTGCCATACAACAAGAAATATGAGCATGTCCAGAAAAAAATAACTGTGTTTACTACTCATAAGGACCATATCTAGTTGAACTCTGCTTATGAAACTGTAACAAACCACAGCATCTCTTCCATAGATGCTCTATAGTTAGTAGTGAAAATCGTGTTGGGTTCATGAACTGTGTAAATTCTTTTGATCCGAAAAATCACTTGTTTTTACGGTAATGAATTCTTCCTTGTAGGAAGACACAGATCCTTTGGTTTAACTCTGTTTGTGAAGGGAAATTCAGACCAGTGTTCTCATCCATGAAACACACTCTGTTTTAACGCGAAGAGCATGCTCTTCTTTCCAGTTTTTACGGTAATGAATTCTTGCTTGTAGGAAGACACAGATCCTTTGGTTTAACTCTGTTTGTGAAGGGTAATTCAGACCAGTGTTCTCATCCATGAAACACACTCTGTTTTAACGCGAAGAGCATGCTCTTCTTTCCAGAGTCTCTAATATAGCAAGAAACATGAGCATGCCCAGAAAAAAAGAACTGTGTTTCCTACTCATATGGACCATATCGAGTTGACCTCTGCTTATGAAACTGTAACAAACCACAGTATGTCTTACATAGATGCTCTTTAGTTTATAGTGAAAAACGTGTTGGGTTCGTGAACTGTGTAAATTCATTTGAGCCGAAAAAACACTGGGTTTACCGGAAATGAACTCTTGCTTGTAGGAAGACACAGAGCCTTTGGTTTAACTCCATTTGTGAAGGGAAATTCAGACCAGTGTTCTCATCCATGAAACACCCTCTGTTTTAACACAAGAAGCATGCTCTTCTTTCCAGCGCCTCCAATACAGCAAGAAACATGAGCATGCCCAGAAAAAAAGAACTGTGTTTCTTACTCATACAGACCATATCTAGTTAAACACTGCTTATGAAACTGTAACAAACCACTGCATCTCTTACATAGATGCTCTTTCGTTTATAGTGAAAAACGTGTTGGGTTCGTGAGCTGTGTAAATTCATTTGAGCCGAAAAATCACTGGGTTTACCAGAAATGAACTCTTGCTTGTAGGAAGACACAGAGCCTTTGGTTTAACTCCGTTTGTGAAGGGAAAATCAGACCAGTGTTCTCATCCATGAAACACACTCTGTTTTAACGCAAGAAGCATCCTCTTCTGTCCAGAGTCTGCCATACAGCAAGACATATGAGCATGTCCAGAAAAAAAGAACTGTGTTTCTTACTCATACAGACAATTATCTAGTTAAACTATGCTTATGAAACAGTAACAAACCACTGCATCTCTTACATAGATGCTCTTTAGTTTATAGTGAAAAACGTGTTGGGTTCGTGAACTGTGTTAATTTTATTGATCCGAAAAATCACTTGTTTTTTCCGGAAATGAACTCTTGCTTGTAGGAAGACACAGATCCTTTGGTTTAACTCCGTTTGTGAAGGGATATTCAGACCAGTGTTCTCATCCATGAAACACACTCTGTTTTAACGCAAAGAGCATGCTCTTCTTTCCAGAGTCTCTAATACAGCAAGAAACATGAGCATGCCCAGAAAAAAAGAACTGTGTTTCCTACTCATACGGACCATATCGAGTTGACCTCTGCTTATGAAACTGTAACAAACCACAGCATCTCTTACATAGATGCTCTTATTTTATAGTGAAAAACGTGTTGGGTTCGTGAATTTTGTAAATTCATTTGAGCCGAAAAATCACTGGGATTAACGGAAATGAACTCTGGCTTGCAGCAAGACACAGAGCCTTTGGTTTAACTCGTTTGCGAAGGCAAATTCAGACCAGTGTTCTCATCCATGAAACACCCTCTGTTTTAACACAAGAAGCATACTCTTCTTCCAGAGTCTGCCATACAACAAGAAATATGAGCATGCCCAGAAAAAAGAACTGTCTTTCCTCCTCATATGGACCATATCGAGTTGACCTCTGCTTATGAAACTGTAACAAACCACAGTGTGTCTTACATAGATGCTCTTTAGTTTATAGTGAAAAACGTGTTGGGTTCATGAACTGTGTAAATTCATTTGAGCCGAAAAAACACTGGGTTTACTAGAAATGAACTCTTGCTAGTAGGAAGACACAGATCCTTTGGTTTAACTCCTTTTTTGAAGGGAAATTCAGACCAGTGTTCTCACCCATGAAACACACTCTGTTGTAAGGCGAAGAGCATGCTCTTCTTTCCAGAGTCTCTAATACAGCAAGAAACATGAGCATGCCCAGAAAAAAAGAACTGTGTTTCCTACTCATACGGACCATATCTATTTAAACTCTGCTTATGAAACTCTAACAAACCACAGCATCTCTTACATAGATGCTCTTTAGTTTATAGTAAAAAACGTGTTGGGTTCGTGAACTGTGTAAATTCATTTGAGCCGAAAAATCACTGGGTTTTCCGGAAATGAACTCTTGCTTGTAGGAAGACACAGAGCCTTTGGTTTAACTCTGTTTGTGAAGGGAAATTCAGACCAGTGTTCTCATCCATGAAACATACTCTGTTTTAATGCAAGAAGCATGCTCTTCTTTCCAGCGTCTCCAATAGAGCAAGAAACATGAGCATGCCCAGAAAAAAAGAACTGGGTTTCTTACTCATACAGACCATATCTAGTTAAACTCTGCTTATGAAACAGTAACAAAAAACTGCATCTCTTACATAGATTCTCTTTCGTTTATAGTGAAAAACGTGTTGGGTTCGTGAACTGTGTAAATTTTTTTGATCCGAAAAATCACTTGTTTTTTCCGGAAATGAACTCTTGCTTGTAGGAAGACACAGATCCTTTGGTTTAACTCCGTTTGTGAAGGGAAATTCAGACCAGTGTTCTCATCCATGAAACACACTCTGTTTTAACGCAAAGAGCATGCTCTTCTTTCCAGAGTCTCTAATACAGCAAGAAACATGAGCATGCCCAGAAAAAAAGAACTGTGTTTCCTACTCATATGGACCATATCGAGTTGAACTCTGCTTATGAAACTGTAACAAACCACAGCATCTCTTACATAGATGCTCTTATTTTATAGTGAAAAACGTGTTGGGTTCGTGAATTTTGTAAATTCATTTGAGCCAAAAAATCACTGGGATTAACGGAAATGAACTCTGGCTTGCAGCAAGACACAGAGCCTTTGCTTTAACTCGTTTGTGAAGGCAAATTCAGACCAGTGTTCTCATCCATGAAACACCCTCTGTTTTAACACAAGAAGCATACTCTTCTGTCCAGAGTCTGCCATACAACAAGAAATATGAGCATGCCCAGAAAGAAAGAACTGTCTTTCCTCCTCATATGGACCATATCGAGTTGACCTCTGCTTATGAAACTGTAACAAACCACAGTGTGTCTTACATGGATGCTCTTTAGTTTATAGTGAAAAACGTGTTGGGTTCGTGAACTGTGTAAATTCATTTGAGCCGAAAAAACACTGGGTTTACTGGAAATGAACTCTTGCTAGTAGGAAGACACAGATCCTTTGGTTTAACTCCTTTTTTGAAGGGAAATTCAGACCAGTGTTCTCACCCATGAAACACACTCTGTTTTAACGCGAAGAGCATGCTCTTCTTTCCAGAGTCTCTAATACAGCAAGAAACATGAGCATGCCCAGAAAAAAAGAACTGTCTTTCCTCCTCATATGGACCATATCGAGTTGACCTCTGATTATGAACCTGAAACAAACCACAGTGTGTCTTACATAGATGCTTTTTAGTTTATAGTGAAAAACGTGTTGGTTTCGTGAACTGTGTAAATTCATTTGAGCCGAAAAAACAGTGGGTTTACTGGAAACGAACTCTTGCTTGTAGGAAGACACAGAGCCTTTGGTTTAACTCCATTTGTGAAGGGAAATTCAGACCAGTGATCTCATCCATGAAACATACTCTGTTTTAATGCAAGAAGCATGCTCTTCTTTCCAGCGCCTCCAATACAGCAAGAAACATGAGCATGCCCAGAAAAAAAGATCTGTGTTGCCTACTCATACGGACCATATCTATTTAAACTCTGCTTATGAAACTCTAACAAACCACAGCATCTCTTACATATATGATCTTATTTTATAGTAAAAAACGTGTTGGGTTCGTGAACTGTGTAAATTCATTTGAGCCGAAAAATCATTGGTTTTCCGGAAATGAACTCTTGCTTGTAGGAAGACACAGAGCCTTTGGTTTAACTCTGTTTGTGAAGGGAAATTCAGACCAGTGTTCTCATCCATGAAACATACTCTGTTTTAACGCAAGAAGCATGCTCTTCTTTCCAGAGTCTGCCATACAACAAGAAATATGAGCATGTCCAGAAAAAAATAACTGTGTTTACTACTCATAAGGACCATATCTAGTTGAACTCTGCTTATGAAACTGTAACAAACCACAGCATCTCTTCCATAGATGCTCTATAGTTAGTAGTGAAAATCGTGTTGGGTTCATGAACTGTGTAAATTCTTTTGATCCGAAAAATCACTTGTTTTTACGGTAATGAATTCTTCCTTGTAGGAAGACACAGATCCTTTGGTTTAACTCTGTTTGTGAAGGGAAATTCAGACCAGTGTTCTCATCCATGAAACACACTCTGTTTTAACGCGAAGAGCATGCTCTTCTTTCCAGTTTTTACGGTAATGAATTCTTGCTTGTAGGAAGACACAGATCCTTTGGTTTAACTCTGTTTGTGAAGGGTAATTCAGACCAGTGTTCTCATCCATGAAACACACTCTGTTTTAACGCGAAGAGCATGCTCTTCTTTCCAGAGTCTCTAATATAGCAAGAAACATGAGCATGCCCAGAAAAAAAGAACTGTGTTTCCTACTCATATGGACCATATCGAGTTGACCTCTGCTTATGAAACTGTAACAAACCACAGTATGTCTTACATAGATGCTCTTTAGTTTATAGTGAAAAACGTGTTGGGTTCGTGAACTGTGTAAATTCATTTGAGCCGAAAAAACACTGGGTTTACCGGAAATGAACTCTTGCTTGTAGGAAGACACAGAGCCTTTGGTTTAACTCCATTTGTGAAGGGAAATTCAGACCAGTGTTCTCATCCATGAAACACCCTCTGTTTTAACACAAGAAGCATGCTCTTCTTTCCAGCGCCTCCAATACAGCAAGAAACATGAGCATGCCCAGAAAAAAAGAACTGTGTTTCTTACTCATACAGACCATATCTAGTTAAACACTGCTTATGAAACAGTAACAAACCACTGCATCTCTTACATAGATGCTCTTTCGTTTATAGTGAAAAACGTGTTGGGTTCGTGAGCTGTGTAAATTCATTTGAGCCGAAAAATCACTGGGTTTACCAGAAATGAACTCTTGCTTGTAGGAAGACACAGAGCCTTTGGTTTAACTCCGTTTGTGAAGGGAAAATCAGACCAGTGTTCTCATCCATGAAACACACTCTGTTTTAACGCAAGAAGCATCCTCTTCTGTCCAGAGTCTGCCATACAGCAAGACATATGAGCATGTCCAGAAAAAAAGAACTGTGTTTCTTACTCATACAGACAATTATCTAGTTAAACTATGCTTATGAAACAGTAACAAACCACTGCATCTCTTACATAGATGCTCTTTAGTTTATAGTGAAAAACGTGTTGGGTTCGTGAACTGTGTAAATTCATTTGAGTCGAAAAATCACTGGCTTTTATGGAAATGAACTCTGGCTTGTAGGAAGACACAGAGCCTTTGGTTTAACTCAGTTTGTGAAGGGAAATTCAGACCAGTGTTCTCATCCATGAAACACACTATGTTTTAACGCAAATTGCATGCTCTACTTTCCAGCGTCTGCAATATAGCAAGAAACATGAGCATGCCTTGATAAAATGAACTGTGCTTCCTACTCATACGGACCATATCTAGGTGAACTCTGCTTATGAAACTGTAACAAACCACAGTAGGTCTTACATAGATGCTCTTTAGTTAATAGTGACAAACGTGTGGGTTTCATGAACTGTGTAAATTAATTTAGCCAAAAAACCCCTGAGTTTACCGGAAATGAACTCTTTGTTATAGGAATACAGAGTCTTAGGTTTAACTCCGTTTGTGAAGGAAAATTCAGACCAGTGTTCTCATCCATGAAACATACTCTGTTTTAACGCAAGAAGCATGCTCTTCTTTCCAGCATCTCCAATAGAGCAAGAAACATGAGCATGCCCAGAAAAAAGAACTGTGTTTCTTACTCATACAGACCATATCTAGTTAAACTCTGCTTATGAAACAGTAACAAACCACTGCATCTCTTACATAGATGCTCTTTCGTTTATAGTGAAAAACGTGTTGGGTTCGTGAGCTGTGTAAATTCATTTGAGCCGAAAAATCACTGGGTTTACCGGAAATGAACTCTTGCTTGTAGGAAGACACAGAGCCTTTGGTTTAACTCCGTTTGTGAAGGGAAAATCAGACCAGTGTTCTCATCCATGAAACACACTCTATTTTAACGCAAGAAGTATCCTCTTCTGTCCAGAGTCTGCCATACAGCAAGACATATGAGCATGTCCAGAAAAAAAGAACTGTGTTTCTTACTCATACAGACCATATCTAGTTAAACTCTGCTTATGAAACAGTAACAAACCACTGCATTTCTTACATAGATGCTCTTTAGTTTATACTGAAAAACGTGTTGGGTTCGTGAACTGTGTAAATTTTTTTGATCCGAAAAATCACTTGTTTTTTTCCGGAAATGAACTCTTGCTTGTACGAAGACACAGATCCTTTGGTTTAACTCCGTTTGTGAAGGGAAATTCAGACCAGTGTTCTCATCCATGAAACACACTCTGTTTTAACGCAAAGAGCATGCTCTTCTTTCCAGAGTCTCTAATACAGCAAGAAACATGAGCATGCCAAGAAAAAAAGAACTGTGTTTCCTACTCATACGGACCATATCGAGTTGAACTCTGCTTATGAAACTCTAACAAACCACAGCATGTCTTACATAGATGCTCTTTAGGTTATAGTGAAAAACGTGTTGGGTTCGTGAACTGTGTAAATTCATTTGAGTCGAAAAATCACTGGCTTTTACGGAAATGAACTCTGGCTTGTAGGAAGACACAGAGCCTTTGGTTTAACTCCGTTTGTGAAGGGAAATTCAGACCAGTGTTCTCATCCATGAAACACACTATGTTTTAACGCAAAGAGCATGCTCTACTTTCCAGTGTCTGCAATATAGCAAGAAACATGAGCATGCCCTGATAAAATGAACTGTGCTTCCAACTCATACGGACCATATCTAGGTGAACTCTGCTTATGAAACTGTAACAAACCACAGTAGGTCTTACATAGATGCTCTTTAGTTAATAGTGACAAACGTGTGCGTTTCATGAACTGTGTAAATTAATTTGAGCCAAAAAACCCCTGAGTTTACCGGAAATGAACTCTTTGTTATAGGAATACAGAGTCTTAGGTTTAACTCCGTTTGTGAAGGAAAATTCAGACCAGTGTTCTCATCCATGAAACATACTCTGTTTTAACGCAAGAAGCATGCTCTTCTTTCCAGCGTCTCCAATAGATCAAGAAACATGAGCATGCCCAGAAAAAAAGAACTGTGTTTCTTACTCATACAGACCATATCTAGTTAAACTCTGCTTATGAAACAGTAACAAACCACTGCATCTCTTACATAGATGCTCTTTCGTTTATAGTAAAAAACGTGTTGGGTTCGTGAACTGTGTAAATTCATTTGAGCCGAATAATCACTGGGTTTTCCGGAAATGAACTCTTGCTTGTAGGAAGACACAGAGCCTTTGGTTTAACTCTGTTTGTGAAGGGAAATTCAGACCAGTGTTCTCATCCATGAAACATACTCTGTTTTAACACAAGAAGCATGCTCTTCTTTCCAGCGTCTGCAATATACCAAGAAACATGAGCATGCCCTGATAAAATGAACTGTGTTTCCTACTCATATGGACCATATCTAGTTGAACTCTGCTTATGAAACTGTAACAAACCACAGCAGGTCTTACATAGATGGTCTTTAGTTAGTAGTGACAAACGTGTGGGTTTCATGAAATGTGTAAATTCATTTGAGCCGAAAAACCCCTGAGTTTACTGGAAATGAATTCTTGCTTATAGGAAGACAGAGTCTTAGATTTAACTCCGTTTGTGAAGGAAAATTCAGACCAGTGTACTCATCAATGAAACATACTCTGTTTTAACGCAAGAAGCATGCTCTTCTTTCCAGCGTCTCCAATGGAGCAAGAAACATGAGCATGCCAAGAAAAAAAGAATTGTGTTTCTTACGCATACAGACCATATCTAGTTAAACTCTGCTTATGAAACTGTAGCAAACCACAGCATCTCTTACATAGATGCTCTTTCGTTTATAATGAAAAACGTGTTGGGTTCGTGAGCTGAGTAAATTCATTTGAGCCGAAAAATCACTGGGATTTCCGGAAATGAACTCTTGCTTGTAGGAAGACACAGAGCCTGTGGTTTAACTCCATTTGTGAAGGGAAATTCAGACCAGTGTTCTCATCCATGAAACACACTATGGTTTCACACAAAGAGCATGCTCTTCTTTCCAGCATCTGCAATATAGCAAGAAACATGAGCATGCCCTGAAAAAATGAACTGTGTTTCCTACTCATACGGACCGTATCATGTTAAACTCTGCTTATGAAAGTGTAACACCACAGCATGTCTTTCATAGATGCTCTATAGTTAATAGTGAAAATCTTGTTGGGTTCGTACACTGTGTAAATTCATTTGAGCCGAAAAATCACTGGGATTACCGGAAATGAACTCTTGCTTGGAGGAAGACACAGAGCTTTTGGTTTAACTCGTTTATGAAGAAAAATTCAGACCAGTGTTCTCATCCATGAAACCCCCTCTGTTTTAACGCAAGAAGCATCCTCTTCTGTCCAGAGTCTGCCATACAGCAAGAAATATGAGCATGTCCAGAAAAAAAGAACTGTGTTTCCTACTCATACGGACCATATCTAGTTGAACTCTGCTTACGAAACTGTAACAAACCACAGCATCTCTTACATAGATGCTTTTTAGTTTATAGTGAAAAAAGTGTTGGGTTTGTGAACTGTGTAAATTCTTTTGATCCGAAAAATCCCTTGTTTTTCCGGAAATGAACTCTTGCTTGTAGGAAGACACAGATCCTTTGGTTTAACTCCATTTGTGAAGGGAAATTCAGACCAGTGTTCTCATCCATGAAACACACTCTGTTTTAACGCGAAGTTCATGCTCTTCTTTCCGGAATCTCTAATACAGCAAGAAAAATGAGCATGCCCAGAAATAAAGAACTGTGGTTCCTACTCATATGGACCTTATCGAGTTGACCTCTGCTTATGAAACTGTAACAAACCACAGCATCTCTTACATAGATGCTCTTATTTTATAGTGAAAAACGTGTTGGGTTTGTGAACTGTGTAAATTCATTTGAGCCGAAAATTCACTGGGATTACCGGAAATGAACTCTTGCTTGTAGGAAGACACAGAGCCTTTGGTTTAACTCGTTTGTGAAGGGAAATTCAGACCAGTGTTCTCATCCATGAAACACCCTCTGTTTTAACGCAAGAAGCATCCTCTTCTGTCCAGAGTCTGCCATACAGCAAGAAATATGAGAATGTCCAGAAAAAAAGAACTGTGTTTACTACTCATACGGACCATATCTAGTTGAACTCTGCTTATGAAACTGTAACAAACCACAGCTTCGCTTACATAGATGCTCTTTAGTTAATAGTAAAAATCGTGTTGGGATTGTGAACTGTGTAAATTCATTTCAGACGAAAAATCACTGGGTTTACCGGAAATGAACTCTTGCTTGTAGGAAGACACAGAGACTTTGGTTTAACTCCGTTTGTGAAGGGAAATTCAGACCAGTGTTCTCATCCATGAAACACACTCTATTTTATCGCAAAGAGCATGCTCTTCTTTCTAGCGTCTGCAATATAGCAAGAAACATGAGCATGCCCTGAAAAAATGAACTGTGTTTCCTACTAATACGGACCATATCAGGTTAAAGTCTGCTTATGAAACTGTAACAAACCACAGATTGTCTTACATACATGCTCTTTAGTTTATAGTGAAAATCGTGTTGGGTTCGTACAATGTGTAAATTCATTTGAGCCGAAAAATCACTGGGTTTACCGGAAATGAACTCTTGCTTGTAGGAAGACGCAGAGAATTTGGTTTAACTCTGTTTCTGAAGGAAAATTCAGACCAGTATTCTCATCCATGAAACATACTCTGTTTAACGCAAGAAGCATGCTCTTTTTTCCACCGTCACCAATAGTGCAAGAAACATGAGCATGCCAAAAAAAAAAAAAGAACTGTGTTTCTTAATCATACGGACCATATCTAGTTAAACTCTGCTTATGAAACTGTAACAAACCACTGCATCTCTTACATAGATCCTCTTTCGTTTATAGTGAAAAACGTGTTGGGTTCGTGAACTGTGTAAATTCATTTGAGCCGAAAATTCACTGGGATTACCGGAAATGAACTCTTGCTTGTAGGAAGACACAGAGCCTTTGTTGTAACTCATTTGTGAAGGGAAATTCAGACCAGTGCTCTCATCCATGAAACACATTCTATTTTAACCCAAAGAGCATGCTCTTCTTTCCAGCATCTGCAATATAGCAAGAAACATGAGCATGCCCTGAAAAAATGAACTGTGTTTCCTACTAATACGGACCATATCAGGTTAAAGTCTGCTTATGAAACTGTAACAAACCACAGCATGTCTTACATAGATGCTCTTAGTTAATAGTGAAAATCGTGTTGGTTTCATGAACTGTGTAAATTCATTTGAGCCGAAAAATCACTGGGTTTCCCGGAAATGAACTCTTGCTTGTAGGAAGACACAGATCCTTTGGTTTCACTCCATTTATGAAGGGAAATTCAGACCAGTGTTCTCATCCATGAAACACACTCTGTTTTAAAGCGAAGATCATGCTCTTCTTTCCAGAATCTCTAATACAGCAAGAAAAATGAGCATGCAGAGAAAAAAAGAACTGTGCTTCCTACTCATATGGACCTTATCGAGTTGACCTCTGCTTATGAAACTGTAACAAACCACAGCATCTCTTACATAGATGCTCTTATTTTATAGTGAAAAACGTGTTGGGTTCGTGAACTGTGTAAATTCATTTGAGCCGAAAATTCACTAGGATTACCGGAAATGAACTCTTGCTTGTAGGAAGACACAGAGCCTTTGGTTTAACTCGTTTGTGAAGGGAAATTCAGACCAGTGTTCTCATCCATGAAACACCCTCTGTTTTAATGCAAGAAGCATCCTCTTCTGTCCAGAGTCTGCCATACAGCAAGAAATATGAGAATGTCCAGAAAAAAAGAACTGTGTTTACTACTCATATGGACCATATCTAGTTGAACTCTGCTTATGAAACTGTAACAAACCACAGCTTCGCTTACATAGATGCTCTTTAGTTAATAGTAAAAATCGTGTTGGGATTGTGAACTGTGTAAATTCATTTCAGACGAAAAATCACTGGGTTTACCGGAAATGAACTCTTGCTTGTAGGAAGACCCAGAGCCTTTGGTTTAACTCGTTTGTGAAGGGAAATTCAGACCAGTGCTCTCATCCATGAAACACACTCTATTTTATCGCAAAGAGCATGCTCTTCTTTCCAGCGTCTGCAATATAGCAAGAAACATGAGCATGCCCTGAAAAAATGAACTGTGTTTCCTACTAATACGGACCATATCAGGTTAAAGTCTGCTTATGAAACTGTAACAAACCACAGCATGTCTTACATAGATGCTCTTTAGTTAATAGTGAAAATCGAGTTGGGTTCGTACACTGTGTAAATTCATTTGAGCCGAAAAATCACTGGGTTTACCGGAAATGAACTCTTGTTTGTTTGAAGATGCAGAGACGTTGCTTTAACTCCGTTTCTGAAGGAAAATTCAGACCAGTGATCTCATCCATGAAACATACTCTATTTAAACGTAAGAAGCATGATCTTCTTTCCAGCTTCTCCAATACAGCAAGAAACATGAGCATGCCCAGAAAAAAAGAACTGTTTTTCTTACTCATACGGACCATATCTAGTTAAACTCTGCTTATTAAACTGTAAAAAACCACAACATCTCTTACATAGATGCTCTTTAGTTTATAGTGAAAAACGTGTTGGGTTCGTGAACTGTGTAAATTCATTTGAGCTGAAAAATCACTGGGTTTTCCGGAAATGAACTCTTGCTTGTAGGAAGACACAGAGCCTGTGGTTTAACTCCATTTGTGAAGGGAAATTCAGACCAGTGTTCTCATCCATGAAACACACTATGGTTTCACACAAAGAGAATGCTCTTCTTTCCAGAATCTGCAATATAGCAAGAAACATGAGCATGCCCAGAAAAAATGAACTGTGTTTCCTACTCATATGGACCGTATCATGTTAAACTCTGCTTATGAAAGTGTAACACCACAGCATGTCTTTCATAGATGCTCTATAGTTAATAGTGAAAATCTTGTTGGGTTCGTACACTGTGTAAATTCATTTGAGCCGAAAAATCACTGGGATTACCGGAAATGAACTCTTGCTTGTAGGAAGACACAGAGCTTTTGGTTTAACTCGTTTATGAAGAAAAATTCAGACCAGTGTTCTCATCCATGAAACCCCCTCTGTTTTAATGCAAGAAGCATCCTCTTCTGTCCAGAGTCTGCCATACAGCAAGAAATATGAGCATGTCCAGAAAAAAAGAACTGTGTTTCCTACTCATACGGACCATATCTAGTTGAACTCTGCTTACGAAACTGTAACAAACCACAGCATCTCTTACATAGATGCTTTTTAGTTTATAGTGAAAAAAGTGTTGGGTTTGTGAACTGTGTAAATTCTTTTGATCCGAAAAATCACTTGTTTTTCCGGAAATGAACTCTTGCTTGTAGGAAGACACAGATCCTTTGGTTTAACTCCATTTGTGAAGGGAAATTCAGACCAGTGTTCTCATCCATGAAACACACTCTCTTTTAACGCGAAGATCATGCTCTTCTTTCCGGAATCTCTAATACAGCAAGAAAAATGAGCATGCCCAGAAATAAAGAACTGTGCTTCCTACTCATATGGACCTTATCGAGTTGACCTCTGCTTATGAAACTGTAACAAACCACAGCATCTCTTACATAGATGCTCTTATTTTATAGTGAAAAACGTGTTGGGTTTGTGAACTGTGTAAATTCATTTGAGCCGAAAATTCACTGGGATTACCGGAAATGAACTCTTGCTTGTAGGAAGACACAGAGCCTTTGGTTTAACTCGTTTGTGAAGGGAAATTCAGACCAGTGTTCTCATCCATGAAACACCCTCTGTTTTAACGCAAGAAGCATCCTCTTCTGTCCAGAGTCTGCCATACAGCAAGAAATATGAGAATGTCCAGAAAAAAAGAACTGTGTTTACTACTCATACGGACCATATCTAGTTGAACTCTGCTTATGAAACTGTAACAAACCACAGCTTCGCTTACATAGATGCTCTTTAGTTAATAGTAAAAATCGTGTTGGGATTGTGAACTGTGTAAATTCATTTCAGACGAAAAATCACTGGGTTTACCGGAAATGAACTCTTGCTTGTAGGAAGACACAGAGACTTTGGTTTAACTCCGTTTGTGAAGGGAAATTCAGACCAGTGTTCTCATCCATGAAACACACTCTATTTTATCGCAAAGAGCATGCTCTTCTTTCTAGCGTCTGCAATATAGCAAGAAACATGAGCATGCCCTGAAAAAATGAACTGTGTTTCCTACTAATACGGACCATATCAGGTTAAAGTCTGCTTATGAAACTGTAACAAACCACAGATTGTCTTACATACATGCTCTTTAGTTTATAGTGAAAATCGAGTTGTGTTCGTACACTGTGTAAATTCATTTGAGCCGAAAAATCACTGGGTTTACCGGAAATGAACTCTTGCTTGTAGGAAGACGCAGAGAATTTGGTTTAACTCTGTTTCTGAAGGAAAATTCAGACCAGTATTCTCATCCATGAAACATACTCTGTTTTAAAGCAAAGATCATGCTCTTCTTTCCAGAATCTCTAATACAGCAAGAAAAATGAGCATGCAGAGAAAAAAAAAAATGTGCTTCCTACTCATATGGACCTGATCGAGTTGACCTCTGCTTATGAAACTGTAACAAACCACAGCATCTCTTACATAGATGCTCTTATTTTATAGTGAAAAACGTGTTGGGTTCGTGAACTGTGTAAATTCATTTGAGCGGAAAATTCACTGGGATTACCAGAAATGAACTCTTGCTTGTAGGAGGACACAGAGCCTTTGGTTTAACTCGTTTGTGAAGGGAAATTCAGACCAGTGCTCTCATCCATGAAACACACTCTATTTTAACTCAAAGAGCATGCTCTTCTTTCCAGCGTCTGCAAAATAGCAAGAAACATGAGCATGCCCTGAAAAAATGAACTGTGTTTCCTACTAATACGGACCATATCAGGTTAAAGTCTGCTTATGAAACTGTAACAAACCACAGCATGTCTTACATAGATGCTCTTTAGTTAATAGTGAAAATCGAGTTGGGTTCGTACACTGTGTAAATACATTTGAGCCGAAAAATCACTGGGTTTACCAGAAATGAACTCTTGCTTGTAGGAAGACGCAGAGATTTGGTTTAACTCCGTTTCTGAAGGAAAATTCAGACCAGTGTTCTCATCCATGAAACATACTCTGTTTAATCCTAAGAAGCATGATCTTCTTTCCAGCATCTCCAATACAGCAAGAAACATGAGCATGCCCGGAAAAAAAGAACTGTGCTTCCTACTCATATGGACCTTATCGAGTTGACCTCTGCTTATGAAACTGTAACAAACCACAGCATCTCTTACATAGATGCTCTTATTTTATAGTGAAAAACGTGTTGGGTTCGTGAACTGTGTAAATTCATTTGAGCTGAAAATTCACTGGGATTACCGGAAATGAACTCTTGCTTGTAGGAAGACACAGAGCCTTTGGTTTAACTCGATTGTGAAGGGAAATTCAGACCAGTGTTCTCATCCAAGAAAAACCCTCTGTTTTAACGCAAGAAGCATCCTCTTCTGTCCAGAGTCTGCCATACAGCAAGAAATATGAGAATGTCCAGAAAAAAAGAACTGTGTTTACTACTCATACGGACCATATCTAGTTGAACTCTGCTTATGAAACTGTAACAAACCACAGCATCTCTTACATAGATGCTCTTATTTTATAGTGAAAAACGTGATGGGTTCGTGAACTGTGTAAATTCATTTGAGCCGAAAATTCACTGGGATTACCGGAAATGAACTCTTGCTTGTAGGAGGACACAGAGCCTTTGGTTTAACTCATTTGTGAAGGAAAATTCAGACCAGTGCTCTCATCCATGAAACACACTCTATTTTAACGGAAAGAGCATGCTCTTCTTTCCAGCGTCTCCAATATAGCAAGAAACTTGAGCATGCCTTGAAAAAATGAACTGTGTTTCCTACTAATACGGACCATATCAGGTTAAAGTCTGCTTATGAAACTGTAACAAACCACAGCATGTCTTACATAGATGCTCTTTACGTAATAGTGAAAATCGAGTTGGGTTCGTACACTGTGTAAATTCATTTGAGCCGAAAAATCACTGGGTTTACCGGAAATGAACTCTTGCATGCAGGAAGACGCAGAACTTTGGTTTAACTCCGTTTCTGAAGGAAAATTCAGACCAGTGTTCTCATCCATGAAACATACTCTGTTTAAACGTAAGAAGCATGATCTTCTTTCCAGCATCTCCAATACAGCAAGAAACATGAGCATGCCCAGAAAAAAAGAACTGTGTTGCTTACTCATACAGACCATATCTAGTTAAACTCTGCTTATGAAACTGTATAAAACCACAGCATCTCTTACATAGATGCTCTTTAGTTTATAGTGAAAATCGTTTTGGTTTCATGAACTGTGTAAATTCATTTGAGCCGAAAAATCACTGGGTTTACCGGAAATGAACTCTTGCTTGTAGGAAGACACAGAGCCTTTGGTTTAACTCCGTTTGTGAAGGGAAAATCAGACCAGTGTTCTCATCCATGAAACACACTCTGTTTTAACGCAAGAAGCATCCTCTTCTGTCCAGAGTCTGCCATACAGCAAGAAATATGAGCATGTCCAGAAAAAAAGAACTGTGTTTCCTACTCATACGGACCATATCTAGTTGAACTCTGCTTATGAAACAGTAACAAACCACAGCATCTCTTACATAGATGCTCTTTAGTTTATAGTGAAAAAAGTGTTGGGTTCGTGAACTGTGTAAATTCTTTTGATCCGAAAAATCACTTGTTTTTCCGGAAATGAACACTTGCTTGTAGGAAGACACAGATCCTTTGGTTTAACTCCATTTATGAAGGGAAATTCAGACCAGTGTTCTCATCCATGAACCACACTCTGTTTTAACGCGAAGAGCATGCTCTTCTTTCCAGCATCTCCAATACAGCAAGAAACATGAGCATGCCCAGAAAAAAAGAACTGTGCTTCCTACTCATATGGACCTTATCTTGTTGACCTCTGCTTATGACACTGTAACAAACCACAGCATCTCTTACATAGATGCTCTTAATTTATAGTGAAAAACGTGTTGGGTTCATGAACTGTGTAAATTCATTTGAGCCGAAAATTCACTGGGATTACCGGAAAGGAACTCTTGCTTGTAGGAAGACACAGAGCCTTTGGATTAACTCGTTTGTGAAGGGAAATTCAGACCAGTGTTCTCATCCAAGAAAAACCCTCTGTTTTAACGCAAGAAGCATCCTCTTCTGTCCAGAGTCTGCCATACAGCAAGAAATATGAAAATGTCCAGAAAAAAAGAACTGTGTTTACTACTCATACGGACCATATCTAGTTGAACTCTGCTTATGAAATTGTAACAAACCACAGCTTCGCTTACATAGATGCTCTTTAGTTAATAGTAAAAATCGTGTTGGAATTGTGAACTGTGTAAATTCATTTGAGCCGAAAAATCACTGGGTTTATCGGAAATGAACTCTTGCTTGTAGGAAGACACAGAGACTTTGGTTTAACTCCGTTTGTGAAGGGAAATTCAGACCAGTGTTCTCATCCATGAAACACACTCTATTTTATCGCAAAGAGCATGCTCTTCTTTCCAGCGTCTGCAATATAGCAAGAAACATGAGCATGTCCTGAAAAAATGAACTGTGTTTCCTACTAATACAGACCATATCAGGTTAAAGTCTGCTTATGAAACTGTAACAAACCACAGCATGTCTTACATAGATGCTCTTTAGTTTATAGTGAAAATCGTATTGGGTTCGTTTACTGTGTAAATTCATTTGAGCCGAAAAATCACTGGGTTTACCGGAAATGAACTCTTGCTTGTAAGAAGACGCAGAGAATTTGGTTTTACTCCGTTTCTGAAGGAAAATTCAGACCAGTGTTCTCATCCATGAAACATACTCTGTTTTAACGCAAGAAGCATGCTCTTCTTTCCACCGTCTCCAATAGTGCAAGAAACATGAGCATGCCAAAAAAAAAAAGAACTGTGTTTCTTAATCATACGGACCATATCTAGTTAAACTCTTCTTATGAATCTGTAACAAACCACCGCATCTCTTACATAGATGCTCTTTCGTTTATAGTGAAAAACGTGTTGGGTTCGTGAACTGTGTAAATTCATTTGAGCTGAAAAAACCCCTGAGTTTACCGGAAATGAACTCTTGCTTGTAGGAAGACACAGACTCTTTGGTTTAACTCCGTTTGTGAAGGGAAATTCATACCAGTGTTCTCATCCATGAAACACACTCTGTTTTAACGCAAGAAGCATCCTCTTCTGTCCAGAGTCTGCCATACAGCAAGAAATATGACCATGTCCAGAAGAAAAGAACTGTATTTCCTACTCATACGGACCATATCGAGTTGAACTCTGCTTATGAAACTGTAACAAACCACAGCATCTCTTACATAGATGCTCTTATTTTATAGTGAAAAACGTGTTGGGTTCGTGAACTGTGTAAATTCATTTGAGCCGAAAATTCACTGGGATTACCGGAAATGAACTCTTGCTTGTAGGAGGACACAGAGCCTTTGGTTTAACTCATTTGTGAAGGGAAATTCAGACCAGTGCTCTCGTCCATAAAACACACTCTATTTTAACGCAAAGAGCATGCTCTTCTTTCCAGCGTCTGCAATATAGCAAGAAACTTGAGCATGCCCTGAAAAAATGAACTGTGTTTCCTACTAATACGGACCATATCAGGTTAAAGTCTGCTTATGAAATTGTAACAAACCACAGCATGTCTTACATAGATGCTCTTTACGTAATAGTGAAAATCGAGTTGGGTTCGTACACTGTGTAAATTCATTTGAGCCGAAAAATCACTGGGTTTACCGGAAATGAACTCCTGCTTGTAGGAAGACGCAGAGACTTTGGTTTAACTCCGTTTCTGAAGGAAAATTCAGACCAGTGTTCTCATCCATGAAACATACTCTGTTTAAACGTAAGAAGCATGATCTTCTTTCCAGCATCTCCAATACAGCAAGAAACATGAGCATGCCCAGAAAAAAAGAACTGTGTTGCTTACTCATACAGACCATATCTAGTTAAACTCTGCTTATGAAACTGTATAAAACCACAGCATCTCTTACATAGATGCTCTTTAGTTTATAGTGAAAAAAGTGTTGGTTTCATGAACTGTGTAAATTCATTTGAGCCGAAAAATCACTGGGTTTACCGGAAATGAACTCTTGCTTGTAGGAAGACACAGAGCCTTTGGTTTAACTCCGTTTGTGAAGGGAAAATAAGACCAGTGTTCTCATCCATGAAACACACTCTGTTTTAACGCAAGAAGCATCCTCTTCTGTCCAGAGTCTGCCATACAGCAAGAAATATGAGCATGTCCAGAAAAAAAGAACTGTGTTTCCTACTCATACGGACCATATCTAGTTGAACTCTGCTTATGAAACTATAACAAACCACAGCATCTCTTACATAGATGCTCTTTAGTTTATAGTGAAAAAAGTGTTGGGTTCGTGAACTGTGTAAATTCTTTTGATCCGAAAAATCACTTGTTTTTCCGGAAATGAACTCTTGCTTATAGGAAGACACAGATCCTTTGGTTTCACTCCATTTATGAAGGGAAATTCAGACCAGTGTTCTCATCCATGAAACACACTCTGTTTTAACGCGAAGATCATGCTCTTCTTTCCAGAATCTCTAATACAGCAAGAAAAATGAGCATGAAGAGAAAAAAAGAACTGTGCTTCCTACTCATATGGACCTGATCGAGTTGACCTCTGCTTATGAAACTGTAACAAACCACAGCATCTCTTACATAGATGCTCTTATTTTATAGTGAAAAATGTGTTGAGTTCGTGTACTGTGTAAATTCATTTGAGCCGAAAATTCACTGGGATTACCGGAAATGAACTCTTGCTTGTAGGAGGACACAGAGCCTTTGGTTTAACTCGTTTGTGAAGGGAAATCCAGACCAGTGCTCTCATCCATGAAACACACTCTATTTTAACGCAAAGAGCATGCTCTTCTTTCCAGCGTCTGCAATATAGCAAGAAACATGAGCATGCCCTGAAAAAATGAACTGTGTTTCCTACTAATACGGACCATATCAGGTTAAAGTCTGCTTATGAAACTGTAACAAACCACAGCATGTCTTACATAGATGCTCTTTAGTTAATAGTGAAAATCGAGTTGGGTTCGTACACTGTGTAAATTCACTTGAGCCGAAAAATCACTGGGTTTACCGGAAATGAACTCTTGCTTGTAGGAATACGCAGAGATTTGGTTTAACTCCGTTTCTGAAGGAAAATTCAGACCAGTGTTCTCATCCATGAAACATACTCTGTTTAAACCTAAGAAGCATGATCTTCTTTCCAGCATCTCCAATACAGCAAGAAACATGAGCATGCCCAAAAAAAAAGAACTGTGCTTCCTACTCATATGGACCTTATCGAGTTGACCTCTGCTTATGAAACTGTAACAAACCACAGCATCTCTTACATAGATGCTCTTATTTTATAGTGAAAAACGTGTTGGGTTCATGAACTGTGTAAATTCATTTGAGCCGAAAATTCACTGGGATTACCGGAAAGGAACTCTTGCTTGTAGGAAGACACAGAGACTTTGGTTTAACTCCGTTTGTGAAGGGAAATTCAGACCAGTGTTCTCATCCATGAAACACACTCTATTTTATCGCAAAGAGCATGCTCTTCTTTCCAGCGTCTGCAATATAGCAAGAAACATGAGCATGCCCTGAAAAAATGAACTGTGTTTCCTACTAATACGGACCATATCAGGTTAAATTCTGCTTATGAAACTGTAACAAACCACAGCGTGTCTTACATAGATGCTCTTTAGTTTATAGTGAAAATCGAGTTGGGTTTGTACACTGTGTCAATTCATTTGAGCCGAAAAATCACTGGGTTTACCGGAAATGAACTCTTGCTTGTAGGAAGACGCAGAGAATTTGGTTTAACTCCGTTTCTGAAGGAAAATTCAGACCAGTGTTCTCATCCATGAAACACACTATGTTTTAACGCAAAGAGCATGCTCTTCTTTCCAGCGTCTGCAATATAGCAAGAAACATGAGCATGCCCTAAAAAATGAACTGTGTTTCCTACTCATACGGACCATATCTAGTTGAACTCTGCTTATGAAACTGTAACAAAACACAGCATGTCTTACATAGATGCTCTTTAGTTAATAGTGAAAATCGTGTTGGCTTCGTGAATTGTGTAAATTCATTTGAGCTGAAAAATCACTGTGTTTACCGTAAATGAACTCTTGCTTGTTGGAAGACACAGAGACTTTGGTATAACTCTGTTTGTGAAGGGAAATTTAGACCAGTGTTCTCATCCATGAAACACACTCTGTTTTAACGAAAGAGCATGCTCTTCTTTCCAGAGTCTCTAATACAGCAAGAAACATGAGCATGCCCAGAAAAAAAGAACTGTGTTTCCTACACATACTGACCATATCTAGTTGAACTATGCTTATGAAACTGTAACAAACCACAGCATGTCTTACATAGATGCTCTTTAGTTAATAGTGAAAAACGTGTTGTGTTCAAGAATTGTGTAAGTTCATTTGAGTCAAAAAACCCCTGGGTTTACCGGATATGAACTCTTGCTTGTAGGAAGACACAGAGCATTTGGTATACACCGTTTGTGAAGGTAAATTCAGACCAGTGTTCTCCTCCATGAAAAACACTCTGTTTTAACGCAAAGAGCATGCTCTTCTTTCTAGAGTCTATAATACAGCAAGAAACATGAGCATGCCCTGAAAAAAAGAACTGTGTTTCCTAATCATACGGAACATATCCAATTGAACTCTGGTTATGAAACTGTAACAAACCACAGCATCTCTTACATAGATGCTCTTTCGTTAATAGTGAAAAAAGTGTTGGGTACATGAAATGTGTAAATTCATTTGAGCCGAAAAATCACTGGGTTTACCGGAAATGAACTCTTACTTGTAGGAAGACATAGAGCTTTTGGTTTAACTCCGTTTGTGATGCGAAATTCAGACCAGTGTTCTCATCCATGAAACATAGTCTGTTGTAACGCCTGAAGCATGCTCTTCTTTCCAGCATCTCCAATAAAGCAAGAAACATGTGCATGCCCTAAAAAAAAAAACTGTGTTTCTTACCCATATGGACCATATGTAGTTAAACCCTGCTTATGAAACTGTAACAAACCACAGCATCTCTTACATAGATGCTCTTTAGTTTATAGTGAAAAACGTGTTGGGTTTGTGAACTGTGTAAATTCATTTGAGCTGAAAAATCACTGGGTATACCGGAAATGAACTCTTGCTTGTAGGAAGACACAGAGTCTTTGGTTTAACTCAGTTTGTGAAGGGAAATTCATACCAGGGTTCTCATCCATGAAACACACTCTGTTTGAACGCAAAGAGCATGCTCTTCTTTCCAGAGTCTCTTATACAGCAAGAAACATGAGCATGCCCAGAAAAAAAGAACTGTGTTTCCTACTCAAACGGACCATATCGAGTTGAACTCTGCTTATGAAACTGTAACAAACCACAGCATCTCTTACATAGATGCTCTTTAGTTTATAGTGAAAAAAGTGTTGGGTTCGTGAACTGTGTAAATTCTTTTGATCCGAAAAATCACTTGTTTTTCCGGAAATGAACTCTTGCTTATAGGAAGACACAGATCCTTTGGTTTCACTCCATTTATGAAGGGAAATTCAGACCAGTGTTCTCATCCATGAAACACACTCTGTTTTAACGCGAAGATCATGCTCTTCTTTCCAGAATCTCTAATACAGCAAGAAAAATGAGCATGCAGAGAAAAAAAGAACTGTGCTTCCTACTCATATGGACCTGATCGAGTTGACCTCTGTTTATGAAACTGTAACAAACCACAGCATCTCTTACATAGATGCTCTTATTTTATAGTGAAAAATGTGTTGAGTTCGTGAACTGTGTAAATTCATTTGAGCCGAAAATTCACTGGGATTACCGGAAATGAACTCTTGCTTGTAGGAGGACACAGAGCCTTTGGTTTAACTCGTTTGTGAAGGGAAATCCAGACCAGTGCTCTCATCCATGAAACACACTCTATTTTAACGCAAAGAGCATGCTCTTCTTTCCAGCGTCTGCAATATAGCAAGAAACATGAGCATGCCCTGAAAAAATGAACTGTGTTTCCTACTAATACGGACCATATCAGGTTAAAGTCTGCTTATGAAACTGTAACAAACCACAGCATGTCTTACATAGATGCTCTTTAGTTAATAGTGAAAATCGAGTTGGGTTCGTACACTGTGTAAATTCACTTGAGCCGAAAAATCACTGGGTTTACCGGAAATGAACTCTTGCTTGTAGGAAGACGCAGAGATTTGGTTTAACTCCGTTTCTGAAGGAAAATTCAGACCAGTGTTCTCATCCATGAAACATACTCTGTTTAAACCTAAGAAGCATGATCTTCTTTCCAGCATCTCCAATACAGCAAGAAACATGAGCATGCCCAGAAAAAAAGAACTGTGCTTCCTACTCATATGGACCTTATCGAGTTGACCTCTGCTTATGAAACTGTAACAAACCACAGCATCTCTTACATAGATGCTCTTATTTTATAGTGAAAAACGTGTTGGGTTCATGAACTGTGTAAATTCATTTGAGCCGAAAATTCACTGGGATTACCGGAAAGGAACTCTTGCTTGTAGGAAGACACAGAGCCTTTGGTTTAACTCGGTTGTGAAGGGAAATTCAGACCAGTGTTCTCATCCAAGAAAAACCCTCTGTTTTAACGCAAGAAGCATCCTCTTCTGTCCAGAGTCTGCCATACAGCAAGAAATATGAAAATGTCCAGAAAAAAAGAACAGTGTTTACTACTCATACGGACCATATCTAGTTGAACTCTGCTTATGAAACTGTAACAAACCACAGCTTCGCTTACATAGATGCTCTTTAGTTAATAGTAAAAATCGTGTTGGAATTGTGAACTGTGTAAATTCATTTGAGCCGAAAAATCACTGGGTTTACCGGAAATGAACTCATGCTTGTAGGAAGACACAGAGACTTTGGTTTAACTCCGTTTGTGAAGGGAAATTCAGACCAGTGTTCTCATCCATGAAACACACTCTATTTTATCGCAAAGAGCATGCTCTTCTTTCCAGCGTCTGCAATATAGCAAGAAACATGAGCATGCCCTGAAAAAATGAACTGTGTTTCCTACTAATACGAACCATATCAGGTTAAATTCTGCTTATGAAACTGTAACAAACCACAGCGTGTCTTACATAGATGCTCTTTAGTTTATAGTGAAAATCGAGTTGGGTTCGTACACTGTGTAAATTCATTTGAGCCGAAAAATCACTGGGTTTACCGGAAATGAACTCTTGCTTGTAGGAAGACGCAGAGAATTTGGTTTAACTCCGTTTCTGAAGGAAAATTCAGACCAGTGTTCTCATCCATGAAACACACTATGTTTTAACGCAAAGAGCATGCTCTTCTTTCCAGCGTCTGCAATATAGCAAGAAACATGAGCATGCCCTAAAAAATGAACTGTGTTTCCTACTCATACGGACCATATCTAGTTGAACTCTGCTTATGAAACTGTAACAAAACACAGCATGTCTTACATAGATGCTCTTTAGTTAATAGTGAAAATCGTGTTGGCTTCGTGAATTGTGTAAATTCATTTGAGCTGAAAAATCACTGTGTTTACCGTAAATGAACTCTTGCTTGTTGGAAGACACAGAGACTTTGGTATAACTCTGTTTGTGAAGGGAAATTTAGACCAGTGTTCTCATCCATGAAACACACTCTGTTTTAACGAAAGAGCATGCTCTTCTTTCCAGAGTCTCTAATACAGCAAGAAACATGAGCATGCCCAGAAAAAAAGAACTGTGTTTCCTACACATACGGACCATATCTAGTTGAACTATGCTTATGAAACTGTACCAAACCACAGCATGTCTTACATAGATGCTATTTAGTTTATAGTGAAAAACGTGTTGGGTTTGTGAACTGTGTAAATTCATTTGAGCCGAAAAATCACTGGGTTTACCGGAAATGAACTCTTACTTGTAGGAAGACATAGAGCTTTTGGTTTAACTCCGTTTGTGATGCGAAATTCAGACCAGTGTTCTCATCCATGAAACATACTCTGTTGTAACGCCTGAAGCATGCTCTTCTTTCCAGCATCTCCAATAAAGCAAGAAACATGTGCATGCCCTAAAAAAAAAAAAAAAACTGTGTTTCTTACCCATATGGACCATATGTAGTTAAACCCTGCTTATGAAACTGTAACAAACCACAGCATCTCTTACATAGATGCTCTTTAGTTTATAGTGAAAAACGTGTTGGGTTTGTGAACTGTGTAAATTCATTTGAGCTGAAAAATCACTGGGTATACCGGAAATGAACTCTTGCTTGTAGGAAGACACAGAGCCTTTGGTTTAACTCCGTTTGTGAAGGGAAATTCAGACCAGTGCTCTCATCCATGAAACACACTCTATTTTAACGCAAAGAGCATGCTCTTCTTTCCAGCGTCTGCAATATAGCAAGAAACATGAGCATGCCCTGAAAAAATGAACTGTGTTTCCTACTAATACGGACCATATCAGGTTAAAGTCTGCTTATGAAACTGTAACAAACCACAGCATGTCTTACATAGATGCTCTTTAGTTAATAGTGAAAATCGAGTTGGGTTCGTACACTGTGTAAATTCACTTGAGCCGAAAAATCACTGGGTTTACCGGAAATGAACTCTTGCTTGTAGGAATACGCAGAGATTTGGTTTAACTCCGTTTCTGAAGGAAAATTCAGACCAGTGTTCTCATCCATGAAACATACTCTGTTTAAACCTAAGAAGCATGATCTTCTTTCCAGCATCTCCAATACAGCAAGAAACATGAGCATGCCCAAAAAAAAAGAACTGTGCTTCCTACTCATATGGACCTTATCGAGTTGACCTCTGCTTATGAAACTGTAACAAACCACAGCATCTCTTACATAGATGCTCTTATTTTATAGTGAAAAACGTGTTGGGTTCATGAACTGTGTAAATTCATTTGAGCCGAAAATTCACTGGGATTACCGGAAAGGAACTCTTGCTTGTAGGAAGACACAGAGCCTTTGGTTTAACTCGGTTGTGAAGGGAAATTCAGACCAGTGTTCTCATCCAAGAAAAACCCTCTGTTTTAACGCAAGAAGCATCCTCTTCTGTCCAGAGTCTGCCATACAGCAAGAAATATGAAAATGTCCAGAAAAAAAGAACTGTGTTTACTACTCATACGGACCACATCTAGTTGAACTCTGCTTATGAAACTGTAACAAACCACAGCTTCGCTTACATAGATGCTCTTTAGTTAATAGTAAAAATCGTGTTGGAATTGTGAACTGTGTAAATTCATTTGAGCCAAAAAATCACTGGGTTTACCGGAAATGAACTCTTGCTTGTAGGAAGACACAGAGACTTTGGTTTAACTCCGTTTGTGAAGGGAAATTGAGACCAGTGTTCTCATCCTTGAAACACACTCTATTTTATCGCAAAGAGCATGCTCTTCTTTCCAGCGTCTGCAATATAGCAAGAAACATGAGCATGCCCTGAAAAAATGAACTGTGTTTCCTACTAATACGGACCATATCAGGTTAAATTCTGCTTATGAAACTGTAACAAACCACAGCGTGTCTTACATAGATGCTCTTTAGTTTATAGTGAAAATCGAGTTGGGTTTGTACACTGTGTAAATTCATTTGAGCCGAAAAATCACTGGGTTTACCGGAAATGAACTCTTGCTTGTAGGAAGACGCAGAGAATTTGGTTTAACTCCGTTTCTGAAGGAAAATTCAGACCAGTGTTCTCATCCATGAAACACACTATGTTTTAACGCAAAGAGCATGCTCTTCTTTCCAGCGTCTGCAATATAGCAAGAAACATGAGCATGCCCTAAAAAATGAACTGTGTTTCCTACTCATACGGACCATATCTAGTTGAACTCTGCTTATGAAACTGTAACAAAACACAGCATGTCTTACATAGATGCTCTTTAGTTAATAGTGAAAATCGTGTTGGCTTCGTGAATTGTGTAAATTCATTTGAGCTGAAAAATCACTGTGTTTACCGTAAATGAACTCTTGCTTGTTGGAAGACACAGAGACTTTGGTATAACTCTGTTTGTGAAGGGAAATTTAGACCAGTGTTCTCATCCATGAAACACACTCTGTTTTAACGAAAGAGCATGCTCTTCTTTCCAGAGTCTCTAATACAGCAAGAAACATGAGCATGCCCAGAAAAAAAGAACTGTGTTTCCTACACATACGGACCATATCTAGTTGAACTATGCTTATGAAACTGTACCAAACCACAGCATGTCTTACATAGATGCTATTTAGTTTATAGTGAAAAACGTGTTGGGTTTGTGAACTGTGTAAATTCATTTGAGCCGAAAAATCACTGGGTTTACCGGAAATGAACTCTTACTTGTAGGAAGACATAGAGCTTTTGGTTTAACTCCGTTTGTGATGCGAAATTCAGACCAGTGTTCTCATCCATGAAACATACTCTGTTGTAACGCCTGAAGCATGCTCTTCTTTCCAGCATCTCCAATAAAGCAAGACACATGTGCATGCCCTAAAAAAAAAAAAAAAACTGTGTTTCTTACCCATATGGACCATATGTAGTTAAACCCTGCTTATGAAACTGTAACAAACCACAGCATCTCTTACATAGATGCTCTTTAGTTTATAGTGAAAAACATGTTGGGTTTGTGAACTGTATAAATTCATTTGAGCTGAAAAATCACTGGGTATACCGGAAATGAACTCTTGCTTGTAGGAAGACACAGAGCCTTTGGTTTAACTCCGTTTGTGAAGGGAAATTCAGACCAGTGTTCTCATCCATGAAACACACTATGTTTTAACGCAAAGAGCATGCTCTTCTTTCCAGCGTCTGCAATATAGCAAGAAACATGAGCATGCCCTAAAAAATGAACTGTGTTTCCTACTCATACGGACCATATCTAGTTGAACTCTGCTTATGAAACTGTAACAAACCACAGCATGTCTTACATAGATGCTCTTTAGTTAATAGTGAAAATCGTGTTTGGTTCGTGAACTGTGTAAATTCATTTGAGCGGAAAAATCACTGGGTTTAACAGAAATGAACTCTTGCTTATAGGAAGACACAGAGGCTTTGGTTTAACTCCGTTTGTGAAGGGAAATTCAGACCAGTTTTCTCATACATGAAACACACTCTGTTTTAACGAAGGAGCATGCTCTTCTTTCCAGAGTCTCTAATACAACAAGAAACATGAGCATGCCCAGAAAAAAAGAACTGTGTTTCCTACACATACTGACCATATCTAGTTGAACTATGCTTATGAAACTGTAACAAACCACAGCATGTCTTACATAGATGCTCTTTAGTTAATAGTGAAAAACGTGTTGTGTTCAAGAATTGTGTAAGTTCATTTGAGTCAAAAAACCCCTGGGTTTACCGGATATGAACTCTTGCTTGTAGGAAGACACAGAGCATTTGGTATACACCGTTTGTGAAGGTAAATTCAGACCAGTGTTCTCCTCCATGAAAAACACTCTGTTTTAACGCAAAGAGCATGCTCTTCTTTCTAGAGTCTATAATACAGCAAGAAACATGAGCATGCCCTGAAAAAAAGAACTGTGTTTCCTAATCATACGGACCATATCCAATTGAACTCTGGTTATGAAACTGTAACAAACCACAGCATCTCTTACATAGATGCTCTTTCGTTAATAGTGAAAAAAGTGTTGGGTACATGAAATGTGTAAATTCATTTGAGCCGAAAAATCACTGGGTTTACCGGAAATGAACTCTTACTTGTAGGAAGACATAGAGCTTTTGGTTTAACTCCGTTTGTGATGCGAAAATCAGACCAGTGTTCTCATCCATGAAACATAGTCTGTTGTAACGCCTGAAGCATGCTCTTCTTTCCAGCATCTCCAATAAAGCAAGAAACATGTGCATGCCCTAAAAAAAAAAACTGTGTTTCTTACCCATATGGACCATATGTAGTTAAACCCTGCTTATGAAACTGTAACAAACCACAGCATCTCTTACATAGATGCTCTTTAGTTTATAGTGAAAAACGTGTTGGGTTTGTGAACTGTGTAAATTCATTTGAGCTGAAAAATCACTGGGTATACCGGAAATGAACTCTTGCTTGTAGGAAGACACAGAGTCTTTGGTTTAACTCAGTTTGTGAAGGGAAATTCATACCAGGGTTCTCATCCATGAAACACACTCTGTTTGAACGCAAAGAGCATGCTCTTCTTTCCAGAGTCTCTTATACAGCAAGAAACATGAGCATGCCCAGAAAAAAAGAACTGTGTTTCCTACTCAAACGGACCATATCGAGTTGAACTCTGCTTATGAAACTGTAACAAACCACAGCATCTCTTACATAGATGCTCTTTAGTTTATAGTGAAAAAAGTGTTGGGTTCGTGAACTGTGTAAATTCTTTTGATCCGAAAAATCACTTGTTTTTCCGGAAATGAACTCTTGCTTATAGGAAGACACAGATCCTTTGGTTTCACTCCATTTATGAAGGGAAATTCAGACCAGTGTTCTCATCCATGAAACACACTCTGTTTTAACGCGAAGATCATGCTCTTCTTTCCAGAATCTCTAATACAGCAAGAAAAATGAGCATGCAGAGAAAAAAAGAACTGTGCTTCCTACTCATATGGACCTGATCGAGTTGACCTCTGTTTATGAAACTGTAACAAACCACAGCATCTCTTACATAGATGCTCTTATTTTATAGTGAAAAATGTGTTGAGTTCGTGAACTGTGTAAATTCATTTGAGCCGAAAATTCACTGGGATTACCGGAAATGAACTCTTGCTTGTAGGAGGACACAGAGCCTTTGGTTTAACTCGTTTGTGAAGGGAAATCCAGACCAGTGCTCTCATCCATGAAACACACTCTATTTTAACGCAAAGAGCATGCTCTTCTTTCCAGCGTCTGCAATATAGCAAGAAACATGAGCATGCCCTGAAAAAATGAACTGTGTTTCCTACTAATACGGACCATATCAGGTTAAAGTCTGCTTATGAAACTGTAACAAACCACAGCATGTCTTACATAGATGCTCTTTAGTTAATAGTGAAAATCGAGTTGGGTTCGTACACTGTGTAAATTCACTTGAGCCGAAAAATCACTGGGTTTACCGGAAATGAACTCTTGCTTGTAGGAAGACGCAGAGATTTGGTTTAACTCCGTTTCTGAAGGAAAATTCAGACCAGTGTTCTCATCCATGAAACATACTCTGTTTAAACCTAAGAAGCATGATCTTCTTTCCAGCATCTCCAATACAGCAAGAAACATGAGCATGCCCAGAAAAAAAGAACTGTGCTTCCTACTCATATGGACCTTATCGAGTTGACCTCTGCTTATGAAACTGTAACAAACCACAGCATCTCTTACATAGATGCTCTTATTTTATAGTGAAAAACGTGTTGGGTTCATGAACTGTGTAAATTCATTTGAGCCGAAAATTCACTGGGATTACCGGAAAGGAACTCTTGCTTGTAGGAAGACACAGAGCCTTTGGTTTAACTCGGTTGTGAAGGGAAATTCAGACCAGTGTTCTCATCCAAGAAAAACCCTCTGTTTTAACGTAAGAAGCATCCTCTTCTGTCCAGAGTCTGCCATACAGCAAGAAATATGAAAATGTCCAGAAAAAAAGAACAGTGTTTACTACTCATACGGACCATATCTAGTTGAACTCTGCTTATGAAACTGTAACAAACCACAGCTTCGCTTACATAGATGCTCTTTAGTTAATAGTAAAAATCGTGTTGGAATTGTGAACTGTGTAAATTCATTTGAGCCGAAAAATCACTGGGTTTACCGGAAATGAACTCTTGCTTGTAGGAAGACACAGAGACTTTGGTTTAACTCCGTTTGTGAAGGGAAATTCAGACCAGTGTTCTCATCCATGAAACACACTCTATTTTATCGCAAAGAGCATGCTCTTCTTTCCAGCGTCTGCAATATAGCAAGAAACATGAGCATGCCCTGAAAAAATGAACTGTGTTTCCTACTAATACGGACCATATCAGGTTAAATTCTGCTTATGAAACTGTAACAAACCACAGCGTGTCTTACATAGATGCTCTTTAGTTTATAGTGAAAATCGAGTTGGGTTCGTACACTGTGTAAATTCATTTGAGCCGAAAAATCACTGGGTTTACCGGAAATGAACTCTTGCTTGTAGGAAGACGCAGAGAATTTGGTTTAACTCCGTTTCTGAAGGAAAATTCAGACCAGTGTTCTCATCCATGAAACACACTATGTTTTAACGCAAAGAGCATGCTCTTCTTTCCAGCGTCTGCAATATAGCAAGAAACATGAGCATGCCCTAAAAAATGAACTGTGTTTCCTACTCATACGGACCATATCTAGTTGAACTCTGCTTATGAAACTGTAACAAAACACAGCATGTCTTACATAGATGCTCTTTAGTTAATAGTGAAAATCGTGTTGGCTTCGTGAATTGTGTAAATTCATTTGAGCTGAAAAATCACTGTGTTTACCGTAAATGAACTCTTGCTTGTTGGAAGACACAGAGACTTTGGTATAACTCTGTTTGTGAAGGGAAATTTAGACCAGTGTTCTCATCCATGAAACACACTCTGTTTTAACGAAAGAGCATGCTCTTCTTTCCAGAGTCTCTAATACAGCAAGAAACATGAGCATGCCCAGAAAAAAAGAACTGTGTTTCCTACACATACGGACCATATCTAGTTGAACTATGCTTATGAAACTGTACCAAACCACAGCATGTCTTACATAGATGCTATTTAGTTTATAGTGAAAAACGTGTTGGGTTTGTGAACTGTGTAAATTCATTTGAGCCGAAAAATCACTGGGTTTACCGGAAATGAACTCTTGCTTGTAGGAAGACGCAGAGAATTTGGTTTAACTCCGTTTCTGAAGGAAAATTCAGACCAGTGTTCTCATCCATGAAACACACTATGTTTTAACGCAAAGAGCATGCTCTTCTTTCCAGCGTCTGCAATATAGCAAGAAACATGAGCATGCCCTAAAAAATGAACTGTGTTTCCTACTCATACGGACCATATCTAGTTGAACTCTGCTTATGAAACTGTAACAAACCACAGCATGTCTTACATAGATGCTCTTTAGTTAATAGTGAAAATCGTGTTTGGTTCGTGAACTGTGTAAATTCATTTGAGCGGAAAAATCACTGGGTTTAACAGAAATGAACTCTTGCTTATAGGAAGACACAGAGGCTTTGGTTTAACTCCGTTTGTGAAGGGAAATTCAGACCAGTTTTCTCATACATGAAACACACTCTGTTTTAACGAAGGAGCATGCTCTTCTTTCCAGAGTCTCTAATACAACAAGAAACATGAGCATGCCCAGAAAAAAAGAACTGTGTTTCCTACACATACTGACCATATCTAGTTGAACTATGCTTATGAAACTGTAACAAACCACAGCATGTCTTACATAGATGCTCTTTAGTTAATAGTGAAAAACGTGTTGTGTTCAAGAATTGTGTAAGTTCATTTGAGTCAAAAAACCCCTGGGTTTACCGGATATGAACTCTTGCTTGTAGGAAGACACAGAGCATTTGGTATACACCGTTTGTGAAGGTAAATTCAGACCAGTGTTCTCCTCCATGAAAAACACTCTGTTTTAACGCAAAGAGCATGCTCTTCTTTCTAGAGTCTATAATACAGCAAGAAACATGAGCATGCCCTGAAAAAAAGAACTGTGTTTCCTAATCATACGGACCATATCCAATTGAACTCTGGTTATGAAACTGTAACAAACCACAGCATCTCTTACATAGATGCTCTTTCGTTAATAGTGAAAAAAGTGTTGGGTACATGAAATGTGTAAATTCATTTGAGCCGAAAAATCACTGGGTTTACCGGAAATGAACTCTTACTTGTAGGAAGACATAGAGCTTTTGGTTTAACTCCGTTTGTGATGCGAAAATCAGACCAGTGTTCTCATCCATGAAACATAGTCTGTTGTAACGCCTGAAGCATGCTCTTCTTTCCAGCATCTCCAATAAAGCAAGAAACATGTGCATGCCCTAAAAAAAAAAAACTGTGTTTCTTACCCATATGGACCATATGTAGTTAAACCCTGCTTATGAAACTGTAACAAACCACAGCATCTCTTACATAGATGCTCTTTAGTTTATAGTGAAAAACGTGTTGGGTTTGTGAACTGTGTAAATTCATTTGAGCTGAAAAATCACTGGGTATACCGGAAATGAACTCTTGCTTGTAGGAAGACACAGAGTCTTTGGTTTAACTCAGTTTGTGAAGGGAAATTCATACCAGGGTTCTCATCCATGAAACACACTCTGTTTGAACGCAAAGAGCATGCTCTTCTTTCCAGAGTCTCTTATACAGCAAGAAACATGAGCATGCCCAGAAAAAAAGAACTGTGTTTCCTACTCAAACGGACCATATCGAGTTGAACTCTGCTTATGAAACTGTAACAAACCACAGCATCTCTTACATAGATGCTCTTTAGTTTATAGTGAAAAAAGTGTTGGGTTCGTGAACTGTGTAAATTCTTTTGATCCGAAAAATCACTTGTTTTTCCGGAAATGAACTCTTGCTTATAGGAAGACACAGATCCTTTGGTTTCACTCCATTTATGAAGGGAAATTCAGACCAGTGTTCTCATCCATGAAACACACTCTGTTTTAACGCGAAGATCATGCTCTTCTTTCCAGAATCTCTAATACAGCAAGAAAAATGAGCATGCAGAGAAAAAAAGAACTGTGCTTCCTACTCATATGGACCTGATCGAGTTGACCTCTGTTTATGAAACTGTAACAAACCACAGCATCTCTTACATAGATGCTCTTATTTTATAGTGAAAAATGTGTTGAGTTCGTGAACTGTGTAAATTCATTTGAGCCGAAAATTCACTGGGATTACCGGAAATGAACTCTTGCTTGTAGGAGGACACAGAGCCTTTGGTTTAACTCGTTTGTGAAGGGAAATCCAGACCAGTGCTCTCATCCATGAAACACACTCTATTTTAACGCAAAGAGCATGCTCTTCTTTCCAGCGTCTGCAATATAGCAAGAAACATGAGCATGCCCTGAAAAAATGAACTGTGTTTCCTACTAATACGGACCATATCAGGTTAAAGTCTGCTTATGAAACTGTAACAAACCACAGCATGTCTTACATAGATGCTCTTTAGTTAATAGTGAAAATCGAGTTGGGTTCGTACACTGTGTAAATTCACTTGAGCCGAAAAATCACTGGGTTTACCGGAAATGAACTCTTGCTTGTAGGAAGACGCAGAGATTTGGTTTAACTCCGTTTCTGAAGGAAAATTCAGACCAGTGTTCTCATCCATGAAACATACTCTGTTTAAACCTAAGAAGCATGATCTTCTTTCCAGCATCTCCAATACAGCAAGAAACATGAGCATGCCCAGAAAAAAAGAACTGTGCTTCCTACTCATATGGACCTTATCGAGTTGACCTCTGCTTATGAAACTGTAACAAACCACAGCATCTCTTACATAGATGCTCTTATTTTATAGTGAAAAACGTGTTGGGTTCATGAACTGTGTAAATTCATTTGAGCCGAAAATTCACTGGGATTACCGGAAAGGAACTCTTGCTTGTAGGAAGACACAGAGCCTTTGGTTTAACTCGGTTGTGAAGGGAAATTCAGACCAGTGTTCTCATCCAAGAAAAACCCTCTGTTTTAACGCAAGAAGCATCCTCTTCTGTCCAGAGTCTGCCATACAGCAAGAAATATGAAAATGTCCAGAAAAAAAGAACAGTGTTTACTACTCATACGGACCATATCTAGTTGAACTCTGCTTATGAAACTGTAACAAACCACAGCTTCGCTTACATAGATGCTCTTTAGTTAATAGTAAAAATCGTGTTGGAATTGTGAACTGTGTAAATTCATTTGAGCCGAAAAATCACTGGGTTTACCGGAAATGAACTCTTGCTTGTAGGAAGACACAGAGACTTTGGTTTAACTCCGTTTGTGAAGGGAAATTCAGACCAGTGTTCTCATCCATGAAACACACTCTATTTTATCGCAAAGAGCATGCTCTTCTTTCCAGCGTCTGCAATATAGCAAGAAACATGAGCATGCCCTGAAAAAATGAACTGTGTTTCCTACTAATACGGACCATATCAGGTTAAATTCTGCTTATGAAACTGTAACAAACCACAGCGTGTCTTACATAGATGCTCTTTAGTTTATAGTGAAAATCGAGTTGGGTTCGTACACTGTGTAAATTCATTTGAGCCGAAAAATCACTGGGTTTACCGGAAATGAACTCTTGCTTGTAGGAAGACGCAGAGAATTTGGTTTAACTCCGTTTCTGAAGGAAAATTCAGACCAGTGTTCTCATCCATGAAACACACTATGTTTTAACGCAAAGAGCATGCTCTTCTTTCCAGCGTCTGCAATATAGCAAGAAACATGAGCATGCCCTAAAAAATGAACTGTGTTTCCTACTCATACGGACCATATCTAGTTGAACTCTGCTTATGAAACTGTAACAAAACACAGCATGTCTTACATAGATGCTCTTTAGTTAATAGTGAAAATCGTGTTGGCTTCGTGAATTGTGTAAATTCATTTGAGCTGAAAAATCACTGTGTTTACCGTAAATGAACTCTTGCTTGTTGGAAGACACAGAGACTTTGGTATAACTCTGTTTGTGAAGGGAAATTTAGACCAGTGTTCTCATCCATGAAACACACTCTGTTTTAACGAAAGAGCATGCTCTTCTTTCCAGAGTCTCTAATACAGCAAGAAACATGAGCATGCCCAGAAAAAAAGAACTGTGTTTCCTACACATACGGACCATATCTAGTTGAACTATGCTTATGAAACTGTACCAAACCACAGCATGTCTTACATAGATGCTATTTAGTTTATAGTGAAAAACGTGTTGGGTTTGTGAACTGTGTAAATTCATTTGAGCCGAAAAATCACTGGGTTTACCGGAAATGAACTCTTACTTGTAGGAAGACATAGAGCTTTTGGTTTAACTCCGTTTGTGATGCGAAATTCAGACCAGTGTTCTCATCCATGAAACATACTCTGTTGTAACGCCTGAAGCATGCTCTTCTTTCCAGCATCTCCAATAAAGCAAGAAACATGTGCATGCCCTAAAAAAAAAAAAAAAAACTGTGTTTCTTACCCATATGGACCATATGTAGTTAAACCCTGCTTATGAAACTGTAACAAACCACAGCATCTCTTACATAGATGCTCTTTAGTTTATAGTGAAAAACGTGTTGGGTTTGTGAACTGTGTAAATTCATTTGAGCTGAAAAATCACTGGGTATACCGGAAATGAACTCTTGCTTGTAGGAAGACACAGAGCCTTTGGTTTAACTCCGTTTGTGAAGGGAAATTCAGACCAGTGTTCTCATCCATGAAACACACTATGTTTTAACGCAAAGAGCATGCTCTTCTTTCCAGCGTCTGCAATATAGCAAGAAACATGAGCATGCCCTAAAAAATGAACTGTGTTTCCTACTCATACGGACCATATCTAGTTGAACTCTGCTTATGAAACTGTAACAAACCACAGCATGTCTTACATAGATGCTCTTTAGTTAATAGTGAAAATCGTGTTTGGTTCGTGAACTGTGTAAATTCATTTGAGCGGAAAAATCACTGGGTTTAACAGAAATAAACTCTTGCCTATAGGAAGACACAGAGGCTTTGGTTTAACTCCGTTTGTGAAGGGAAATTCAGACCAGTGTTCTCATCCATGAAACACCCTCTGTTTTAATGCAAGAAGCATCCTCTTCTGTCCAGAGTATGTAATACAGCAAGAAAAATGAGCATGTCCCGAAAAAAAGAACTGTTTTTCTGACTCATACGGACCATATATAGTTGAACTCTGTTTATGAAACTGTATCAAACCACAGCATCTCTTACATAGATGCTCTTTAGTTAATAGTGAAAATCGTGTTTGGTTCATGAACTTTGTAAATTCATTTGAGCCGAAAAAACCCTGAGTTTACCGGAAATGAACTCTTGCTTGTAGGAAGACACATAGTCTTAGGATTAACTCCATTTGTGAAGGTAAATTCAGACCAGTGTTGTCATGCATGAAACATACTCTGTTTTAACGGAAGAAGCATGCTCTTCTTTCCTGCGTCTCCAATAGAGCAAGAAACATGAGCATGCCAAGAAAAAAAGAACTATGTTTCTTACTCATAGGGACCGTATCTAGTTAAACTCTGCTTATGAAACTCTAACGAACCACCTAATCTCTTACATTGATGCTCTTTCGTTTATAGTGAGCAACGTGTTGGGTTCGGAAACTGTGTAAATCATTTGAGCCGAAAAATCACTGGGATTACCGGAAATGAAGCCTTGCTTGTAGGAAGACACAGTGCCTTTGGTTTAACTCATTTGTGAAGGGAAATTCAGACCATTGTTCTCATCCATGAAACACACTCTGTTTTAACGCAAACAGCATGCTCTTCTTTCCAGAGTCTCTAATACAGCAAGACACATGAGCAAGCCCTGAAAAAATGAACTGTGTTTCCTACTCATACGGACCGTATCATGTTAAACTCTGCTTATGAAACTGTAACAAACCACAGCATGTCTTACATAGATGCTCTTTAGTTAATAGTCAAAATCTTGTTGGGTTCGTACACTGTGTAAATTCATTTGACCCGACAAAATCACTGGGTTTACCGGAAATGAACTCTTGCTTGTAGGAAGACACTGAGCCTTTGGTTTAACTCCGTTTGTGAAGGTAAATTCAGACCAGTGTTTTCATCCATGAAACACACTCTGTTTTAAGGCAAGAAGTATGCTCTTCTTTCCAGCGAGTCCAATACAGCAAGAAACATGAGCATGCCCTGAAAAAAAGAACTGTGTTTCCTACTCATACGGACCATATCTAGTTGAACTCTGCTTATGAAACTGAAACAAACCAAAGCATGTCTTACATACATGCTCTTTAGTTAATAGTGACAAACGTGTGGGGTTTATGAACTGTGTAAGTTCATTTGAGCTGAAAAAGCCCTGGGTTTTCCGGAAATGAACTCTTGCTTGTAGGAAGACACAGAGCATTTGGTTTATTCCGTTTGTGAAGGGAAATTCAGACCAGTGTTTTCATCCATGAAACACACTCTGATTTAAGGCAAGAAGTATGCTCTTCTTTCCAGCGTCTGCAATATAGCAAGAAACATGAACATGCCCTGAAAAAATGAACTGTGTTTCCTACTCATACCGACCATATCTAGTTGAACTCTGCTTATGAAACTGTAACAAAACACAGCATGTCTTACATAGATGCTCTTTAGTTAATAGTGAAAATCATGTTGGGTTCTTGAATTGTGTAAATTCATTTGAGCTGAAAAATCACTGGGTTTACCGGAAATGAACTCTTGCTTGTTGGAAGACACAGAGCATTTGGTTTAACTCCGTTTGTGAAGGGAAATTTAGACCAGTGTTCTCATCCATGTAAAACACTCTGTTTAAACGAAAGAGCATGCTCTTCTTTCCAGAATCTCTAATACAGCAAGAAACATGAGCATGCACAGAAAAAAAGAACTGTGTTTCCTACACATACAGACCATATCTAGTTGAACTATGCTTATGAAACTGTAACAAACCACAGCATGTCTTACATAGATGCTCTTTAGTTAATAGTGAAAAACGTGTTGTGTTCTAGAATTGTGTAAGTTCATTTGAGTCAAAAAACCCCTGGGTTTACCGGATATGAACTCTTGCTTGTCGGAAGACACAGAGCCTTTGGTTTAACTCCGTTTGTGAAGGGAAATTCAGACCAGTGTTCTCATCCATGAAACACTCTCTGTTTTAACGCGAAGAGCATGCTCTTCTTTCCAGAGTCACTAATACAGCAAAAACATGACCATGCCCAGAAAAAAAGAACTGTGTTTCCTAGTTATACAGACAATATCTAGTTAAACTCTACTTATGAAACTGTAACAAACCACAGCATCTCTTACATACATGCTCTTATTTTATAGTGAAAAACGTGTTGGATTCGTGAACTTTGTATATTCATTTGAGCCGAAAAATCACTGGGATTTCCGGAAATGAACTCGTGCTTGTAGGAAGACACAGAGCCTTTGGTTTAACTCGTTTGTGAAGGAAAATTCAGACCAGTGTTCTCATCCATGAAACACCCTCTGTTTTAACGCAAGAAGCATGCTCTTCTGTCCTGAGTCTGCCATACAACAAGAAATATGAGCATGTCCAGAAAAAAAGAACTGTGTTTCCTACTCATACGGACAATATCTAGTTGAACTCTGCTTATGAAACTGAAACAAACCAAAACATGTCTTACATACATGCTCTTTAGTTAATAATGACAAACGTGTGGGGTTTATGAACTGTGTAAGTTCATTTGAGCCGAAAAAGCCCTGGGTTTTCCGGAAATGAACTCTTGCTTGTAGGAAGACACAGAGCATTTGGTTTACTCCGTTTGTGAAGGGAAATTCAGACCAGGGTTCTCATCCATGAAAAACACTCTGTTTTAACGCAAAGAGCATGCTCTTCTTTCCAGATTCTATAATACAGCAAGAAACATGAGCATGCCCAGAAAAAAAGAACTGTGTTTCCTAATCATACGGACCATATCTTATTGAACTCTGGTTATGAAACTGTAACAAACCACAGCATCTCTTACATAGATGCCCTTTCGTTAACAGTGAAAAAAGTGTGGGGTTCGTGAAATGTGTAAATTCATTTGACCCGAAAAATCACTGGGTTTACAGGAAATGAACTCTTGCTTGTAGGAAGACACAGAGCTTTTGGTTTAACGCCGTTTGTGAAGGGAAATTCAGACCAGTTTTCTCATACATGAAACACACTATGTTTTAACGCAAAGAGCATGCTCTTCTTTCCAGCGTCTGCAATATAGCAAGAAACATGAGCATGCCCTGAAAAAATGAACTGTGTTTCCTACTCATACCGACCATAACTAGTTGAACTCTGCTTATGAAACTGTAACAAAACACAGCATGTCTTACATAGATGCTCTTTAGTTAATAGTGAAAATCGTGTTGGCTTCGTGAATTGTGTAAATTCATTTGAGCTGAAAAATCACTGTGTTTACCGTAAATGAACTCTTGCTTGTTGGAAGACACAGAGACTTTGGTATAACTCCGTTTGTGAAGGGAAATTTAGACCAGTGTTCTCATCCATGAAACACACTCTGTTTTAACGAAAGAGCATGCTCTTTTTTCCAGAGTCTCTAATAGAGCAAGAAACATGAGCATGCCCAGAAAAAAAGAACTGTGTTTCCTACACATACGGACCATATCTAGTTGAACTATGCTTATGAAACTGTACCAAACCACAGCATGTCTTACATAGATGCTATTTAGTTTATAGTGAAAAACGTGTTGGGTTTGTGAACTGTGTAAATTCATTTGAGCCGAAAAATCACTGGGTTTACCGGAAATGAACTCTTACTTGTAGGAAGACATAGAGCTTTTGGTTTAACTCCGTTTGTGATGCGAAATTCAGACCAGTGTTCTCATCCATGAAACATACTCTGTTGTAACGCCTGAAGCATGCTCTTCTTTCCAGCATCTCCAATAAAGCAAGAAACATGTGCATGCTCTAAAAAAAAAAAAAACAAACTGTGTTTCTTACCCATATGGACCATATGTAGTTAAACCCTGCTTATGAAACTGTAACAAACCACAGCATCTCTTACATAGATGCTCTTTAGTTTATAGTGAAAAACGTGTTGGGTTTGTGAACTGTGTAAATTCATTTGAGCCGAAAAAACCCTGAGTTTACCGGAAATGAACTCTTGCTTGTAGGAAGACACATAGTCTTAGGATTAACTCCATTTGTGAAGGTAAATTCAGACCAGTGTTGTCATGCATGAAACATACTCTGTTTTAACGGAAGAAGCATGCTCTTCTTTCCTGCGTCTCCAATAGAGCAAGAAACATGAGCATGCCAAGAAAAAAAGAACTATGTTTCTTACTCATAGGGACCGTATCTAGTTAAACTCTGCTTATGAAACTCTAACAAACCACCTAATCTCTTACATTGATGCTCTTTCGTTTATAGTGAGCAACGTGTTGGGTTCGGAAACTGTGTAAATCATTTGAGCCGAAAAATCACTGGGATTACCGGAAATGAAGCCTTGCTTGTAGGAAGACACAGTGCCTTTGGTTTAACTCATTTGTGAAGGGAAATTCAGACCATTGTTCTCATCCATGAAACACACTCTGTTTTAACGCAAACAGCATGCTCTTCTTTCCAGAGTCTCTAATACAGCAAGACACATGAGCAAGCCCTGAAAAAATGAACTGTGTTTCCTACTCATACGGACCGTATCATGTTAAACTCTGCTTATGAAACTGTAACAAACCACAGCATGTCTTACATAGATGCTCTTTAGTTAATAGTCAAAATCTTGTTGGGTTCGTACACTGTGTAAATTCATTTGACCCGACAAAATCACTGGGTTTACCGGAAATGAACTCTTGCTTGTAGGAAGACACTGAGCCTTTGGTTTAACTCCGTTTGTGAAGGTAAATTCAGACCAGTGTTTTCATCCATGAAACACACTCTGTTTTAAGGCAAGAAGTATGCTCTTCTTTCCAGCGAGTCCAATACAGCAAGAAACATGAGCATGCCCTGAAAAAAAGAACTGTGTTTCCTACTCATACGGACCATATCTAGTTGAACTCTGCTTATGAAACTGAAACAAACCAAAGCATGTCTTACATACATGCTCTTTAGTTAATAGTGACAAACGTGTGGGGTTTATGAACTGTGTAAGTTCATTTGAGCTGAAAAAGCCCTGGGTTTTCCGGAAATGAACTCTTGCTTGTAGGAAGACACAGAGCATTTGGTTTATTCCGTTTGTGAAGGGAAAATCAGACCAGTGTTTTCATCCATGAAACACACTCTGATTTAAGGCAAGAAGTATGCTCTTCTTTCCAGCGTCTGCAATATAGCAAGAAACATGAACATGCCCTGAAAAAATGAACTGTGTTTCCTACTCATACCGACCATATCTAGTTGAACTCTGCTTATGAAACTGTAACAAAACACAGCATGTCTTACATAGATGCTCTTTAGTTAATAGTGAAAATCATGTTGGGTTCTTGAATTGTGTAAATTCATTTGAGCTGAAAAATCACTGGGTTTACCGGAAATGAACTCTTGCTTGTTGGAAGACACAGAGCATTTGGTTTAACTCCGTTTGTGAAGGGAAATTTAGACCAGTGTTCTCATCCATGTAAAACACTCTGTTTAAACGAAAGAGCATGCTCTTCTTTCCAGAATCTCTAATACAGCAAGAAACATGAGCATGCACAGAAAAAAAGAACTGTGTTTCCTACACATACAGACCATATCTAGTTGAACTATGCTTATGAAACTGTAACAAACCACAGCATGTCTTACATAGATGCTCTTTAGTTAATAGTGAAAAACGTGTTGTGTTCTAGAATTGTGTAAGTTCATTTGAGTCAAAAAACCCCTGGGTTTACCGGATATGAACTCTTGCTTGTCGGAAGACACAGAGCCTTTGGTTTAACTCCGTTTGTGAAGGGAAATTCAGACCAGTGTTCTCATCCATGAAACACTCTCTGTTTTAACGCGAAGAGCATGCTCTTCTTTCCAGAGTCACTAATACAGCAAAAACATGACCATGCCCAGAAAAAAAGAACTGTGTTTCCTAGTTATACAGACAATATCTAGTTAAACTCTACTTATGAAACTGTAACAAACCACAGCATCTCTTACATACATGCTCTTATTTTATAGTGAAAAACGTGTTGGATTCGTGAACTTTGTATATTCATTTGAGCCGAAAAATCACTGGGATTTCCGGAAATGAACTCGTGCTTGTAGGAAGACACAGAGCCTTTGGTTTAACTCGTTTGTGAAGGAAAATTCAGACCAGTGTTCTCATCCATGAAACACCCTCTGTTTTAACGCAAGAAGCATGCTCTTCTGTCCTGAGTCTGCCATACAACAAGAAATATGAGCATGTCCAGAAAAAAAGAACTGTGTTTCCTACTCATACGGACAATATCTAGTTGAACTCTGCTTATGAAACTGAAACAAACCAAAACATGTCTTACATACATGCTCTTTAGTTAATAATGACAAACGTGTGGGGTTTATGAACTGTGTAAGTTCATTTGAGCCGAAAAAGCCCTGGGTTTTCCGGAAATGAACTCTTGCTTGTAGGAAGACACAGAGCATTTGGTTTACTCCGTTTGTGAAGGGAAATTCAGACCAGGGTTCTCATCCATGAAAAACACTCTGTTTTAACGCAAAGAGCATGCTCTTCTTTCCAGATTCTATAATACAGCAAGAAACATGAGCATGCCCAGAAAAAAAGAACTGTGTTTCCTAATCATACGGACCATATCTTATTGAACTCTGGTTATGAAACTGTAACAAACCACAGCATCTCTTACATAGATGCCCTTTCGTTAACAGTGAAAAAAGTGTGGGGTTCGTGAAATGTGTAAATTCATTTGACCCGAAAAATCACTGGGTTTACAGGAAATGAACTCTTGCTTGTAGGAAGACACAGAGCTTTTGGTTTAACGCCGTTTGTGAAGGGAAATTCAGACCAGTTTTCTCATACATGAAACACACTATGTTTTAACGCAAAGAGCATGCTCTTCTTTCCAGCGTCTGCAATATAGCAAGAAACATGAGCATGCCCTGAAAAAATGAACTGTGTTTCCTACTCATACCGACCATAACTAGTTGAACTCTGCTTATGAAACTGTAACAAAACACAGCATGTCTTACATAGATGCTCTTTAGTTAATAGTGAAAATCGTGTTGGCTTCGTGAATTGTGTAAATTCATTTGAGCTGAAAAATCACTGTGTTTACCGTAAATGAACTCTTGCTTGTTGGAAGACACAGAGACTTTGGTATAACTCCGTTTGTGAAGGGAAATTTAGACCAGTGTTCTCATCCATGAAACACACTCTGTTTTAACGAAAGAGCATGCTCTTTTTTCCAGAGTCTCTAATAGAGCAAGAAACATGAGCATGCCCAGAAAAAAAGAACTGTGTTTCCTACACATACGGACCATATCTAGTTGAACTATGCTTATGAAACTGTACCAAACCACAGCATGTCTTACATAGATGCTATTTAGTTTATAGTGAAAAACGTGTTGGGTTTGTGAACTGTGTAAATTCATTTGAGCCGAAAAATCACTGGGTTTACCGGAAATGAACTCTTACTTGTAGGAAGACATAGAGCTTTTGGTTTAACTCCGTTTGTGATGCGAAATTCAGACCAGTGTTCTCATCCATGAAACATACTCTGTTGTAACGCCTGAAGCATGCTCTTCTTTCCAGCATCTCCAATAAAGCAAGAAACATGTGCATGCTCTAAAAAAAAAAAAAACAAACTGTGTTTCTTACCCATATGGACCATATGTAGTTAAACCCTGCTTATGAAACTGTAACAAACCACAGCATCTCTTACATAGATGCTCTTTAGTTTATAGTGAAAAACGTGTTGGGTTTGTGAACTGTGTAAATTCATTTGAGCTGAAAAATCACTGGGTATACCGGAAATGAACTCTTGCTTGTAGGAAGACACAGAGCCTTTGGTTTAACTCCGTTTGTGAAGGGAAATTCAGACCAGTGTTCTCATCCATGAAACACACTATGTTTTAACGCAAAGAGCATGCTCTTCTTTCCAGCGTCTGCAATATAGCAAGAAACATGAGCATGCCCTGAAAAAATGAACTGTGTTTCCTACTCATATGGACCGTATCATGTTAAACTCTGCTTATGAAACTGTAACAAACCACAGCATGTCTTACATAGATGCTCTTTAGTTAATAGCCAAAATCTTGTTGGGTTCGTACACTGTGTAAATTCATTTGACCCGACAAAATCACTGGGTTTACCTGAAATGAACTCTTGCTTGTAGGAAGACACTGAGCCTTTGGTTTAACTCCGTTTGTGAAGGTAAATTCAGACCAGTGTTTTCATCCATGAAACACACTCTGTTTTAAGGCAAGAAGTATGCTCTTCTTTCCAGCACCTCCAATACAGCAAGAAACATGAGCATGCCCTGAAAAAAAGAACTGTGTTTCCTACTCATACGGACCATATCTAGTTGAACTCTGCTTATGAAACTGAAACAAACCAAAGCATGTCTTACATACATGCTCTTTAGTTAATAGTGACAAACGTGTGGGGTTTATGAACTGTGTAAGTTCATTTGAGCCGAAAAAGCCCTGGGTTTTCCGGAAATGAACTCTTGCTTGTAGGAAGACACAGAGCATTTGGTTTATTCCGTTTGTGAAGGGAAATTCAGACCAGTGTTTTCATCCATGAAACACACTCTGTTTTAAGGCAAGAAGTATGCTCTTCTTTCCAGCGTCTGCAATATAGCAAGAAACATGAACATGCCCTGAAAAAATGAACTGTGTTTCCTACTCATACCGACCATATCTAGTTGAACTCTGCTTATGAAACTGTAACAAAACACAGCATGTCTTACATAGATGCTCTTTAGTTAATAGTGAAAATCATGTTGGGTTCTTGAATTGTGTAAATTCATTTGAGCTGAAAAATCACTGGGTTTACCGGAAATGAACTCTTGCTTGTTGGAAGACACAGAGCATTTGGCTTAACTCCGTTTGTGAAGGGAAATTTAGACCAGTGTTCTCATCCATGAAAAACACTCTGTTTTAACGAAAGAGCATGCTCTTCTTTCCAGAGTCTCTAATACAGCAAGAAACATGAGCATGCCCAGAAAAAAAGAACTGTGTTTCCTACACATACAGACCATATCTAGTTGAACTATGCTTATGAAACTGTAACAAACCACAGCATGTCTTACATAGATGCTCTTTAGTTAATAGTGAAAAACGTGTTGTGTTCTAGAATTGTGTAAGTTCATTTGAGTCAAAAAACCCCTGGGTTTACCGGATATGAACTCTTGCTTGTCGGAAGACACAGAGCCTTTGGTTTAACTCCGTTTGTGAAGGGAAATTCAGACCAGTGTTCTCATCCATGAAACACTCTCTGTTTTAACGCGAAGAGCATGCTCTTCTTTCCAGAGTCACTAATACAGCAAAAACATGACCATGCCCAGAAAAAAAGAACTGTGTTTCCTAGTTATACAGACAATATCTAGTTAAACTCTACTTATGAAACTGTAACAAACCACAGCATCTCTTACATACATGCTCTTATTTTATAGTGAAAAACGTGTTGGATTCGTGAACTTTGTATATTCATTTGAGCCGAAAAATCACTGGGATTTCCGGAAATGAACTCGTGCTTGTAGGAAGACACAGAGCCTTTGGTTTAACTCGTTTGTGAAGGAAAATTCAGACCAGTGTTCTCATCCATGAAACACCCTCTGTTTTAACGCAAGAAGCATGCTCTTCTGTCCTGAGTCTGCCATACAACAAGAAATATGAGCATGTCCAGAAAAAAAGAACTGTGTTTCCTACTCATACGGACAATATCTAGTTGAACTCTGCTTATGAAACTGAAACAAACCAAAACATGTCTTACATACATGCTCTTTAGTTAATAATGACAAACGTGTGGGGTTTATGAACTGTGTAAGTTCATTTGAGCCGAAAAAGCCCTGGGTTTTCCGGAAATGAACTCTTGCTTGTAGGAAGACACAGAGCATTTGGTTTACTCCGTTTGTGAAGGGAAATTCAGACCAGGGTTCTCATCCATGAAAAACACTCTGTTTTAACGCAAAGAGCATGCTCTTCTTTCCAGATTCTATAATACAGCAAGAAACATGAGCATGCCCAGAAAAAAAGAACTGTGTTTCCTAATCATACGGACCATATCTTATTGAACTCTGGTTATGAAACTGTAACAAACCACAGCATCTCTTACATAGATGCCCTTTCGTTAACAGTGAAAAAAGTGTGGGGTTCGTGAAATGTGTAAATTCATTTGAGCCGAAAAATCACTGGGTTTACAGGAAATGAACTCTTGCTTGTAGGAAGACACAGAGCTTTTGGTTTAACGCCGTTTGTGAAGGGAAATTCAGACCAGTTTTCTCATACATGAAACACACTATGTTTTAACGCAAAGAGCATGCTCTTCTTTCCAGCGTCTGCAATATAGCAAGAAACATGAGCATGCCCTGAAAAAATGTACTGTGTTTCCTACTCATACCGACAATAACTAGTTGAACTCTGCTTATGAAACTGAAACAAAACACAGCATGTCTTACATAGATGCTCTTTAGTTAATAGTGAAAATCGTGTTGGCTTCATGAATTGTGTAAATTCATTTGAGCTGAAAAATCACTGTGTTTACCGTAAATGAACTCTTGCTTGTTGGAAGACACAGAGACTTTGGTATAACTCCGTTTGTGAAGGGAAATTTAGACCAGTGTTCTCATCCATGAAACACACTCTGTTTTAACGAAAGAGCATGCTCTTCTTTCCCGAGTCTCTAATACATCAAGAAACATGAGCATGCCCAGAAAAAAAGAACTGTGTTTCCTACACATACGGACCATATCTAGTTGAACTATGCTTATGAAACTGTACCAAACCACAGCATGTCTTACATAGATGCTATTTAGTTTATAGTGAAAAACGTGTTGGGTTTGTGAACTGTGTAAATTCATTTGAGCGGAAAAATCACTGGGTTTAACAGAAATGAACTCTTGCTTATAGGAAGACACAGAGGCTTTGGTTTAACTCCGTTTGTGAAGGGAAATTCAGACCAGTGTTCTCATCCATGAAACACCCTCTGTTTTAATGCAAGAAGCATCCTCTTCTGTCCAGAGTATGCAATACAGCAAGAAAAATGAGCATGTCCCGAAAAAAAGAACTGTTTTTCTGACTCATACGGACCATATATAGTTGAACTCTGTTTATGAAACTGTATCAAACCACAGCATCTCTTACATAGATGCTCTTTAGTTCATAGTGAAAATCGTGTTTGGTTCATGAACTGTGTAAATTCATTTGAGCCGAAAAAACCCTGAGTTTACCGGAAATGAACTCTTGCTTGTAGGAAGACACATAGTCTTAGGATTAACTCCATTTGTGAAGGTAAATTCAGACCAGTGTTGTCATGCATGAAACATACTCTGTTTTAACGGAAGAAGCATGCTCTTCTTTCCTGCGTCTCCAATAGAGCAAGAAACATGAGCATGCCAAGAAAAAAAGAACTATGTTTCTTACTCATAGGGACCATATCTAGTTAAACTCTGCTTATGAAACTCTAACAAACCACCAAATCTCTTACATAGATGCTCTTTCGTTTATAGTGAGCAACGTGTTGGGTTCGGAAACTGTGTAAATCATTTGAGCCGAAAAATCACTGGGATTACTGGAAATGAAGCCTTGCTTGTAGGAAGACAGAGTGCCTTTGGTTTAACTCATTTGTGAAGGGAAATTCAGACCATTGTTCTCATCCATGAAACACACTCTGTTTTAACGCAAACAGCATGCTCTTCTTTCCAGAGTCTCTAATACAGCAAGACACATGAGCATGCCCTGAAAAAATGAACTGTGTTTCCTACTCATACGGACCGTATCATGTTAAACTCCGCTTATGAAACTGTAACAAACCACAGCATGTCTTACATAGATGCTCTTTAGTTAATAGTCAAAATCTTGTTGGGTTCGTACACTGTGTAAATTCATTTGACCCGACAAAATCACTGGGTTTACCGGAAATGAACTCTTGCTTGTAGGAAGACACTGAGCCTTTGGTTTAACTCCGTTTGTGAAGGTAAATTCAGACCAGTGTTTTCATCCATGAAACACACTCTGTTTTAAGGCAAGAAGTATGCTCTTCTTTCCAGCGCCTCCAATACATCAAGAAACATGAGCATGCCCTGAAAAAAAGAACTGTGTTTCCTACTCATACGGACCATATCTAGTTGAACTCTGCTTATGAAACTGAAACAAACCAAAGCATGTCTTACATACATGCTCTTTAGTTAATAGTGACAAACGTGTGGGGTTTATGAACTGTGTAAGTTCATTTGAGCCGAAAAAGCCCTGGGTTTTCCGGAAATGAACTCTTGCTTGTAGGAAGACACAGAGCATTTGGTTTATTCCGTTTGTGAAGGGAAATTCAGACCAGTGTTCTCATCCATGAAAAACACTCTGTTTTAACGCAAAGAGCATGCTCTTCTTTCCAGATTCTATAATACAGCAAGAAACATGAGCATGCCCAGAAAAAAAGAACTGTGTTTCCTAATAATACGGACCATATCTAATTGAACTCTGGTTATGAAACTGTAACAAACCACAGCATCTCTTACATAGATGCTCTTTAGTTAATAGTGAAAATCATGTTGGGTTCGTGAATTGTGTAAATTCATTTGAGCTGAAAAATCACTGGGTTTACCGGAAATGAACTCTTGCTTGTTGGAAGAAACAGAGCCTTTGGTTTAACTCCGTTTGTGAAGGGAAATTTAGACCAGTGTTCTCATCCATGAAAAACACTCTGTTTTAACGAAAGAGCATGCTCTTCTTTCCAGAGTCTCTAATACAGCAAGAAACATGAGCATGCCTAGAAAAAAAGAACTGTGTTTCCTACACATACAGACCATATCTAGTTGAACTATGCTTATGAAACTGTAACAAACCACAGCATGTCTTACATAGATGCTCTTTAGTTAATAGTGAAAAACGTGTTGTGTTCAAGAATTGTGTATGTTCATTTGAGTCAAAAAACCCCTGGGTTTACCGGATATGAACTCTTGCTTGTAGGAAGACACAGAGCCTTTGGTTTAACTCCGTATGTGAAGGGAAATTCAGACCAGTGTTCTCATCCATGAAACACTCTCTGTTTTAACGCGAAGAGCATGCTCTTCTTTCCAGAGTCACTAATACAGCAAAAACATGACCATGCCCAGAAAAAAAGAACTGTGTTTCCTAGTTATACAGACAATATCTAGTTAAACTCTACTTATGAAACTGTAATAAACCACAGCATCTCTTACATACATGCTCTTATTTTATAGTGAAAAACGTGTTGGATTCGTGAACTTTGTAAATTCATTTGAGCCGAAAAATCACTGGGATTTCCAGAAATGAACTCGTGCTTGTAGGAATACACAGAGCCTTTGGTTTAACTCGTTTATGAAGGAAAATTCAGACCAGTGTTCTCATCCATGAAACACCCTCTGTTTTAACGCAAGAAGCATGCTCTTCTGTCCTGAGTCTGCCATACAACAAGAAATATGAGCATGTCCAGAAAAAAAGAACTGTGTTTCCTACTCATACGGACAATATCTAGTTGAACTCTGCTTATGAAACTGAAACAAACCAAAACATGTCTTACATACATGCTCTTTAGTTAATAATGACAAACGTGTGGGGTTTATGAACTGTGTAAGTTCATTTGAGCCGAAAAAGCCCTGGGTTTTCCGGAAATGAACTCTTGCTTGTAGGAAGACACAGAGCATTTGGTTTACTCCGTTTGTGAAGGGAAATTCAGACCAGGGTTCTCATCCATGAAAAACACTCTGTTTTAACGCAAAGAGCATGCTCTTCTTTCCAGATTCTATAATACAGCAAGAAACATGAGCATGCCCAGAAAAAAAGAACTGTGTTTCCTAATCATACGGACCATATCTTATTGAACTCTGGTTATGAAACTGTAACAAACCACAGCATCTCTTACATAGATGCTCTTTCGTTAACAGTGAAAAAAGTTTTGGGTTCGTGAAATGTGTAAATTCATTTCAGCCGAAAAATCACTGGGTTTACAGGAAATGAACTCTTGCTTGTAGGAAGACACAGATCCTTTGGTTTAACTCCATTTGTGAAGGGAAATTCAGACCAGTGTTCTCATCCATGAAACACACTCTGTTTTAACGCAAAGAGCATGCTCTTCTTTCCAGAGTCTCTAATACAGCAAGAAACATGAGCATGCCCAGAAAAAAAGAACTGTGTTTCCTACTCATATGGACCATATCGAGTTGACCTATGCTTATGAAACTGTAACAAACCACAGCATCTCTTACATAGATGATCTTATTTAATAGTGAAAAACGTGTTGGGTTCGTGAGCTGTGTAAATTCATTTGAGCTGAAAAATCACTGGGTTTACCGGAAATGAACTCTTGCTTGTAGGAAGACACAGAGCCTTTGGTTTAACTCCGTTTGTGAAGGGAAAATCAGACCACTGTTCTCATCCATGAAACGCACTCTGTTTTAACGCAAGAAGCATCCTCTTCTGTCCAGAGTCTGCCATACAGCAAGACATATGAGCATGTCCAGAAAAAAAGAACTGTGTTTCTTACTCATACAGACCATATATAGTTAAACTCTGCTTATGAAACAGTAACAAACCACTGCATCTCTTACATAGATGCTCTTTAGTTTATAGTGAAAAACGTGTTGGGTTCGTGAACTGTGTAAATTTTTTTGATCCGAAAAATCACTTGTTTTTTCCGGAAATGAACTCTTGCTTGTAGGAAGACACTGATCCTTTGGTTTAACTCCGTTTGTGAAGGGAAATTCAGACCAGTGTTCTCATCCATGAAACACACTCTGTTTTAACGCAAAGTGCATGCTCTTCTTTCCAGAGTCTCTAATACAGCAAGAAACATGAGCATGCCCAGAAAAAAAGAACTGTGTTTCCTACTCATATGGACCATATCGAGTTGACCTCTGCTTATGAAACTGTAACAAACCACAGCATCTCTTACATAGATGCTCTTATTTTATAGTGAAAAACGTGGTGGGTTCGTGAATTTTGTAAATTCATTTGAGCCGAAAAATCACTGGGATTAACGGAAATGAACTCTGGCTTGCAGCAAGACACAGAGCCTTTGGTTTAACTCGTTTGTGAAGGCAAATTCAGACCAGTGTTCTCATCCATGAAACACCCTCTGTTTTAACACAAGAAGCATACTCTTCTGTCCAGAGTCTGCCATACAACAAGAAATATGTGCATGCCCAGAAAAAAAGAACTATCTTTCCTCCTCATATGGACCATATCGAGTTGAGCTCTGCTTATGAAACTGTAACAAACCACAGTGTGTCTTACATAGATGCTCTTTAGTTTATAGTGAAAAACGTGTTGGGTTCGTGAACTGTGTAAATTCATTTGAGCCGAAAAAACACTGGGTTTACTGGAAATGAACTCTTGCTAGTAGGAAGACACAGATCCTTTGGTTTAACTCCTTTTTTGAAGGGAAATTCAGACCAGTGTTCTCACCCATGAAACACACTCTGTTTTAACGCGAAGAGCATGCTCTTCTTTCCAGAGTCTCTAATACAGCAAGAAACATGAGCATGCCCAGAAAAAAAGAACTGTCTTTTCTCCTCATATGGACCATATCGAGTTGACCTCTGATTATGAACCTGTACCAAACCACAGTGTGTCTTACATAGATGCTCTTTAGTTTATAGTGAAAAACGTGTTGGTTTCGTGAACTGTGTAAATTCATTTGAGCCGAAAAAACAGTGGGTTTACTGGAAACGAACTCTTGCTTGTAGGAAGACACAGAGCCTTTGGTTTAACTCCATTTGTGAAGGGAAATTCAGACCAGTGTTCTCATCCATGAAACATACTCTGTTTTAATGCAAGAAGCATGCTCTTCTTTCCAGCGCCTCCAATACAGCAAGAAACATGAGCATGCCCAGAAAAAAAGAACTGTGTTTCCTACTCATATGGACCATATCTATTTAAACTCTGCTTATGAAACTCTAACAAACCACAGCATCTCTTACATACATGATCTTTAGTTTATAGTAAAAAACGTGTTGGGTTCGTGAACTGTGTAAATTCTTTTGATCCGAAAAATCACTTGTTTTTACGGTATTGAATTCTTGCTTGTAGGAAGACACAGATCCTTTGGTTTAACTCCGTTGTGAAGGGAAATTCAGACCAGTGTTCTCATCCATGAAACACACTCTGTTTTAACGCGAAGAGCATGCTCTTCTTTCCAGAGTCTCTAATACAGCAAGAAACATGAGCATGCCCAGAAAAAAAGAACTGTGTTTCCTACTCATATGGACCATATCGAGTTGACCTCTGCTTATGAAACTGTAACAAACCACAGTATGTCTTACATAGATGCTCTTTATTTTATAGTGAAAAACGTGTTGGGTTCGTGAACTGTGTAAATTCATTTGAGCGGAAAAAACACTGGGTTTACCGGAAATGAACTCTTGCTTGTAGGAAGACACAGAGCCTTAGGTTTAACTCCATTTATGAAGGGAAATTCAGACCAGTGTTCTCATCCATGAAACATACTCTGTTTTAACGCAAGAAGCATGCTCTTCTTTCCAGCGTCTCCAATAGAGCAAGAAACATGAGCATGTCCAGAAAAAAATAACTGTGTTTACTACTCATAAGGACCATATCTAGTTGAACTCTGCTTATGAAACTGTAACAAACCACAGCATCTCTTACATAGATGCTCTTTAGTTTATAGTGAAAAACGTGTTGGGTTCGTGAACTGTGTAAATTCATTTGAGCCGAAAAAACACTGGGTTTACTGGAAATGAACTCTTGCTTGTAGGAAGACACAGATCCTTTGGTTTAACTCCGTTGTGAAGGGAAATTCAGACCAGTGTTCTCATCCATGAAACACACTCTGTTTTAACGCGAAGAGCATGCTCTTCTTTCCAGAGTCTCTAATACAGCAAGAAACATGAGCATGCCCAGAAAAAATGAACTGTGTTTCCTACTCATATGGACCATATCGAGTTGACCTCTGCTTATGAAACTGTAACAAACCACAGTATGTCTTACATAGATGCTCTTTAGTTTATAGTGAAAAACGTGTTGGGTTCGTGAACTGTGTAAATTCATTTGAGCGGAAAAAACACTGGGTTTACCGGAAATGAACTCTTGCTTGTAGGAAGACACAGATCCTTTGGTTTAACTCTATTTGTGAAGGGAAATTCAGACCCGTGTTCTCATCCATGAAACATACTCTGTTTTAACGCAAGAAGCATGCTCTTCTTTCCAGCGTCTCCAATAGAGCAAGAAACATGAGCATGCCCAGAAAAAAAGAACTGTGTTTCTTACTCATACCGACCATATCTAGTTAAACTCTGCTTATGAAACAGTAACAAACCACTGCATCTCTTACATAGATGCTCTTTCGTTTATAGTGAAAAACGTGTTGGGTTCGTGAATTTTGTAAATCCATTTGAGCCGAAAAATCACTGGGTTTACCGGAAATGAACTCTTGCTTGTAGGAAGACACAGAGCCTTTGGTTTAACTCCGTTTGTGAAGGGAAATTCAGACCAGTGTTCTCATCCATGAAACACACTCTGTTTTAACGCAAAGAGCATGCTCTTCTTTCCAGCGTCTGCAATATAGCAAGAAACATGAGCATGCCCAGAAAAAATGAACTGTGTTTCCTACTCATATGGACCATATCGAGTTGACCTCTGCTTATGAAACTGTAACAAACCACAGCATCTCTTACATAGATGCTCTTATTTTATAGTGAAAAACGTGGTGGGTTCGTGAATTTTGTAAATTCATTTGAGCCGAAAAATCACTGGGATTAACGGAAATGAACTCTGGCTTGCAGCAAGACACAGAGCCTTTGGTTTAACTCGTTTGTGAAGGCAAATTCAGACCAGTGTTCTCATCCATGAAACACCCTCTGTTTTAACACAAGAAGCATACTCTTCTGTCCAGAGTCTGCCATACAACAAGAAATATGTGCATGCCCAGAAAAAAAGAACTATCTTTCCTCCTCATATGGACCATATCGAGTTGAGCTCTGCTTATGAAACTGTAACAAACCACAGTGTGTCTTACATAGATGCTCTTTAGTTTATAGTGAAAAACGTGTTGGGTTCGTGAACTGTGTAAATTCATTTGAGCCGAAAAAACACTGGGTTTACTGGAAATGAACTCTTGCTAGTAGGAAGACACAGATCCTTTGGTTTAACTCCTTTTTTGAAGGGAAATTCAGACCAGTGTTCTCACCCATGAAACACACTCTGTTTTAACGCGAAGAGCATGCTCTTCTTTCCAGAGTCTCTAATACAGCAAGAAACATGAGCATGCCCAGAAAAAAAGAACTGTCTTTTCTCCTCATATGGACCATATCGAGTTGACCTCTGATTATGAACCTGTACCAAACCACAGTGTGTCTTACATAGATGCTCTTTAGTTTATAGTGAAAAACGTGTTGGTTTCGTGAACTGTGTAAATTCATTTGAGCCGAAAAAACAGTGGGTTTACTGGAAACGAACTCTTGCTTGTAGGAAGACACAGAGCCTTTGGTTTAACTCCATTTGTGAAGGGAAATTCAGACCAGTGTTCTCATCCATGAAACATACTCTGTTTTAATGCAAGAAGCATGCTCTTCTTTCCAGCGCCTCCAATACAGCAAGAAACATGAGCATGCCCAGAAAAAAAGAACTGTGTTTCCTACTCATATGGACCATATCTATTTAAACTCTGCTTATGAAACTCTAACAAACCACAGCATCTCTTACATACATGATCTTTAGTTTATAGTAAAAAACGTGTTGGGTTCGTGAACTGTGTAAATTCTTTTGATCTGAAAAATCACTTGTTTTTACGGTATTGAATTCTTGCTTGTAGGAAGACACAGATCCTTTGGTTTAACTCCGTTGTGAAGGGAAATTCAGACCAGTGTTCTCATCCATGAAACACACTCTGTTTTAACGCGAAGAGCATGCTCTTCTTTCCAGAGTCTCTAATACAGCAAGAAACATGAGCATGCCCAGAAAAAAAGAACTGTGTTTCCTACTCATATGGACCATATCGAGTTGACCTCTGCTTATGAAACTGTAACAAACCACAGTATGTCTTACATAGATGCTCTTTATTTTATAGTGAAAAACGTGTTGGGTTCGTGAACTGTGTAAATTCATTTGAGCGGAAAAAACACTGGGTTTACCGGAAATGAACTCTTGCTTGTAGGAAGACACAGAGCCTTAGGTTTAACTCCATTTGTGAAGGGAAATTCAGACCAGTGTTCTCATCCATGAAACATACTCTGTTTTAACGCAAGAAGCATGCTCTTCTTTCCAGCGTCTCCAATAGAGCAAGAAACATGAGCATGTCCAGAAAAAAATAACTGTGTTTACTACTCATAAGGACCATATCTAGTTGAACTCTGCTTATGAAACTGTAACAAACCACAGCATCTCTTACATAGATGCTCTTTAGTTTATAGTGAAAAACGTGTTGGGTTCGTGAACTGTGTAAATTCATTTGAGCCGAAAAATCACTGGGTTTACTGGAAATGAACTCTTGCTTGTAGGAAGACACAGATCCTTTGGTTTAACTCCGTTGTGAAGGGAAATTCAGACCAGTGTTCTCATCCATGAAACACACTCTGTTTTAACGCGAAGAGCATGCTCTTCTTTCCAGAGTCTCTAATACAGCAAGAAACATGAGCATGCCCAGAAAAAATGAACTGTGTTTCCTACTCATATGGACCATATCGAGTTGACCTCTGCTTATGAAACTGTAACAAACCACAGTATGTCTTACATAGATGCTCTTTAGTTTATAGTGAAAAACGTGTTGGGTTCGTGAACTGTGTAAATTCATTTGAGCCGAAAAATCACTGGGTTTTCCGGAAATGAACTCTTGCTTGTAGGAAGACACAGATCCTTTGGTTTAACTCTATTTGTGAAGGGAAATTCAGACCCGTGTTCTCATCCATGAAACATACTCTGTTTTAACGCAAGAAGCATGCTCTTCTTTCCAGCGTCTCCAATAGAGCAAGAAACATGAGCATGCCCAGAAAAAAAGAACTGTGTTTCTTACTCATACCGACCATATCTAGTTAAACTCTGCTTATGAAACAGTAACAAACCACTGCATCTCTTACATAGATGCTCTTTCGTTTATAGTGAAAAACGTGTTGGGTTCGTGAATTTTGTAAATCCATTTGAGCCGAAAAATCACTGGGTTTACCGGAAATGAACTCTTGCTTGTAGGAAGACACAGAGCCTTTGGTTTAACTCCGTTTGTGAAGGGAAATTCAGACCAGTGTTCTCATCCATGAAACACACTCTGTTTTAACGCAAAGAGCATGCTCTTCTTTCCAGCGTCTGCAATATAGCAAGAAACATGAGCATGCCCAGAAAAAATGAACTGTGTTTCCTACTCATATGGACCATATCGAGTTGACCTCTGCTTATGAAACTGTAACAAACCACAGTAGGTCTTACATAGATGCTCTTTAGTTTATAGTGAAAAACGTGTTGGGTTCGTGAACTGTGTAAATTCATTTGAGCGGAAAAAACACTGGGTTTACCGGAAATGAACTCTTGCTTGTAGGAAGACACAGAGCCTTTGGTTTAACTCTATTTGTGAAGGGAAATTCAGACCCGTGTTCTCATCCATGAAACATACTCTGTTTTAACGCAAGAAGCATGCTCTTCTTTCCAGCGTCTCCAATAGAGCAAGAAACATGAGCATGCCCAGAAAAAAAGAACTGTGTTTCTTACTCATGCAGACCATATCTAGTTAAAATCTGCTTATGAAACAGTAACAAACCACTGCATCTCTTACATAGATGTTCTTTCGTTTATAGTGAAAAACGTGTTGGGTTCGTGAATTTTGTAAATCCATTTTAGCCGAAAAATCACTGGGTTTACCGGAAATGAACTCTTGCTTGTAGGAAGACACAGAGCCTTTGGTTTAACTCCGTTTGTGAAGGGAAAATCAGACCAGTGTTCTCATCCATAAAACACACTCTGTTTTAACGCAAAGAGCATGCTCTTCTTTCCAGAGTCTCTAATACAGCAAGAAACATGAGCATGCCCAGAAAAAAAGAACTGTGTTTCCTACTCATACGGACCATATCTAGGTGAACTCTGCTTATGAAACTGTAACAAACCACAGTAGGTCTTACATAGATGCTCTTTAGTTAATAGTGACAAACGTGTGGGTTTCATGAACTGTGTAAATTAATTTAGCCGAAAAACCCCTGAGTTTACCGGAAATTAACTCTTTGTTATAGGAATACAGAGTCTTAGGTTTAACTCCGTTTGTGAAGGAAAATTCAGACCAGTGTTCTCATCCATGAAACATACTCTGTTTTAACGCAAGAAGCATGCTCTTCTTTCCAGCGTCTCCAATAGAGCAAGAAACATGAGCATGCCCAGAAAAAAAGAACTGTGTTTCTTACTCATACAGACCATATCTAGTTAAACTCTGCTTATGAAACAGTAACAAACCACTGCATCTCTTACATAGATGCTCTTTCGTTTATAGTGAAAAACGTGTTGGGTTCGTGAGCTGTGTAAATTCATTTGAGCCGAAAAATCACTGGGTTTACCGGAAATGAACTCTTGCTTGTAGGAAGACACAGAGCCTTTGGTTTAACTCCGTTTGTGAAGGGAAAATCAGACCAGTGTTCTCATCCATGAAACACACTCTATTTTAACGCAAGAAGTATCCTCTTCTGTCCAGAGTCTGCCATACAGCAAGACATATGAGCATGTCCAGAAAAAAAGAACTGTGTTTCTTACTCATACAGACCATATCTAGTTAAACTCTGCTTATGAAACAGTAACAAACCACTGCATTTCTTACATAGATGCTCTTTAGTTTATAGTGAAAAACGTGTTGGGTTCGTGAACTGTGTAAATTTTTTTGATCCGAAAAATCACTTGTTTTTTCCGGAAATGAACTCTTGCTTGTACGAAGACACAGATCCTTTGGTTTAACTCCGTTTGTGAAGGGAAATTCAGACCAGTGTTCTCATCCATGAAACACACTATGTTTTAACGCAAAGAGCATGCTCTACTTTCCAGTGTCTGCAATATAGCAAGAAACATGAGCATGCCCTGATAAAATGAACTGTGCTTCCTACTCATACGGACCATATCTAGGTGAACTCTGCTTATGAAACTGTAACAAACCACAGTACGTCTTACATAGATGCTCTTTAGTTAATAGTGACAAACGTGTGGGTTTCATGAACTGTGTAAATTAATTTGAGCCGAAAAACCCCTGAGTTTACCGGAAATGAACTCTTTGTTATAGGAATACAGAGTCTTAGGTTTAACTCCATTTGTGAAGGAAAATTCAGACCAGTGTTCTCATCCATGAAACATACTCTGTTTTAACGCAAGAAGCATGCTCTTCTTTCCAGCGTCTCCAATAGAGCAAGAAACATGAGCATGCCCAGAAAAAAAGAACTGTGTTTCTTACTCATACAGACCATATCTAGTTAAACTCTGCTTAAGAAACAGTAACAAACCACTGCATCTCTTACATAGATGCTCTTTCGTTTATAGTAAAAAACGTGTTGGGTTCGTGAACTGTGTAAATTCATTTGAGCCGAAAAATCACTGGGATTTCCGGAAATGAACTCTTGCTTGTAGGAAGACACAGAGCCTTTGGTTTAACTCTGTTTGTGAAGGGAAATTCAGAACAGTGTTCTCATCCATGAAACATACTCTGTTTTAACGCAAGAAGCATGCTCTTCTTTCCAGCGTCTGCAATATACCAAGAAACATGAGCATGCCCTGATAAAATGAACTGTGTTTCCTACTCATATGGACCATATCTAGTTGAACTCTGCTTATGAAACTGTAACAAACCACAGCAGGTCTTACATAGATGGTCTTTAGTTAATAGTGACAAACGTGTGGGTTTCATGAAATGTGTAAATTCATTTGAGCCGAAAAACCCCTGAGTTTACTGGAAATGAATTCTTGCTTATAGGAAGACAGAGTCTTAGATATAACTCCGTTTGTGAAGGAAAATTCAGACCAGTGTACTTGTCCATGAAACATACTCTGTTTTAACACAAGAAGCATGCTCTTCTTTCCAGCGTCTCCAATGGAGCAAGAAACATGAGCATGCCAAGAAAAAAAGAATTGTGTTTCTTACGCATACAGACCATATCTAGTTAAACTCTGCTTATGAAACTGTAGCAAACCACAGCATCTCTTACATAGATGCTCTTTCGTTTATAATGAAAAACGTGTTGGGTTCGTGAGCTGTGTAAATTCATTTGAGCCGAAAAATCACTGGGATTTCCGGAAATGAACTCTTGCTTGTAGGAAGACACAGAGTCTTTGGTTTAACTCCGTTTGTGAAGGGAAATTCAGACCAGTGTTCTCATCCATGAAACATACTCTGTTTTAACGCAAGAAGCATGCTCTTCTTTCCAGCGTCTCCAATAGAGCAAGAAACATGAGCATGCCAAAAAAAAAAAGAACTGTGTTTCTTACTCATATGGACCATATCTAGTTAACCTCTGCTTATGAAACTGTAACAAACCACAGCATCTCTTACATAGATGCTCTTTTGTTTATAGTGAAAAACGTGTTGGGTTCGTGAACTGTGTAAATTCATTTGAGCTGAAAAATCACTGGGTTTTCCGGAAATGAACTCTTGCTTGTCGGAAGACACAGAGCCTTTGGTTTAACTCCGTTTGTGAAGGGAAATTCAGACCAGTGTTCTCATCCATGAAACACTCTCTGTTTTAACGCGAAGAGCATGCTCTTCTTTCCAGAGTCACTAATACAGCAAAAACATGACCATGCCCAGAAAAAAAGAACTGTGTTTCCTAGTTATACAGACAATATCTAGTTAAACTCTACTTATGAAACTGTAACAAACCACAGCATCTCTTACATACATGCTCTTATTTTATAGTGAAAAACGTGTTGGATTCGTGAACTTTGTATATTCATTTGAGCCGAAAAATCACTGGGATTTCCGGAAATGAACTCGTGCTTGTAGGAAGACACAGAGCCTGTGGTTTAACTCGTTTGTGAAGGAAAATTCAGACCAGTGTTCTCATCCATGAAACACCCTCTGTTTTAACGCAAGAAGCATGCTCTTCTGTCCTGAGTCTGCCATACAACAAGAAATATGAGCATGTCCAGAAAAAAAGAACTGTGTTTCCTACTCATACGGACAATATCTAGTTGAACTCTGCTTATGAAACTGAAACAAACCAAAACATGTCTTACATACATGCTCTTTAGTTAATAATGACAAACGTGTGGGGTTTATGAACTGTGTAAGTTCATTTGAGCCGAAAAAGCCCTGGGTTTTCCGGAAATGAACTCTTGCTTGTAGGAAGACACAGAGCATTTGGTTTACTCCGTTTGTGAAGGGAAATTCAGACCAGGGTTCTCATCCATGAAAAACACTCTGTTTTAACGCAAAGAGCATGCTCTTCTTTCCAGATTCTATAATACAGCAAGAAACATGAGCATGCCCAGAAAAAAAGAACTGTGTTTCCTAATCATACGGACCATATCTTATTGAACTCTGGTTATGAAACTGTAACAAACCACAGCATCTCTTACATAGATGCCCTTTCGTTAACAGTGAAAAAAGTGTGGGGTTCGTGAAATGTGTAAATTCATTTGAGCCGAAAAATCACTGGGTTTACAGGAAATGAACTCTTGCTTGTAGGAAGACACAGAGCTTTTGGTTTAACGCCGTTTGTGAAGGGAAATTCAGACCAGTTTTCTCATACATGAAACACACTATGTTTTAACGCAAAGAGCATGCTCTTCTTTCCAGCGTCTGCAATATAGCAAGAAACATGAGCATGCCCTGAAAAAATGTACTGTGTTTCCTACTCATACCGACAATAACTAGTTGAACTCTGCTTATGAAACTGAAACAAAACACAGCATGTCTTACATAGATGCTCTTTAGTTAATAGTGAAAATCGTGTTGGCTTCATGAATTGTGTAAATTCATTTGAGCTGAAAAATCACTGTGTTTACCGTAAATGAACTCTTGCTTGTTGGAAGACACAGAGACTTTGGTATAACTCCGTTTGTGAAGGGAAATTTAGACCAGTGTTCTCATCCATGAAACACACTCTGTTTTAACGAAAGAGCATGCTCTTCTTTCCCGAGTCTCTAATACATCAAGAAACATGAGCATGCCCAGAAAAAAAGAACTGTGTTTCCTACACATACGGACCATATCTAGTTGAACTATGCTTATGAAACTGTACCAAACCACAGCATGTCTTACATAGATGCTATTTAGTTTATAGTGAAAAACGTGTTGGGTTTGTGAACTGTGTAAATTCATTTGAGCCGAAAAATCACTGGGTTTACCGGAAATGAACTCTTACTTGTAGGAAGACATAGAGCTTTTGGTTTAACTCCGTTTGTGATGCGAAATTCAGACCAGTGTACTCATCCATGAAACATACTCTGTTGTAATGCCTGAAGCATGCTCTTCTTTCCAGCATCTCCAATAAAGCAAAAAACATGTGCATGACCTAAAAAAAAAAAAAACTGTGTTTCTTACCCATATGGACCATATGTAGTTAAACCCTGCTTATGAAACTGTAACAAAACACAGCATCTCTTACATAGATGCTCTTTAGTTTATAGTGAAAAACGTGTTGGGTTTGTGAACTGTGTAAATTCATTTGAGCGGAAAAATCACTGGGTTTAACAGAAATGAACTCTTGCTTATAGGAAGACACAGAGGCTTTGGTTTAACTCCGTTTGTGAAGGGAAATTCAGACCAGTGTTCTCATCCATGAAACACCCTCTGTTTTAATGCAAGAAGCATCCTCTTCTGTCCAGAGTATGCAATACAGCAAGAAAAATGAGCATGTCCCGAAAAAAAAAACTGTTTTTCTGACTCATACGGACCATATATAGTTGAACTCTGTTTATGAAACTGTATCAAACCACAGCATCTCTTACATAGATGCTCTTTAGTTCATAGTGAAAATCGTGTTTGGTTCATGAACTGTGTAAATTCATTTGAGCCGAAAAAACCCTGAGTTTACCGGAAATGAACTCTTGCTTGTAGGAAGACACATAGTCTTAGGATTAACTCCATTTGTGAAGGTAAATTCAGACCAGTGTTGTCATGCATGAAACATACTCTGTTTTAACGGAAGAAGCATGCTCTTCTTTCCTGCGTCTCCAATAGAGCAAGAAACATGAGCATGCCAAGAAAAAAAGAACTATGTTTCTTACTCATAGGGACCATATCTAGTTAAACTCTGCTTATGAAACTCTAACAAACCACCAAATCTCTTACATAGATGCTCTTTCGTTTATAGTGAGCAACGTGTTGGGTTCGGAAACTGTGTAAATCATTTGAGCCGAAAAATCACTGGGATTACTGGAAATGAAGCCTTGCTTGTAGGAAGACACAGTGCCTTTGGTTTAACTCATTTGTGAAGGGAAATTCAGACCATTGTTCTCATCCATGAAACACACTCTGTTTTAACGCAAACAGCATGCTCTTCTTTCCAGAGTCTCTAATACAGCAAGACACATGAGCATGCCCTGAAAAAATGAACTGTGTTTCCTACTCATACGGACCGTATCATGTTAAACTCTGCTTATGAAACTGTAACAAAGCACAGCATGTCTTACATAGATGCTCTTTAGTTAATAGTCAAAATCTTGTTGGGTTCGTACACTGTGTAAATTCATTTGACCCGACAAATCACTGGGTTTACCGGAAATGAACTCTTGCTTGTAGGAAGACACTGAGCCTTTGGTTTAACTCCGTTTGTGAAGGTAAATTCAGACCAGTGTTTTCATCCATGAAACACACTCTGTTTTAAGGCAAGAAGTATGCTCTTCTTTCCAGCGCCTCCAATACATCAAGAAACATGAGCATGCCCTGAAAAAAAGAACTGTGTTTCCTACTCATACGGACCATATCTAGTTGAACTCTGCTTATGAAACTGAAACAAACCAAAGCATGTCTTACATACATGCTCTTTAGTTAATAGTGACAAACGTGTGGGGTTTATGAACTGTGTAAGTTCATTTGAGCCGAAAAAGCCCTGGGTTTTCCGGAAATGAACTCTTGCTTGTAGGAAGACACAGAGCATTTGGTTTATTCCGTTTGTGAAGGGAAATTCAGACCAGTGTTCTCATCCATGAAAAACACTCTGTTTTAACGCAAAGAGCATGCTCTTCTTTCCAGATTCTATAATACAGCAAGAAACATGAGCATGCCCAGAAAAAAAGAACTGTGTTTCCTAATAATACGGACCATATCTAATTGAACTCTGGTTATGAAACTGTAACAAACCACAGCATCTCTTACATAGATGCTCTTTAGTTAATAGTGAAAATCATGTTGGGTTCGTGAATTGTGTAAATTCATTTGAGCTGAAAAATCACTGGGTTTACCGGAAATGAACTCTTGCTTGTTGGAAGAAACAGAGCCTTTGGTTTAACTCCGTTTGTGAAGGGAAATTTAGACCAGTGTTCTCATCCATGAAAAACACTCTGTTTTAACGAAAGAGCATGCTCTTCTTTCCAGAGTCTCTAATACAGCAAGAAACATGAGCATGCCTAGAAAAAAAGAACTGTGTTTCCTACACATACAGACCATATCTAGTTGAACTATGCTTATGAAACTGTAACAAACCACAGCATGTCTTACATAGATGCTCTTTAGTTAATAGTGAAAAACGTGTTGTGTTCAAGAATTGTGTAAGTTCATTTGAGTCAAAAAACCCCTGGGTTTACCGGATATGAACTCTTGCTTGTAGGAAGACACAGAGCCTTTGGTTTAACTCCGTATGTGAAGGGAAATTCAGACCAGTGTTCTCATCCATGAAACACTCTCTGTTTTAACGCGAAGAGCATGCTCTTCTTTCCAGAGTCACTAATACAGCAAAAACATGACCATGCCCAGAAAAAAAGAACTGTGTTTCCTAGTTATACAGACAATATCTAGTTAAACTCTACTTATGAAACTGTAATAAACCACAGCATCTCTTACATACATGCTCTTATTTTATAGTGAAAAACGTGTTGGATTCGTGAACTTTGTAAATTCATTTGAGCCGAAAAATCACTGGGATTTCCAGAAATGAACTCGTGCTTGTAGGAATACACAGAGCCTTTGGTTTAACTCGTTTATGAAGGAAAATTCAGACCAGTGTTCTCATCCATGAAACACCCTCTGTTTTAACGCAAGAAGCATGCTCTTCTGTCCTGAGTCTGCCATACAACAAGAAATATGAGCATGTCCAGAAAAAAAGAACTGTGTTTCCTACTCATACGGACAATATCTAGTTGAACTCTGCTTATGAAACTGAAACAAACCAAAACATGTCTTACATACATGCTCTTTAGTTAATAATGACAAACGTGTGGGGTTTATGAACTGTGTAAGTTCATTTGAGCCGAAAAAGCCCTGGGTTTTCCGGAAATGAACTCTTGCTTGTAGGAAGACACAGAGCATTTGGTTTACTCCATTTGTGAAGGGAAATTCAGACCAGGGTTCTCATCCATGAAAAACACTCTGTTTTAACGCAAAGAGCATGCTCTTCTTTCCAGATTCTATAATACAGCAAGAAACATGAGCATGCCCAGAAAAAAAGAACTGTGTTTCCTAATCATACGGACCATATCTTATTGAACTCTGGTTATGAAACTGTAACAAACCACAGCATCTCTTACATAGATGCTCTTTCGTTAACAGTGAAAAAAGTTTTGGGTTCGTGAAATGTGTAAATTCATTTCAGCCGAAAAATCACTGGGTTTACAGGAAATGAACTCTTGCTTGTAGGAAGACACAGATCCTTTGGTTTAACTCCATTTGTGAAGGGAAATTCAGACCAGTGTTCTCATCCATGAAACACACTCTGTTTTAACGCAAAGAGCATGCTCTTCTTTCCAGAGTCTCTAATACAGCAAGAAACATGAGCATGCCCAGAAAAAAAGAACTGTGTTTCCTACTCATATGGACCATATCGAGTTGACCTATGCTTATGAAACTGTAACAAACCACAGCATCTCTTACATAGATGATCTTATTTAATAGTGAAAAACGTGTTGGGTTCGTGAGCTGTGTAAATTCATTTGAGCTGAAAAATCACTGGGTTTACCGGAAATGAACTCTTGCTTGTAGGAAGACACAGAGCCTTTGGTTTAACTCCGTTTGTGAAGGGAAAATCAGACCACTGTTCTCATCCATGAAACGCACTCTGTTTTAACGCAAGAAGCATCCTCTTCTGTCCAGAGTCTGCCATACAGCAAGACATATGAGCATGTCCAGAAAAAAAGAACTGTGTTTCTTACTCATACAGACCATATATAGTTAAACTCTGCTTATGAAACAGTAACAAACCACTGCATCTCTTACATAGATGCTCTTTAGTTTATAGTGAAAAACGTGTTGGGTTCGTGAACTGTGTAAATTTTTTTGATCCGAAAAATCACTTGTTTTTTCCGGAAATGAACTCTTGCTTGTAGGAAGACACTGATCCTTTGGTTTAACTCCGTTTGTGAAGGGAAATTCAGACCAGTGTTCTCATCCATGAAACACACTCTGTTTTAACGCAAAGTGCATGCTCTTCTTTCCAGAGTCTCTAATACAGCAAGAAACATGAGCATGCCCAGAAAAAAAGAACTGTGTTTCCTACTCATATGGACCATATCGAGTTGACCTCTGCTTATGAAACTGTAACAAACCACAGCATCTCTTACATAGATGCTCTTATTTTATAGTGAAAAACGTGGTGGGTTCGTGAATTTTGTAAATTCATTTGAGCCGAAAAATCACTGGGATTAACGGAAATGAACTCTGGCTTGCAGCAAGACACAGAGCCTTTGGTTTAACTCGTTTGTGAAGGCAAATTCAGACCAGTGTTCTCATCCATGAAACACCCTCTGTTTTAACACAAGAAGCATACTCTTCTGTCCAGAGTCTGCCATACAACAAGAAATATGAGCATGCCCAGAAAAAAAGAACTATCTTTCCTCCTCATATGGACCATATCGAGTTGAGCTCTGCTTATGAAACTGTAACAAACCACAGTGTGTCTTACATAGATGCTCTTTAGTTTATAGTGAAAAACGTGTTGGGTTCGTGAACTGTGTAAATTCATTTGAGCCGAAAAAACACTGGGTTTACTGGAAATGAACTCTTGCTAGTAGGAAGACACAGATCCTTTGGTTTAACTCCTTTTTTGAAGGGAAATTCAGACCAGTGTTCTCACCCATGAAACACCCTCTGTTTTAACGCGAAGAGCATGCTCTTCTTTCCAGAGTCTCTAATACAGCAAGAAACATGAGCATGCCCAGAAAAAAAGAACTGTCTTTTCTCCTCATATGGACCATATCGAGTTGACCTCTGATTATGAACCTGTACCAAACCACAGTGTGTCTTACATAGATGCTCTTTAGTTTATAGTGAAAAACGTGTTGGTTTCGTGAACTGTGTAAATTCATTTGAGCCGAAAAAACAGTGGGTTTACTGGAAACGAACTCTTGCTTGTAGGAAGACACAGAGCCTTTGGTTTAACTCCATTTGTGAAGGGAAATTCAGACCAGTGTTCTCATCCATGAAACATACTCTGTTTTAATGCAAGAAGCATGCTCTTCTTTCCAGCGCCTCCAATACAGCAAGAAACATGAGCATGCCCAGAAAAAAAGAACTGTGTTTCCTACTCATATGGACCATATCTATTTAAACTCTGCTTATGAAACTCTAACAAACCACAGCATCTCTTACATACATGATCTTTAGTTTATAGTAAAAAACGTGTTGGGTTCGTGAACTGTGTAAATTCTTTTGATCCGAAAAATCACTTGTTTTTACGGTATTGATTTCTTGCTTGTAGGAAGACACAGATCCTTTGGTTTAACTCCGTTGTGAAGGGAAATTCAGACCAGTGTTCTCATCCATGAAACACACTCTGTTTTAACGCGAAGAGCATGCTCTTCTTTCCAGAGTCTCTAATACAGCAAGAAACATGAGCATGCCCAGAAAAAAAGAACTGTGTTTCCTACTCATATGGACCATATCGAGTTGACCTCTGCTTATGAAACTGTAACAAACCACAGTATGTCTTACATAGATGCTCTTTATTTTATAGTGAAAAACGTGTTGGGTTCGTGAACTGTGTAAATTCATTTGAGCGGAAAAAACACTGGGTTTACCGGAAATGAACTCTTGCTTGTAGGAAGACACAGAGCCTTAGGTTTAACTCCATTTGTGAAGGGAAATTCAGACCAGTGTTCTCATCCATGAAACATACTCTGTTTTAACGCAAGAAGCATGCTCTTCTTTCCAGCGTCTCCAATAGAGCAAGAAACATGAGCATGTCCAGAAAAAAATAACTGTGTTTACTACTCATAAGGACCATATCTAGTTGAACTCTGCTTATGAAACTGTAACAAACCACAGCATCTCTTACATAGATGCTCTTTAGTTTATAGTGAAAAACGTGTTGGGTTCGTGAACTGTGTAAATTCATTTGAGCCGAAAAAACACTGGGTTTACTGGAAATGAACTCTTGCTTGTAGGAAGACACAGATCCTTTGGTTTAACTCCGTTGTGAAGGGAAATTCAGACCAGTGTTCTCATCCATGAAACACACTCTGTTTTAACGCGAAGAGCATGCTCTTCTTTCCAGAGTCTCTAATACAGCAAGAAACATGAGCATGCCCAGAAAAAATGAACTGTGTTTCCTACTCATATGGACCATATCGAGTTGACCTCTGCTTATGAAACTGTAACAAACCACAGTATGTCTTACATAGATGCTCTTTAGTTTATAGTGAAAAACGTGTTGGGTTCGTGAACTGTGTAAATTCATTTGAGCGGAAAAAACACTGGGTTTACCGGAAATGAACTCTTGCTTGTAGGAAGACACAGATCCTATGGTTTAACTCTATTTGTGAAGGGAAATTCAGACCCGTGTTCTCATCCATGAAACATACTCTGTTTTAACGCAAGAAGCATGCTCTTCTTTCCAGCGTCTCCAATAGAGCAAGAAACATGAGCATGCCCAGAAAAAAAGAACTGTGTTTCTTACTCATACCGACCATATCTAGTTAAACTCTGCTTATGAAACAGTAACAAACCACTGCATCTCTTACATAGATGCTCTTTCGTTTATAGTGAAAAACGTGTTGGGTTCGTGAATTTTGTAAATCCATTTGAGCCGAAAAATCACTGGGTTTACCGGAAATGAACTCTTGCTTGTAGGAAGACACAGAGCCTTTGGTTTAACTCCGTTTGTGAAGGGAAATTCAGACCAGTGTTCTCATCCATGAAACACACTCTGTTTTAACGCAAAGAGCATGGTCTTCTTTCCAGCGTCTGCAATATAGCAAGAAACATGAGCATGCCCAGAAAAAATGAACTGTGTTTCCTACTCATATGGACCATATCGAGTTGACCTCTGCTTATGAAACTGTAACAAACCACAGCATCTCTTACATAGATGCTCTTATTTTATAGTGAAAAACGTGGTGGGTTCGTGAATTTTGTAAATTCATTTGAGCCGAAAAATCACTGGGATTAACGGAAATGAACTCTGGCTTGCAGCAAGACACAGAGCCTTTGGTTTAACTCGTTTGTGAAGGCAAATTCAGACCAGTGTTCTCATCCATGAAACACCCTCTGTTTTAACACAAGAAGCATACTCTTCTGTCCAGAGTCTGCCATACAACAAGAAATATGAGCATGCCCAGAAAAAAAGAACTATCTTTCCTCCTCATATGGACCATATCGAGTTGAGCTCTGCTTATGAAACTGTAACAAACCACAGTGTGTCTTACATAGATGCTCTTTAGTTTATAGTGAAAAACGTGTTGGGTTCGTGAACTGTGTAAATTCATTTGAGCCGAAAAAACACTGGGTTTACTGGAAATGAACTCTTGCTAGTAGGAAGACACAGATCCTTTGGTTTAACTCCTTTTTTGAAGGGAAATTCAGACCAGTGTTCTCACCCATGAAACACACTCTGTTTTAACGCGAAGAGCATGCTCTTCTTTCCAGAGTCTCTAATACAGCAAGAAACATGAGCATGCCCAGAAAAAAAGAACTGTCTTTTCTCCTCATATGGACCATATCGAGTTGACCTCTGATTATGAACCTGTACCAAACCACAGTGTGTCTTACATAGATGCTCTTTAGTTTATAGTGAAAAACGTGTTGGTTTCGTGAACTGTGTAAATTCATTTGAGCCGAAAAAACAGTGGGTTTACTGGAAACGAACTCTTGCTTGTAGGAAGACACAGAGCCTTTGGTTTAACTCCATTTGTGAAGGGAAATTCAGACCAGTGTTCTCATCCATGAAACATACTCTGTTTTAATGCAAGAAGCATGCTCTTCTTTCCAGCGCCTCCAATACAGCAAGAAACATGAGCATGCCCAGAAAAAAAGAACTGTGTTTCCTACTCATATGGACCATATCTATTTAAACTCTGCTTATGAAACTCTAACAAACCACAGCATCTCTTACATACATGATCTTTAGTTTATAGTAAAAAACGTGTTGGGTTCGTGAACTGTGTAAATTCTTTTGATCCGAAAAATCACTTGTTTTTACGGTATTGATTTCTTGCTTGTAGGAAGACACAGATCCTTTGGTTTAACTCCATTGTGAAGGGAAATTCAGACCAGTGTTCTCATCCATGAAACACACTCTGTTTTAACGCGAAGAGCATGCTCTTCTTTCCAGAGTCTCTAATACAGCAAGAAACATGAGCATGCCCAGAAAAAAAGAACTGTGTTTCCTACTCATATGGACCATATCGAGTTGACCTCTGCTTATGAAACTGTAACAAACCACAGTATGTCTTACATAGATGCTCTTTAGTTTATAGTGAAAAACGTGTTGGGTTCGTGAACTGTGTAAATTCATTTGAGCGGAAAAAACACTGGGTTTACCGGAAATGAACTCTTGCTTGTAGGAAGACACAGATCCTTTGGTTTAACTCTATTTGTGAAGGGAAATTCAGACCCGTGTTCTCATCCATGAAACATACTCTGTTTTAACGCAAGAAGCATGCTCTTCTTTCCAGCGTCTCCAATAGAGCAAGAAACATGAGCATGCCCAGAAAAAAAGAACTGTGTTTCTTACTCATACCGACCATATCTAGTTAAACTCTGCTTATGAAACAGTAACAAACCACTGCATCTCTTACATAGATGCTCTTTCGTTTATAGTGAAAAACGTGTTGGGTTCGTGAATTTTGTAAATCCATTTGAGCCGAAAAATCACTGGGTTTACCGGAAATGAACTCTTGCTTGTAGGAAGACACAGAGCCTTTGGTTTAACTCCGTTTGTGAAGGGAAATTCAGACCAGTGTTCTCATCCATGAAACACACTCTGTTTTAACGCAAAGAGCATGCTCTTCTTTCCAGCGTCTGCAATATAGCAAGAAACATGAGCATGCCCAGAAAAAATGAACTGTGTTTCCTACTCATATGGACCATATCGAGTTGACCTCTGCTTATGAAACTGTAACAAACCACAGTAGGTCTTACATAGATGCTCTTTAGTTTATAGTGAAAAACGTGTGGGGTTCGTGAACTGTGTAAATTCATTTGAGCGGAAAAAACACTGGGTTTACCGGAAATGAACTCTTGCTTGTAGGAAGACACAGAGCCTTTGGTTTAACTCTATTTGTGAAGGGAAATTCAGACCCGTGTTCTCATCCATGAAACATACTCTGTTTTAACGCAAGAAGCATGCTCTTCTTTCCAGCGTCTCCAATAGAGCAAGAAACATGAGCATGCCCAGAAAAAAAGAACTGTGTTTCTTACTCATGCAGACCATATCTAGTTAAACTCTGCTTATGAAACAGTAACAAACCACTGCATCTCTTACATAGATGTTCTTTCGTTTATAGTGAAAAACGTGTTGGGTTCGTGAATTTTGTAAATCCATTTGAGCCGAAAAATCACTGGGTTTACCGGAAATGAACTCTTGCTTGTAGGAAGACACAGAGCCTTTGGTTTAACTCCGTTTGTGAAGGGAAAATCAGACCAGTGTTCTCATCCATAAAACACACTCTGTTTTAACGCAAAGAGCATGCTCTTCTTTCCAGAGTCTCTAATACAGCAAGAAACATGAGCATGCCCAGAAAAAAAGAACTGTGTTTCCTACTCATACGGACCATATCTAGGTGAACTCTGCTTATGAAACTGTAACAAACCACAGTAGGTCTTACATAGATGCTCTTTAGTTAATAGTGACAAACGTGTGGGTTTCATGAACTGTGTAAATTAATTTAGCCGAAAAACCCCTGAGTTTACCGGAAATTAACTCTTTGTTATAGGAATACAGAGTCTTAGGTTTAACTCCGTTTGTGAAGGAAAATTCAGACCAGTGTTCTCATCCATGAAACATACTCTGTTTTAACGCAAGAAGCATGCTCTTCTTTCCAGCGTCTCCAATAGAGCAAGAAACATGAGCATGCCCAGAAAAAAAGAACTGTGTTTCTTACTCATACAGACCATATCTAGTTAAACTCTGCTTATGAAACAGTAACAAACCACTGCATCTCTTACATAGATGCTCTTTCGTTTATAGTGAAAAACGTGTTGGGTTCGTGAGCTGTGTAAATTCATTTGAGCCGAAAAATCACTGGGTTTACCGGAAATGAACTCTTGCTTGTAGGAAGACACAGAGCCTTTGGTTTAACTCCGTTTGTGAAGGGAAAATCAGACCAGTGTTCTCATCCATGAAACACACTCTATTTTAACGCAAGAAGTATCCTCTTCTGTCCAGAGTCTGCCATACAGCAAGACATATGAGCATGTCCAGAAAAAAAGAACTGTGTTTCTTACTCATATAGACCATATCTAGTTAAACTCTGCTTATGAAACAGTAACAAACCACTGCATTTCTTACATAGATGCTCTTTAGTTTATAGTGAAAAACGTGTTGGGTTCGTGAACTGTGTAAATTTTTTTGATCCGAAAAATCACTTGTTTTTTCCGGAAATGAACTCTTGCTTGTACGAAGACACAGATCCTTTGGTTTAACTCCGTTTGTGAAGGGAAATTCAGACCAGTGTTCTCATCCATGAAACACACTATGTTTTAACGCAAAGAGCATGCTCTACTTTCCAGTGTCTGCAATATAGCAAGAAACATGAGCATGCCCTGATAAAATGAACTGTGCTTCCTACTCATACGGACCATATCTAGGTGAACTCTGCTTATGAAACTGTAACAAACCACAGTACGTCTTACATAGATGCTCTTTAGTTAATAGTGACAAACGTGTGGGTTTCATGAACTGTGTAAATTAATTTGAGCCGAAAAACCCCTGAGTTTACCGGAAATGAACTCTTTGTTATAGGAATACAGAGTCTTAGGTTTAACTCCGTTTGTGAAGGAAAATTCAGACCAGTGTTCTCATCCATGAAACATACTCTGTTTTAACGCAAGAAGCATGCTCTTCTTTCCAGCGTCTCCAATAGAGCAAGAAACATGAGCATGCCCAGAAAAAAAGAACTGTGTTTCTTACTCATACAGACCATATCTAGTTAAACTCTGCTTATGAAACAGTAACAAACCACTGCATCTCTTACATAGATGCTCTTTCGTTTATAGTAAAAAACGTGTTGGGTTCGTGAACTGTGTAAATTCATTTGAGCCGAAAAATCACTGGGATTTCCGGAAATGAACTCTTGCTTGTAGGAAGACACAGAGCCTTTGGTTTAACTCTGTTTGTGAAGGGAAATTCAGAACAGTGTTCTCATCCATGAAACATACTCTGTTTTAACGCAAGAAGCATGCTCTTCTTTCCAGCGTCTGCAATATACCAAGAAACATGAGCATGCCCTGATAAAATGAACTATGTTTCCTACTCATATGGACCATATCTAGTTGAACTCTGCTTATGAAACTGTAACAAACCACAGCAGGTCTTACATAGATGGTCTTTAGTTAATAGTGACAAACGTGTGGGTTTCATGAAATGTGTAAATTCATTTGAGCCGAAAAACCCCTGAGTTTACTGGAAATGAATTCTTGCTTATAGGAAGACAGAGTCTTAGATATAACTCCGTTTGTGAAGGAAAATTCAGACCAGTGTACTCGTCCATGAAACATACTCTGTTTTAACACAAGAAGCATGCTCTTCTTTCCAGCGTCTCCAATGGAGCAAGAAACATGAGCATGCCAAGAAAAAAAGAATTGTGTTTCTTACGCATACAGACCATATCTAGTTAAACTCTGCTTATGAAACTGTAGCAAACCACAGCATCTCTTACATAGATGCTCTTTCGTTTATAATGAAAAACGTGTTGGGTTCGTGAGCTGTGTAAATTCATTTGAGCCGAAAAATCACTGGGATTTCCGGAAATGAACTCTTGCTTGTAGGAAGACACAGAGTCTTTGGTTTAACTCCGTTTGTGAAGGGAAATTCAGACCAGTGTTCTCATCCATGAAACATACTCTGTTTTAACGCAAGAAGCATGCTCTTCTTTCCAGCGTCTCCAATAGAGCAAGAAACATGAGCATGCCAAAAAAAAAAAAGAACTGTGTTTCTTACTCATATGGACCATATCTAGTTAACCTCTGCTTATGAAACTGTAACAAACCACAGCATCTCTTACATAGATGCTCTTTTGTTTATAGTGAAAAACGTGTTGGGTTCGCGAACTGTGTAAATTCATTTGAGCTGAAAAATCACTGGGTTTTCCGGAAATGAACTCTTGCTTGTAGGAAGACACAGAGCCTTTGGTTTAACTCCATTTGTGAAGGGAAATTCAGACCAGTGTTCTCATCCATGAAACACACTATGGTTTAACACAAAGAGCATGCTCTTCTTTCCAGCATCTGCAATATAGCAAGAAACATGAGCATGCCCTGAGAAAATGAACTGTGTTTCCTACTCATACGGACCGTATCATGTTAAACTCTGCTTATGAAAGTGTAACACCACAGCATGTCTTTCATAGATGCTCTATAGTTAATAGTGATAATCTTGTTGGTTTCGTACACTGTGTAAATTCATTTGAGCCGAAAAATCACTGGGATTACCGGAAATGAACTCTTGCTTGTAGGAAGATTAGAGCTTTTGGTTTAACTCGTTTATGAAGAAAAATTCAGACCAGTGTTCTCATCCATGAAACCCCCTCTGTTTTAACGCAAGAAGCATCCTCTTCTGTCCAGAGTCTGCCATACAGCAAGAAATATGAGCATGTCCAGAAAAAAAGAACTGTGTTTCCTACTCATATGGACCATATCTAGTTGAACTCTGCTTACGAAACTGTAACAAACCACAGCATCTCTTACATAGATGCTTTTTAGTTTATAGTGAAAAAAGTGTTGGGTTTGTGAACTGTGTAAATTCTTTTGATCTGAAAAATCACTTGTTTTTCCGGAAATGAACTCTTGCTTGTAGGAAGACACAGATCCTTTGGTTTAACTCCATTTGTGAAGGGAAATTCAGACCAGTGTTCTCATCCATGAAACACACTCTGTTTTAACGCGAAGATCATGCTCTTCTTTCCGGAATCTCTAATACAGCAAGAAAAATGAGCATGCCCAGAAATAAAGAACTGTGCTTCCTACTCATATGGACCTTATCGAGTTGACCTCTGCTTATGAAACTGTAACAAACCACAGCATCTCTTACATAGATGCTCTTATTTTATAGTGAAAAACGTGTTGGGTTTGTGAACTGTGTAAATTCATTTGAGCCGAAAATTCACTGGGATTACCGGAAATGAACTCTTGCTTGTAGGAAGACACAGAGCCTTTGGTTTAACTCGTTTGTGAAGGGAAATTCAGACCAGTGTTCTCATCCATGAAACACCCTCTGTTTTAACGCAAGAAGCATCCTCTTCTGTCCAGAGTCTGCCATACAGCAAGAAATATGAGAATGTCCAGAAAAAAAGAACTGTGTTTACTACTCATACGGACCATATCTAGTTGAACTCTGCTTATGAAACTGTAACAAACCACAGCTTCGCTTACATAGATGCTCTTTAGTTAATAGTAAAAATCGTGTTGGGATTGTGAACTGTGTAAATTCATTTCAGACGAAAAATCACTGGGTTTACCGGAAATGAACTCTTGCTTGTAGGAAGACACAGAGACTTTGGTTTAACTCCGTTTGTGAATGTAAATTCAGACCAGTGTTCTCATCCATGAAACACACTCTATTTTATCGCAAAGAGCATGCTCTTCTTTCTAGCGTCTGCAATATAGCAAGAAACATGAGCATGCCCTGAAAAAATGAACTGTGTTTCCTACTAATACGGACCATATCAGGTTAAAGTCTGCTTATGAAACTGTAACAAACCACAGATTGTCTTACATACATGCTCTTTAGTTTATAGTGAAAATCGAGTTGGGTTCGTACACTGTGTAAATTCATTTGAGCCGAAAAATCACTGGGTTTACCGGAAATGAACTCTTGCTTGTAGGAAGACGCAGAGGATTTGGTTTAACTCTGTTTCTGAAGGAAAATTCAGACCAGTATTCTCATCCATGAAACATACTCTGTTTAACGCAAGAAGCATGCTCTTCTTTCCACCGTCACCAATAGTGCAAGAAACATGAGCATGCCAAAAAAAAAAAGAACTGTGTTTCTTAATCATACGGACCATATCTAGTTAAACTCTGCTTATGAAACTGTAACAAACCACCGCATCTCTTACATAGATCCTCTTTCGTTTATAGTGAAAAACGTGTTGGGTTCGTGAACTGTGTAAATTCATTTGAGCCGAAAATTCACTGGGATTACCGGAAATGAACTCTTGCTTGTAGGAAGACACAGAGCCTTTGTTGTAACTCATTTGTGAAGGGAAATTCAGACCAGTGCTCTCATCCATGAAACACATTCTATTTTAACCCAAAGAGCATGCTCCTCTTTCCAGCATCTGCAATATAGCAAGAAACATGAGCATGCCCTGAAAAAATGAACTGTGTTTCCTACTAATACGGACCATATCAGGTTAAAGTCTGCTTATGAAACTGTAACAAACCACAGCATGTCTTACATAGATGCTCTTAGTTAATAGTGAAAATCGTGTTGGTTTCATGAACTGTGTAAATTCATTTGAGCCGAAAAATCACTGGGTTTCCCGGAAATGAACTCTTGCTTGTAGGAAGACACAGATCCTTTGGTTTCACTCCATTTATGAAGGGAAATTCAGACCAGTGTTCTCATCCATGAAACACACTCTGTTTTAAAGCGAAGATCATGCTCTTCTTTCCAGAATCTCTAATACAGCAAGAAAAATGAGCATGCAGAGAAAAAAAGAACTGTGCTTCCTACTCATATGGACCTGATCGAGTTGACCTCTGCTTATGAAACTGTAATAAACCACAGCATCTCTTACATAGATGCAATTATTTTATAGTGAAAAACGTGTTGGGTTCGTGAACTGTGTAAATTCATTTGAGCCGAAAATTCACTGGGATTACCAGAAATGAACTCTTGCTTGTAGGAGGACACAGAGCCTTTGGTTTAACTCGTTTGTGAAGGGAAATTCAGACCAGTGCTCTCATCCATGAAACACTCTCTATTTTAACGCAAAGAGCATGCTCTTCTTTCTAGCGTCTGCAATATAGCAAGAAACATGAGCATGCCCTGAAAAAATGAACTGTGTTTCCTACTAATACGGACCATATCAGGTTAAAGTCTGCTTATGAAACTCTAACAAACCACAGCATGTCTTACATAGATGCTCTTTAGTTAATAGTGAAAATCGAGTTGGGTTCGTACACTGTGTAAATTCATTTGAGCCGATAAATCACTGGGTTTACCGGAAATGAACTCTTGCTTGTAGGAAGACGCAGAGATTTGGTTTAACTCCGTTTCTGAAGGAAAATTCAGACCAGTGTTCTCATCCATGAAACATACTCTGTTTAAACCTAAGAAGCATGATCTTCTTTCCAGCATCTCCAATACAGCAAGAAACATGAGCATGCCCAGAAAAAAAGAACTGTGCTTCCTACTCATATGGACCTTATCGAGTTGACCTCTGCTTATGAAACTGTAACAAACCACAGCATCTCTTACATAGATGCTCTTATTTTATAGTGAAAAACGTGTTGGGTTCGTGAACTCTGTAAATTCATTTGAGCCGAAAATTCACTGGGATTACCGGAAATGAACTCTTGCTTGTAGGAAGACACAGAGCCTTTGGTTTAACTCGTTTGTGAAGGGAAATTCAGACCAGTGTTCTCATCTAAGAAAAACCCTCTGTTTTAACGCAAGAAGCATCCTCTTCTGTCCAGAGTCTGCCATACAGCAAGAAATATGAGAATGTCCAGAAAAAAAGAACTGTGTTTACTACTCATACGGACCATATCTAGTTGAACTCTGCTTAAGAAACTGTAACAAACCACAGCATCTCTTACATAGATGCTCTTATTTTATAGTGAAAAACGTGTTGGGTTCGTGAACTGTGTAAATTCATTTGAGCCGAAAATTCACTGGGATTACCGGAAATGAACTCTTGCTTGTAGGAGGACACAGAGCCTTTGGTTTAACTCATTTGTGAAGGGAAATTCAGACCAGTGCTCTCGTCCATGAAACACACTCTATTTTAACGCAAAGAGCATGCTCTTCTTTCCAGCGTCTGCAATATAGCAAGAAACTTGAGCATGCCCTGAAAAAATGAACTGTGTTTCCTACTAATACGGACCATATCAGTTAAAGTCTGCTTATGAAACTGTAACAAACCACAGCATGACTTACATAGATGCTCTTTAGGTAATAGTGAAAATCGAGTTGGGTTCGTCCAATGTGTAAATTCATTTGAGCCGAAAAACCTCTGGGTTTACCGGAAATGAACTCTTGCTTGTAGGAAGACACAGAGCCTTTGGTTTAACTCCGTTTGTGAAGGGAAAATCAGACCAGTGTTCTCATCCATGAAACACACTCTGTTTTAACGCAAGAAGCATCCTCTTCTGTCCAGAGTCTGCCATACAGCAAGAAATATGAGCATGTCCAGAAAAAAAGAACTGTGTTTCCTACTCATACGGACCATATCTAGTTGAACTCTGCTTATGAAACTGTAACAAACCACAGCATCTCTTACATAGATGCTCTTTAGTTTATAGTGAAAAAAGTGTTGGGTTCGTGAACTGTGTAAATTCTTTTGATCCGAAAAATCACTTGTTTTTCCGGAAATGAACTCTTGCTTGTAGGAGGACACAGATCCTTTGGTTTAACTCCATTTATGAAGGGAAATTCAGACCAGTGTTCTCATCCATGAAACACACTCTGTTTTAACGCGAAGATCATGCTCTTCTTTCCAGCATCTCCAATACAGCAAGAAACATGAGCATGCCCAGAAAAAAAGAACTGTGCTTCCTACTCATATGGACCTTATCGAGTTGACCTCTGCTTATGACACTGTAACAAACCACAGCATCTCTTACATAGATGCTCTTAATTTATAGTGAAAAACGTGTTGGGTTCATGAACTGTGTAAATTCATTTGAGCCGAAAATTCACTGGGATTACCGGAAAGGAACTCTTGCTTGTAGGAAGACACAGAGCCTTTGGATTAACTCGTTTGTGAAGGGAAATTCAGACCAGTGTTCTCATCCAAGAAAAACCCTCTGTTTTAACGCAAGAAGCATCCTCTTCTGTCCAGAGTCTGCCATACAGCAAGAAATATGAAAATGTCCAGAAAAAAAGAACTGTGTTTACTACTCATACGGACCATATCTAGTGGAACTCTGCTTATGAAACTGTAACAAACCACAGCTTCGCTTACATAGATGCTCTTTAGTTAATAGTAAAAATCGTGTTGGAATTGTGAACTGTGTAAATTCATTTGAGCCGAAAAATCACTGGGTTTATCGGAAATGAACTCTTGCTTGTAGGAAGACACAGAGACTTTGGTTTAACTCCGTTTGTGAAGGGAAATTCAGACCAGTGTTCTCATCCATGAAACACACTCTATTTTATCGCAAAGAGCATGCTCTTCTTTACAGCGTCTGCAATATAGCAAGAAACATGAGCATGCCCTGAAAAAATGAACTGTGTTTCCTACTAATACGGACCATACCAGGTTAAAGTCTGCTTATGAAACTGTAACAAACCACAGCATGTCTTACATAGATGCTCTTTAGTTTATAGTGAAAATCGTATTGGGTTCGTACACTGTGTAAATTCATTTGAGCCGAAAAATCACTGGGTTTACCGGAAATGAACTCTTGCTTGTAGGAAGACGCAGAGAATTTGGTTTTACTCCGTTTCTGAAGGAAAATTCAGACCAGTGTTCTCATCCATGAAACATACTCTGTTTTAACGCAAGAAGCATGCTCTTCTTTCCACCGTCTCCAATAGTGCAAGAAACATGAGCATGCCAAAAAAAAAGAACTGTGTTTCTTAATCATATGGACCATATCTAGTTAAACTCTTCTTATGAATCTGTAACAAATCACCGCATCTCTTACATAGATGCTCTTTCGTTTATAGTGAAAAACGTGTTAGGTTCGTGAACTGTGTAAATTCATTTGAGCTGAAAAAACCCCTGAGTTTACCCGAAATGAACTCTTGCTTGTAGGAAGACACAGACTCTTTGGTTTAACTCCATTTGTGAAGGGAAATTCATACCAGTGTTCTCATCCATGAAACACACTCTGTTTAAACGCAAGAAGCATCCTCTTCTGTCCAGAGTCTGCCATACAGCAAGAAATATGACCATGTCCAGAAGAAAAGAACTGTATTTCCTACTCATACGGACCATATCGAGTTGAACTCTGCTTATGAAACTGTAACAAACCACAACATCTCTTACATAGATGCTCTTATTTTATAGTGAAAAACGTGTTGGTTTCATGAACTGTGTAAATTCATTTGAGCCGAAAATTCACTGGGATTACCGGAAATGAACTCTTGCTTGTAGGAGGACACAGAGCCTTTGGTTTAACTCATTTGTGAAGGGAAATTCAGACCAGTGCTCTCGTCCATAAAACACACTCTATTTTAACGCAAAGAGCATGCTCTTCTTTCCAGCGTCTGCAATATAGCAAGAAACTTGAGCATGCCCTGAAAAAATGAACTGTGTTTCCTACTAATACGGATCATATCAGGTTAAAGTCTGATTATGAAACTGTAACAAACCACAGCATGTCTTACATAGATGCTCTTTACGTAATAGTGAAAATCGAGTTGGGTTCGTACACTGTGTAAATTCATTTGAGCCGAAAAATCACTGGGTTTACCGGAAATGAACTCTTGCTTGTAGGAAGACGCAGAGACTTTGGTTTAACTCCGTTTCTGAAGGAAAATTCAGACCAGTGTTCTCATCCATGAAACATACTCTGTTTTAACGTAAGAAGCATGATCTTCTTTCCAGCATCTCCAATACAGCAAGAAACATGAGCATGCCCAGAAAAAAAGAACTGTGTTGCTTACTCATACAGACCATATCTAGTTTAACTCTGCTTATGAAACTGTATAAAACCACAGCATCTCTTACATAGATGCTCTTTAGTTTATAGTGAAAAAAGTGTTGGTTTCATGAACTGTGTAAATTCATTTGAGCCGAAAAATCACTTGTTTTTCCGGAAATGAACTCTTGCTTGTAGGAGGACACAGATCCTTTGGTTTAACTCCATTTATGAAGGGAAATTCAGACCAGTGTTCTCATCCATGAACCACACTCTGTTTTAACGCGAAGATCATGCTCTTCTTTCCAGCATCTCCAATACAGCAAGAAACATGAGCATGCCCAGAAAAAAAGAACTGTGCTTCCTACTCATATGGACCTTATCGAGTTGACCTCTGCTTATGACACTGTAACAAACCACAGCATCTCTTACATAGATGCTCTTAATTTATAGTGAAAAACGTGTTGGGTTCATGAACTGTGTAAATTCATTTGAGCCGAAAATTCACTGGGATTACCGGAAAGGAACTCTTGCTTGTAGGAAGACACAGAGCCTTTGGATTAACTCGTTTGTGAAGGGAAATTCAGACCAGTGTTCTCATCCAAGAAAAACCCTCTGTTTTAACGCAAGAAGCATCCTCTTCTGTCCAGAGTCTGCCATACAGCAAGAAATATGAAAATGTCCAGAAAAAAAGAACTGTGTTTACTACTCATACGGACCATATCTAGTGGAACTCTGCTTATGAAACTGTAACAAACCACAGCTTCGCTTACATAGATGCTCTTTAGTTAATAGTAAAAATCGTGTTGGAATTGTGAACTGTGTAAATTCATTTGAGCCGAAAAATCAGTGGGTTTATCGGAAATGAACTCTTGCTTGTAGGAAGACACAGAGACTTTGGTTTAACTCCGTTTGTGAAGGGAAATTCAGACCAGTGCTCTCATCCATGAAACACTCTCTATTTTAACGCAAAGAGCATGCTCTTCTTTCCAGCGTCTGCAATATAGCAAGAAACATGAGCATGCCCTGAAAAAATGAACTGTGTTTCCTACTAATACGGACCATATCATGTTAAAGTCTGCTTATGAAACTCTAACAAACCACAGCATGTCTTACATAGATGCTCTTTAGTTAATAGTGAAAATCGAGTTGGGTTCGTACACTGTGTAAATTCATTTGAGCCGATAAATCACTGGGTTTACCGGAAATGAACTCTTGCTTGTAGGAAGATGCAGAGATTTGGTTTAACTCCGTTTCTGAAGGAAAATTCAGACCAGTGTTCTCATCCATGAAACATACTCTGTTTAAACCTAAGAAGCATGATCTTCTTTCCAGCATCTCCAATACAGCAAGAAACATGAGCATGCCCAGAAAAAAAGAACTGTGCTTCCTACTCATATGGACCTTATCGAGTTGACCTCTGCTTATGAAACTGTAACAAACCACAGCATCTCTTACATAGATGCTCTTATTTTATAGTGAAAAACGTGTTGGGTTCGTGAACTGTGTAAATTCATTTGAGCCGAAAATTCACTGGGATTGCCGGAAATGAACTCTTGCTTGTAGGAAGACACAGAGCCTTTGGTTTAACTCGTTTGTGAAGGGATATTCAGACCAGTGTTCTCATCCAAGAAAAACCCTCTGTTTTAACGCAAGAAGCATCCTCTTCTGTCCAGAGTCTGCCATACAGCAAGAAATATGAGAATGTCCAGAAAAAAAGAACTGTGTTTACTACTCATACGGACCATATCTAGTTGAACTCTGCTTAAGAAACTGTAACAAACCACAGCATCTCTTACATAGATGCTCTTATTTTATAGTGAAAAACGTGTTGGGTTCGTGAACTGTGTAAATTCATTTGAGCCGAAAATTCACTGGGATTACCGGAAATGAACTCTTGCTTGTAGGAGGACACAGAGCCTTTGGTTTAACTCATTTGTGAAGGGAAATTCAGACCAGTGCTCTCATCCATGAAACACTCTCTATTTTAACGCAAAGAGCATGCTCTTCTTTCCAGCGTCTGCAATATAGCAAGAAACTTGAGCATGCCCTTAAAAAATGAACTGTGTTTCCTACTAATACGGACCATATCAGGTTAAAGTCTGCTTATGAAACTGTAACAAACCACAGCATGACTTACATAGATGCTCTTTACGTAATAGTGAAAATCGAGTTGGGTTCGTCCAATGTGTAAATTCATTTGAGCCGAAAAACCTCTGGGTTTACCGGAAATGAACTCTTGCTTGTAGGAAGACACAGAGCCTTTGGTTTAACTCCGTTTGTGAAGGGAAAATCAGACCAGTGTTCTCATCCATGAAACACACTCTGTTTTAACGCAAGAAGCATCCTCTTCTGTCCAGAGTCTGCCATACAGCAAGAAATATGAGCATGTCCAGAAAAAAAGAACTGTGTTTCCTACTCATACGGACCATATCTAGTAGAACTCTGCTTATGAAACTGTAACAAACCACAGCATCTCTTACATAGATGCTCTTTAGTTTATAGTGAAAAAAGTGTTGGGTTCGTGAACTGTGTAAATTCTTTTGATCCGAAAAATCACTTGTTTTTCCGGAAATGAACTCTTGCTTGTAGGAGGACACAGATCCTTTGGTTTAACTCCATTTATGAAGGGAAATTCAGACCAGTGTTCTCATCCATGAACCACACTCTGTTTTAACGCGAAGATCATGCTCTTCTTTCCAGCATCTCCAATACAGCAAGAAACATGAGCTGGCCAGAAAAAAAGAACTGTGCTTCCTACTCATATGGACCTTATCGAGTTGACCTCTGCTTATGACACTGTAACAAACCACAGCATGTCTTACATAGATGCTCTTAATTTATAGTGAAAAACGTGTTGGGTTCATGAACTGTGTAAATTCATTTGAGCCGAAAATTCACTGGGATTACCGGAAAGGAACTCTTGCTTGTAGGAAGACACAGAGCCTTTGGATTAACTCGTTTGTGAAGGGAAATTCAGACCAGTGTTCTCATCCAAGAAAAACCCTCTGTTTTAACGCAAGAAGCATCCTCTTCTGTCCAGAGTCTGCCATACAGCAAGAAATATGAAAATGTCCAGAAAAAAAGAACTGTGTTTACTACTCATACGGACCATATCTAGTGGAACTCTGCTTATGAAACTGTAACAAACCACAGCTTCGCTTACATAGATGCTCTTTAGTTAATAGTAAAAATCGTGTTGGAATTGTGAACTGTGTAAATTCATTTGAGCCGAAAAATCAGTGGGTTTATCGGAAATGAACTCTTGCTTGTAGGAAGACACAGAGACTTTGGTTTAACTCCGTTTGTGAAGGGAAATTCAGACCAGTGTTCTCATCCATGAAACACACTCTATTTTATCGCAAAGAGCATACTCTTCTTTCCAGCGTCTGCAATATAGCAAGAAACATGAGCATGCCCTGAAAAAATGAACTGTGTTTCCTACTAATACGGACCATATCAGGTTAAAGTCTGCTTATGAAACTGTAACAAACCACAGCATGTCTTACATAGATGCTCTTTAGTTTATAGTGAAAATCGTATTGGGTTCGTACACTGTGTAAATTCATTTGAGCCGAAAAATCACTGGGTTTACCGGAAATGAACTCTTGCTTGTAGGAAGACACAGAGCCTTTGGTTTAACTCCGTTTGTGAAGGGAAAATCAGACCAGTGTTCTCATCCATGAAACACACTCTGTTTTAACGCAAGAAGCATCCTCTTCTGCCCAGAGTCTGCCATACAGCAAGAAATATGAGCATGTCCAGAAAAAAAGAACTGTGTTTCCTACTCATACGGACCATATCTAGTTGAACTCTGCTTATGAAACTGTAACAAACCACAGCATCTCTTACATAGATGCTCTTTAGTTTATAGTGAAAAAAGTGTTGGGTTCGTGAACTGTGTAAATTCTTTTGATCTGAAAAATCACTTGTTTTTCCGGAAATGAACTCTTGCTTATAGGAAGACACAGATCCTTTGGTTTCACTCCATTTATGAAGGGAAATTCAGACCAGTGTTCTCATCCATGAAACACACTCTGTTTTAACGCGAAGATCATGCTCTTCTTTCCAGAATCTCTAATACAGCAAGAAAAATGAGCATGCAGAGAAAAAAAGAACTGTGCTTCCTACTCATATGGACCTGATCGAGTTGACCTCTGCTTATGAAACTGTAACAAACCACAGCATCTCTTACATAGATGCTCTTATTTTATAGTGAAAAATGTGTTGAGTTCGTGAACTGTGTAAATTCATTTGAGCCGAAAATTCACTGGGATTACCGGAAATGAACTCTTGCTTGTAGGAGGACACAGAGCCTTTGGTTTAACTCGTTTGTGAAGGGAAATCCAGACCAGTGCTCTCATCCATGAAACACACTCTATTTTAACGCAAAGAGCATGCTCTTCTTTCCAGCGTCTGCAATATAGCAAGAAACATGAGCATGCCCTGAAAAAATGAACTGTGTTTCCTACTAATACGGACCATATCAGGTTAAAGTCTGCTTATGAAACTGTAACAAACCACAGCATGTCTTACATAGATGCTCTTTAGTTAATAGTGAAATTCGAGTTGGGTTCGTACACTGTGTAAATTCACTTGAGCCGAAAAATCACTGGGTTTACCGGAAATGAACTCTTGCTTGTAGGAGGACACAGATCCTTTGGTTTAACTCCATTTATGAAGGGAAATTCAGACCAGTGTTCTCATCCATGAACCACACTCTGTTTTAACGCGAAGATCATGCTCTTCTTTCCAGCATCTCCAATACAGCAAGAAACATGAGCATGCCCAGAAAAAAAGAACTGTGCTTCCTACTCATATGGACCTTATCGAGTTGACCTCTGCTTATGACACTGTAACAAACCACAGCATCTCCTTCATAGATGCTCTTAATTTATAGTGAAAAACGTGTTGGGTTCATGAACTGTGTAAATTCATTTGAGCCGAAAATTCACTGGGATTACCGGAAAGGAACTCTTGCTTGTAGGAAGACACAGAGCCTTTGGATTAACTCGTTTGTGAAGGGAAATTCAGACCAGTGTTCTCATCCAAGAAAAACCCTCTGTTTTAACGCAAGAAGCATCCTCTTCTGTCCAGAGTCTGCCATACAGCAAGAAATATGAAAATGTCCAGAAAAAAAGAACTGTGTTTACTACTCATACGGACCATATCTAGTGGAACTCTGCTTATGAAACTGTAACAAACCACAGCTTCGCTTACATAGATGCTCTTTAGTTAATAGTAAAAATCGTGTTGGAATTGTGAACTGTGTAAATTCATTTGAGCCGAAAAATCACTGGGTTTATCGGAAATGAACTCTTGCTTGTGGAAGACACAGAGACTTTGGTTTAACTCCGTTTGTGAAGGGAAATTCAGACCAGTGTTCTCATCCATGAAACACACTCTATTTTATCGCAAAGAGCATACTCTTCTTTCCAGCGTCTGCAATATAGCAAGAAACATGAGCATGCCCTGAAAAAATGAACTGTGTTTCCTACTAATACGGACCATATCAGGTTAAAGTCTGCTTATGAAACTGTAACAAACCACAGCATGTCTTACATAGATGCTCTTTAGTTTATAGTGAAAATCGTATTGGGTTCGTACACTGTGTAAATTCATTTGAGCCGAAAAATCACTGGGTTTACCGGAAATGAACTCTTGCTTGTAGGAAGACACAGAGCCTTTGGTTTAACTCCGTTTGTGAAGGGAAAATCAGACCAGTGTTCTCATCCATGAAACACACTCTGTTTTAACGCAAGAAGCATCCTCTTCTGCCCAGAGTCTGCCATACAGCAAGAAACATGAGCATGCCCTGAAAAAATGAACTGTGTTTCCTACTAATACGGACCATATCAGGTTAAAGTCTGCTTATGAAACTGTAACAAACCACAGCATCTCTTACATAGATGCTCTTTAGTTAATAGTGAAAATCATGTTGGGTTCGTGAATTGTGTAAATTCATTTGAGCTGAAAAATCACTGGGTTTACCGGAAATGAACTCTTGCTTGTTGGAAGAAACAGAGCCTTTGGTTTAACTCCGTTTGTGAAGGGAAATTTAGACCAGTGTTCTCATCCATGAAAAACACTCTGTTTTAACGAAAGAGCATGCTCTTCTTTCCAGAGTCTCTAATACAGCAAGAAACATGAGCATGCCTAGAAAAAAAGAACTGTGTTTCCTACACATACAGACCATATCTAGTTGAACTATGCTTATGAAACTGTAACAAACCACAGCATGTCTTACATAGATGCTCTTTAGTTAATAGTGAAAAACGTGTTGTGTTCAAGAATTGTGTATGTTCATTTGAGTCAAAAAACCCCTGGGTTTACCGGATATGAACTCTTGCTTGTAGGAAGACACAGAGCCTTTGGTTTAACTCCGTATGTGAAGGGAAATTCAGACCAGTGTTCTCATCCATGAAACACTCTCTGTTTTAACGCGAAGAGCATGCTCTTCTTTCCAGAGTCACTAATACAGCAAAAACATGACCATGCCCAGAAAAAAAGAACTGTGTTTCCTAGTTATACAGACAATATCTAGTTAAACTCTACTTATGAAACTGTAATAAACCACAGCATCTCTTACATACATGCTCTTATTTTATAGTGAAAAACGTGTTGGATTCGTGAACTTTGTAAATTCATTTGAGCCGAAAAATCACTGGGATTTCCAGAAATGAACTCGTGCTTGTAGGAATACACAGAGCCTTTGGTTTAACTCGTTTATGAAGGAAAATTCAGACCAGTGTTCTCATCCATGAAACACCCTCTGTTTTAACGCAAGAAGCATGCTCTTCTGTCCTGAGTCTGCCATACAACAAGAAATATGAGCATGTCCAGAAAAAAAGAACTGTGTTTCCTACTCATACGGACAATATCTAGTTGAACTCTGCTTATGAAACTGAAACAAACCAAAACATGTCTTACATACATGCTCTTTAGTTAATAATGACAAACGTGTGGGGTTTATGAACTGTGTAAGTTCATTTGAGCCGAAAAAGCCCTGGGTTTTCCGGAAATGAACTCTTGCTTGTAGGAAGACACAGAGCATTTGGTTTACTCCGTTTGTGAAGGGAAATTCAGACCAGGGTTCTCATCCATGAAAAACACTCTGTTTTAACGCAAAGAGCATGCTCTTCTTTCCAGATTCTATAATACAGCAAGAAACATGAGCATGCCCAGAAAAAAAGAACTGTGTTTCCTAATCATACGGACCATATCTTATTGAACTCTGGTTATGAAACTGTAACAAACCACAGCATCTCTTACATAGATGCTCTTTCGTTAACAGTGAAAAAAGTTTTGGGTTCGTGAAATGTGTAAATTCATTTCAGCCGAAAAATCACTGGGTTTACAGGAAATGAACTCTTGCTTGTAGGAAGACACAGATCCTTTGGTTTAACTCCATTTGTGAAGGGAAATTCAGACCAGTGTTCTCATCCATGAAACACACTCTGTTTTAACGCAAAGAGCATGCTCTTCTTTCCAGAGTCTCTAATACAGCAAGAAACATGAGCATGCCCAGAAAAAAAGAACTGTGTTTCCTACTCATATGGACCATATCGAGTTGACCTATGCTTATGAAACTGTAACAAACCACAGCATCTCTTACATAGATGATCTTATTTAATAGTGAAAAACGTGTTGGGTTCGTGAGCTGTGTAAATTCATTTGAGCTGAAAAATCACTGGGTTTACCGGAAATGAACTCTTGCTTGTAGGAAGACACAGAGCCTTTGGTTTAACTCCGTTTGTGAAGGGAAAATCAGACCACTGTTCTCATCCATGAAACGCACTCTGTTTTAACGCAAGAAGCATCCTCTTCTGTCCAGAGTCTGCCATACAGCAAGACATATGAGCATGTCCAGAAAAAAAGAACTGTGTTTCTTACTCATACAGACCATATATAGTTAAACTCTGCTTATGAAACAGTAACAAACCACTGCATCTCTTACATAGATGCTCTTTAGTTTATAGTGAAAAACGTGTTGGGTTCGTGAACTGTGTAAATTTTTTTGATCCGAAAAATCACTTGTTTTTTCCGGAAATGAACTCTTGCTTGTAGGAAGACACTGATCCTTTGGTTTAACTCCGTTTGTGAAGGGAAATTCAGACCAGTGTTCTCATCCATGAAACACACTCTGTTTTAACGCAAAGTGCATGCTCTTCTTTCCAGAGTCTCTAATACAGCAAGAAACATGAGCATGCCCAGAAAAAAAGAACTGTGTTTCCTACTCATATGGACCATATCGAGTTGACCTCTGCTTATGAAACTGTAACAAACCACAGCATCTCTTACATAGATGCTCTTATTTTATAGTGAAAAACGTGGTGGGTTCGTGAATTTTGTAAATTCATTTGAGCCGAAAAATCACTGGGATTAACGGAAATGAACTCTGGCTTGCAGCAAGACACAGAGCCTTTGGTTTAACTCGTTTGTGAAGGCAAATTCAGACCAGTGTTCTCATCCATGAAACACCCTCTGTTTTAACACAAGAAGCATACTCTTCTGTCCAGAGTCTGCCATACAACAAGAAATATGAGCATGCCCAGAAAAAAAGAACTATCTTTCCTCCTCATATGGACCATATCGAGTTGAGCTCTGCTTATGAAACTGTAACAAACCACAGTGTGTCTTACATAGATGCTCTTTAGTTTATAGTGAAAAACGTGTTGGGTTCGTGAACTGTGTAAATTCATTTGAGCCGAAAAAACACTGGGTTTACTGGAAATGAACTCTTGCTAGTAGGAAGACACAGATCCTTTGGTTTAACTCCTTTTTTGAAGGGAAATTCAGACCAGTGTTCTCACCCATGAAACACACTCTGTTTTAACGCGAAGAGCATGCTCTTCTTTCCAGAGTCTCTAATACAGCAAGAAACATGAGCATGCCCAGAAAAAAAGAACTGTCTTTTCTCCTCATATGGACCATATCGAGTTGAGCTCTGCTTATGAACCTGTACCAAACCACAGTGTGTCTTACATAGATGCTCTTTAGTTTATAGTGAAAAACGTGTTGGTTTCGTGAACTGTGTAAATTCATTTGAGCCGAAAAAACAGTGGGTTTACTGGAAACGAACTCTTGCTTGTAGGAAGACACAGAGCCTTTGGTTTAACTCCATTTGTGAAGGGAAATTCAGACCAGTGTTCTCATCCATGAAACATACTCTGTTTTAATGCAAGAAGCATGCTCTTCTTTCCAGCGCCTCCAATACAGCAAGAAACATGAGCATGCCCAGAAAAAAAGAACTGTGTTTCCTACTCATATGGACCATATCTATTTAAACTCTGCTTATGAAACTCTAACAAACCACAGCATCTCTTACATACATGATCTTTAGTTTATAGTAAAAAACGTGTTGGGTTCGTGAACTGTGTAAATTCTTTTGATCCGAAAAATCACTTGTTTTTACGGTATTGAATTCTTGCTTGTAGGAAGACACAGATCCTTTGGTTTAACTCCGTTGTGAAGGGAAATTCAGACCAGTGTTCTCATCCATGAAACACACTCTGTTTTAACGCGAAGAGCATGCTCTTCTTTCCAGAGTCTCTAATACAGCAAGAAACATGAGCATGCCCAGAAAAAAAGAACTGTGTTTCCTACTCATATGGACCATATCGAGTTGACCTCTGCTTATGAAACTGTAACAAACCACAGTATGTCTTACATAGATGCTCTTTATTTTATAGTGAAAAACGTGTTGGGTTCGTGAACTGTGTAAATTCATTTGAGCGGAAAAAACACTGGGTTTACCGGAAATGAACTCTTGCTTGTAGGAAGACACAGAGCCTTAGGTTTAACTCCATTTATGAAGGGAAATTCAGACCAGTGTTCTCATCCATGAAACATACTCTGTTTTAACGCAAGAAGCATGCTCTTCTTTCCAGCGTCTCCAATAGAGCAAGAAACATGAGCATGTCCAGAAAAAAATAACTGTGTTTACTACTCATAAGGACCATATCTAGTTGAACTCTGCTTATGAAACTGTAACAAACCACAGCATCTCTTACATAGATGCTCTTTAGTTTATAGTGAAAAACGTGTTGGGTTCGTGAACTGTGTAAATTCATTTGAGCCGAAAAAACACTGGGTTTACTGGAAATGAACTCTTGCTTGTAGGAAGACACAGATCCTTTGGTTTAACTCCGTTGTGAAGGGAAATTCAGACCAGTGTTCTCATCCATGAAACACACTCTGTTTTAACGCGAAGAGCATGCTCTTCTTTCCAGAGTCTCTAATACAGCAAGAAACATGAGCATGCCCAGAAAAAATGAACTGTGTTTCCTACTCATATGGACCATATCGAGTTGACCTCTGCTTATGAAACTGTAACAAACCACAGTATGTCTTACATAGATGCTCTTTAGTTTATAGTGAAAAACGTGTTGGGTTCGTGAACTGTGTAAATTCATTTGAGCGGAAAAAACACTGGGTTTACCGGAAATGAACTCTTGCTTGTAGGAAGACACAGATCCTTTGGTTTAACTCTATTTGTGAAGGGAAATTCAGACCCGTGTTCTCATCCATGAAACATACTCTGTTTTAACGCAAGAAGCATGCTCTTCTTTCCAGCGTCTCCAATAGAGCAAGAAACATGAGCATGCCCAGAAAAAAAGAACTGTGTTTCTTACTCATACCGACCATATCTAGTTAAACTCTGCTTATGAAACAGTAACAAACCACTGCATCTCTTACATAGATGCTCTTTCGTTTATAGTGAAAAACGTGTTGGGTTCGTGAATTTTGTAAATCCATTTGAGCCGAAAAATCACTGGGTTTACCGGAAATGAACTCTTGCTTGTAGGAAGACACAGAGCCTTTGGTTTAACTCCGTTTGTGAAGGGAAATTCAGACCAGTGTTCTCATCCATGAAACACACTCTGTTTTAACGCAAAGAGCATGCTCTTCTTTCCAGCGTCTGCAATATAGCAAGAAACATGAGCATGCCCAGAAAAAATGAACTGTGTTTCCTACTCATATGGACCATATCGAGTTGACCTCTGCTTATGAAACTGTAACAAACCACAGCATCTCTTACATAGATGCTCTTATTTTATAGTGAAAAACGTGGTGGGTTCGTGAATTTTGTAAATTCATTTGAGCCGAAAAATCACTGGGATTAACGGAAATGAACTCTGGCTTGCAGCAAGACACAGAGCCTTTGGTTTAACTCGTTTGTGAAGGCAAATTCAGACCAGTGTTCTCATCCATGAAACACCCTCTGTTTTAACACAAGAAGCATACTCTTCTGTCCAGAGTCTGCCATACAACAAGAAATATGTGCATGCCCAGAAAAAAAGAACTATCTTTCCTCCTCATATGGACCATATCGAGTTGAGCTCTGCTTATGAAACTGTAACAAACCACAGTGTGTCTTACATAGATGCTCTTTAGTTTATAGTGAAAAACGTGTTGGGTTCGTGAACTGTGTAAATTCATTTGAGCCGAAAAAACACTGGGTTTACTGGAAATGAACTCTTGCTAGTAGGAAGACACAGATCCTTTGGTTTAACTCCTTTTTTGAAGGGAAATTCAGACCAGTGTTCTCACCCATGAAACACACTCTGTTTTAACGCGAAGAGCATGCTCTTCTTTCCAGAGTCTCTAATACAGCAAGAAACATGAGCATGCCCAGAAAAAAAGAACTGTCTTTTCTCCTCATATGGACCATATCGAGTTGACCTCTGATTATGAACCTGTACCAAACCACAGTGTGTCTTACATAGATGCTCTTTAGTTTATAGTGAAAAACGTGTTGGTTTCGTGAACTGTGTAAATTCATTTGAGCCGAAAAAACAGTGGGTTTACTGGAAACGAACTCTTGCTTGTAGGAAGACACAGAGCCTTTGGTTTAACTCCATTTGTGAAGGGAAATTCAGACCAGTGTTCTCATCCAAGAAAAACCCTCTGTTTTAACGCAAGAAGCATCCTCTTCTGTCCAGAGTCTGCCATACAGCAAGAAATATGAAAATGTCCAGAAAAAAAGAACTGTGTTTACTACTCATACGGACCATATCTAGTGGAACTCTGCTTATGAAACTGTAACAAACCACAGCTTCGCTTACATAGATGCTCTTTAGTTAATAGTAAAAATCGTGTTGGAATTGTGAACTGTGTAAATTCATTTGAGCCGAAAAATCAGTGGGTTTATCGGAAATGAACTCTTGCTTGTAGGAAGACACAGAGACTTTGGTTTAACTCCGTTTGTGAAGGGAAATTCAGACCAGTGTTCTCATCCATGAAACACACTCTATTTTATCGCAAAGAGCATACTCTTCTTTCCAGCGTCTGCAATATAGCAAGAAACATGAGCATGCCCTGAAAAAATGAACTGTGTTTCCTACTAATACGGACCATATCAGGTTAAAGTCTGCTTATGAAACTGTAACAAACCACAGCATGTCTTACATAGATGCTCTTTAGTTTATAGTGAAAATCGTATTGGGTTCGTACACTGTGTAAATTCATTTGAGCCGAAAAATCACTGGGTTTACCGGAAATGAACTCTTGCTTGTAGGAAGACACAGAGCCTTTGGTTTAACTCCGTTTGTGAAGGGAAAATCAGACCAGTGTTCTCATCCATGAAACACACTCTGTTTTAACGCAAGAAGCATCCTCTTCTGCCCAGAGTCTGCCATACAGCAAGAAATATGAGCATGTCCAGAAAAAAAGAACTGTGTTTCCTACTCATACGGACCATATCTAGTTGAACTCTGCTTATGAAACTGTAACAAACCACAGCATCTCTTACATAGATGCTCTTTAGTTTATAGTGAAAAAAGTGTTGGGTTCGTGAACTGTGTAAATTCTTTTGATCTGAAAAATCACTTGTTTTTCCGGAAATGAACTCTTGCTTATAGGAAGACACAGATCCTTTGGTTTCACTCCATTAATGAAGGGAAATTCAGACCAGTGTTCTCATCCATGAAACACACTCTGTTTTAACGCGAAGATCATGCTCTTCTTTCCAGAATCTCTAATACAGCAAGAAAAATGAGCATGCAGAGAAAAAAAGAACTGTGCTTCCTACTCATATGGACCTGATCGAGTTGACCTCTGCTTATGAAACTGTAACAAACCACAGCATCTCTTACATAGATGCTCTTATTTTATAGTGAAAAATGTGTTGAGTTCGTGAACTGTGTAAATTCATTTGAGCCGAAAATTCACTGGGATTACCGGAAATGAACTCTTGCTTGTAGGAGGACACAGAGCCTTTGGTTTAACTCGTTTGTGAAGGGAAATCCAGACCAGTGCTCTCATCCATGAAACACACTCTATTTTAACGCAAAGAGCATGCTCTTCTTTCCAGCGTCTGCAATATAGCAAGAAACATGAGCATGCCCTGAAAAAATGAACTGTGTTTCCTACTAATACGGACCATATCAGGTTAAAGTCTGCTTATGAAACTGTAACAAACCACAGCATGTCTTACATAGATGCTCTTTAGTTAATAGTGAAATTCGAGTTGGGTTCGTACACTGTGTAAATTCACTTGAGCCGAAAAATCACTGGGTTTACCGGAAATGAACTCTTGCTTGTAGGAGGACACAGATCCTTTGGTTTAACTCCATTTATGAAGGGAAATTCAGACCAGTGTTCTCATCCATGAACCACACTCTGTTTTAACGCGAAGATCATGCTCTTCTTTCCAGCATCTCCAATACAGCAAGAAACATGAGCATGCCCAGAAAAAAAGAACTGTGCTTCCTACTCATATGGACCTTATCGAGTTGACCTCTGCTTATGACACTGTAACAAACCACAGCATCTCCTTCATAGATGCTCTTAATTTATAGTGAAAAACGTGTTGGGTTCATGAACTGTGTAAATTCATTTGAGCCGAAAATTCACTGGGATTACCGGAAAGGAACTCTTGCTTGTAGGAAGACACAGAGCCTTTGGATTAACTCGTTTGTGAAGGGAAATTCAGACCAGTGTTCTCATCCAAGAAAAACCCTCTGTTTTAACGCAAGAAGCATCCTCTTCTGTCCAGGGTCTGCCATACAGCAAGAAATATGAAAATGTCCAGAAAAAAAGAACTGTGTTTACTACTCATACGGACCATATCTAGTGGAACTCTGCTTATGAAACTGTAACAAACCACAGCTTCGCTTACATAGATGCTCTTTAGTTAATAGTAAAAATCGTGTTGGAATTGTGAACTGTGTAAATTCATTTGAGCCGAAAAATCACTGGGTTTATCGGAAATGAACTCTTGCTTGTAGGAAGACACAGAGACTTTGGTTTAACTCCGTTTGTGAAGGGAAATTCAGACCAGTGTTCTCATCCATGAAACACACTCTATTTTATCGCAAATAGCATACTCTTCTTTCCAGCGTCTGCAATATAGCAAGAAACATGAGCATGCCCTGAAAAAATGAACTGTGTTTCCTACTAATACGGACCATATCAGGTTAAAGTCTGCTTATGAAACTGTAACAAACCACAGCATGTCTTACATAGATGCTCTTTAGTTTATAGTGAAAATCGTATTGGGTTCGTACACTGTGTAAATTCATTTGAGCCGAAAAATCACTGGGTTTACCGGAAATGAACTCTTGCTTGTAGGAAGACACAGAGCCTTTGGTTTAACTCCGTTTGTGAAGGGAAAATCAGACCAGTGTTCTCATCCATGAAACACACTCTGTTTTAACGCAAGAAGCATCCTCTTCTGCCCAGAGTCTGCCATACAGCAAGAAACATGAGCATGCCCTGAAAAAATGAACTGTGTTTCCTACTAATACGGACCATATCAGGTTAAAGTCTGCTTATGAAACTGTAACAAACCACAGCATCTCTTACATAGATGCTCTTTAGTTAATAGTGAAAATCATGTTGGGTTCGTGAATTGTGTAAATTCATTTGAGCTGAAAAATCACTGGGTTTACCGGAAATGAACTCTTGCTTGTTGGAAGAAACAGAGCCTTTGGTTTAACTCCGTTTGTGAAGGGAAATTTAGACCAGTGTTCTCATCCATGAAAAACACTCTGTTTTAACGAAAGAGCATGCTCTTCTTTCCAGAGTCTCTAATACAGCAAGAAACATGAGCATGCCTAGAAAAAAAGAACTGTGTTTCCTACACATACAGACCATATCTAGTTGAACTATGCTTATGAAACTGTAACAAACCACAGCATGTCTTACATAGATGCTCTTTAGTTAATAGTGAAAAACGTGTTGTGTTCAAGAATTGTGTATGTTCATTTGAGTCAAAAAACCCCTGGGTTTACCGGATATGAACTCTTGCTTGTAGGAAGACACAGAGCCTTTGGTTTAACTCCGTATGTGAAGGGAAATTCAGACCAGTGTTCTCATCCATGAAACACTCTCTGTTTTAACGCGAAGAGCATGCTCTTCTTTCCAGAGTCACTAATACAGCAAAAACATGACCATGCCCAGAAAAAAAGAACTGTGTTTCCTAGTTATACAGACAATATCTAGTTAAACTCTACTTATGAAACTGTAATAAACCACAGCATCTCTTACATACATGCTCTTATTTTATAGTGAAAAACGTGTTGGATTCGTGAACTTTGTAAATTCATTTGAGCCGAAAAATCACTGGGATTTCCAGAAATGAACTCGTGCTTGTAGGAATACACAGAGCCTTTGGTTTAACTCGTTTATGAAGGAAAATTCAGACCAGTGTTCTCATCCATGAAACACCCTCTGTTTTAACGCAAGAAGCATGCTCTTCTGTCCTGAGTCTGCCATACAACAAGAAATATGAGCATGTCCAGAAAAAAAGAACTGTGTTTCCTACTCATACGGACAATATCTAGTTGAACTCTGCTTATGAAACTGAAACAAACCAAAACATGTCTTACATACATGCTCTTTAGTTAATAATGACAAACGTGTGGGGTTTATGAACTGTGTAAGTTCATTTGAGCCGAAAAAGCCCTGGGTTTTCCGGAAATGAACTCTTGCTTGTAGGAAGACACAGAGCATTTGGTTTACTCCGTTTGTGAAGGGAAATTCAGACCAGGGTTCTCATCCATGAAAAACACTCTGTTTTAACGCAAAGAGCATGCTCTTCTTTCCAGATTCTATAATACAGCAAGAAACATGAGCATGCCCAGAAAAAAAGAACTGTGTTTCCTAATCATACGGACCATATCTTATTGAACTCTGGTTATGAAACTGTAACAAACCACAGCATCTCTTACATAGATGCTCTTTCGTTAACAGTGAAAAAAGTTTTGGGTTCGTGAAATGTGTAAATTCATTTCAGCCGAAAAATCACTGGGTTTACAGGAAATGAACTCTTGCTTGTAGGAAGACACAGATCCTTTGGTTTAACTCCATTTGTGAAGGGAAATTCAGACCAGTGTTCTCATCCATGAAACACACTCTGTTTTAACGCAAAGAGCATGCTCTTCTTTCCAGAGTCTCTAATACAGCAAGAAACATGAGCATGCCCAGAAAAAAAGAACTGTGTTTCCTACTCATATGGACCATATCGAGTTGACCTATGCTTATGAAACTGTAACAAACCACAGCATCTCTTACATAGATGATCTTATTTAATAGTGAAAAACGTGTTGGGTTCGTGAGCTGTGTAAATTCATTTGAGCTGAAAAATCACTGGGTTTACCGGAAATGAACTCTTGCTTGTAGGAAGACACAGAGCCTTTGGTTTAACTCCGTTTGTGAAGGGAAAATCAGACCACTGTTCTCATCCATGAAACGCACTCTGTTTTAACGCAAGAAGCATCCTCTTCTGTCCAGAGTCTGCCATACAGCAAGACATATGAGCATGTCCAGAAAAAAAGAACTGTGTTTCTTACTCATACAGACCATATATAGTTAAACTCTGCTTATGAAACAGTAACAAACCACTGCATCTCTTACATAGATGCTCTTTAGTTTATAGTGAAAAACGTGTTGGGTTCGTGAACTGTGTAAATTTTTTTGATCCGAAAAATCACTTGTTTTTTCCGGAAATGAACTCTTGCTTGTAGGAAGACACTGATCCTTTGGTTTAACTCCGTTTGTGAAGGGAAATTCAGACCAGTGTTCTCATCCATGAAACACACTCTGTTTTAACGCAAAGTGCATGCTCTTCTTTCCAGAGTCTCTAATACAGCAAGAAACATGAGCATGCCCAGAAAAAAAGAACTGTGTTTCCTACTCATATGGACCATATCGAGTTGACCTCTGCTTATGAAACTGTAACAAACCACAGCATCTCTTACATAGATGCTCTTATTTTATAGTGAAAAACGTGGTGGGTTCGTGAATTTTGTAAATTCATTTGAGCCGAAAAATCACTGGGATTAACGGAAATGAACTCTGGCTTGCAGCAAGACACAGAGCCTTTGGTTTAACTCGTTTGTGAAGGCAAATTCAGACCAGTGTTCTCATCCATGAAACACCCTCTGTTTTAACACAAGAAGCATACTCTTCTGTCCAGAGTCTGCCATACAACAAGAAATATGAGCATGCCCAGAAAAAAAGAACTATCTTTCCTCCTCATATGGACCATATCGAGTTGAGCTCTGCTTATGAAACTGTAACAAACCACAGTGTGTCTTACATAGATGCTCTTTAGTTTATAGTGAAAAACGTGTTGGGTTCGTGAACTGTGTAAATTCATTTGAGCCGAAAAAACACTGGGTTTACTGGAAATGAACTCTTGCTAGTAGGAAGACACAGATCCTTTGGTTTAACTCCTTTTTTGAAGGGAAATTCAGACCAGTGTTCTCACCCATGAAACACCCTCTGTTTTAACGCGAAGAGCATGCTCTTCTTTCCAGAGTCTCTAATACAGCAAGAAACATGAGCATGCCCAGAAAAAAAGAACTGTCTTTTCTCCTCATATGGACCATATCGAGTTGACCTCTGATTATGAACCTGTACCAAACCACAGTGTGTCTTACATAGATGCTCTTTAGTTTATAGTGAAAAACGTGTTGGTTTCGTGAACTGTGTAAATTCATTTGAGCCGAAAAAACAGTGGGTTTACTGGAAACGAACTCTTGCTTGTAGGAAGACACAGAGCCTTTGGTTTAACTCCATTTGTGAAGGGAAATTCAGACCAGTGTTCTCATCCATGAAACATACTCTGTTTTAATGCAAGAAGCATGCTCTTCTTTCCAGCGCCTCCAATACAGCAAGAAACATGAGCATGCCCAGAAAAAAAGAACTGTGTTTCCTACTCATATGGACCATATCTATTTAAACTCTGCTTATGAAACTCTAACAAACCACAGCATCTCTTACATACATGATCTTTAGTTTATAGTAAAAAACGTGTTGGGTTCGTGAACTGTGTAAATTCTTTTGATCCGAAAAATCACTTGTTTTTACGGTATTGAATTCTTGCTTGTAGGAAGACACAGATCCTTTGGTTTAACTCCGTTGTGAAGGGAAATTCAGACCAGTGTTCTCATCCATGAAACACACTCTGTTTTAACGCGAAGAGCATGCTCTTCTTTCCAGAGTCTCTAATACAGCAAGAAACATGAGCATGCCCAGAAAAAAAGAACTGTGTTTCCTACTCATATGGACCATATCGAGTTGACCTCTGCTTATGAAACTGTAACAAACCACAGTATGTCTTACATAGATGCTCTTTATTTTATAGTGAAAAACGTGTTGGGTTCGTGAACTGTGTAAATTCATTTGAGCGGAAAAAACACTGGGTTTACCGGAAATGAACTCTTGCTTGTAGGAAGACACAGAGCCTTAGGTTTAACTCCATTTATGAAGGGAAATTCAGACCAGTGTTCTCATCCATGAAACATACTCTGTTTTAAACGCAAGAAGCATGCTCTTCTTTCCAGCGTCTCCAATAGAGCAAGAAACATGAGCATGTCCAGAAAAAAATAACTGTGTTTACTACTCATAAGGACCATATCTAGTTGAACTCTGCTTATGAAACTGTAACAAACCACAGCATCTCTTACATAGATGCTCTTTAGTTTATAGTGAAAAACGTGTTGGGTTCGTGAACTGTGTAAATTCATTTGAGCCGAAAAAACACTGGGTTTACTGGAAATGAACTCTTGCTTGTAGGAAGACACAGATCCTTTGGTTTAACTCCGTTGTGAAGGGAAATTCAGACCAGTGTTCTCATCCATGAAACACACTCTGTTTTAACGCGAAGAGCATGCTCTTCTTTCCAGAGTCTCTAATACAGCAAGAAACATGAGCATGCCCAGAAAAAATGAACTGTGTTTCCTACTCATATGGACCATATCGAGTTGACCTCTGCTTATGAAACTGTAACAAACCACAGTATGTCTTACATAGATGCTCTTTAGTTTATAGTGAAAAACGTGTTGGGTTCGTGAACTGTGTAAATTCATTTGAGCGGAAAAAACACTGGGTTTACCGGAAATGAACTCTTGCTTGTAGGAAGACACAGATCCTTTGGTTTAACTCTATTTGTGAAGGGAAATTCAGACCCGTGTTCTCATCCATGAAACATACTCTGTTTTAACGCAAGAAGCATGCTCTTCTTTCCAGCGTCTCCAATAGAGCAAGAAACATGAGCATGCCCAGAAAAAAAGAACTGTGTTTCTTACTCATACCGACCATATCTAGTTAAACTCTGCTTATGAAACAGTAACAAACCACTGCATCTCTTACATAGATGCTCTTTCGTTTATAGTGAAAAACGTGTTGGGTTCGTGAATTTTGTAAATCCATTTGAGCCGAAAAATCACTGGGTTTACCGGAAATGAACTCTTGCTTGTAGGAAGACACAGAGCCTTTGGTTTAACTCCGTTTGTGAAGGGAAATTCAGACCAGTGTTCTCATCCATGAAACACACTCTGTTTTAACGCAAAGAGCATGCTCTTCTTTCCAGCGTCTGCAATATAGCAAGAAACATGAGCATGCCCAGAAAAAATGAACTGTGTTTCCTACTCATATGGACCATATCGAGTTGACCTCTGCTTATGAAACTGTAACAAACCACAGCATCTCTTACATAGATGCTCTTATTTTATAGTGAAAAACGTGGTGGGTTCGTGAATTTTGTAAATTCATTTGAGCCGAAAAATCACTGGGATTAACGGAAATGAACTCTGGCTTGCAGCAAGACACAGAGCCTTTGGTTTAACTCGTTTGTGAAGGCAAATTCAGACCAGTGTTCTCATCCATGAAACACCCTCTGTTTTAACACAAGAAGCATACTCTTCTGTCCAGAGTCTGCCATACAACAAGAAATATGAGCATGCCCAGAAAAAAAGAACTATCTTTCCTCCTCATATGGACCATATCGAGTTGAGCTCTGCTTATGAAACTGTAACAAACCACAGTGTGTCTTACATAGATGCTCTTTAGTTTATAGTGAAAAACGTGTTGGGTTCGTGAACTGTGTAAATTCATTTGAGCCGAAAAAACACTGGGTTTACTGGAAATGAACTCTTGCTAGTAGGAAGACACAGATCCTTTGGTTTAACTCCTTTTTTGAAGGGAAATTCAGACCAGTGTTCTCACCCATGAAACACACTCTGTTTTAACGCGAAGAGCATGCTCTTCTTTCCAGAGTCTCTAATACAGCAAGAAACATGAGCATGCCCAGAAAAAAAGAACTGTCTTTTCTCCTCATATGGACCATATCGAGTTGACCTCTGATTATGAACCTGTACCAAACCACAGTGTGTCTTACATAGATGCTCTTTAGTTTATAGTGAAAAACGTGTTGGTTTCGTGAACTGTGTAAATTCATTTGAGCCGAAAAAACAGTGGGTTTACTGGAAACGAACTCTTGCTTGTAGGAAGACACAGAGCCTTTGGTTTAACTCCATTTGTGAAGGGAAATTCAGACCAGTGTTCTCATCCATGAAACATACTCTGTTTTAATGCAAGAAGCATGCTCTTCTTTCCAGCGCCTCCAATACAGCAAGAAACATGAGCATGCCCAGAAAAAAAGAACTGTGTTTCCTACTCATATGGACCATATCTATTTAAACTCTGCTTATGAAACTCTAACAAACCACAGCATCTCTTACATACATGATCTTTAGTTTATAGTAAAAAACGTGTTGGGTTCGTGAACTGTGTAAATTCTTTTGATCCGAAAAATCACTTGTTTTTACGGTATTGAATTCTTGCTTGTAGGAAGACACAGATCCTTTGGTTTAACTCCGTTGTGAAGGGAAATTCAGACCAGTGTTCTCATCCATGAAACACACTCTGTTTTAACGCGAAGAGCATGCTCTTCTTTCCAGAGTCTCTAATACAGCAAGAAACATGAGCATGCCCAGAAAAAAAGAACTGTGTTTCCTACTCATATGGACCATATCGAGTTGACCTCTGCTTATGAAACTGTAACAAACCACAGTATGTCTTACATAGATGCTCTTTATTTTATAGTGAAAAACGTGTTGGGTTCGTGAACTGTGTAAATTCATTTGAGCGGAAAAAACACTGGGTTTACCGGAAATGAACTCTTGCTTGTAGGAAGACACAGAGCCTTAGGTTTAACTCCATTTATGAAGGGAAATTCAGACCAGTGTTCTCATCCATGAAACATACTCTGTTTTAACGCAAGAAGCATGCTCTTCTTTCCAGCGTCTCCAATAGAGCAAGAAACATGAGCATGTCCAGAAAAAAATAACTGTGTTTACTACTCATAAGGACCATATCTAGTTGAACTCTGCTTATGAAACTGTAACAAACCACAGCATCTCTTACATAGATGCTCTTTAGTTTATAGTGAAAAACGTGTTGGGTTCGTGAACTGTGTAAATTCATTTGAGCCGAAAAAACACTGGGTTTACTGGAAATGAACTCTTGCTTGTAGGAAGACACAGATCCTTTGGTTTAACTCCGTTGTGAAGGGAAATTCAGACCAGTGTTCTCATCCATGAAACACACTCTGTTTTAACGCGAAGAGCATGCTCTTCTTTCCAGAGTCTCTAATACAGCAAGAAACATGAGCATGCCCAGAAAAAATGAACTGTGTTTCCTACTCATATGGACCATATCGAGTTGACCTCTGCTTATGAAACTGTAACAAACCACAGTATGTCTTACATAGATGCTCTTTAGTTTATAGTGAAAAACGTGTTGGGTTCGTGAACTGTGTAAATTCATTTGAGCGGAAAAAACACTGGGTTTACCGGAAATGAACTCTTGCTTGTAGGAAGACACAGATCCTTTGGTTTAACTCTATTTGTGAAGGGAAATTCAGACCCGTGTTCTCATCCATGAAACATACTCTGTTTTAACGCAAGAAGCATGCTCTTCTTTCCAGCGTCTCCAATAGAGCAAGAAACATGAGCATGCCCAGAAAAAAAGAACTGTGTTTCTTACTCATACCGACCATATCTAGTTAAACTCTGCTTATGAAACAGTAACAAACCACTGCATCTCTTACATAGATGCTCTTTCGTTTATAGTGAAAAACGTGTTGGGTTCGTGAATTTTGTAAATCCATTTGAGCCGAAAAATCACTGGGTTTACCGGAAATGAACTCTTGCTTGTAGGAAGACACAGAGCCTTTGGTTTAACTCCGTTTGTGAAGGGAAATTCAGACCAGTGTTCTCATCCATGAAACACACTCTGTTTTAACGCAAAGAGCATGCTCTTCTTTCCAGCGTCTGCAATATAGCAAGAAACATGAGCATGCCCAGAAAAAATGAACTGTGTTTCCTACTCATATGGACCATATCGAGTTGACCTCTGCTTATGAAACTGTAACAAACCACAGCATCTCTTACATAGATGCTCTTATTTTATAGTGAAAAACGTGGTGGGTTCGTGAATTTTGTAAATTCATTTGAGCCGAAAAATCACTGGGATTAACGGAAATGAACTCTGGCTTGCAGCAAGACACAGAGCCTTTGGTTTAACTCGTTTGTGAAGGCAAATTCAGACCAGTGTTCTCATCCATGAAACACCCTCTGTTTTAACACAAGAAGCATACTCTTCTGTCCAGAGTCTGCCATACAACAAGAAATATGTGCATGCCCAGAAAAAAAGAACTATCTTTCCTCCTCATTGGACCATATCGAGTTGAGCTCTGCTTATGAAACTGTAACAAAGCACAGTGTGTCTTACATAGATGCTCTTTAGTTTATAGTGAAAAACGTGTTGGGTTCGTGAACTGTGTAAATTCATTTGAGCCGAAAAAACACTGGGTTTACTGGAAATGAACTCTTGCTAGTAGGAAGACACAGATCCTTTGGTTTAACTCCTTTTTTGAAGGGAAATTCAGACCAGTGTTCTCACCCATGAAACACACTCTGTTTTAACGCGAAGAGCATGCTCTTCTTTCCAGAGTCTCTAATACAGCAAGAAACATGAGCATGCCCAGAAAAAAAGAACTGTCTTTTCTCCTCATATGGACCATATCGAGTTGACCTCTGATTATGAACCTGTACCAAACCACAGTGTGTCTTACATAGATGCTCTTTAGTTTATAGTGAAAAACGTGTTGGTTTCGTGAACTGTGTAAATTCATTTGAGCCGAAAAAACAGTGGGTTTACTGGAAACGAACTCTTGCTTGTAGGAAGACACAGAGCCTTTGGTTTAACTCCATTTGTGAAGGGAAATTCAGACCAGTGTTCTCATCCATGAAACATACTCTGTTTTAATGCAAGAAGCATGCTCTTCTTTCCAGCGCCTCCAATACAGCAAGAAACATGAGCATGCCCAGAAAAAAAGAACTGTGTTTCCTACTCATATGGACCATATCTATTTAAACTCTGCTTATGAAACTCTAACAAACCACAGCATCTCTTACATACATGATCTTTAGTTTATAGTAAAAAACGTGTTGGGTTCGTGAACTGTGTAAATTCTTTTGATCTGAAAAATCACTTGTTTTTACGGTATTGAATTCTTGCTTGTAGGAAGACACAGATCCTTTGGTTTAACTCCGTTGTGAAGGGAAATTCAGACCAGTGTTCTCATCCATGAAACACACTCTGTTTTAACGCGAAGAGCATGCTCTTCTTTCCAGAGTCTCTAATACAGCAAGAAACATGAGCATGCCCAGAAAAAAAGAACTGTGTTTCCTACTCATATGGACCATATCGAGTTGACCTCTGCTTATGAAACTGTAACAAACCACAGTATGTCTTACATAGATGCTCTTTATTTTATAGTGAAAAACGTGTTGGGTTCGTGAACTGTGTAAATTCATTTGAGCGGAAAAAACACTGGGTTTACCGGAAATGAACTCTTGCTTGTAGGAAGACACAGAGCCTTAGGTTTAACTCCATTTGTGAAGGGAAATTCAGACCAGTGTTCTCATCCATGAAACATACTCTGTTTTAACGCAAGAAGCATGCTCTTCTTTCCAGCGTCTCCAATAGAGCAAGAAACATGAGCATGTCCAGAAAAAAATAACTGTGTTTACTACTCATAAGGACCATATCTAGTTGAACTCTGCTTATGAAACTGTAACAAACCACAGCATCTCTTACATAGATGCTCTTTAGTTTATAGTGAAAAACGTGTTGGGTTCGTGAACTGTGTAAATTCATTTGAGCCGAAAAATCACTGGGTTTACTGGAAATGAACTCTTGCTTGTAGGAAGACACAGATCCTTTGGTTTAACTCCGTTGTGAAGGGAAATTCAGACCAGTGTTCTCATCCATGAAACACACTCTGTTTTAACGCGAAGAGCATGCTCTTCTTTCCAGAGTCTCTAATACAGCAAGAAACATGAGCATGCCCAGAAAAAATGAACTGTGTTTCCTACTCATATGGACCATATCGAGTTGACCTCTGCTTATGAAACTGTAACAAACCACAGTAGGTCTTACATAGATGCTCTTTAGTTTATAGTGAAAAACGTGTTGGGTTCGTGAACTGTGTAAATTCATTTGAGCGGAAAAAACACTGGGTTTACCGGAAATGAACTCTTGCTTGTAGGAAGACACAGAGCCTTTGGTTTAACTCTATTTGTGAAGGGAAATTCAGACCCGTGTTCTCATCCATGAAACATACTCTGTTTTAACGCAAGAAGCATGCTCTTCTTTCCAGCGTCTCCAATAGAGCAAGAAACATGAGCATGCCCAGAAAAAAAGAACTGTTTCTTACTCATGCAGACCATATCTAGTTAAACTCTGCTTATGAAACAGTAACAAACCACTGCATCTCTTACATAGATGTTCTTTCGTTTATAGTGAAAAACGTGTTGGGTTCGTGAATTTTGTAAATCCATTTGAGCCGAAAAATCACTGGGTTTACCGGAAATGAACTCTTGCTTGTAGGAAGACACAGAGCCTTTGGTTTAACTCCGTTTGTGAAGGGAAAATCAGACCAGTGTTCTCATCCATAAAACACACTCTGTTTTAACGCAAAGAGCATGCTCTTCTTTCCAGAGTCTCTAATACAGCAAGAAACATGAGCATGCCCAGAAAAAAAGAACTGTGTTTCCTACTCATACGGACCATATCTAGGTGAACTCTGCTTATGAAACTGTAACAAACCACAGTAGGTCTTACATAGATGCTCTTTAGTTAATAGTGACAAACGTGTGGGTTTCATGAACTGTGTAAATTAATTTAGCCGAAAAACCCCTGAGTTTACCGGAAATTAACTCTTTGTTATAGGAATACAGAGTCTTAGGTTTAACTCCGTTTGTGAAGGAAAATTCAGACCAGTGTTCTCATCCATGAAACATACTCTGTTTTAACGCAAGAAGCATGCTCTTCTTTCCAGCGTCTCCAATAGAGCAAGAAACATGAGCATGCCCAGAAAAAAAGAACTGTGTTTCTTACTCATACAGACCATATCTAGTTAAACTCTGCTTATGAAACAGTAACAAACCACTGCATCTCTTACATAGATGCTCTTTCGTTTATAGTGAAAAACGTGTTGGGTTCGTGAGCTGTGTAAATTCATTTGAGCCGAAAAATCACTGGGTTTACCGGAAATGAACTCTTGCTTGTAGGAAGACACAGAGCCTTTGGTTTAACTCCGTTTGTGAAGGGAAAATCAGACCAGTGTTCTCATCCATGAAACACACTCTATTTTAACGCAAGAAGTATCCTCTTCTGTCCAGAGTCTGCCATACAGCAAGACATATGAGCATGTCCAGAAAAAAAGAACTGTGTTTCTTACTCATACAGACCATATCTAGTTAAACTCTGCTTATGAAACAGTAACAAACCACTGCATTTCTTACATAGATGCTCTTTAGTTTATAGTGAAAAACGTGTTGGGTTCGTGAACTGTGTAAATTTTTTTGATCCGAAAAATCACTTGTTTTTTCCGGAAATGAACTCTTGCTTGTACGAAGACACAGATCCTTTGGTTTAACTCCGTTTGTGAAGGGAAATTCAGACCAGTGTTCTCATCCATGAAACACACTATGTTTTAACGCAAAGAGCATGCTCTACTTTCCAGTGTCTGCAATATAGCAAGAAACATGAGCATGCCCTGATAAAATGAACTGTGCTTCCTACTCATACGGACCATATCTAGGTGAACTCTGCTTATGAAACTGTAACAAACCACAGTACGTCTTACATAGATGCTCTTTAGTTAATAGTGACAAACGTGTGGGTTTCATGAACTGTGTAAATTAATTTGAGCCGAAAAACCCCTGAGTTTACCGGAAATGAACTCTTTGTTATAGGAATACAGAGTCTTAGGTTTAACTCCATTTGTGAAGGAAAATTCAGACCAGTGTTCTCATCCATGAAACATACTCTGTTTTAACGCAAGAAGCATGCTCTTCTTTCCAGCGTCTCCAATAGAGCAAGAAACATGAGCATGCCCAGAAAAAAAGAACTGTGTTTCTTACTCATACAGACCATATCTAGTTAAACTCTGCTTAAGAAACAGTAACAAACCACTGCATCTCTTACATAGATGCTCTTTCGTTTATAGTAAAAAACGTGTTGGGTTCGTGAACTGTGTAAATTCATTTGAGCCGAAAAATCACTGGGATTTCCGGAAATGAACTCTTGCTTGTAGGAAGACACAGAGCCTTTGGTTTAACTCTGTTTGTGAAGGGAAATTCAGAACAGTGTTCTCATCCATGAAACATACTCTGTTTTAACGCAAGAAGCATGCTCTTCTTTCCAGCGTCTGCAATATACCAAGAAACATGAGCATGCCCTGATAAAATGAACTGTGTTTCCTACTCATATGGACCATATCTAGTTGAACTCTGCTTATGAAACTGTAACAAACCACAGCAGGTCTTACATAGATGGTCTTTAGTTAATAGTGACAAACGTGTGGGTTTCATGAAATGTGTAAATTCATTTGAGCCGAAAAACCCCTGAGTTTACTGGAAATGAATTCTTGCTTATAGGAAGACAGAGTCTTAGATATAACTCCGTTTGTGAAGGAAAATTCAGACCAGTGTACTTGTCCATGAAACATACTCTGTTTTAACACAAGAAGCATGCTCTTCTTTCCAGCGTCTCCAATGGAGCAAGAAACATGAGCATGCCAAGAAAAAAAGAATTGTGTTTCTTACGCATACAGACCATATCTAGTTAAACTCTGCTTATGAAACTGTAGCAAACCACAGCATCTCTTACATAGATGCTCTTTCGTTTATAATGAAAAACGTGTTGGGTTCGTGAGCTGTGTAAATTCATTTGAGCCGAAAAATCACTGGGATTTCCGGAAATGAACTCTTGCTTGTAGGAAGACACAGAGTCTTTGGTTTAACTCCGTTTGTGAAGGGAAATTCAGACCAGTGTTCTCATCCATGAAACATACTCTGTTTTAACGCAAGAAGCATGCTCTTCTTTCCAGCGTCTCCAATAGAGCAAGAAACATGAGCATGCCAAAAAAAAAAAGAACTGTGTTTCTTACTCATATGGACCATATCTAGTTAACCTCTGCTTATGAAACTGTAACAAACCACAGCATCTCTTACATAGATGCTCTTTTGTTTATAGTGAAAAACGTGTTGGGTTCGTGAACTGTGTAAATTCATTTGAGCTGAAAAATCACTGGGTTTTCCGGAAATGAACTCTTGCTTGTCGGAAGACACAGAGCCTTTGGTTTAACTCCGTTTGTGAAGGGAAATTCAGACCAGTGTTCTCATCCATGAAACACTCTCTGTTTTAACGCGAAGAGCATGCTCTTCTTTCCAGAGTCACTAATACAGCAAAAACATGACCATGCCCAGAAAAAAAGAACTGTGTTTCCTAGTTATACAGACAATATCTAGTTAAACTCTACTTATGAAACTGTAACAAACCACAGCATCTCTTACATACATGCTCTTATTTTATAGTGAAAAACGTGTTGGATTCGTGAACTTTGTATATTCATTTGAGCCGAAAAATCACTGGGATTTCCGGAAATGAACTCGTGCTTGTAGGAAGACACAGAGCCTTTGGTTTAACTCGTTTGTGAAGGAAAATTCAGACCAGTGTTCTCATCCATGAAACACCCTCTGTTTTAACGCAAGAAGCATGCTCTTCTGTCCTGAGTCTGCCATACAACAAGAAATATGAGCATGTCCAGAAAAAAAGAACTGTGTTTCCTACTCATACGGACAATATCTAGTTGAACTCTGCTTATGAAACTGAAACAAACCAAAACATGTCTTACATACATGCTCTTTAGTTAATAATGACAAACGTGTGGGGTTTATGAACTGTGTAAGTTCATTTGAGCCGAAAAAGCCCTGGGTTTTCCGGAAATGAACTCTTGCTTGTAGGAAGACACAGAGCATTTGGTTTACTCCGTTTGTGAAGGGAAATTCAGACCAGGGTTCTCATCCATGAAAAACACTCTGTTTTAACGCAAAGAGCATGCTCTTCTTTCCAGATTCTATAATACAGCAAGAAACATGAGCATGCCCAAAAAAAAGAACTGTGTTTCCTAATCATACGGACCATATCTTATTGAACTCTGGTTATGAAACTGTAACAAACCACAGCATCTCTTACATAGATGCCCTTTCGTTAACAGTGAAAAAAGTGTGGGGTTCGTGAAATGTGTAAATTCATTTGAGCCGAAAAATCACTGGGTTTACAGGAAATGAACTCTTGCTTGTAGGAAGACACAGAGCTTTTGGTTTAACGCCGTTTGTGAAGGGAAATTCAGACCAGTTTTCTCATACATGAAACACACTATGTTTTAACGCAAAGAGCATGCTCTTCTTTCCAGCGTCTGCAATATAGCAAGAAACATGAGCATGCCCTGAAAAAATGTACTGTGTTTCCTACTCATACCGACAATAACTAGTTGAACTCTGCTTATGAAACTGAAACAAAACACAGCATGTCTTACATAGATGCTCTTTAGTTAATAGTGAAAATCGTGTTGGCTTCATGAATTGTGTAAATTCATTTGAGCTGAAAAATCACTGTGTTTACCGTAAATGAACTCTTGCTTGTTGGAAGACACAGAGACTTTGGTATAACTCCGTTTGTGAAGGGAAATTTAGACCAGTGTTCTCATCCATGAAACACACTCTGTTTTAACGAAAGAGCATGCTCTTCTTTCCCGAGTCTCTAATACATCAAGAAACATGAGCATGCCCAGAAAAAAAGAACTGTGTTTCCTACACATACGGACCATATCTAGTTGAACTATGCTTATGAAACTGTACCAAACCACAGCATGTCTTACATAGATGCTATTTAGTTTATAGTGAAAAACGTGTTGGGTTTGTGAACTGTGTAAATTCATTTGAGCCGAAAAATCACTGGGTTTACCGGAAATGAACTCTTACTTGTAGGAAGACATAGAGCTTTTGGTTTAACTCCGTTTGTGATGCGAAATTCAGACCAGTGTACTCATCCATGAAACATACTCTGTTGTAATGCCTGAAGCATGCTCTTCTTTCCAGCATCTCCAATAAAGCAAAAAACATGTGCATGACCTAAAAAAAAAAAAAACTGTGTTTCTTACCCATATGGACCATATGTAGTTAAACCCTGCTTATGAAACTGTAACAAAACACAGCATCTCTTACATAGATGCTCTTTAGTTTATAGTGAAAAACGTGTTGGGTTTGTGAACTGTGTAAATTCATTTGAGCGGAAAAATCACTGGGTTTAACAGAAATGAACTCTTGCTTATAGGAAGACACAGAGGCTTTGGTTTAACTCCGTTTGTGAAGGGAAATTCAGACCAGTGTTCTCATCCATGAAACACCCTCTGTTTTAATGCAAGAAGCATCCTCTTCTGTCCAGAGTATGCAATACAGCAAGAAAAATGAGCATGTCCCGAAAAAAAAAACTGTTTTTCTGACTCATACGGACCATATATAGTTGAACTCTGTTTATGAAACTGTATCAAACCACAGCATCTCTTACATAGATGCTCTTTAGTTCATAGTGAAAATCGTGTTTGGTTCATGAACTGTGTAAATTCATTTGAGCCGAAAAAACCCTGAGTTTACCGGAAATGAACTCTTGCTTGTAGGAAGACACATAGTCTTAGGATTAACTCCATTTGTGAAGGTAAATTCAGACCAGTGTTGTCATGCATGAAACATACTCTGTTTTAACGGAAGAAGCATGCTCTTCTTTCCTGCGTCTCCAATAGAGCAAGAAACATGAGCATGCCAAGAAAAAAAGAACTATGTTTCTTACTCATAGGGACCATATCTAGTTAAACTCTGCTTATGAAACTCTAACAAACCACCAAATCTCTTACATAGATGCTCTTTCGTTTATAGTGAGCAACGTGTTGGGTTCGGAAACTGTGTAAATCATTTGAGCCGAAAAATCACTGGGATTACTGGAAATGAAGCCTTGCTTGTAGGAAGACACAGTGCCTTTGGTTTAACTCATTTGTGAAGGGAAATTCAGACCATTGTTCTCATCCATGAAACACACTCTGTTTTAACGCAAACAGCATGCTCTTCTTTCCAGAGTCTCTAATACAGCAAGACACATGAGCATGCCCTGAAAAAATGAACTGTGTTTCCTACTCATACGGACCGTATCATGTTAAACTCTGCTTATGAAACTGTAACAAACCACAGCATGTCTTACATAGATGCTCTTTAGTTAATAGTCAAAATCTTGTTGGGTTCGTACACTGTGTAAATTCATTTGACCCGACAAAATCACTGGGTTTACCGGAAATGAACTCTTGCTTGTAGGAAGACACTGAGCCTTTGGTTTAACTCCGTTTGTGAAGGTAAATTCAGACCAGTGTTTTCATCCATGAAACACACTCTGTTTTAAGGCAAGAAGTATGCTCTTCTTTCCAGCGCCTCCAATACATCAAGAAACATGAGCATGCCCTGAAAAAAAGAACTGTGTTTCCTACTCATACGGACCATATCTAGTTGAACTCTGCTTATGAAACTGAAACAAACCAAAGCATGTCTTACATACATGCTCTTTAGTTAATAGTGACAAACGTGTGGGGTTTATGAACTGTGTAAGTTCATTTGAGCCGAAAAAGCCCTGGGTTTTCCGGAAATGAACTCTTGCTTGTAGGAAGACACAGAGCATTTGGTTTATTCCGTTTGTGAAGGGAAATTCAGACCAGTGTTCTCATCCATGAAAAACACTCTGTTTTAACGCAAAGAGCATGCTCTTCTTTCCAGATTCTATAATACAGCAAGAAACATGAGCATGCCCAGAAAAAAAGAACTGTGTTTCCTAATAATACGGACCATATCTAATTGAACTCTGGTTATGAAACTGTAACAAACCACAGCATCTCTTACATAGATGCTCTTTAGTTAATAGTGAAAATCATGTTGGGTTCGTGAATTGTGTAAATTCATTTGAGCTGAAAAATCACTGGGTTTACCGGAAATGAACTCTTGCTTGTTGGAAGAAACAGAGCCTTTGGTTTAACTCCGTTTGTGAAGGGAAATTTAGACCAGTGTTCTCATCCATGAAAAACACTCTGTTTTAACGAAAGAGCATGCTCTTCTTTCCAGAGTCTCTAATACAGCAAGAAACATGAGCATGCCTAGAAAAAAAGAACTGTGTTTCCTACACATACAGACCATATCTAGTTGAACTATGCTTATGAAACTGTAACAAACCACAGCATGTCTTACATAGATGCTCTTTAGTTAATAGTGAAAAACGTGTTGTGTTCAAGAATTGTGTAAGTTCATTTGAGTCAAAAAACCCCTGGGTTTACCGGATATGAACTCTTGCTTGTAGGAAGACACAGAGCCTTTGGTTTAACTCCGTATGTGAAGGGAAATTCAGACCAGTGTTCTCATCCATGAAACACTCTCTGTTTTAACGCGAAGAGCATGCTCTTCTTTCCAGAGTCACTAATACAGCAAAAACATGACCATGCCCAGAAAAAAAGAACTGTGTTTCCTAGTTATACAGACAATATCTAGTTAAACTCTACTTATGAAACTGTAATAAACCACAGCATCTCTTACATACATGCTCTTATTTTATAGTGAAAAACGTGTTGGATTCGTGAACTTTGTAAATTCATTTGAGCCGAAAAATCACTGGGATTTCCAGAAATGAACTCGTGCTTGTAGGAATACACAGAGCCTTTGGTTTAACTCGTTTATGAAGGAAAATTCAGACCAGTGTTCTCATCCATGAAACACCCTCTGTTTTAACGCAAGAAGCATGCTCTTCTGTCCTGAGTCTGCCATACAACAAGAAATATGAGCATGTCCAGAAAAAAAGAACTGTGTTTCCTACTCATACGGACAATATCTAGTTGAACTCTGCTTATGAAACTGAAACAAACCAAAACATGTCTTACATACATGCTCTTTAGTTAATAATGACAAACGTGTGGGGTTTATGAACTGTGTAAGTTCATTTGAGCCGAAAAAGCCCTGGGTTTTCCGGAAATGAACTCTTGCTTGTAGGAAGACACAGAGCATTTGGTTTACTCCATTTGTGAAGGGAAATTCAGACCAGGGTTCTCATCCATGAAAAACACTCTGTTTTAACGCAAAGAGCATGCTCTTCTTTCCAGATTCTATAATACAGCAAGAAACATGAGCATGCCCAGAAAAAAAGAACTGTGTTTCCTAATCATACGGACCATATCTTATTGAACTCTGGTTATGAAACTGTAACAAACCACAGCATCTCTTACATAGATGCTCTTTCGTTAACAGTGAAAAAAGTTTTGGGTTCGTGAAATGTGTAAATTCATTTCAGCCGAAAAATCACTGGGTTTACAGGAAATGAACTCTTGCTTGTAGGAAGACACAGATCCTTTGGTTTAACTCCATTTGTGAAGGGAAATTCAGACCAGTGTTCTCATCCATGAAACACACTCTGTTTTAACGCAAAGAGCATGCTCTTCTTTCCAGAGTCTCTAATACAGCAAGAAACATGAGCATGCCCAGAAAAAAAGAACTGTGTTTCCTACTCATATGGACCATATCGAGTTGACCTATGCTTATGAAACTGTAACAAACCACAGCATCTCTTACATAGATGATCTTATTTAATAGTGAAAAACGTGTTGGGTTCGTGAGCTGTGTAAATTCATTTGAGCTGAAAAATCACTGGGTTTACCGGAAATGAACTCTTGCTTGTAGGAAGACACAGAGCCTTTGGTTTAACTCCGTTTGTGAAGGGAAAATCAGACCACTGTTCTCATCCATGAAACGCACTCTGTTTTAACGCAAGAAGCATCCTCTTCTGTCCAGAGTCTGCCATACAGCAAGACATATGAGCATGTCCAGAAAAAAAGAACTGTGTTTCTTACTCATACAGACCATATATAGTTAAACTCTGCTTATGAAACAGTAACAAACCACTGCATCTCTTACATAGATGCTCTTTAGTTTATAGTGAAAAACGTGTTGGGTTCGTGAACTGTGTAAATTTTTTTGATCCGAAAAATCACTTGTTTTTTCCGGAAATGAACTCTTGCTTGTAGGAAGACACTGATCCTTTGGTTTAACTCCGTTTGTGAAGGGAAATTCAGACCAGTGTTCTCATCCATGAAACACACTCTGTTTTAACGCAAAGTGCATGCTCTTCTTTCCAGAGTCTCTAATACAGCAAGAAACATGAGCATGCCCAGAAAAAAAGAACTGTGTTTCCTACTCATATGGACCATATCGAGTTGACCTCTGCTTATGAAACTGTAACAAACCACAGCATCTCTTACATAGATGCTCTTATTTTATAGTGAAAAACGTGGTGGGTTCGTGAATTTTGTAAATTCATTTGAGCCGAAAAATCACTGGGATTAACGGAAATGAACTCTGGCTTGCAGCAAGACACAGAGCCTTTGGTTTAACTCGTTTGTGAAGGCAAATTCAGACCAGTGTTCTCATCCATGAAACACCCTCTGTTTTAACACAAGAAGCATACTCTTCTGTCCAGAGTCTGCCATACAACAAGAAATATGAGCATGCCCAGAAAAAAAGAACTATCTTTCCTCCTCATATGGACCATATCGAGTTGAGCTCTGCTTATGAAACTGTAACAAACCACAGTGTGTCTTACATAGATGCTCTTTAGTTTATAGTGAAAAACGTGTTGGGTTCGTGAACTGTGTAAATTCATTTGAGCCGAAAAAACACTGGGTTTACTGGAAATGAACTCTTGCTAGTAGGAAGACACAGATCCTTTGGTTTAACTCCTTTTTTGAAGGGAAATTCAGACCAGTGTTCTCACCCATGAAACACCCTCTGTTTTAACGCGAAGAGCATGCTCTTCTTTCCAGAGTCTCTAATACAGCAAGAAACATGAGCATGCCCAGAAAAAAAGAACTGTCTTTTCTCCTCATATGGACCATATCGAGTTGACCTCTGATTATGAACCTGTACCAAACCACAGTGTGTCTTACATAGATGCTCTTTAGTTTATAGTGAAAAACGTGTTGGTTTCGTGAACTGTGTAAATTCATTTGAGCCGAAAAAACAGTGGGTTTACTGGAAACGAACTCTTGCTTGTAGGAAGACACAGAGCCTTTGGTTTAACTCCATTTGTGAAGGGAAATTCAGACCAGTGTTCTCATCCATGAAACATACTCTGTTTTAATGCAAGAAGCATGCTCTTCTTTCCAGCGCCTCCAATACAGCAAGAAACATGAGCATGCCCAGAAAAAAAGAACTGTGTTTCCTACTCATATGGACCATATCTATTTAAACTCTGCTTATGAAACTCTAACAAACCACAGCATCTCTTACATACATGATCTTTAGTTTATAGTAAAAAACGTGTTGGGTTCGTGAACTGTGTAAATTCTTTTGATCCGAAAAATCACTTGTTTTTACGGTATTGATTTCTTGCTTGTAGGAAGACACAGATCCTTTGGTTTAACTCCGTTGTGAAGGGAAATTCAGACCAGTGTTCTCATCCATGAAACACACTCTGTTTTAACGCGAAGAGCATGCTCTTCTTTCCAGAGTCTCTAATACAGCAAGAAACATGAGCATGCCCAGAAAAAAAGAACTGTGTTTCCTACTCATATGGACCATATCGAGTTGACCTCTGCTTATGAAACTGTAACAAACCACAGTATGTCTTACATAGATGCTCTTTATTTTATAGTGAAAAACGTGTTGGGTTCGTGAACTGTGTAAATTCATTTGAGCGGAAAAAACACTGGGTTTACCGGAAATGAACTCTTGCTTGTAGGAAGACACAGAGCCTTAGGTTTAACTCCATTTGTGAAGGGAAATTCAGACCAGTGTTCTCACCCATGAAACATACTCTGTTTTAACGCAAGAAGCATGCTCTTCTTTCCAGCGTCTCCAATAGAGCAAGAAACATGAGCATGTCCAGAAAAAAATAACTGTGTTTACTACTCATAAGGACCATATCTAGTTGAACTCTGCTTATGAAACTGTAACAAACCACAGCATCTCTTACATAGATGCTCTTTAGTTTATAGTGAAAAACGTGTTGGGTTCGTGAACTGTGTAAATTCATTTGAGCCGAAAAAACACTGGGTTTACTGGAAATGAACTCTTGCTTGTAGGAAGACACAGATCCTTTGGTTTAACTCCGTTGTGAAGGGAAATTCAGACCAGTGTTCTCATCCATGAAACACACTCTGTTTTAACGCGAAGAGCATGCTCTTCTTTCCAGAGTCTCTAATACAGCAAGAAACATGAGCATGCCCAGAAAAAATGAACTGTGTTTCCTACTCATATGGACCATATCGAGTTGACCTCTGCTTATGAAACTGTAACAAACCACAGTATGTCTTACATAGATGCTCTTTAGTTTATAGTGAAAAACGTGTTGGGTTCGTGAACTGTGTAAATTCATTTGAGCGGAAAAAACACTGGGTTTACCGGAAATGAACTCTTGCTTGTAGGAAGACACAGATCCTTTGGTTTAACTCTATTTGTGAAGGGAAATTCAGACCCGTGTTCTCATCCATGAAACATACTCTGTTTTAACGCAAGAAGCATGCTCTTCTTTCCAGCGTCTCCAATAGAGCAAGAAACATGAGCATGCCCAGAAAAAAAGAACTGTGTTTCTTACTCATACCGACCATATCTAGTTAAACTCTGCTTATGAAACAGTAACAAACCACTGCATCTCTTACATAGATGCTCTTTCGTTTATAGTGAAAAACGTGTTGGGTTCGTGAATTTTGTAAATCCATTTGAGCCGAAAAATCACTGGGTTTACCGGAAATGAACTCTTGCTTGTAGGAAGACACAGAGCCTTTGGTTTAACTCCGTTTGTGAAGGGAAATTCAGACCAGTGTTCTCATCCATGAAACACACTCTGTTTTAACGCAAAGAGCATGCTCTTCTTTCCAGCGTCTGCAATATAGCAAGAAACATGAGCATGCCCAGAAAAAATGAACTGTGTTTCCTACTCATATGGACCATATCGAGTTGACCTCTGCTTATGAAACTGTAACAAACCACAGCATCTCTTACATAGATGCTCTTATTTTATAGTGAAAAACGTGGTGGGTTCGTGAATTTTGTAAATTCATTTGAGCCGAAAAATCACTGGGATTAACGGAAATGAACTCTGGCTTGCAGCAAGACACAGAGCCTTTGGTTTAACTCGTTTGTGAAGGCAAATTCAGACCAGTGTTCTCATCCATGAAACACCCTCTGTTTTAACACAAGAAGCATACTCTTCTGTCCAGAGTCTGCCATACAACAAGAAATATGAGCATGCCCAGAAAAAAAGAACTATCTTTCCTCCTCATATGGACCATATCGAGTTGAGCTCTGCTTATGAAACTGTAACAAACCACAGTGTGTCTTACATAGATGCTCTTTAGTTTATAGTGAAAAACGTGTTGGGTTCGTGAACTGTGTAAATTCATTTGAGCCGAAAAAACACTGGGTTTACTGGAAATGAACTCTTGCTAGTAGGAAGACACAGATCCTTTGGTTTAACTCCTTTTTTGAAGGGAAATTCAGACCAGTGTTCTCACCCATGAAACACACTCTGTTTTAACGCGAAGAGCATGCTCTTCTTTCCAGAGTCTCTAATACAGCAAGAAACATGAGCATGCCCAGAAAAAAAGAACTGTCTTTTCTCCTCATATGGACCATATCGAGTTGACCTCTGATTATGAACCTGTACCAAACCACAGTGTGTCTTACATAGATGCTCTTTAGTTTATAGTGAAAAACGTGTTGGTTTCGTGAACTGTGTAAATTCATTTGAGCCGAAAAAACAGTGGGTTTACTGGAAACGAACTCTTGCTTGTAGGAAGACACAGAGCCTTTGGTTTAACTCCATTTGTGAAGGGAAATTCAGACCAGTGTTCTCATCCATGAAACATACTCTGTTTTAATGCAAGAAGCATGCTCTTCTTTCCAGCGCCTCCAATACAGCAAGAAACATGAGCATGCCCAGAAAAAAAGAACTGTGTTTCCTACTCATATGGACCATATCTATTTAAACTCTGCTTATGAAACTCTAACAAACCACAGCATCTCTTACATACATGATCTTTAGTTTATAGTAAAAAACGTGTTGGGTTCGTGAACTGTGTAAATTCTTTTGATCCGAAAAATCACTTGTTTTTACGGTATTGATTTCTTGCTTCTAGGAAGACACAGATCCTTTGGTTTAACTCCGTTGTGAAGGGAAATTCAGACCAGTGTTCTCATCCATGAAACACACTCTGTTTTAACGCGAAGAGCATGCTCTTCTTTCCAGAGTCTCTAATACAGCAAGAAACATGAGCATGCCCAGAAAAAAAGAACTGTGTTTCCTACTCATATGGACCATATCGAGTTGACCTCTGCTTATGAAACTGTAACAAACCACAGTATGTCTTACATAGATGCTCTTTAGTTTATAGTGAAAAACGTGTTGGGTTCGTGAACTGTGTAAATTCATTTGAGCGGAAAAAACACTGGGTTTACCGGAAATGAACTCTTGCTTGTAGGAAGACACAGATCCTTTGGTTTAACTCTATTTGTGAAGGGAAATTCAGACCCGTGTTCTCATCCATGAAACATACTCTGTTTTAACGCAAGAAGCATGCTCTTCTTTCCAGCGTCTCCAATAGAGCAAGAAACATGAGCATGCCCAGAAAAAAAGAACTGTGTTTCTTACTCATACCGACCATATCTAGTTAAACTCTGCTTATGAAACAGTAACAAACCACTGCATCTCTTACATAGATGCTCTTTCGTTTATAGTGAAAAACGTGTTGGGTTCGTGAATTTTGTAAATCCATTTGAGCCGAAAAATCACTGGGTTTACCGGAAATGAACTCTTGCTTGTAGGAAGACACAGAGCCTTTGGTTTAACTCCGTTTGTGAAGGGAAATTCAGACCAGTGTTCTCATCCATGAAACACACTCTGTTTTAACGCAAAGAGCATGCTCTTCTTTCCAGCGTCTGCAATATAGCAAGAAACATGAGCATGCCCAGAAAAAATGAACTGTGTTTCCTACTCATATGGACCATATCGAGTTGACCTCTGCTTATGAAACTGTAACAAACCACAGTAGGTCTTACATAGATGCTCTTTAGTTTATAGTGAAAAACGTGTTGGGTTCGTGAACTGTGTAAATTCATTTGAGCGGAAAAAACACTGGGTTTACCGGAAATGAACTCTTGCTTGTAGGAAGACACAGAGCCTTTGGTTTAACTCTATTTGTGAAGGGAAATTCAGACCCGTGTTCTCATCCATGAAACATACTCTGTTTTAACGCAAGAAGCATGCTCTTCTTTCCAGCGTCTCCAATAGAGCAAGAAACATGAGCATGCCCAGAAAAAAAGAACTGTGTTTCTTACTCATGCAGACCATATCTAGTTAAACTCTGCTTATGAAACAGTAACAAACCACTGCATCTCTTACATAGATGTTCTTTCGTTTATAGTGAAAAACGTGTTGGGTTCGTGAATTTTGTAAATCCATTTGAGCCGAAAAATCACTGGGTTTACCGGAAATGAACTCTTGCTTGTAGGAAGACACAGAGCCTTTGGTTTAACTCCGTTTGTGAAGGGAAAATCAGACCAGTGTTCTCATCCATAAAACACACTCTGTTTTAACGCAAAGAGCATGCTCTTCTTTCCAGAGTCTCTAATACAGCAAGAAACATGAGCATGCCCAGAAAAAAAGAACTGTGTTTCCTACTCATACGGACCATATCTAGGTGAACTCTGCTTATGAAACTGTAACAAACCACAGTAGGTCTTACATAGATGCTCTTTAGTTAATAGTGACAAACGTGTGGGTTTCATGAACTGTGTAAATTAATTTAGCCGAAAAACCCCTGAGTTTACCGGAAATTAACTCTTTGTTATAGGAATACAGAGTCTTAGGTTTAACTCCGTTTGTGAAGGAAAATTCAGACCAGTGTTCTCATCCATGAAACATACTCTGTTTTAACGCAAGAAGCATGCTCTTCTTTCCAGCGTCTCCAATAGAGCAAGAAACATGAGCATGCCCAGAAAAAAAGAACTGTGTTTCTTACTCATACAGACCATATCTAGTTAAACTCTGCTTATGAAACAGTAACAAACCACTGCATCTCTTACATAGATGCTCTTTCGTTTATAGTGAAAAACGTGTTGGGTTCGTGAGCTGTGTAAATTCATTTGAGCCGAAAAATCACTGGGTTTACCGGAAATGAACTCTTGCTTGTAGGAAGACACAGAGCCTTTGGTTTAACTCCGTTTGTGAAGGGAAAATCAGACCAGTGTTCTCATCCATGAAACACACTCTATTTTAACGCAAGAAGTATCCTCTTCTGTCCAGAGTCTGCCATACAGCAAGACATATGAGCATGTCCAGAAAAAAAGAACTGTGTTTCTTACTCATACAGACCATATCTAGTTAAACTCTGCTTATGAAACAGTAACAAACCACTGCATTTCTTACATAGATGCTCTTTAGTTTATAGTGAAAAACGTGTTGGGTTCGTGAACTGTGTAAATTTTTTTGATCCGAAAAATCACTTGTTTTTTCCGGAAATGAACTCTTGCTTGTACGAAGACACAGATCCTTTGGTTTAACTCCGTTTGTGAAGGGAAATTCAGACCAGTGTTCTCATCCATGAAACACACTATGTTTTAACGCAAAGAGCATGCTCTACTTTCCAGTGTCTGCAATATAGCAAGAAACATGAGCATGCCCTGATAAAATGAACTGTGCTTCCTACTCATACGGACCATATCTAGGTGAACTCTGCTTATGAAACTGTAACAAACCACAGTACGTCTTACATAGATGCTCTTTAGTTAATAGTGACAAACGTGTGGGTTTCATGAACTGTGTAAATTAATTTGAGCCGAAAAACCCCTGAGTTTACCGGAAATGAACTCTTTGTTATAGGAATACAGAGTCTTAGGTTTAACTCCGTTTGTGAAGGAAAATTCAGACCAGTGTTCTCATCCATGAAACATACTCTGTTTTAACGCAAGAAGCATGCTCTTCTTTCCAGCGTCTCCAATAGAGCAAGAAACATGAGCATGCACAGAAAAAAAGAACTGTGTTTCTTACTCATACAGACCATATCTAGTTAAACTCTGCTTATGAAACAGTAACAAACCACTGCATCTCTTACATAGATGCTCTTTCGTTTATAGTAAAAAACGTGTTGGGTTCGTGAACTGTGTAAATTCATTTGAGCCGAAAAATCACTGGGATTTCCGGAAAGGAACTCTTGCTTGTAGGAAGACACAGAGCCTTTGGTTTAACTCTGTTTGTGAAGGGAAATTCAGAACAGTGTTCTCATCCATGAAACATACTCTGTTTTAACGCAAGAAGCATGCTCTTCTTTCCAGCGTCTGCAATATACCAAGAAACATGAGCATGCCCTGATAAAATGAACTATGTTTCCTACTCATATGGACCATATCTAGTTGAACTCTGCTTATGAAACTGTAACAAACCACAGCAGGTCTTACATAGATGGTCTTTAGTTAATAGTGACAAACGTGTGGGTTTCATGAAATGTGTAAATTCATTTGAGCCGAAAAACCCCTGAGTTTACTGGAAATGAATTCTTGCTTATAGGAAGACAGAGTCTTAGATATAACTCCGTTTGTGAAGGAAAATTCAGACCAGTGTACTCGTCCATGAAACATACTCTGTTTTAACACAAGAAGCATGCTCTTCTTTCCAGCGTCTCCAATGGAGCAAGAAACATGAGCATGCCAAGAAAAAAAGAATTGTGTTTCTTACGCATACAGACCATATCTAGTTAAACTCTGCTTATGAAACTGTAGCAAACCACAGCATCTCTTACATAGATGCTCTTTCGTTTATAATGAAAAACGTGTTGGGTTCGTGAGCTGTGTAAATTCATTTGAGCCGAAAAATCACTGGGATTTCCGGAAATGAACTCTTGCTTGTAGGAAGACACAGAGTCTTTGGTTTAACTCCGTTTGTGAAGGGAAATTCAGACCAGTGTTCTCATCCATGAAACATACTCTGTTTTAACGCAAGAAGCATGCTCTTCTTTCCAGCGTCTCCAATAGAGCAAGAAACATGAGCATGCCAAAAAAAAAAAAGAACTGTGTTTCTTACTCATATGGACCATATCTAGTTAACCTCTGCTTATGAAACTGTAACAAACCACAGCATCTCTTACATAGATGCTCTTTTGTTTATAGTGAAAAACGTGTTGGGTTCGTGAACTGTGTAAATTCATTTGAGCTGAAAAATCACTGGGTTTTCCGGAAATGAACTCTTGCTTGTAGGAAGACACAGAGCCTTTGGTTTAACTCCATTTGTGAAGGGAAATTCAGACCAGTGTTCTCATCCATGAAACACACTATGGTTTAACACAAAGAGCATGCTCTTCTTTCCAGCATCTGCAATATAGCAAGAAACATGAGCATGCCCTGAGAAAATGAACTGTGTTTCCTACTCATACGGACCGTATCATGTTAAACTCTGCTTATGAAAGTGTAACACCACAGCATGTCTTTCATAGATGCTCTATAGTTAATAGTGATAATCTTGTTGGTTTCGTACACTGTGTAAATTCATTTGAGCCGAAAAATCACTGGGATTACCGGAAATGAACTCTTGCTTGTAGGAAGATTAGAGCTTTTGGTTTAACTCGTTTATGAAGAAAAATTCAGACCAGTGTTCTCATCCATGAAACCCCCTCTGTTTTAACGCAAGAAGCATCCTCTTCTGTCCAGAGTCTGCCATACAGCAAGAAATATGAGCATGTCCAGAAAAAAAGAACTGTGTTTCCTACTCATATGGACCATATCTAGTTGAACTCTGCTTACGAAACTGTAACAAACCACAGCATCTCTTACATAGATGCTTTTTAGTTTATAGTGAAAAAAGTGTTGGGTTTGTGAACTGTGTAAATTCTTTTGATCTGAAAAATCACTTGTTTTTCCGGAAATGAACTCTTGCTTGTAGGAAGACACAGATCCTTTGGTTTAACTCCATTTGTGAAGGGAAATTCAGACCAGTGTTCTCATCCATGAAACACACTCTGTTTTAACGCGAAGATCATGCTCTTCTTTCCGGAATCTCTAATACAGCAAGAAAAATGAGCATGCCCAGAAATAAAGAACTGTGCTTCCTACTCATATGGACCTTATCGAGTTGACCTCTGCTTATGAAACTGTAACAAACCACAGCATCTCTTACATAGATGCTCTTATTTTATAGTGAAAAACGTGTTGGGTTTGTGAACTGTGTAAATTCATTTGAGCCGATAATTCACTGGGATTACCGGAAATGAACTCTTGCTTGTAGGAAGACACAGAGCCTTTGGTTTAACTCGTTTGTGAAGGGAAATTCAGACCAGTGTTCTCATCCATGAAACACCCTCTGTTTTAACGCAAGAAGCATCCTCTTCTGTCCAGAGTCTGCCATACAGCAAGAAATATGAGAATGTCCAGAAAAAAAGAACTGTGTTTACTACTCATACGGACCATATCTAGTTGAACTCTGCTTATGAAACTGTAACAAACCACAGCTTCGCTTACATAGATGCTCTTTAGTTAATAGTAAAAATCGTGTTGGGATTGTGAACTGTGTAAATTCATTTCAGACGAAAAATCACTGGGTTTACCGGAAATGAACTCTTGCTTGTAGGAAGACACAGAGACTTTGGTTTAACTCCGTTTGTGAATGTAAATTCAGACCAGTGTTCTCATCCATGAAACACACTCTATTTTATCGCAAAGAGCATGCTCTTCTTTCTAGCGTCTGCAATATAGCAAGAAACATGAGCATGCCCTGAAAAAATGAACTGTGTTTCCTACTAATACGGACCATATCAGGTTAAAGTCTGCTTATGAAACTGTAACAAACCACAGATTGTCTTACATACATGCTCTTTAGTTTATAGTGAAAATCGAGTTGGGTTCGTACACTGTGTAAATTCATTTGAGCCGAAAAATCACTGGGTTTACCGGAAATGAACTCTTGCTTGTAGGAAGACGCAGAGGATTTGGTTTAACTCTGTTTCTGAAGGAAAATTCAGACCAGTATTCTCATCCATGAAACATACTCTGTTTAACGCAAGAAGCATGCTCTTCTTTCCACCGTCACCAATAGTGCAAGAAACATGAGCATGCCAAAAAAAAAAAGAACTGTGTTTCTTAATCATACGGACCATATCTAGTTAAACTCTGCTTATGAAACTGTAACAAACCACCGCATCTCTTACATAGATCCTCTTTCGTTTATAGTGAAAAACGTGTTGGGTTCGTGAACTGTGTAAATTCATTTGAGCCGAAAATTCACTGGGATTACCGGAAATGAACTCTTGCTTGTAGGAAGACACAGAGCCTTTGTTGTAACTCATTTGTGAAGGGAAATTCAGACCAGTGCTCTCATCCATGAAACACATTCTATTTTAACCCAAAGAGCATGCTCCTCTTTCCAGCATCTGCAATATAGCAAGAAACATGAGCATGCCCTGAAAAAATGAACTGTGTTTCCTACTAATACGGACCATATCAGGTTAAAGTCTGCTTATGAAACTGTAACAAACCACAGCATGTCTTACATAGATGCTCTTAGTTAATAGTGAAAATCGTGTTGGTTTCATGAACTGTGTAAATTCATTTGAGCCGAAAAATCACTGGGTTTCCCGGAAATGAACTCTTGCTTGTAGGAAGACACAGATCCTTTGGTTTCACTCCATTTATGAAGGGAAATTCAGACCAGTGTTCTCATCCATGAAACACACTCTGTTTTAAAGCGAAGATCATGCTCTTCTTTCCAGAATCTCTAATACAGCAAGAAAGATGAGCATGCAGAGAAAAAAAGAACTGTGCTTCCTACTCATATGGACCTGATCGAGTTGACCTCTGCTTATGAAACTGTAATAAACCACAGCATCTCTTACATAGATGCAATTATTTTATAGTGAAAAACGTGTTGGGTTCGTGAACTGTGTAAATTCATTTGAGCCGAAAATTCACTGGGATTACCAGAAATGAACTCTTGCTTGTAGGAGGACACAGAGCCTTTGGTTTAACTCGTTTGTGAAGGGAAATTCAGACCAGTGCTCTCATCCATGAAACACTCTCTATTTTAACGCAAAGAGCATGCTCTTCTTTCTAGCGTCTGCAATATAGCAAGAAACATGAGCATGCCCTGAAAAAATGAACTGTGTTTCCTACTAATACGGACCATATCAGGTTAAAGTCTGCTTATGAAACTCTAACAAACCACAGCATGTCTTACATAGATGCTCTTTAGTTAATAGTGAAAATCGAGTTGGGTTCGTACACTGTGTAAATTCATTTGAGCCGATAAATCACTGGGTTTACCGGAAATGAACTCTTGCTTGTAGGAAGACGCAGAGATTTGGTTTAACTCCGTTTCTGAAGGAAAATTCAGACCAGTGTTCTCATCCATGAAACATACTCTGTTTAAACCTAAGAAGCATGATCTTCTTTCCAGCATCTCCAATACAGCAAGAAACATGAGCATGCCCAGAAAAAAAGAACTGTGCTTCCTACTCATATGGACCTTATCGAGTTGACCTCTGCTTATGAAACTGTAACAAACCACAGCATCTCTTACATAGATGCTCTTATTTTATAGTGAAAAACGTGTTGGGTTCGTGAACTCTGTAAATTCATTTGAGCCGAAAATTCACTGGGATTACCGGAAATGAACTCTTGCTTGTAGGAAGACACAGAGCCTTTGGTTTAACTCGTTTGTGAAGGGAAATTCAGACCAGTGTTCTCATCTAAGAAAAACCCTCTGTTTTAACGCAAGAAGCATCCTCTTCTGTCCAGAGTCTGCCATACAGCAAGAAATATGAGAATGTCCAGAAAAAAAGAACTGTGTTTACTACTCATACGGACCATATCTAGTTGAACTCTGCTTAAGAAACTGTAACAAACCACAGCATCTCTTACATAGATGCTCTTATTTTATAGTGAAAAACGTGTTGGGTTCGTGAACTGTGTAAATTCATTTGAGCCGAAAATTCACTGGGATTACCGGAAATGAACTCTTGCTTGTAGGAGGACACAGAGCCTTTGGTTTAACTCATTTGTGAAGGGAAATTCAGACCAGTGCTCTCGTCCATGAAACACACTCTATTTTAACGCAAAGAGCATGCTCTTCTTTCCAGCGTCTGCAATATAGCAAGAAACTTGAGCATGCCCTGAAAAAATGAACTGTGTTTCCTACTAATACGGACCATATCAGTTAAAGTCTGCTTATGAAACTGTAACAAACCACAGCATGACTTACATAGATGCTCTTTAGGTAATAGTGAAAATCGAGTTGGGTTCGTCCAATGTGTAAATTCATTTGAGCCGAAAAACCTCTGGGTTTACCGGAAATGAACTCTTGCTTGTAGGAAGACACAGAGCCTTTGGTTTAACTCCGTTTGTGAAGGGAAAATCAGACCAGTGTTCTCATCCATGAAACACACTCTGTTTTAACGCAAGAAGCATCCTCTTCTGTCCAGAGTCTGCCATACAGCAAGAAATATGAGCATGTCCAGAAAAAAAGAACTGTGTTTCCTACTCATACGGACCATATCTAGTTGAACTCTGCTTATGAAACTGTAACAAACCACAGCATCTCTTACATAGATGCTCTTTAGTTTATAGTGAAAAAAGTGTTGGGTTCGTGAACTGTGTAAATTCTTTTGATCCGAAAAATCACTTGTTTTTCCGGAAATGAACTCTTGCTTGTAGGAGGACACAGATCCTTTGGTTTAACTCCATTTATGAAGGGAAATTCAGACCAGTGTTCTCATCCATGAAACACACTCTGTTTTAACGCGAAGATCATGCTCTTCTTTCCAGCATCTCCAATACAGCAAGAAACATGAGCATGCCCAGAAAAAAAGAACTGTGCTTCCTACTCATATGGACCTTATCGAGTTGACCTCTGCTTATGACACTGTAACAAACCACAGCATCTCTTACATAGATGCTCTTAATTTATAGTGAAAAACGTGTTGGGTTCATGAACTGTGTAAATTCATTTGAGCCGAAAATTCACTGGGATTACCGGAAAGGAACTCTTGCTTGTAGGAAGACACAGAGCCTTTGGATTAACTCGTTTGTGAAGGGAAATTCAGACCAGTGTTCTCATCCAAGAAAAACCCTCTGTTTTAACGCAAGAAGCATCCTCTTCTGTCCAGAGTCTGCCATACAGCAAGAAATATGAAAATGTCCAGAAAAAAAGAACTGTGTTTACTACTCATACGGACCATATCTAGTGGAACTCTGCTTATGAAACTGTAACAAACCACAGCTTCGCTTACATAGATGCTCTTTAGTTAATAGTAAAAATCGTGTTGGAATTGTGAACTGTGTAAATTCATTTGAGCCGAAAAATCACTGGGTTTATCGGAAATGAACTCTTGCTTGTAGGAAGACACAGAGACTTTGGTTTAACTCCGTTTGTGAAGGGAAATTCAGACCAGTGTTCTCATCCATGAAACACACTCTATTTTATCGCAAAGAGCATGCTCTTCTTTACAGCGTCTGCAATATAGCAAGAAACATGAGCATGCCCTGAAAAAATGAACTGTGTTTCCTACTAATACGGACCATACCAGGTTAAAGTCTGCTTATGAAACTGTAACAAACCACAGCATGTCTTACATAGATGCTCTTTAGTTTATAGTGAAAATCGTATTGGGTTCGTACACTGTGTAAATTCATTTGAGCCGAAAAATCACTGGGTTTACCGGAAATGAACTCTTGCTTGTAGGAAGACGCAGAGAATTTGGTTTTACTCCGTTTCTGAAGGAAAATTCAGACCAGTGTTCTCATCCATGAAACATACTCTGTTTTAACGCAAGAAGCATGCTCTTCTTTCCACCGTCTCCAATAGTGCAAGAAACATGAGCATGCCAAAAAAAAAGAACTGTGTTTCTTAATCATATGGACCATATCTAGTTAAACTCTTCTTATGAATCTGTAACAAATCACCGCATCTCTTACATAGATGCTCTTTCGTTTATAGTGAAAAACGTGTTGGGTTCGTGAACTGTGTAAATTCATTTGAGCTGAAAAAACCCCTGAGTTTACCCGAAATGAACTCTTGCTTGTAGGAAGACACAGACTCTTTGGTTTAACTCCATTTGTGAAGGGAAATTCATACCAGTGTTCTCATCCATGAAACACACTCTGTTTAAACGCAAGAAGCATCCTCTTCTGTCCAGAGTCTGCCATACAGCAAGAAATATGACCATGTCCAGAAGAAAAGAACTGTATTTCCTACTCATACGGACCATATCGAGTTGAACTCTGCTTATGAAACTGTAACAAACCACAACATCTCTTACATAGATGCTCTTATTTTATAGTGAAAAACGTGTTGGTTTCATGAACTGTGTAAATTCATTTGAGCCGAAAATTCACTGGGATTACCGGAAATGAACTCTTGCTTGTAGGAGGACACAGAGCCTTTGGTTTAACTCATTTGTGAAGGGAAATTCAGACCAGTGCTCTCGTCCATAAAACACACTCTATTTTAACGCAAAGAGCATGCTCTTCTTTCCAGCGTCTGCAATATAGCAAGAAACTTGAGCATGCCCTGAAAAAATGAACTGTGTTTCCTACTAATACGGATCATATCAGGTTAAAGTCTGATTATGAAACTGTAACAAACCACAGCATGTCTTACATAGATGCTCTTTACGTAATAGTGAAAATCGAGTTGGGTTCGTACACTGTGTAAATTCATTTGAGCCGAAAAATCACTGGGTTTACCGGAAATGAACTCTTGCTTGTAGGAAGACGCAGAGACTTTGGTTTAACTCCGTTTCTGAAGGAAAATTCAGACCAGTGTTCTCATCCATGAAACATACTCTGTTTTAACGTAAGAAGCATGATCTTCTTTCCAGCATCTCCAATACAGCAAGAAACATGAGCATGCCCAGAAAAAAAGAACTGTGTTGCTTACTCATACAGACCATATCTAGTTTAACTCTGCTTATGAAACTGTATAAAACCACAGCATCTCTTACATAGATGCTCTTTAGTTTATAGTGAAAAAAGTGTTGGTTTCATGAACTGTGTAAATTCATTTGAGCCGAAAAATCACTTGTTTTTCCGGAAATGAACTCTTGCTTGTAGGAGGACACAGATCCTTTGGTTTAACTCCATTTATGAAGGGAAATTCAGACCAGTGTTCTCATCCATGAACCACACTCTGTTTTAACGCGAAGATCATGCTCTTCTTTCCAGCATCTCCAATACAGCAAGAAACATGAGCATGCCCAGAAAAAAAGAACTGTGCTTCCTACTCATATGGACCTTATCGAGTTGACCTCTGCTTATGACACTGTAACAAACCACAGCATCTCTTACATAGATGCTCTTAATTTATAGTGAAAAACGTGTTGGGTTCATGAACTGTGTAAATTCATTTGAGCCGAAAATTCACTGGGATTACCGGAAAGGAACTCTTGCTTGTAGGAAGACACAGAGCCTTTGGATTAACTCCTTTGTGAAGGGAAATTCAGACCAGTGTTCTCATCCAAGAAAAACCCTCTGTTTTAACGCAAGAAGCATCCTCTTCTGTCCAGAGTCTGCCATACAGCAAGAAATATGAAAATGTCCAGAAAAAAAGAACTGTGTTTACTACTCATACGGACCATATCTAGTGGAACTCTGCTTATGAAACTGTAACAAACCACAGCTTCGCTTACATAGATGCTCTTTAGTTAATAGTAAAAATCGTGTTGGAATTGTGAACTGTGTAAATTCATTTGAGCCGAAAAATCAGTGGGTTTATCGGAAATGAACTCTTGCTTGTAGGAAGACACAGAGACTTTGGTTTAACTCCGTTTGTGAAGGGAAATTCAGACCAGTGCTCTCATCCATGAAACACTCTCTATTTTAACGCAAAGAGCATGCTCTTCTTTCCAGCGTCTGCAATATAGCAAGAAACATGAGCATGCCCTGAAAAAATGAACTGTGTTTCCTACTAATACGGACCATATCATGTTAAAGTCTGCTTATGAAACTCTAACAAACCACAGCATGTCTTACATAGATGCTCTTTAGTTAATAGTGAAAATCGAGTTGGGTTCGTACACTGTGTAAATTCATTTGAGCCGATAAATCACTGGGTTTACCGGAAATGAACTCTTGCTTGTAGGAAGATGCAGAGATTTGGTTTAACTCCGTTTCTGAAGGAAAATTCAGACCAGTGTTCTCATCCATGAAACATACTCTGTTTAAACCTAAGAAGCATGATCTTCTTTCCAGCATCTCCAATACAGCAAGAAACATGAGCATGCCCAGAAAAAAAGAACTGTGCTTCCTACTCATATGGACCTTATCGAGTTGACCTCTGCTTATGAAACTGTAACAAACCACAGCATCTCTTACATAGATGCTCTTATTTTATAGTGAAAAACGTGTTGGGTTCGTGAACTGTGTAAATTCATTTGAGCCGAAAATTCACTGGGATTGCCGGAAATGAACTCTTGCTTGTAGGAAGACACAGAGCCTTTGGTTTAACTCGTTTGTGAAGGGATATTCAGACCAGTGTTCTCATCCAAGAAAAACCCTCTGTTTTAACGCAAGAAGCATCCTCTTCTGTCCAGAGTCTGCCATACAGCAAGAAATATGAGAATGTCCAGAAAAAAAGAACTGTGTTTACTACTCATACGGACCATATCTAGTTGAACTCTGCTTAAGAAACTGTAACAAACCACAGCATCTCTTACATAGATGCTCTTATTTTATAGTGAAAAACGTGTTGGGTTCGTGAACTGTGTAAATTCATTTGAGCCGAAAATTCACTGGGATTACCGGAAATGAACTCTTGCTTGTAGGAGGACACAGAGCCTTTGGTTTAACTCATTTGTGAAGGGAAATTCAGACCAGTGCTCTCATCCATGAAACACTCTCTATTTTAACGCAAAGAGCATGCTCTTCTTTCCAGCGTCTGCAATATAGCAAGAAACTTGAGCATGCCCTTAAAAAATGAACTGTGTTTCCTACTAATACGGACCATATCAGGTTAAAGTCTGCTTATGAAACTGTAACAAACCACAGCATGACTTACATAGATGCTCTTTACGTAATAGTGAAAATCGAGTTGGGTTCGTCCAATGTGTAAATTCATTTGAGCCGAAAAACCTCTGGGTTTACCGGAAATGAACTCTTGCTTGTAGGAAGACACAGAGCCTTTGGTTTAACTCCGTTTGTGAAGGGAAAATCAGACCAGTGTTCTCATCCATGAAACACACTCTGTTTTAACGCAAGAAGCATCCTCTTCTGTCCAGAGTCTGCCATACAGCAAGAAATATGAGCATGTCCAGAAAAAAAGAACTGTGTTTCCTACTCATACGGACCATATCTAGTAGAACTCTGCTTATGAAACTGTAACAAACCACAGCATCTCTTACATAGATGCTCTTTAGTTTATAGTGAAAAAAGTGTTGGGTTCGTGAACTGTGTAAATTCTTTTGATCTGAAAAATCACTTGTTTTTCCGGAAATGAACTCTTGCTTGTAGGAGGACACAGATCCTTTGGTTTAACTCCATTTATGAAGGGAAATTCAGACCAGTGTTCTCATCCATGAACCACACTCTGTTTTAACGCGAAGATCATGCTCTTCTTTCCAGCATCTCCAATACAGCAAGAAACATGAGCTGGCCAGAAAAAAAGAACTGTGCTTCCTACTCATATGGACCTTATCGAGTTGACCTCTGCTTATGACACTGTAACAAACCACAGCATGTCTTACATAGATGCTCTTAATTTATTGTGAAAAACGTGTTGGGTTCATGAACTGTGTAAATTCATTTGAGCCGAAAATTCACTGGGATTACCGGAAAGGAACTCTTGCTTGTAGGAAGACACAGAGCCTTTGGATTAACTCGTTTGTGAAGGGAAATTCAGACCAGTGTTCTCATCCAAGAAAAACCCTCTGTTTTAACGCAAGAAGCATCCTCTTCTGTCCAGAGTCTGCCATACAGCAAGAAATATGAAAATGTCCAGAAAAAAAGAACTGTGTTTACTACTCATACGGACCATATCTAGTGGAACTCTGCTTATGAAACTGTAACAAACCACAGCTTCGCTTACATAGATGCTCTTTAGTTAATAGTAAAAATCGTGTTGGAATTGTGAACTGTGTAAATTCATTTGAGCCGAAAAATCAGTGGGTTTATCGGAAATGAACTCTTGCTTGTAGGAAGACACAGAGACTTTGGTTTAACTCCGTTTGTGAAGGGAAATTCAGACCAGTGTTCTCATCCATGAAACACACTCTATTTTATCGCAAAGAGCATACTCTTCTTTCCAGCGTCTGCAATATAGCAAGAAACATGAGCATGCCCTGAAAAAATGAACTGTGTTTCCTACTAATACGGACCATATCAGGTTAAAGTCTGCTTATGAAACTGTAACAAACCACAGCATGTCTTACATAGATGCTCTTTAGTTTATAGTGAAAATCGTATTGGGTTCGTACACTGTGTAAATTCATTTGAGCCGAAAAATCACTGGGTTTACCGGAAATGAACTCTTGCTTGTAGGAAGACACAGAGCCTTTGGTTTAACTCCGTTTGTGAAGGGAAAATCAGACCAGTGTTCTCATCCATGAAACACACTCTGTTTTAACGCAAGAAGCATCCTCTTCTGCCCAGAGTCTGCCATACAGCAAGAAATATGAGCATGTCCAGAAAAAAAGAACTGTGTTTCCTACTCATACGGACCATATCTAGTTGAACTCTGCTTATGAAACTGTAACAAACCACAGCATCTCTTACATAGATGCTCTTTAGTTTATAGTGAAAAAAGTGTTGGGTTCGTGAACTGTGTAAATTCTTTTGATCTGAAAAATCACTTGTTTTTCCGGAAATGAACTCTTGCTTATAGGAAGACACAGATCCTTTGGTTTCACTCCATTTATGAAGGGAAATTCAGACCAGTGTTCTCATCCATGAAACACACTCTGTTTTAACGCGAAGATCATGCTCTTCTTTCCAGAATCTCTAATACAGCAAGAAAAATGAGCATGCAGAGAAAAAAAGAACTGTGCTTCCTACTCATATGGACCTGATCGAGTTGACCTCTGCTTATGAAACTGTAACAAACCACAGCATCTCTTACATAGATGCTCTTATTTTATAGTGAAAAATGTGTTGAGTTCGTGAACTGTGTAAATTCATTTGAGCCGAAAATTCACTGGGATTACCGGAAATGAACTCTTGCTTGTAGGAGGACACAGAGCCTTTGGTTTAACTCGTTTGTGAAGGGAAATCCAGACCAGTGCTCTCATCCATGAAACACACTCTATTTTAACGCAAAGAGCATGCTCTTCTTTCCAGCGTCTGCAATATAGCAAGAAACATGAGCATGCCCTGAAAAAATGAACTGTGTTTCCTACTAATACGGACCATATCAGGTTAAAGTCTGCTTATGAAACTGTAACAAACCACAGCATGTCTTACATAGATGCTCTTTAGTTAATAGTGAAATTCGAGTTGGGTTCGTACACTGTGTAAATTCACTTGAGCCGAAAAATCACTGGGTTTACCGGAAATGAACTCTTGCTTGTAGGAGGACACAGATCCTTTGGTTTAACTCCATTTATGAAGGGAAATTCAGACCAGTGTTCTCATCCATGAACCACACTCTGTTTTAACGCGAAGATCATGCTCTTCTTTCCAGCATCTCCAATACAGCAAGAAACATGAGCATGCCCAGAAAAAAAGAACTGTGCTTCCTACTCATATGGACCTTATCGAGTTGACCTCTGCTTATGACACTGTAACAAACCACAGCATCTCCTTCATAGATGCTCTTAATTTATAGTGAAAAACGTGTTGGGTTCATGAACTGTGTAAATTCATTTGAGCCGAAAATTCACTGGGATTACCGGAAAGGAACTCTTGCTTGTAGGAAGACACAGAGCCTTTGGATTAACTCGTTTGTGAAGGGAAATTCAGACCAGTGTTCTCATCCAAGAAAAACCCTCTGTTTTAACGCAAGAAGCATCCTCTTCTGTCCAGAGTCTGCCATACAGCAAGAAATATGAAAATGTCCAGAAAAAAAGAACTGTGTTTACTACTCATACGGACCATATCTAGTGGAACTCTGCTTATGAAACTGTAACAAACCACAGCTTCGCTTACATAGATGCTCTTTAGTTAATAGTAAAAATCGTGTTGGAATTGTGAACTGTGTAAATTCATTTGAGCCGAAAAATCACTGGGTTTACCGGAAATGAACTCTTGCTTGTAGGAAGACACAGAGACTTTGGTTTAACTCCGTTTGTGAAGGGAAATTCAGACCAGTGTTCTCATCCATGAAACACACTCTATTTTATCGCAAAGAGCATACTCTTCTTTCCAGCGTCTGCAATATAGCAAGAAACATGAGCATGCCCTGAAAAAATGAACTGTGTTTCCTACTAATACGGACCATATCAGGTTAAAGTCTGCTTATGAAACTGTAACAAACCACAGCATGTCTTACATAGATGCTCTTTAGTTTATAGTGAAAATCGTATTGGGTTCGTACACTGTGTAAATTCATTTGAGCCGAAAAATCACTGGGTTTACCGGAAATGAACTCTTGCTTGTAGGAAGACACAGAGCCTTTGGTTTAACTCCGTTTGTGAAGGGAAAATCAGACCAGTGTTCTCATCCATGAAACACACTCTGTTTTAACGCAAGAAGCATCCTCTTCTGCCCAGAGTCTGCCATACAGCAAGAAACATGAGCATGCCCTGAAAAAATGAACTGTGTTTCCTACTAATACGGACCATATCAGGTTAAAGTCTGCTTATGAAACTGTAACAAACCACAGCATGTCTTACATAGATGCTCTTTAGTTAATAGTGAAATTCGAGTTGGGTTCGTACACTGTGTAAATTCACTTGAGCCGAAAAATCACTGGGTTTACCGGAAATGAACTCTTGCTTGTAGGAGGACACAGATCCTTTGGTTTAACTCCATTTATGAAGGGAAATTCAGACCAGTGTTCTCATCCATGAACCACACTCTGTTTTAACGCGAAGATCATGCTCTTCTTTCCAGCATCTCCAATACAGCAAGAAACATGAGCATGCCCAGAAAAAAAGAACTGTGCTTCCTACTCATATGGACCTTATCGAGTTGACCTCTGCTTATGACACTGTAACAAACCACAGCATGTCTTACATAGATGCTCTTAATTTATTGTGAAAAACGTGTTGGGTTCATGAACTGTGTAAATTCATTTGAGCCGAAAATTCACTGGGATTACCGGAAAGGAACTCTTGCTTGTAGGAAGACACAGAGCCTTTGGATTAACTCGTTTGTGAAGGGAAATTCAGACCAGTGTTCTCATCCAAGAAAAACCCTCTGTTTTAACGCAAGAAGCATCCTCTTCTGTCCAGAGTCTGCCATACAGCAAGAAATATGAAAATGTCCAGAAAAAAAGAACTGTGTTTACTACTCATACGGACCATATCTAGTGGAACTCTGCTTATGAAACTGTAACAAACCACAGCTTCGCTTACATAGATGCTCTTTAGTTAATAGTAAAAATCGTGTTGGAATTGTGAACTGTGTAAATTCATTTGAGCCGAAAAATCAGTGGGTTTATCGGAAATGAACTCTTGCTTGTAGGAAGACACAGAGACTTTGGTTTAACTCCGTTTGTGAAGGGAAATTCAGACCAGTGTTCTCATCCATGAAACACACTCTATTTTATCGCAAAGAGCATACTCTTCTTTCCAGCGTCTGCAATATAGCAAGAAACATGAGCATGCCCTGAAAAAATGAACTGTGTTTCCTACTAATACGGACCATATCAGGTTAAAGTCTGCTTATGAAACTGTAACAAACCACAGCATGTCTTACATAGATGCTCTTTAGTTTATAGTGAAAATCGTATTGGGTTCGTACACTGTGTAAATTCATTTGAGCCGAAAAATCACTGGGTTTACCGGAAATGAACTCTTGCTTGTAGGAAGACACAGAGCCTTTGGTTTAACTCCGTTTGTGAAGGGAAAATCAGACCAGTGTTCTCATCCATGAAACACACTCTGTTTTAACGCAAGAAGCATCCTCTTCTGCCCAGAGTCTGCCATACAGCAAGAAATATGAGCATGTCCAGAAAAAAAGAACTGTGTTTCCTACTCATACGGACCATATCTAGTTGAACTCTGCTTATGAAACTGTAACAAACCACAGCATCTCTTACATAGATGCTCTTTAGTTTATAGTGAAAAAAGTGTTGGGTTCGTGAACTGTGTAAATTCTTTTGATCTGAAAAATCACTTGTTTTTCCGGAAATGAACTCTTGCTTATAGGAAGACACAGATCCTTTGGTTTCACTCCATTTATGAAGGGAAATTCAGACCAGTGTTCTCATCCATGAAACACACTCTGTTTTAACGCGAAGATCATGCTCTTCTTTCCAGAATCTCTAATACAGCAAGAAAAATGAGCATGCAGAGAAAAAAAGAACTGTGCTTCCTACTCATATGGACCTGATCGAGTTGACCTCTGCTTATGAAACTGTAACAAACCACAGCATCTCTTACATAGATGCTCTTATTTTATAGTGAAAAATGTGTTGAGTTCGTGAACTGTGTAAATTCATTTGAGCCGAAAATTCACTGGGATTACCGGAAATGAACTCTTGCTTGTAGGAGGACACAGAGCCTTTGGTTTAACTCGTTTGTGAAGGGAAATCCAGACCAGTGCTCTCATCCATGAAACACACTCTATTTTAACGCAAAGAGCATGCTCTTCTTTCCAGCGTCTGCAATATAGCAAGAAACATGAGCATGCCCTGAAAAAATGAACTGTGTTTCCTACTAATACGGACCATATCAGGTTAAAGTCTGCTTATGAAACTGTAACAAACCACAGCATGTCTTACATAGATGCTCTTTAGTTAATAGTGAAATTCGAGTTGGGTTCGTACACTGTGTAAATTCACTTGAGCCGAAAAATCACTGGGTTTACCGGAAATGAACTCTTGCTTGTAGGAGGACACAGATCCTTTGGTTTAACTCCATTTATGAAGGGAAATTCAGACCAGTGTTCTCATCCATGAACCACACTCTGTTTTAACGCGAAGATCATGCTCTTCTTTCCAGCATCTCCAATACAGCAAGAAACATGAGCATGCCCAGAAAAAAAGAACTGTGCTTCCTACTCATATGGACCTTATCGAGTTGACCTCTGCTTATGACACTGTAACAAACCACAGCATCTCCTTCATAGATGCTCTTAATTTATAGTGAAAAACGTGTTGGGTTCATGAACTGTGTAAATTCATTTGAGCCGAAAATTCACTGGGATTACCGGAAAGGAACTCTTGCTTGTAGGAAGACACAGAGCCTTTGGATTAACTCGTTTGTGAAGGGAAATTCAGACCAGTGTTCTCATCCAAGAAAAACCCTCTGTTTTAACGCAAGAAGCATCCTCTTCTGTCCAGAGTCTGCCATACAGCAAGAAATATGAAAATGTCCAGAAAAAAAGAACTGTGTTTACTACTCATACGGACCATATCTAGTGGAACTCTGCTTATGAAACTGTAACAAACCACAGCTTCGCTTACATAGATGCTCTTTAGTTAATAGTAAAAATCGTGTTGGAATTGTGAACTGTGTAAATTCATTTGAGCCGAAAAATCACTGGGTTTACCGGAAATGAACTCTTGCTTGTAGGAAGACACAGAGACTTTGGTTTAACTCCGTTTGTGAAGGGAAATTCAGACCAGTGTTCTCATCCATGAAACACACTCTATTTTATCGCAAAGAGCATACTCTTCTTTCCAGCGTCTGCAATATAGCAAGAAACATGAGCATGCCCTGAAAAAATGAACTGTGTTTCCTACTAATACGGACCATATCAGGTTAAAGTCTGCTTATGAAACTGTAACAAACCACAGCATGTCTTACATAGATGCTCTTTAGTTTATAGTGAAAATCGTATTGGGTTCGTACACTGTGTAAATTCATTTGAGCCGAAAAATCACTGGGTTTACCGGAAATGAACTCTTGCTTGTAGGAAGACACAGAGCCTTTGGTTTAACTCCGTTTGTGAAGGGAAAATCAGACCAGTGTTCTCATCCATGAAACACACTCTGTTTTAACGCAAGAAGCATCCTCTTCTGCCCAGAGTCTGCCATACAGCAAGAAACATGAGCATGCCCTGAAAAAATGAACTGTGTTTCCTACTAATACGGACCATATCAGGTTAAAGTCTGCTTATGAAACTGTAACAAACCACAGCATGTCTTACATAGATGCTCTTTAGTTAATAGTGAAATTCGAGTTGGGTTCGTACACTGTGTAAATTCACTTGAGCCGAAAAATCACTGGGTTTACCGGAAATGAACTCTTGCTTGTAGGAGGACACAGATCCTTTGGTTTAACTCCATTTATGAAGGGAAATTCAGACCAGTGTTCTCATCCATGAACCACACTCTGTTTTAACGCGAAGATCATGCTCTTCTTTCCAGCATCTCCAATACAGCAAGAAACATGAGCATGCCCAGAAAAAAAGAACTGTGCTTCCTACTCATATGGACCTTATCGAGTTGACCTCTGCTTATGACACTGTAACAAACCACAGCATCTCCTTCATAGATGCTCTTAATTTATAGTGAAAAACGTGTTGGGTTCATGAACTGTGTAAATTCATTTGAGCCGAAAATTCACTGGGATTACCGGAAAGGAACTCTTGCTTGTAGGAAGACACAGAGCCTTTGGATTAACTCGTTTGTGAAGGGAAATTCAGACCAGTGTTCTCATCCAAGAAAAACCCTCTGTTTTAACGCAAGAAGCATCCTCTTCTGTCCAGAGTCTGCCATACAGCAAGAAATATGAAAATGTCCAGAAAAAAAGAACTGTGTTTACTACTCATACGGACCATATCTAGTGGAACTCTGCTTATGAAACTGTAACAAACCACAGCTTCGCTTACATAGATGCTCTTTAGTTAATAGTAAAATTCGTGTTGGAATTGTGAACTGTGTAAATTCATTTGAGCCGAAAAATCACTGGGTTTATCGGAAATGAACTCTTGCTTGTAGGAAGACACAGAGACTTTGGTTTAACTCCGTTTGTGAAGGGAAATTCAGACCAGTGTTCTCATCCATGAAACACACTCTATTTTATCGCAAAGAGCATACTCTTCTTTCCAGCGTCTGCAATATAGCAAGAAACATGAGCATGCCCTGAAAAAATGAACTGTGTTTCCTACTAATACGGACCATATCAGGTTAAAGTCTGCTTATGAAACTGTAACAAACCACAGCATGTCTTACATAGATGCTCTTTAGTTTATAGTGAAAATCGTATTGGGTTCGTACACTGTGTAAATTCATTTGAGCCGAAAAATCACTGGGTTTACCGGAAATGAACTCTTGCTTGTAGGAAGACACAGAGCCTTTGGTTTAACTCCGTTTGTGAAGGGAAAATCAGACCAGTGTTCTCATCCATGAAACACACTCTGTTTTAACGCAAGAAGCATCCTCTTCTGCCCAGAGTCTGCCATACAGCAAGAAATATGAGCATGTCCAGAAAAAAAGAACTGTGTTTCCTACTCATACGGACCATATCTAGTTGAACTCTGCTTATGAAACTGTAACAAACCACAGCATCTCTTACATAGATGCTCTTTAGTTTATAGTGAAAAAAGTGTTGGGTTCGTGAACTGTGTAAATTCTTTTGATCCGAAAAATCACTTGTTTTTCCGGAAATGAACTCTTGCTTATAGGAAGACACAGATCCTTTGGTTTCACTCCATTTGTGAAGGGAAATTCAGACCAGTGTTCTCATCCATGAAACACACTCTGTTTTAACGCGAAGATCATGCTCTTCTTTCCAGAATCTCTAATACAGCAAGAAAAATGAGCATGCAGAGAAAAAAAGAACTGTGCTTCCTACTCATATGGACCTGATCGAGTTGACCTCTGCTTATGAAACTGTAACAAACCACAGCATCTCTTACATAGATGCTCTTATTTTATAGTGAAAAATGTGTTGAGTTCGTGAACTGTGTAAATTCATTTGAGCCGAAAATTCACTGGGATTACCGGAAATGAACTCTTGCTTGTAGGAGGACACAGAGCCTTTGGTTTAACTCGTTTGTGAAGGGAAATCCAGACCAGTGCTCTCATCCATGAAACACACTCTATTTTAACGCAAAGAGCATGCTCTTCTTTCCAGCGTCTGCAATATAGCAAGAAACATGAGCATGCCCTGAAAAAATGAACTGTGTTTCCTACTAATACGGACCATATCAGGTTAAAGTCTGCTTATGAAACTGTAACAAACCACAGCATGTCTTACATAGATGCTCTTTAGTTAATAGTGAAAATCGAGTTGGGTTCGTACACTGTGTAAATTCACTTGAGCCGAAAAATCACTGGGTTTACCGGAAATGAACTCTTGCTTGTAGGAAGACGCAGAGATTTGGTTTAACTCCGTTTCTGAAGGAAAATTCAGACCAGTGTTCTCATCCATGAAACATACTCTGTTTAAACCTAAGAAGCATGATCTTCTTTCCAGCATCTCCAATACAGCAAGAAACATGAGCATGCCCAGAAAAAAAGAACTGTGCTTCCTACTCATATGGACCTTATCGAGTTGACCTCTGCTTATGAACTGTAACAAACCACAGCATCTCTTACATAGATGCTCTTATTTTATAGTGAAAAACATGTTGGGTTCATGAACTGTGTAAATTCATTTGAGCCGAAAATTCACTGGGATTACCGGAAATGAACTCTTGCTTGTAGGAAGACACAGAGCCTTTGGTTTAACTCGTTTGTGAAGGGAAATTCAGACCAGTGTTCTCATCCAAGAAAAACCCTCTGTTTTAACGCAAGAAGCATCCTCTTCTGTCCAGATTCTGCCATACAGCAAGAAATATGAAAATGTCCAGAAAAAAAGAACTGTGTTTACTACTCATACGGACCATATCTAGTTGAACTCTGCTTATGAAACTGTAACAAACCACAGCTTCGCTTACATAGATGCTCTTTAGTTAATAGTAAAAATCGTGTTGGAATTGTGAACTGTGTAAATTCATTTGAGCCGAAAAATCACTGGGTTTACCGGAAATGAACTCTTGCTTGTAGGAAGACACAGAGACTTTGGTTTGACTCCGTTTGTGAAGGGAAATTCAGACCAGTGTTCTCATCCATGAAACACACTATGGTTTAACACAAAGAGCATGCTCTTCTTTCCAGCCTCTGCAATACAGCAAGAAATATGAGAATGCCCTGAAAAAATGAACTGTGTTTCCTACTAATACGGACCATATCAGGTTACATTCTGCTTATGAAACTGTAACAAACCACAGCGTGTCTTACATAGATGCTCTTTAGTTTATAGTGAAAATCGAGTTGGGTTCGTACACTGTGTAAATTCATTTGAGCCGAAAAATCACTGGGTTTACCGGAAATGAACTCTTGCTTGTAGGAAGACGCAGAGAATTTGGTTTAACTCCGTTTCTGAAGGAAAATTCAGACCAGTGTTCTCATCCATGAAACATACTCTGTTTTAACGCAAGAAGCATGCTCTTCTTTCCACCATCTCCAATAGTGCAAGAAACATGAGCATGCCAAAAAAAAAAGAACTGTGTTTCTTAATCATACGGACCATATCTAGTTAAACTCTGCTTATGAAACTGTAACAAACCACCGCATTTCTTACATAGATGCTCTTTCGTTTATAGTGAAAAACGTGTTGGGTTCGTGAACTGTGTAAATTCATTTGAGCTGAAAAACCCCTGAGTTTACCAGAAATGAACTTTTGCTTGTAGGAAGACACAGACTCTTTGGTTTAACTCCGTTTGTGAAGGGAAATTCATACCAGTGTTCTCATCCATGAAACACACTCTGTTTTAACGCAAGAAGCATCCTCTTCTGTCCAGAGTCTGCCATACAGCAAGAAATATGACCATGTCCAGAAGAAAAGAACTGTATTTCCTACTCATATGGACCATATCGAGTTGAACTCTGCTTATGAACCTGTAGCAAACCACAGCATCTCTTACATAGATGCTCTTATTTTATAGTGAAAAATGTGTTGGGTTCGTGAACTGTGTAAATTCATTTGAGCCGAAAATTCACTGGGATTACCGGGAATGAACTCTTGCTTGTAGGAGGACACAGAGCCTTTGGTTTAACTCATTTGTGAAGGGAAATTCAGACCAGTGCTCTCATCCATGAAACACACTCTATTTTAACGCAAAGAGCATGCTCTTCTTTCCAGCGTCTGCAATATAGCAAGAAACATGAGCATGCCCTGAAAAAATGAACTGTGTTTCCTACTAATAAGGACCATATCAGGTTAAAGTCTGCTTATGAAACTGTAACAAACCACAGCATGTCTTACATAGATGCTCTTTAGGTAATAGTGAAAATCGAGTTGGGTTCGTACACTGTGTAAATTCATTTGAGCCGAAAAATCACTGGGTTTACCGGAAATGAACTCTTGCTTGTAGGAAGACGCAGAGACTTTGGTTTAACTCCGTTTCTGAAGGAAAATTCAGACCAGTGTTCTCAACCATGAAACACACTCTATTTTAACACAAAGAGCATGCTCTTCTTTCCAGCGTCTGCAATATACCAAGAAACATGAACATGCCCTGAAAAAATGAACTGTGTTTCCTACTAATACGGACAATATCAGGTTAAAGTCTGCTTATGAAATTGTAAAAAACCACAGCATCTCTTACATAGATGCTCCTTAGTTTATAGTGAAAATCGTGTTGGTTTCATGAACTGTGTATATTCATTTGAGCCGAAAAATCACTGGGTTTACCGGAAATGAACTCTTGCTTGTAGGAAGACACAGAGCTTTTGGTTTAACTCCGTTTGGGAAGGGAAAATCAGACCAGTCTTCTCATCCATGAAACACACTCTGTTTTAACGCAAGAATCATCCTCTTCTGTCCAGAGTCTGCCATACAGCAAGAAATATGAGCATGTCCAGAAAAAAAGAACTGTGTTTCCTACTCATACGGACCATATCCAGTTGAACTCTCCTTATGAAACTGTAACAAACCACAGCATCTCTTACATAGATGCTCTTTAGTTTATAGTGAAAAAAGTGTTGGGTTCGTGATCTGTGTAAATTCTTTTGATCTGAAAAATCACTTGTATTTCCGGAAATGAACTCTTGCTTGTAGGAAGACAGAGATCCTTTGGTTTAACTCCATTTGTGAAGGGAAATTCAGACCAGTGTTCTCATCCATGAAACACACTATGGTTTAACACAAAGAGCATGCTCTTCTTTCCAGCCTCTGCAATACAGCAAGAAATATGAGCATGCCCTGAAAAAATGAACTGTGTTTCCTACTCATACGGACCGTATCATGTTAAACTCTGCTTATGAAACTGTAACACCACAGCATGTCTTTCATAGATGCTCTATAGTTAATAGTGAAAATCTTGTTGGGTTCATACACTGTGTAAATTCATTTGAGCCAAAAAATCACTGGGATTAACGGAAATGAACTCTTGCTTGTAGGAAGACACAGAGCCTTTGGTTTAACTCGTTTATGAAGAAAAATTCAGACCAGTGTTCTCATCCATGAAACACCCTCTGTTTTAACGCAAGAACCATCCTCTTCTGTCCAGAGTCTGCCATACAACAAGAAATATGAGCATGTCCAGAAAAAAGAACTGTGTTTACTACTCATAAGGACCATATCTAGTTGAACTCTGCTTATTAAACTGTAACAAACCACAGCATGTCTTACATAGATGCTCTTAGTTAATAGTGAAAATCGTGTTGGTTTCATGAACTGTGTAAATTCATTTGAGCCGAAAAATCACTGGGTTTACCGGAAATGAACTCTTGCTTGTAGGAAGACACAGATCCTTTGGTTTCACTCCATTTATGAAGGGAAATTCAGACCTGTGTTCTCATCCATGAAACACACTCTGTTTTAACGCGAAGATCAAGCTCTTCTTTCCAGAATCTCTAATACAGCAAGAAAAATGAGCATGCAGAGAAAAAAAGAACTGTGCTTCCTACTCATATGGACCTGATCGAGTTGACCTCTGCTTATGAAACTGTAACAAACCACAGCATCTCTTACATAGATGCTCTTATTTTATAGTGAAAAACGTGTTGGGTTCGTGAACTGTGTAAATTCATTTGAGCCGAAAATTCACTGGGATTACCAGAAATGAACTCTTGCTTGTAGGAGGACACAGAGCCTTTGGTTTAACTCGTTTGTGAAGGGAAATTCAGACCAGTGCTCTCATCCATGAAACACACTCTATTTTAACGCAAAGAGCATGCTCTTCTTTCCAGCGTCTGCAATATAGCAAGAAAAATGAGCATGCCCTGAAAAAATGAACTGTGATTCCTACTAATACGGACCATATCAGGTTAAAGTCTGCTTATGAAACTGTAACAAACCACAGCATGTCTTACATAGATGCTCTTTAGTTAATAGTGAAAATCGAGTTGGGTTCGTACACTGTGTAAATTCATTTGAGCCGAAAAATCACTGGGTTTACCGGAAATGAACTCTTGCTTGTAGGAAGACGCAGAGATTTGGTTTAACTCCGTTTCTGAAGGAAAATTCAGACCAGTGTTCTCATCCATGAAACATACTCTGTTTAAACCTAAGAAGCACGATCTTCTTTCCAGCATCTCCAATACAGCAAGAAACATGAGCATGCCCAGAAAAAATGAACTGTGCTTCCTACTCATATGGACCTTATCGAGTTGACCTCTGCTTATGAAACTGTAACAAACCACAGCATCTCTTACATAGATGCTCTTATTTTATAGTGAAAAACGTGTTGGGTCCGTGAACTGTGTAAATTCATTTGAGCCGAAAATTCACTGGGATTACCGGAAATGAACTCTTGCTTGTAGGAAGACACAGAGCCTTTGGTTTAACTCGTTTGTGAAGGGAAATTCAGACCAGTGTTCTCATCCAAGAAAAACCCTCTGTTTTAACGCAAGAAGCATCCTCTTCTGTCCAGAGTCTGCCATACAGCAAGAAATATGAGAATGTCCAGAAAAAAAGAACTGTGTTTACTACTCATACGGACCATATCGAGTTGAACTCTGCTTATGAAACTGTAACAAACCACAGCTTCGCTTACATAGATGCTCTTTAGTTAATAGTAAAAATCGTGTTGGGATTGTGAACTGTGTAAATTCATTTGAGCCGAAAAATCACTGGGTTTACCGGAAATGAACTCTTGCTTGAAGGAAGACACAGAGACTTTGGTTTAACTCCGTTTGTGAAGGGAAATTCAGACCAGTGTTCTCATCCATGAAACACACTCTATTTTATCGCAAAGAGCATGCTCTTCTTTCCAGCATCTGCAATATAGCAAGAAACATGAGCATGCCCTGAAAAATGAACTGTGTTTCCTACTAATACGGACCATATCAGGTTAAAGTCTGCTTATGAAACTGTAACAAACCACAGCTTGTCTTACATAGATGCTCTTTAGTTTATAGTGAAAATCGTGTTGGGTTCGTACACTGTGTAAATTCATTTGAGCCGAAAAATCACTGGGTTTACCGGAAATGAACTCTTGCTTGTAGGAAGACGCAGAGAATTTGGTTTAACTCCATTTCTGAAGGAAAATTCAGACCAGTGTTCTCATCCATGAAACATACTCTGTTTTAACGCAAGAAGCATGCTCTTCTTTCCACCGTCTCCAATAGTGCAAGAAACATGAGCATGCCAAAAAAAAAAGAACTGTGTTTCTTAATCATACGGACCATATCTAGTTAAACTCTGCTTATGAATCTGTAACAAACCACCGCATCTCTTACATAGATGCTCTTTCGTTTATAGTGAAAAACGTGTTGGGTTCGTGAACTGTGTAAATTCGTTTGAGCTGAAAAACCCCTGAGTTTACCGGAAATGAACTCTTGCTTGTAGGAAGACACAGAGCCTTTGGTTTAACTCCGTTTGTGAAGGGAAAATCAGACCAGTCTTCTCATCCATGAAACACACTCTGTTTTAACGCAAGAAGCATTCTCTTCTGTCCAGAGTCTGCCATACAGCAAGAAATATGAGCATGTCCAGAAAAAAAGAACTGTGTTTCCTACTCATACGGACCATATCTAGTTGAACTCTGTTTATGAAACTGTAACAAACCACAGCATCTCTTACATAGATGCTCTTTAGTTTATAGTGAAAAAAGTGTTGGGTTCGTGAACTGTGTAAATTCTTTTGATCTGAAAAATCACTTGTTTTTCCGGAAATGAACTCTTGCTTGTAGGAAGACAGAGATCCTTTGGTTTAACTCCATTTGTGAAGGGAAATTCAGACCAGTGCTCTCATCCATGAAACACACTCTGTTTTAACGCGAAGATCATGCTCTTCTTTCCAGAATCTCTAATACAGCAAGAAAAATGAGCATGCCCAGAAAAAAAGAACTGTGCTTCCTACTCATATGGACCTTATCGAGTTGACCTCTGCTTATGAAACTGTAACAAACCACAGCATCTCTTACATAGATGCTCTTATTTTATAGTGAAAAATGTGTTGGGTTCCTGAACTGTGTAAATTCATTTGAGCCGAAAATTCACTGGGATTACCGGAAATGAACTCTTGCTTGTAGGAAAACACAGAGCCTTTGGATTAACTCGTTTGTGAAGGGAAATTCAGACCAGTGTTCTCATCCAAGAAACACCCTCTGTTTTAACGCAAGAAGCATCCTCTTCTGTCCAGAGTCTGCCATACAGCAAGAAATATGAGAATGTCCAGAAATAAAGAACTGTATTTACTACTCATACGGACCATTTCTAGTTGAACTCTGCTTATGAAACTGTAACCAACCACCGCATCTCTTACATAGATGCTCTTTCGTTTATAGTGAAAAACGTGTTGGGTTCGTGAACTGTGTAAATTCATTTGAGCTGAAAAATCACTGGGTTTTCCGGAAATGACTTCTTGCTTGTAGGAAGACACAGAGCCTTTGGTTTAACTCCATTTGTGAAGGGAAATTCAGACCAGTGTTCTCATCCATGAAACACACTATGGTTTAACACAAAGAGCATGCTCTTCTTTCCAGCATCTGCAATACAGCAAGAAATATGAGCATGCCCTGAAAAAATGAACAGTGTTTCCTACTAATACGGACTGTATCATGTTAAACTCTGCTTATGAAACTGTAACACCACAGCATGTCTTTCATAGATGCTCTATAGTTAATAGTGAAAATCTTGTTGGGTTCGTACACTGTGTAAATTCATTTGAGCCGAAAAATCACTGGGATTAACGGAAATGAACTCTTGCTTGTAGGAAGACACAGAGCCTTTGGTTTAACTCGTTTATGAAGAAAAATTCAGACCAGTGTTCTCATCCATGAAACACCCTCTGTTTTAACACAAGAACCATCCTCTTCTGTCCAGAGTCTGCCATACAGCAAGAAATATGACCATGTCCAGAAGAAAAGAACTGTATTTCCTACTCATATGGACCATATCGAGTTGAACTCTGCTTATGAAACTGTAGCAAACCACAGCATCTCTTACATAGATGCTCTTATTTTATAGTGAAAAATGTGTTGGGTTCGTGAACTGTGTAAATTCATTTGAGCCGAAAATTCACTGGGATTACCGGGAATGAACTCTTGCTTGTAGGAGGACACAGAGCCTTTGGTTTAACTCATTTGTGAAGGGAAATTCAGACCAGTGCTCTCATCCATGAAACACACTCTATTTTAACGCAAAGAGCATGCTCTTCTTTCCAGCGTCTGCAATATAGCAAGAAACATGAGCATGCCCTGAAAAAATGAACTGTGTTTCCTACTAATAAGGACCATATCAGGTTAAAGTCTGCTTATGAAACTGTAACAAACCACAGCATGTCTTACATAGATGCTCTTTAGGTAATAGTGAAAATCGAGTTGGGTTCGTACACTGTGTAAATTCATTTGAGCCGAAAAATCACTGGGTTTACCGGAAATGAACTCTTGCTTGTAGGAAGACGCAGAGACTTTGGTTTAACTCCGTTTCTGAAGGAAAATTCAGACCAGTGTTCTCAACCATGAAACACACTCTATTTTAACACAAAGAGCATGCTCTTCTTTCCAGCGTCTGCAATATACCAAGAAACATGAACATGCCCTGAAAAAATGAACTGTGTTTCCTACTAATACGGACAATATCAGGTTAAAGTCTGCTTATGAAATTGTAAAAAACCACAGCATCTCTTACATAGATGCTCCTTAGTTTATAGTGAAAATCGTGTTGGTTTCATGAACTGTGTATATTCATTGGAGCCGAAAAATCACTGGGTTTACCGGAAATGAACTCTTGCTTGTAGGAAGACACAGAGCCTTTGGTTTAACTCCGTTTGGGAAGGGAAAATCAGACCAGTCTTCTCATCCATGAAACACACTCTGTTTTAACGCAAGAAGCATCCTCTTCTGTCCAGAGTCTGCCATACAGCAAGAAATATGAGCATTTCCAGAAAAAAAGAACTGTGTTTCCTACTCATACGGACCATATCTAGTTGAACTCTGCTTATGAAACTGTAACAAACCACAGCATCTCTTACATAGATGCTCTTTAGTTTATAGTGAAAAAAGTGTTGGGTTCGTGAACTGTGTAAATTCTTTTGATCTGAAAAATCACTTGTTTTTCCGGAAATGAACTCTTGCTTGTAGGAAGACAGAGATCCTTTGGTTTAACTCCATTTGTGAAGGGAAATTCAGACCAGTGTTCTCATCCATGAAACACACTATGGTTTAACACAAAGAGCATGCTCTTCTTTCCAGCCTCTGCAATACAGCAAGAAATATGAGCATGCCCTGAAAAAATGAACTGTGTTTCCTACTCATACGGACCGTATCATGTTAAACTCTGCTTATGAAACTGTAACACCACAGCATGTCTTTCATAGATGCTCTGTAGTTAATAGTGAAAATCTTCTTGGGTTCATACACTGTGTAAAATCATTTGAGCCAAAAAATCACTGGGATTAACGGAAATGAACTCTTGCTTGTAGGAAGACACAGAGCCTTTGGTTTAACTCGTTTATGAAGAAAAATTCAGACCAGTGTTCTCATCCATGAAACACCCTCTGTTTTAACGCAAGAACCATCCTCTTCTGTCCAGAGTCTGCCATACAACAAGAAATATGAGCATGTCCAGAAAAAAAGAACTGTGTTTCTTACTCATACAGACCATATCTAGTTGAACTCTGCTTATTAAACTGTAACAAACCACAGCATCTCTTACATAGATGCTCTTATTTTATAGTGAAAAACGTGTTGGGTTCGTGAACTGTGTAAATTCATTTGAGCCGAAAATTCACTGGGATAACCAGAAATGAACTCTTGCTTGTAGGAAGACAAAGACTCTTTGGTTTAACTCCATTTGTGAAGGGAAATTCAGACCAGTGTTCTCATCCATGAAACACACTCTGTTTTAACGCGAAGATCAAGCTCTTCTTTCCAGAATCTCTAATACAGCAAGAAAAATGAGCATGCAGAGAAAAAAAGAACTGTGCTTCCTACTCATATGGACCTGATCGAGTTGACCTCTGCTTATGAAACTGTAACAAACCACAGCATCTCTTACATAGATGCTCTTATTTTATAGTGAAAAACGTGTTGGGTTCGTGAACTGTGTAAATTCATTTGAGCCGAAAATTCACTGGGATTACCGGAAATGAACTCTTGCTTGTAGGAGGACACAGAGCCTTTGGTTTAACTCGTTTGTGAAGGGAAATTCAGACCAGTGCTCTCATCCATGAAACACACTCTATTTTAACGCAAAGAGCATGCTCTTCTTTCCAGCGTCTGCAATATAGCAAGAAACATGAGCATGCCCTGAAAAAATGAACTGTGTTTCCTACTAATACGGACCATATCAGGTTAAAGTCTGCTTATGAAACTGTAACAAACCACAGCATGTCTTACATAGATGCTCTTTAGTTAATAGTGAAAATCGAGTTGGGTTCGTACACTGTGTAAATTCATTTGAGCCGAAAAATCACTGGGTTTACCGGAAATGAACTCTTGCTTGTAGGAAGACGCAGAGACTTTGGTTTAACTCCGTTTCTGAAGGAAAATTCAGACCAGTGTTCTCAACCATGAAACACACTCTATTTTAACACAAAGAGCATGCTCTTCTTTCCAGCGTCTGCAATATACCAAGAAACATGAACATGCCCTGAAAAAATGAACTGTGTTTCCTACTAATACGGACAATATCAGGTTAAAGTCTGCTTATGAAATTGTAAAAAACCACAGCATCTCTTACATAGATGCTCCTTAGTTTATAGTGAAAATCGTGTTGGTTTCATGAACTGTGTATATTCATTGGAGCCGAAAAATCACTGGGTTTACCGGAAATGAACTCTTGCTTGTAGGAAGACACAGAGCCTTTGGTTTAACTCCGTTTGGGAAGGGAAAATCAGACCAGTCTTCTCATCCATGAAACACACTCTGTTTTAACGCAAGAAGCATCCTCTTCTGTCCAGAGTCTGCCATACAGCAAGAAATATGAGCATTTCCAGAAAAAAAGAACTGTGTTTCCTACTCATACGGACCATATCTAGTTGAACTCTGCTTATGAAACTGTAACAAACCACAGCATCTCTTACATAGATGCTCTTTAGTTTATAGTGAAAAAAGTGTTGGGTTCGTGAACTGTGTAAATTCTTTTGATCTGAAAAATCACTTGTTTTTCCGGAAATGAACTCTTGCTTGTAGGAAGACAGAGATCCTTTGGTTTAACTCCATTTGTGAAGGGAAATTCAGACCAGTGTTCTCATCCATGAAACACACTATGGTTTAACACAAAGAGCATGCTCTTCTTTCCAGCCTCTGCAATACAGCAAGAAATATGAGCATGCCCTGAAAAAATGAACTGTGTTTCCTACTCATACGGACCGTATCATGTTAAACTCTGCTTATGAAACTGTAACACCACAGCATGTCTTTCATAGATGCTCTATAGTTAATAGTGAAAATCTTGTTGGGTTCATACACTGTGTAAAATCATTTGAGCCAAAAAATCACTGGGATTAACGGAAATGAACTCTTGCTTGTAGGAAGACACAGAGCCTTTGGTTTAACTCGTTTATGAAGAAAAATTCAGACCAGTGTTCTCATCCATGAAACACCCTCTGTTTTAACGCAAGAACCATCCTCTTCTGTCCAGAGTCTGCCATACAACAAGAAATATGAGCATGTCCAGAAAAAAAGAACTGTGTTTCTTACTCATACAGACCATATCTAGTTGAACTCTGCTTATTAAACTGTAACAAACCACAGCATCTCTTACATAGATGCTCTTATTTTATAGTGAAAAACGTGTTGGGTTCGTGAACTGTGTAAATTCATTTGAGCCGAAAATTCACTGGGATAACCAGAAATGAACTCTTGCTTGTAGGAAGACAAAGACTCTTTGGTTTAACTCCATTTGTGAAGGGAAATTCAGACCAGTGTTCTCATCCATGAAACACACTCTGTTTTAACGCGAAGATCAAGCTCTTCTTTCCAGAATCTCTAATACAGCAAGAAAAATGAGCATGCAGAGAAAAAAAGAACTGTGCTTCCTACTCATATGGACCTGATCGAGTTGACCTCTGCTTATGAAACTGTAACAAACCACAGCATCTCTTACATAGATGCTCTTATTTTATAGTGAAAAACGTGTTGGGTTCGTGAACTGTGTAAATTCATTTGAGCCGAAAATTCACTGGGATTACCGGAAATGAACTCTTGCTTGTAGGAGGACACAGAGCCTTTGGTTTAACTCGTTTGTGAAGGGAAATTCAGACCAGTGCTCTCATCCATGAAACACACTCTATTTTAACGCAAAGAGCATGCTCTTCTTTCCAGCGTCTGCAATATAGCAAGAAACATGAGCATGCCCTGAAAAAATGAACTGTGTTTCCTACTAATACGGACCATATCAGGTTAAAGTCTGCTTATGAAACTGTAACAAACCACAGCATGTCTTACATAGATGCTCTTTAGTTAATAGTGAAAATCGAGTTGGGTTCGTACACTGTGTAAATTCATTTGAGCCGAAAAATCACTGGGTTTACCGGAAATGAACTCTTGCTTGTAGGAAGACGCAGAGATTTGGTTTAACTCCGTTTCTGAAGGAAAATTCAGACCAGTGTTCTCATCCATGAAACATACTCTGTTTAAACCTAAGAAGCATGATCTTCTTTCCAGCATCTCCAATACAGCAAGAAACATGAGCATGCCCAGAAAAAATGAACTGTGCTTCCTACTCATATGGACCTTATCGAGTTGACCTCTGCTTATGAAACTGTAACAAACCACAGCATCTCTTACATAGATGCTCTTATTTTATAGTGAAAAACGTGTTGGGTTCGTGAACTGTGTAAATTCATTTGAGCCGAAAATTCACTGGGATTACCGGAAATGAACTCTTGCTTGTAGGAAGACACAGAGCCTTTGGTTTAACTCGTTTGTGAAGGGAAATTCAGACCAGTGTTCTCATCCAAGAAAAACCCTCTGTTTTAACGCAAGAAGCATCCTCTTCTGTCCAGAGTCTGCCATACAGCAAGAAATATGAGAATGTCCAGAAAAAAAGAACTGTGTTTACTACTCATACGGACCATATCTAGTTGAACTCTGCTTATGAAACTGTAACAAACCACAGCTTCGCTTACATAGATGCTCTTTAGTTAATAGTAAAAATCGTGTTGGGATTGTGAACTGTGTAAATTCATTTGAGCCGAAAAATCACTGGGTTTACCGGAAATGAACTCTTGCTTGAAGGAAGACACAGAGACTTTGGTTTAACTCCGTTTGTGAAGGGAAATTCAGACCAGTGTTCTCATCCATGAAACACACTCTATTTTATCACAAAGAGCATGCTCTTCTTTCCAGCATCTGCAATATAGCAAGAAACATGAGCATGCCCTGAAAAATGAACTGTGTTTCCTACTAATACGGACCATATCAGGTTAAAGTCTGCTTATGAAACTGTAACAAACCACAGCTTGTCTTACATAGATGCTCTTTAGTTTATAGTGAAAATCGTGTTGGGTTCGTACACTGTGTAAATTCATTTGAGCCGAAAAATCACTGGGTTTACCGGAAATGAACTCTTGCTTGTAGGAAGACGCAGAGAATTTGGTTTAACTCCGTTTCTGAAGGAAAATTCAGACCAGTGTTCTCATCCATGAAACATACTCTGTTTTAACGCAAGAAGCATGCTCTTCTTTCCACCGTCTCCAATAGTGCAAGAAACATGAGCATGCCAAAAAAAAAAAGAACTGTGTTTCTTAATCATACGGACCATATCTAGTTAAACTCTGCTTATGAATCTGTAACAAACCACCGCATCTCTTACATAGATGCTCTTTCGTTTATAGTGAAAAACGTGTTGGGTTCGTGAACTGTGTAAATTCATTTGAGCTGAAAAACCCCTGAATTTACCGGAAATGAACTCTTGCTTGTAGGAAGACACAGAGCCTTTGGTTTAACTCCGTTTGTGAAGGGAAAATCAGACCAGTCTTCTCATCCATGAAACACACTCTGTTTTAACGCAAGAAGCATCCTCTTCTGTCCAGAGTCTGCCATACAGCAAGAAATATGAGCATGTCCAGAAAAAAAGAACTGTGTTTCCTACTCATACGGACCATATCTAGTTGAACTCTGCTTATGAAACTGTAACAAACCACAGCATCTTTACATAGATGCTCTTTAGTTTATAGTGAAAAAAGTGTTGGGTTCGTGAACTGTGTAAATTCTTTTGATCTGAAAAATCACTTGTTTTTCCGGAAATGAACTCTTGCTTGTAGGAAGACAGAGATCCTTTGGTTTAACTCCATTTGTGAAGGGAAATTCAGACCAGTGCTCTCATCCATGAAACACACTCTGTTTTAACGCGAAGATCATGCTCTTCTTTCCAGAATCTCTAATACAGCAAGAAAAATGAGCATGCCCAGAAAAAAAGAACTGTGCTTCCTACTCATATGCACCTTATCGAGTTGACCTCTGCTTATGAAACTGTAACAAACCACAGCATCTCTTACATAGATGCTCTTATTTTATAGTGAAAAATGTGTTGGGTTCCTGAACTGTGTAAATTCATTTGAGCCGAAAATTCACTGGGATTACCGGAAATGAACTCTTGCTTGTAGGAAGACACAGAGCCTTTGGTTTAACTCGTTTGTGAAGGGAAATTCAGACCAGTGTTCTCATCCAAGAAACACCCTCTGTTTTAACGCAAGAAGCATCCTCTTCTGTCCAGAGTCTGCCATACAGCAAGAAATATGAGAATGTCCAGAAATAAAGAACTGTATTTACTACTCTTACGGACCATTTCTAGTTGAACTCTGCTTATGAAACTGTAACCAACCACCGCATCTCTTACATAGATGCTCTTTCGTTTATAGTGAAAAACGTGTTGGGTTCGTGAACTGTGTAAATTCATTTGAGCTGAAAAATCACTGGGTTTTCCGGAAATGACCTCTTGCTTGTAGGAAGACACAGAGCCTTTGGTTTAACTCCATTTGTGAAGGGAAATTCAGACCAGTGTTCTCATCCATGAAACACACTATGGTTTAACACAAAGAGCATGCTCTTCTTTCCAGCATCTGCAATACAGCAAGAAATATGAGCATGCCCTGAAAAAATGAACAGTGTTTCCTACTAATACGGACCGTATCATGTTTAACTCTGCTTATGAAACTGTAACACCACAGCATGTCTTTCATAGATGCTCTATAGTTAATAGTGAAAATCTTGTTGGGTTCGTACACTGTGTAAATTCATTTGAGCCGAAAAATCACTGGGATTAACGGAAATGAACTCTTGCTTGTAGGAAGACACAGAGCCTTTGGTTTAACTCGTTTATGAAGAAAAATTCAGACCAGTGTTCTCATCCATGAAACACCCTCTGTTTTAACACAAGAACCATCCTCTTCTGTCCAGAGTCTGCCATACAACAAGAAATATGAGCATGTCCAGAAAAAAGAACTGTGTTTACTACTCATAAGGACCATATCTAGTTGAACTCTGCTTATTAAACTGTAAAAAACCACAGCATCTCTTACATAGATGCTCTTATTTTATAGTGAAAAACGTGTTGGGTTCGTGAACTGTGTAAATTCATTTGAGCCGAAAATTCACTGGGATAACCGGAAATGAACTCTTGCTTGTAGGAGGACACAGAGCCTTTGGTTTAACTCATTTGTGAAGGGAAATTTAGACCAGTGCTCTCGTCCATGAAACACACTCTATTTTAACGCAAAGAGCATGCTCTTCTTTCCAGCATCTGCAATATAGCAAGAAACTTGAGCATGCCCTGAAAAAATGAACTGTGTTTCCTACTAATACGGACCATATCAGGTTAAAGTCTGCTTATGAAACTGTAACAAACCACAGCATGTCTTACATAGATGCTCTTTACGTAATAGTGAAAATCGAGTTGGGTTCGTACACTGTGTAAATTCATTTGAGCCGAAAAATCACTGGGTTTACCGGAAATGAACTCTTGCTTGTAGGAAGACGCAGAGACTTTGGTTTAACTCCGTTTGTGAAGGAAAATTCATACCAGTGTTCTCATCCATGAAACACACTCTGTTTTAACGCAAGAAGCATCCTCTTCTGTCCAGATTCTGCCAGACAGCAAGAAATATGACCATGTCCAGAAGAAAAGAACAGTATTTCCTACTCATACGGACCATATCGAGTTGAACTCTGCTTATGAAACTGTAACAAACCACAGCATCTCTTACATAGATGCTCTTATTTTATAGTGAAAAACGTGTTGGGTTCGTGAACTGTGTAAATTCATTTGAGCCGAAAATTCACTGGGATTACCGGAAATGAACTCTTGCTTGTAGGAGGACACAGAGCCTTTGGTTTAACTCATTTGTGAAGGAAAATTCAGACCAGTGCTCTCATCCATGAAACACACTCTATTTTAACGCAAAGAGCATGCTCTTCTTTCCAGTGTCTGCAATATAGCAAGAAACATGAGCATGCCCTGAAAAAATGAACTGTGTTTCCTACTAATACGGACCATATCAGGTTAAAGTCTGCTTATGAAACTGTAACAAACCACAGCACGTCTTACATAAATGCTCCTTAGTTTATAGTGAAAATCGTGTTGGTTTCATGAACTGTGTAAATTCATTTGAGCCGAAAAATCACTGGGTTTACCGGAAATGAACTCTTGCTTGTAGGAAGACACAGAGCCTTTGGTTTAACTCCGTTTGTGAAGGGAAAATCAGACCAGTCTTCTCATCCATGAAACACACTCTGTTTTAACGCAAGAAGCATCCTCTTCTGTCCAGAGTCTGCCATACAGCAAGAAATATGAGCATGTCCAGAAAAAAAGAACTGTGTTTCCTACTCATACGGACCATATCTAGTTGAACTCTGCTTATGAAACTGTAACAAACCACAGCATCTCTTACATAGATGCTCTTTAGTTTATAGTGAAAAAAGTGTTGGGTTCGTGAACTGTGTAAATTCTTTTGATCTGAAAAATCACTTGTTTTTCCGGAAATGAACTCTTGCTTGTAGGAAGACAGAGATCCTTTGGTTTAACTCCATTTGTGAAGGGAAATTCAGACCAGTGTTCTCATCCATGAAACACACTCTGTTTTAACGCGAAGATCATGCTCTTCTTTCCAGAATCTCTAATACAGCAAGAAAAATGAGCATGCCCAGAAAAAAAGAACTGTGCTTCCTACTCATATGGACCTTATCGAGTTGACCTCTGCTTATGAAACTGTAACAAACCACAGCATCTCTTACATAGATGCTCTTATTTTATAGTGAAAAATGTGTTGGGTTCCTGAACTGTGTAAATTCATTTGAGCCGAAAATTCACTGGGATTACCGGAAATGAACTCTTGCTTGTAGGAAGACACAGAGCCTTTGGTTTAACTCGTTTGTGAAGGGAAATTCAGACCAGTGTTCTCATCCAAGAAACACCCTCTGTTTTAACGCAAGAACCATCCTCTTCTGTCCAGAGTCTGCCATACAGCAAGAAATATGAGAATGTCCAGAAATAAAGAACTGTATTTACTACTCATACGGACCATTTCTAGTTGAACTCTGCTTATGAAACTGTAACAAACCACCGCATCTCTTACATAGATGCTCTTTCGTTTATAGTGAAAAACGTGTTGGGTTCGTGAACTTTGTAAATTCATTTGAGCTGAAAAATCACTGGGTTTTCCGGAAATGACCTCTTGCTTGTAGGAAGACACAGAGCCTTTGGTTTAACTCCATTTGTGAAGGGAAATTCAGACCAGTGTTCTCATCCATGAAACACACTATGGTTTAACACAAAGAGCATGCTCTTCTTTCCAGCATCTGCAATACAGCAAGAAATATGAGCATGCCCTGAAAAAATGAACAGTGTTTCCTACTAATACGGACCGTATCATGTTAAACTCTGCTTATGAAACTGTAACACCACAGCATGTCTTTCATAGATGCTCTATAGTTAATAGTGAAAATCTTGTTGGGTTCGTACACTGTGTAAATTCATTTGAGCCGAAAAATCACTGGGATTAACGGAAATGAACTCTTGCTTGTAGGAAGACACAGAGCCTTTGGTTTAACTCGTTTATGAAGAAAAATTCAGACCAGTGTTCTCATCCATGAAACACCCTCTGTTTTAACTCAAGAACCATCCTCTTCTGTCCAGAGTCTGCCATACAACAAGAAATATGAGCATGTCCAGAAAAAAGAACTGTGTTTACTACTCATAAGGACCATATCTAGTTGAACTCTGCTTATTAAACTGTAACAAACCACAGCATCTCTTACATAGATGCTCTTATTTTATAGTGAAAAACGTGTTGGGTTCGTGAACTGTGTAAATTCATTTGAGCCGAAAATTCACTGGGATAACCGGAAATGAACTCTTGCTTGTAGGAAGACACAGACTCTTTGGTTTAAGTCCGTTTGTGAAGGGAAATTCATACCAGTGTTCTCATCCATGAAACACACTCTGTTTTAACGCAAGAAGCATCCTCTTCTGTCCAGAGTCTGCCATACAGCAAGAAATATGACCATGTCCAGAAGAAAAGAACTGTATTTCCTACTCATATGGACCATATCGAGTTGAACTCTGCTTATGAAACTGTAGCAAACCACAGCATCTCTTACATAGATGCTCTTATTTTATAGTGAAAAATGTGTTGGGTTCGTGAACTGTGTAAATTCATTTGAGCCGAAAATTCACTGGGATTACCGGGAATGAACTCTTGCTTGTAGGAGGACACAGAGCCTTTGGTTTAACTCATTTGTGAAGGGAAATTCAGACCAGTGCTCTCATCCATGAAACACACTCTATTTTAACGCAAAGAGCATGCTCTTCTTTCCAGCGTCTGCAATATAGCAAGAAACATGAGCATGCCCTGAAAAAATGAACTGTGTTTCCTACTAATAAGGACCATATCAGGTTAAAGTCTGCTTATGAAACTGTAACAAACCACAGCATGTCTTACATAGATGCTCTTTAGGTAATAGTGAAAATCGAGTTGGGTTCGTACACTGTGTAAATTCATTTGAGCCGAAAAATCAGGTTTACCGGAAATGAACTCTTGCTTGTAGGAAGACGCAGAGACTTTGGTTTAACTCCGTTTCTGAAGGAAAATTCAGACCAGTGTTCTCAACCATGAAACACACTCTATTTTAACACAAAGAGCATGCTCTTCTTTCCAGCGTCTGCAATATACCAAGAAACATGAACATGCCCTGAAAAAATGAACTGTGTTTCCTACTAATACGGACAATATCAGGTTAAAGTCTGCTTATGAAATTGTAAAAAACCACAGCATCTCTTACATAGATGCTCCTTAGTTTATAGTGAAAATCGTGTTGGTTTCATGAACTGTGTATATTCATTTGAGCCGAAAAATCACTGGGTTTACCGGAAATGAACTCTTGCTTGTAGGAAGACACAGAGCCTTTGGTTTAACTCCGTTTGGGAAGGGAAAATCAGACCAGTCTTCTCATCCTATGAAACACACTCTGTTTTAACGCAAGAAGCATCCTCTTCTGTCCAGAGTCTGCCATACAGCAAGAAATATGAGCATTTCCAGAAAAAAAGAACTGTGTTTCCTACTCATACGGACCATATCTAGTTGAACTCTGCTTATGAAACTGTAACAAACCACAGCATCTCTTACATAGATGCTCTTTAGTTTATAGTGAAAAAAGTGTTGGGTTCGTGAACTGTGTAAATTCTTTTGATCTGAAAAATCACTTGTTTTTCCGGAAATGAACTCTTGCTTGTAGGAAGACAGAGATCCTTTGGTTTAACTCCATTTGTGAAGGGAAATTCAGACCAGTGTTCTCATCCATGAAACAAACTATGGTTTAACACAAAGAGCATGCTCTTCTTTCCAGCCTCTGCAATACAGCAAGAAATATGAGCATGCCCTGAAAAAATGAACTGTGTTTCCTACTCATACGGACCGTATCATGTTAAACTCTGCTTATGAAACTGTAACACCACAGCATGTCTTTCATAGATGCTCTATAGTTAATAGTGAAAATCTTGTTGGGTTCATACACTGTGTAAATTCATTTGAGCCAAAAAATCACTGGGATTAACGGAAATGAACTCTTGCTTGTAGGAAGACACAGAGCCTTTGGTTTAACTCGTTTATGAAGAAAAATTCAGACCAGTGTTCTCATCCATGAAACACCCTCTGTTTTAACGCAAGAACCATCCTCTTCTGTCCAGAGTCTGCCATACAACAAGAAATATGAGCATGTCCAGAAAAAAAGAACTGTGTTTCTTACTCATACAGACCATATCTAGTTGAACTCTGCTTATTAAACTGTAACAAACCACAGCATCTCTTACATAGATGCTCTTATTTTATAGTGAAAAACGTGTTGGGTTCGTGAACTGTGTAAATTCATTTGAGCCGAAAATTCACTGGGATAACCGGAAATGAACTCTTGCTTGTAGGAAGACACAGACTCTTTGGTTTAACTCCATTTGTGAAGGGAAATTCAGACCAGTGTTCTCATCCATGAAACACACTCTGTTTTAACGCGAAGATCAAGCTCTTCTTTCCAGAATCTCTAATACAGCAAGCAAAATGAGCATGCAGAGAAAAAAAGAACTGTGCTTCCTACTCATATGGACCTGATCGAGTTGACCTCTGCTTATGAAACTGTAACAAACCACAGCATCTCTTACATAGATGCTCTTATTTTATAGTGAAAAACGTGTTGGGTTCGTGAACTGTGTAAATTCATTTGAGCCGAAAATTCACTGGGATTACCGGAAATGAACTCTTGCTTGTAGGAGGACACAGAGCCTTTGGTTTAACTCGTTTGTGAAGGGAAATTCAGACCAGTGCTCTCATCCATGAAACACACTCTATTTTAACGCAAAGAGCATGCTCTTCTTTCCAGCGTCTGCAATATAGCAAGAAACATGAGCATGCCCTGAAAAAATGAACTGTGTTTCCTACTAATACGGACCATATCAGGTTAAAGTCTGCTTATGAAACTGTAACAAACCACAGCATGTCTTACATAGATGCTCTTTAGTTAATAGTGAAAATCGAGTTGGGTTCGTACACTGTGTAAATTCATTTGAGCCGAAAAATCACTGGGTTTACCGGAAATGAACTCTTGCTTGTAGGAAGACGCAGAGATTTGGTTTAACTCCGTTTCTGAAGGAAAATTCAGACCAGTGTTCTCATCCATGAAACATACTCTGTTTAAACCTAAGAAGCATGATCTTCTTTCCAGCATCTCCAATACAGCAAGAAACATGAGCATGCCCAGAAAAAATGAACTGTGCTTCCTACTCATATGGACCTTATCGAGTTGACCTCTGCTTATGAAACTGTAACAAACCACAGCATCTCTTACATAGATGCTCTTATTTTATAGTGAAAAACGTGTTGGGTTCGTGAACTGTGTAAATTCATTTGAGCCGAAAATTCACTGGGATTACCGGAAATGAACTCTTGCTTGTAGGAAGACACAGAGCCTTTGGTTTAACTCGTTTGTGAAGGGAAATTCAGACCAGTGTTCTCATCCAAAAAAAACCCTCTGTTTTAACGCAAGAAGCATCCTCTTCTGTCCAGAGTCTGCCATACAGCAAGAAATATGAGAATGTCCAGAAAAAAAGAACTGTGTTTACTACTCATACGGACCATATCTAGTTGAACTCTGCTTATGAAACTGTAACAAACCACAGCTTCGCTTACATAGATGCTCTTTAGTTAATAGTAAAAATCGTGTTGGGATTGTGAACTGTGTAAATTCATTTGAGCCGAAAAATCACTGGGTTTACCGGAAATGAACTCTTGCTTGAAAGAAGACACAGAGACTTTGGTTTAACTCCGTTTGTGAAGGGAAATTCAGACCAGTGTTCTCATCCATGAAACACACTCTATTTTATCGCAAAGAGCATGCTCTTCTTTCCAGCATCTGCAATATAGCAAGAAACATGAGCATGCCCTGAAAAATGAACTGTGTTTCCTACTAATACGGACCATATCAGGTTAAAGTCTGCTTATGAAACTGTAACAAACCACAGCTTGTCTTACATAGATGCTCTTTAGTTTATAGTGAAAATCGTGTTGGGTTCGTACACTGTGTAAATTCATTTGAGCCGAAAAATCACTGGGTTTACCGGAAATGAACTCTTGCTTGTAGGAAGACGCAGAGAATTTGGTTTAACTCCGTTTCTGAAGGAAAATTCAGACCAGTGTTCTCATCCATGAAACATACTCTGTTTTAACGCAAGAAGCATGCTCTTCTTTCCACCGTCTCCAATATTGCAAGAAACATGAGCATGCCAAAAAAAAAAAAAGAACTGTGTTTCTTAATCATACGGACCATATCTAGTTAAACTCTGCTTATGAATCTGTAACAAACCACCGCATCTCTTACATAGATGCTCTTTCGTTTATAGTGAAAAACGTGTTGGGTTCGTGAACTGTGTAAATTCATTTGAGCTGAAAAACCCCTGAATTTACCGGAAATGAACTCTTGCTTGTAGGAAGACACAGAGCCTTTGGTTTAACTCCGTTTGTGAAGGGAAAATCAGACCAGTCTTCTCATCCATGAAACACACTCTGTTTTAACGCAAGAAGCATCCTCTTCTGTCCAGAGTCTGCCATACAGCAAGAAATATGAGCATGTCCAGAAAAAAAGAACTGTGTTTCCTACTCATACGGACCATATCTAGTTGAACTCTGCTTATGAAACTGTAACAAACCACAGCATCTTTACATAGATGCTCTTTAGTTTATAGTGAAAAAAGTGTTGGGTTCGTGAACTGTGTAAATTCTTTTGATCTGAAAAATCACTTGTTTTTCCGGAAATGAACTCTTGCTTGTAGGAAGACAGAGATCCTTTGGTTTAACTCCATTTGTGAAGGGAAATTCAGACCAGTGCTCTCATCCATGAAACACACTCTGTTTTAACGCGAAGATCATGCTCTTCTTTCCAGAAACTCTAATACAGCAAGAAAAATGAGCATGCCCAGAAAAAAAGAACTGTGCTTCCTACTCATATGCACCTTATCGAGTTGACCTCTGCTTATGAAACTGTAACAAACCACAGCATCTCTTACATAGATGCTCTTATTTTATAGTGAAAAATGTGTTGGGTTCCTGAACTGTGTAAATTCATTTGAGCCGAAAATTCACTGGGATTACCGGAAATGAACTCTTGCTTGTAGGAAGACACAGAGCCTTTGGTTTAACTCGTTTGTGAAGGGAAATTCAGACCAGTGTTCTCATCCAAGAAACACCCTCTGTTTTAACGCAAGAAGCATCCTCTTCTGTCCAGAGTCTGCCATACAGCAAGAAATATGAGAATGTCCAGAAATAAAGAACTGTATTTACTACTCTTACGGACCATTTCTAGTTGAACTCTGCTTATGAAACTGTAACCAACCACCGCATCTCTTACATAGATGCTCTTTCGTTTATAGTGAAAAACGTGTTGGGTTCGTGAACTGTGTAAATTCATTTGAGCTGAAAAATCACTGGGTTTTCCGGAAATGACCTCTTGCTTGTAGGAAGACACAGAGCCTTTGGTTTAACTCCATTTGTGAAGGGAAATTCAGACCAGTGTTCTCATCCATGAAACACACTATGGTTTAACACAAAGAGCATGCTCTTCTTTCCAGCATCTGCAATACAGCAAGAAATATGAGCATGCCCTGAAAAAATGAACAGTGTTTCCTACTAATACGGACCGTATCATGTTAAACTCTGCTTATGAAACTGTAACACCACAGCATGTCTTTCATAGATGCTCTATAGTTAATAGTGAAAATCTTGTTGGGTTCGTACACTGTGTAAATTCATTTGAGCCGAAAAATCACTGGGATTAACGGAAATGAACTCTTGCTTGTAGGAAGACACAGAGCCTTTGGTTTAACTCGTTTATGAAGAAAAATTCAGACCAGTGTTCTCATCCATGAAACACCCTCTGTTTTAACACAAGAACCATCCTCTTCTGTCCAGAGTCTGCCATACAACAAGAAATATGAGCATGTCCAGAAAAAAGAACTGTGTTTACTACTCATAAGGACCATATCTAGTTGAACTCTGCTTATTAAACTGTAACAAACCACAGCATCTCTTACATAGATGCTCTTATTTTATAGTGAAAAACGTGTTGGGTTCGTGAACTGTGTAAATTCATTTGAGCCGAAAATTCACTGGGATAACCGGAAATGAACTCTTGCTTGTAGGAGGACACAGAGCCTTTGGTTTAACTCATTTGTGAAGGGAAATTCAGACCAGTGCTCTCGTCCATGAAACACACTCTATTTTAACGCAAAGAGCATGCTCTTCTTTCCAGCATCTGCAATATAGCAAGAAACTTGAGCATGCCCTGAAAAAATGAACTGTGTTTCCTACTAATACGGACCATATCAGGTTAAAGTCTGCTTATGAAACTGTAACAAACCACAGCATGTCTTACATAGATGCTCTTTACGTAATAGTGAAAATCGAGTTGGGTTCGTACACTGTGTAAATTCATTTGAGCCGAAAAATCACTGGGTTTACCGGAAATGAACTCTTGCTTGTAGGAAGACGCAGAGACTTTGGTTTAACTCCGTTTGTGAAGGAAAATTCATACCAGTGTTCTCATCCATGAAACACACTCTGTTTTAACGCAAGAAGCATCCTCTTCTGTCCAGATTCTGCCAGACAGCAAGAAATATGACCATGTCCAGAAGAAAAGAACAGTATTTCCTACTCATACGGACCATATCGAGTTGAACTCTGCTTATGAAACTGTAACAAACCACACCATCTCTTACATAGATGCTCTTATTTTATAGTGAAAAACGTGTTGGGTTCGTGAACTGTGTAAATTCATTTGAGCCGAAAATTCACTGGGATTACCGGAAATGAACTCTTGCTTGTAGGAGGACACAGAGCCTTTGGTTTAACTCATTTGTGAAGGAAAATTCAGACCAGTGCTCTCATCCATGAAACACACTCTATTTTAACGCAAAGAGCATGCTCTTCTTTCCAGTGTCTGAAATATAGCAAGAAACATGAGCATGCCCTGAAAAAATGAACTGTGTTTCCTACTAATACGGACCATATCAGGTTAAAGTCTGCTTAGGAAACTGTAACAAACCACAGCACGTCTTACATAAATGCTCCTTAGTTTATAGTGAAAATCGTGTTGGTTTCATGAACTGTGTAAATTCATTTGAGCCGAAAAATCACTGGGTTTACCGGAAATGAACTCTTGCTTGTAGGAAGACACAGAGCCTTTGGTTTAACTCCGTTTGTGAAGGGAAAATCAGACCAGTCTTCTCATCCATGAAACACACTCTGTTTTAACGCAAGAAGCATCCTCTTCTGTCCAGAGTCTGCCATACAGCAAGAAATATGAGCATGTCCAGAAAAAAAGAACTGTGTTTCCTACTCATACGGACCATATCTAGTTGAACTCTGCTTATGAAACTGTAACAAACCACAGCATCTCTTACATAGATGCTCTTTAGTTTATAGTGAAAAAAGTGTTGGGTTCGTGAACTGTGTAAATTCTTTTGATCTGAAAAATCACTTGTTTTTCCGGAAATGAACTCTTGCTTGTAGGAAGACAGAGATCCTTTGGTTTAACTCCATTTGTGAAGGGAAATTCAGACCAGTGTTCTCATCCATGAAACACACTCTGTTTTAACGCGAAGATCATGCTCTTCTTTCCAGAATCTCTAATACAGCAAGAAAAATGAGCATGCCCAGAAAAAAAGAACTGTGCTTCCTACTCATATGGACCTTATCGAGTTGACCTCTGCTTATGAAACTGTAACAAACCACAGCATCTCTTACATAGATGCTCTTATTTTATAGTGAAAAATGTGTTGGGTTTCTGAACTGTGTAAATTCATTTGAGCCGAAAATTCACTGGGATTACCAGTAATGAACTCTTGCTTGTAGGAAGACACAGAGCCTTTGGTTTAACTCGTTTGTGAAGGGAAATTCAGACCAGTGTTCTCATCCAAGAAACACCCTCTGTTTTAACGCAAGAAGCATCCTCTTCTGTCCAGAGTCTGCCATACAGCAAGAAATATGAGAATGTCCAGAAATAAAGAACTGTATTTACTACTCATACGGACCATTTCTAGTTGAACTCTGCTTATGAAACTGTAACAAACCACCGCATCTCTTACATAGATGCTCTTTCGTTTATAGTGAAAAACGTGTTGGGTTCGTGAACTTTGTAAATTCATTTGAGCTGAAAAATCACTGGGTTTTCCGGAAATGACCTCTTGCTTGTAGGAAGACACAGAGCCTTTGGTTTAACTCCATTTGTGAAGGGAAATTCAGACCAGTGTTCTCATCCATGAAACACACTATGGTTTAACACAAAGAGCATGCTCTTCTTTCCAGCATCTGCAATACAGCAAGAAATATGAGCATGCCCTGAAAAAATGAACTGTGTTTCCTACTAATATGGACCGTATCATGTTAAACTCTGCTTAGGAAACTGTAACACCACAGCCTGTCTTTCATAGATGCTCTATAGTTAATAGTGAAAATCTTGTTGGGTTCGTACACTGTGTAAATTCATTTGAGCCGAAAAATCACTGGGATTAACGGAAATGAACTCTTGCTTGTAGGAAGACACAGAGCCTTTGGTTTAACTCGTTTATGAAGAAAAATTCAGACCAGTGTTCTCATCCATGAAACACCCTCTGTTTTAACGCAAGAACCATCCTCTTCTGTCCAGAGTCTGCCATACAACAAGAAATATGAGCATGTCCAGAAAAAAGAACTGTGTTTACTACTCATAAGGACCATATCTAGTTGAACTCTGCTTATGAAACTGTAACAAACCACAGCATCTCTTACATAGATGCTCTTTAGTTTATAGTGAAAAAAGTGTTGGGTTCGTGAACTGTGTAAATTCTTTTGATCTGAAAAATCACTTGTTTTTCCGGAAATGAACTCTTGCTTGTAGGAAGACAGAGATCCTTTGGTTTAACTCCATTTGTGAAGGGAAATTCAGACCAGTGTTCTCATCCATGAAACACACTATGGTTTAACACAAAGAGCATGCTCTTCTTTCCAGCCTCTGCAATACAGCAAGAAATATGAGCATGCCCTGAAAAAATGAACTGTGTTTCCTACTCATACGGACCGTATCATGTTAAACTCTGCTTATGAAACTGTAACACCACAGCATGTCTTTCATAGATGCTCTATAGTTAATAGTGAAAATCTTGTTGGGTTCATACACTGTGTAAATTCATTTGAGCCAAAAAATCACTGGGATTAACGGAAATGAACTCTTGCTTGTAGGAAGACACAGAGCCTTTGGTTTAACTCGTTTATGAAGAAAAATTCAGACCAGTGTTCTCATCCATGAAACACCCTCTGTTTTAACGCAAGAACCATCCTCTTCTGTACAGAGTCTGCCATACAACAAGAAATATGAGCATGTCCTGAAAAAAGAACTGTGTTTACTACTCATAAGGACCATATCTAGTTGAACTCTGCTTACTAAACTGTACCAAACCACAGCATGTCTTACATAGATGCTCTTAGTTAATAGTGAAAATCGTGTTGGTTTCATGAACTGTGTAAATTCATTTGAGCCGAAAAATCACTGGGTTTACCGGAAATGAACTCTTGCTTGTAGGAAGACACAGATCCTTTGGTTTCACTCCATTTATGAAGGGAAATTCAGACCTGTGTTCTCATCCATGAAACACACTCTGTTTTAACGCGAAGATCAAGCTCTTCTTTCCAGAATCTCTAATACAGCAAGAAAAATGAGCATGCAGAGAAAAAAAGAACTGTGCTTCCTACTCATATGGACCTGATCGAGTTTACCTCTGCTTATGAAACTGTAACAAACCACAGCATCTCTTACATAGATGCTCTTAATTTATAGTGAAAAACGTGTTGGGTTCGTGAACTGTGTAAATTCATTGGAGCCGAAAATTCACTGGGATTACCGGAAATGAACTCTTGCTTGTAGGAGGACACAGAGCCTTTGGTTTAACTCGTTTGTGAAGGGAAATTCAGACCAGTGCTCTCATCCATGAAACACACTCTATTTTAACGCAAAGAGCATGCTCTTCTTTCCAGCGTCTGCAATATAGCAAGAAACATGAGCATGCCCTGAAAAAATGAACTGTGTTTCCTACTAATACGGACCATATCAGGTTAAAGTCTGCTTATGAAACTGTAACAAACCACAGCATGTCTTACATAGATGCTCTTTAGTTAATAGTGAAAATCGAGTTGGGTTCGTACACTGTGTAAATTCATTTGAGCCGAAAAATCACTGGGTTTACCGGAAATGAACTCTTGCTTGTAGGAAGACGCAGAGATTTGGTTTAACTCCGTTTCTGAAGGAAAATTCCGACCAGTGTTCTCATCCATGAAACATACTCTGTTTTAACGCAAGAAGCATGCTCTTCTTTCCACCGTCTCCAATAGTGCAAGAAACATGAGCATGCCAAAAAAAAAAGAACAGTGTTTCTTAATCATACGGACCATATCTAGTTAAACTCTGCTTATGAATCTGTAACAAACCACCGCATCTCTTACATAGATGCTCTTTCGTTTATAGTGAAACACGTGTTGGGTTCGTGAACTGTGTAAATTCATTTGAGCTGAAAATCCCCTGAGTTTACCGGAAATGAACTCTTGCTTGTAGGAAGACACAGAGCCTTTGGTTTAACTCCGTTTGTGAAGGGAAAATCAGACCAGTCTTCTCATCCATGAAACACACTCTGTTTTAACGCAAGAAGCATCCTCTTCTGTCCAGAGTCTGCCATACAGCAAGAAATATGAGCATGTCCAGAAAAAAAGAACTGTGTTTCCTACTCATACGGACCATATCTAGTTGAACTCTGCTTATGAAACTGTAACAAACCACAGCATCTCTTACATAGATGCTCTTTAGTTTATAGTGAAAAAAGTGTTGGGTTCGTGAACTGTGTAAATTCTTTTGATCTTAAAAATCACTTGTTTTTCCGGAAATGAACTCTTGCTTGTAGGAAGACAGAGATCCTTTGGTTTAACTCCATTTGTGAAGGGAAATTCAGACCAGTGCTCTCATCCATGAAACACACTCTGTTTTAACGCGAAGATCATGCTCTTCTTTCTAGAATCTCTAATACAGCAAGAAAAATGAGCATGCCCAGAAAAATAGAACTGTGCTTCCTACTCATATGCACCTTATCGAGTTGACCTCTGCTTATGAAACTGTAACAAACCACAGCATCTCTTACATAGATGCTCTTATTTTATAGTGAAAAATGTGTTGGGTTCCTGAACTGTGTAAATTCATTTGAGCCGAAAATTCACGGGGATTACCGGAAATGAACTCTTGCTTGTAGGAAGACACAGAGCCTTTGGTTTAACTCGTTTGTGAAGGGAAATTCAGACCAGTGTTCTCATCCAAGAAACACCCTCTGTTTTAACGCAAGAAGCATCCTCTTCTGTCCAGAGTCTGCCATACAGCAAGAAATATGAGAATGTCCAGAAATAAAGAACTGTATTTACTACTCATACGGACCATTTCTAGTTGAACTCTGCTTATGAAACTGTAACCAACCACCGCATCTCTTACATAGATGCTCTTTCGTTTATAGTGAAAAACGTGTTGGGTTCGTGAACTGTGTAAATTCATTTGAGCTGAAAAATCACTGGGTTTTCCGGAAATGACCTCTTGCTTGTAGGAAGACACAGAGCCTTTGGTTTAACTCCATTTGTGAAGGGAAATTCAGACCAGTGTTCTCATCCATGAAACACACTATGGTTTAACACAAAGAGCATGCTCTTCTTTCCAGCATCTGCAATACAGCAAGAAATATGAGCATGCCCTGAAAAAATGAACAGTGTTTCCTACTAATACGGACCGTATCATGTTAAACTCTGCTTATGAAACTGTAACACCACAGCATGTCTTTCATAGATGCTCTATAGTTAATAGTGAAAATCTTGTTGGGTTCGTACACTGTGTAAATTCATTTGAGCCGAAAAATCACTGGGATTAACGGAAATGAACTCTTGCTTGTAGGAAGACACAGAGCCTTTGGTTTAACTCCTTTATGAAGAAAAATTCAGACCAGTGTTTTCATCCATGAAACACCCTCTGTTTTAACGCAAGAACCATCCTCTTCTGTCCAGAGTCTGCCATACAACAAGAAATATGAGCATGTCCAGAAAAAAGAACTGTGTTTACTACTCATAAGGACCATATCTAGTTGAACTCTGCTTATTAAACTGTACCAAACCACAGCATGTCTTACATAGATGCTCTTAGTTAATAGTGAAAATCGTGTTGGTTTCATGAACTGTGTAAATTCATTTGAGCCGAAAAATCACTGGGTTTACCGGAAATGAACTCTTGCTTGTAGGAAGACACAGATCCTTTGGTTTCACTCCATTTATGAAGGGAAATTCAGACCAGTGTTCTCATCCATGAAACACACTCTGTTTTAATGCGAAGATCATGCTCTTCTTTCCAGAATCTCTAATACAGCAAGAAAAATGAGCATGCAGAGAAAAAAAGAACTGTGCTTCCTACTCATACGGACCATATCGAGTTGAACTCTGCTTATGAAACTGTAACAAACCACAGCATCTCTTACATAGATGCTCTTATTTTATAGTGAAAAACGTGTTGGGTTCGTGAACTGTGTAAATTCATTTGAGCCGAAAATTCACTGGGATAACCGGAAATGAACTCTTGCTTGTAGGAGGACACAGAGCCTTTGGTTTAACTCATTTGTGAAGGGAAATTCAGACCAGTGCTCTCGTCCATGAAACACACTCTATTTTAACGCAAAGAGCATGCTCTTCTTTCCAGCATCTGCAATATAGCAAGAAACTTGAGCATGCCCTGAAAAAATGAACTGTGTTTCCTACTAATACGGACCATATCAGGTTAAAGTCTGCTTATGAAACTGTAACAAACCACAGCATGTCTTACATAGATGCTCTTTAGTTAATAGTGAAAATCGAGTTGGGTTCGTACCCTGTGTAAATTCACTTGAGCCGAAAAATCACTGGGTTTACCGGAAATGAACTCTTGCTTGTAGGAAGACGCAGAGACTTTGGTTTAACTCCGTTTGTGAAGGAAAATTCATACCAGTGTTCTCATCCATGAAACACACTCTGTTTTAACGCAAGAAGCATCCTCTTCTGTCCAGATTCTGCCAGACAGCAAGAAATATGACCATGTCCAGAAGAAAAGAACTGTATTTCCTACTCATACGGACCATATCGAGTTGAACTCTGCTTATGAAACTGTAACAAACCACAGCATCTCTTACATAGATGCTCTTATTTTATAGTGCAAAACGTGTTGGGTTCGTGAACTGTGTAAATTCATTTGAGCCGAAAATTCACTGGGATTACCGGAAATGAACTCTTGCTTGTAGGAGGAAACAGAGCCTTTGGTTTAACTCATTTGTGAAGGAAAATTCAGACCAGTGCTCTCATCCATGAAACACACTCTATTTTAACGCAAAGAGCATGCTCTTCTTTCCAGTGTCTGCAATATAGCAAGAAACATGAGCATGCCCTGAAAAAATGAACTGTATTTCCTACTAATACGGACCATATCAGGTTAAAGTCTGCTTATGAAACTGTAACAAACCACAGCATGTCTTACATAAATGCTCCTTAGTTTATAGTGAAAATCGTGTTGGTTTCATGAACTGTGTAAATTCATTTGAGCCGAAAAATCACTGGGTTTACCGGAAATGAACTCTTGCTTGTAGGAAGACACAGAGCCTTTGGTTTAACTCCGTTTGTGAAGGGAAAATCAGACCAGTTTTCTCATCCATGAAACACACTCTGTTTTAACGCAAGAAGCATCCTCTTCTGTCCAGAGTCTGCCATACAGCAAGAAATATGAGCATGTCCAGAAAAAAAGAACTGTGTTTCCTACTCATACGGACCATATCTAGTTGAACTCTGCTTATGAAACTGTAATAAACCACAGCATCTCTTACATAGATGCTCTTTAGTTTATAGTGAAAAAAGTGTTGGGTTCGTGAACTGTGTAAATTCTTTTGATCTGAAAAATCACTTGTTTTTCCGGAAATGAACTCTTGCTTGTAGGAAGACAGAGATCCTTTGGTTTAACTCCATTTGTGAAGGGAAATTCAGACCAGTGTTCTCATCCATGAAACACACTCTGTTTTAACACGAAGATCATGCTCTTCTTTCCAGAATCTCTAATACAGCAAGAAAAATGAGCATGCCCAAAAAAAAAGAACTGTGCTTCCTACTCATATGGACCTTATCGAGTTGACCTCTGCTTATGAAACTGTAACAAACCACAGCATCTCTTACATAGATGCTCTTATTTTGTAGTGAAAAATGTGTTGGGTTCCTGAACTGTGTAAATTCATTTGAGCCGAAAATTCACTGGGATTACCGGAAATGAACTCTTGCTTGTAGGAAGACACAGAGCCTTTGGTTTAACTCGTTTGTGAAGGGAAATTCAGACCAGTGTTCTCATCCAAGAAACACCCTCTGTTTTAACGCAAGAAGCATCCTCTTCTGTCCAGAGTCTGCCATACAGCAAGAAATATGAGAATGTCCAGAAATAAAGAACTGTATTTACTACTCATACGGACCATTTCTAGTTGAACTCTGCTTATGAAACTGTAACAAACCACCGCATCTCTTACATAGATGCTCTTTCGTTTATAGTGAAAAACGTGTTGGGTTCGTGAACTTTGTAAATTCATTTGAGCTGAAAAATCACTGGGTTTTCCGGAAATGACCTCTTGCTTGTAGGAAGACACAGAGCCTTTGGTTTAACTCCATTTGTGAAGGGAAATTCAGACCAGTGTTCTCATCCATGAAACACACTATGGTTTAACACAAAGAGCATGCTCTTCTTTCCAGCATCTGCAATACAGCAAGAAATATGAGCATGCCCTGAAAAAATGAACTGTGTTTCCTACTAATATGGACCGTATCATGTTAAACTCTGCTTAGGAAACTGTAACACCACAGCCTGTCTTTCATAGATGCTCTATAGTTAATAGTGAAAATCTTGTTGGGTTCGTACACTGTGTAAATTCATTTGAGCCGAAAAATCACTGGGATTAACGGAAATGAACTCTTGCTTGTAGGAAGACACAGAGCCTTTGGTTTAACTCGTTTATGAAGAAAAATTCAGACCAGTGTTCTCATCCATGAAACACCCTCTGTTTTAACGCAAGAACCATCCTCTTCTGTCCAGAGTCTGCCATACAACAAGAAATATGAGCATGTCCAGAAAAAAGAACTGTGTTTACTACTCATAAGGACCATATCTAGTTGAACTCTGCTTATTAAACTGTAACAAACCACAGCATGTCTTACATAGATGCTCTTAGTTAATAGTGAAAATCGTGTTGGTTTCATGAACTGTGTAAATTCATTTGAGCCGAAAAATCACTGGGTTTACCGGAAATGAACTCTTGCTTGTAGGAAGACACAGATCCTTTGGTTTCACTCCATTTATGAAGGGAAATTCAGACCAGTGTTCTCATCCATGAAACACACTCTGTTTTAACGCGAAGATCATGCTCTTCTTTCCAGAATCTCTAATACAGCAAGAAAAATGAGCATGCAGAGAAAAAAAGAACTGTGCTTCCTACTCATACGGACCATATCGAGTTGAACTCTGCTTATGAAACTGTAACAAACCACAGCATCTCTTACATAGATGCTCTTATTTTATAGTGAAAAACGTGTTGGGTTCGTGAACTGTGTAAATTCATTTGAGCCGAAAATTCACTGGGATTACCGGAAATGAACTCTTGCTTGTAGGAAGACACAGAGCCTTTGGTTTAACTCGTTTGTGAGGGGAAATTCAGACCAGTGTTCTCATCCAAGAAAAACCCTCTGTTTTAACTCAAGAAGCATCCTCTTCTGTCCAGAGTCTGCCATACAGCAAGAAATATGAGAATGACCAGAAAAAAAGAACTGTGTTTACTACTCATACAGACCATATCTAGTTGAACTCTGCTTATGAAACTGTAACAAACCACAGCTTCGCTTACATAGATGCTCTTTAGTTAATAGTAAAAATCGTGTTGGGATTGTGAACTGTGTAAATTCATTTGAGCCGAAAAATCACTGGGTTTACCGGAAATGAACTCTTGCTTGTAGGAAGACACAGAGACTTTGGTTTAACTCCGTTTGTGAAGGGAAATTCAGACCAGTGTTCTCATACATGAAACACACTCTATTTTATCGCAAAGAGCATGCTCTTCTTTCCAGCGTCTGCAATATAGCAAGAAACATTAGCATGCCCTGAAAAAATGAACTGTGTTTCCTACTAATAAGGACCATATCAGGTTAAAGTCTGCTTATGAAACTGTAACAAACCACAGCATGTCTTACATAGATGCTCTTTAGTTTATTGTGAAAATCGTGTTGGGTTCGTACACTGTGTAAATTCATTTGAGCCGAAAAATCACTGGGTTTACCGGAAATGAACTCTTGCTTGTAGGAAGACGAAGAGAATTTGGTTTAACTCCGTTTCTGAAGGAAAATTCAGACCAGTGTTCTCATCCATGAAACACACTATGTTTTACCGCAAGAAGCATGCTCTTCTTTCCACCGTCTCCAATAGTGCAAGAAACATGAGCATGCCCAAAAAAAAGAACTGTGTTTCTTAATCATACGGACCATATCTAGTTAAACTCTGCTTATGAATCTGTAACAAACCACTGAATCTCTTACATAGATGCTCTTTTGTTTATAGTGAAAAACGTGTTGGGTTCGTGAACTGTGTAAATTCATTTGAGCTGAAAAACCCATGAGTTTACCGGAAATGAACTCTTGCTTGTAGGAAGACACAGAGTCTTTGGTTTAACTCCGTTTGTGAAGGGAAATTCATACCAGTGTTCTCATCCATGAAACACACTCTGTTTTAACGCAAGAAGCATCCTCTTCTGTCCAGAGTCTGCCATACAGCAAGAAATATGACCATGTCCAGAAGAAAAGAACTGTATTTCCTACTCATACGGACCATATCGAGTTGAACTCTGCTTATGAAACTGTAACAAACCACAGCATCTCTTACATAGATGCTCTTATTTTATAGTGAAAAACGTGTTGGGTTCGTGAACTGTGTAAATTCATTTGAGCCGAAAATTCACTGGGATTACCGGAAATGAACTCTTGCTTGTAGGAGGACACAGAGACTTTGGTTTAACTCATTTGTGAAGGGAAATTCAGACCAGTGTTCTCATCCATGAAACACACTCTGTTTTAACGCAAGAAGCATCCTCTTCTGTCCAGAGTCTGCCAGACAGCAAGAAATATGACCATGTCCAGAAGAAAAGATCTGTATTTCCTACTCATACAGACCATATCGAGTTGAACTCTGCTTATGAAACTGTAACAAACCACAGCATCTCTTACATAGATGCTCTTATTTTATAGTGAAAAACGTGTTGGGTTCGTGAACTGTGTAAATTCATTTGAGCCGAAAATTCACTGGGATTACCGGAAATGAACTCTTGCTTGTAGGAGGACACAGAGCCTTTGGTTTAACTCATTTGTGAAGGAAAATTCAGACCAGTGCTCTCATCCATGAAACACACTCTATTTTAACACAAAGAGCATGCTCTTCTTTCCAGTGTCTGCAATATAGCAAGAAACTTGAGCATGCCCTGAAACAATGAACTGTGTTTCCTACTAATACGGATCATATCAGGTTAAAGTCTGCTTATGAAACTGTAACAAACCACAGCATGTCTTACATAGATGCTCTTTAGTTAATAGTGAAAATCGAGTTGGGTTCGTACACTGTGTAAATTCATTTGAGCCGAAAAATCACTGGGTTTACCGGAAATGAACTCTTGCTTGTAGGAAGACGCAGAGATTTTGGTTTAACTCCGTTTGTGAAGGGAAAATCAGACCAGTCTTCTCATCCATGAAACACACTCTGTTTTAACGCAAGAAGCATCCTCTTCTGTCCAGAGTCTGCCATACAGTAAGAAATATGAGCATGTCCAGAAAAAAAGAACTGTGTTTCCTACTCATACGGACCATATCTAATTGAACTCTGCTTATGAAACTGTAACAAACCACAGCATCTCTTACATAGATGCTCTTTAGTTTATAGTGAAAAAAGTGTTAGGTTCGTGAACTGTGTAAATTCTTTTGATCCGAAAAATCACTTGTTTTTCCGGAAATGAACTCTTGCTTGTAGGAAGACAGAGATCCTTTGGTTTAACTCCATTTGTGAAGGGAAATTCAGACCAGTGTTCTCATCCATGAAACACACTCTGTTTTAACGCGAAGATCATGCTCTTCTTTCCAAAATCTCTAATACACAAAGAAAAATGAGCATGCCCAGAAAAAAAGAACTGTGCTTCCTACTCATATGGACCTTATCGAGTTGACCTCTGCTTAAGGAACTGTAACAAACCACAGCATCTCTTACATAGATGCTCTTATTTTATAGTGAAAAACGTGTTGGGTTCCTGAACTGTGTAAATTCATTTGAGCCGAAAATTCACTGGGATTACCGGAAATGAACTCTCGCTTGTAGGAAGACACAGAGCCTTTGGTTTAACTCGTTTGTGAAGGGAAATTCAGACCAGTGTTCTCATCCAAGAAACACCCTCTGTTTTAACGCAAGAAGCATCCTCTTCTGTCCATAGTATGCCATACAGCAAGAAATATGAGAATGTCCAGAAATAAAGAACTGTATTTACTACTCATACGGACCATATCTAGTTGAACTCTGCTTATGAAACTGTAAAAAACCACTGCATCTCTTACATAGATGCTCTTTCGTTTATAGTGAAAAACGTGTTGGGTTCGTGAACTGTGTAAATTCATTTCAGCTGAAAAATCACTGGGTTTTCCGGAAATGAACTCTTGCTTGTAGGAAGACACAGAGCCTTTGGTTTAACTCCATTTGTGAAGGGAAATTCAGACCAGTGTTCTCATCCATGAAACACACTCTATTTTATCGCAAAGAGCATGCTCTTCTTTCCAGCGTCTGCAATATAGCAAGAAACATGAGCATGCCCTGAAAAAATGAACTGTGTTTCCTACTAATACGGACCATATCAGGTTAAAGTCTGCTTATGAAACTGTAACAAAACACAGCATGTCTTACATAGATGCTCTTTAGTTTATAGTAAAAATCGTGTTGGGTTCGTACACTGTGTAAATTCATTTGAGCCGAAAAATCACTGGGTTTACCGGAAATGAACTCTTGCTTGTAGGAAGACGCAGAGAATTTGGTTTAACTCCGTTTCTGAAGGAAAATTCAGACCAGTGTTCTCATCCATGAAACATACTCTGTTTTAACGCAAGAAGCATGCTCTTCTTTCCACCGTCTCCAATAGTGCAAGAAACATGAGCATGCCAAAAAAAAAAGAACTGTGTTTCTTAATCATACGGACCATATCTAGTTAAACTCTGCTTATGAATCTGTAACAAACCACCGCATCTCTTACATAGATGCTATTTCGTTTATAGTGAAACACGTGTTGGGTTCGTGAACTGTGTAAATTCATTTGAGCTGAAAAACCCCTGAGTTTACCAGAAATGAACTCTTGCTTGTAGGAAGACACAGAGTCTTTGGTTTAACTCCGTTTGTGAAGGGAAATTCATACCAGTGTTCTCATCCATGAAACACACTCTGTTTTAACGCAAGAAGCATACTCTTCTGTCCAGAGTCTGCCATACAGCAAGAAATATGACCATGTCCAGAAGAAAAGAACTGTATTTCCTACTCATATGGACCATATCGAGTTGAACTCTGCTTATGAAACTGTAATACCACAGCATGTCTTTCATAGATGCTCTATAGTTAATAGTGAAAATCTTGTTGGGTTCGTACACTGTGTAAATTCATTTGAGCTGAAAAATCACTGGGATTAACGGAAATGAACTCTTGCATGTAGGAAGACACAGAGCCTTTGGTTTAACTCGTTTATGAAGAAAAATTCAGACCAGTGTTCTCATCCATGAAACACCCTCTGTTTTAACGCAAGAACCATCCTCTTCTGTCCAGAGTCTGCCATACAACAAGAAATATGAGCATGTCCAGAAAAAAGAACTGTGTTTACTACTCATAAGGACCATATCTAGTTGAACTCTGCTTATTATACTGTAACAAACCACAGCATGTCTTACATAGATGCTCTTTAGTTAATAGTGAAAATCGTGTTGGTTTCATGAACTGTGTAAATTCATTTGAGCCGAAAAATCACTGGGTTTACCGGAAATGAACTCTTGCTTGTAGGAAGACACAGATCCTTTCGTTTCACTCCATTTATGAAGGGAAATTCAGACCAGTGTTCTCATCCATGAAACACACTCTGTTTTAACGCGAAGATCATGCTCTTCTTTCCAGAATCTCTAATACAGCAAGAAAAATGAGCATGCAGAGAAAAAAAGAACTGTGCTTCCTACTCATATGGACCTGATCGAGTTGACCTCTGCTTATGAAACTGTAACAAACCACAGCATCTCTTACATAGATGCTCTTATTTTATATTGAAAAACGTGTTGGGTTCGTGAACTGTGTACATTCATTTGAGCCGAAAATTCACTGGGATAACCGGAAATGAACTCTTGCTTGTAGGAGGACACAGAGCCTTTGGTTTAACTCGTTTGTGAAGGGAAATTCAGACCACTGCTCTCATCCATGAAACACACTCCATTTTAACGCAAAGAGCATGCTCTTCTTTCCAGCGTCTGCAATATAGCAAGAAACATGAGCATGCCCTGAAAAAATGAACTGTGTTTCCTACTAATACGGACCATATCAGGTTAAAGTCTGCTTATGAAACTGTAACAAACCACTGCATGTCTTACATAGATGCTCTTTAGTTAATAGTGAAAATCGTGTTGGGATTGTGAACTGTGTAAATTCATTTGAGCCGAAAAATCACTGGGTTTACCGGAAATGAACTCTTGCTTGTAGGAAGACACAGAGACTTTGGTTTAACTCCGTTTGTGAAGGGAAATTCAGACCAGTGTTCTCATCCATGAAACACACTCTATTTTATCGCAAAGAGCATGCTCTTCTTTCCAGCGTCTGCAATATAGCAAGAAACATGAGCATGCCCTGAAAAAATGAACTGTGTTTCCTACTAATACGGACCATATCAGGTTAAAGTCTGCTTATGAAACTGTAACAAACCACAGCATGTCTTACATAGATGCTCTTTAGTTTATAGTGAAAATCGTGTTGGGTTCGTACACTGTGTAAATTCATTTGAGCCGAAAAATCACTGGGTTTACCGGAAATGAACTCTTGCTTGTAGGAAGACGCAGAGAATTTGGTTTAACTCCGTTTCTGAAGGAAAATTCAGACCAGTGTTCTCATCCATGAAACACACTCTGTTTTAACGCGAAGATCAGGCTCTTCTTTCCAGAATCTCTAATACAGCAAGAATAATGAGCATGCCCAGAAAAAAAGAACTGTGCTTCCTACTCATATGGACCTTATCGAGTTGACCTCTGCTTATGGAACTGTAACAAACCACAGCATCTCTGACATAGATGCTCTTATTTTATAGTGAAAAACCTGTTGGGTTCCTGAACTGTGTAAATTCATTTGAGCCGAAAATTCACTGGGATTACCGGAAATGAACTCTTGCTTGTAGGAAGACACAGAGCCTTTGGTTTAACTCGTTTGTGAAGGGAAATTCAGACCAGTGTTCTCATCCAAGAAACACCCTCTGTTTTAACGCAAGAAGCATCCTCTTCTGTCCAGAGTCTGCCATACAGCAAGAAATATGAGAATGTCCAGAAATAAAGAACTGTATTTACTACTCATACGGACCATATCTAGTTGAACTCTGCGTATGAAACTGTAACAAACCACCGCATCTCTTACATAGATGCTCTTTCATTTATAGTGAAAAACGTGTTGGGTTCCTGAACTGTGTAAATTCATTTGAGCTGAAAAATCTCTGGGTTTTCCGGAAATGAACTCTTGCTTGTAGGAAGACACAGAGCCTTTGGTTTAACTCCATTCGTGAAGGGAAATTCAGACCATTGTTCTCATCCATGAAACACACTCTATTTTATCGCAAAGAGCATGCTCTTCTTTCCAGCGTCTGCAATATAGCAAGAAACATGAGCATGCCCTGAAAAAATGAACTGTGTTTCCTACTAATACGGACCATATCAGGTTAAAGTCTGCTTATGAAACTGTAACAAACCACAGCATGTCTTACATAGATGCTCTTTCGTTTATAGTGAAACACGTGTTGGGTTCGTGAACTGTGTAAATTCATTTGAGCTGAAAAACCCCTGAGTTTACCAGAAATGAACTCTTGCTTGTAGGAAGACACAGAGTCTTTGGTTTAACTCCGTTTGTGAAGTGAAATTCATACCAGTGTTCTCATCCATGAAACACACTCTGTTTTAACGCAAGAAGCATCCTCTTCTGTCCAGAGTCTGCCAGACAGCAAGAAATATGACCATGTCCAGAAGAAAAGAACTGTATTTCCTACTCATACGGACCATATCGAGTTGAACTCTGCTTATGAAACTGTAACAAACCACAGCATCTCTTACATAGATGCTCTTATTTTATAGTGAAAAACGTGTTGGGTTCATGAACTGTGTAAATTCATTTGAGCCGAAAATTCACTGGGATTACCGGAAATGAACTCTTGCTTGTAGGAGGACACAGAGCCTTTGGTTTAACTCCATTTGTGAAGGGAAATTCAGACCAGTGTTCTCATCCATGAAACACACTCTGTTTTAACGCGAAGATCATGCTCTTCTTTCCAGAATCTCTAATACAGCAAGAAAAATGAGCATGCCCAGAAAAAAAGAACTGTGCTTCCTACTCATATGGACCTTATTGAGTTGACCTCTGCTTATGGAACTGTAACAAACCACAGCATCTCTTACATAGATGCTCTTATTTTATAGTGAAAAACGTGTTGGGTTCCTGAACTGTGTAAATTCATTTGAGCCGAAAATTCACTGGGATTACCGGAAATGAACTCTTGCTTGTAGGAAGACACAGAGCCTTTGGTTTAACTCGTTTGTGAAGGGAAATTCAGACCAGTGTTCTCATCCAAGAAACACCCTCTGTTTTAACGCAAGAAGCATCCTCTTCTGTCCAGAGTCTGCCATACAGCAAGAAATATGAGAATGTCCAGAAATAAAGAACTGTATTTACTACTCATACGGACCATATCTAGTTGAACTCTGCGTATGAAACTGTAACAAACCACCGCATCTCTTACATAGATGCTCTTTCATTTATAGTGAAAAACGTGTTGGGTTCCTGAACTGTGTAAATTCATTTGAGCTGAAAAATCTCTGGGTTTTCCGGAAATGAACTCTTGCTTGTAGGAAGACACAGAGCCTTTGGTTTAACTCCATTCGTGAAGGGAAATTCAGACCATTGTTCTCATCCATGAAACACACTCTATTTTATCGCAAAGAGCATGCTCTTCTTTCCAGCGTCTGCAATATAGCAAGAAACATGAGCATGCCCTGAAAAAATGAACTGTGTTTCCTACTAATACGGACCATATCAGGTTAAAGTCTGCTTATGAAACTGTAACAAACCACAGCATGTCTTACATAGATGCTCTTTCGTTTATAGTGAAACACGTGTTGGGTTCGTGAACTGTGTAAATTCATTTGAGCTGAAAAACCCCTGAGTTTACCAGAAATGAACTCTTGCTTGTAGGAAGACACAGAGTCTTTGGTTTAACTCCGTTTGTGAAGTGAAATTCATACCAGTGTTCTCATCCATGAAACACACTCTGTTTTAACGCAAGAAGCATCCTCTTCTGTCCAGAGTCTGCCAGACAGCAAGAAATATGACCATGTCCAGAAGAAAAGAACTGTATTTCCTACTCATACGGACCATATCGAGTTGAACTCTGCTTATGAAACTGTAACAAACCACAGCATCTCTTACATAGATGCTCTTATTTTATAGTGAAAAACGTGTTGGGTTCATGAACTGTGTAAATTCATTTGAGCCGAAAATTCACTGGGATTACCGGAAATGAACTCTTGCTTGTAGGAGGACACAGAGCCTTTGGTTTAACTCCATTTGTGAAGGGAAATTCAGACCAGTGTTCTCATCCATGAAACACACTCTGTTTTAACGCGAAGATCATGCTCTTCTTTCCAGAATCTCTAATACAGCAAGAAAAATGAGCATGCCCAGAAAAAAAGAACTGTGCTTCCTACTCATATGGACCTTATTGAGTTGACCTCTGCTTATGGAACTGTAACAAACCACAGCATCTCTTACATAGATGCTCTTATTTTATAGTGAAAAACGTGTTGGGTTCCTGAACTGTGTAAATTCATTTGAGCCGAAAATTCACTGGGATTACCGGAAATGAACTCTTGCTTGTAGGAAGACACAGAGCCTTTGGTTTAACTCGTTTGTGAAGGGAAATTCAGACCAGTGTTCTCATCCAAGAAACACCCTCTGTTTTAACGCAAGAAGCATCCTCTTCTGTCCAGAGTCTGCCATACAGCAAGAAATATGAGAATGTCCAGAAATAAAGAACTGTATTTACTACTCATACGGACCATATCTAGTTGAACTCTGCGTATGAAACTGTAACAAACCACCGCATCTCTTACATAGATGCTCTTTCGTTTATAGTGAAAAACGTGTTGGGTTCGTGAACTGTGTAAATTCATTTGAGCTGAAAATCACTGGGTTTTCCGGAAATGAACTCTTGCTTGTAGGAAGACACAGAGCCTTTGGTTTAACTCCATTTGTGTAGGGAAATTCAGACCAGTGTTCTCATCCATGAAACACACTATGGTTTAACACAAAGAGCATGCTCTTCTTTCCAGCATCTGCAATACAGCAAGAAATATGAGCATGCCCTGAAAAAATGAACTGTGTTTCCTACTCATACGGACCGTATCATGTTAAACTCTGCTTATGAAACTGTAACACCACAGCATGTCTTTCATAGATGCTCTATAGTTAATAGTGAAAATCTTGTTGGGTTCATACACTGTGTAAATTCATTTGAGCCGAAAAATCACTGGGATTAACGGAAATGAACTCTTGATTGTAGGAAGACACAGAGCCTTTGGTTTAACTCCGTTTGGGAAGGGAAAATCAGACCAGTGTTCTCAACCATGAAACACACTCTGTTTTAACGCAAGAAGCATCCTCTTCTGTCCAGAGTCTGCCATACAGCAAGAAATATGAGCAGGTCCAGAAAAAAAGAACTGTGTTTCCTACTCATACGGACCATATCTAGTTGAACTCTGCTTATGAAACTGTAACAAACCACAGCATCTCTTACATAGATGCTCTTTAGTTTATAGTGTAAAAAGTGTTGGGTTCGTGAACTGTGTAAATTCTTTTGATCCGAAAAATCACTTGTTTTTCCGGAAATGAACTCTTGCTTGTAGGAAGACACAGATCCTTTGGTTTAACTCCATTTATGAAGGGAAATTCAGACCAGTGTTCTCATCCATGAAACACACTCTGTTTTAACGCGAAGATCATGCTCTTCTTTCCAGAATCTCTAATACAGCAAGAAAAATGAGCATGCAGAGAAAAAAAGAACTGTGCTTCCTACTCATATGGACCTTATCGAGTTGACCTCTGCTTATGAAATTGTAACAAACCACAGCATCTCTTACATAGATGCTCTTATTTTATAGTGAAAAACGTGTTGGGTTCGTGAACTGTGTAAATTCATTTGAGCCGAAAATTCACTGGGATTACCGGAAATGAACTCTTGCTTGTAGGAAGACACAGAGCCTTTGGTTTAACTCGTTTGTGAAGGGAAATTCAGACCAGTGTTCTCATCCAAGAAACACCCTCTGTTTTAACGCAAGAAGCATCCTCTTCTGTCGAGAGTCTGCCATACATCAAGAAATATGTGAATGTCCAGAAGAAAAGAACTGTGTTTACTACTCATATGGACCATATCAGGTTAAAGTCTGCTTATGAAACTGTAACAAACCACAGCATGTCTTACATAGATGCTCTTTAGTTAATAGTGAAAATCGAGTTGGGTTCGGACACTGTGTAAATTCATTTGAGCCGAAAAATCACTGGGTTTACCGGAAATGAACTCTTGCTTGTAGGAAGACGCAGAGATTTGGTTTAACTCCGTTTCTGAAGGAAAATTCAGAGCAGTGTTCTCATCCATGAAACATACTCTGGTTAAACCTAAGAAGCATGATTTCTTTCCAGCATCTCCAATACAGCAAGAAAGATGAGCATGCCCAGAAAAAAAGAACTGTGCTTCCTACTCATATTGACCTTATCGAGTTGACCTCTGCTAATGAAACTGTAACAAACCACAGCATCTCTTACATAGATGCTCTTTAGTTAATAGTAAAAATCGTGTTGGGATTGTGAACTGTGTAAATTCATTTCAGACGAAAAATCACTGGGTTTACGGGAAATGAACTCTTGCTTCTAGGAAGACACAGAGACTTTGGTTTAACTCCGTTTGTGAAGGGAAATTCAGACCAGTGTTCTCATCCATGAAACACACTCTATTTTATCGCAAAGAGCATGCTCTTCTTTCCAGCGTCTGCAATATAGCAAGAAACATGAGCATGCCCTGAAAAAATGAACTGTGTTTCCTACTAATACGGACCATATCAGGTTAAAGTCTGCTATGAAACTGTAACAATCCACAGCATGTCTTACATAGATGCTCTTTAGTTTATAGTGAAAATCGAGTTGGGTTCGAACACTGTGTAAATTCATTTGAGCCGAAAAATCACTGGGTTTACCGGAAATGCACTCTTGCTTGTAGGAAGACGCAGAGAATTTGGTTTAACTCCGTTTCTGAAGGAAAATTCAGACCAGTGTTCTCATCCATGAAACACACTCTGTTTTAACGCAAGAAGCATGCTCTTCTTTCCACCGTCTCCAATAGTGCAAGAAACATGAGCATGCCAAAAAAAAAGAACTGTGTTTCTTAATCATACGGACCATATCTAGTTAAACTCTGTTTATGAAACTGTAACAAACCACAGCTTCGCTTACATAGATGCTCTTTAGTTAATAGTGAAAATCATGTTGGGTTTGTGAACTGTGTAAATTCATTTCAGACGAAAAATCACTGGGTTTACCGGAAATGAACTCTTGCTTCTAGGAAGACACAGAGCCATTGGTATAACTCCGTCTGTGAAGGGAAATTCAGACCAGTGTTCTCATCCATAAAACACACTCTATTTTATCGCAAAGAGCATGCTCTTCTTTCCAGCGTCTGCAATATACCAAGAAACATGAGCATGCCCTGAAAAAATGAACTGTGTTTCCTACTAATACGGACCATATCAGGTTAAAGTCTGCTTATGAAACTGGAACAAACCACAGCATGTCTTACATAGATGCTCTTTAGTTAATAGTGAAAATTGAGTTGGGTTCATTCACAGTGTATATTCATTTGAGCCGAAAAATAACTGGGTTTACAGGAAATGAACTCTTGCTTGTAGGAAGACACAGATCCTTTGGTTTAACTCCGTTTCTGAAGGAAAATTCAGACCAGTGTTCTCATTCATGAAACATACTCTGTTTAAACGTAAGAAGCATGATCTTCTTTCCAGCATCTCCAATACAGCAAGAAACATGAGCATGCCCAGAAAATAAGAACTGTGTTTCTTACTCATACGGACCATATCTAGTTAAACTCTGCTTACGAAACTGTAACAAACCACAGCATCTCTTACATAGATGCTCTTTAGTTAATAGTGAAAATCGTGTCGGGTTCATGAACTGTGTAAATTCTTTTGATCCGAAAAATCACTTGTTTTTCCGGAAATGAACTCTTGCTTGTAGGAAGACACAGATCCTTTGGTTTAACTCTGTTCCTGAAGGAAAATTCAGACCAGTGTTCTCATCCATGAAACATATTCTGTTTTAACGCGAGAAGCATGCTCTTCTTTCCAGCATCTGCAATACAAGAAGAAACATGAGCATGCACAGAAAAAAAGAACCTTGTTTCTTGCTCATACGGCCCATATCTAGTTAAACTCTGCTTATGACACTATAACAAACCACCGCATCTCTTAAATAGATGCTCTTATTTTATAGTGAAATACGTGTTGGGTTCGTGAACTGTGTAAATTCATTTGAGCTGAAAAATCACTGGGATTACCAGAAATGAACTCTTGCTTGTGGGAAGACACAGAGAATTGGTTTAACTCCGTTTCTGAGGGAAAATTCAGACCAGTGTTCTCATCCACGAAACGTACTCTGTTTTAATGCAAGAAGCATGCTCTTCTTTCCAGCGTCTCCAATATAGCAAGAAACATGAGGATTCCCAGAAAAAAAGAACTGTGTTTCTTACTCATACGGACCATATCTAGTTAAACTCTGCTTATGATGCTGTAACAAACCACGGCATCTCTTACATAGATGCTCTTTAGTTAATAGTGAATATAGTGTTGGGTTTGTGAACTGTGTAAATTCATTTGAGCCGAAAATCACTGGGTTTTCCGGAAATGAACTCTTGCTTGTAGGAAGACACAGAGCCTTGGTTTAACTCCGTTTGTGAAGGGAAATTCAGACCATTGTTCTCATCCATGAAACACACTCTGTTTTAACGCAAGAAGCATGCTCTTCTTTCCAGCGCCTCCAATACAGCAAGAAACATGAGCATGCCCAGAAAAAAAGAACTGTGTTTACTACTCATATGGACAATATCGAGTTGAACTCTGCTTATGAGACTCTAACAAACCACAGCATGTCTTACATAGATGCTCTTTAGTTAATAGTGAAAATCTTGTTGGGTTCGTACACTGTGTAAATTCATTTGAGCCGAAAAATCACTGGGTTTACCGGAAATGAACTCTTGCTTGTAGGAAGACACAGAGCCTTGGTTTAACTCCATTTGTGAAGGGAAATTCAGACCAGGGTTCTCATCCATGAAACATACTCTGTTTTAACACAAAGAGCATGTTCTTCTTTCAAGCATCTGCAGTAAAGCAAGAAACATGAGCATGCCATGAAAAATTGAACTGTGTTTCCTACTCATACGGACCGTATCAGGTTAAACTCTGCTTCTGAAACTGTAACAAACCACAGCATGTCTTACATAGATGCTCTTTAGTTAATAGTGAAAATCTTGTTGGGTTCGTACACTGTGTAAATTCATTTGAGGCGAAAAATCACTGGGATTACAGGAAATGAACTCTTGCTTGTAGGAAGACACAGGGACATTGGTTTAACTCTGTTCCTGAAGGAAAATTCAGACCAGTGTTCTCATCCATGAAACATACTCTGTTTTAACGCGAGAAGCATGCTCTTCTTTCCAGCATCTCCAATACAAGAAGAAACATGAGCATGCCCAGAAAAAAAGAACCTTGTTTCTTGCTCATATGGACCATATCTAGTTGAACTCTGCTTATGACACTATAACAAACCACCGCATCTCTTAATTAGATGCTCTTATTTTATAGTGAAATACGTGTTGGGTTCGTGAACTGTGTAAATTCATTTGAGCTGAAAAATCACTGGGATTACCGGAAATGAACTCTTGCTTGTGGGAAGACACAGAGAATTGGTTTAACTCCGTTTCTGAGGGAAAATTCAGACCAGTGTTCTCATCCATGAAACATACTCTGTTTTAATGCAAGAAGCATGCTCTTCTTTCCAGCGTCTCCAATATAGCAAGAAACATGAGGATTCCCAGAAAAAAAGAACTGTGTTTCTTACTCATACGGACCATATCTAGTTAAACTCTGCTTATGATACTGTAACAAACCACGGCATCTCTTACATAGATGCTCTTTAGTTAATAGTGAAAATCGAGTTGGGTTCGGACACTGTGTAAATTCATTTGAGCCGAAAAATCACTGGGTTTACCGGAAATGAACTCTTGCTTGTAGGAAGACGCAGAGATTTGGTTTAACTCCGTTTCTGAAGGAAAATTCAGAGCAGTGTTCTCATCCATGAAACATACTCTGGTTAAACCTAAGAAGCATGATTTCTTTCCAGCATCTCCAATACAGCAAGAAAGATGAGCATGCCCAGAAAAAAAGAACTGTGCTTCCTACTCATATTGACCTTATCGAGTTGACCTCTGCTAATGAAACTGTAACAAACCACAGCATCTCTTACATAGATGCTCTTTAGTTAATAGTAAAAATCGTGTTGGGATTGTGAACTGTGTAAATTCATTTCAGACGAAAAATCACTGGGTTTACGGGAAATGAACTCTTGCTTCTAGGAAGACACAGAGACTTTGGTTTAACTCCGTTTGTGAAGGGAAATTCAGACCAGTGTTCTCATCCATGAAACACACTCTATTTTATCGCAAAGAGCATGCTCTTCTTTCCAGCGTCTGCAATATAGCAAGAAACATGAGCATGCCCTGAAAAAATGAACTGTGTTTCCTACTAATACGGACCATATCAGGTTAAAGTCTGCTATGAAACTGTAACAATCCACAGCATGTCTTACATAGATGCTCTTTAGTTTATAGTGAAAATCGAGTTGGGTTCGAACACTGTGAAAATTCATTTGAGCCGAAAAATCACTGGGTTTACCGGAAATGCACTCTTGCTTGTAGGAAGACGCAGAGAATTTGGTTTAACTCCGTTTCTGAAGGAAAATTCAGACCAGTGTTCTCATCCATGAAACACACTCTGTTTTAACGCAAGAAGCATGCTCTTCTTTCCACCGTCTCCAATAGTGCAAGAAACATGAGCATGCCAAAAAAAAAGAACTGTGTTTCTTAATCATACGGACCATATCTAGTTAAACTCTGTTTATGAAACTGTAACAAACCACAGCTTCGCTTACATAGATGCTCTTTAGTTAATAGTGAAAATCATGTTGGGTTTGTGAACTGTGTAAATTCATTTCAGACGAAAAATCACTGGGTTTACCGGAAATGAACTCTTGCTTCTAGGAAGACACAGAGCCATTGGTATAACTCCGTCTGTGAAGGGAAATTCAGACCAGTGTTCTCATCCATAAAACACACTCTATTTTATCGCAAAGAGCATGCTCTTCTTTCCAGCGTCTGCAATATACCAAGAAACATGAGCATGCCCTGAAAAAATGAACTGTGTTTCCTACTAATACGGACCATATCAGGTTAAAGTCTGCTTATGAAACTGGAACAAACCACAGCATGTCTTACATAGATGCTCTTTAGTTAATAGTGAAAATTGAGTTGGGTTCATTCACAGTGTATATTCATTTGAGCCGAAAAATAACTGGGTTTACAGGAAATGAACTCTTGCTTGTAGGAAGACACAGATCCTTTGGTTTAACTCCGTTTCTGAAGGAAAATTCAGACCAGTGTTCTCATTCATGAAACATACTCTGTTTAAACGTAAGAAGCATGATCTTCTTTCCAGCATCTCCAATACAGCAAGAAACATGAGCATGCCCAGAAAATAAGAACTGTGTTTCTTACTCATACGGACCATATCTAGTTAAACTCTGCTTACGAAACTGTAACAAACCACAGCATCTCTTACATAGATGCTCTTTAGTTAATAGTGAAAATCGTGTCGGGTTCATGAACTGTGTAAATTCTTTTGATCCGAAAAATCACTTGTTTTTCCGGAAATGAACTCTTGCTTGTAGGAAGACACAGATCCTTTGGTTTAACTCTGTTCCTGAAGGAAAATTCAGACCAGTGTTCTCATCCATGAAACATATTCTGTTTTAACGCGAGAAGCATGCTCTTCTTTCCAGCATCTGCAATACAAGAAGAAACATGAGCATGCACAGAAAAAAAGAACCTTGTTTCTTGCTCATACGGCCCATATCTAGTTAAACTCTGCTTATGACACTATAACAAACCACCGCATCTCTTAAATAGATGCTCTTATTTTATAGTGAAATACGTGTTGGGTTCGTGAACTGTGTAAATTCATTTGAGCTGAAAAATCACTGGGATTACCAGAAATGAACTCTTGCTTGTGGGAAGACACAGAGAATTGGTTTAACTCCGTTTCTGAGGGAAAATTCAGACCAGTGTTCTCATCCACGAAACGTACTCTGTTTTAATGCAAGAAGCATGCTCTTCTTTCCAGCGTCTCCAATATAGCAAGAAACATGAGGATTCCCAGAAAAAAAGAACTGTGTTTCTTACTCATACGGACCATATCTAGTTAAACTCTGCTTATGATGCTGTAACAAACCACGGCATCTCTTACATAGATGCTCTTTAGTTAATAGTGAATATAGTGTTGGGTTTGTGAACTGTGTAAATTCATTTGAGCCGAAAATCACTGGGTTTTCCGGAAATGAACTCTTGCTTGTAGGAAGACACAGAGCCTTGGTTTAACTCCGTTTGTGAAGGGAAATTCAGACCATTGTTCTCATCCATGAAACACACTCTGTTTTAACGCAAGAAGCATGCTCTTCTTTCCAGCGCCTCCAATACAGCAAGAAACATGAGCATGCCCAGAAAAAAAGAACTGTGTTTACTACTCATATGGACAATATCGAGTTGAACTCTGCTTATGAGACTCTAACAAACCACAGCATGTCTTACATAGATGCTCTTTAGTTAATAGTGAAAATCTTGTTGGGTTCGTACACTGTGTAAATTCATTTGAGCCGAAAAATCACTGGGTTTACCGGAAATGAACTCTTGCTTGTAGGAAGACACAGAGCCTTGGTTTAACTCCATTTGTGAAGGGAAATTCAGACCAGGGTTCTCATCCATGAAACATACTCTGTTTTAACACAAAGAGCATGTTCTTCTTTCAAGCATCTGCAGTAAAGCAAGAAACATGAGCATGCCATGAAAAATTGAACTGTGTTTCCTACTCATACGGACCGTATCAGGTTAAACTCTGCTTCTGAAACTGTAACAAACCACAGCATGTCTTACATAGATGCTCTTTAGTTAATAGTGAAAATCTTGTTGGGTTCGTACACTGTGTAAATTCATTTGAGGCGAAAAATCACTGGGATTACAGGAAATGAACTCTTGCTTGTAGGAAGACACAGGGACATTGGTTTAACTCTGTTCCTGAAGGAAAATTCAGACCAGTGTTCTCATCCATGAAACATACTCTGTTTTAACGCGAGAAGCATGCTCTTCTTTCCAGCATCTCCAATACAAGAAGAAACATGAGCATGCCCAGAAAAAAAGAACCTTGTTTCTTGCTCATATGGACCATATCTAGTTGAACTCTGCTTATGACACTATAACAAACCACCGCATCTCTTAATTAGATGCTCTTATTTTATAGTGAAATACGTGTTGGGTTCGTGAACTGTGTAAATTCATTTGAGCTGAAAAATCACTGGGATTACCGGAAATGAACTCTTGCTTGTGGGAAGACACAGAGAATTGGTTTAACTCCGTTTCTGAGGGAAAATTCAGACCAGTGTTCTCATCCATGAAACATACTCTGTTTTAATGCAAGAAGCATGCTCTTCTTTCCAGCGTCTCCAATATAGCAAGAAACATGAGGATTCCCAGAAAAAAAGAACTGTGTTTCTTACTCATACGGACCATATCTAGTTAAACTCTGCTTATGATACTGTAACAAACCACGGCATCTCTTACATAGATGCTCTTTAGTTAATAGTGAAAATCGAGTTGGGTTCGGACACTGTGTAAATTCATTTGAGCCGAAAAATCACTGGGTTTACCGGAAATGAACTCTTGCTTGTAGGAAGACGCAGAGATTTGGTTTAACTCCGTTTCTGAAGGAAAATTCAGAGCAGTGTTCTCATCCATGAAACATACTCTGGTTAAACCTAAGAAGCATGATTTCTTTCCAGCATCTCCAATACAGCAAGAAAGATGAGCATGCCCAGAAAAAAAGAACTGTGCTTCCTACTCATATTGACCTTATCGAGTTGACCTCTGCTAATGAAACTGTAACAAACCACAGCATCTCTTACATAGATGCTCTTTAGTTAATAGTAAAAATCGTGTTGGGATTGTGAACTGTGTAAATTCATTTCAGACGAAAAATCACTGGGTTTACGGGAAATGAACTCTTGCTTCTAGGAAGACACAGAGACTTTGGTTTAACTCCGTTTGTGAAGGGAAATTCAGACCAGTGTTCTCATCCATGAAACACACTCTATTTTATCGCAAAGAGCATGCTCTTCTTTCCAGCGTCTGCAATATAGCAAGAAACATGAGCATGCCCTGAAAAAATGAACTGTGTTTCCTACTAATACGGACCATATCAGGTTAAAGTCTGCTATGAAACTGTAACAATCCACAGCATGTCTTACATAGATGCTCTTTAGTTTATAGTGAAAATCGAGTTGGGTTCGAACACTGTGTAAATTCATTTGAGCCGAAAAATCACTGGGTTTACCGGAAATGCACTCTTGCTTGTAGGAAGACGCAGAGAATTTGGTTTAACTCCGTTTCTGAAGGAAAATTCAGACCAGTGTTCTCATCCATGAAACACACTCTGTTTTAACGCAAGAAGCATGCTCTTCTTTCCACCGTCTCCAATAGTGCAAGAAACATGAGCATGCCAAAAAAAAAGAACTGTGTTTCTTAATCATACGGACCATATCTAGTTAAACTCTGTTTATGAAACTGTAACAAACCACAGCTTCGCTTACATAGATGCTCTTTAGTTAATAGTGAAAATCATGTTGGGTTTGTGAACTGTGTAAATTCATTTCAGACGAAAAATCACTGGGTTTACCGGAAATGAACTCTTGCTTCTAGGAAGACACAGAGCCATTGGTATAACTCCGTCTGTGAAGGGAAATTCAGACCAGTGTTCTCATCCATAAAACACACTCTATTTTATCGCAAAGAGCATGCTCTTCTTTCCAGCGTCTGCAATATACCAAGAAACATGAGCATGCCCTGAAAAAATGAACTGTGTTTCCTACTAATACGGACCATATCAGGTTAAAGTCTGCTTATGAAACTGGAACAAACCACAGCATGTCTTACATAGATGCTCTTTAGTTAATAGTGAAAATTGAGTTGGGTTCATTCACAGTGTATATTCATTTGAGCCGAAAAATAACTGGGTTTACAGGAAATGAACTCTTGCTTGTAGGAAGACACAGATCCTTTGGTTTAACTCCGTTTCTGAAGGAAAATTCAGACCAGTGTTCTCATTCATGAAACATACTCTGTTTAAACGTAAGAAGCATGATCTTCTTTCCAGCATCTCCAATACAGCAAGAAACATGAGCATGCCCAGAAAATAAGAACTGTGTTTCTTACTCATACGGACCATATCTAGTTAAACTCTGCTTACGAAACTGTAACAAACCACAGCATCTCTTACATAGATGCTCTTTAGTTAATAGTGAAAATCGTGTCGGGTTCATGAACTGTGTAAATTCTTTTGATCCGAAAAATCACTTGTTTTTCCGGAAATGAACTCTTGCTTGTAGGAAGACACAGATCCTTTGGTTTAACTCTGTTCCTGAAGGAAAATTCAGACCAGTGTTCTCATCCATGAAACATATTATGTTTTAACGCGAGAAGCATGCTCTTCTTTCCAGCATCTGCAATACAAGAAGAAACATGAGCATGCACAGAAAAAAAGAACCTTGTTTCTTGCTCATACGGCCCATATCTAGTTAAACTCTGCTTATGACACTATAACAAACCACCGCATCTCTTAAATAGATGCTCTTATTTTATAGTGAAATACGTGTTGGGTTCGTGAACTGTGTAAATTCATTTGAGCTGAAAAATCACTGGGATTACCAGAAATGAACTCTTGCTTGTGGGAAGACACAGAGAATTGGTTTAACTTCGTTTCTGAGGGAAAATTCAGACCAGTGTTCTCATCCATGAAACACACTATGTTTTAACACAAAGAGCATGCTCTTCTTTCAAGCATCTGCAGTAAAGCAAGAAACATGAGCATGCCCTGAAAAAATGAACTGTCTTTCCTACTCATACGGACTGTATCAGGTTAAAAACTGGTTCTGAAACTGTAACAAACCACAGCATATCTTACATAGATGCTCTTTAGTTAATAGTGAAAATCGTGTTGGGTTCGTACACTGTGTACATTCATTTGAGCCGAAAAATCACTGGGTTTACCGGAAATGAACTCTTGCTTGTAGGAAGACACAGAGAATTGGTTTAACTTCGTTTCTGAGGGAAAATTCAGACCAGTGTTCTCATCCATGAAACACACTATGTTTTAAAGCAAAGAGCATGCTCTTCTTTCCAGCGTCTGCAATATAGTAAGAAACATGAGCATGCCCTGAGAAAATGAACTGTGTTTCCTACTAATGCAGACCATATCTAGTTGAACTCTGCCTATGAAACAGTAACAAAACACAGCATCTCTTACATGCATGCTCCTTACTTAATAGTGAAAAACTTGTTGGGTTCGTGAACTGTGTAAAATCTTTTGATCTGAAAAATCACTTGTTTTTCCGGAAATGAACTCTTGCTTTTAGGAAGACACAGATCCTTTGGTTTAACTCCGTTTGTGAAGGGAAATTCACCAGTGTTCTCATCCATGAAACACACTCTGTTTTAACGTGAAGATCATGCTCTTCTTTCCAGAATCTGTAATACAGCAAGAAAAATGAGCATGCCCAGAAAAAAAGAACTGTGCCTCCTACTCTATGGACCTTATCGAGTTGACCTCTGCTTATGAAACTGTAACAAACCACAGCATCTCTTACATGGATATTCTTATTTTATAGTGAAAAACGTGTTGGGTTCCTGAACTGTGTAAATTCATTTGAGCCGAAAATTCACTGGGATTACCGGAAATGAACTCTTGCTTGTAGGAAGACACAGAGACTTTCGTTTAACTCGTTTGTGACCGGAAATTCAGACCAGTGTTCTCATCCATGAAACACCCTCTGTTTTAACACAAGAAGCATCCTCTTCTGTCCAGAGTCTGCCATACAGCAAGAAATATGAGAATGTCCAGAAAAAAAGAACTGTGTTTACTACTCATACGGACCATATCTAGTTGAACTCTGCTTATGAAACTGTAACAAACCACAGCTTCGCTTACATAGATGCTCTTTAGTTAATAGTGAAAATCGTGTTGGGTTTGTGAACTGTGTAAATTCATTTCAGACGAAAAATCACTGGGTTTACCGGAAATGTACTCTTGCTTCTAGGAAGACACAGAGCCATTGGTATAACTCCTTTGTGAAGGGAAATTAAGACCAGTGTTCTCATCCATGAAACATACTCTATTTTATCGCAAAGAGCATGCTCTTCTTTCCAGCGTCTCCAATATAGCAAGAAACATGAGGATTCCCAGAAAAAAAGAACTGTGTTTCTTACTCATACGGACCATATCTAGTTAAACTCTGCTTATGAAACTGTAACAAACCACAGCTTCGCTTACATAGATGTTCTTTAGTTAATAGTGAATATCGTGTTGGGTTTGTGAACTGTGTAAATTCATTTGAGCCGAAAATCACTGGATTATCCGGAAATGAACTCTTGCTTGTAGGAAGACACAGAGCCTTGGTTTAACTCCGTTTGTGAAGGGAAATTCAGACCATTGTTCTCATCCATGAAACACACATTCTTTTAACGCAAGAAGCATGCTCTTCTTTCCAGCGCCTCCAATACAGCAAGAAACATGGCATGCCCAGAAAAAAAGAACTGTGTTTACTACTCATATGGACAATATCGAGTTGAACTCTGCTTATGAGACTCTAACAAACCAAAGCATGTCTTACATAGATGCTCTTTAGTTAATAGTGAAAATCTTGTTGGGTTCGTACACTGTGTAAATTCATTTGAGCCAAAAAATCACTGGGTTTACCAGAAATGAACTCTTGCTTGTAGGAAGACACAGCGCCTTAGGTTTAACTCCATTTGTGAAGGGAAATTCAGACCAGTTTTCTCATCCATGAAACACACTATGTATTAATGCAAACAGCATGCTCTTCTTTCAAGCATCTGCAGTAAAGCAAGAAACATGAGCAGCCATGAAAAATTGAACTGTGTTTCCTACTCATACGGACCGTATCAGGTTAAACTCTGCTTCTGAAACTGTAACAAACCACAGCATGTCTTACATAGATGCTCTTTAGTTAATAGTGAAAATCATGTTGGATTCGTGCACTGTGTACATTCATTTGAGCTGAAAAATCACTGGGTTTACCGGAAATGAACTCTTGCTTGTAGGAAGACACAGAGAATTGGTTTAACTCCGTTTCTGAGGGAAAATTCAGACCAGTGTTCTCATCCATGAAACATACTCTGTTTCAATGCAAGAAGCATGCTCTTCTTTCCAGCGTCTCCAATACAGCAAGAAACATGAGGATGCCCAGAAAAAAAGAACTGTGTTTCTTACTCATACGGACCATATCTAGTTAAACTTTGCTTATGATACTGTAACAAACCACGGCATCTCTTACATACATGCTCTTTAGTTTATAGTGAAAAACGTGTTGGGTTCGTGAACTGTGTAAATTCATTTGAGCTGAAAAATCACTGGGTTTTCCGGAAATGAACTCTTGCTTGTAGGAAGACACAGAGCCTTTGGTTTAACTCCATTTGTGAAGGGAAATTCAGACCAGGGTTCTCATCCATGAAACACACTATGTTTTAACACAAAGAGCATGCTCTTCTTTCAAGCAACTTCAGTAAAGCAAGAAACATGACCATGCCCTGAATAAATGAACTGTGTTTCCTACTCATACGCACCATATCAGGTTAAACTCTGCTTCTGACATTGTAACAAACCACAGCGTATCTTACATAGATGCTCTTTAGTTAATAGTGAAAATCGTCTTGGGTTTGTACACTGTGTATATTCATTTGAGCCGAAAAATCACTGGGTTTACCGGAAATGAACTCTTGCTTGTAGGAAGACACAGAGAATTGGTTTAACTCCTTTTCTGAGGGAATATTCAGACCAGTGTTCTCATCCATGAAACATACACTGTTTTAACGCAAGAAGCATCGTCTTCTGTCCAGAGTCTGCAATACAGGAAGAAATATGAGCATGTCCAGTAAAAAAGAACTGTGTTTCCTACTCATACGGACCATATCGAGTTGAACTCTGCTTATGAAACTGTAACAAACAACAGCATCTCTTACATACATGCTCTTTAGTTTATAGTGAAAAACGTGTTGGGTTCGTGAACTGTGTAAATTCATTTCAGCCGAAAAATCACAGGGTTTACCGGAAATGAACACTTACTTGTAGGAAGACACAGAGGCTTTGGTTTAACTCTGTTTGTGTAGGGAAATTCAGAAGAGTGTTCTCATCCATGAAACACACTATATTTTAAACCAAAGAGCATGCTCTTCTTTCCAGCGTCTGCAATATAGCAAGAAACATGAGCATGCCCTGAAAAAATGAACTGTGTTTCCTACTCTTACAGACCATATCTAGTTGAACTCTGCTTATGAAAGTGTAACAAACCAAAGCATCTCTTACATAGATGCTCTTTAGGTAATAGTGAAAATCATGTTGGATTCGTGAACTGTGTAAATTCATTTGAGCCGAAAATACACTGGGTTTTCCGGAAATGAACTCTTGCTTGTAGGAAGACGCAGAGACTTTGGTTTAACTCCGTTTCTGAAGGAAAATTCAGACCAGTGTTCTCATCCATGAAACACACTATGTTTTAACGCAAAGAGCATGCTCTTCTTTCCAGCGTCTCTTATACAGCAGGAAACATGAGCATGCCCAGAAATTAAGAACTCTGTTTCCTACTCATACGGACCATATCTAGTTGAACTCTGCTTATGAAACTGTAACAAACCACAGCATCTCCTACATAGATGCTCTTTAGTTAATAGTGAAAATGGTGTTCGGTTTGTGAACTGTGTAAATTCATTTGCGCCGAAAAATCACTGGGATTACCGGAAATGAACTCTTGCTTGTAGGAAGACACAGAGCCTTTGGATTAATTCCGTTTGTGAAAGGAAATTCAGACCAGTGTTCTCATCCATGAAACACACTCTGTTTTAACGCAAAGAGCATTCTCTTCTTTCCAGCGTCTGCAATATAGCAAGGAACATGAGCATGCCCCGAAAAAATGAACTGTGTTTCCTACTCATAAGGACCATATCAGGTTAAACTCTGCTTATGAAACTGTAAGAAACCACAGCATCTCTTACATAGATGCTCTTTATTTAATAGTGAAAATCGTGTTGGATTCGTACACTGTGTACATTCATTTGAGCTGAAAATTCACTGGGTTTACCGGAAATGAACTCTTGCTTGTAGGAAGACACAGAGAATTGGTTTAACTCCGTTTCTGAGGGAAAATTCAGACCAGTGTTCTCATCCATGAAACATACTCTGTTTCAATGCAAGAAGCATGCTCTTCTTTCCAGCGTCTCCAATACAGCAAGAAACATGAGGATGCCCAGAAAAAAAGAACTGTGTTCCTTACTCATACGGACCATATCTAGTTAAACTTTGCTTATGATACTGTAACAAACCACGGCATCTCTTACATACATGCTCTTTAGTTTATAGTGAAAAACGTGTTGGGTTCGTGAACTGTGTAAATTCATTTGAGCTGAAAAATCACTGGGTTTTCCGGAAATGAACTCTTGCTTGTAGGAAGACACAGAGCCTTTGGTTTAACTCCATTTCTGAAGGAAAATGCAGACAAGTGTTCTCATCCATGAAACATACTCAGTTTTAACGCAAGAAGCATCGTCTTCTGTCCAGAGTCTGCAATACAGCAAGAAATATGAGCATGTCCAGAAAAAAAGAACTGTGTTTCCTACTCATATGGACCATATCGAGTTGAACTCTGCTTATAAAACTGTAACAAACCACAGCATCTCTTACATACATGCTCTTTAGTTAATAGTGAAAAACATGTTGGGTTCGTGAACTGTGTAAATTCATTTGAGCCTAAAAATCATGGGTTTACCGGAAATGAACTCTTGCTTGTAGGAAGACACAGAGCCTATGGTTTAACTCCATTTCTGAAGGAAAATGCAGAGCAGTGTTCTCATCCATGAAACATACACTGTTTTAACGCAAGAAGCATCGTCTTCTGTCCAGAGTCTGCAATACAGCAAGAAATAAGAGCATGTCCAGAAAAAAAGAACTGTGTTTCCTACTCATACGGATCATATCGAGTTGAACTCTGCTTATGAAACTGTAACAAACAACAGCATCTCTTACATACATGCTCTTTAGTTAATAGTGAAAAACGTATTGGGTTTGAGAACTGTGTAAATTCATTTGAGCCGAAAAATCACTGGGTTTTCCGGAAATGAACTCCTGCTTGTAGGAAGACACAGAGCCTTTGATTTAACTCCGCTTGTGAACGAAATTTAGACCAGTGTTCTCATCCATGATACTCACTCTGTTTTAACGCAAAGAGCATGCTCTTCGTTCCAGAGTCTCTAATACAACAAGAAACATGATCATGCCCAGAAAAAACGAACTCTGTTTCCTACTCATACGGACCATATCTAGTTAAACTCTGCTTATGAAACTGTAACAAACCACCGCATCACTTACATAGATGCTCTTTCGTTATAGTGAAAAAAGTGTTGGTTTCGTGAACTGTGTAAATTCATTTGAGCCAAAAAATCACTGGGATTACCGGAAAGAACTCTTGCTTGTAGAAAGACACAGAGCCTTTGGATAACTCCATTGCGAAGGGAAATTCAGACCAGTGTTCTCATCCATGAAACACCCTCTGTGTTAATGCAAGAAGCATCCTCTTCTGTCCAGATACTGCCATACAACAAGAAATATGAGCATGTCCAGAAAAAAAGCACTGTGTTTCCTACTCATACGGACCATATCTAGTTGAACTCTGCTCATGAAACTGTAACAAACCACAGCATCTCTTACATAGATGCTCTTTAGTTAATAGTGAAAATTGTGTTCAGTTTGTGAACTGCGTAAATTCATTTGAGCCGAAAAATCAGTGGGTTTACCGGAAATGAACTCTTGCTTGTAGGAAGACACAGAGCCTTTGGATTAATTCCGTTTGTGAAAGGAAATTCAGACCAGTGTTCTCATCCATGAAACACACTCTGTTTTAACCCAAAGGGCATGCTCTTCTTTCCAGCGTCTGCAATATAGCAAGAAACATGAGCATGCCCCGAAAAAATGAACTGTGTTTCCTACTCATAAGGACCGTATCAGGTTAAACTCTGCTTATGAAACTGTAAGAAACCACAGCATCTCTTACATAGATGCTCTTTAGTTAATAGTGAAAATCGTGTTGGATTCGTACACTGTGTACATTCATTTGAGCTGAAAAATCACTGGGTTTACCGGAAATGAACTCTTGCTTGTAGGAAGACACAGAGAATTGGTTTAACTCCGTTTCTGAGGGAAAATTCAGACCAGTGTTCTCATCCATGAAACATACTCTGTTTCAATGCAAGAAGCATGCTCTTCTTTCCAGCGTCTCCAATACAGCAAGAAACATGAGGATGCCCAGAAAAAAAGAACTGTGTTTCTTACTCATACGGTCCATATCTAGTTAAACTTTGCTCATAATACTGTAACAAACCACGGCATCTCTTACATACATGCTCTTTAGTTTATAGTGAAAAACGTGTTGGGTTCGTGAACTGTGTAAATTCATTTGAGCTGAAAAATCACTGGGTTTTCCGGAAATGAACTCTTGCTTGTAGGAAGACACAGAGCCTTTGGTTTAACTCCATTTGTGAAGGGAAATTCAGACAAGGGTTCTCATCCATGAAACACACTATGTTTTAACACAAAGAGCATGCTCTTCTTTCAAGCAACTTCAGTAAAGCAAGAAACATGACCATGCCCTGAAAAAATGAACTGTGTTTCCTACTCATACGCACCATATCAGGTTAAACTCTGCTTCTGACACTGTAACAAACCACAGCGTATCTTACATAGATGCTCTTTAGTTAATAGTGAAAATCGTCTTGGGTTCGTACACTGTGTATATTCATTTGAGCCGAAAAATCACTGGGTTTACCGGAAATGAACTCTTGCTTGTAGGAAGACACAGAGAATTGGTTTAACTCCTTTTCTGAGGGAATATTCAGACCAGTGTTCTCATCCATGAAACATACACTGTTTTAACGCAAGAAGCATCGTCTTCTGTCCAGAGTCTGCAATACAGGAAGAAATATGAGCATGTCCAGTAAAAAAGAACTCTGTTTCCTACTCATACGGACCATATCGAGTTGAACTCTGCTTATGAAACTGTAACAAACAACAGCATCTCTTACATACATGCTCTTTAGTTTATAGTGAAAAACGTGTTGGGTTCGTGAACTGTGTAAATTCATTTCAGCCGAAAAATCACAGGGTTTACCGGAAATGAACACTTACTTGTAGGAAGACACAGAGGCTTTGGTTTAACTCTGTTTGTGTAGGGAAATTCAGAAGAGTGTTCTCATCCATGAAACACACTATATTTTAAACCAAAGAGCATGCTCTTCTTTCCAGCGTCTGCAATATAGCAAGAAACATGAGCATGCCCTGAAAAAATGAACTGTGTTTCCTACTCTTACAGACCATATCTAGTTGAACTCTGCTTATGAAAGTGTAACAAACCAAAGCATCTCTTACATAGATGCTCTTTAGGTAATAGTGAAAATCATGTTGGATTCGTGAACTGTGTAAATTCATTTGAGCTGAAAATACACTGGGTTTTCCGGAAATGAACTCTTGCTTGTAGGACGACGCAGAGACTTTGGTTTAACTCCGTTTCTGAAGGAAAATTCAGACCAGTGTTCTCATCCATGAAACACACTATGTTTTAACGCAAAGAGCATGCTCTTCTTTCCAGCGTCTCTTATACAGCAGGAAACATGAGCATGCCCAGAAATTAAGAACTCTATTTCCTACTCATACGGACCATATCTAGTTGAAATCTGCTTATGAAACTGTAACAAACCACAGCATCTCCTACATAGATGCTCTTTAGTTAATAGTGAAAATTGTGTTCAGTTTGTGAACTGCGTAAATTCATTTGAGCCGAAAAATCAGTGGGTTTACCGGAAATGAACTCTTGCTTGTAGGAAGACACAGAGCCTTTGGATTAATTCCGTTTGTGAAAGGAAATTCAGACCAGTGTTCTCATCCATGAAACACACTCTGTTTTAACCCAAAGGGCATGCTCTTCTTTCCAGCGTCTGCAATATAGCAAGAAACATGAGCATGCCCCGAAAAAATGAACTGTGTTTCCTACTCATAAGGACCGTATCAGGTTAAACTCTGCTTATGAAACTGTAAGAAACCACAGCATCTCTTACATAGATGCTCTTTAGTTAATAGTGAAAATCGTGTTGGATTCGTACACTGTGTACATTCATTTGAGCTGAAAAATCACTGGGTTTACCGGAAATGAACTCTTGCTTGTAGGAAGACACAGAGAATTGGTTTAACTCCGTTTCTGAGGGAAAATTCAGACCAGTGTTCTCATCCATAAAACATACTCTGTTTCAATGCAAGAAGCATGCTCTTCTTTCCAGCGTCTCCAATATAGCAAGAAACATGTGGATGCCCAGAAAAAAAGAACTGTGTTTCTTACTCATACGGACCATATCTAGTTAAACTTTGCTTATGATACTGTAACAAACCACGGCATCTCTTACATACATGCTCTTTAGTTCATAGTGAAAAACGTGTTGGGTTCGTGAACTTTGTAAATTCATTTGAGCTGAAAAATCACTGGGTTTTCCGGAAATGAACTCTTGCTTGTAGGAAGACACAGAGCCTTTGGTTTAACTCCATTTGTGAAGGGAAATTCAGACAAGGGTTCTCATCCATGAAACACACTATGTTTTAACACAAAGAGCATGCTCTTCTTTCAAGCAACTTCAGTAAAGCAAGAAACATGACCATGCCCTGAAAAAATGAACTGTGTTTCCTACTCATACGCACCATATCAGGTTAAACTCTGCTTCTGACACTGTAACAAACCACAGCGTATCTTACATAGATGCTCTTTAGTTAATAGTGAAAATCGTCTTGGGTTCGTACACTGTGTATATTCATTTGAGCCGAAAAATCACTGGGTTTACCGGAAATGAACTCTTGCTTGTAGGAAGACACAGAGAATTGGTTTAACTCCTTTTCTGAGGGAATATTCAGACCAGTGTTCTCATCCATGAAACATACACTGTTTTAACGCAAGAAGCATCGTCTTCTGTCCAGAGTCTGCAATACAGGAAGAAATATGAGCATGTCCAGTAAAAAAGAACTCTGTTTCCTACTCATACGGACCATATCGAGTTGAACTCTGCTTATGAAACTGTAACAAACAACAGCATCTCTTACATACATGCTCTTTAGTTTATAGTGAAAAACGTGTTGGGTTCGTGAACTGTGTAAATTCATTTCAGCCGAAAAATCACAGGGTTTACCGGAAATGAACACTTACTTGTAGGAAGACACAGAGGCTTTGGTTTAACTCTGTTTGTGTAGGGAAATTCAGAAGAGTGTTCTCATCCATGAAACACACTATATTTTAAACCAAAGAGCATGCTCTTCTTTCCAGCGTCTGCAATATAGCAAGAAACATGAGCATGCCCTGAAAAAATGAACTGTGTTTCCTACTCTTACAGACCATATCTAGTTGAACTCTGCTTATGAAAGTGTAACAAACCAAAGCATCTCTTACATAGATGCTCTTTAGGTAATAGTGAAAATCATGTTGGATTCGTGAACTGTGTAAATTCATTTGAGCTGAAAATACACTGGGTTTTCCGGAAATGAACTCTTGCTTGTAGGACGACGCAGAGACTTTGGTTTAACTCCGTTTCTGAAGGAAAATTCAGACCAGTGTTCTCATCCATGAAACACACTATGTTTTAACGCAAAGAGCATGCTCTTCTTTCCAGCGTCTCTTATACAGCAGGAAACATGAGCATGCCCAGAAATTAAGAACTCTATTTCCTACTCATACGGACCATATCTAGTTGAAATCTGCTTATGAAACTGTAACAAACCACAGCATCTCCTACATAGATGCTCTTTAGTTAATAGTGAAAATTGTGTTCAGTTTGTGAACTGCGTAAATTCATTTGAGCCGAAAAATCAGTGGGTTTACCGGAAATGAACTCTTGCTTGTAGGAAGACACAGAGCCTTTGGATTAATTCCGTTTGTGAAAGGAAATTCAGACCAGTGTTCTCATCCATGAAACACACTCTGTTTTAACCCAAAGGGCATGCTCTTCTTTCCAGCGTCTGCAATATAGCAAGAAACATGAGCATGCCCCGAAAAAATGAACTGTGTTTCCTACTCATAAGGACCGTATCAGGTTAAACTCTGCTTATGAAACTGTAAGAAACCACAGCATCTCTTACATAGATGCTCTTTAGTTAATAGTGAAAATCGTGTTGGATTCGTACACTGTGTACATTCATTTGAGCTGAAAAATCACTGGGTTTACCGGAAATGAACTCTTGCTTGTAGGAAGACACAGAGAATTGGTTTAACTCCGTTTCTGAGGGAAAATTCAGACCAGTGTTCTCATCCATAAAACATACTCTGTTTCAATGCAAGAAGCATGCTCTTCTTTCCAGCGTCTCCAATATAGCAAGAAACATGTGGATGCCCAGAAAAAAAGAACTGTGTTTCTTACTCATACGGACCATATCTAGTTAAACTTTGCTTATGATACTGTAACAAACCACGGCATCTCTTACATACATGCTCTTTAGTTCATAGTGAAAAACGTGTTGGGTTCGTGAACTTTGTAAATTCATTTGAGCTGAAAAATCACTGGGTTTTCCGGAAATGAACTCTTGCTTGTAGGAAGACACAGAGCCTTTGGTTTAACTCCATTTGTGAAGGGAAATTCAGACAAGGGTTCTCATCCATGAAACACACTATGTTTTAACACAAAGAGCATGCTCTTCTTTCAAGCAACTTCAGTAAAGCAAGAAACATGAGCATGCCCTGAAAAAATGAACTGTGTTTCCTACTCATACGGACTGTATCAGGTTAAAAACTGGTTCTGAAACTGTAACAAACCACAGCATATCTTACATAGATGCTCTTTAGTTAATAGTGAAAATCGTGTTGGGTTCGTACACTGTGTACATTCATTTGAGCCGAAAAATCACTGGGTTTACCGGAAATGAACTCTTGCTTGTAGGAAGACACAGAGAATTGGTTTAACTTCGTTTCTGAGGGAAAATTCAGACCAGTGTTCTCATCCATGAAACACACTATGTTTTAAAGCAAAGAGCATGCTCTTCTTTCCAGTGTCTGCAATATAGTAAGAACCATGAGCATGCCCTGAGAAAATGAACTGTGTTTCCTACTAATGCAGACCATATCTAGTTGAACTCTGCCTATGAAACAGTAACAAAACACAGCATCTCTTACATGCATGCTCCTTACTTAATAGTGAAAAACTTGTTGGGTTCGTGAACTGTGTAAAATCTTTTGATCTGAAAAATCACTTGTTTTTCCGGAAATGAACTCTTGCTTTTAGGAAGACACAGATCCTTTGGTTTAACTCCGTTTGTGAAGGGAAATTCACCAGTGTTCTCATCCATGAAACACACTCTGTTTTAACGTGAAGATCATGCTCTTCTTTCCAGAATCTGTAATACAGCAAGAAAAATGAGCATGCCCAGAAAAAAAGAACTGTGCCTCCTACTCTATGGACCTTATCGAGTTGACCTCTGCTTATGAAACTGTAACAAACCACAGCATCTCTTACATGGATATTCTTATTTTATAGTGAAAAACGTGTTGGGTTCCTGAACTGTGTAAATTCATTTGAGCCGAAAATTCACTGGGATTACCGGAAATGAACTCTTGCTTGTAGGAAGACACAGAGACTTTCGTTTAACTCGTTTGTGACCGGAAATTCAGACCAGTGTTCTCATCCATGAAACACCCTCTGTTTTAACACAAGAAGCATCCTCTTCTGTCCAGAGTCTGCCATACAGCAAGAAATATGAGAATGTCCAGAAAAAAAGAACTGTGTTTACTACTCATACGGACCATATCTAGTTGAACTCTGCTTATGAAACTGTAACAAACCACAGCTTCGCTTACATAGATGCTCTTTAGTTAATAGTGAAAATCGTGTTGGGTTTGTGAACTGTGTAAATTCATTTCAGACGAAAAATCACTGGGTTTACCGGAAATGTACTCTTGCTTCTAGGAAGACACAGAGCCATTGGTATAACTCCTTTGTGAAGGGAAATTCAGACCAGTGTTCTCATCCATGAAACATACTCTATTTTATCGCAAAGAGCATGCTCTTCTTTCCAGCGTCTCCAATATAGCAAGAAACATGAGGATTCCCAGAAAAAAAGAACTGTGTTTCTTACTCATACGGACCATATCTAGTTAAACTCTGCTTATGAAACTGTAACAAACCACAGCTTCGCTTACATAGATGTTCTTTAGTTAATAGTGAATATCGTGTTGGGTTTGTGAACTGTGTAAATTCATTTGAGCCGAAAATCACTGGATTTTCCGGAAATGAACTCTTGCTTGTAGGAAGACACAGAGCCTTGGTTTAACTCCGTTTGTGAAGGGAAATTCAGACCATTGTTCTCATCCATGAAACACACATTCTTTTAACGCAAGAAGCATGCTCTTCTTTCCAGCGCCTCCAATACAGCAAGAAACATGGCATGCCCAGAAAAAAAGAACTGTGTTTACTACTCATATGGACAATATCGAGTTGAACTCTGCTTATGAGACTCTAACAAACCAAAGCATGTCTTACATAGATGCTCTTTAGTTAATAGTGAAAATCTTGTTGGGTTCGTACACTGTGTAAATTCATTTGAGCCGAAAAATCACTGGGTTTACCAGAAATGAACTCTTGCTTGTACGAAGACACAGCGCCTTAGGTTTAACTCCATTTGTGAAGGGAAATTCAGACCAGTTTTCTCATCCATGAAACACACTATGTATTAATGCAAAGAGCATGCTCTTCTTTCAAGCATCTGCAGTAAAGCAAGAAACATGAGCAGCCATGAAAAATTGAACTGTGTTTCCTACTCATACGGACCGTATCAGGTTAAACTCTGCTTCTGAAACTGTAACAAACCACAGCATGTCTTACATAGATGCTCTTTAGTTAATAGTGAAAATCATGTTGGATTCGTGCACTGTGTACATTCATTTGAGCTGAAAAATCACTGGGTTTACCGGAAATGAACTCTTGCTTGTAGGAAGACACAGAGAATTGGTTTAACTCCGTTTCTGAGGGAAAATTCAGACCAGTGTTCTCATCCATGAAACATACTCTGTTTCAATGCAAGAAGCATGCTCTTCTTTCCAGCGTCTCCAATACAGCAAGAAACATGAGGATGCCCAGAAAAAAAGAACTGTGTTTCTTACTCATACGGACCATATCTAGTTAAACTTTGCTTATGATACTGTAACAAACCACGGCATCTCTTACATACATGCTCTTTAGTTTATAGTGAAAAACGTGTTGGGTTCGTGAACTGTGTAAATTCATTTGAGCTGAAAAATCACTGGGTTTTCCGGAAATGAACTCTTGCTTGTAGGAAGACACAGAGCCTTTGGTTTAACTCCATTTGTGAAGGGAAATTCAGACCAGGGTTCTCATCCATGAAACACACTATGTTTTAACACAAAGAGCATGCTCTTCTTTCAAGCAACTTCAGTAAAGCAAGAAACATGACCATGCCCTGAATAAATGAACTGTGTTTCCTACTCATACGCACCATATCAGGTTAAACTCTGCTTCTGACACTGTAACAAACCACAGCGTATCTTACATAGATGCTCTTTAGTTAATAGTGAAAATCGTCTTGGGTTTGTACACTGTGTATATTCATTTGAGCCGAAAAATCACTGGGTTTACCGGAAATGAACTCTTGCTTGTAGGAAGACACAGAGAATTGGTTTAACTCCTTTTCTGAGGGAATATTCAGACCAGTGTTCTCATCCATGAAACATACACTGTTTTAACGCAAGAAGCATCGTCTTCTGTCCAGAGTCTGCAATACAGGAAGAAATATGAGCATGTCCAGTAAAAAAGAACTGTGTTTCCTACTCATACGGACCATATCGAGTTGAACTCTGCTTATGAAACTGTAACAAACAACAGCATCTCTTACATACATGCTCTTTAGTTTATAGTGAAAAACGTGTTGGGTTCGTGAACTGTGTAAATTCATTTCAGCCGAAAAATCACAGGGTTTACCGGAAATGAACACTTACTTGTAGGAAGACACAGAGGCTTTGGTTTAACTCTGTTTGTGTAGGGAAATTCAGAAGAGTGTTCTCATCCATGAAACACACTATATTTTAAACCAAAGAGCATGCTCTTCTTTCCAGCGTCTGCAATATAGCAAGAAACATGAGCATGCCCTGAAAAAATGAACTGTGTTTCCTACTCTTACAGACCATATCTAGTTGAACTCTGCTTATGAAAGTGTAACAAACCAAAGCATCTCTTACATAGATGCTCTTTAGGTAATAGTGAAAATCATGTTGGATTCGTGAACTGTGTAAATTCATTTGAGCCGAAAATACACTGGGTTTTCCGGAAATGAACTCTTGCTTGTAGGAAGACGCAGAGACTTTGGTTTAACTCCGTTTCTGAAGGAAAATTCAGACCAGTGTTCTCATCCATGAAACACACTATGTTTTAACGCAAAGAGCATGCTCTTCTTTCCAGCGTCTCTTATACAGCAGGAAACATGAGCATGCCCAGAAATTAAGAACTCTGTTTCCTACTCATACGGACCATATCTAGTTGAACTCTGCTTATGAAACTGTAACAAACCACAGCATCTCCTACATAGATGCTCTTTAGTTAATAGTGAAAATTGTGTTCAGTTTGTGAACTGCGTAAATTCATTTGAGCCGAAAAATCAGTGGGTTTACCGGAAATGAACTCTTGCTTGTAGGAAGACACAGAGCCTTTGGATTAATTCCGTTTGTGAAAGGAAATTCAGACCAGTGTTCTCATCCATGAAACACACTCTGTTTTAACCCAAAGGGCATGCTCTTCTTTCCAGCGTCTGCAATATAGCAAGAAACATGAGCATGCCCCGAAAAAATGAACTGTGTTTCCTACTCATAAGGACCGTATCAGGTTAAACTCTGCTTATGAAACTGTAAGAAACCACAGCATCTCTTACATAGATGCTCTTTAGTTAATAGTGAAAATCGTGTTGGATTCGTACACTGTGTACATTCATTTGAGCTGAAAAATCACTGGGTTTACCGGAAATGAACTCTTGCTTGTAGGAAGACACAGAGAATTGGTTTAACTCCGTTTCTGAGGGAAAATTCAGACCAGTGTTCTCATCCATGAAACATACTCTGTTTCAATGCAAGAAGCATGCTCTTCTTTCCAGCGTCTCCAATACAGCAAGAAACATGTGGATGCCCAGAAAAAAAGAACTGTGTTTCTTACTCATACGGACCATATCTAGTTAAACTTTGCTTATGATACTGTAACAAACCACGGCATCTCTTACATACATGCTCTTTAGTTTATAGTGAAAAACGTGTTGGGTTCGTGAACTGTGTAAATTCATTTGAGCTGAAAAATCACTGGGTTTTCCGGAAATGAACTCTTGCTTGTAGGAAGACACAGAGCCTTTGGTTTAACTCCATTTGTGAAGGGAAATTCAGACAAGGGTTCTCATCCATGAAACACACTATGTTTTAACACAAAGAGCATGCTCTTCTTTCAAGCAATTCAGTAAAGCAAGAAACATGACCATGCCCTGAAAAAATGAACTGTGTTTCCTACTCATACGCACCATATCAGGTTAAACTCTGCTTCTGACACTGTAACAAACCACAGCGTATCTTACATAGATGCTCTTTAGTTAATAGTGAAAATCGTCTTGGGTTCGTACACTGTGTAAATTCATTTGAGCCGAAAAATCACTGGGTTTACCGGAAATGAAGTCTTGCTTTTAGGAAGACACAGAGCCTTTGGTTTAATTCCGTTTGTGAAGGGAAATTCACAACAGTGTTCTCATCCATGAAACACACTCTGTTTTAACGCAAAGAGCATGCTCTTCTTTCCAGCGTCTCTAATAGAGCAAGAAACATGAGCATGCCCAGAAAAAAAGAACTGTGTTTCCTACACATACGGACCATATCTACTTGAACTCTCCTTATGAATCTGTAACAAACCACAGCATCTCTTACATAGATGCTCTTTAGTTAATAGTGAAAATCGTGTTAGGTTCGTGAACTGGGTAAATTCATTTGAGCCGAAAAATCACTGGGTATACCAGAAATGAACTCTTGCTTTTAGGAAGTAAGACAGCCTTTGGTTTAACTCCGTTTGTGAAGGGAAATTCAGACCAGTGTTCTCATCCATGAAACATACTCTGTTTTAACGCAAGAAGCATGGTCTTCTTTCCAGCATCTCCAATACAGCAAGAAACATTAGCATGCCCAAAAAAAAAGAACTGTGTTTCTTACCCATATGGACCATATGTAGTTAAACCCTGCTTATGAAACTGTAACAAACCACAGCATCTCTTACATAGATGCTCTTTAGTTTATAGTGAAAAACGTGTTGGGTTCGTGAACTGTGTAAATTCATTTGAACCGAAAAATCACTGGGTTTACCGGAAATGAACTCTTGCTTGTAGGAAGACACTGAGCCTTTGATTTAACTCTGTTTTTGAAGGGAAATTCAGACCAGTGTTCTCATCCATGAAACACCTCTGTTTTAATGCAAGCAGCATCCTCTTCTGTCCAGAGTCTGCAATACAGCAAGAAATATGAGCATGCCCAGAAAAAAAGAACTGGGTTTCCTACTCATACGGACCATATCTATGGTTATGAAACTGTAACAAAGCACAGCATTTCTTACATAGATGCTCTAGGTTAATAGTGAAAATCGTGTTGGGTTCAAGAACTGTGTAAATTCATGTGAGCCGAAAAATCAATGGTTTTACCGGAAATGAACTCTTATTTGTAGGAAGACACAGAGCCTTTGGTTTAACTCTGTTTGTGAAGGGAAATTCAGACCAGTGTTCTCATCCATGAAACACCCTCTGTTTTAGTGCAAGCAGCATCCTCTTCTGTTCAGAATCTGCAATACAGCAAGAAATATGAGAATGCCCAGAAAAAAAGAACTGGGTTTCCTACTCATACGGACCATATCTAGTTGAACTATGCTTATGAAACTTTAACAAAGCACAGCATTTCTTACATAGATGCTCTAGGTTAATAGTGAAAATCGTGTTGGGTTCGTGAACTGTGTAAATTCATGTGAGCCAAAAAAAAACACTGGCTTTACCTGAAATGAACTCTTATTTGTAGGAAGACACAGAGCCTTTGGTTTAACTCTGTTTGTGAAGGGAAATTCAGACCAGTGTTCTCATCCAAGGAAAACCCTCTGTTTTAAAGCAAAAGGCATCCTCTTCTGTCCAGAGTCTGCAATACAGCAAGAAATATGAGCATGTCCAGAAAAAAAGAACTTTGTTTCTTACTCATACGGACCATATCAAGGTAAACTCTGCTTATGAAACTCTAACAAACCACAGCATCTCTTACATAGATGCTCTTTAGTTTATAGTGAAAAACGTGTTGGGTTTATGAACTGTGTAAATTCATTTGATCAGTAAAATCACTGGGTTTACCAGAAATGAACTCTTGCTTATAGGAAGACACAGAGCCTTTGGTTTAACTCCGTTTGTGAAGGGAAATTCAGAAGAGTGTTCTCATCCATGAGACACACTATGTTTTAACGCAAAGAGCATGCTCTTCTTCCCAGCGTCTGTAATATAGTAAGAAACATGAGCATGCCCTGAAAAAATGAACTGTGTTTCCTACACATATGGACCATATCGAGTTGAACTCTGCTTATGAAACTGTAACAAACCACAGCATGTCTTACGTAGATGCTCTTTAGTTTATAGTGAAAAACGTTTTGGGTTCGTGCACTGTGTATATTCAGTTGAGCCGAAAAATACTGGGTTTACAGGAAATGAACTCTTGCTTGTAGGAAGACACAGAGCCTTTGGTTTAAAACGGTTTGTGAAGGGAAATTCACAACAGTGTTCTCATCCATGAAACACACTCTGTTTTAATGCAAGAAGCATCCTCTTCTGTCCAGAGTCTGCAATACAGCAAGAAATATGAGCATGTCCAAAAAAAAAGAACTGGGTTTCCTACTCATACGGACCGTATCTAGATGAACTCTGATTATGAAACTGTAACAAACCACAGCATGTCTTACATAGATGCTCTTTAGTTAATAGTGAAAATCGTGTTGGGTTCGTGAACTGTGTAAATTCATTTGAGCCAAAAAATCACTGGGTTTACAGGAAATGAACTCTTGCTTGTAGGAAGACACAGAGCCTTTGGTTTAACTCCGTTTGTGAAGGGAATTTCAGAAGAGTTTTCTCTTCCATGAAACACACTATGTTTTAACGCAAAGAGCATGCTCTTCTTTCCAGCGTCTGTAATATAGCAAGAAACATGAGCATGCCCTGAAAAAATGAACAGTGTTTCCTACACATTTGGACCATATCTAGTTGAACTCTGCTTATGAAACTGTAACAAACCACAGCATGTCTTATGTAGATGCTCTTTAGTTAATAGTGAAAAACGTGTTGGGTTCTTGAACTGTGTAAATTCATTTGAGCCTAAAAATCACTTGTTTTTCCGGAAATGAACTCTTGCTTCTAGGAAGACACAGAGCTATTGGTTTAACTCTGTTTGTGAGGGGTAATTAAGACCAGTGTTCTCATCCATGAAACACACTCTGTTTTAACGCAAAGAGCATGCTCTTCTTTCCACCGTCTCTAATACAACAAGAAACATGAGCATGCCCAGGAAAAAAGAACTGTGTTTGCTACTCATACGGACCATATCTAGTTGAACTCTGCTTATGAAACTGTAATAAACCACAGCATCTATTACGTAGATTTTCTTTAGTTAATAGTGAAAATCGTGTTAGGTTCGTGAACTGGGTAAATTCATTTGAGCCGAAAAATCGCTGGTTATACCGCATATGAACTCTTGCTTGTAGGAAGACACAGAGGCTTTGGTTTAACTCCGTTTGTGAAGGGAAATTCAGACCAGTGTTCTCATCCATGAAACACCCTCTGTTTTAGTGCAAGCAGCATCCTCTTCTGTTCAGAATCGGCAATACAGCAAGAAATATGAGCATGCCCAGAAAAAAAGAACTTTGGTTCTTACTCATACGGACCATATCTAGGTAAACTCTGCTTATGAAACTCTAACAAACCACAGCATCTCTTACATAGATGCTCTTTAGTTTATAGTGAAAAACGTGTTGGGTTTTGAACTGTGTAAATTCATTTGATCCGAAAAATCACTGGGTTTACCAGAAATGAACTCTTGCTTGTAGGAAGACACAGAGCCTTTGGTTTAACTCCGTTTGTGAAGGGAATTTCAGAAGAGTTTTCTCATCCATGAAACACACTATGTTTTAACGCAAAGAGCATTCTCTTCTTTCCAGCGTCTGTAATATAGCAAGAAACATGAGCATGCCCTGAAAAAATGAACTGTGTTTCCTACACATATGGACCATATCTAGTTGAACTCTGCTTATGAAACTGTAACAAACCACAGCATGTCTTACGTAGATGCTCTTTAGTTAATAGTGAAAAACGTGTTGGGTTCGTGAACTGTGTAAATTCATTTGAGCCGAAAATCACTGGGTTTTCCGGAAATGAACTCTTGCTTCTAGGAAGACACAGAGCTATTGGTTTAACTCCGTTTGTGAGGGGAAATTAAGACCAGTGTTCTCATCCATGAAACATACTCTGTTTTAACGAAAGAAGCATGGTCTTCTTACCAGCATCTCCAATACAGAAAGAAACATGATCATGCCCTAAAAAAAAGAACTGTGTTTATTACCCATATGGACCATATGTAGTTAAACTCTGCTTATGAAACTGTAACAAACCACAGCATCTCTTACATAGATGATCTTTAATTTATAGTGAAAAACGTGTTGGGTTCGTGAACTGTGTAAATTCATTTGAGCCGAAAAATCACTGGGTTTTCCGGAAATGAACTCTTGCTTGTAGGAAGATACAGAGCCTTTGGTATAACTCGGTTGGTGAAGGGAAATTCACAACAGTGTTCTCATCCATGAAACACACTCTGTTTTAACGCAAAGAGCATGCTCTTCTTTCCACCGTCTCTAATACAACAAGAAACATGAGCATGCCCAGGAAAAAAGAACTGTGTTTCCTACACATACGGACCATATCTACTTGAACTCTCCTTATGAATCTGTAACAAACCACAGCATCTCTTACATAGATGCTCTTTAGTTAATAGTGAAAATCGTGTTAGGTTCGTGAACTGGGTAAATTCATTTGAGCCGAAAAATCACTGGTTATACCAGAAATGAACTCTTGCTTTTAGGAAGTAAGACAGCCTTTGGTTTAACTCCGTTTGTGAAGGGAAATTCAGACCAGTGTTCTCATCCATGAAACATACTCTGTTTTAACGCAAGAAGCATGGTCTTCTTTCCAGCATCTCCAATACAGCAAGAAACATTAGCATGCCCAAAAAAAAAGAACTGTGTTTCTTACCCATATGGACCATATGTAGTTAAACCCTGCTTATGAAACTGTAACAAACCACAGCATCTCTTACATAGATGCTCTTTAGTTTATAGTGAAAAACGTGTTGGGTTCGTGAACTGTGTAAATTCATTTGAACCGAAAAATCACTGGGTTTACCGGAAATGAACTCTTGCTTGTAGGAAGACACTGAGCCTTTGATTTAACTCTGTTTTTGAAGGGAAATTCAGACCAGTGTTCTCATCCATGAAACACCTCTGTTTTAATGCAAGCAGCATCCTCTTCTGTCCAGAGTCTGCAATACAGCAAGAAATATGAGCATGCCCAGAAAAAAAGAACTGGGTTTCCTACTCATACGGACCATATCTATGGTTATGAAACTGTAACAAAGCACAGCATTTCTTACATAGATGCTCTAGGTTAATAGTGAAAATCGTGTTGGGTTCAAGAACTGTGTAAATTCATGTGAGCCGAAAAATCAATGGTTTTACCGGAAATGAACTCTTATTTGTAGGAAGACACAGAGCCTTTGGTTTAACTCTGTTTGTGAAGGGAAATTCAGACCAGTGTTCTCATCCATGAAACACCCTCTGTTTTAGTGCAAGCAGCATCCTCTTCTGTTCAGAATCTGCAATACAGCAAGAAATATGAGAATGCCCAGAAAAAAAGAACTGGGTTTCCTACTCATACGGACCATATCTAGTTGAACTATGCTTATGAAACTTTAACAAAGCACAGCATTTCTTACATAGATGCTCTAGGTTAATAGTGAAAATCGTGTTGGGTTCATGAACTGTGTAAATTCATGTGAGCCAAAAAAAAACACTGGCTTTACCTGAAATGAACTCTTATTTGTAGGAAGACACAGAGCCTTTGGTTTAACTCTGTTTGTGAAGGGAAATTCAGACCAGTGTTCTCATCCAAGGAAAACCCTCTGTTTTAAAGCAAAAGGCATCCTCTTCTGTCCAGAGTCTGCAATACAGCAAGAAATATGAGCATGTCCAGAAAAAAAGAACTTTGTTTCTTACTCATACGGACCATATCAAGGTAAACTCTGCTTATGAAACTCTAACAAACCACAGCATCTCTTACATAGATGCTCTTTAGTTTATAGTGAAAAACGTGTTGGGTTTATGAACTGTGTAAATTCATTTGATCAGTAAAATCACTGGGTTTACCAGAAATGAACTCTTGCTTGTAGGAAGACACAGAGCCTTTGGTTTAACTCCGTTTGTGAAGGGAAATTCAGAAGAGTGTTCTCATCCATGAGACACACTATGTTTTAACGCAAAGAGCATGCTCTTCTTCCCAGCGTCTGTAATATAGTAAGAAACATGAGCATGCCCTGAAAAAATGAACTGTGTTTCCTACACATATGGACCATATCGAGTTGAACTCTGCTTATGAAACTGTAACAAACCACAGCATGTCTTACGTAGATGCTCTTTAGTTTATAGTGAAAAACGTTTTGGGTTCGTGCACTGTGTATATTCAGTTGAGCCGAAAAATACTGGGTTTACAGGAAATGAACTCTTGCTTGTAGGAAGACACAGAGCCTTTGGTTTAAAACGGTTTGTGAAGGGAAATTCACAACAGTGTTCTCATCCATGAAACACACTCTGTTTTAATGCAAGAAGCATCCTCTTCTGTCCAGAGTCTGCAATACAGCAAGAAATATGAGCATGTCCAAAAAAAAAGAACTGGGTTTCCTACTCATACGGACCGTATCTAGATGAACTCTGATTATGAAACTGTAACAAACCACAGCATGTCTTACATAGATGCTCTTTAGTTAATAGTGAAAATCGTGTTGGGTTCGTGAACTGTGTAAATTCATTTGAGCCAAAAAATCACTGGGTTTACAGGAAATGAACTCTTGCTTGTAGGAAGACACAGAGCCTTTGGTTTAACTCCGTTTGTGAAGGGAATTTCAGAAGAGTTTTCTCTTCCATGAAACACACTATGTTTTAACGCAAAGAGCATGCTCTTCTTTCCAGCGTCTGTAATATAGCAAGAAACATGAGCATGCCCTGAAAAAATGAACAGTGTTTCCTACACATATGGACCATATCTAGTTGAACTCTGCTTATGAAACTGTAACAAACCACAGCATGTCTTATGTAGATGCTCTTTAGTTAATAGTGAAAAACGTGTTGGGTTCTTGAACTGTGTAAATTCATTTGAGCCTAAAAATCACTTGTTTTTCCGGAAATGAACTCTTGCTTCTAGGAAGACACAGAGCTATTGGTTTAACTCTGTTTGTGAGGGGTAATTAAGACCAGTGTTCTCATCCATGAAACACACTCTGTTTTAACGCAAAGAGCATGCTCTTCTTTCCACCGTCTCTAATACAACAAGAAACATGAGCATGCCCAGGAAAAAAGAACTGTGTTTGCTACTCATACGGACCATATCTAGTTGAACTCTGCTTATGAAACTGTAATAAACCACAGCATCTATTACGTAGATTTTCTTTAGTTAATAGTGAAAATCGTGTTAGGTTCGTGAACTGGGTAAATTCATTTGAGCCGAAAAATCGCTGGTTATACCGCATATGAACTCTTGCTTGTAGGAAGACACAGAGGCTTTGGTTTAACTCCGTTTGTGAAGGGAAATTCAGACCAGTGTTCTCATCCATGAAACACCCTCTGTTTTAGTGCAAGCAGCATCCTCTTCTGTTCAGAATCGGCAATACAGCAAGAAATATGAGCATGCCCAGAAAAAAAGAACTTTGGTTCTTACTCATACGGACCATATCTAGGTAAACTCTGCTTATGAAACTCTAACAAACCACAGCATCTCTTACATAGATGCTCTTTAGTTTATAGTGAAAAACGTGTTGGGTTTTGAACTGTGTAAATTCATTTGATCCGAAAAATCACTGGGTTTACCAGAAATGAACTCTTGCTTGTAGGAAGACACAGAGCCTTTGGTTTAACTCCGTTTGTGAAGGGAATTTCAGAAGAGTTTTCTCATCCATGAAACACACTATGTTTTAACGCAAAGAGCATTCTCTTCTTTCCAGCGTCTGTAATATAGCAAGAAACATGAGCATGCCCTGAAAAAATGAACTGTGTTTCCTACACATATGGACCATATCTAGTTGAACTCTGCTTATGAAACTGTAACAAACCACAGCATGTCTTACGTAGATGCTCTTTAGTTAATAGTGAAAAACGTGTTGGGTTCGTGAACTGTGTAAATTCATTTGAGCCGAAAATCACTGGGTTTTCCGGAAATGAACTCTTGCTTCTAGGAAGACACAGAGCTATTGGTTTAACTCCGTTTGTGAGGGGAAATTAAGACCAGTGTTCTCATCCATGAAACATACTCTGTTTTAACGAAAGAAGCATGGTCTTCTTACCAGCATCTCCAATACAGAAAGAAACATGATCATGCCCTAAAAAAAAGAACTGTGTTTATTACCCATATGGACCATATGTAGTTAAACTCTGCTTATGAAACTGTAACAAACCACAGCATCTCTTACATAGATGATCTTTAATTTATAGTGAAAAACGTGTTGGGTTCGTGAACTGTGTAAATTCATTTGAGCCGAAAAATCACTGGGTTTTCCGGAAATGAACTCTTGCTTGTAGGAAGATACAGAGCCTTTGGTATAACTCGGTTGGTGAAGGGAAATTCACAACAGTGTTCTCATCCATGAAACACACTCTGTTTTAACGCAAAGAGCATGCTCTTCTTTCCACCGTCTCTAATACAACAAGAAACATGAGCATGCCCAGGAAAAAAGAACTGTGTTTCCTACACATACGGACCATATCTACTTGAACTCTCCTTATGAATCTGTAACAAACCACAGCATCTCTTACATAGATGCTCTTTAGTTAATAGTGAAAATCGTGTTAGGTTCGTGAACTGGGTAAATTCATTTGAGCCGAAAAATCACTGGTTATACCAGAAATGAACTCTTGCTTTTAGGAAGTAAGACAGCCTTTGGTTTAACTCCGTTTGTGAAGGGAAATTCAGACCAGTGTTCTCATCCATGAAACATACTCTGTTTTAACGCAAGAAGCATGGTCTTCTTTCCAGCATCTCCAATACAGCAAGAAACATTAGCATGCCCAAAAAAAAAGAACTGTGTTTCTTACCCATATGGACCATATGTAGTTAAACCCTGCTTATGAAACTGTAACAAACCACAGCATCTCTTACATAGATGCTCTTTAGTTTATAGTGAAAAACGTGTTGGGTTCGTGAACTGTGTAAATTCATTTGAACCGAAAAATCACTGGGTTTACCGGAAATGAACTCTTGCTTGTAGGAAGACACTGAGCCTTTGATTTAACTCTGTTTTTGAAGGGAAATTCAGACCAGTGTTCTCATCCATGAAACACCTCTGTTTTAATGCAAGCAGCATCCTCTTCTGTCCAGAGTCTGCAATACAGCAAGAAATATGAGCATGCCCAGAAAAAAAGAACTGGGTTTCCTACTCATACGGACCATATCTATGGTTATGAAACTGTAACAAAGCACAGCATTTCTTACATAGATGCTCTAGGTTAATAGTGAAAATCGTGTTGGGTTCAAGAACTGTGTAAATTCATGTGAGCCGAAAAATCAATGGTTTTACCGGAAATGAACTCTTATTTGTAGGAAGACACAGAGCCTTTGGTTTAACTCTGTTTGTGAAGGGAAATTCAGACCAGTGTTCTCATCCATGAAACACCCTCTGTTTTAGTGCAAGCAGCATCCTCTTCTGTTCAGAATCTGCAATACAGCAAGAAATATGAGAATGCCCAGAAAAAAAGAACTGGGTTTCCTACTCATACGGACCATATCTAGTTGAACTATGCTTATGAAACTTTAACAAAGCACAGCATTTCTTACATAGATGCTCTAGGTTAATAGTGAAAATCGTGTTGGGTTCGTGAACTGTGTAAATTCATGTGAGCCAAAAAAAACACTGGCTTTACCTGAAATGAACTCTTATTTGTAGGAAGACACAGAGCCTTTGGTTTAACTCTGTTTGTGAAGGGAAATTCAGACCAGTGTTCTCATCCAAGGAAAACCCTCTGTTTTAAAGCAAAAGGCATCCTCTTCTGTCCAGAGTCTGCAATACAGCAAGAAATATGAGCATGTCCAGAAAAAAAGAACTTTGTTTCTTACTCATACGGACCATATCAAGGTAAACTCTGCTTATGAAACTCTAACAAACCACAGCATCTCTTACATAGATGCTCTTTAGTTTATAGTGAAAAACGTGTTGGGTTTATGAACTGTGTAAATTCATTTGATCAGTAAAATCACTGGGTTTACCAGAAATGAACTCTTGCTTGTAGGAAGACACAGAGCCTTTGGTTTAACTCCGTTTGTGAAGGGAAATTCAGAAGAGTGTTCTCATCCATGAGACACACTATGTTTTAACGCAGAGAGCATGCTCTTCTTCCCAGCGTCTGTAATATAGTAAGAAACATGAGCATGCCCTGAAAAAATGAACTGTGTTTCCTACACATATGGACCATATCGAGTTGAACTCTGCTTATGAAACTGTAACAAACCACAGCATGTCTTACGTAGATGCTCTTTAGTTAATAGTGAAAAACGTGTTGGGTTCGTGAACTGTGTAAATTCATTTGAGCCGAAAATCACTGGGTTTTCCGGAAATGAACTCTTGCTTCTAGGAAGACACAGAGCTATTGGTTTAACTCCGTTTGTGAGGGGAAATTAAGACCAGTGTTCTCATCCATGAAACATACTCTGTTTTAACGAAAGAAGCATGGTCTTCTTACCAGCATCTCCAATACAGAAAGAAACATGATCATGCCCTAAAAAAAAGAACTGTGTTTATTACCCATATGGACCATATGTAGTTAAACTCTGCTTATGAAACTGTAACAAACCACAGCATCTCTTACATAGATGATCTTTAATTTATAGTGAAAAACGTGTTGGGTTCGTGAACTGTGTAAATTCATTTGAGCCGAAAAATCACTGGGTTTTCCGGAAATGAACTCTTGCTTGTAGGAAGATACAGAGCCTTTGGTATAACTCGGTTGGTGAAGGGAAATTCACAACAGTGTTCTCATCCATGAAACACACTCTGTTTTAACGCAAAGAGCATGCTCTTCTTTCCACCGTCTCTAATACAACAAGAAACATGAGCATGCCCAGGAAAAAAGAACTGTGTTTCCTACACATACGGACCATATCTACTTGAACTCTCCTTATGAATCTGTAACAAACCACAGCATCTCTTACATAGATGCTCTTTAGTTAATAGTGAAAATCGTGTTAGGTTCGTGAACTGGGTAAATTCATTTGAGCCGAAAAATCACTGGTTATACCAGAAATGAACTCTTGCTTTTAGGAAGTAAGACAGCCTTTGGTTTAACTCCGTTTGTGAAGGGAAATTCAGACCAGTGTTCTCATCCATGAAACATACTCTGTTTTAACGCAAGAAGCATGGTCTTCTTTCCAGCATCTCCAATACAGCAAGAAACATTAGCATGCCCAAAAAAAAAGAACTGTGTTTCTTACCCATATGGACCATATGTAGTTAAACCCTGCTTATGAAACTGTAACAAACCACAGCATCTCTTACATAGATGCTCTTTAGTTTATAGTGAAAAACGTGTTGGGTTCGTGAACTGTGTAAATTCATTTGAACCGAAAAATCACTGGGTTTACCGGAAATGAACTCTTGCTTGTAGGAAGACACTGAGCCTTTGATTTAACTCTGTTTTTGAAGGGAAATTCAGACCAGTGTTCTCATCCATGAAACACCTCTGTTTTAATGCAAGCAGCATCCTCTTCTGTCCAGAGTCTGCAATACAGCAAGAAATATGAGCATGCCCAGAAAAAAAGAACTGGGTTTCCTACTCATACGGACCATATCTATGGTTATGAAACTGTAACAAAGCACAGCATTTCTTACATAGATGCTCTAGGTTAATAGTGAAAATCGTGTTGGGTTCAAGAACTGTGTAAATTCATGTGAGCCGAAAAATCAATGGTTTTACCGGAAATGAACTCTTATTTGTAGGAAGACACAGAGCCTTTGGTTTAACTCTGTTTGTGAAGGGAAATTCAGACCAGTGTTCTCATCCATGAAACACCCTCTGTTTTAGTGCAAGCAGCATCCTCTTCTGTTCAGAATCTGCAATACAGCAAGAAATATGAGAATGCCCAGAAAAAAAGAACTGGGTTTCCTACTCATACGGACCATATCTAGTTGAACTATGCTTATGAAACTTTAACAAAGCACAGCATTTCTTACATAGATGCTCTAGGTTAATAGTGAAAATCGTGTTGGGTTCGTGAACTGTGTAAATTCATGTGAGCCAAAAAAAACACTGGCTTTACCTGAAATGAACTCTTATTTGTAGGAAGACACAGAGCCTTTGGTTTAACTCTGTTTGTGAAGGGAAATTCAGACCAGTGTTCTCATCCAAGGAAAACCCTCTGTTTTAAAGCAAAAGGCATCCTCTTCTGTCCAGAGTCTGCAATACAGCAAGAAATATGAGCATGTCCAGAAAAAAAGAACTTTGTTTCTTACTCATACGGACCATATCAAGGTAAACTCTGCTTATGAAACTCTAACAAACCACAGCATCTCTTACATAGATGCTCTTTAGTTTATAGTGAAAAACGTGTTGGGTTTATGAACTGTGTAAATTCATTTGATCAGTAAAATCACTGGGTTTACCAGAAATGAACTCTTGCTTGTAGGAAGACACAGAGCCTTTGGTTTAACTCCGTTTGTGAAGGGAAATTCAGAAGAGTGTTCTCATCCATGAGACACACTATGTTTTAACGCAGAGAGCATGCTCTTCTTCCCAGCGTCTGTAATATAGTAAGAAACATGAGCATGCCCTGAAAAAATGAACTGTGTTTCCTACACATATGGACCATATCGAGTTGAACTCTGCTTATGAAACTGTAACAAACCACAGCATGTCTTACGTAGATGCTCTTTAGTTTATAGTGAAAAACGTTTTGGGTTCGTGCACTGTGTATATTCAGTTGAGCCGAAAAATACTGGGTTTACAGGAAATGAACTCTTGCTTGTAGGAAGACACAGAGCCTTTGGTTTAAAACGGTTTGTGAAGGGAAATTCACAACAGTGTTCTCATCCATGAAACACACTCTGTTTTAATGCAAGAAGCATCCTCTTCTGTCCAGAGTCTGCAATACAGCAAGAAATATGAGCATGTCCAAAAAAAAAGAACTGGGTTTCCTACTCATACGGACCGTATCTAGATGAACTCTGATTATGAAACTGTAACAAACCACAGCATGTCTTACATAGATGCTCTTTAGTTAATAGTGAAAATCGTGTTGGGTTCGTGAACTGTGTAAATTCATTTGAGCCAAAAAATCACTGGGTTTACAGGAAATGAACTCTTGCTTGTAGGAAGACACAGAGCCTTTGGTTTAACTCCGTTTGTGAAGGGAATTTCAGAAGAGTTTTCTCTTCCATGAAACACACTATGTTTTAACGCAAAGAGCATGCTCTTCTTTCCAGCGTCTGTAATATAGCAAGAAACATGAGCATGCCCTGAAAAAATGAACAGTGTTTCCTACACATATGGACCATATCTAGTTGAACTCTGCTTATGAAACTGTAACAAACCACAGCATGTCTTATGTAGATGCTCTTTAGTTAATAGTGAAAAACGTGTTGGGTTCTTGAACTGTGTAAATTCATTTGAGCCTAAAAATCACTTGTTTTTCCGGAAATGAACTCTTGCTTCTAGGAAGACACAGAGCTATTGGTTTAACTCTGTTTGTGAGGGGTAATTAAGACCAGTGTTCTCATCCATGAAACACACTCTGTTTTAACGCAAAGAGCATGCTCTTCTTTCCACCGTCTCTAATACAACAAGAAACATGAGCATGCCCAGGAAAAAAGAACTGTGTTTGCTACTCATACGGACCATATCTAGTTGAACTCTGCTTATGAAACTGTAATAAACCACAGCATCTATTACGTAGATTTTCTTTAGTTAATAGTGAAAATCGTGTTAGGTTCGTGAACTGGGTAAATTCATTTGAGCCGAAAAATCGCTGGTTATACCGCATATGAACTCTTGCTTGTAGGAAGACACAGAGGCTTTGGTTTAACTCCGTTTGTGAAGGGAAATTCAGACCAGTGTTCTCATCCATGAAACACCCTCTGTTTTAGTGCAAGCAGCATCCTCTTCTGTTCAGAATCGGCAATACAGCAAGAAATATGAGCATGCCCAGAAAAAAAGAACTTTGGTTCTTACTCATACGGACCATATCTAGGTAAACTCTGCTTATGAAACTCTAACAAACCACAGCATCTCTTACATAGATGCTCTTTAGTTTATAGTGAAAAACGTGTTGGGTTTTGAACTGTGTAAATTCATTTGATCCGAAAAATCACTGGGTTTACCAGAAATGAACTCTTGCTTGTAGGAAGACACAGAGCCTTTGGTTTAACTCCGTTTGTGAAGGGAATTTCAGAAGAGTTTTCTCATCCATGAAACACACTATGTTTTAACGCAAAGAGCATTCTCTTCTTTCCAGCGTCTGTAATATAGCAAGAAACATGAGCATGCCCTGAAAAAATGAACTGTGTTTCCTACACATATGGACCATATCTAGTTGAACTCTGCTTATGAAACTGTAACAAACCACAGCATGTCTTACGTAGATGCTCTTTAGTTAATAGTGAAAAACGTGTTGGGTTCGTGAACTGTGTAAATTCATTTGAGCCGAAAATCACTGGGTTTTCCGGAAATGAACTCTTGCTTCTAGGAAGACACAGAGCTATTGGTTTAACTCCGTTTGTGAGGGGAAATTAAGACCAGTGTTCTCATCCATGAAACATACTCTGTTTTAACGAAAGAAGCATGGTCTTCTTACCAGCATCTCCAATACAGAAAGAAACATGATCATGCCCTAAAAAAAAGAACTGTGTTTATTACCCATATGGACCATATGTAGTTAAACTCTGCTTATGAAACTGTAACAAACCACAGCATCTCTTACATAGATGATCTTTAATTTATAGTGAAAAACGTGTTGGGTTCGTGAACTGTGTAAATTCATTTGAGCCGAAAAATCACTGGGTTTTCCGGAAATGAACTCTTGCTTGTAGGAAGATACAGAGCCTTTGGTATAACTCGGTTGGTGAAGGGAAATTCACAACAGTGTTCTCATCCATGAAACACACTCTGTTTTAACGCAAAGAGCATGCTCTTCTTTCCACCGTCTCTAATACAACAAGAAACATGAGCATGCCCAGGAAAAAAGAACTGTGTTTCCTACACATACGGACCATATCTACTTGAACTCTCCTTATGAATCTGTAACAAACCACAGCATCTCTTACATAGATGCTCTTTAGTTAATAGTGAAAATCGTGTTAGGTTCGTGAACTGGGTAAATTCATTTGAGCCGAAAAATCACTGGTTATACCAGAAATGAACTCTTGCTTTTAGGAAGTAAGACAGCCTTTGGTTTAACTCCGTTTGTGAAGGGAAATTCAGACCAGTGTTCTCATCCATGAAACATACTCTGTTTTAACGCAAGAAGCATGGTCTTCTTTCCAGCATCTCCAATACAGCAAGAAACATTAGCATGCCCAAAAAAAAAGAACTGTGTTTCTTACCCATATGGACCATATGTAGTTAAACCCTGCTTATGAAACTGTAACAAACCACAGCATCTCTTACATAGATGCTCTTTAGTTTATAGTGAAAAACGTGTTGGGTTCGTGAACTGTGTAAATTCATTTGAACCGAAAAATCACTGGGTTTACCGGAAATGAACTCTTGCTTGTAGGAAGACACTGAGCCTTTGATTTAACTCTGTTTTTGAAGGGAAATTCAGACCAGTGTTCTCATCCATGAAACACCTCTGTTTTAATGCAAGCAGCATCCTCTTCTGTCCAGAGTCTGCAATACAGCAAGAAATATGAGCATGCCCAGAAAAAAAGAACTGGGTTTCCTACTCATACGGACCATATCTATGGTTATGAAACTGTAACAAAGCACAGCATTTCTTACATAGATGCTCTAGGTTAATAGTGAAAATCGTGTTGGGTTCAAGAACTGTGTAAATTCATGTGAGCCGAAAAATCAATGGTTTTACCGGAAATGAACTCTTATTTGTAGGAAGACACAGAGCCTTTGGTTTAACTCTGTTTGTGAAGGGAAATTCAGACCAGTGTTCTCATCCATGAAACACCCTCTGTTTTAGTGCAAGCAGCATCCTCTTCTGTTCAGAATCTGCAATACAGCAAGAAATATGAGAATGCCCAGAAAAAAAGAACTGGGTTTCCTACTCATACGGACCATATCTAGTTGAACTATGCTTATGAAACTTTAACAAAGCACAGCATTTCTTACATAGATGCTCTAGGTTAATAGTGAAAATCGTGTTGGGTTCGTGAACTGTGTAAATTCATGTGAGCCAAAAAAAAACACTGGCTTTACCTGAAATGAACTCTTATTTGTAGGAAGACACAGAGCCTTTGGTTTAACTCTGTTTGTGAAGGGAAATTCAGACCAGTGTTCTCATCCAAGGAAAACCCTCTGTTTTAAAGCAAAAGGCATCCTCTTCTGTCCAGAGTCTGCAATACAGCAAGAAATATGAGCATGTCCAGAAAAAAAGAACTTTGTTTCTTACTCATACGGACCATATCAAGGTAAACTCTGCTTATGAAACTCTAACAAACCACAGCATCTCTTACATAGATGCTCTTTAGTTTATAGTGAAAAACGTGTTGGGTTTATGAACTGTGTAAATTCATTTGATCAGTAAAATCACTGGGTTTACCAGAAATGAACTCTTGCTTGTAGGAAGACACAGAGCCTTTGGTTTAACTCCGTTTGTGAAGGGAAATTCAGAAGAGTGTTCTCATCCATGAGACACACTATGTTTTAACGCAAAGAGCATGCTCTTCTTCCCAGCGTCTGTAATATAGTAAGAAACATGAGCATGCCCTGAAAAAATGAACTGTGTTTCCTACACATATGGACCATATCGAGTTGAACTCTGCTTATGAAACTGTAACAAACCACAGCATGTCTTACGTAGATGCTCTTTAGTTTATAGTGAAAAACGTTTTGGGTTCGTGCACTGTGTATATTCAGTTGAGCCGAAAAATACTGGGTTTACAGGAAATGAACTCTTGCTTGTAGGAAGACACAGAGCCTTTGGTTTAAAACGGTTTGTGAAGGGAAATTCACAACAGTGTTCTCATCCATGAAACACACTCTGTTTTAATGCAAGAAGCATCCTCTTCTGTCCAGAGTCTGCAATACAGCAAGAAATATGAGCATGTCCAAAAAAAAAGAACTGGGTTTCCTACTCATACGGACCGTATCTAGATGAACTCTGATTATGAAACTGTAACAAACCACAGCATGTCTTACATAGATGCTCTTTAGTTAATAGTGAAAATCGTGTTGGTTTCGTGAACTGTGTAAATTCATTTGAGCCAAAAAATCACTGGGTTTACCAGAAATGAACTCTTGCTTGTAGGAAGACACAAAGCCTTTGGTTTAACTCCGTTTGTGAAGGGAATTTCAGAAGAGTTTTCTCATCCATGAAACACACTATGTTTTAACGCAAAGAGCATGCTCTTCTTTCCAGCGTCTGTAATATAGCAAGAAACATGAGCATGCCCTGAAAAAATGAACTGTGTTTCCTACACATATGGACCATATCTAGTTGAACTCTGCTTATGAAACTGTAACAAACCACAGCATGTCTTACGTAGATGCTCTTTAGTTTATAGTGCAAAACGTTTTGAGTCGTGAACTGTGTATATTCATTTGAGCCGAAAAATCCCTGGGTTTACAGGAAATGAACTCTTGCTTGTAGGAAGACACAGAGCCTTTGGTTTAACACGGTTTGTGAAGGGAAATTCACAACAGTGTTCTCATCCATGAAACACACTCTGTTTTAATGCAAAGAGCATGCTCTTCTTTCCATCGTCTCTAATAGAGCAAGAAACATAAGCATGACAAGAAAAAAAGAACTGTGTTACCTACTCATACGGACCATATCTAGTTGAACTCTCCTTATGAATCTGTAACAAACCACAGCATCTCTTACATAGATGATCTTTAGTTAAAAGTGAAAATCGTGTTGGGTTCGTGAAGTGTGTAAATTCATTTGAGCCGAAAAATTACTGGGTTTACCGGAAACGAACTCTTGCTTTTAGGAAGACAGAGCCTTTGGTTATACTCCGTTTGTGAAGGGAAATTCAGACCAGTGTTCTCATCAATGAAACAAACTCTGTTTTAACACAAGAAGCATGGTCTTCTTTCCAGCATCTCCAATACAGCAAGAAACATTAGCATGACCTAAAAAAAAGAACTGTGTTTCTTACCCATAGGGACAATATGTAGTTAAACCCTGCTTATGAAACTGTAACTAACCACAGCATGTCTTACATAGATGCTCTTTAGTTTATAGTGAGAAACGTGTTGGGTTCTTGAACTGTGTAAATTCATTTGAGCCGAAAAATCACTGGGTTTACCGGAAATGAACTCCTGCATGTAGGAAGACACATAGTCTTTATTTAATTCTGTTTGTGAAGGGAAATTCAGACCAGTGTTCTCATCCATGAAACACCCTCTGTTTTAGTGCAAGAAGCATCCTCTTCTGTCCAGAGTCTGCAATACAGCAAGAAATATGAGCATGTCCAAAAAAAAAGAACTGGGTTTCCTACTCATACGGACCATATCTAGTTGAACTCTGATTATGAAACTGTAACAAACCACAGCATGTCTTACATAGATGCTCTTTAGTTAATAGTGAAAATCGTGTTGGGTTCGTGAACTGTGTAAATTCATTTGAGCCGAAAAATCACTGGGTTTACCGGAAATGAACTCTTATTTGTAGGAAGACACAGAGCCTTTGGTTTAACTCTGTTTGTGAAGGGAAATTCAGACGAGTGTTCTCATCCATGAAACACACTCTGTTTTAGTGCAAGCAGCATCCTCTTCTGTTCAGAATCTGCAATACAGCAAGAAATATGAGCATGCCCAAAAAAAGGGAACTGGGTTTCCTACTCATACGGACCATGTCTAGTTGAACTATGCTTATGAAACTGTAACAAAGCACAGCATTTCTTACATAGATGCTCTAGGTTAATAGTGAAAATCGTGTTGGGTTCGTGAACTGTGTAAATTCATTTGAGCCAAAAAATCACTGGGTTTTCCGGAAATGAACTCTTATTTGTAGGAAGACACAGAGCCTTTGGTTTAACTCTGTTTGTGAAGGGAAATTCAGACCAGTGTTCTCATCCCAGGAAAACCCTCTGTTTTAAAGCAAAAGGCATCCTCTTCTGTCCAGAGTCTGCAATACAGCAAGAAATATGAGCATGTCCAGAAAAAATGAACTTTGTTTCTTACTCATACGGACCATATCTAGGTAAACTCTGCTTATGAAACTCTAACAAACCACAGCATCTCTTACATAGATGCTCTTTAGTTTATAGTGAAAAACGTGTTGGGTTTATGAACTGTGTAAATTCATTTGATCCGAAAAATCACTGGGTTTACCAGAAATGAACTCTTGCTTGTAGGAGGACACAGAGCCTTTGGTTTAACTCCGTTTGTGAAGGGAAATTCAGACCAGTGTACTCATCCATGAAACACACTATGTTTTAACGCAAAGAGCATGCTCTTCTTTCCAGCGTCTGTAATATAGCAAGAAACATGAGCATGCCCTGAAAAAATGAACTGTGTTTCCTACACATATGGACCATATCTAGTTGAACTCTGCTTATGAAACTGTAACAAACCACAGCATGTCTTACGTAGATGCTCTTTAGTTTATAGTGAAAAACGTTTTGGGTTCGTGAACTGTGTATATTCATTTGAGACGAAAAATCACTGGGTTTACAGGAAATGAACTCTTGCTTGTAGGAAGACACAGAGCCTTTGGTTTAACACGGTTTGTGAAGGGAAATCCACAACAGTGTTCTCATCCATGAAACACACTCTGTTTTAATGCAAAGAGCATGCTCTTCTTTCCAGCGTCTCTAATAGAGCAAGAAACATGAGCATGCCCAGAAAAAAAGAACTGTGTTACCTACTCATACGGACCATATCTAGTTGAACTCTACTTATGAATCAGTAACAAACCTCAGCATCTCTTACATAGATGATCTTTAGTTAAAAGTGAAAATCGTGTTGGGTTCGTGAAGTGTGTAAATTCATTTGTGCCGAAAAATTACTGGGTTTACCGGAAATGAACTCTTGCTTTTAGGGAGACACAGAGACTTTGATTTTTCTCCGTTTGTGAAGGGAAATTCAGAACAGTGTTCTCATCAATGAAACATACTCTGTTTTAACGCAAGAATCATGCTCTTCTTTCCAGCATCTCCAATATAGCAAGAAACATTAGCATGCCCTAAAAAAAAGAACTGTGTTTCTTACCCATATGGACATATGTAGTTAAACCCTGCTTATGAAACTGTAACAAACCACAGCATGTCTTACATAGATGCTCTTTAGTTTATAATGAGAAACATGTTGGGTTCGTGAACTGTGTAAATTCATTTGAGCCGAAAAATCACTGGGTTTACCGGAAATGCACTCTTGCATGTAGGAAGACACAGAGTCTTTATTTAATTCTGTTTGTGAAGGGAAATTCAGACCAGTGTTCTCATCCATGAAACACCCTAGTTTTAATGCAAGAAGCATCCTCTTCTGTCCAGAGTCTGCAATACAGCAAGAAATATGAGCATGTCCAAAAAAAAAGAACTGGGTTTCCTACTCATACGGACCATATCTAGTTGAACTCTGATTATGAAACTGTAACAAACCACAGCATGTCTTACGTAGATGCTCTTTAGTTTATAGTGAGAAACGTGTTGGGTTCGTGAACTGTGTAAATTCATTTGAGCCGAAAAATCACTGGGTTTACCGGAAATGAACTCTTATTTGTAGGAAGACACAGAGCCTTTGGTTTAACTCAGTTTGTGAAGGGAAATTCAGATGAGTGCTCTCATCCATGAAACACACTATGTTTTAATGCAAAGAGCATGCTCTTCTTTCCAGCGTCTGTAATATATCAAGAAATATGAGCATGCCCTGAAAAAGTGAACTGTGTTTCCTACACATATGGACCATATCTAGTTGAACTCTGCTTATGAAACTGTACCAAACCACATCATGTCTTACGTAGATGCTCTTCAGTTTATAGTGAAAAACGTTTTGGGTTCGTGAACTGTGTAAATTCATTTGAGCCGAAAAATCACTGGGTTTACCGGAAATGAACACCTGCATGTAGGAAGACACAGTGTCTTTATTTAATTCTGTTTGTGAAGGGAAATTCAGATCAGTGTTCTCATCCATGAAACACCCTCTGTTTTAATGCAAGAAGCATCCTCTTCTGTCCAGAGTCTGCAATACAGCAAGAAATATGAGCATGTCCAAAAAAAAAAGAACTGGGTTTCCTACTCATACGGACCATATCTAGTTGAACTCTGATTATGAAACTGTAACAAACCACAGCATGTCTTACATAGATGCTCTTTAGTTAATAGTGAAAATCGTGTTGGGTTCGTGAACTGTGTAAATTCATTTGAGCCGAAAAATCACTGGGTTTACCGGAAATGAACTCTTATTTGTAGGAAGACACAGAGCCTTTGGTTTAACTCTGTTTGTGAAGGGAAATTCAGACGAGTGATCTCATCCATGAAACACACTCTGTTTTAGTGCAAGCAGCATCCTCTTCTGCTCAGAATCTGCAATACAGCAAGAAATATGAGCATGCCCAGAAAAAAGAACTGGGTTTCCTACTCATACGGACCATGTCTAGTTGAAATATGCTTATGAAATTGTAACAAAGCACAGCATTTCTTACATAGATGCTCTAGGTTAATAGTGAAAATCGTGTTGGGTTCGTGTACTGTGTATATTCATTTGAGCCGAAAAATCACTGGGTTTACCGGAAATGAACTCTTATTTGTAGGAAGACACAGAGCCTTTGGTTTAACTCTGTTTGTGAAGGGAAATTCAGACGAGTGTTCTCATCCATGAAACACACTCTGTTTTAGTGCAAGCAGCATCCTCTTCTGCTCAGAATCTGCAATACAGCAAGAAATATGAGCATGCCCAGAAAAAAAGAACTGGGTTTCCTACTCATACGGACCATGTCTAGTTGAACTATGCTTATGAAACTGTAACAAAGCACAGCATTTCTTACATAGATGCTCTAGGTTAATAGTGGAAATCGTGTTGGGTTCGTGAACTGTGTAAATTCATTTGAGCCAAAAAATCACTGGGTTTACCGGAAATGAACTCTTATTTGTAGGAAGACACAGAGCCTTTGGTTTAACTCTGTTTGTGAAGGGAAATTCAGACCAGTGTTCTCATCCCAGGAAAACCCTCTGTTTTAAAGCAAAAGGCATCCTCTTCTGTCCAGAGTCTGCAATACAGCAAGAAATATGAGCATGTCCAGAAAAAATGAACTTTGTTTCTTACTCATACGGACCATATCTAGGTAAACTCTGCTTATGAAACTCTAACAAACCACAGCATCTCTTACATAGATGCTCTTTAGTTTATAGTGAAAAACGTGTTGGGTTTTTGAACTGTGTAAATTCATTTGATCCGTAAAATCACTGGGTTTACCAGAAATGAACTCTTGCTTGAAGGAAGACACAGAGCCTTTGGTTTAACTCCGTTTGTGAAGGGAAATTCAGAAGAGTGTTCTCATCCATGAAACACACTATGTTTTAACGCAAAGAGCATGCTCTTCTTTCCAGCGTCTGTAATATAGCAAGAAACATGAGCATGCCCTGAAAAAATGAACTGTGTTTCCTACACATATGGACCATATCTAGTTGAACTCTGCTTATGAAACTGTAACAAACCACAGCATGTCTTACGTAGATGTTCTTTTGTTTATAGTGAAAAACGTTTTGGGTTCGTGAACTGTGTATATTCATTTGAGCCGAAAAATCCCTGGGTTTACAGGAAATGAACTCTTGCTTTTAGGAAGACAGAGCCTTTGGTTATACTCCGTTTGTGAAGGGAAATTCAGACCAGTGTTCTCATCAATGAAACATACTCTGTTTTAACACAAGAAGCATGGTCTTCTTTCCAGCATCTCCAATACAGCAAGAAATATTAGCATGCCCTAAAACAAAGAACTGTGTTTCTTACCCATAGGGACCATATGTAGTTAAACCCTGCTTATGAAATTGTAACTAACCACAGCATGTCTTACATAGATGCTCTTTAGTTTATAGTGAGAAACGTGTTGGGTTCGTGAACTGTGTAAATTCATTTGAGCCGAAAAATCACTGGGTTTACCGGAAATGAACTCCTGCATGTAGGAAGACACATAGTCTTCATTTAATTCTGTTTGTGAAGGGAAATTCAGATCAGTGTTCTCATCCATGAAACACCCTCTGTTTTAATGCAAGAAGCATCCTCTTCTGTCCAGAATCTGCAATACAGCAAGAAATATGAGCATGTCCAAAAAAAAAAGAACTGGGTTTCCTACTCATACGGACCATATCTAGTTGAACTCTGATTATGAAACTGTAACAAACCACAGCATGTCTTACATAGAAGCTCTTTAGTTAATAGTGAAAATCGTGTTGGGTTCGTGAACTGTGTAAATTCATTTGAGCCGAAAAATCACTGGGTTTACCGGAAATGAACTCTTATTTGTAGGAAGACACAGAGCCTTTGGTTTAACTCTGTTTGTGAAGGGAAATTCAGACGAGTGTTCTCATCCATGAAACACACTCTGTTTTAGTGCAAGCAGCATCCTCTTCTGCTCAGAATCTGCAATACAGCAAGAAATATGAGCATGCCCAGAAAAAAAGAACTGGGTTTCCTACTCATACGGACCATGTCTAGTTGAACTATGCTTATGAAACTGTAACAAAGCACAGCATTTCTTACATAGATGCTCTAGGTTAATAGTGAAAATCGTGTTGGGTTCGTGAACTGTGTAAATTCATTTGAGCCAAAAAATCACTGGGTTTACCGGAAATGAACTCTTATTTGTAGGAAGACACAGAGCCTTTGGTTTAACTCTGTTTGTGAAGGGAAATTCAGACTAGTGTTCTCATCCAAGGAAAACCCTCTGTTTTAAAGCAAAAGGCATCCTCTTCTGTCCAGAGTCTGCAATACAGCAAGAAATATGAGCATGTCCAGAAAAAATGAACTTTGTTTCTTACTCATACGGACCATATCTAGTAAACTCTGCTTATGAAACTCTAACAAACAACAGCATCTCTTACATAGATGCTCTTTAGTTTATAGTGAAAAACGTGTTGGGTTTTTGAACTGTGTAAATTCATTTGATCCGTAAAATCACTGGGTTTACCAGAAATGAACTCTTGCTTGAAGGAAGACACAGAGCCTTTGGTTTAACTCTGTTTGTGAAGGGAAATTCAGAAGAGTGTTCTCATCCATGAAACACACTATGTTTTAACGCAAAGAGCATGCTCTTCTTTCCAGCGTCTGTAATATAGCAAGAAACATGAGCATGCCCTGAAAAAATGAACTGTGTTTCCTACACATATGGACCATATCTAGTTGAACTCTGCTTATGAAACTGTAACAAACCACAGCATGTCTTACGTAGATGTCCTTTAGTTTATAGTGAAAAACGTTTTGGGTTCGTGAACTGTGTATATTCATTTGAGCTGAAAAATCCCTGGGTTTACAGGAAATGAACTCTTGCTTGTAGGAAGACACAGAGCCTTTGGTTTAACACGGTTTGTGAAGGGAAATTCACAACAGTGTTCTCATCCATGAAACACACTCTGTTTTAATGCAAAGAGCATGCTCTTCTTTCCAGTGTCTCTAATAGAGCAAGAAACATGAGCATGCCAAGAAAAAAAGAACTGTGTTACCTACTCATACGGACCATATCTAGTTGAACTCTCCTTATGAATCTGTAACAAGCCACAGCATCTCTTACATAGATGATCTTTAGTTAAAAGTGAAAATCGTGTTGGGTTCGTGAAGTGTGTAAATTCATTTGAGCCGAAAAATTACTGGGTTTACCGGAAATGAACTCTTGCTTTTAGGAAGACAGAGCCTTTGGTTATACTCCGTTTGTGAAGGCAAATTCAGACCAGTGTTCTCATCAATGAAACATACTCTGTTTTAACACAAGAAGCATGGTCTTCTTTCCAGCATCTCCAATACAGCAAGAAACATTTGCATGCCCTAAAAAAAAGAACTGTGTTTCTTACCCATAGGGACCATATGTAGTTAAACCCTGCTTATGAAACTGTAACAAACCACAGCATCTCTTACATAGATGCTCTTTAGTTTATAGTGAAAAACATGTTGGGTTCGTGAAATGTGTAACTTCATTTGAAACGAAAAATCACTGGGTTTACCGGAAATGAACTCTTGCTTGTAGGAAGACACTGAGCCTTTGGTTTAACTCTGTTTGTGAAGGGAAATTCAGACCAGTGTTCTCATCCATGAAACACCCTCGGTTTTAAAGCAAGCAGCATCCTCTTCTGTCCAGAGTCTGCAATACAGGAAGAAATATGAGCATGCCCAGAAAAAAAGAACTGGGTTTCCTACTCATACGGACAATATCTATGCTTATGAAACTGTGACAAAGCCCAGCATTTCTTACATAGATGCTCTAGGTTAATAGTGAAAATCGTGTTGGGTTCATGAACTGTGTAAATTCATGTGAGCCAAAAAATCACTGGCTTTACCGGAAATGAACTCTTATTTGTAGGAAGACACAGATCCTTTGGTTTAACTCTGTTTGTGAAGGGAAATTCAGACCAGTGTTCTCATCCCAGGAAAACCCTCTGTTTTAAAGCAAAAGGCATCCTCTTCTGTCCAGAGTCTGCAATACAGCAAGAAATATGAGCATGTCCAGAAAAAAAGAACTTTGTTTCTTACTCATACGGACCGTATCTAGGTAAACTCTGCTTATGAAACTCTAACAAACCACAGCATCTCTTACATAGATGCTCTTTAGTTTATAGTGAAAAACGTGTTGGGTTTATGAACTGTATAAATTCATTTGGTCCGAAAAATCACTGGGTTTACCAGAAATGAACTCTTGCTTGTAGGAAGACACAGAGCCTTTGGTTTAACACGGTTTGTGAAGGGAAATTCACAACAGTGTTCTCATCCATGAAACACACTCTGTTTTAACGCACAGAGCATGCTCTTCTTTCCAGCGTCTCTAATAGAGCAAGAAACATGAGCATGCCCAGAAAAAAAGAACTGTGTTACCTACTCATACGGACCATATCTAGTTGAACTCTCCTTATGAATCTGTAACAAAGCACAGCATCTCTTACATAGATGCTCTTTAGTTAATAGTGAAAATCGTGTTAGGTTCGTGAACTGGGTAAATTCATTTGAGCCGAAAAATCACTGGGTATACCGGAAATGAACTCTTGCTTTTAGGAAGTAACACAGCCTTTGGTTTAACTCCGTTTGTGAAGAGAAATTCAGACCAGTGTTCTCATCAATGAAACATACTCTGTTTTAACGCAAGAGGCATGCTCTTCTTTACAGCATCTACAATACAGCAAGAAATATTAGCATGCCCTAAAAAAAGAACTGTGTTTCTTACCCATATGGACCATATGTAGTTAAACCCTGCTTATGAAACTGTAACAAACCACAGCATCTCTTACATAGATGCTCTTTAGTTTCTAGTGAGAAACGTGTTGGGTTCGTGAACTGTGTAAATTCATTTGAGCCGAAAAATCACTGGGTTTACCGGAAATGAACTCTTGCATGTAGGAAGACACAGAGTCTTTATTTAATTCTGTTTGTGAAGCGAAATTCAGACCAGTGTTCTCATCCATGAAACACCCTCTGTTTTAATGCAAGAAGCATCCTCTTCTATCCAGAGTCTGCAATACAGCAAGAAATATGAGCATGTCCAATAAAAAAGAACTGGGTTTCCTACTCATACGGACCATATCTAGTTGAACTCTGATTATGAAACTTTAACAAACCACAGCATGTCTTACATAGATGCTCTTTAGTTAATAGTGAAAATCGTGTTGGGTTCGTGAACTGTGTAAATTCATTTGAGCCGAAAAATCACTGGGTTTACAGGAAATGAACTCTTATTTGTAGGAAGACACAGAGCCTTTGGTTTAACTCTGTTTGTGAAGGGAAATTCAGACGAGTGTTCTCATCCATGAAACACACTCTGTTTTAGTGCAAGCAGCATCCTCTTCTGTTCAGAATCTGCAATACAGCAAGAAATATGAGCATGCCCAGAAAAAAAGAACTGGGTTTCCTACTCATACAGACCATATCTACTTGAACTATGCTTATGAAACTGTAACAAAGCACAGCATTTCTTACATAGATGCTCTAGGTTAATAGTGAAAATCGTGTTGGGTTCGTGAACAGTGTAAATTCATGTGAGCCAAAAAAATCACTGGGTTTACCGGAAATGAACTCTTATTTGTAGGAAGATACAGAGCCTTTGGTTTAACTCTGTTTGTGAAGGGCAATTCAGACCAGTGTTCTCATCCCAGGAAAACCCTCTGTTTTAAAGCAAAAGGCATCCTCTTCTGTCCAGAGTCTGCAATACAGCAAGAAATATGAGCATGTCCAGAAAAAATGAACTTTGTTTCTTACTCATACGGACCATATCTAGGTAAACTCTGCTTATGAAACTCTAACAAACCACAGCATCTGTTACATAGATGCTCTTTAGTTTATAGTGAAAAACGTGTTGGGTTTATGAACTGTGTAAATTCATTTGATCCGTAAAATCACTGGGTTTACCAGAAATGAACTCTTGCTTGTAGGAAGACACAGAGCCTTTGTTTAACTCCGTTTGTGAAGGGAAATTCAGACCAGTGTTCTCATCCATGAAACACACTATGTTTTAACGCATGGAGCATGCTCTTCTTTCTAGCGTCTGTAATATAGCAAGAAACATGAGCATGCCCTGAAAAAATGAACTGTGTTTCCTACACATATGGACCATATCTAGTTGAACTCTGCTTATGAAACTGTAACAAACCACAGCATGTCTTACGTAGATGCTCTTTAGTTTCTAGTGAGAAACGCGTTGGGTTCGTGAACTGTGTAAATTCATTTGAGCCGAAAAATCACTGGGTTTACCCGAAATGAACTCTTGCATGTAGGAAGACACAGAGTCTTTATTTAATTCTGTTTGTGAAGGGAAATTCAGACCAGTGTTCTCATCCATGAAACACCCTCTGTTTTAATGCAAGAAGCATCCTCTTCTATCCAGAGTCTGCAATACAGCAAGAAACATGAGCATGCCCTGAAAAAATGAACTGTGTTTCCTACACATATGGACCATATCTAGTTGAACTCTGCTTATGAAACTGTAACAAACCACAGCATGTCTTACGTAGATGCTCTTTAGTTTATAGTGAAAAACGTTTTGGGTTCGGGAACTGTGTATATTCATTTGAGCCGAAAAATCACTGGGTTTACAGGAAATGAACTCTTGCTTGTAGGAAGACAAAGAGCCTTTGGTTTAACACGGTTTGTGAAGGGAAATTCACAACAGTGTTCTCATCCATGAAACACACTCTGTTTTAACGCAAAGAGCTTGCTCTTCTTTCCAGAGTCTCTAATAGAGCAAGAAATATGCGCATGTCCAAAAAAAAAGATCTGGGTTTCATACTCATACGGACCATATCTAGTTGAACTCTTATTATGAAACTGTAACAAACCACAGCATGTCTTACATAGATGCTCTTTAGTTTATAGTGAGAAACGTGTTGGGTTCGTGAACTGTGTAAATTCATTTGAGCCGAAAAATCACTGGGTTTACCGGAAATGAACTCTTATTTGTAGGAACACACAGAGCCTTTGGTTTAACTCTGTTTGTGAAGGGAAATTCAGATGAGTGTTCTCATCCATGAAACACCCTCTGTTTTAGTGCAAGCAGCATCCTCTTCTGTTCAGAATCTGCAATACAGCAAGAAATATGAGCATGCCCATAAAAAAAGAACTGGGTTTCCTACTCATACGGACCATATCTAGTTGAACTATGCTTATGAAACTTTAACAAAGCACAGCATTTCTTACATAGATGCTCTAGGTTAATAGTGAAAATCGTGTTGGGTTCGTGAACTGTGTAAAATCATGTGAGCCAAAAAATCACTGGCTTTACCGGAAATGAACTCTTATTTGTAGGAAGACACAGAGCCTTTGGTTTAACTCCGTTTTTGAAGAGAAATTCAGACCAGTGTTCTCATCCAAGGATAAACCTCTGTTTAAAGCAAAAGGCATTCTCTTCTGTCCAGAGTCTGCAATACAGCAAGAAATATGAGCATGTCCAGAAAAAATGAACTTTGTTTCTTACTCATACGGACCATATCTAGGAAAACTCTGCTTATGAAACTCTAACAAACCACAGCATCTCTTACATAGATGCTCTTTAGTTTATAGTGAAAAACGTGTTGGGTTTATGAACTGTGTAAATTCATTTGATCCGAAAAATCACTGGGTTTACCAGAAATGAACTCTTGCTTGTAGGAAGACACAGAGCCTTTGGTTTAACACGGTTTGTGATGGGAAATTCACAACAGTGTTCTCATCCATGAAACAGACTCTGTTTTAACACAAAGAGCATGCTCTTCTTTCCAGCGTCTCTAATAGAGCAAGAAACATGAGCATGCCCAGAAAAAAAGAACTGTGTTACCTACTCATACAGACCATATCTAGTTGAACTCTCCCTATGAAACTGTAACAAACCACAGCATCTCTTACATAGATGATCTTTAGTTAAAAGCGAAAATCGTGTTGCGTTCGTGAACTGTGTATAATCATTTGAGCCGAAAAATCACTGGGTTTACAGGAGATGAACTCTTGCTTGTAGGAAGACACAGAGCCTTTGGTTTAACACAGTTTGTGAAGGGAAATTCACAACAGTGTTCTCATCCATGAAGCACACTCTGTTTTAACGCAAGAAGCATGCTCTTCTTTCCAGCATCTCTAATACAGCAAGAAAAATTAGCATGCCCTAAAAAAAAAGAACTGTGTTTCTTACCCATATGGACCATATGTAGTTAAACCCTTTTGAGCCGAAAAAACCCTTGGTTTACTGGAAATGTACTCTTGCTTGTAAGGAAGACACAGAGACTTTGGTTTAACTCCGATTGTGAAGGGAAATTTAGACCAGTGTTCTCATCTATGAAACACTCTCTGTTTTAACGCAAAGAACATGCTCTTCTTTCCAGCGTCTCTAATACAGCAAGAAACATGAGCATGCCCAGAAAAAAAAGAACTGTGTTTCCTACTCATACAGACCATATCTAGTTGAACTCTGCTCATGTAACTGTAACAAACCACAGCATCACTTACATAAATGCTCTTTAGTTAATAGTGAAAAACGTGTTGGGTTCGTGAACTCTTTAAATTCATTTGAGCCGTAAAAACCCTGGGTTTACCGGAAATGAACTCTTGCTTGTAGGAAGACACAGAGCTTTTGGTTTAACTCTGTTTGTAAAGGGAAATTCAGACCAGTGTTCTCATCCATGAAACATACTCTGTTTTAACGCAAGAAGCATGCTCTTATTTCCAGCATCTCCAACACAGCAAAAAACATTAGCATGCCCTACAAAAAGAACTGTGTTTCTTAACCATATGGATCATATGTAGTTAAACTCTGCTTATGAAACTGTAACAAACCACAGCATGTCTTACATACATGCTCTTTAGTTAATAGTGAAAAACGTGTAGTTTTGTGAACTGTGTAAATTCATTTGAGCCGAAAAATCACTGGGTTCACCGGAAATTAGCTCTTGCTTGAAGGAAGACACAGAGCCTTTGGTTTAACTCCGTTTGTGAAGGGAAATTCAGACCAGTGTTCTCACCCATGAAACACACTCTGTTTTAACGCAAAGAGAATGGTCTTCTTTCCAGCGTCTCTAATACAGCAAGAAACATGAGCATGCCCAGAAAAAAAGAACTGTATTTCCTACTCATACAGATCATATCTAGTTGAACTCTGCTTATGAAACTGTAACAATCCACAGCATGTCTTACATAGATCCTCTTTAGTTTATAGTGAAAAACGTGTTGTTTCGTGAACTGCGTAAATTCATTTGAGCCAAAAAATCACTGGTTTTACCGGAAATGAACTCTTGCCTGTAGGAACATACAGAGGCTTTGCTTCAACTCGTTTGTGAATTGAAATTCAGACCAGTGTTCTCATCAATGAAACATACTCTGTTTTAACACAATAAGCATGCTCTTCTTTCCAGCATCTCCAATACAGCAAGAAATATTAGCATGCCCTAAAAAAAAGAACAGTGTTTCTTACCAATATGGACCATATGTAGTTAAACCCTGCTTATGAAACTGCAACAAACCACAGCATCTCTTACATAGATGCTCTTTAGTTTATAGTGAAAAACGTGTTTGGTTCGTGAACTGTGTAAATTGATTTGAGCCAAAAAACCACTGGGTTTACCGGAAATGAACTCTTGCTTTTAGGAAGACACAGAGCCTTTGGTTTAACTCTGTTTGTGAAGGGAGATTCACAACAGTGTTCTCATCCATGAAACACACTCTGTTTTAATGCAAAGAGCATCCACTTCTTTCCAGCGAATCTAAGAGCAAGAAACATAAGCATGCCCAGAAAAAAAGAACTGTATTTCCTACTCATATGGACCATATGTAGTTGAACTCTGCTTAAGAAACTGTAACAAACCACAGCATCTCTTACATACATGCTCTTTAGTTAATAGTGAAAAACGTTTTGGGTTCGTGAACTGTGTAAATTCTTTTGAATCGAAAAATCACTGGGTTTACCGGAAATGAACTCTTGCTTTTAGGAAGTCACAGAGTCTTGGTTTAACTCCGTTTCTGAAGCAAAATTCAGACCAGTGTTCGCATCCATGAAACATACTATGTTTTAACGCAAGAAGCAACGTCTTCTTTCCAGCGTCTCCAATACAGCAAGAAACATGAGCATGCCCAGAAAAAAAGAACTTTGTTTCTTACTCATACGGACCATATGTAGTTAAACTCTGCTTATGAAACTCTAACAAACCACAGTATATCTTACATAGATGCTCTTTATTTTATAGTGAAAAACATGTTGGGTTTGTGAACTGTGTAAATTCATTTGAGCCGAAAAGTCACTGGGTTTACCGGAAATGAACTCTTGCTTGTAGGAAGACACAGAGCCTTTGGTTTAACTCGTTTGTGAATTGAAATTCAGACCAGTGTTCTCATCCAACAAACACCCTCTGTTTTAAAGCAAAAAGCATCCTCTTCTGTCCAGAGTCTGCAATACAGCAAGAAATATGAGCATGTCCAGAAACAAAGAACTGTGTTTCCTACTCATACGGACCATATCTCGTTGAAATCTGATTATGAAACTGTAACAAACCACAGCATGTCTTACATAGATGCTCTTTAGTTAATAGTGAAAATCGTGTTGGGTTCGTGAACTGTGTAAATTCTTTTGAATCGAAAAATCACTGGGTTTACCGGAAATGAACTCTTGCTTTTAGGAAGTCACAGAGTCTTGGTTTAACTCCGTTTCTGAAGCAAAATTCAGACCAGTGTTCGCATCCATGAAACATACTATGTTTTAACGCAAGAAGCAACGTCTTCTTTCCAGCGTCTCCAATACAGCAAGAAACATGAGCATGCCCAGAAAAAAAGAACTTTGTTTCTTACTCATACGGACCATATGTAGTTAAACTCTGCTTATGAAACTCTAACAAACCACAGTATATCTTACATAGATGCTCTTTATTTTATAGTGAAAAACATGTTGGGTTTGTGAACTGTGTAAATTCATTTGAGCCGAAAAGTCACTGGGTTTACCGGAAATGAACTCTTGCTTGTAGGAAGACACAGAGCCTTTGGTTTAACTCGTTTGTGAATTGAAATTCAGACCAGTGTTCTCATCCAACAAACACCCTCTGTTTTAAAGCAAAAAGCATCCTCTTCTGTCCAGAGTCTGCAATACAGCAAGAAATATGAGCATGTCCAGAAACAAAGAACTGTGTTTCCTACTCATACGGACCATATCTCGTTGAAATCTGATTATGAAACTGTAACAAACCACAGCATGTCTTACATAGATGCTCTTTAGTTAATAGTGAAAATCGTGTTGGGTTCGTGAACTGTGTAAATACTTTTGAATCGAAAAATCACTGTGTTTACCGGAAATGAACTCTTGCTTGTAGGAAGTCACAGAGACTTGGTTTAACTCCGTTTCTGAAGGAAAATTCATACCAGTGTTCTCATCCATGAAACATACTCTGTTTTAACGCTCGAAGGAGGCGCTTCTTTCCAGCGTCTCCAATACAGCAAGAAACATGAGCATGCCCAGAAAAAAAGAACTTTGTTTCTTACTCATACTGACCATATCTAGTAAAACTCTGCTTATTAAACTTTATCAAACCACAGCATCTCCTACATAGATGCTTTTAGTTTATAGAGAAAAACGTGTTGGGTTGGTGAACTTTGTAAATTCATTTGAGCCGAAAAATCACTGGGTTTACCGGAAATGAACTCGTGCTTGTTGGAAGACACAGAGACTTGGTTTAACTCCGTTTCTGAAGGAAAATTCAGACCAGTGTTCTCATCCATGAAACATACTCTGTTTTAATGCTCGAAGCAGGCTCTTCTTTCCAGCGTTTCCAATACAGCAAGAAACATGAGCATGCCCAGAAAAAAAGAACTTTGTTTCTTTCTCATACGGACCATATCTAGTTAAACTCTGCTTATGAAACTCTAACAAACCACAGCATCTCTTACATAAATACTCTATAGTTTATAGTGAAAAACATGTTGGGTTTGTGAACTGTGTAAATTCATTTGAGCCGAAAAGTCACTGGGTTTACCTGAAATGAACTCTTGCTTGTAGGAAGACACAGAGACTTTGGTTTAACTTGTTTGTGAATTGAAATTCTGACCAGTGTTCTCATTCAAGAAACACCCTCTGTTTTAAAGCAAAAAGCATCCTCTTCTGTCCAGAGTCTGCAATACAGCAAGAAGTATTGGCATGTCCAGAAAAAAAGAACGTTGTTTCTTACTAGTACGGACCATACCTAGTTAAACTCTGCTTATGAAACTCTAACAAACCACAGCATCTCTTACACAGATGCTCTTTAGTTGATAGTGAAAAACGTGTTGGGTTCATGAACTGTGTACATTCATTTCATCCGATAAATCACTGGGTTTACCGGAAATGTATTCTTGCTTGTAGGAAGACACAGAGCCTTTGGTTTAACTCCGTTTGTGAAGGGAAATTGAGAAGAGTGTTCTCATCCATGAAACACACTATGTTTTAACGCAAAGAGCATGCTCTTCTTTCCAGCGTCTGTAATATAGCAAGAAACATGAGCATGCCCTGAAAAAATGAACTGTGTTTCCTACATATACGGTCCGTATTTAGTTGAACTCTGCTTATGAAACTGTAACAAACTACAGCATGTCTTACATAAATGCTCTTTAGTTAATAGTGAAAAACGTGTTGGGTTCGTGAACTGTGTAAATTATTTTGAATCGAAAAATCACTTGGTTTACTGGAAATGAACTCTTGCTTGTAGGAAGACACAGAGCCTTTGGTTTTACTCGTTGGTGAATTGGAATTCAGACCAGTGTTCTCATCCAAGAAACACCCTCTGTTTTAAAGCAAAAAGCATCCTCTTCTGTCCAGAGTCTGCAATACAGCAAGAAATATGAGCATGTCCAGAAACAAAGAACTGTTTCCTACTCATACGGACCATATCTAGTTAAAATCTGATTATGAAACTGTAACAAACCACAGCATCTCTTACATACATGCTCTTTAGTTAATAGTGAAAAACGTGTTGTGTTCGTGAACTGTGTAAATTCTTTTGAATCGAAAAATCACTGGGTTTACCGGAAATGAACTCTTGCTAGTAGGAAGTCACAGAGACTTGGTTTAACTCCGTTTCTGAACCAAATTCAGACCAATGTTCTCATCCATGAAACATACTCTGTTTTAACGCTCGAAGCAGGCGCTTCTTTCCAGTGTCTCCAATACAGCAAGAAACATGAGCATGCCCAGAAAAAAAGAACTTTGTTTCTTACTCATACGGACCATATGTAGTTAAACTCTGCTTATGAAACTCTAACAAACCACAGTATATCTTACATAGATGCTCTTTATTTTATAGTGAAAAACATGTTGGGTTTGTGAACTGTGTAAATTCATTTGAGCCGAAAAGTCACTGGGTTTACCGGAAATGAACTCTTCCTTGTAGGAAGACACAGAGACTTTGGTTTAACTCGTTTGTGAATTGAAATTCAGACCAGTGTTCTCATCCAACAAACACCCTCTGTTTTAAAGCAAAAAGCATCCTCTTCTGTCCAGAGTCTGCAATACAGCAAGAAATATGAGCATGTCCAGAAACAAAGAACTGTGTTTCCTACTCATACGGACCATATCTGGTTGAAATCTGATTATGAAACTGTAACAAACCACAGCATCTCTTACATAAATGCTCTTTAGTTAATAGTGAAAAACGTGTTGGGTTCGTGAACTGTGTAAATTCTTTTGAATCGAAAAATCACTGTGTTTACCGGAAATGAACTCTTGCTTGTAGGAAGTCACAGAGACTTGGTTTAACTCCGTTTCCTAAGGAAAATTCATACCAGTGTTCTCATCCATGAAACATACTCTGTTTTAACGCTCGAAGCAGGCGCTTCTTTCCAGCGTCTCCAATACAGCAAGAAACATGAGCATGCCCAGAAAAAAAGATCTTTGTTTCTTACTCATACAGACCATATCTAGTTAAACTCTGCTTATGAAACTCTAACAAACCACAGCATCTGTTACATAGATGCTCTTTAGTTTATAGTTAAAAACGTGTTGGGTTCGTGAACTGTGTAAATTCATTTGAGCCGAATAGTCACTGGGTTTACCGGAAATGAACTCTTGCTTGTAGGAAGACACAGAGCCTTTGGTTTAACACGGTTTGTGATGGGAAATTCACAACAGTGTTCTCATCCATGAAACAGACTCTGTTTTAACACAAAGAGCATGCTCTTCTTTCCAGCGTCTCTAATAGAGCAAGAAACATGAGCATGCCCAGAAAAAAAGAACTGTGTTACCTACTCATACAGACCATATCTAGTTGAACTCTCCCTATGAAACTGTAACAAACCACAGCATCTCTTACATAGATGATCTTTAGTTAAAAGCGAAAATCGTGTTGCGTTCGTGAACTGTGTATAATCATTTGAGCCAAAAAATCACTGGGTTTACAGGAGATGAACTCTTGCTTGTAGGAAGACACAGAGCCTTTGGTTTAACACAGTTTGTGAAGGGAAATTCACAACAGTGTTCTCATCCATGAAGCACACTCTGTTTTAACGCAAGAAGCATGCTCTTCTTTCCAGCATCTCTAATACAGCAAGAAAAATTAGCATGCCCTAAAAAAAAAGAACTGTGTTTCTTACCCATATGGACCATATGTAGTTAAACCCTGCTTATGAAACTGTAACAAACCACAGCATGTCTTACATAGATGCTCTTTAGTTTATAGTGAGAAACGTGTTGGGTTCGTGAACTGTGTAAATTCATTTGAGCCGAAAAATCACTGGGTACCGGAAATGAACTCTTGCATGTAGAAAGACACAGAGTCTTTATTTAATTCTGTTTGTGAAGGGAAATCAGACCAGTGTTCTCATCCATGAAACACCCTCTGTTTTAATGCAAGAAGCATCCTCTTCTGTCCAGAGTCTGCAATACAGCAAGAAATATGAGCATGTCCAAAAAAAAAGAACTGGGTTTCCTACTCATACGGACCATATCTAGTTGAACTCTGATTATGAAACTGTAACAAACCACAGCATGTCTTACATAGATGCTCTTTAGTTAATAGTGAAAATCGTGTTGGGTTCGTGAACTGTGTAAATTCTTTTGAGCCGAAAAAACCCTTGGTTTACTGGAAATGTACTCTTGCTTGTAAGGAAGACACAGAGACTTTGGTTTAACTCCGATTGTGAAGGGAAATTTAGACCAGTGTTCTCATCTATGAAACACTCTCTGTTTTAACGCAAAGAACATGCTCTTCTTTCCAGCGTCTCTAATACAGCAAGAAACATGAGCATGCCCAGAATAAAAAGAACTGTGTTTCCTACTCATACAGACCATATCTAGTTGAACTCTGCTCATGTAACTGTAACAAACCACAGCATCACTTACATAAATGCTCTTTAGTTAATAGTGAAAAACGTGTTGGGTTCGTGAACTCTGTAAATTCATTTGAGCCGTAAAAACCCTGGGTTTACCGGAAATGAACTCTTGCTTGTAGGAAGACACAGAGCTTTTGGTTTAACTCTGTTTGTAAAGGGAAATTCAGACCAGTGTTCTCATCCATGAAACATACTCTGTTTTAACGCAAGAAGCATGCTCTTATTTCCAGCATCTCCAACACAGCAAAAAACATTAGCATGCCCTACAAAAAGAACTGTGTTTCTTAACCATATGGATCATATGTAGTTAAACTCTGCTTATGAAACTGTAACAAACCACAGCATGTCTTACATACATGCTCTTTAGTTAATAGTGAAAAACGTGTAGTTTTGTGAACTGTGTAAATTCATTTGAGCCGAAAAATCACTGGGTTCACCGAAAAATTAGCTCTTGCTTGAAGGAAGACACAGAGCCTTTGGTTTAACTCCGTTTGTGAAGGGAAATTCAGACCAGTGTTCTCACCCATGAAACACACTCTGTTTTAACGCAAAGAGAATGGTCTTCTTTCCAGCGTCTCTAATACAGCAAGAAACATGAGCATGCCCAGAAAAAAAGAACTGTATTTCCTACTCATACAGATCATATCTAGTTGAACTCTGCTTATGAAACTGTAACAATCCACAGCATGTCTTACATAGATCCTCTTTAGTTTATAGTGAAAAACGTGTTGTTTCGTGAACTGCGTAAATTCATTTGAGCCAAAAAATCACTGGTTTTACCGGAAATGAACTCTTGCCTGTAGGAACATACAGAGGCTTTGCTTCAACTCGTTTGTGAATTGAAATTCAGACCAGTGTTCTCATCAATGAAACATACTCTGTTTTAACACAATAAGCATGCTCTTCTTTCCAGCATCTCCAATACAGCAAGAAATATTAGCATGCCCTAAAAAAAAGAACAGTGTTTCTTACCAATATGGACCATATGTAGTTAAACCCTGCTTATGAAACTGCAACAAACCACAGCATCTCTTACATAGATGCTCTTTAGTTTATAGTGAAAAACGTGTTTGGTTCGTGAACTGTGTAAATTGATTTGAGCCAAAAAACCACTGGGTTTACCGGAAATGAACTCTTGCTTTTAGGAAGACACAGAGCCTTTGGTTTAATTCTGTTTGTGAAGGGAGATTCACAACAGTGTTCTCATCCATGAAACACACTCTGTTTTAATGCAAAGAGCATCCTCTTCTTTCCAGCGAATCTAAGAGCAAGAAACATAAGCATGCCCAGAAAAAAAGAACTGTATTTCCTACTCATATGGACCATATGTAGTTGAACTCTGCTTAAGAAACTGTAACAAACCACAGCATCTCTTACATACATGCTCTTTAGTTAATAGTGAAAAACGTTTTGGGTTCGTGAACTGTGTAAATTCTTTTGAATCGAAAAATCACTGGGTTTACCGGAAATGAACTCTTGCTTTTAGGAAGTCACAGAGTCTTGGTTTAACTCCGTTTCTGAAGCAAAATTCAGACCAGTGTTCGCATCCATGAAACATACTATGTTTTAACGCAAGAAGCAACGTCTTCTTTCCAGCGTCTCCAATACAGCAAGAAACATGAGCATGCCCAGAAAAAAAGAACTTTGTTTCTTACTGATACGGACCATATGTAGTTAAACTCTGCTTATGAAACTCTAACAAACCACAGTATATCTTACATAGATGCTCTTTATTTTATAGTGAAAAACATGTTGGGTTTGTGAACTGTGTAAATTCATTTGAGCCGAAAAGTCACTGGGTTTACCGGAAATGAACTCTTGCTTGTAGGAAGACACAGAGCCTTTGGTTTAACTCGTTTGTGAATTGAAATTCAGACCAGTGTTCTCATCCAACAAACACCCTCTGTTTTAAAGCAAAAAGCATCCTCTTCTGTCCAGAGTCTGCAATACAGCAAGAAATATGAGCATGTCCAGAAACAAAGAACTGTGTTTCCTACTCATACGGACCATATCTCGTTGAAATCTGATTATGAAACTGTAACAAACCACAGCATGTCTTACATAGATGCTCTTTAGTTAATAGTGAAAATCGTGTTGGGTTCGTGAACTGTGTAAATTCTTTTGATTCGAAAAATCACTGGGTTTACCGGAAATGAACTCTTGCTTTTAGGAAGTCACAGAGTCTTGGTTTAACTCCGTTTCTGAAGCAAAATTCAGACCAGTGTTCGCATCCATGAAACATACTATGTTTTAACGCAAGAAGCAACGTCTTCTTTCCAGCGTCTCCAATACAGCAAGAAACATGAGCATGCCCAGAAAAAAAGAACTTTGTTTCTTACTCATACGGACCATATGTAGTTAAACTCTGCTTATGAAACTCTAACAAACCACAGTATATCTTACATAGATGCTCTTTATTTTATAGTGAAAAACATGTTGGGTTTGTGAACTGTGTAAATTCATTTGAGCCGAAAAGTCACTGGGTTTACCGGAAATGAACTCTTGCTTGTAGGAAGACACAGAGCCTTTGGTTTAACTCGTTTGTGAATTGAAATTCAGACCAGTGTTCTCATCCAACAAACACCCTCTGTTTTAAAGCAAAAAGCATCCTCTTCTGTCCAGAGTCTGCAATACAGCAAGAAATATGAGCATGTCCAGAAACAAAGAACTGTGTTTCCTACTCATACGGACCATATCTCGTTGAAATCTGATTATGAAACTGTAACAAACCACAGCATGTCTTACATAGATGCTCTTTAGTTAATAGTGAAAATCGTGTTGGGTTCGTGAACTGTGTAAATTCTTTTGAATCGAAAAATCACTGTGTTTACCGGAAATGAACTCTTGCTTGTAGGAAGTCACAGAGACTTGGTTTAACTCCGTTTCTGAAGGAAAATTCATACCAGTGTTCTCATCCATGAAACATACTCTGTTTTAACGCTCGAAGGAGGCGCTTCTTTCCAGCGTCTCCAATACAGCAAGAAACATGAGCATGCCCAGAAAAAAAGAACTTTGTTTCTTACTCATACGGACCATATCTAGTTAAACTCTGCTTATGAAACTCTAACAAACCACAGCATCTGTTACATAGATGCTCTTTAGTTTATAGTTAAAAACGTGTTGGGTTCGTGAACTGTGTAAATTCATTTGAGCCATAAAGTCACTGGGTTTAACGTAAATGAACTCTTGCTTGTACGAAGACACAGAGCCTTTGGTTTAACACGTTTGTGAATTGAAATTCAGACCAGTGTTCTCATCCAAGAAACACCCTCTGTTTTAAAGCAAAAAGCATCCTCTTCTGTCCAGAGTCTGCAATACAGCAAGAAATATGAGCATGTCCAGAAAAAAAGAACTTTGTTTCTTACTCATACTGACCATATCTAGTAAAACTCTGCTTATTAAACTTTATCAAACCACAGCATCTCCTACATAGATGCTTTTAGTTTATAGAGAAAAACGTGTTGGGTTGGTGAACTTTGTAAATTCATTTGAGCTGAAAAATCACTGGGTTTACCGGAAATGAACTTGTGCTTGTTGGAAGACACAGAGACTTGGTTTAACTCCGTTTCTGAAGGAAAATTCAGACCAGTGTTCTCATCCATGAAACATACTCTGTTTTAATGCTCGAAGCAGGCTCTTCTTTCCAGCGTTTCCAATACAGCAAGAAACATGAGCATGCCCAGAAAAAAAGAACTTTGTTTCTCACTCATACGGACCATATCTAGTTAAACTCTGCTTATGAAACTCTAACAAACCACAGCATCTCTTACATAAATACTCTATAGTTTATAGTGAAAAACATGTTGGGTTTGTGAACTGTGTAAATTCATTTGAGCCGAAAAGTCACTGGGTTTACCTGAAATGAACTCTTGCTTGTAGGAAGACACAGAGACTTTGGTTTAACTTGTTTGTGAATTGAAATTCTGACCAGTGTTCTCATTCAAGAAACACCCTCTGTTTTAAAGCAAAAAGCATCCTCTTCTGTCCAGAGTCTGCAATACAGCAAGAAGTATTGGCATGTCCAGAAAAAAAGAACGTTGTTTCTTACTAGTACGGACCATACCTAGTTAAACTCTGCTTATGAAACTCTAACAAACCACAGCATCTCTTACACAGATGCTCTTTAGTTGATAGTGAAAAACGTGTTGGGTTCATGAACTGTGTACATTCATTTCATCCGATAAATCACTGGGTTTACCGGAAATGTATTCTTGCTTGTAGGAAGACACAGAGCCTTTGGTTTAACTCCGTTTGTGAAGGGAAATTGAGAAGAGTGTTCTCATCCATGAAACACACTATGTTTTAACGCAAAGAGCATGCTCTTCTTTCCAGCGTCTGTAATATAGCAAGAAACATGAGCATGCCCTGAAAAAATGAACTGTGTTTCCTACATATACGGTCCGTATTTAGTTGAACTCTGCTTATGAAACTGTAACAAACTACAGCATGTCTTACATAAATGCTCTTTAGTTAATAGTGAAAAACGTGTTGGGTTCGTGAACTGTGTAAATTATTTTGAATCGAAAAATCACTTGGTTTACTGGAAATGAACTCTTGCTTGTAGGAAGACACAGAGCCTTTGGTTTTACTCGTTGGTGAATTGGAATTCAGACCAGTGTTCTCATCCAAGAAACACCCTCTGTTTTAAAGCAAAAAGCATCCTCTTCTGTCCAGAGTCTGCAATACAGCAAGAAATATGAGCATGTCCAGAAACAAAGAACTGTTTCCTACTCATACGGACCATATCTAGTTAAAATCTGATTATGAAACTGTAACAAACCACAGCATCTCTTACATACATGCTCTTTAGTTAATAGTGAAAAACGTGTTGTGTTCGTGAACTGTGTAAATTCTTTTGAATCGAAAAATCACTGGGTTTACCGGAAATGAACTCTTGCTAGTAGGAAGTCACAGAGACTTGGTTTAACTCCGTTTCTGAACCAAATTCAGACCAATGTTCTCATCCATGAAACATACTCTGTTTTAACGCTCGAAGCAGGCGCTTCTTTCCAGCGTCTCCAATACAGCAAGAAACATGAGCATGCCCAGAAAAAAAGAACTTTGTTTCTTACTCATACGGACCATATGTAGTTAAACTCTGCTTATGAAACTCTAACAAACCACAGTATATCTTACATAGATGCTCTTTATTTTATAGTGAAAAACATGTTGGGTTTGTGAACTGTGTAAATTCATTTGAGCCGAAAAGTCACTGGGTTTACCGGAAATGAACTCTTCCTTGTAGGAAGACACAGAGACTTTGGTTTAACTCGTTTGTGAATTGAAATTCAGACCAGTGTTCTCATCCAACAAACACCCTCTGTTTTAAAGCAAAAAGCATCCTCTTCTGTCCAGAGTCTGCAATACAGCAAGAAATATGAGCATGTCCAGAAACAAAGAACTGTGTTTCCTACTCATACGGACCATATCTGGTTGAAATCTGATTATGAAACTGTAACAAACCACAGCATCTCTTACATAAATGCTCTTTAGTTAATAGTGAAAAACGTGTTGGGTTCGTGAACTGTGTAAATTCTTTTGAATCGAAAAATCACTGTGTTTACCGGAAATGAACTCTTGCTTGTAGGAAGTCACAGAGACTTGGTTTAACTCCGTTTCCTAAGGAAAATTCATACCAGTGTTCTCATCCATGAAACATACTCTGTTTTAACGCTCGAAGCAGGCGCTTCTTTCCAGCGTCTCCAATACAGCAAGAAACATGAGCATGCCCAGAAAAAAAGAACTTTGTTTCTTACTCATACAGACCATATCTAGTTAAACTCTGCTTATGAAACTCTAACAAACCACAGCATCTGTTACATAGATGCTCTTTAGTTTATAGTTAAAAACGTGTTGGGTTCGTGAACTGTGTAAATTCATTTGAGCCGAATAGTCACTGGGTTTACCGGAAATGAACTCTTGCTTGTAGGAAGACACAGAGCCTTTGGTTTAACACGGTTTGTGATGGGAAATTCACAACAGTGTTCTCATCCATGAAACAGACTCTGTTTTAACACAAAGAGCATGCTCTTCTTTCCAGCGTCTCTAATAGAGCAAGAAACATGAGCATGCCCAGAAAAAAAGAACTGTGTTACCTACTCATACAGACCATATCTAGTTGAACTCTCCCTATGAAACTGTAACAAACCACAGCATCTCTTACATAGATGATCTTTAGTTAAAAGCGAAAATCGTGTTGCGTTCGTGAACTGTGTATAATCATTTGAGCCAAAAAATCACTGGGTTTACAGGAGATGAACTCTTGCTTGTAGGAAGACACAGAGCCTTTGGTTTAACACAGTTTGTGAAGGGAAATTCACAACAGTGTTCTCATCCATGAAGCACACTCTGTTTTAACGCAAGAAGCATGCTCTTCTTTCCAGCATCTCTAATACAGCAAGAAAAATTAGCATGCCCTAAAAAAAAAGAACTGTGTTTCTTACCCATATGGACCATATGTAGTTAAACCCTGCTTATGAAACTGTAACAAACCACAGCATGTCTTACATAGATGCTCTTTAGTTTATAGTGAGAAACGTGTTGGGTTCGTGAACTGTGTAAATTCATTTGAGCCGAAAAATCACTGGGTACCGGAAATGAACTCTTGCATGTAGAAAGACACAGAGTCTTTATTTAATTCTGTTTGTGAAGGGAAATCAGACCAGTGTTCTCATCCATGAAACACCCTCTGTTTTAATGCAAGAAGCATCCTCTTCTGTCCAGAGTCTGCAATACAGCAAGAAATATGAGCATGTCCAAAAAAAAAGAACTGGGTTTCCTACTCATACGGACCATATCTAGTTGAACTCTGATTATGAAACTGTAACAAACCACAGCATGTCTTACATAGATGCTCTTTAGTTAATAGTGAAAATCGTGTTGGGTTCGTGAACTGTGTAAATTCTTTTGAGCCGAAAAAACCCTTGGTTTACTGGAAATGTACTCTTGCTTGTAAGGAAGACACAGAGACTTTGGTTTAACTCTGATTGTGAAGGGAAATTTAGACCAGTGTTCTCATCTATGAAACACTCTCTGTTTTAACGCAAAGAACATGCTCTTCTTTCCAGCGTCTCTAATACAGCAAGAAACATGAGCATGCCCAGAATAAAAAGAACTGTGTTTCCTACTCATACAGACCATATCTAGTTGAACTCTGCTCATGTAACTGTAACAAACCACAGCATCACTTACATAAATGCTCTTTAGTTAATAGTGAAAAACGTGTTGGGTTCGTGAACTCTGTAAATTCATTTGAGCCGTAAAAACCCTGGGTTTACCGGAAATGAACTCTTGCTTGTAGGAAGACACAGAGCTTTTGGTTTAACTCTGTTTGTAAAGGGAAATTCAGACCAGTGTTCTCATCCATGAAACATACTCTGTTTTAACGCAAGAAGCATGCTCTTATTTCCAGCATCTCCAACACAGCAAAAAACATTAGCATGCCCTACAAAAAGAACTGTGTTTCTTAACCATATGGATCATATGTAGTTAAACTCTGCTTATGAAACTGTAACAAACCACAGCATGTCTTACATACATGCTCTTTAGTTAATAGTGAAAAACGTGTAGTTTTGTGAACTGTGTAAATTCATTTGAGCCGAAAAATCACTGGGTTCACCGAAAAATTAGCTCTTGCTTGAAGGAAGACACAGAGCCTTTGGTTTAACTCCGTTTGTGAAGGGAAATTCAGACCAGTGTTCTCACCCATGAAACACACTCTGTTTTAACGCAAAGAGAATGGTCTTCTTTCCAGCGTCTCTAATACAGCAAGAAACATGAGCATGCCCAGAAAAAAAGAACTGTATTTCCTACTCATACAGATCATATCTAGTTGAACTCTGCTTATGAAACTGTAACAATCCACAGCATGTCTTACATAGATCCTCTTTAGTTTATAGTGAAAAACGTGTTGTTTCGTGAACTGCGTAAATTCATTTGAGCCAAAAAATCACTGGTTTTACCGGAAATGAACTCTTGCCTGTAGGAACATACAGAGGCTTTGCTTCAACTCGTTTGTGAATTGAAATTCAGACCAGTGTTCTCATCAATGAAACATACTCTGTTTTAACACAATAAGCATGCTCTTCTTTCCAGCATCTCCAATACAGCAAGAAATATTAGCATGCCCTAAAAAAAAGAACAGTGTTTCTTACCAATATGGACCATATGTAGTTAAACCCTGCTTATGAAACTGCAACAAACCACAGCATCTCTTACATAGATGCTCTTTAGTTTATAGTGAAAAACGTGTTTGGTTCGTGAACTGTGTAAATTGATTTGAGCCAAAAAACCACTGGGTTTACCGGAAATGAACTCTTGCTTTTAGGAAGACACAGAGCCTTTGGTTTAACTCTGTTTGTGAAGGGAGATTCACAACAGTGTTCTCATCCATGAAACACACTCTGTTTTAATGCAAAGAGCATCCTCTTCTTTCCAGCGAATCTAAGAGCAAGAAACATAAGCATGCCCAGAAAAAAAGAACTGTATTTCCTACTCATATGGACCATATGTAGTTGAACTCTGCTTAAGAAACTGTAACAAACCACAGCATCTCTTACATACATGCTCTTTAGTTAATAGTGAAAAACGTTTTGGGATCGTGAACTGTGTAAATTCTTTTGAAACGAAAAATCACTGGGTTTACCGGAAATGAACTCTTGCTTTTAGGAAGTCACAGAGTCTTGGTTTAACTCCGTTTCTGAAGCAAAATTCAGACCAGTGTTCGCATCCATGAAACATACTATGTTTTAACGCAAGAAGCAACGTCTTCTTTCCAGCGTCTCCAATACAGCAAGAAACATGAGCATGCCCAGAAAAAAAGAACTTTGTTTCTTACTGATACGGACCATATGTAGTTAAACTCTGCTTATGAAACTCTAACAAACCACAGTATATCTTACATAGATGCTCTTTATTTTATAGTGAAAAACATGTTGGGTTTGTGAACTGTGTAAATTCATTTGAGCCGAAAAGTCACTGGGTTTACCGGAAATGAACTCTTGCTTGTAGGAAGACACAGAGCCTTTGGTTTAACTCGTTTGTGAATTGAAATTCAGACCAGTGTTCTCATCCAACAAACACCCTCTGTTTTAAAGCAAAAAGCATCCTCTTCTGTCCAGAGTCTGCAATACAGCAAGAAATATGAGCATGTCCAGAAACAAAGAACTGTGTTTCCTACTCATACGGACCATATCTCGTTGAAATCTGATTATGAAACTGTAACAAACCACAGCATGTCTTACATAGATGCTCTTTAGTTAATAGTGAAAATCGTGTTGGGTTCGTGAACTGTGTAAATTCTTTTGATTCGAAAAATCACTGGGTTTACCGGAAATGAACTCTTGCTTTTAGGAAGTCACAGAGTCTTGGTTTAACTCCGTTTCTGAAGCAAAATTCAGACCAGTGTTCGCATCCATGAAACATACTATGTTTTAACGCAAGAAGCAACGTCTTCTTTCCAGCGTCTCCAATACAGCAAGAAACATGAGCATGCCCAGAAAAAAAGAACTTTGTTTCTTACTCATACGGACCATATGTAGTTAAACTCTGCTTATGAAACTCTAACAAACCACAGTATATCTTACATAGATGCTCTTTATTTTATAGTGAAAAACATGTTGGGTTTGTGAACTGTGTAAATTCATTTGAGCCGAAAAGTCACTGGGTTTACCGGAAATGAACTCTTGCTTGTAGGAAGACACAGAGCCTTTGGTTTAACTCGTTTGTGAATTGAAATTCAGACCAGTGTTCTCATCCAACAAACACCCTCTGTTTTAAAGCAAAAAGCATCCTCTTCTGTCCAGAGTCTGCAATACAGCAAGAAATATGAGCATGTCCAGAAACAAAGAACTGTGTTTCCTACTCATACGGACCATATCTCGTTGAAATCTGATTATGAAACTGTAACAAACCACAGCATGTCTTACATAGATGCTCTTTAGTTAATAGTGAAAATCGTGTTGGGTTCGTGAACTGTGTAAATTCTTTTGAATCGAAAAATCACTGTGTTTACCGGAAATGAACTCTTGCTTGTAGGAAGTCACAGAGACTTGGTTTAACTCCGTTTCTGAAGGAAAATTCATACCAGTGTTCTCATCCATGAAACATACTCTGTTTTAACGCTCGAAGGAGGCGCTTCTTTCCAGCGTCTCCAATACAGCAAGAAACATGAGCATGCCCAGAAAAAAAGAACTTTGTTTCTTACTCATACGGACCATATCTAGTTAAACTCTGCTTATGAAACTCTAACAAACCACAGCATCTGTTACATAGATGCTCTTTAGTTTATAGTTAAAAACGTGTTGGGTTCGTGAACTGTGTAAATTCATTTGAGCCATAAAGTCACTGGGTTTAACGTAAATGAACTCTTGCTTGTACGAAGACACAGAGCCTTTGGTTTAACACGTTTGTGAATTGAAATTCAGACCAGTGTTCTCATCCAAGAAACACCCTCTGTTTTAAAGCAAAAAGCATCCTCTTCTGTCCAGAGTCTGCAATACAGCAAGAAATATGAGCATGTCCAGAAAAAAAGAACTTTGTTTCTTACTCATACTGACCATATCTAGTAAAACTCTGCTTATTAAACTTTATCAAACCACAGCATCTCCTACATAGATGCTTTTAGTTTATAGAGAAAAACGTGTTGGGTTGGTGAACTTTGTAAATTCATTTGAGCTGAAAAATCACTGGGTTTACCGGAAATGAACTTGTGCTTGTTGGAAGACACAGAGACTTGGTTTAACTCCGTTTCTGAAGGAAAATTCAGACCAGTGTTCTCATCCATGAAACATACTCTGTTTTAATGCTCGAAGCAGGCTCTTCTTTCCAGCGTTTCCAATACAGCAAGAAACATGAGCATGCCCAGAAAAAAAGAACTTTGTTTCTCACTCATACGGACCATATCTAGTTAAACTCTGCTTATGAAACTCTAACAAACCACAGCATCTCTTACATAAATACTCTATAGTTTATAGTGAAAAACATGTTGGGTTTGTGAACTGTGTAAATTCATTTGAGCCGAAAAGTCACTGGGTTTACCTGAAATGAACTCTTGCTTGTAGGAAGACACAGAGACTTTGGTTTAACTCGTTTGTGAATTGAAATTCTGACCAGTGTTCTCATTCAAGAAACACCCTCTGTTTTAAAACAAAAAGCATCCTCTTCTGTCCAGAGTCTGCAATACAGCAAGAAGTATTGGCATGTCCAGAAAAAAAGAACGTTGTTTCTTACTAGTACGGACCATACCTAGTTAAACTCTGCTTATGAAACTCTAACAAACCACAGCATCTCTTACACAGATGCTCTTTAGTTGATAGTGAAAAACGTGTTGGGTTCATGAACTGTGTACATTCATTTCATCCGATAAATCACTGGGTTTACCGGAAATGTATTCTTGCTTGTAGGAAGACACAGAGCCTTTGGTTTAACTCCGTTTGTGAAGGGAAATTGAGAAGAGTGTTCTCATCCATGAAACACACTATGTTTTAACGCAAAGAGCATGCTCTTCTTTCCAGCGTCTGTAATATAGCAAGAAACATGAGCATGCCCTGAAAAAATGAACTGTGTTTCCTACATATACGGTCCATATTTAGTTGAACTCTGCTTATGAAACTGTAACAAACTACAGCATGTCTTACATAAATGCTCTTTAGTTAATAGTGAAAAACGTGTTGGGTTCGTGAACTGTGTAAATTATTTTGAATCGAAAAATCACTTGGTTTACTGGAAATGAACTCTTGCTTGTAGGAAGACACAGAGCCTTTGGTTTTACTCGTTGGTGAATTGGAATTCAGACCAGTGTTCTCATCCAAGAAACACCCTCTGTTTTAAAGCAAAAAGCATCCTCTTCTGTCCAGAGTCTGCAATACAGCAAGAAATATGAGCATGTCCAGAAACAAAGAACTGTGTTTCCTACTCATACGGACCATATCTAGTTAAAATCTGATTATGAAACTGCAACAAACCACAGCATCTCTTACATACATGCTCTTTAGTTAATAGTGAAAAACGTGTTGTGTTCGTGAACTGTGTAAATTCTTTTGAATCGAAAAATCACTGGGTTTACCGGAAATGAACTCTTGCTAGTAGGAAGTCACAGAGACTTGGTTTAACTCCGTTTCTGAAGCAAAATTCAGACCAATGTTCTCATCCATGAAACATACTCTGTTTTAACGCTCGAAGCAGGTGCTTCTTTCCAGCGTCTCCAATACAGCAAGAAACATGAGCATGCCCAGAAAAAAAGAACTTTGTTTCTTACTCATACGGACCATATGTAGTTAAACTCTGCTTATGAAACTCTAACAAACCACAGTATATCTTACATAGATGCTCTTTATTTTATAGTGAAAAACATGTTGGGTTTGTGAACTGTGTAAATTCATTTGAGCCGAAAAGTCACTGGGTTTACCGGAAATGAACTCTTGCTTGTAGGAAGACACAGAGCCTTTGGTTTAACTCGTTTGTGAATTGAAATTCAGACCAGTGTTCTCATCCAACAAACACCCTCTGTTTTAAAGCAAAAAGCATCCTCTTCTGTCCAGAGTCTGCAATACAGCAAGAAATATGAGCATGTCCAGAAACAAAGAACTGTGTTTCCTACTCATACGGACCATATCTCGTTGAAATCTGATTATGAAACTGTAACAAACCACAGCATGTCTTACATAGATGCTCTTTAGTTAATAGTGAAAATCGTGTTGGGTTCGTGAACTGTGTAAATTCTTTTGAATCGAAAAATCACTGTGTTTACCGGAAATGAACTCTTGCTTGTAGGAAGTCACAGAGACTTGGTTTAACTCCGTTTCTGAAGGAAAATTCATACCAGTGTTCTCATCCATGAAACATACTCTGTTTTAACGCTCGAAGGAGGCGCTTCTTTCCAGCGTCTCCAATACAGCAAGAAACATGAGCATGCCCAGAAAAAAAGAACTTTGTTTCTTACTCATACGGACCATATCTAGTTAAACTCTGCTTATGAAACTCTAACAAACCACAGCATCTGTTACATAGATGCTCTTTAGTTTATAGTTAAAAACGTGTTGGGTTCGTGAACTGTGTAAATTCATTTGAGCCATAAAGTCACTGGGTTTAACATAATGAACTCTTGCTTGTACGAAGACACAGAGCCTTTGGTTTAACACGTTTGTGAATTGAAATTCAGACCAGTGTTCTCATCCAAGAAACACCCTCTGTTTTAAAGCAAAAAGCATCCTCTTCTGTCCAGAGTCTGCAATACAGCAAGAAATATGAGCATGTCCAGAAAAAAAGAACTTTGTTTCTTACTCATACTGACCATATCTAGTAAAACTCTGCTTATTAAACTTTATCAAACCACAGCATCTCCTACATAGATGCTTTTAGTTTATAGAGAAAAACGTGTTGGGTTGGTGAACTTTGTAAATTCATTTGAGCCGAAAAATCACTGGGTTTACCGGAAATGAACTCGTGCTTGTTGGAAGACACAGAGACTTGGTTTAACTCCGTTTCTGAAGGAAAATTCAGACCAGTGTTCTCATCCATGAAACATACTCTGTTTTAATGCTCGAAGCAGGCTCTTCTTTCCAGCGTTTCCAATACAGCAAGAAACATGAGCATGCCCAGAAAAAAAGAACTTTGTTTCTTACTCATACGGACCATATCTAGTTAAACTCTGCTTATGAAACTCTAACAAACCACAGCATCTCTTACATAAATACTCTATAGTTTATAGTGAAAAACATGTTGGGTTTGTGAACTGTGTAAATTCATTTGAGCCGAAAAGTCACTGGGTTTACCTGAAATGAACTCTTGCTTGTAGGAAGACACAGAGACTTTGGTTTAACTTGTTTGTGAATTGAAATTCTGACCAGTGTTCTCATTCAAGAAACACCCTCTGTTTTAAAGCAAAAAGCATCCTCTTCTGTCCAGAGTCTGCAATACAGCAAGAAGTATTGGCATGTCCAGAAAAAAAGAACGTTGTTTCTTACTAGTACGGACCATACCTAGTTAAACTCTGCTTATGAAACTCTAACAAACCACAGCATCTCTTACACAGATGCTCTTTAGTTGATAGTGAAAAACGTGTTGGGTTCATGAACTGTGTACATTCATTTCATCCGATAAATCACTGGGTTTACCGGAAATGTATTCTTGCTTGTAGGAAGACACAGAGCCTTTGGTTTAACTCCGTTTGTGAAGGGAAATTGAGAAGAGTGTTCTCATCCATGAAACACACTATGTTTTAACGCAAAGAGCATGCTCTTCTTTCCAGCGTCTGTAATATAGCAAGAAACATGAGCATGCCCTGAAAAAATGAACTGTGTTTCCTACATATACGGTCCGTATTTAGTTGAACTCTGCTTATGAAACTGTAACAAACTACAGCATGTCTTACATAAATGCTCTTTAGTTAATAGTGAAAAACGTGTTGGGTTCGTGAACTGTGTAAATTATTTTGAATCGAAAAATCACTTGGTTTACTGGAAATGAACTCTTGCTTGTAGGAAGACACAGAGCCTTTGGTTTTACTCGTTGGTGAATTGGAATTCAGACCAGTGTTCTCATCCAAGAAACACCCTCTGTTTTAAAGCAAAAAGCATCCTCTTCTGTCCAGAGTCTGCAATACAGCAAGAAATATGAGCATGTCCAGAAACAAAGAACTGTTTCCTACTCATACGGACCATATCTAGTTAAAATCTGATTATGAAACTGTAACAAACCACAGCATCTCTTACATACATGCTCTTTAGTTAATAGTGAAAAACGTGTTGTGTTCGTGAACTGTGTAAATTCTTTTGAATCGAAAAATCACTGGGTTTACCGGAAATGAACTCTTGCTAGTAGGAAGTCACAGAGACTTGGTTTAACTCCGTTTCTGAAGCAAAATTCAGACCAATGTTCTCATCCATGAAACATACTCTGTTTTAACGCTCGAAGCAGGCGCTTCTTTCCAGCGTCTCCAATACAGCAAGAAACATGAGCATGCCCAGAAAAAAAGAACTTTGTTTCTTACTCATACGGACCATATGTAGTTAAACTCTGCTTATGAAACTCTAACAAACCACAGTATATCTTACATAGATGCTCTTTATTTTATAGTGAAAAACATGTTGGGTTTGTGAACTGTGTAAATTCATTTGAGCCGAAAAGTCACTGGATTTACCGGAAATGAACTCTTCCTTGTAGGAAGACACAGAGACTTTGGTTTAACTCGTTTGTGAATTGAAATTCAGACCAGTGTTCTCATCCAACAAACACCCTCTGTTTTAAAGCAAAAAGCATCCTCTTCTGTCCAGAGTCTGCAATACAGCAAGAAATATGAGCATGTCCAGAAACAAAGAACTGTGTTTCCTACTCATACGGACCATATCTGGTTGAAATCTGATTATGAAACTGTAACAAACCACAGCATCTCTTACATAAATGCTCTTTAGTTAATAGTGAAAAACGTGTTGGGTTCGTGAACTGTGTAAATTCTTTTGAATCGAAAAATCACTGTGTTTACCGGAAATGAACTCTTGCTTGTAGGAAGTCACAGAGACTTGGTTTAACTCCGTTTCCTAAGGAAAATTCATACCAGTGTTCTCATCCATGAAACATACTCTGTTTTAATGCTCGAAGCAGGCGCTTCTTTCCAGCGTCTCCAATACAGCAAGAAACATGAGCATGCCCAGAAAAAAAGAACTTTGTTTCTTACTCATACAGACCATATCTAGTTAAACTCTGCTTATGATACTCTAACAAACCACAGCATCTGTTACATAGATGCTCTTTAGTTTATAGTTAAAAACGTGTTGGGTTCGTGAACTGTGTAAATTCATTTGAGCCATAAAGTCACTGGGTTTACCGGAAATGAACTCTTGCTTGTAGGAAGACACAGAGCCTTTGGTTTAACACGTTTGTGAATTGAAATTCAGACCAGTGTTCTCATCCAAGAAACACCCTCTGTTTTAAAGCAAAAAGCATCCTCTTCTGTCCAGAGTCTGCAATACAGCAAGAAATATGAGCATGTCCAGAAAAAAAGAACTTTGTTTCTTTCTCATACTGACCATATCTAGTAAAACTCTGCTTATTAAACTTTATCAAACCACAGCATCTCCTACATAGATGCTTTTAGTTTATAGTGAAAAACATGTTGGGTTTGTTAACTGTGTAAATTCATTTGAGCCGAAAAGTCACTGGGTTTACCTGAAATGAACTCTTGCTTGTAGGAAGACACAGAGACTTTGGTTTAACTCGTTTGTGAATTGAAATTCTGACCAGTGTTCTCATTCAAGAAACACCCTCTGTTTTAAAGCAAAAAGCATCCTCTTCTGTCCAGAGTCTGCAATACAGCAAGAAGTATGAGCATGTCCAGAAAAAAAGAACGTTGTTTCTTACTAGTACGGACCATACCTAGTTAAACTCTGCTTATGAAACTCTAACCAACCACAGCATCTCTTACACAGATGCTCTTTAGTTGATAGTGAAAAACGTGTTGGGTTCATGAACTGTGTACATTCATTTCATCCGATAAATCACTGGGTTTACCGGAAATGAATTCTTGCTTGTAGGAAGACACAGAGCCTTTGGTTTAACTCCGATTGTGAAGAGATATTCAGAAGAGTGTTCTCATCCATGAAACACACTATGTTTTAACGCAAAGAGCATGCTCTTCTTTCCACCGTCTGTAATATAGCAAGAAACATGAGGATGCCCTGAAAAAATGATCTGTGTTTCCTACACATACGGTCCATATCTAGTTGAACTCTGCTTATGAAACTGTAACAAACTACAGCATCTCTTACATACATGCTCTTTAGTTAATAGTGAAAAACGTGTTGGGTTCGTGAACTGTGTAAATTTTTTTGAATCGAAAAATCACTGGGTTTCCTGGAAATGAACTCTTGCTTGTAGGAAGACACAGAGCATTTGGTTTACTCTGTTTGTGAAGGGAAATTCAGACCAGTGTTTTCATCCATGAAACATACTCTGTTTTAACGCTCGAAGCAGGCTCTTCTTTCCAGTGTCTCCAATACAGCAAGAAACATGAGCATTCCCAGAAAAAAAGAACTGTGTTTCAAACTCATACGGACCATATCTTGTTAAACTATGCTTATGAAACTCTAACAAACCACATCATGTCTTACATAGATGCTCTTCAGTTTATAGTGAATAACATGTTGGGTTTGTGAACTGTGTAAATTCATTTGAGCCGAAAAGTCACTGGGTTTACCGGAAATGAACTCTTGCTTGTAGGAAGTCACCGAGCCTTTGGTTTAACTCATTTGTGAATTGAAATTCAGACCAGTGTTCTCATCCAAGAAAGACCCTCTGTTTTAAAGCAAAAAGCATCCTCTTCTGTCCAGAGTCTGCAATACAGCAAGAAACATAAGCATGTCCAGAAAAAAAGAACTGTGTTTCCTACTCATACGGACCATATCTAGTGAAATCAGATTATGAAACTGTAAGAAACCACAGCATCTCTTACATACATGCTCTTTAGTTTATAGTGAAAAACGTGTTGGGTTCGTGAACTGTGTAAATTCATTTGAGCCGAAAAATCACTAGTTTTACCGGAAATGAACTCTTGCTTGAAGGAAGACACGAAGCCTTTGGTTTAACTCCGTTTGTGAAGGGAAATTCAGACCAGTGTTCTCATCCAAGAAACACCCTCTGTTTTAAAGCAAAAAGCATCCTCTTCTGTCCAGAGTCTGCAATACAGCAAGAAGTATGAGCATGCCCAGAAAAAAAGAACGTTGTTTCTTACTAGTACGGACCATACCTATTTAAACTCTGCTTATGAAACTCTAACAAACCACAGCATCTCTTACATAGATGCTCTTTAGTTTATAGTGAAAAACGTGTTGGGTTCATGAACTGTGTACATTCATTTCATCCGATAAATCACTGGGTTTACCGGAAATGAATTCTTGCTTGTAGGAAGACACAGAGCCTTTGGTTTAACTCCGAATGTGAAGGGAAATTCAGAAGAGTGTTCTCATCCATGAAACACACTATGTTTTAACGCAAAGAGCATGCTCTTCTTTCCAGCGTCGGTAATATAGCAAGAAACATGAGCATGCCCTGAAAAAATGAACTGTGTTTCCTACACATATGGACCATATCTAGTTGAACTCTGCTTATGAAACTGTAACAAACCACAGCATGTCTTACGTAGATGCTCTTTAGTTTATAGTGAAAAACGTTTTGGGTTCGTGAACTTGTATATTCATTTGAGCCGAAAAATCACTGGGTTTACAGGAAATGAACTCTGGCTTGTAGGAAGACACAGAGCCTTTGGTTTAACACGGTTTGTGAAGGGAAATTCACAACAGTGTTCTCATCCATGAAACACACTCTGTTTTAACGCAAAGAACATGCTCTTCTTTCCAGCGTCTCTAATAGAGCAAGAAACATGAGCATGCCCAGAAAAAAGGAACTGTGTTACCTACTCAAAAGGACCATATCTAGTTGAACTCTCCTTATGAATCTGTAACAAACCACAGCATCTCTTACATAGATGATATTTAGTTAAAAGTTAAAATCGTGTTGGATTCGTGAAGTGTGTAAATTCATTTGAGCAGAAAAATTACTGGGTTTACCGGAAATGAACTCTTGCATTTAGGAAGACACAGAGCCTTTGGTTTAACTCCGTTTGTGAAGGGAAATTCAGACCAGTGTTCTCATCAATGAATCATACTCTGTTTTAACGCAAGAAGCATGCTCTTCTTTCCAGCATCTCCAATACAGCAAGAAATATTAGCATGCCCTAAAAAAAACAACTGTGTTTCTTACCCATATGGACCATATGTAGTTAAACCCTGCTTATGAAACTGTAACAAACCACAGCATGTCTTACATAGATGCTCTTTAGTTTATAGTGAAAAACGTGTTGGGTTCGTGAATTGTGTAAATTCATTTGAGCCGAAAAATCACTGGGTTTACTGGAAATGAACTCTTGCATGTAGGAAGACACAGAGCGTTTATTTGATTCCGTTTTTGAAGGGAAATTCAGAACAGTGTTCTCATCCACGAAACACCCTCTGTTTTAATGCAAGAAGCATCCTCTTCTGTCCAGAGTCTGCAATACAGCAAGAAATATGAGCATGTCCAAAAAAAAAAGAACTGGGTTTCCTACTCATACTGACCATATCTAGTTGAACACTGATTATGAAACTGTAACAAAGCACAGCATTTCTTACATAGATGCTCTAGGTTAATAGTGAAAATCGTGTTGGGTTCGTGAACTGTGTAATTCATGTGAGCCAAAAAATCACTGGGTTTACCAGATATGAACTCTTATTTGTAGGAAGACACAGAGCCTTTGGTTTAACTCCGTTTGTGAAGGGAAATTCAGACCAGTGTTCTCATCAATGAATCATACTCTGTTTTAACGCAAGAAGCATGCTCTTCTTTCCAGCATCTCCAATACAGCAAGAAATATTAGCATGCCCTAAAAAAAAGAACTGTGTTTCTTACCCATATGGACCATATGTAGTTAAACCCTGCTTATGAAACTGTAACAAACCACAGCATGTCTTACATAGATGCTCTTTAGTTTATAGTGAAAAACGTGTTGGGTTCGTGAATTGTGTAAATTCATTTGAGCCGAAAAATCACTGGGTTTACTGGAAATGAACTCTTGCATGTAGGAAGACACAGAGCGTTTATTTGATTCTGTTTTGAAGGGAAATTCAGACCAGTGTTCTCATCCATGAAACACCCTCTGTTTTAATGCAAGAAGCATCCTCTTCTGTCCAGAGTCTGCAATACAGCAAGAAATATGAGCATGTCCAAAAAAAAAAGAACTGGGTTTCCTACTCATACTGACCATATCTAGTTGAACACTGATTATGAAACTGTAACAAAGCACAGCATTTCTTAAATAGATGCTCTAGGTTAATAGTGAAAATCGTGTTGGGTTCGTGAACTGTGTAATTCATGTGAGCCAAAAAATCACTGGGTTTACCGGACATGAACTCTTATTTGTAGGAAGACACAGAGCCTTTGGTTTAACTCTGTTTGTGAAGGGAAATTCAGACCAGTGTTCTCATCCAAGGAAAACCCTCTGTTTTAAAGCAAAAGGCATCCTCTTCTGTCCAGAGTTTGCAATACAGCAAGAAATATTAGCATGTCCAGAAAAAAAGAACTTTGGTTCTAACTCATTCGGACCATATCTAGGTAAACTCTGCTTATGAAACTCTAACAAACCACAGCATCTCTTACATAGATGCTCTTTAGTTTATAGTGAAAATCGTGTTGGGTTTATGAACTGTGTAAATTCATTTGGTCCGAAAAATCACTGGGTTTACCAGAAATGAACTCCTGCTTGTAGGAAGACACAGAGCCTTTGGTTTAACTCCGTTGGTGAAGGGAAATTCAGAAGAGTGTTCTCATCCATGAAACACACTATGTTTTAACACAAAGAGCATGCTCTTCTTTCCAGCGTCTGTAATATAGCAAGAAACATGAGCATGCCCTGAAAAAATGAACTGTGTTTCATACACATATGGACCATATCTAGTTAAACTCTGCTTATGAATCTGTAACAAACCACAGCATGTCTTACATAGATGCTCTTTAGTTTATAGTGAAAAACCTTTTGGGTTCATGAACTGTGTATAATCATTTGAGCCGAAAAATCACTGGGTTTACAGGAAATGAACTCTTGCTTGTAGGAAGACACAGAGCCTTTGGTTTAACACGGTTTGTGAAGGGAAATTCACAACAGTGTTCTCATCCATGAAACACACTCTGTTTTAACGCAAAGAGCATGCTCTTCTTTCCAGCCTCTCTAATAGAGCAAGAAACATGAGCATGCCCAGAAAAAAAGAACTGTGTTACCTACTCATACGGACCATATCTAGTTGAACTCTCCTTATGAATCTGTAACAAACCACAGTATCTCTTACATAGATGATCTTTAGTTAAAAGTGAAAATCATGTTGGGTTCGTGAAGTGTGTAAATTCATTTGAGCCGAAAAATTACTGGGTTTACCGGAAATGAACTCTTGCTTTTAGGAAGACACAGAGCCTTTGGTTTAACTCCGTTTGTGAAGGTAAATTCAGACCAGTGTTCTCATCAATGAAACATACTCTGTTTTAATGCAAGAAGCATGCTCTTCTTTCCAGCATCTCCAATACAGCAAGAAACATTAGCATGCCCAAAAAAAAGAACTGTGTTTCTTACCCATATGGACCATATGTATTTAAACCCTGCTTATGAAACTGTAACAAACCACAGCATGTCTTACATAGATGCTCTTTAGTTTATAGTGAGAAACGTGTTGGGTTCGTGAACTGTGTAAATTCATTTGAGCCGAAAAATCACTGGGTTTACCGGAAATGAACTCTTACATGTAGGAAGACACAGAGTCTTTATTTAATTCTGTTTGTGAAGGGAAATCAGACCATTGTTCTCATCCATGAAACACCCTCTGTTTTAATGCAAGAAGCATCCTCTTCTGTCCAGAGTCTGCAATACAGCAAGAAATATGAGCATGTCCAAAAAAAAAGAACTGGGTTTCCTACTCATACTGACCATATCTAGTTGAACTCTGATTATGTAACTGTAAAAAACTACAGCATGTCTTACATAGATGCTCTTTAGTTAATAGTGAAAATCGTGTTGGGTTCGTGAACTGTGTAAATTCTTTTGAGCCGAAAAATCACTCGGTTTACCGGAAATGTACTCTTGCTTGTAAGGAAGACACAGAGACTTTGGTTTAACTCCGATTGTGAAGGGAAATTTAGACCAGTGTTCTCATCGATGAAACACTCTCTGTTTTAACGCAAAGAGCATGCTCTTCTTTCCAGCGTCTCTAATACAGCAAGAAACATGAGCATGCCCAGAAAAAAAGAACTGTGTTTCCTACTCACACGGACCATATCTAGTTGAACTCTGCTCATGTAACTGTAACAAACCACAGCATCTCTTACATAGATGCTCTTTATTTAATAGTGAAAATTGTGTTGGGTTCGTGAACTGGGTAAATTCATTTGAGCCGAAAAATCACTGGGTTTACCGGAAATGAACTCTTGCTTGTAGGAAAACACAGAGGATTTGGTTTAACTCCTTTTGTGAAGGGAAATTCAGACCCGTGTTCTCATCCATGAAACACCCTCTGTTTTAACGCCAGAAGCATCCTCTTCTGTCCAGATTATGCAATGCAGCAAGAAAAATGAGCATGTCCAGAAAAAAAGAACTGTATTTCCTACTCATACAGACCATGTCTGGTTGAACTCTGATTATGAAACTGTAACAAACCACAGCATCTCTTACATAAATACTCTTTAGTTAATAGTGAAAAACGTGTTGGGTTCGTGAACTCTGTAAATTCAATTGAGCCGTAAAAACACTGGGTTTACCGGAAATGAACTCTTGCTTGTAGGAAGACACAGAGCTTTTGGTTTAACTCTGTTTGTAAAGGGAAATTCAGACCAGTGTTCTCATCCATGAAACATACTCTGTTTTAACGCAAGAAGCATGCTCTTCTTTCCAGCATCTCCAACACAGCAAAAAACATTAGCATGCCCTACAAAAAAGAACTGTGTTTCTTAACCATATGGACCCTATGTAGTTAAACTCTGCTTATGAAACTGTAACAAACCACAGCATCACTTACATACGTGCTCTTTAGTTAATAGTGAAAAACGTGTAGGTTTGCAAACTGTGTAAATTCATTTGAGCCGAAAATCACTGGGTTCACCGGAAATTAGCTCTTGCTTGAAGGAAGACACAGAGCCTTTGGTTTAACTCCGTTTGTGAAGGGAAATTCAGACCAGTGTTCTCATCCATGAATCACACTCTGTTTTAACGCAAAGAGCATGGTCTTCTTTCCAGCATCTCTAATACAGCAAGAAACATGAGCATGCCCAGAAAAAAAGAATTGTGTTTCCTACTCATACAGATCATATCTAGTTGAACTCTGCTTATGAAACTGTAACAATCCACAGCATGTCTTACATAGATCCTCTTTAGTTTATAGTGAAAAACGTGTTGTTTCGTGAACTGTGTAAATTCATTTGAGCCAAAAAATCACTGGTTTTACCGGAAATGAACTCTTGCCTGTAGGAACATACAGAGGCTTTGCTTTAACTCGTTTGTGAATTGAAATTCAGACCAGTGTTCTCATCAATGAAACACACTATGTTTTAACACAAAGAGCATGCTCTTCTTTCCAGCGTCTGTAATATAGCAAGAAATATTAGCATGCCCTAAAAAAAACAACTGTGTTTCTTACCAATATGGACCATATGTAGTTAAACCCTGCTTATGAAACTGCAACAAACCACAGCATCTCTTACATGGATGCTCTTTAGTTTATAGTGAAAAACGTTTTTGGTTCGTGAACTGTGTAAATTGATTTGAGCCAAAAAATCACTGTGTTTACCGGAAATGAACTCTGGCTTGTAGGAAGACACAGAGCCTTTGGTTTAACTCTGTTTGTGAAAGGAGATTCACAACAGTGTTCTCATCCATGAAACACACTCTGTTTTAACACAAAGAGCATGCTCTTCTTTCCAGCGTCTGTAATATAGCAAGAAACATGAGCATGCCCTGAAAAAATGAACTGTGTTTCCTACACATATGGACCATATCTAGTTAAACTCTGCTTATGAATCTGTAACAAACCACAGCATGTCTTACATAGATGCTCTTTAGTTTATAGTGAAAAACCTTTTGGGTTCATGAACTGTGTATAATCATTTGAGCCGAAAAATCACTGGGTTTACAGGAAATGAACTCTTGCTTGTAGGAAGACACAGAGCCTTTGGTTTAACACGGTTTGTGAAGGGAAATTCACAACAGTGTTCTCATCCATGAAACACACTCTGTTTTAACGCAAAGAGCATGCTCTTCTTTCCAGCGTCTCTAATAGAGCAAGAAACATGAGCATGCCCAGAAAAAAAGAACTGTGTTACCTACTCATACGGACCATATCTAGTTGAACTCTCCTTATGAATCTGTAACAAACCACAGTATCTCTTACATAGATGATCTTTAGTTAAAAGTGAAAATCATGTTGGGTTCGTGAAGTGTGTAAATTCATTTGAGCCGAAAAATTACTGGGTTTACCGGAAATGAACTCTTGCTTTTAGGAAGACACAGAGCCTTTGGTTTAACTCCGTTTGTGAAGGTAAATTCAGACCAGTGTTCTCATCAATGAAACATACTCTGTTTTAATGCAAGAAGCATGCTCTTCTTTCCAGCATCTCCAATACAGCAAGAAACATTAGCATGCCCAAAAAAAAGAACTGTGTTTCTTACCCATATGGACCATATGTATTTAAACCCTGCTTATGAAACTGTAACAAACCACAGCATGTCTTACATAGATGCTCTTTAGTTTATAGTGAGAAACGTGTTGGGTTCGTGAACTGTGTAAATTCATTTGAGCCGAAAAATCACTGGGTTTACCGGAAATGAACTCTTACATGTAGGAAGACACAGAGTCTTTATTTAATTCTGTTTGTGAAGGGAAATCAGACCATTGTTCTCATCCATGAAACACCCTCTGTTTTAATGCAAGAAGCATCCTCTTCTGTCCAGAGTCTGCAATACAGCAAGAAATATGAGCATGTCCAAAAAAAAAGAACTGGGTTTCCTACTCATACTGACCATATCTAGTTGAACTCTGATTATGTAACTGTAAAAAACTACAGCATGTCTTACATAGATGCTCTTTAGTTAATAGTGAAAATCGTGTTGGGTTCGTGAACTGTGTAAATTCTTTTGAGCCGAAAAATCACTCGGTTTACCGGAAATGTACTCTTGCTTGTAAGGAAGACACAGAGACTTTGGTTTAACTCCGATTGTGAAGGGAAATTTAGACCAGTGTTCTCATCGATGAAACACTCTCTGTTTTAACGCAAAGAGCATGCTCTTCTTTCCAGCGTCTCTAATACAGCAAGAAACATGAGCATGCCCAGAAAAAAAGAACTGTGTTTCCTACTCACATGGACCATATCTAGTTGAACTCTGCTCATGTAACTGTAACAAACCACAGCATCTCTTACATAGATGCTCTTTATTTAATAGTGAAAATTGTGTTGGGTTCGTGAACTGGGTAAATTCATTTGAGCCGAAAAATCACTGGGTTTACCGGAAATGAACTCTTGCTTGTAGGAAAACACAGAGGATTTGGTTTAACTCCTTTTGTGAGGGGAAATTCAGACCCGTGTTCTCATCCATGAAACACCCTCTGTTTTAACGCCAGAAGCATCCTCTTCTGTCCAGATTATGCAATGCAGCAAGAAAAATGAGCATGTCCAGAAAAAAAGAACTGTATTTCCTACTCATACAGACCATGTCTGGTTGAACTCTGATTATGAAACTGTAACAAACCACAGCATCTCTTACATAAATACTCTTTAGTTAATAGTGAAAAACGTGTTGGGTTCGTGAACTCTGTAAATTCAATTGAGCCGTAAAAACACTGGGTTTACCGGAAATGAACTCTTGCTTGTAGGAAGACACAGAGCTTTTGGTTTAACTCTGTTTGTAAAGGGAAATTCAGACCAGTGTTCTCATCCATGAAACATACTCTGTTTTAACGCAAGAAGCATGCTCTTCTTTCCAGCATCTCAACACAGCAAAAAACATTAGCATGCCCTACAAAAAAGAACTGTGTTTCTTAACCATATGGACCCTATGTAGTTAAACTCTGCTTATGAAACTGTAACAAACCACAGCATCACTTACATACGTGCTCTTTAGTTAATAGTGAAAAACGTGTAGGTTTGCAAACTGTGTAAATTCATTTGAGCCGAAAATCACTGGGTTCACCGGAAATTAGCTCTTGCTTGAAGGAAGACACAGAGCCTTTGGTTTAACTCCGTTTGTGAAGGGAAATTCAGACCAGTGTTCTCATCCATGAATCACACTCTGTTTTAACGCAAAGAGCATGGTCTTCTTTCCAGCATCTCTAATACAGCAAGAAACATGAGCATGCCCAGAAAAAAAGAATTGTGTTTCCTACTCATACAGATCATATCTAGTTGAACTCTGCTTATGAAACTGTAACAATCCACAGCATGTCTTACATAGATCCTCTTTAGTTTATAGTGAAAAACGTGTTGTTTCGTGAACTGTGTAAATTCATTTGAGCAAAAAAATCACTGGTTTTACCGGAAATGAACTCTTGCCTGTAGGAACATACAGAGGCTTTGCTTTAACTCGTTTGTGAATTGAAATTCAGACCAGTGTTCTCATCAATGAAACACACTATGTTTTAACACAAAGAGCATGCTCTTCTTTCCAGCGTCTGTAATATAGCAAGAAATATTAGCATGCCCTAAAAAAAAGAACTGTGTTTCTTACCAATATGGACCATATGTAGTTAAACCCTGCTTATGAAACTGCAACAAACCACAGCATCTCTTACATGGATGCTCTTTAGTTTATAGTGAAAAACGTTTTTGGTTCGTGAACTGTGTAAATTGATTTGAGCCAAAAAATCACTGTGTTTACCGGAAATGAACTCTGGCTTGTAGGAAGACACAGAGCCTTTGGTTTAACTCTGTTTGTGAAAGGAGATTCACAACAGTGTTCTCATCCATGAAACACACTCTGTTTTAACACAAAGAGCATGCTCTTCTTTCCAGCGTCTGTAATATAGCAAGAAACATGAGCATGCCCTGAAAAAATGAACTGTGTTTCATACACATATGGACCATATCTAGTTAAACTCTGCTTATGAATCTGTAACAAACCACAGCATGTCTTACATAGATGCTCTTTAGTTTATAGTGAAAAACCTTTTGGGTTCATGAACTGTGTATAATCATTTGAGCCGAAAAATCACTGGGTTTACAGGAAATGAACTCTTGCTTGTAGGAAGACACAGAGCCTTTGGTTTAACACGGTTTGTGAAGGGAAATTCACAACAGTGTTCTCATCCATGAAACACACTCTGTTTTAACGCAAAGAGCATGCTCTTCTTTCCAGCGTCTCTAATAGAGCAAGAAACATGAGCATGCCCAGAAAAAAAGAACTGTGTTACCTACTCATACGGACCATATCTAGTTGAACTCTCCTTATGAATCTGTAACAAACCACAGTATCTCTTACATAGATGATCTTTAGTTAAAAGTGAAAATCATGTTGGGTTCGTGAAGTGTGTAAATTCATTTGAGCCGAAAAATTACTGGGTTTACCGGAAATGAACTCTTGCTTTTAGGAAGACACAGAGCCTTTGGTTTAACTCCGTTTGTGAAGGTAAATTCAGACCAGTGTTCTCATCAATGAAACATACTCTGTTTTAATGCAAGAAGCATGCTCTTCTTTCCAGCATCTCCAATACAGCAAGAAACATTAGCATGCCCAAAAAAAAGAACTGTGTTTCTTACCCATATGGACCATATGTATTTAAACCCTGCTTATGAAACTGTAACAAACCACAGCATGTCTTACATAGATGCTCTTTAGTTTATAGTGAGAAACGTGTTGGGTTCGTGAACTGTGTAAATTCATTTGAGCCGAAAAATCACTGGGTTTACCGGAAATGAACTCTTACATGTAGGAAGACACAGAGTCTTTATTTAATTCTGTTTGTGAAGGGAAATCAGACCATTGTTCTCATCCATGAAACACCCTCTGTTTTAATGCAAGAAGCATCCTCTTCTGTCCAGAGTCTGCAATACAGCAAGAAATATGAGCATGTCCAAAAAAAAAGAACTGGGTTTCCTACTCATACTGACCATATCTAGTTGAACTCTGATTATGTAACTGTAAAAAACTACAGCATGTCTTACATAGATGCTCTTTAGTTAATAGTGAAAATCGTGTTGGGTTCGTGAACTGTGTAAATTCTTTTGAGCCGAAAAATCACTCGGTTTACCGGAAATGTACTCTTGCTTGTAAGGAAGACACAGAGACTTTGGTTTAACTCCGATTGTGAAGGGAAATTTAGACCAGTGTTCTCATCGATGAAACACTCTCTGTTTTAACGCAAAGAGCATGCTCTTCTTTCCAGCGTCTCTAATACAGCAAGAAACATGAGCATGCCCAGAAAAAAAGAACTGTGTTTCCTACTCACACGGACCATATCTAGTTGAACTCTGCTCATGTAACTGTAACAAACCACAGCATCTCTTACATAGATGCTCTTTATTTAATAGTGAAAATTGTGTTGGGTTCGTGAACTGGGTAAATTCATTTGAGCCGAAAAATCACTGGGTTTACCGGAAATGAACTCTTGCTTGTAGGAAAACACAGAGGATTTGGTTTAACTCCTTTTGTGAAGGGAAATTCAGACCCGTGTTCTCATCCATGAAACACCCTCTGTTTTAACGCCAGAAGCATCCTCTTCTGTCCAGATTATGCAATGCAGCAAGAAAAATGAGCATGTCCAGAAAAAAAGAACTGTATTTCCTACTCATACAGACCATGTCTGGTTGAACTCTGATTATGAAACTGTAACAAACCACAGCATCTCTTACATAAATACTCTTTAGTTAATAGTGAAAAACGTGTTGGGTTCGTGAACTCTGTAAATTCAATTGAGCCGTAAAAACACTGGGTTTACCGGAAATGAACTCTTGCTTGTAGGAAGACACAGAGCTTTTGGTTTAACTCTGTTTGTAAAGGGAAATTCAGACCAGTGTTCTCATCCATGAAACATACTCTGTTTTAACGCAAGAAGCATGCTCTTCTTTCCAGCATCTCCAACACAGCAAAAAACATTAGCATGCCCTACAAAAAAGAACTGTGTTTCTTAACCATATGGACCCTATGTAGTTAAACTCTGCTTATGAAACTGTAACAAACCACAGCATCACTTACATACGTGCTCTTTAGTTAATAGTGAAAAACGTGTAGGTTTGCAAACTGTGTAAATTCATTTGAGCCGAAAATCACTGGGTTCACCGGAAATTAGCTCTTGCTTGAAGGAAGACACAGAGCCTTTGGTTTAACTCCGTTTGTGAAGGGAAATTCAGACCAGTGTTCTCATCCATGAATCACACTCTGTTTTAACGCAAAGAGCATGGTCTTCTTTCCAGCATCTCTAATACAGCAAGAAACATGAGCATGCCCAGAAAAAAAGAATTGTGTTTCCTACTCATACAGATCATATCTAGTTGAACTCTGCTTATGAAACTGTAACAATCCACAGCATGTCTTACATAGATCCTCTTTAGTTTATAGTGAAAAACGTGTTGTTTCGTGAACTGTGTAAATTCATTTGAGCCAAAAAATCACTGGTTTTACCGGAAATGAACTCTTGCCTGTAGGAACATACAGAGGCTTTGCTTTAACTCGTTTGTGAATTGAAATTCAGACCAGTGTTCTCATCAATGAAACACACTATGTTTTAACACAAAGAGCATGCTCTTCTTTCCAGCGTCTGTAATATAGCAAGAAATATTAGCATGCCCTAAAAAAAAGAACTGTGTTTCTTACCAATATGGACCATATGTAGTTAAACCCTGCTTATGAAACTGCAACAAACCACAGCATCTCTTACATGGATGCTCTTTAGTTTATAGTGAAAAACGTTTTTGGTTCGTGAACTGTGTAAATTGATTTGAGCCAAAAAATCACTGTGTTTACCGGAAATGAACTCTGGCTTGTAGGAAGACACAGAGCCTTTGGTTTAACTCTGTTTGTGAAAGGAGATTCACAACAGTGTTCTCATCCATGAAACACACTCTGTTTTAACACAAAGAGCATGCTCTTCTTTCCAGCGTCTGTAATATAGCAAGAAACATGAGCATGCCCTGAAAAAATGAACTGTGTTTCATACACATATGGACCATATCTAGTTAAACTCTGCTTATGAATCTGTAACAAACCACAGCATGTCTTACATAGATGCTCTTTAGTTTATAGTGAAAAACCTTTTGGGTTCATGAACTGTGTATAATCATTTGAGCCGAAAAATCACTGGGTTTACAGGAAATGAACTCTTGCTTGTAGGAAGACACAGAGCCTTTGGTTTAACACGGTTTGTGAAGGGAAATTCACAACAGTGTTCTCATCCATGAAACACACTCTGTTTTAACGCAAAGAGCATGCTCTTCTTTCCAGCGTCTCTAATAGAGCAAGAAACATGAGCATGCCCAGAAAAAAAGAACTGTGTTACCTACTCATACGGACCATATCTAGTTGAACTCTCCTTATGAATCTGTAACAAACCACAGTATCTCTTACATAGATGATCTTTAGTTAAAAGTGAAAATCATGTTGGGTTCGTGAAGTGTGTAAATTCATTTGAGCCGAAAAATTACTGGGTTTACCGGAAATGAACTCTTGCTTTTAGGAAGACACAGAGCCTTTGGTTTAACTCCGTTTGTGAAGGTAAATTCAGACCAGTGTTCTCATCAATGAAACATACTCTGTTTTAATGCAAGAAGCATGCTCTTCTTTCCAGCATCTCCAATACAGCAAGAAACATTAGCATGCCCAAAAAAAAGAACTGTGTTTCTTACCCATATGGACCATATGTATTTAAACCCTGCTTATGAAACTGTAACAAACCACAGCATGTCTTACATAGATGCTCTTTAGTTTATAGTGAGAAACGTGTTGGGTTCGTGAACTGTGTAAATTCATTTGAGCCGAAAAATCACTGGGTTTACCGGAAATGAACTCTTACATGTAGGAAGACACAGAGTCTTTATTTAATTCTGTTTGTGAAGGGAAATCAGACCATTGTTCTCATCCATGAAACACCCTCTGTTTTAATGCAAGAAGCATCCTCTTCTGTCCAGAGTCTGCAATACAGCAAGAAATATGAGCATGTCCAAAAAAAAAGAACTGGGTTTCCTACTCATACTGACCATATCTAGTTGAACTCTGATTATGTAACTGTAAAAAACTACAGCATGTCTTACATAGATGCTCTTTAGTTAATAGTGAAAATCGTGTTGGGTTCGTGAACTGTGTAAATTCTTTTGAGCCGAAAAATCACTCGGTTTACCGGAAATGTACTCTTGCTTGTAAGGAAGACACAGAGACTTTGGTTTAACTCCGATTGTGAAGGGAAATTTAGACCAGTGTTCTCATCGATGAAACACTCTCTGTTTTAACGCAAAGAGCATGCTCTTCTTTCCAGCGTCTCTAATACAGCAAGAAACATGAGCATGCCCAGAAAAAAAGAACTGTGTTTCCTACTCACACGGACCATATCTAGTTGAACTCTGCTCATGTAACTGTAACAAACCACAGCATCTCTTACATAGATGCTCTTTATTTAATAGTGAAAATTGTGTTGGGTTCGTGAACTGGGTAAATTCATTTGAGCCGAAAAATCACTGGGTTTACCGGAAATGAACTCTTGCTTGTAGGAAAACACAGAGGATTTGGTTTAACTCCTTTTGTGAAGGGAAATTCAGACCCGTGTTCTCATCCATGAAACACCCTCTGTTTTAACGCCAGAAGCATCCTCTTCTGTCCAGATTATGCAATGCAGCAAGAAAAATGAGCATGTCCAGAAAAAAAGAACTGTATTTCCTACTCATACAGACCATGTCTGGTTGAACTCTGATTATGAAACTGTAACAAACCACAGCATCTCTTACATAAATACTCTTTAGTTAATAGTGAAAAACGTGTTGGGTTCGTGAACTCTGTAAATTCAATTGAGCCGTAAAAACACTGGGTTTACCGGAAATGAACTCTTGCTTGTAGGAAGACACAGAGCTTTTGGTTTAACTCTGTTTGTAAAGGGAAATTCAGACCAGTGTTCTCATCCATGAAACATACTCTGTTTTAACGCAAGAAGCATGCTCTTCTTTCCAGCATCTCCAACACAGCAAAAAACATTAGCATGCCCTACAAAAAAGAACTGTGTTTCTTAACCATATGGACCCTATGTAGTTAAACTCTGCTTATGAAACTGTAACAAACCACAGCATCACTTACATACGTGCTCTTTAGTTAATAGTGAAAAACGTGTAGGTTTGCAAACTGTGTAAATTCATTTGAGCCGAAAATCACTGGGTTCACCGGAAATTAGCTCTTGCTTGAAGGAAGACACAGAGCCTTTGGTTTAACTCCGTTTGTGAAGGGAAATTCAGACCAGTGTTCTCATCCATGAATCACACTCTGTTTTAACGCAAAGAGCATGGTCTTCTTTCCAGCATCTCTAATACAGCAAGAAACATGAGCATGCCCAGAAAAAAAGAATTGTGTTTCCTACTCATACAGATCATATCTAGTTGAACTCTGCTTATGAAACTGTAACAATCCACAGCATGTCTTACATAGATCCTCTTTAGTTTATAGTGAAAAACGTGTTGTTTCGTGAACTGTGTAAATTCATTTGAGCCAAAAAATCACTGGTTTTACCGGAAATGAACTCTTGCCTGTAGGAACATACAGAGGCTTTGCTTTAACTCGTTTGTGAATTGAAATTCAGACCAGTGTTCTCATCAATGAAACACACTATGTTTTAACACAAAGAGCATGCTCTTCTTTCCAGCGTCTGTAATATAGCAAGAAATATTAGCATGCCCTAAAAAAAAGAACTGTGTTTCTTACCAATATGGACCATATGTAGTTAAACCCTGCTTATGAAACTGCAACAAACCACAGCATCTCTTACATGGATGCTCTTTAGTTTATAGTGAAAAACGTTTTTGGTTCGTGAACTGTGTAAATTGATTTGAGCCAAAAAATCACTGTGTTTACCGGAAATGAACTCTGGCTTGTAGGAAGACACAGAGCCTTTGGTTTAACTCTGTTTGTGAAAGGAGATTCACAACAGTGTTCTCATCCATGAAACACACTCTGTTTTAATGCAAAGAGCATGCTCTTCTTTCCAGCGACTCTAAGAGCAAGAATCATAAGCATGCCCAGAAAAAGAGAACTGTATTACCTACTCATATGGACCATATGTAGTTGAACTCTGCTTAAGAAACTGTAACAAACCACAGCATCTCTTACATACATGCTCTTTAGTTAATAGTGAAAAACGTTTTATGTTCGTGAACTGTGTAAATTCTTTTGAATCGAAAAATCACTGGGTTTACCGGAAATGAACTCTTGCTTTTAGGAAGTCACAGAGTCTTGGTTTAACTCCGTTTCTGAAGCAAAATTCAGACAAGTGTTCTCATCCATGAAACATACTCTGTTTTAACGCTCAAAGCATGCTTTTCTATCCAGCATCTCCAATACAGCAAGAAACATGAGCATGCCCAGAATAAAAGAACTTTGTTTCTTACTCATACGGACCATATGTAGTTAAACTCTGCTTATGAAACTCTAACAAGCCACAGCATCTCTTGCATAGATGCTCTTTAGTTTATAGTGAAAAACATGTTGTGTTTGTGAACTGTGTAAATTCATTTGAGACGAAAAGTCACTGGGTTTTCCGGAAATGAACTCTTGGTTGTAGGAAGACACAGAGCCTTTGGTTTAACTCGTTTGTGAATTGAAATTCAGACCAGTGTTCTCATCCAACAAACACCCTCTGTTTTAAAGCAAAAAGCATCCTCTTCTGTCCAGAGTCTGCAATACAGCAAGAAATATGAGCATGTCCAGAAACAAAGAACTGTGTTTCCTACTCATACGGACCATATCAAGTTGAAATCTGATTATGAAACTGTAACAAACCACAGCATCTCTTACATAGATGCTCTTTAGTTAATAGTGAAAATCGTGTTGGGTTCGTGAACTGTGTAAATTCTTTTGAGCCGAAAAATCACTCGGTTTACCGGAAATGAACTCTTGCTTGTAGGAAGACACAGAGCCTTTGGTTTAACTCGTTTGTGAATTGAAATTCAGACCAGTGATCTCATCCAAGAAACACCCTCTGTTTTAAAGCAAAAAGCATCCTCTTCTGTCCAGATTCTGCAGTACAGCAAGAAACATGAGCATGTCCAGAAAAAAAGAACTGTGTTTCCTACTCTTAAGGACCATATCTAGTTGAAATCTGATTATGAAACTGTAACAAACCACAGCATCTCTTACATACATGCTCTTTAGTTAATAGTGAAAAACGTGTTGTGTTCGTGAACTGTGTAAATTCTTTTGAATCGAAAAATCACTGGTTTTACCGGAAATGAACTCTTGCTTGTAGGAAGTCACAGAGACTTGGTTTAACTCCGTTTCTGAAGCAAAATTCAGACCAGTGTTCTTATCCATGAAACATACTCTGTTTTAACGCTCAAAGTAGGCGCTTCTTTACAGCGTCTCCAATACAGCAAGAAACATGAGCATGCCCAGAAAAAAAGAACTTTGTTTCTTACTCATACGGACCATATGTAGTTAAACTCTGCTTATGAAACTCTAACAAACCACAGTATATCTTACATAGATGCTCTTTATTTTATAGTGAAAAACATGTTGGGTTTGTGAACTGTGTAAATTCATTTGAGACGAAAAGTCACTGGGTTTTCCGGAAATGAACTCTTGGTTGTAGGAAGACACAGAGCCTTTGGTTTAACTCGTTTGTGAATTGAAATTCAGACCAGTGTTCTCATCCAACAAACACCCTCTGTTTTAAAGCAAAAAGCATCCTCTTCTGTCCAGAGTCTGCAATACAGCAAGAAATATGAGCATGTCCAGAAACAAAGAACTGTGTTTCCTACTCATACGGACCATATCAAGTTGAAATCTGATTATGAAACTGTAACAAACCACAGCATCTCTTACATAGATGCTCTTTAGTTAATAGTGAAAATCGTGTTGGGTTCGTGAACTGTGTAAATTCTTTTGAGCCGAAAAATCACTCGGTTTACCGGAAATGTACTCTTGCTTGTAAGGAAGACAGAGAGACTTTGGTTTAACTCCGATTGTGAAGGGAAATTTAGACCAGTGTTCTCATCGATGAAACACTCTCTGTTTTAACGCAAAGAGCATGCTCTTCTTTCCAGCGTCTCTAATACAGCAAGAAACATGAGCATGCCCAGAAAAAAAGAACTGTTTTTCCTACTCACACGGACCATATCTAGTTGAACTCTGCTCATGTAACTGTAACAAACCACAGCATCTCTTACATAGATGCTCTTTATTTAATAGTGAAAATTGTGTTGGGTTCGTGAACTGGGTAAATTCATTTGAGCCGAAAAATCACTGGGTTTACCGGAAATGAACTCTTGCTTGTAGGAAAACACAGAGGATTTGGTTTAACTCCTTTTGTGAAGGGAAATTCAGACCCGTGTTCTCATCCATGAAACACCCTCTGTTTTAACGCCAGAAGCATCCTCTTCTGTCCAGATTATGCAATGCAGCAAGAAAAATGAGCATGTCCAGAAAAAAAGAACTGTATTTCCTACTCATACAGACCATGTCTGGTTGAACTCTGATTATGAAACTGTAACAAACCACAGCATCTCTTACATAAATACTCTTTAGTTAATAGTGAAAAACGTGTTGGGTTCGTGAACTCTGTAAATTCAATTGAGCCGTAAAAACACTGGGTTTACCGGAAATGAACTCTTGCTTGTAGGAAGACACAGAGCTTTTGGTTTAACTCTGTTTGTAAAGGGAAATTCAGACCAGTGTTCTCATCCATGAAACATACTCTGTTTTAACGCAAGAAGCATGCTCTTCTTTCCAGCATCTCCAACACAGCAAAAAACATTAGCATGCCCTACAAAAAAGAACTGTGTTTCTTAACCATATGGACCCTATGTAGTTAAACTCTGCTTATGAAACTGTAACAAACCACAGCATCACTTACATACGTGCTCTTTAGTTAATAGTGAAAAACGTGTAGGTTTGCAAACTGTGTAAATTCATTTGAGCCGAAAATCACTGGGTTCACCGGAAATTAGCTCTTGCTTGAAGGAAGACACAGAGCCTTTGGTTTAACTCCGTTTGTGAAGGGAAATTCAGACCAGTGTTCTCATCCATGAATCACACTCTGTTTTAACGCAAAGAGCATGGTCTTCTTTCCAGCATCTCTAATACAGCAAGAAACATGAGCATGCCCAGAAAAAAAGAATTGTGTTTCCTACTCATACAGATCATATCTAGTTGAACTCTGCTTATGAAACTGTAACAATCCACAGCATGTCTTACATAGATCCTCTTTAGTTTATAGTGAAAAACGTGTTGTTTCGTGAACTGTGTAAATTCATTTGAGCCAAAAAATCACTGGTTTTACCGGAAATGAACTCTTGCCTGTAGGAACATACAGAGGCTTTGCTTTAACTCGTTTGTGAATTGAAATTCAGACCAGTGTTCTCATCAATGAAACACACTATGTTTTAACACAAAGAGCATGCTCTTCTTTCCAGCGTCTGTAATATAGCAAGAAATATTAGCATGCCCTAAAAAAAAGAACTGTGTTTCTTACCAATATGGACCATATGTAGTTAAACCCTGCTTATGAAACTGCAACAAACCACAGCATCTCTTACATGGATGCTCTTTAGTTTATAGTGAAAAACGTTTTTGGTTCGTGAACTGTGTAAATTGATTTGAGCCAAAAAATCACTGTGTTTACCGGAAATGAACTCTGGCTTGTAGGAAGACACAGAGCCTTTGGTTTAACTCTGTTTGTGAAAGGAGATTCACAACAGTGTTCTCATCCATGAAACACACTCTGTTTTAATGCAAAGAGCATGCTCTTCTTTCCAGCGACTCTAAGAGCAAGAATCATAAGCATGCCCAGAAAAAGAGAACTGTATTACCTACTCATATGGACCATATGTAGTTGAACTCTGCTTAAGAAACTGTAACAAACCACAGCATCTCTTACATACATGCTCTTTAGTTAATAGTGAAAAACGTTTTGGGTTCGTGAACTGTGTAAATTCTTTTGAATCGAAAAATCACTGGGTTTACCGGAAATGAACTCTTGCTTTTAGGAAGTCACAGAGTCTTGGTTTAACTCCGTTTCTGAAGCAAAATTCAGACAAGTGTTCTCATCCATGAAACATACTCTGTTTTAACGCTCAAAGCAGGCTCTTCTTTCCAGCATCTCCAATACAGCAAGAAACATGAGCATGCCCAGAATAAAAGAACTTTGTTTCTTACTCATACGGACCATATCTAGTTAAACTCTGCTTATGAAACTCTAACAAGCCACAGCATCTCTTGCATAGATGCTCTTTAGTTTATAGTGAAAAACATGTTGGGTTTGTGAACTGTGTAAATTCATTTGAGCCGAATAGTCACTGGGTTTACCGGAAATGAACTCTTGCTTGTAGGAAGACACAGAGCCTTTGGTTTAACTCGTTTGTGAATTGAAATTCAGACCAGTGATCTCATCCAAGAAACACCCTCTGTTTTAAAGCAAAAAGCATCCTCTTCTGTCCAGAGTCTGCAGTACAGCAAGAAATATGAGCATGTCCAGAAAAAAAGAACTGTGTTTCCTACTCTTAAGGACCATATCTAGTTGAAATCTGATTATGAAACTGTAACAAACCACAGCATCTCTTACATACATGCTCTTTAGTTAATAGTGAAAAACGTGTTGTGTTCGTGAACTGTGTAAATTCTTTTGAATCGAAAAATCACTGGTTTTACCGGAAATGAACTCTTGCTTGTAGGAAGTCACAGAGACTTGGTTTAACTCCGTTTCTGAAGCAAAATTCAGACCAGTGTTCTTATCCATGAAACATACTCTGTTTTAACGCTCAAAGTAGGCGCTTCTTTACAGCGTCTCCAATACAGCAAGAAACATGAGCATGCCCAGAAAAAAAGAACTTTGTTTCTTACTCATACGGACCATATGTAGTTAAACTCTGCTTATGAAACTCTAACAAACCACAGTATATCTTACATAGATGCTCTTTATTTTATAGTGAAAAACATGTTGGGTTTGTGAACTGTGTAAATTCATTTGAGACGAAAAGTCACTGGGTTTACCGGAAATGAACTCTTGGTTGTAGGAAGACACAGAGCCTTTGGTTTAACTCGTTTGTGAATTGAAATTCAGACCAGTGTTCTCATCCAACAAACACCCTCTGTTTTAAAGCAAAAAGCATCCTCTTCTGTCCAGAGTCTGCAATACAGCAAGAAATATGAGCATGTCCAGAAACAAAGAACTGTGTTTCCTACTCATACGGACCATATCAAGTTGAAATCTGATTATGAAACTGTAACAAACCACAGCATCTCTTACATACATGCTCTTTAGTTAATAGTGAAAAACGTGTTGGGTTCGTGAACTGTGTAAATTCTTTTGAATAGAAAAATCACTGGGTTTACCGGAAATGAACTCTTGCTTGTAGGAAGTCACAGAGACTTGGTTTAACTCCGTTTCTGAAGCAAAATTCAGACCAGTGTTCTCATCCATGAAACATACTTTGTTTTATCGCTCGAAGTAGGCTCTTCTATCCAGCATCTCCAATACAGCAAGAAAGATGAGCATGCCCAGAAAAAAAGAACTTTGTTTCTTACTCATACGGTCCATATCTAGTTAAACTCTGCTTATGAAACTCTAACAAACCACAGCATCTCTTACATAGATGCTCTTTAGTTTATAATGAAAAACGTGTTGCGTTCGTGAACTGTGTAAATTCATTTGAGCCATAAAGTCACTGGGTTTACCGGAAATGAACTTTTGCTTGTAGGAAGACACAGAGCCTTTGGTTTACCACGTTTGTGAACTGAAATACAGACCAGTGTTCTCATCCAAGAAACACCCTCTGTTTTAAAGCAAAAAGGATCCTCTTCTGTCCAGAGTCTGCAATACAGCAAGAAATATGAGCATGTCCAGAAAAAAAGAACTTTGTTTCTTACTCATACTGACCATATCTAGTAAAACTCTGCTTATTAAAATTTATCAAACCACAGCATCTCCTACATAGATGCTTTTAGTTTATAGTGAAAAACGTGTTGGTTTGGTGAAATATATAAATTCATTTGAGCCAAAAAATCACTGGGTTTACTGGAAATGAACTCTTGCTTGTAGGAACACACAGAGCCTTTGGTTTAACTCTGTTTGTGAAGGGAAATTCAGACCAATGTTCTCATCCAAGAAACACCCTCTGTTTAGAGCAAAAAGCTTCCTCTTCTGTCCAGGGTCTGCAATACAGCAAGAAATATGAGCATTTCCAGAAAAAAAGAACTGTGTTTCCTACGCATAGGGACCATATCTAGTTGAAATCTGATTATGAAACTGTAACAAACCACAGCATCTCTTACATACATGCTCTTTAGTTAATAGTGAAAAACGTGTTGGGTTCGTGAACTGTGTAAATTCTTTTGAGCCGAAAAATCACTTGGTTTACCGGAAATGAACTCTTGCTTGTAGGAAGACACAGAGGCTTGGTTTAACACCGTTTCTGATGGAAAATTCAGACCAGTGTTCTCATCCATGAAACATACTCTGTGTTACGCTCGAAGCGGGCTCTTCTTTCCAGCGTCTCCAATACAGCAAGAAACATGGGCATGCCCTGAAAAAATGAACTGTGTTTCCTATTCATACGGACCATATCTAATTGAACTCTGGTTATGAAACTGTAACAAACCACAGCATCTCTTACATAGAATCTCTTTCGTTAATAGTGAAAAAAGTGTTGTGTTCGTGAAATGTGTAAATTCATTTGAGCCGAAAAAAATCACTGGGTTTACCGGAAATGAACTCTTGCTTGTAGGAAAACACAGAGCTTTTGGTTTAACTCCATTTGTGAAGCGAAATTCAGACCAGTGTTCTCATCCATGAAACATACTCTGCTTTAACGCCAGAACCATACTCTTCTTTCCAGCATCTCCAATACAGCAAGAAACATGAGCATGCCCTAAAAAAAAAAACTGTGTTTCTTACCCATATGGACCATATGTAGTTAAACCCAGCTTATGAAACTGTAACAAACCACAGCATCTCTTACATAGATGCTCTTTAGTTTATAGTGAAGAATGTGTTGGGTTCGTGTACTGTGTAAATTCATTTGAGCCGAAAAATCACTGGGTATACCGGAAATGAACTCTGGCTTGTAGGAAGTCACAGAGCCTTTGGTGTAACACCGTTTGTGAAGGGAAATTCAGACCAGTGTTCTCATCCATGAAACACACTATGTTTTAACGCAAATAGCATGCTCTTCTTGCCAGAGTCTGCAATATAGCAAGAAACATGGGCATGCCCTGAAAAAATGAACTGTGTTTCCTACTCATACGGACCATATCTAGTTGAACTCTGCTTATGAAAGTGTAACAAAACACAGCATGTCTTACATAGATGCTCTTTAGTTAATAGTGAAAATTGTGTTGGGTTCGTGAACTGGGTAAATTCATTTGAGCCGAAAAATCACTGGGTTTACCGGAAATGATCTCTTGCTTGGAGGAAGACACCGAGCCTTTGGTTTAACTCCGTTTGTGAAGGTAAATTCAGACCAGTGTTCTCATCCATGAAACACCCTCTGTTTTAGCGCAAGAAGCATCCTCTTCTGTCCTGAGTCTGCCATACAACAAGAAATATGAGCATGTCCAGAAATAAAGAACTGTGTTTACTACTCATAAGGACCATATCTAGTTGAACTCTGCTTATGAAACTGTAACAAACCACAGCCTCTCTTCTATAGATGCTCTTTAGTTAATACTGAAAATCGTGTTGGGTTAGTGAACTGGGTAAATTCATTTGAGCCGAAAAAAGTCTGGGTTTACCGGAAATGAACTCTTGCTTGTAGGAAGACACCGAGCCTTTGGTTTAACTCCGTTTGTGAAGGGAAATTCAGACCAGTGTTCTCATCCATGAAACACACTCTGTTTTAATGCAAGAAGCATGCTCTTCTTTCCAGCGCCTCCAATACAGCAAGAATCATGAGCATGCCCTGAAAAAAAGAACTGTGTTTCCTACTCATATGGACCATATCTAGTTGAACTCTGCTTATGAAACTGAAACAAACCAAAGCATGACTTACATAGATGCTCTTTAGTTAATAGTGAAAAAAGTGTTGTGTTCGTGAAATGTGTAAATTCATTTGAGCCGAAAAAAATCACTGGGTTTACCGGAAATGAACTCTTGCTTGTAGGAAAACACAGAGCTTTTGGTTTAACTCCATTTGTGAAGCGAAATTCAGACCAGTGTTCTCATCCATGAAACATACTCTGCTTTAACGCCAGAACCATACTCTTCTTTCCAGCATCTCCAATACAGCAAGAAACATGAGCATGCCCTAAAAAAAAAAACTGTGTTTCTTACCCATATGGACCATATGTAGTTAAACCCAGCTTATGAAACTGTAACAAACCACAGCATCTCTTACATAGATGCTCTTTAGTTTATAGTGAAGAATGTGTTGGGTTCGTGTACTGTGTAAATTCATTTGAGCCGAAAAATCACTGGGTATACCGGAAATGAACTCTGACTTGTAGGAAGTCACAGAGCCTTTGGTGTAACACCGTTTGTGAAGGGAAATTCAGACCAGTGTTCTCATCCATGAAACACACTATGTTTTAACGCAAATAGCATGCTCTTCTTGCCAGAGTCTGCAATATAGCAAGAAACATGGGCATGCCCTGAAAAAATGAACTGTGTATCCTACTCATACGGACCATATCTAGTTGAACTCTGCTTATGAAAGTGTAACAAAACACAGCATGTCTTACATAGATGCTCTTTAGTTAATAGTGAAAATTGTGTTGGGTTTGTGAACTGTGTAAATTCATTTGAGCTGAAAAATCACTGGGTTTACCAGAAATGAACTCTTGCTTGTTGGAAGACACAGAGACTTTGGTTTAACTCCGTTTGTGAAGGGAAATTCACAACAGTGTTCTCATCCATGAAACACCCTCTGTTTTAAAGCAAAAATCATCCTCTTCTGTCCAGAGTCTGCAATACAGCAAGAAACATGAGCATGCCCAGAAAAAAGAACTGTGTTTCCTACTCATACCAACCATATCTAGTTGAACTATGCTTATGAAACTTTAACAAAGCACAGCATATCTTACATAGATGCTCTAGGTTAATAGTGAAAATCGTGTTGGGTTCGTGAACTGTGTAAATTCATGTGAGCCAAAAAAACACTGGCTTTACCTGAAAAGAACTCTTATTTGTAGGAAGACACAGAGCCTTTGGTTTAACTCTGTTTGTGAAGGGAAATTCAGACCAGTGTTCTCATCCAAGGAAAACCCTCTGTTTTAAAGCAAAAGGCATCCTCTTCTGTCCAGAGTCTGCAATACAGCAAGAAATATGAGCATGTCCAGAAAAAAAGAACTTTGTTTCTTACTCATACGGACCATATCAAGGTAAACTCTGCTTATGAAACTCTAACAAACCACAGCATCTCTTACATAGATGCTCTTTAGTTTATAGTGAAAAACGTGTTGGGTTTATGAACTGTGTAAATTCATTTGATCAGTAAAATCACTGGGTTTACCAGAAATGAACTCTTGCTTGTAGGAAGACACAGAGCCTTTGGTTTAACTCCGTTTGTGAAGGGAAATTCAGAAGAGTGTTCTCATCCATGAAACACACTATGTTTTGACGCAAAGAGCATGCTCTTCTTTCCAGCGTCTGTAATATAGTAAGAAACATGAGCATGCCCTGAAAAAATGAACTGTGTTTCCTACACATATGGACCATATCTAGTTGAACTCTGCTTATGAAACTGTAACAAACCACAGCATGTCTTACGTAGATGCTCTTTAGTTTATAGTGAAAAACGTTTTGGGTTCGTGCACTGTGTATATTCAGTTGAGCCGAAAAATACTGGGTTTACAGGAAATGAACTCTTGCTTGTAGGAAGACACAGAGCCTTTGGTTTAAAACGGTTTGTGAAGGGAAATTCACAACAGTGTTCTCATCCATGAAACACACTCTGTTTTAATGCAAGAAGCATCCTCTTCTGTCCAGAGTCTTTAATACAGCAAGAAATATGAGCATGCCCAGGAAAAAAGAACTGTGTTTGCTACTCATACGGACCATATCTAGTTGAACTCTGCTTATGAAACTGTAATAAACCACAGCATCTATTACGTAGATGTTCTTTAGTTAATAGTGAAAATCGTGTTAGGTTCGTGAACTGGGTAAATTCATTTGAGCCGAAAAATCACTGGTTATACCGCATATGAACTCTTGCTTGTAGGAAGACACAGAGGCTTTGGTTTAACTCCGTTTGTGAAGGGAAATTCAGACCAGTGTTCTCATCCATGAAACACCCTCTGTTTTAGTGCAAGCAGCATCCTCTTCTGTTCAGAATCGGCAATACAGCAAGAAATATGAGCATGCCCAGAAAAAAAGAACTTTGGTTCTTACTCATACGGACCATATCTAGGTAAACTCTGCTTATGAAACTCTAACAAACCACAGCATCTCTTACATAGATGCTCTTTAGTTTATAGTGAAAAACGTGTTGGGTTGTGAACTGTGTAAATTCATTTGATCCGAAAAATCACTGGGTTTACCAGAAATGAACTCTTGCTTGTAGGAAGACACAGAGCCTTTGGTTTAACTCCGTTTGTGAAGGGAATTTCAGAAGAGTTTTCTCATCCATGAAACACACTATGTTTTAACGCAAAGAGCATGCTCTTCTTTCCAGCGTCTGTAATATAGCAAGAAACATGAGCATGCCCTGAAAAAATGAACTGTGTTTCCTACACATATGGACCATATCTAGTTGAACTCTGCTTATGAAACTGTAACAAACCACAGCATGTCTTACGTAGATGCTCTTTAGTTAATAGTGAAAAACGTGTTGGGTTCGTGAACTGTGTAAATTCATTTGAGCCGAAAATCACTGGGTTTTCCGGAAATGAACTCTTGCTTCTAGGAAGACACAGAGCTATTGGTTTAACTCCGTTTGTGAGGGGAAATTAAGACCAGTGTTCTCATCCATGAAACATACTCTGTATTAACAAAAGAAGCATGGTCTTCTTACCAGCATCTCCAATACAGAAAGAAACATGATTATGCCCTAAAAAAAAGAACTGTGTTTATTACCCATATGGACCATATGTAGTTAAACTCTGCTTATGAAACTGTAACAAACCACAGCATCTCTTACATAGATGATCTTTAATTTATAGTGAAAAACGTGTTGGGTTCGTGAACTGTGTAAATTCATTTGAGCCGAAAAATCACTGGGTTTTCCGGAAATGAACTCTTGCTTGTAGGAAGATACAGAGCCTTTGGTATAACTCGGTTGGTGAAGGGAAATTCACAACAGTGTTCTCATCCATGAAACACACTCTGTTTTAACGCAAAGAGCATGCTCTTCTTTCCACCGTCTCTAATACAACAAGAAACATGAGCATGCCCAGGAAAAAAGAACTGTGTTTACTACTCATACGGACCATATCTAGTTGAACTCTGCTTATGAAACTGTAATAAACCACAGCATCTCTTACGTAGATGCTCTTTAATTAATAGTGAAAATCGTGTTAGGTTCGTGAACTGGGTAAATTCATTTGAGCCGAAAAATCACTGGGTATACCGGATATGAACTCTTGCTTGTAGGAAGACACAGAGGCTTTGGTTTAACTCCGTTTGTGAAGGGAAATTCAGACCAGTGTTCTCATCCATGAAACACCCTCTGTTTTAACACAAGAAGCATCCTCTTCTGTCCAGATTATGCAATACAGCAAGAAAAATGAGCATGTACAGAAAAAAAGAACTGTTTTTCCTACTTATATGGACCATATCTTGTTGAACTCTGATTATGAAACTGTAACAAAACACAGCATCTCTTACATAGATGCTCTTTAGTTAATAGTGAAAAACGTGTTGGGTTCGTGAACTGTGTAAATTCATTTTACCCGTAAAAACACTGGGTTTACCGGAAATGAACTCTTGCTTGTAGGAAGACTAAGAGCTTTTGGTTTAACTCCGTTTGTGAGGGGAAATTCAGACCAGTGTTCTCATCCATGAAACATACTCTGTTTTAACGCAAGAAGCATGGTCTTCTTTCCAGCATCTCCAATACAACAAGAAACATTAGCATGCCCAAAAAAAAAAGAACTGTGTTTCTTACACATATGGACCATATGTAGTTAAACCCTGCTTATGAAACAGTAACAAACCACAGCATCTCTTACATAGATGCTCTTTAGTTTATAGTGAAAAACGTGTTGGGTTCGTGAACTGTGTAAATTCATTTGAACCGAAAAATCACTGGGTTTACCGGAAATGAACTCTTGAATGTAGGAAGACACTGAGCCTTTGATTTAACTCTGTTTGTGAAGGGAAATTCAGACCAGTGTTCTCACCCATGAAACACCCTCTGTTTTAGTGCAAGCAGCATCCTCTTCTGTTCAGAATCTTCAATACAGCAAGAAATATGAGCATGCCCAGAAAAAAAGAACTTTGTTTCTTACTCATACGGACCATATCCAGGTAAACTCTGCTTATGAAACTCTAACAAACCACAGCATCTCTTACATAGATGCTCTTTAGTTTATAGTGAAAAACGTGTTGGGTTTTGAACTGTGTAAATTCATTTGATCCGAAAAATCACTGGGTTTACCAGAAATGAACTCTTGCTTGTAGGAAGACACAGAGCCTTTGGTTTAACTCCGTTTGTGAAGGGAATTTCAGAAGAGTTTTCTAATCCATGAAACACACTATGTTTTAACGCAAAGAGCATGCTCTTCTTTCCAGCGTCTGTAATATAGCAAGAAACATGAGCATGCCCTGAAAAAATGAACTGTGTTTCCTACACATATGGACCATATCTAGTTGAACTCTGCTTATGAAACTGTAACAAACCACAGCATGTCTTACGTAGATGCTCTTTAGTTTATAGTGAAAAACGTTTTGGGTCGTGAACTGTGTATATTCATTTGAGCCGAAAAATCCCTGGGTTTACAGGAAATGAACTCTTGCTTGTAGGAAGACACAGAGCCTTTGGTTTAACACGGTTTGTGAAGGGAAATTCACAACAGTGTTCTCATCCATGAAACACACTCTGTTTTAATGCAAAGAGCATGCTCTTCTTTCCAGCGTCTCTAATAGAGCAAGAAACATGAGCATGCCAAGAAAAAAAGAACTGTGTTACCTACTCATACGGACCATATCTAGTTGAACTCTCCTTATGAATCTGTAACAAACCACAGCATCTCTTACATAGATGATCTTTAGTTAAAAGTGAAAATCGTGTTGGGTTCGTGAAGTGTGTAAATTCATTTGAGCCGAAAAATTACTGGGTTTACCGGAAACGAACTCTTGCTTTTAGGAAGACAGAGCCTTTGGTTATACTCCGTTTGTGAAGGGAAATTCAGACCAGTGTTCTCATCAATGAAACAAACTCTGTTTTAACACAAGAAGCATGGTCTTCTTTCCAGCATCTCCAATACAGCAAGAAACATTAGCATGACCTAAAAAAAAGAACTGTGTTTCTTACCCATAGGGACAATATGTAGTTAAACCCTGCTTATGAAACTGTAACTAACCACAGCATCTCTTACATAGATGCTCTTTAGTTTATAGTGAGAAACGTGTTGGGTTCTTGAACTGTGTAAATTCATTTGAGCCGAAAAATCACTGGGTTTACCGGAAATGAACTCCTGCATGTAGGAAGACACAGAGTCTTTATTTAATTCTGTTTGTGAAGGGAAATTCAGACCAGTGTTCTCATCCATGAAACACCCTCTGTTTTAGTGCAAGAAGCATCCTCTTCTGTCCAGAGTCTGCAATACAGCAAGAAATATGAGCATGTCCAAAAAAAAAGAACTGGGTTTCCTACTCATACGGACCATATCTAGTTGAACTCTGATTATGAAACTGTAACAAACCACAGCATGTCTTACATAGATGCTCTTTAGTTAATAGTGAAAATCGTGTTGGGTTCGTGAACTGGGTAAATTCATTTGAGCCGAAAAATCACTGGGTTTACCGGAAATGATCTCTTGCTTGGAGGAAGACACCGAGCCTTTGGTTTAACTCCGTTTGTGAAGGTAAATTCAGACCAGTGTTCTCATCCATGAAACACCCTCTGTTTTAGCGCAAGAAGCATCCTCTTCTGTCCTGAGTCTGCCATACAACAAGAAATATGAGCATGTCCAGAAATAAAGAACTGTGTTTACTACTCATAAGGACCATATCTAGTTGAACTCTGCTTATGAAACTGTAACAAACCACAGCCTCTCTTCTATAGATGCTCTTTAGTTTATAGTGAAAAACGAGTAGGTTTGTGAACTGTGAAAATTCATTGGAGCCGAAAAATCACTGGGTTCACCGGAAATTAGCTCTTGCTTGAATGAAGACACAGAGCCTTTGGTTTAACTCCGTTTGTGAAGGGAAATTCAGACCAGTGTTCTCATCCATGAAACACACTCTGTTTTAACGCAAAGAGCATGGTCTTCTTTCCAGCGTCTCTAATACAGCAAGAAACATGAGCATGCCCAGAAAAAAAGAACTGTGTTCCCTACTCATACGGACCATATCTAGTTGAACTCTTCTTATAAAAATGTAACAAACCACAGCATGTCTTACATAGATGCTCTATAGTTTATAGTGAAAAACGTGTTGTTTCTTGAACTGCGTAAATTCATTTGAGCCAAAAAATCACTGGTTTTACCGGAAATGAACTCTTGCATGTAGGAACATACAGAGGCTTTGCTTTAACTCGTTTGTGAATTGAAATTCAGACCAGTGTTCTCATCAATGAAACATACTCTGTTTTAATGCAATAAGCATGCTCTTCTTTCCAGCATCTCCAATACAGCAAGAAACTTTAGCATGCCCTAAAAAAAGAACTGTGTTTCTTACCCATATGGACCATATGTAGTTAAACCCTGCTTATGAAACTGCAACAAACCACAGCATCTCTTACATAAATGCTCTTTAGTTTATAGTGAAAAACGTGTTGGGTTCGTGAACTGTGTAAATTCATTTGAGCCAAAAAAATCACTGGGTTTACCAGATATGAATTCTTGCTTTTAGGAAGACACAGAGCCTTTGGTTTAAATCTGTTTGTGGAGGGAAATTCACAACAGTGTTCTCATCCATGAAACACACTCTGTTTTAATGCAAAGAGCATGCTCTTCTTTCCAGCGTCTCTAAGAGCAAGAAACATAAGCATGCCCAGAAAAAAATAACTGTATTTCCTACTCATATGGTCCATATGTAGTTGAACTCTGCTTAAGAAACTGTAAGAAACCACACCATCTCTTACTTAGATGCTCTTTAGTTAATAGTGAAAATCGAGTTGGGTTCGTGAACTGTGTAAATTCATTTGGGCCGAAAAATCACTGGGTTTACCGGAAATGAAGTCTTGCTTTTAGGAAGACACAGAGCCTTTGGTTTAATTCCGTTTGTGAAGGGAAATTCACAACAGTGTTCTCATCCATGAAACACACTCTGTTTTAACGCAAAGAGCATGCTCTTCTTTCCAGCGTCTCTAATAGAGCAAGAAACATGAGCATGCCCAGAAAAAAAGAACTGTGTTTCCTACACATACGGACCATATCTACTTGAACTCTCCTTATGAATCTGTAACAAACCACAGCATCTCTTACATAGATGCTCTTTAGTTAATAGTGAAAATCGTGTTAGGTTCGTGAACTGGGTAAATTCATTTGAGCCGAAAAATCACTGGGTATACCAGAAATGAACTCTTGCTTTTAGGAAGTAAGACAGCCTTTGGTTTAACTCCGTTTGTGAAGGGAAATTCAGACCAGTGTTCTCATCCATGAAACATACTCTGTTTTAACGCAAGAAGCATGGTCTTCTTTCCAGCATCTCCAATACAGCAAGAAACATTAGCATGCCCAAAAAAAAAGAACTGTGTTTCTTACCCATATGGACCATATGTAGCTAAACCCTGCTTATGAAACTGTAACAAACCACAGCATCTCTTACATAGATGCTCTTTAGTTTATAGTGAAAAACGTGTTGGGTTCGTGAACTGTGTAAATTCATTTGAACCGAAAAATCACTGGGTTTACCGGAAATGAACTCTTGCTTGTAGGAAGACACAGAGCCTTTGGTTTAACTCTGTTTGTGAAGGGAAATTCAGACCAGTGTTCTCATCCATGAAACACCCTCTGTTTTAGTGCAAGCAGCATCCTCTTCTGTTCAGAATCTGCAATACAGCAAGAAATATGAGAATGCCCAGAAAAAAAGAACTGGGTTTCCTACTCATACGGACCATATCTAGTTGAACTATGCTTATGAAACTTTAACAAAGCACAGCATTTCTTACATAGATGCTCTAGGTTAATAGTGAAAATCGTGTTGGGTTCGTGAACTGTGTAAATTCATGTGAGCCAAAAAAACACTGGCTTTACCTGAAAAGAACTCTTATTTGTAGGAAGACACAGAGCCTTTGGTTTAACTCTGTTTGTGAAGGGAAATTCAGACCAGTGTTCTCATCCAAGGAAAACCCTCTGTTTTAAAGCAAAAGGCATCCTCTTCTGTCCAGAGTCTGCAATACAGCAAGAAATATGAGCATGTCCAGAAAAAAAGAACTTTGTTTCTTACTCATACGGACCATATGAAGGTAAACTCTGCTTATGAAACTCTAACAAACCACAGCATCTCTTACATAGATGCTCTTTAGTTTATAGTGAAAAACGTGTTGGGTTTATGAACTGTGTAAATTCATTTGATCAGTAAAATCACTGGGTTTACCAGAAATGAACTCTTGCTTGTAGGAAGACACAGAGCCTTTGGTTTAACTCCGTTTGTGAAGGGAAATTCAGAAGAGTGTTCTCATCCATGAAACACACTATGTTTTAACGCAAAGAGCATGCTCTTCTTTCCAGCGTCTTTAATATAGTAAGAAACATGAGCATGCCCTGAAAAAATGAACTGTGTTTCCTACACATATGGACCATATCTAGTTGAACTCTGCTTATGAAACTGTAACAAACCACAGCATGTCTTACATAGATGCTCTTTAGTTTATAGTGAAAAACGTTTTGGGTTCGTGCACTGTGTATATTCAGTTGAGCCGAAAAATACTGGGTTTACAGGAAATGAACTCTTGCTTGTAGGAAGACACAGAGCCTTTGGTTTAAAACGGTTTGTGAAGGGAAATTCACAACAGTGTTCTCATCCATGAAACACACTCTGTTTTAATGCAAGAAGCATCCTCTTCTGTCCAGAGTCTTTAATACAGCAAGAAATATGAGCATGTCCAAAAAAAAAGAACTGGGTTTCCTACTCATACGGACCGTATCTCGTTGAACTCTGATTATGAAACTGTCACAAACCACAGCATGTCTTACATAGATGCTCTTTAGTTAATAGTGAAAATCGTGTTGGTTTCGTGAACTGTGTAAATTCATTTGAGCCAAAAAATCACTGGGTTTACAGGAAATGAACTCTTGCTTGTAGGAATACACAGAGCCTTTGGTTTAACTCCGTTTGTGAAGGGAAATTCACAACAGTGTTCTCATCCATGAAACGCACTCTCTTTTAACGCAAAGAGCATGCTCTTCTTTCCACCGTCTCTAATACAACAAGAAACATGAGCATGCCCAGGAAAAAAGAACTGTGTTTGCTACTCATACGGACCATATCTAGTTGAACTCTGCTTATGAAACTGTAATAAACCACAGCATCTATTACGTAGATGTTCTTTAGTTAATAGTGAAAATCGTGTTAGGTTCGTGAACTGGGTAAATTCATTTGAGCCGAAAAATCACTGGTTATACCGCATATGAACTCTTGCTTGTAGGAAGACACAGAGGCTTTGGTTTAACTCCGTTTGTGAAGGGAAATTCAGACCAGTGTTCTCATCCATGAAACACCCTCTGTTTTAGTGCAAGCAGCATCCTCTTCTGTTCAGAATCGGCAATACAGCAAGAAATATGAGCATGCCCAGAAAAAAAGAACTTTGGTTCTTACTCATACGGACCATATCTAGGTAAACTCTGCTTATGAAACTCTAACAAACCACAGCATCTCTTACATAGATGCTCTTTAGTTTATAGTGAAAAACGTGTTGGGTTGTGAACTGTGTAAATTCATTTGATCCGAAAAATCACTGGGTTTACCAGAAATGAACTCTTGCTTGTAGGAAGACACAGAGCCTTTGGTTTAACTCCGTTTGTGAAGGGAATTTCAGAAGAGTTTTCTCATCCATGAAACACACTATGTTTTAACGCAAAGAGCATGCTCTTCTTTCCAGCGTCTGTAATATAGCAAGAAACATGAGCATGCCCTGAAAAAATGAACTGTGTTTCCTACACATATGGACCATATCTAGTTGAACTCTGCTTATGAAACTGTAACAAACCACAGCATGTCTTACGTAGATGCTCTTTAGTTAATAGTGAAAAACGTGTTGGGTTCGTGAACTGTGTAAATTCATTTGAGCCGAAAATCACTGGGTTTTCCGGAAATGAACTCTTGCTTCTAGGAAGACACAGAGCTATTGGTTTAACTCCGTTTGTGAGGGGAAATTAAGACCAGTGTTCTCATCCATGAAACATACTCTGTATTAACAAAAGAAGCATGGTCTTCTTACCAGCATCTCCAATAGAGAAAGAAACATGATTATGCCCTAAAAAAAAGAACTGTGTTTATTACCCATATGGACCATATGTAGTTAAACTCTGCTTATGAAACTGTAACAAACCACAGCATCTCTTACATAGATGATCTTTAATTTATAGTGAAAAACGTGTTGGGTTCGTGAACTGTGTAAATTCATTTGAGCCGAAAAATCACTGGGTTTTCCGGAAATGAACTCTTGCTTGTAGGAAGATACAGAGCCTTTGGTATAACTCGGTTGGTGAAGGGAAATTCACAACAGTGTTCTCATCCATGAAACACACTCTGTTTTAACGCAAAGAGCATGCTCTTCTTTCCACCGTCTCTAATACAACAAGAAACATGAGCATGCCCAGGAAAAAAGAACTGTGTTTACTACTCATACGGACCATATCTAGTTGAACTCTGCTTATGAAACTGTAATAAACCACAGCATCTCTTACGTAGATGCTCTTTAATTAATAGTGAAAATCATGTTAGGTTCGTGAACTGGGTAAATTCATTTGAGCCGAAAAATCACTGGGTATACCGGATATGAACTCTTGCTTGTAGGAAGACACAGAGGCTTTGGTTTAACTCCGTTTGTGAAGGGAAATTCAGACCAGTGTTCTCATCCATGAAACACCCTCTGTTTTAACACAAGAAGCATCCTCTTCTGTCCAGATTATGCAATACAGCAAGAAAAATGAGCATGTACAGAAAAAAAGAACTGTTTTTCCTACTTATATGGACCATATCTTGTTGAACTCTGATTATGAAACTGTAACAAAACACAGCATCTCTTACATAGATGCTCTTTAGTTAATAGTGAAAAACGTGTTGGGTTCGTGAACTGTGTAAATTCATTTTACCCGTAAAAACACTGGGTTTACCGGAAATGAACTCTTGCTTGTAGGAAGACTAAGAGCTTTTGGTTTAACTCCGTTTGTGAGGGGAAATTCAGACCAGTGTTCTCATCCATGAAACATACTCTGTTTTAACGCAAGAAGCATGGTCTTCTTTCCAGCATCTCCAATACAACAAGAAACATTAGCATGCCCAAAAAAAAAAGAACTGTGTTTCTTACACATATGGACCATATGTAGTTAAACCCTGCTTATGAAACAGTAACAAACCACAGCATCTCTTACATAGATGCTCTTTAGTTTATAGTGAAAAACGTGTTGGGTTCGTGAACTGTGTAAATTCATTTGAACCGAAAAATCACTGGGTTTACCGGAAATGAACTCTTGAATGTAGGAAGACACTGAGCCTTTGATTTAACTCTGTTTGTGAAGGGAAATTCAGACCAGTGTTCTCACACATGAAACACCCTCTGTTTTAGTGCAAGCAGCATCCTCTTCTGTTCAGAATCTTCAATACAGCAAGAAATATGAGCATGCCCAGAAAAAAAGAACTTTGTTTCTTACTCATACGGACCATATCCAGGTAAACTCTGCTTATGAAACTCTAACAAACCACAGCATCTCTTACATAGATGCTCTTTAGTTTATAGTGAAAAACGTGTTGGGTTTTGAACTGTGTAAATTCATTTGATCCGAAAAATCACTGGGTTTACCAGAAATGAACTCTTGCTTGTAGGAAGACACAGAGCCTTTGGTTTAACTCCGTTTGTGAAGGGAATTTCAGAAGAGTTTTCTAATCCATGAAACACACTATGTTTTAACGCAAAGAGCATGCTCTTCTTTCCAGCGTCTGTAATATAGCAAGAAACATGAGCATGCCCTGAAAAAATGAACTGTGTTTCCTACACATATGGACCATATCTAGTTGAACTCTGCTTATGAAACTGTAACAAACCACAGCATGTCTTACGTAGATGCTCTTTAGTTTATAGTGAAAAACGTTTTGGGTCGTGAACTGTGTATATTCATTTGAGCCGAAAAATCCCTGGGTTTACAGGAAATGAACTCTTGCTTGTAGGAAGACACAGAGCCTTTGGTTTAACACGGTTTGTGAAGGGAAATTCACAACAGTGTTCTCATCCATGAAACACACTCTGTTTTAATGCAAAGAGCATGCTCTTCTTTCCAGCGTCTCTAATAGAGCAAGAAACATGAGCATGCCAAGAAAAAAAGAACTGTGTTACCTACTCATACGGACCATATCTAGTTGAACTCTCCTTATGAATCTGTAACAAACCACAGCATCTCTTACATAGATGATCTTTAGTTAAAAGTGAAAATCGTGTTGGGTTCGTGAAGTGTGTAAATTCATTTGAGCCGAAAAATTACTGGGTTTACCGGAAACGAACTCTTGCTTTTAGGAAGACAGAGCCTTTGGTTATACTCCGTTTGTGAAGGGAAATTCAGACCAGTGTTCTCATCAATGAAACAAACTCTGTTTTAACACAAGAAGCATGGTCTTCTTTCCAGCATCTCCAATACAGCAAGAAACATTAGCATGACCTAAAAAAAAGAACTGTGTTTCTTACCCATAGGGACAATATGTAGTTAAACCCTGCTTATGAAACTGTAACTAACCACAGCATCTCTTACATAGATGCTCTTTAGTTTATAGTGAGAAACGTGTTGGGTTCTTGAACTGTGTAAATTCATTTGAGCCGAAAAATCACTGGGTTTACCGGAAATGAACTCCTGCATGTAGGAAGACACAGAGTCTTTATTTAATTCTGTTTGTGAAGGGAAATTCAGACCAGTGTTCTCATCCATGAAACACCCTCTGTTTTAACACAAGAAGCATCCTCTTCTGTCCAGATTATGCAATACAGCAAGAAAAATGAGCATGTACAGAAAAAAAGAACTGTTTTTCCTACTTATATGGACCATATCTTGTTGAACTCTGATTATGAAACTGTAACAAAACACAGCATCTCTTACATAGATGCTCTTTAGTTAATAGTGAAAAACGTGTTGGGTTCGTGAACTGTGTAAATTCATTTTACCCGTAAAAACACTGGGTTTACCGGAAATGAACTCTTGCTTGTAGGAAGACTAAGAGCTTTTGGTTTAACTCCGTTTGTGAGGGGAAATTCAGACCAGTGTTCTCATCCATGAAACATACTCTGTTTTAACGCAAGAAGCATGGTCTTCTTTCCAGCATCTCCAATACAACAAGAAACATTAGCATGCCCAAAAAAAAAAGAACTGTGTTTCTTACACATATGGACCATATGTAGTTAAACCCTGCTTATGAAACAGTAACAAACCACAGCATCTCTTACATAGATGCTCTTTAGTTTATAGTGAAAAACGTGTTGGGTTCGTGAACTGTGTAAATTCATTTGAACCGAAAAATCACTGGGTTTACCGGAAATGAACTCTTGAATGTAGGAAGACACTGAGCCTTTGATTTAACTCTGTTTGTGAAGGGAAATTCAGACCAGTGTTCTCACCCATGAAACACCCTCTGTTTTAGTGCAAGCAGCATCCTCTTCTGTTCAGAATCTTCAATACAGCAAGAAATATGAGCATGCCCAGAAAAAAAGAACTTTGTTTCTTACTCATACGGACCATATCCAGGTAAACTCTGCTTATGAAACTCTAACAAACCACAGCATCTCTTACATAGATGCTCTTTAGTTTATAGTGAAAAACGTGTTGGGTTTTGAACTGTGTAAATTCATTTGATCCGAAAAATCACTGGGTTTACCAGAAATGAACTCTTGCTTGTAGGAAGACACAGAGCCTTTGGTTTAACTCCGTTTGTGAAGGGAATTTCAGAAGAGTTTTCTAATCCATGAAACACACTATGTTTTAACGCAAAGAGCATGCTCTTCTTTCCAGCGTCTGTAATATAGCAAGAAACATGAGCATGCCCTGAAAAAATGAACTGTGTTTCCTACACATATGGACCATATCTAGTTGAACTCTGCTTATGAAACTGTAACAAACCACAGCATGTCTTACGTAGATGCTCTTTAGTTTATAGTGAAAAACGTTTTGGGTCGTGAACTGTGTATATTCATTTGAGCCGAAAAATCCCTGGGTTTACAGGAAATGAACTCTTGCTTGTAGGAAGACACAGAGCCTTTGGTTTAACACGGTTTGTGAAGGGAAATTCACAACAGTGTTCTCATCCATGAAACACACTCTGTTTTAATGCAAAGAGCATGCTCTTCTTTCCAGCGTCTCTAATAGAGCAAGAAACATGAGCATGCCAAGAAAAAAAGAACTGTGTTACCTACTCATACGGACCATATCTAGTTGAACTCTCCTTATGAATCTGTAACAAACCACAGCATCTCTTACATAGATGATCTTTAGTTAAAAGTGAAAATCGTGTTGGGTTCGTGAAGTGTGTAAATTCATTTGAGCCGAAAAATTACTGGGTTTACCGGAAACGAACTCTTGCTTTTAGGAAGACAGAGCCTTTGGTTATACTCCGTTTGTGAAGGGAAATTCAGACCAGTGTTCTCATCAATGAAACAAACTCTGTTTTAACACAAGAAGCATGGTCTTCTTTCCAGCATCTCCAATACAGCAAGAAACATTAGCATGACCTAAAAAAAAGAACTGTGTTTCTTACCCATAGGGACAATATGTAGTTAAACCCTGCTTATGAAACTGTAACTAACCACAGCATCTCTTACATAGATGCTCTTTAGTTTATAGTGAGAAACGTGTTGGGTTCTTGAACTGTGTAAATTCATTTGAGCCGAAAAATCACTGGGTTTACCGGAAATGAACTCCTGCATGTAGGAAGACACAGAGTCTTTATTTAATTCTGTTTGTGAAGGGAAATTCAGACCAGTGTTCTCATCCATGAAACACCCTCTGTTTTAGTGCAAGAAGCATCCTCTTCTGTCCAGAGTCTGCAATACAGCAAGAAATATGAGCATGTCCAAAAAAAAAGAACTGGGTTTCCTACTCATACGGACCATATCTAGTTGAACTCTGATTATGAAACTGTAACAAACCACAGCATGTCTTACATAGATGCTCTTTAGTTAATAGTGAAAATCGTGTTGGGTTCGTGAACTGGGTAAATTCATTTGAGCCGAAAAATCACTGGGTTTACCGGAAATGATCTCTTGCTTGGAGGAAGACACCGAGCCTTTGGTTTAACTCCGTTTGTGAAGGTAAATTCAGACCAGTGTTCTCATCCATGAAACACCCTCTGTTTTAGCGCAAGAAGCATCCTCTTCTGTCCTGAGTCTGCCATACAACAAGAAATATGAGCATGTCCAGAAATAAAGAACTGTGTTTACTACTCATAAGGACCATATCTAGTTGAACTCTGCTTATGAAACTGTAACAAACCACAGCCTCTCTTCTATAGATGCTCTTTAGTTTATAGTGAAAAACGAGTAGGTTTGTGAACTGTGAAAATTCATTGGAGCCGAAAAATCACTGGGTTCACCGGAAATTAGCTCTTGCTTGAATGAAGACACAGAGCCTTTGGTTTAACTCCGTTTGTGAAGGGAAATTCAGACCAGTGTTCTCATCCATGAAACACACTCTGTTTTAACGCAAAGAGCATGGTCTTCTTTCCAGCGTCTCTAATACAGCAAGAAACATGAGCATGCCCAGAAAAAAAGAACTGTGTTCCCTACTCATACGGACCATATCTAGTTGAACTCTTCTTATAAAAATGTAACAAACCACAGCATGTCTTACATAGATGCTCTATAGTTTATAGTGAAAAACGTGTTGTTTCTTGAACTGCGTAAATTCATTTGAGCCAAAAAATCACTGGTTTTACCGGAAATGAACTCTTGCATGTAGGAACATACAGAGGCTTTGCTTTAACTCGTTTGTGAATTGAAATTCAGACCAGTGTTCTCATCAATGAAACATACTCTGTTTTAATGCAATAAGCATGCTCTTCTTTCCAGCATCTCCAATACAGCAAGAAACTTTAGCATGCCCTAAAAAAAGAACTGTGTTTCTTACCCATATGGACCATATGTAGTTAAACCCTGCTTATGAAACTGCAACAAACCACAGCATCTCTTACATAAATGCTCTTTAGTTTATAGTGAAAAACGTGTTGGGTTCGTGAACTGTGTAAATTCATTTGAGCCAAAAAAATCACTGGGTTTACCAGATATGAATTCTTGCTTTTAGGAAGACACAGAGCCTTTGGTTTAAATCTGTTTGTGGAGGGAAATTCACAACAGTGTTCTCATCCATGAAACACACTCTGTTTTAATGCAAAGAGCATGCTCTTCTTTCCAGCGTCTCTAAGAGCAAGAAACATAAGCATGCCCAGAAAAAAATAACTGTATTTCCTACTCATATGGTCCATATGTAGTTGAACTCTGCTTAAGAAACTGTAAGAAACCACACCATCTCTTACTTAGATGCTCTTTAGTTAATAGTGAAAATCGAGTTGGGTTCGTGAACTGTGTAAATTCATTTGGGCCGAAAAATCACTGGGTTTACCGGAAATGAAGTCTTGCTTTTAGGAAGACACAGAGCCTTTGGTTTAATTCCGTTTGTGAAGGGAAATTCACAACAGTGTTCTCATCCATGAAACACACTCTGTTTTAACGCAAAGAGCATGCTCTTCTTTCCAGCGTCTCTAATAGAGCAAGAAACATGAGCATGCCCAGAAAAAAAGAACTGTGTTTCCTACACATACGGACCATATCTACTTGAACTCTCCTTATGAATCTGTAACAAACCACAGCATCTCTTACATAGATGCTCTTTAGTTAATAGTGAAAATCGTGTTAGGTTCGTGAACTGGGTAAATTCATTTGAGCCGAAAAATCACTGGGTATACCAGAAATGAACTCTTGCTTTTAGGAAGTAAGACAGCCTTTGGTTTAACTCCGTTTGTGAAGGGAAATTCAGACCAGTGTTCTCATCCATGAAACATACTCTGTTTTAACGCAAGAAGCATGGTCTTCTTTCCAGCATCTCCAATACAGCAAGAAACATTAGCATGCCCAAAAAAAAAGAACTGTGTTTCTTACCCATATGGACCATATGTAGCTAAACCCTGCTTATGAAACTGTAACAAACCACAGCATCTCTTACATAGATGCTCTTTAGTTTATAGTGAAAAACGTGTTGGGTTCGTGAACTGTGTAAATTCATTTGAACCGAAAAATCACTGGGTTTACCGGAAATGAACTCTTGCTTGTAGGAAGACACAGAGCCTTTGGTTTAACTCTGTTTGTGAAGGGAAATTCAGACCAGTGTTCTCATCCATGAAACACCCTCTGTTTTAGTGCAAGCAGCATCCTCTTCTGTTCAGAATCTGCAATACAGCAAGAAATATGAGAATGCCCAGAAAAAAAGAACTGGGTTTCCTACTCATACGGACCATATCTAGTTGAACTATGCTTATGAAACTTTAACAAAGCACAGCATTTCTTACATAGATGCTCTAGGTTAATAGTGAAAATCGTGTTGGGTTCGTGAACTGTAAATTCATGTGAGCCAAAAAAACACTGGCTTTACCTGAAAAGAACTCTTATTTGTAGGAAGACACAGAGCCTTTGGTTTAACTCTGTTTGTGAAGGGAAATTCAGACCAGTGTTCTCATCCAAGGAAAACCCTCTGTTTTAAAGCAAAAGGCATCCTCTTCTGTCCAGAGTCTGCAATACAGCAAGAAATATGAGCATGTCCAGAAAAAAAGAACTTTGTTTCTTACTCATACGGACCATATGAAGGTAAACTCTGCTTATGAAACTCTAACAAACCACAGCATCTCTTACATAGATGCTCTTTAGTTTATAGTGAAAAACGTGTTGGGTTTATGAACTGTGTAAATTCATTTGATCAGTAAAATCACTGGGTTTACCAGAAATGAACTCTTGCTTGTAGGAAGACACAGAGCCTTTGGTTTAACTCCGTTTGTGAAGGGAAATTCAGAAGAGTGTTCTCATCCATGAAACACACTATGTTTTAACGCAAAGAGCATGCTCTTCTTTCCAGCGTCTGTAATATAGTAAGAAACATGAGCATGCCCTGAAAAAATGAACTGTGTTTCCTACACATATGGACCATATCTAGTTGAACTCTGCTTATGAAACTGTAACAAACCACAGCATGTCTTACATAGATGCTCTTTAGTTTATAGTGAAAAACGTTTTGGGTTCGTGCACTGTGTATATTCAGTTGAGCCGAAAAATACTGGGTTTACAGGAAATGAACTCTTGCTTGTAGGAAGACACAGAGCCTTTGGTTTAAAACGGTTTGTGAAGGGAAATTCACAACAGTGTTCTCATCCATGAAACACACTCTGTTTTAATGCAAGAAGCATCCTCTTCTGTCCAGAGTCTTTAATACAGCAAGAAATATGAGCATGTCCAAAAAAAAAGAACTGGGTTTCCTACTCATACGGACCGTATCTCGTTGAACTCTGATTATGAAACTGTCACAAACCACAGCATGTCTTACATAGATGCTCTTTAGTTAATAGTGAAAATCGTGTTGGTTTCGTGAACTGTGTAAATTCATTTGAGCCAAAAAATCACTGGGTTTACAGGAAATGAACTCTTGCTTGTAGGAATACACAGAGCCTTTGGTTTAACTCCGTTTGTGAAGGGAAATTCACAACAGTGTTCTCATCCATGAAACGCACTCTCTTTTAACGCAAAGAGCATGCTCTTCTTTCCACCGTCTCTAATACAACAAGAAACATGAGCATGCCCAGGAAAAAAGAACTGTGTTTGCTACTCATACGGACCATATCTAGTTGAACTCTGCTTATGAAACTGTAATAAACCACAGCATCTATTACGTAGATGTTCTTTAGTTAATAGTGAAAATCGTGTTAGGTTCGTGAACTGGGTAAATTCATTTGAGCCGAAAAATCACTGGTTATACCGCATATGAACTCTTGCTTGTAGGAAGACACAGAGGCTTTGGTTTAACTCCGTTTGTGAAGGGAAATTCAGACCAGTGTTCTCATCCATGAAACACCCTCTGTTTTAGTGCAAGCAGCATCCTCTTCTGTTCAGAATCGGCAATACAGCAAGAAATATGAGCATGCCCAGAAAAAAAGAACTTTGGTTCTTACTCATACGGACCCTATCTAGGTAAACTCTGCTTATGAAACTCTAACAAACCACAGCATCTCTTACATAGATGCTCTTTAGTTTATAGTGAAAAACGTGTTGGGTTGTGAACTGTGTAAATTCATTTGATCCGAAAAATCACTGGGTTTACCAGAAATGAACTCTTGCTTGTAGGAAGACACAGAGCCTTTGGTTTAACTCCGTTTGTGAAGGGAATTTCAGAAGAGTTTTCTCATCCATGAAACACACTATGTTTTAACGCAAAGAGCATGCTCTTCTTTCCAGCGTCTGTAATATAGCAAGAAACATGAGCATGCCCTGAAAAAATGAACTGTGTTTCCTACACATATGGACCATATCTAGTTGAACTCTGCTTATGAAACTGTAACAAACCACAGCATGTCTTACGTAGATGCTCTTTAGTTAATAGTGAAAAACGTGTTGGGTTCGTGAACTGTGTAAATTCATTTGAGCCGAAAATCACTGGGTTTTCCGGAAATGAACTCTTGCTTCTAGGAAGACACAGAGCTATTGGTTTAACTCCGTTTGTGAGGGGAAATTAAGACCAGTGTTCTCATCCATGAAACATACTCTGTATTAACAAAAGAAGCATGGTCTTCTTACCAGCATCTCCAATACAGAAAGAAACATGATTATGCCCTAAAAAAAAGAACTGTGTTTATTACCCATATGGACCATATGTAGTTAAACTCTGCTTATGAAACTGTAACAAACCACAGCATCTCTTACATAGATGATCTTTAATTTATAGTGAAAAACGTGTTGGGTTCGTGAACTGTGTAAATTCATTTGAGCCGAAAAATCACTGGGTTTTCCGGAAATGAACTCTTGCTTGTAGGAAGATACAGAGCCTTTGGTATAACTCGGTTGGTGAAGGGAAATTCACAACAGTGTTCTCATCCATGAAACACACTCTGTTTTAACGCAAAGAGCATGCTCTTCTTTCCACCGTCTCTAATACAACAAGAAACATGAGCATGCCCAGGAAAAAAGAACTGTGTTTACTACTCATACGGACCATATCTAGTTGAACTCTGCTTATGAAACTGTAATAAACCACAGCATCTCTTACGTAGATGCTCTTTAATTAATAGTGAAAATCGTGTTAGGTTCGTGAACTGGGTAAATTCATTTGAGCCGAAAAATCACTGGGTATACCGGATATGAACTCTTGCTTGTAGGAAGACACAGAGGCTTTGGTTTAACTCCGTTTGTGAAGGGAAATTCAGACCAGTGTTCTCATCCATGAAACACCCTCTGTTTTAACACAAGAAGCATCCTCTTCTGTCCAGATTATGCAATACAGCAAGAAAAATGAGCATGTACAGAAAAAAAGAACTGTTTTTCCTACTTATATGGACCATATCTTGTTGAACTCTGATTATGAAACTGTAACAAAACACAGCATCTCTTACATAGATGCTCTTTAGTTAATAGTGAAAAACGTGTTGGGTTCGTGAACTGTGTAAATTCATTTCACCCGTAAAAACACTGGGTTTACCGGAAATGAACTCTTGCTTGTAGGAAGACTAAGAGCTTTTGGTTTAACTCCGTTTGTGAGGGGAAATTCAGACCAGTGTTCTCATCCATGAAACATACTCTGTTTTAACGCAAGAAGCATGGTCTTCTTTCCAGCATCTCCAATACAACAAGAAACATTAGCATGCCCAAAAAAAGAGAACTGTGTTTCTTACACATATGGACCATATGTAGTTAAACCCTGCTTATGAAACAGTAACAAACCACAGCATCTCTTACATAGATGCTCTTTAGTTTATAGTGAAAAACGTGTTGGGTTCGTGAACTGTGTAAATTCATTTGAACCGAAAAATCACTGGGTTTACCGGAAATGAACTCTTGATTGTAGGAAGACACTGAGCCTTTGATTTAACTCTGTTTTTGAAGGGAAATTCAGACCAGTGTTCTCATCCATGAAACACCTCTGTTTAAATGCAAGCAGCATCCTCTTCTGTCCAGAGTCTGCAATACAGCAAGAAATATGAGCATGCCCATGAAAAAAAGAACTGGGTTTCCTACTCATACGGACCATATCTATGCTTATGAAACTGTAACAAAGCACAGCATTTCTTACATAGATGCTCTAGGATAATAGTGAAAATCATGTTGGGTTCATGAACTGTGTAAATTCATGTGAGCCGAAAAATCCCTGGGTTTAACGGAAATGAACTCTTATTTGTAGGAAGACACAGAGCCTTTGGTTTAACTCTGTTTGTGAAGGGAAATTCAGACCAGTGTTCTCATCCATGAAACACCCTCTGTTTTAGTGCAAGCAGCATCCTCTTCTGTTCAGAATCGGCAATACAGCAAGAAATATGAGCATGCCCAGAAAAAAAGAACTTTGTTTCTTACTCATACGGACCATATCAAGGTAAACTCTGCTTATGAAACTCTAACAAACCACAGCATCTCTTACATAGATGCTCTTTAGTTTATAGTGAAAAACGTGTTGGGTTTTGAACTGTTTAAATTCATTTGATCCGAAAAATCACTGGGTTTACCAGAAATGAACTCTTGATTGTAGGAAGACACAGATCCTTTGGTTTAACTCCGTTTGTGAAGGGAATTTCAGAAGAGTTTTCTCATCCATGAAACACACTATGTTTTAACGCAAAGAGCATGCTCTTCTTTCCAGCGTCTGTAATATAGCAAGAAACATGAGCATGCCCTGAAAAAATGAACTGTGTTTCCTACACATATGGACCATATCTAGTTGAACTCTGCTTATGAAACTGTAACAAACCACAGCATGTCTTACGTAGATGCTCTTTAGTTAATAGTGAAAAACGTGTTGGGTTCGTGAACTGTGTAAATTCATTTGAGCCGAAAATCACTGGGTTTTCCGGAAATGAACTCTTGCTTCTAGGAAGACACAGAGCTATTGGTTTAACTCCGTTTGTGAGGGGAAATTAAGACCAGTGTTCTCATCCATGAAACATACTCTGTATTAACGAAAGAAGCATGGTCTTCTTACCAGCATCTCCAATACAGAAAGAAACATGATCATGCCCTAAAAAAAAGAACTGTGTTTATTACCCATATGGACCATATGTAGTTAAACTCTGCTTATGAAACTGTAACTAACCAAAGCATCTCTTACATAGATGATCTTTAATTTATAGCGAAAAACGTGTTGGGTTCGTGAACTGTGTAAATTCATTTGAGCCGAAAAATCACTGGGTTTTCCGGAAATGAACTCTTGCTTGTAGGAAAATACAGAGCCTTTGGTATAACTCGGTTGGTGAAGGGAAATTCACAACAGTGTTCTCATCCATGAAACACACTCTGTTTTAACGCAAAGAGCATGGTCTTCTTTCCAGCGTCTCTAATAAAGCAAGAAACATGAGCATGCCCAGAAAAAAAGAACTGTGTTCCCTACTCATACGGACCATATCTAGTTGAAATCTTCTTATAAAAATGTAACAAACCACAGCATGTCTTACATAGATGCTCTTTAGTTTATAGTGAAAATCGTGTTGGGTTCGTACACTGTGTAAATTCATTTGAACCGAAAAATCACTGGGTTTACCGGAAATGAACTCTTGCTTGTAGGAAGACACTGAGCCTTTGATTTAACTCTGTTTTTGAAGGGAAATTCAGACCAGTGTTCTCATCCATTAAACACCTCTGTTTAAATGCAAGCAGCATCCTCTTCTGTCCAGAGTCTGCAATACAGCAAGAAATATGAGCATGCCCAGAAAAAAAGAACTGGGTTTCCGACTCATACGGACCATATCTATGCTTATGAAACTGTAACAAAGCACAGCATTTCTAACATAGATGCTCTAGGTTAATAGTGAAAATCATGTTGGGTTCATGAACTGTGTAAATTCATGTGAGCCGAAAAATCCCTGTGTTTAACGGAAATGAACTCTTATTTGTAGGAAGACACAGAGCCTTTGGTTTAACTCTGTTTGTGAAGGGAAATTCAGACCAGTGTTCTCATCCATGAAACAACCTTTGTTTTAGTGCAAGCAGCATCCTCTTCTGTTCAGAATCTGCAATACAGCAAGAAATCTGAGCATGCACAGAAAAAAAGAACTGGGTTTCCTACTCATACGGACCATATCTAGTTGAACTATGCTTATGAAACTTTAACAAACCACAGCATGTCTTACGTAGATGCTCTTTAGTTTATAGTGAAAAACCTTTTGGGTTCGTGCACTGTGTATATTCAGTTGAGCCGAAAAATACTGGGTTTACAGGAAATGAACTCTTGTTGTAGGAAGACACAGAGCCTTTGGTTTAACACGGTTTGTGAAGGGAAATTCACAACAGTGTTCTCATCCATAAAACACACTCTGTTTTAATGCAAGAAGCATCCTCTTCTGTCCAGAGTCTGCAATACAGCAAGAAATATGAGCATGTCCAAAAAAAAGAACTGGGTTTCCTTCTCATACGGACCGTATCTAGTTGAACTCTGATTATGAAATTGTAACAAACCACAGCATGTCTTACATAGATGCTCTTTAGTTAATAGTGAAAATCGTGTTGGGTTCGTGAACTGTGTAAATTCATTTGAGCCGAAAAATCACTGGGTTTACCGGAAATGAACTCTGATTTGTAGGAAGACACAGAGCCTTTGGTTTAACTCTGTTTGTGAAGGGAAATTCAGACCAGTGTTCTCACCCATGAAACACCCTCTGTTTTAGTGCAAGCAGCATCCTCTTCTGTTCAGAATCTTCAATACAGCAAGAAATATGAGCATGCCCAGAAAAAAAGAACTTTGTTTCTTACTCATACGGACCATATCCAGGTAAACTCTGCTTATGAAACTCTAACAAACCACAGCATCTCTTACATAGATGCTCTTTAGTTTATAGTGAAAAACGTGTTGGGTTGTGAACTGTGTAAATTCATTTGATCCGAAAAATCACTGGGTTTACCAGAAATGAACTCTTGCTTGTAGGAAGACACAGAGCCTTTGGTTTAACTCCGTTTGTGAAGGGAATTTCAGAAGAGTTTTCTCATCCATGAAACACACTATGTTTTAACGCAAAGAGCATGCTCTTCTTTCCAGCGTCTGTAATATAGCAAGAAACATGAGCATGCCCTGAAAAAATGAACTGTGTTTCCTACACATATGGACCATATCTAGTTGAACTCTGCTTATGAAACTGTAACAAACCACAGCATGTCTTACGTAGATGCTCTTTAGTTAATAGTGAAAAACGTGTTGGGTTCGTGAACTGTGTAAATTCATTTGAGCCGAAAATCACTGGGTTTTCCGGAAATGAACTCTTGCTTCTAGGAAGACACAGAGCTATTGGTTTAACTCCGTTTGTGAGGGGAAATTAAGACCAGTGTTCTCATCCATGAAACATACTCTGTATTAACAAAAGAAGCATGGTCTTCTTACCAGCATCTCCAATACAGAAAGAAACATGATTATGCCCTAAAAAAAAGAACTGTGTTTATTACCCATATGGACCATATGTAGTTAAACTCTGCTTATGAAACTGTAACAAACCACAGCATCTCTTACATAGATGATCTTTAATTTATAGTGAAAAACGTGTTGGGTTCGTGAACTGTGTAAATTCATTTGAGCCGAAAAATCACTGGGTTTTCCGGAAATGAACTCTTGCTTGTAGGAAGATACAGAGCCTTTGGTATAACTCGGTTGGTGAAGGGAAATTCACAACAGTGTTCTCATCCATGAAACACACTCTGTTTTAACGCAAAGAGCATGCTCTTCTTTCCACCGTCTCTAATACAACAAGAAACATGAGCATGCCCAGGAAAAAAGAACTGTGTTTACTACTCATACGGACCATATCTAGTTGAACTCTGCTTATGAAACTGTAATAAACCACAGCATCTCTTACGTAGATGCTCTTTAATTAATAGTGAAAATCGTGTTAGGTTCGTGAACTGGGTAAATTCATTTGAGCCGAAAAATCACTGGGTATACCGGATATGAACTCTTGCTTGTAGGAAGACACAGAGGCTTTGGTTTAACTCCGTTTGTGAAGGGAAATTCAGACCAGTGTTCTCATCCATGAAACACCCTCTGTTTTAACACAAGAAGCATCCTCTTCTGTCCAGATTATGCAATACAGCAAGAAAAATGAGCATGTACAGAAAAAAAGAACTGTTTTTCCTACTTATATGGACCATATCTTGTTGAACTCTGATTATGAAACTGTAACAAAACACAGCATCTCTTACATAGATGCTCTTTAGTTAATAGTGAAAAACGTGTTGGGTTCGTGAACTGTGTAAATTCATTTCACCCGTAAAAACACTGGGTTTACCGGAAATGAACTCTTGCTTGTAGGAAGACTAAGAGCTTTTGGTTTAACTCCGTTTGTGAGGGGAAATTCAGACCAGTGTTCTCATCCATGAAACATACTCTGTTTTAACGCAAGAAGCATGGTCTTCTTTCCAGCATCTCCAATACAACAAGAAACATTAGCATGCCCAAAAAAAGAGAACTGTGTTTCTTACACATATGGACCATATGTAGTTAAACCCTGCTTATGAAACAGTAACAAACCACAGCATCTCTTACATAGATGCTCTTTAGTTTATAGTGAAAAACGTGTTGGGTTCGTGAACTGTGTAAATTCATTTGAACCGAAAAATCACTGGGTTTACCGGAAATGAACTCTTGATTGTAGGAAGACACTGAGCCTTTGATTTAACTCTGTTTTTGAAGGGAAATTCAGACCAGTGTTCTCATCCATGAAACACCTCTGTTTAAATGCAAGCAGCATCCTCTTCTGTCCAGAGTCTGCAATACAGCAAGAAATATGAGCATGCCCATGAAAAAAAGAACTGGGTTTCCTACTCATACGGACCATATCTATGCTTATGAAACTGTAACAAAGCACAGCATTTCTTACATAGATGCTCTAGGATAATAGTGAAAATCATGTTGGGTTCATGAACTGTGTAAATTCATGTGAGCCGAAAAATCCCTGGGTTTAACGGAAATGAACTCTTATTTGTAGGAAGACACAGAGCCTTTGGTTTAACTCTGTTTGTGAAGGGAAATTCAGACCAGTGTTCTCATCCATGAAACACCCTCTGTTTTAGTGCAAGCAGCATCCTCTTCTGTTCAGAATCGGCAATACAGCAAGAAATATGAGCATGCCCAGAAAAAAAGAACTTTGTTTCTTACTCATACGGACCATATCAAGGTAAACTCTGCTTATGAAACTCTAACAAACCACAGCATCTCTTACATAGATGCTCTTTAGTTTATAGTGAAAAACGTGTTGGGTTTTGAACTGTTTAAATTCATTTGATCCGAAAAATCACTGGGTTTACCAGAAATGAACTCTTGATTGTAGGAAGACACAGATCCTTTGGTTTAACTCCGTTTGTGAAGGGAATTTCAGAAGAGTTTTCTCATCCATGAAACACACTATGTTTTAACGCAAAGAGCATGCTCTTCTTTCCAGCGTCTGTAATATAGCAAGAAACATGAGCATGCCCTGAAAAAATGAACTGTGTTTCCTACACATATGGACCATATCTAGTTGAACTCTGCTTATGAAACTGTAACAAACCACAGCATGTCTTACGTAGATGCTCTTTAGTTAATAGTGAAAAACGTGTTGGGTTCGTGAACTGTGTAAATTCATTTGAGCCGAAAATCACTGGGTTTTCCGGAAATGAACTCTTGCTTCTAGGAAGACACAGAGCTATTGGTTTAACTCCGTTTGTGAGGGGAAATTAAGACCAGTGTTCTCATCCATGAAACATACTCTGTATTAACGAAAGAAGCATGGTCTTCTTACCAGCATCTCCAATACAGAAAGAAACATGATCATGCCCTAAAAAAAAGAACTGTGTTTATTACCCATATGGACCATATGTAGTTAAACTCTGCTTATGAAACTGTAACTAACCACAGCATCTCTTACATAGATGATCTTTAATTTATAGCGAAAAACGTGTTGGGTTCGTGAACTGTGTAAATTCATTTGAGCCGAAAAATCACTGGGTTTTCCGGAAATGAACTCTTGCTTGTAGGAAAATACAGAGCCTTTGGTATAACTCGGTTGGTGAAGGGAAATTCACAACAGTGTTCTCATCCATGAAACACACTCTGTTTTAACGCAAAGAGCATGGTCTTCTTTCCAGCGTCTCTAATAAAGCAAGAAACATGAGCATGCCCAGAAAAAAAGAACTGTGTTCCCTACTCATACGGACCATATCTAGTTGAAATCTTCTTATAAAAATGTAACAAACCACAGCATGTCTTACATAGATGCTCTTTAGTTTATAGTGAAAATCGTGTTGGGTTCGTACACTGTGTAAATTCATTTGAACCGAAAAATCACTGGGTTTACCGGAAATGAACTCTTGCTTGTAGGAAGACACTGAGCCTTTGATTTAACTCTGTTTTTGAAGGGAAATTCAGACCAGTGTTCTCATCCATTAAACACCTCTGTTTAAATGCAAGCAGCATCCTCTTCTGTCCAGAGTCTGCAATACAGCAAGAAATATGAGCATGCCCAGAAAAAAAGAACTGGGTTTCCGACTCATACGGACCATATCTATGCTTATGAAACTGTAACAAAGCACAGCATTTCTAACATAGATGCTCTAGGTTAATAGTGAAAATCATGTTGGGTTCATGAACTGTGTAAATTCATGTGAGCCGAAAAATCCCTGTGTTTAACGGAAATGAACTCTTATTTGTAGGAAGACACAGAGCCTTTGGTTTAACTCTGTTTGTGAAGGGAAATTCAGACCAGTGTTCTCATCCATGAAACAACCTTTGTTTTAGTGCAAGCAGCATCCTCTTCTGTTCAGAATCTGCAATACAGCAAGAAATCTGAGCATGCACAGAAAAAAAGAACTGGGTTTCCTACTCATACGGACCATATCTAGTTGAACTATGCTTATGAAACTTTAACAAACCACAGCATGTCTTACGTAGATGCTCTTTAGTTTATAGTGAAAAACCTTTTGGGTTCGTGCACTGTGTATATTCAGTTGAGCCGAAAAATACTGGGTTTACAGGAAATGAACTCTTGTTGTAGGAAGACACAGAGCCTTTGGTTTAACACGGTTTGTGAAGGGAAATTCACAACAGTGTTCTCATCCATAAAACACACTCTGTTTTAATGCAAGAAGCATCCTCTTCTGTCCAGAGTCTGCAATACAGCAAGAAATATGAGCATGTCCAAAAAAAAGAACTGGGTTTCCTTCTCATACGGACCGTATCTAGTTGAACTCTGATTATGAAATTGTAACAAACCACAGCATGTCTTACATAGATGCTCTTTAGTTAATAGTGAAAATCGTGTTGGGTTCGTGAACTGTGTAAATTCATTTGAGCCGAAAAATCACTGGGTTTACCGGAAATGAACTCTGATTTGTAGGAAGACACAGAGCCTTTGGTTTAACTCTGTTTGTGAAGGGAAATTCAGACCAGTGTTCTCACCCATGAAACACCCTCTGTTTTAGTGCAAGCAGCATCCTCTTCTGTTCAGAATCTTCAATACAGCAAGAAATATGAGCATGCCCAGAAAAAAAGAACTTTGTTTCTTACTCATACGGACCATATCCAGGTAAACTCTGCTTATGAAACTCTAACAAACCACAGCATCTCTTACATAGATGCTCTTTAGTTTATAGTGAAAAACGTGTTGGGTTTTGAACTGTGTAAATTCATTTGATCCGAAAAATCACTGGGTTTACCAGAAATGAACTCTTGCTTGTAGGAAGACACAGAGCCTTTGGTTTAACTCCGTTTGTGAAGGGAATTTCAGAAGAGTTTTCTCATCCATGAAACACACTATGTTTTAACGCAAAGAGCATGCTCTTCTTTCCAGCGTCTGTAATATAGCAAGAAACATGAGCATGCCCTGAAAAAATGAACTGTGTTTCCTACACATATGGACCATATCTAGTTGAACTCTGCTTATGAAACTGTAACAAACCACAGCATGTCTTACGTAGATGCTCTTTAGTTTATAGTGAAAAACGTTTTGGGTCGTGAACTGTGTATATTCATTTGAGCCGAAAAATCCCTGGGTTTACAGGAAATGAACTCTTGCTTGTAGGAAGACACAGAGCCTTTGGTTTAACACGGTTTGTGAAGGGAAATTCACAACAGTGTTCTCATCCATGAAACACACTCTGTTTTAATGCAAAGAGCATGCTCTTCTTTCCAGCGTCTCTAATAGAGCAAGAAACATGAGCATGCCAAGAAAAAAAGAACTGTGTTACCTACTCATACGGACCATATCTAGTTGAACTCTCCTTATGAATCTGTAACAAACCACAGCATCTCTTACATAGATGATCTTTAGTTAAAAGTGAAAATCGTGTTGGGTTCGTGAAGTGTGTAAATTCATTTGAGCCGAAAAATTACTGGGTTTACCGGAAACGAACTCTTGCTTTTAGGAAGACAGAGCCTTTGGTTATACTCCATTTGTGAAGGGAAATTCAGACCAGTGTTCTCATCAATGAAACAAACTCTGTTTTAACACAAGAAGCATGGTCTTCTTTCCAGCATCTCCAATACAGCAAGAAACATTAGCATGACCTAAAAAAAAGAACTGTGTTTCTTACCCATAGGGACAATATGTAGTTAAACCCTGCTTATGAAACTGTAACTAACCACAGCATGTCTTACATAGATGCTCTAGGTTAATAGTGAAAATCGTGTTGGGTTCGTGAACTGTGTAAATTCATGTGAGCCAAAAGATCACTGACTTTACCGGAAATGAACACTTATTTGTAGGAAGACAAAGAGCCTTTGGTTTAACTCTGTTTGTGAAGGGAAATTCAGACCAGTGTTCTCATCCAAGGAAAACCCTCTGTTTTAAAGCAAAAGGCTGCAATACAGCAAGAAATATTAGCATGTCCAGAAAAAAAGAACTTTGTTTCTTACTCATACGGACCATATCTAGGTAAACTCTGCTTATGAAACTCTAACAAACCACAGCATCTCTTACATAGATGCTCTTTAGTTTATAGTGAAAAACGTGTTGGGTTTTTGAACTGTGTAAATTCATTTAATCCGAAAAATCACTGGGTTTACCAGAAATGAACTCTTGCTTGTAGGAAGACACAGAGCCTTTGGTTTAACTCAGTTTGTGAAGGGAAATTCAGACGAGTGCTCTCATCCATGAAACACACTATGTTTTAATGCAAAGAGCATGCTCTTCTTTCCAGCGTCTGTAATATATCAAGAAACATGAGCATGCCCTGAAAAAATGAACTGTGTTTCCTACACATATGGACCATATCTAGTTGAACTCTGCTTATGAAACTGTACCAAACCACATCATGTCTTACGTAGATGCTCTTTAGTTTATAGTGAAAAACTTTTTGGGTTCGTGAACTGTGTAAATTCATTTGAGCCGAAAAATCACTGGGTTTACCGGAAATGAACACCTGCATGTAGGAAGACACAGTGTCTTTATTTAATTCTGTTTGTGAAGGGAAATTCAGATCAGTGTTCTCATCCATGAAACACCCTCTGTTTTAATGCAAGAAGCATCCTCTTCTGTACAGAGTCTGCAATACAGCAAGAAATATGAGCATGTCCAAAAAAAAAAGAACTGGGTTTCCTACTCATACGGACCATATCTAGTTGAACTCTGATTATGAAACTGTAACAAACCACAGCATGTCTTACATAGATGCTCTTTAGTTAATAGTGAAAATCGTGTTGGGTTCGTGAACTGTGTAAATTCATTTGAGCCGAAAAATCACTGGGTTTACCGGAAATGAACTCTTATTTGTAGGAAGACACAGAGCCTTTGGTTTAACTCTGTTTGTGAAGGGAAATTCAGACGAGTGTTCTCATCCATGAAACACACTCTGTTTTAGTGCAAGCAGCATCCTCTTCTGCTCAGAATCTGCAATACAGCAAGAAATATGAGCATGCCCAGAAAAAAGAACTGGGTTTCCTACTCATACGGACCATGTCTAGTTGAAATATGCTTATGAAACTGTAACAAAGCACAGCATTTCTTACATAGATGCTCTAGGTTAATAGTGAAAATCGTGTTGGGTTCGTGAACTGTGTAAATTCATTTGAGCCAAAAAATCACTGGGTTTTCCGGAAATGAACTCTTATTTGTAGGAAGACACAGAGCCTTTGGTTTAACTCTGTTTGTGAAGGGAAATTCAGACCAGTGTTCTCATCCCAGGAAAACCCTCTGTTTTAAAGCAAAAGGCATCCTCTTCTGTCCAGAGTCTGCAATACAGCAAGAAATATGAGCATGTCCAGAAAAAATGAACTTTGTTTCTTACTCATACGGACCATATCTAGGTAAACTCTGCTTATGAAACTCTAACAAACCACAGCATCTCTTACATAGATGCTCTTTAGTTTATAGTGAAAAACGTGTTGGGTTTATGAACTGTGTAAATTCATTTGATCCGAAAAATCACTGGGTTTACCAGAAATGAACTCTTGCTTGTAGGAGGACACAGAGCCTTTGGTTTAACTCCGTTTGTGAAGGGAAATTCAGACCAGTGTACTCATCCATGAAACACACTATGTTTTAACGCAAAGAGCATGCTCTTCTTTCCAGCGTCTGTAATATAGCAAGAAACATGAGCATGCCCTGAAAAAATGAACTGTGTTTCCTACACATATGGACCATATCTAGTTGAACTCTGCTTATGAAACTGTAACAAACCACAGCATGTCTTACGTAGATGCTCTTTAGTTTATAGTGAAAAACGTTTTGGGTTCGTGAACTGTGTATATTCATTTGAGACGAAAAATCACTGGGTTTACAGGAAATGAACTCTTGCTTGTAGGAAGACACAGAGCCTTTGGTTTAACACGGTTTGTGAAGGGAAATCCACAACAGTGTTCTCATCCATGAAACACACTCTGTTTTAATGCAAAGAGCATGCTCTTCTTTCCAGCGTCTCTAATAGAGCAAGAAACATGAGCATGCCCAGAAAAAAAGAACTGTGTTACCTACTCATACGGACCATATCTAGTTGAACTCTCCTTATGAATCAGTAACAAACCTCAGCATCTCTTACATAGATGATCTTTAGTTAAAAGTGAAAATCGTGCTGGGTTCGTGAAGTGTGTAAATTCATTTGTGCCGAAAAATTACTGGGTTTACCGGAAATGAACTCTTGCTTTTAGGGAGACACAGAGACTTTGATTTTTCTCCGTTTGTGAAGGGAAATTCAGAACAGTGTTCTCATCAATGAAACATACTCTGTTTTAACGCAAGAATCATGCTCTTCTTTCCAGCATCTCCAATATAGCAAGAAACATTAGCATGCCCTAAAAAAAAGAACTGTGTTTCTTACCCATATGGACATATGTAGTTAAACCCTGCTTATGAAACTGTAACAAACCACAGCATGTCTTACATAGATGCTCTTTAGTTTATAATGAGAAACGTGTTGGGTTCGTGAACTGTGTAAATTCATTTGAGCCGAAAAATCACTGGGTTTACCGGAAATGAACTCTTGCATGTAGGAAGACACAGAGTCTTTATTTAATTCTGTTTGTGAAGGGAAATTCAGACCAGTGTTCTCATCCATGAAACACCCTAGTTTTAATGCAAGAAGCATCCTCTTCTGTCCAGAGTCTGCAATACAGCAAGAAATATGAGCATGTCCAAAAAAAAAGAATTGGGTTTCCTACTCATACGGACCATATCTAGTTGAACTCTGATTATGAAACTGTAACAAACCACAGCATATCTTACGTAGATGCTCTTTAGTTTATAGTGAGAAACGTGTTGGGTTCGTGAACTGTGTAAATTCATTTGAGCCGAAAAAACACTGGGTTTACCGGAAATGAACTCTTGCATGTAGAAAGACACAGAGTCTTTATTTAATTCTGTTTGTGAAGGGAAATCAGACCAGTGTTCTCATCCATGAAACACCCTCTGTTTAAGTGCAAGCAGCATCCTCTTCTGTCGAGAATCTGCAATACAGCAAGAAATATGAGCATGCCCAGAAAAAAAGAACTGGGTTTCCTACTCATACGGACCATATCTAGTTGAACTATGCTTATGAAACTTTAACAAAGCACAGCATTTCTTACATAGATGCTCTAGGTTAATAGTGAAAATCGTGTTGGGTTCGTGAACTGTGTAAATTCATGTGAGCCAAAAGATCACTGACTTTACCGGAAATGAACACTTATTTGTAGGAAGACAAAGAGCCTTTGGTTTAACTCTGTTTGTGAAGGGAAATTCAGACCAGTGTTCTCATCCAAGGAAAACCCTCTGTTTTAAAGCAAAAGGCATCCTCTTCTGTCCAGAGTCTGCAATACAGCAAGAAATATTAGCATGTCCAGAAAAAAAGAACTTTGTTTCTTACTCATACGGACCATATCTAGGTAAACTCTGCTTATGAAACTCTAACAAACCACAGCATCTCTTACATAGATGCTCTTTAGTTTATAGTGAAAAACGTGTTGGGTTTTTGAACTGTGTAAATTCATTTGATCCGAAAAATCACTGGGTTTACCAGAAATGAACTCTTGCTTGTAGGAAGACACAGAGCCTTTGGTTTAACTCAGTTTGTGAAGGGAAATTCAGACGAGTGCTCTCATCCATGAAACACACTATGTTTTAATGCAAAGAGCATGCTCTTCTTTCCAGCGTCTGTAATATATCAAGAAACATGAGCATGCCCTGAAAAAATGAACTGTGTTTCCTACACATATGGACCATATCTAGTTGAACTCTGCTTATGAAACTGTACCAAACCACATCATGTCTTATGTAGATGCTCTTTAGTTTATAGTGAAAAACGTTTTGGGTTCGTGAACTGTGTAAATTCATTTGAGCCGAAAAATCACTGGGTTTACCGGAAATGAACACCTGCATGTAGGAAGACACAGTGTCTTTATTTAATTCTGTTTGTGAAGGGAAATTCAGATCAGTGTTCTCATCCATGAAACACCCTCTGTTTTAATGCAAGAAGCATCCTCTTCTGTCCAGAGTCTGCAATACAGCAAGAAATATGAGCATGTCCAAAAAAAAAAGAACTGGGTTTCCTACTCATACGGACCATATCTAGTTGAACTCTGATTATGAAACTGTAACAAACCACAGCATGTCTTACATAGATGCTCTTTAGTTAATAGTGAAAATCGTGTTGGTTTCGTGAACTGTGTAAATTCATTTGAGCCGAAAAATCACTGGGTTTACCGGAAATGAACTCTTATTTGTAGGAAGACACAGAGCCTTTGGTTTAACTCTGTTTGTGAAGGGAAATTCAGACGAGTGTTCTCATCCATGAAACACACTCTGTTTTAGTGCAAGCAGCATCCTCTTCTGCTCAGAATCTGCAATACAGCAAGAAATATGAGCATGCCCAGAAAAAAGAACTGGGTTTCCTACTCATACGGACCATGTCTAGTTGAAATATGCTTATGAAACTGTAACAAAGCACAGCATTTCTTACATAGATGCTCTAGGTTAATAGTGAAAATCGTGTTGGGTTCGTGAACTGTGTAAATTCATTTGAGCCAAAAAATCACTGGGTTTACCGGAAATGAACTCTTATTTGTAGGAAGACACAGAGCCTTTGGTTTAACTCTGTTTGTGAAGGGAAATTCAGACCAGTGTTCTCATCCAAAGAAAACCCTCTGTTTTAAAGCAAAAGGCATCCTCTTCTGTCCAGAGTCTGCAATACAGCAAGAAATATGAGCATGTCCAGAAAAAATGAACTTTGTTTCTTACTCATACGGACCATATCTAGGTAAACTCTGCTTATGAAACTCTAACAAACCACAGCATCTCTTACATAGATGCTCTTTAGTTTATAGTGAAAAACGTGTTGGGTTTTTGAACTGTGTAAATTCATTTGATCCGTAAAATCACTGGGTTTACCAGAAATGAACTCTTGCTTGAAGGAAGACACAGAGCCTTTGGTTTAACTCCGTTTGTGAAGGGAAATTCAGAAGAGTGTTCTCATCCATGAAACACACTATGTTTTAACGCAAAGAGCATGCTCTTCTTTCCAGCGTCTGTAATATAGCAAGAAACATGAGCATGCCCTGAAAAAATGAACTGTGTTTCCTACACATATGGACCATATCTAGTTGAACTCTGCTTATGAAACTGTAACAAACCACAGCATGTCTTACGTAGATGTTCTTTAGTTTATAGTGAAAAACGTTTTGGGTTCGTGAACTGTGTATATTCATTTGAGCCGAAAAATCCCTGGGTTTACAGGAAATGAACTCTTGCTTTTAGGAAGACAGAGCCTTTGGTTATACTCCGTTTGTGAAGGGAAATTCAGACCAGTGTTCTCATCAATGAAACATACTCTGTTTTAACACAAGAAGCATGGTCTTCTTTCCAGCATCTCCAATACAGCAAGAAATATTAGCATGCCCTAAAACAAAGAACTGTGTTTCTTACCCATAGGGACCATATGTAGTTAAACCCTGCTTATGAAACTGTAACTAACCACAGCATGTCTTACATAGATGCTCTTTAGTTTATAGTGAAAAACGTGTTGGGTTCGTGAACTGTGTAAATTCATTTGAGCCGAAAAATCACTGGGTTTACCGGAAATGAACTCCTGCATGTAGGAAGACACATAGTCTTCATTTAATTCTGTTTGTGAAGGGAAATTCAGATCAGTGTTCTCATCCATGAAACACCATCTGTTTTAACGCAAGAAGCATCCTCTTCTGTCCAGAATCTGCAATACAGCAAGAAATATGAGCATGTCCAAAAAAAAAAAAACTGGGTTTCCTAGTCATACGGACCATATCTAGTTGAACTCTGATTATGAAACTGTAACAAACCACAGCATGTCTTACATAGAAGCTCTTTAGTTAATAGTGAAAATCGTGTTGGGTTCGTGAACTGTGTAAATTCATTTGAGCCGAAAAATCACTGGGTTTACCGGAAATGAACTCTTATTTGTAGGAAGACACAGAGCCTTTGGTTTAACTCTGTTTGTGAAGGGAAATTCAGACGAGTGTTCTCATCCATGAAACACACTCTGTTTTAGTGCAAGCAGCATCCTCTTCTGCTCAGAATCTGCAATACAGCAAGAAATATGAGCATGCCCAGAAAAAAAGAACTGGGTTTCCTACTCATACGGACCATGTCTAGTTGAACTATGCTTATGAAACTGTAACAAAGCACAGCATTTCTTACATAGATGCTCTAGGTTAATAGTGAAAATCGTGTTGGGTTCGTGAACTGTGTAAATTCATTTGAGCCAAAAAATCACTGGGTTTACCGGAAATGAACTCTTATTTGTAGGAAGACACAGAGCCTTTGGTTTAACTCTGTTTGTGAAGGGAAATTCAGACCAGTGTTCTCATCCAAGGAAAACCCTCTGTTTTACAGCAAAAGGCATCCTCTTCTGTCCAGAGTCTGCAATACAGCAAGAAATATGAGCTTGTCCAGAAAAAATGAACTTTGTTTCTTACTCATACGGACCATATCTAGTAAACTCTGCTTATGAAACTCTAACAAACAACAGCATCTCTTACATAGATGCTCTTTCGTTTATAGTGAAAAACGTGTTGGGTTTTTGAACTGTGTAAATTCATTTGATCCGTAAAATCACTGGGTTTACCAGAAATGAACTCTTGCTTGAAGGAAGACACAGAGCCTTTGGTTTAACTCCGTTTGTGAAGGGAAATTCAGAAGAGTGTTCTCATCCATGAAACACACTATGTTTTAACGCAAAGAGCATGCTCTTCTTTCCAGCGTCTGTAATATAGCAAGAAACATGAGCATGCCCTGAAAAAATGAACTGTGTTTCCTACACATATGGACCATATCTAGTTGAACTCTGCTTATGAAACTGTAACAAACCACAGTATGTCTTACATAGATGCTCTTTAGTTTATAGTGAAAAACGTGTTGGGTTTGTGAACTGTGTAAATTCATTTGAGCCGAAAAAACACTGGGTTTACCGGAAATGAACTCTTGCTTGTAGGAAGACACAGAGCCTTTGGTTTAACTCCATTTGTGAAGGGAAATTCAGACCAGTGTTCTCATCCATGAAAGACACTATGTTTTAACGCAAATGGCATGCTCTTCTTTCCAGCGTCTGCTATATAGCAAGAAAAATGAGCATGCCCTGAAAAAATGATCTGTGTTTCCTACTCATACAGACCGTATCATGTTAAACTCTGCTTATGAAACTGTAACAAACCACAGCATGTCTTACATAGATGCTCTTTAGTTAATAGTGAAAATCTTGTTGGGTTCGTACACTCTGTAAATTCATTTGAGCCGAAAAATCACTGGGTTTACCGGAAATGAACTCTTGCTTGTAGGAAGACACAGAGACTTTGGTTTAACTCCGTTTCTGAAGCAAAATTCAGACCAGTTTTCTCATCCATGAAACATACTATGGTTGAACGCAAGAAACAACGTCTTCTGTCCAGTGTCTCCAATACAGCAAGAAACATGAGCATGCACAGAAAAAAAGAACTGTGTTTCCTACTCATACGGACCATATCGAGTTGAACTCTGCTTATGAAACTGTAACAAACCACAGTATGTCTTCCATAGATGCTCTTTAGTTTATAGTGAAAAACGTGTTGGGTTTGTGAACTGTGTAAATTCATTTGAGCCGAAAAATCACTGGGTTTACCGGAAATGAACTCTTGCTTGTAGGAAGACACAGAGCCTTTGGTTTAACTCGTTTGTGAAGGAAAATTCAGACCAGTGTTCTCATCCATGTAACACCCTCTGTTTTAACGCAAGAAGCATCCTCTTCTGTCTTGAGTTTGCCATACAACAAGAAATATGAGCATGTCCAGAAAAAAAGAACTGTGTTTACTACTCATAAGGACCATATCGAGTTGAACTCTGCTTATGAAACTGTAACAAACCAAAGCATCTCTTACATAGATGCTCTTTAGTTAATAGTGAAAATCGTGTTGGGTTCGTGAAATGGGTAAATTCATTTGAGCCGAAAAACCCCTGAGTTTACTGGAAATGAACTCTTTGTTATAGGAAGACAGAGTCTTAGGTTTAACTCAGTTTGTGAAGGGAAATTCAGACCAGTGTTCTCATCCATGAAACATACTCTGTTTTAACGCAAGAAGCATGCTCTTCTTTCCAGCGCCTCCAAAACAGCAAGAAACATGAGCATGCCATGATAAAAAGAACTGTGTTTCCTACTCATACGGATCATATCTAGTTAAACTCTGCTTATGAAACTCTCACAAACCACAGCATCTCTTACATTGATGCTCTTTAGTTTATAGTAAAAACGTGTTGGGTTCGTGAACTGTGTAAATTCATTTGACCCGAAAAATCACTGGGTTTACCGGAAATGAACTCTTGCTTGTAGGAAGACACAGTCTTAGGTTTAACTCCGTTTGTGAAGGAAAATTCAGACCAGTGTTCTCATCCATGAAACACACTCTGTTTTAACGCAAAGAGCATGCTCTTCTTTCCAGAGTCTCTAATACAGCAAGAAACATGAGCATGCCCAGAAAAAAAGAACTGTGTTTCCTACTCATACGGACCATATCGAGTTGAACTCTGCTTATGAAACTGTAACAAACCACAGCAGGTCTTACATAGATGCTCTTTAGTTAATAGTGACAAACGTGTGGGTTTCATGAACTGTGTAAATTCATTTGAGCCTAAAAACCCCTGAGTTTACCGGAAATGAACTCTTGCTTGTAGGAAGACAGAGTCTTAGGTTTAACTCCGTTTGTGAAGGAAAATTCAGACCTGTGTTCTCATCAATGAAACATGCTCTGTTTTAACGAAAGGAGCATGCTCTTTTTTCCAGCATATCCAATAGAGAAAGAAACATGAGCATGCCAGGATAAAAAGAACTGTGTTTCCTACTCATACGGATCATATCTAGTTAAACTCTGCTTATGAAACTCTCACAAACCACAGCATCTCTTACATAGATGCTCTTTAGTTTATAGTAAAAACGTGTTGGGTTCGAGAACTGTGTAAATTCATTTCACCCGAAAAATCACTGGGTTTACCGGAAATGAACTCTTGCTTTTAGGAAGACACACAGCCTTTGGTTTAACTCCATTTGTGAAGGGAAATTCAGACCAGTGTTCTCATCCATGAAACACACTATGTTTTAACGCAAATGGCATGCTCTTCTTTCCAGCGTCTGCAATATAGCAAGAAAAATGAGCATGCCCTGAAAAAATGATCTGTGTTTCCTACTCATACAGACCGTATCATGTTAAACTCTGCTTATGAAACTGTAACAAACCACAGCATGTCTTACATAGATGCTCTTTAGTTAATAGTGAAAATCTTGTTGGGTTCGTACACTCTGTAAATTCATTTGAGCCGAAAAATCACTGGGTTTACCGGAAATGAACTCTTGCTTGTAGGAAGACACAGAGACTTTGGTTTAACTCCGTTTCTGAAGCAAAATTCAGACCAGTTTTCTCATCCATGAAACATACTATGGTTGAACGCAAGAAACAACGTCTTCTGTCCAGTGTCTCCAATACAGCAAGAAACATGAGCATGCACAGAAAAAAAGAACTGTGTTTCCTACTCATACGGACCATATCGAGTTGAACTCTGCTTATGAAACTGTAACAAACCACAGTATGTCTTCCATAGATGCTCTTTAGTTTATAGTGAAAAACGTGTTGGGTTTGTGAACTGTGTAAATTCATTTGAGCCGAAAAATCACTGGGTTTACCGGAAATGAACTCTTGCTTGTAGGAAGACACAGAGCCTTTGGTTTAACTCGTTTGTGAAGGAAAATTCAGACCAGTGTTCTCATCCATGTAACACCCTCTGTTTTAACACAAGAAGCATCCTCTTCTGTCTTGAGTTTGCCATACAACAAGAAATATGAGCATGTCCAGAAAAAAAGAACTGTGTTTACTACTCATAAGGACCATATCGAGTTGAACTCTGCTTATGAAACTGTAACAAACCAAAGCATCTCTTACATAGATGCTCTTTAGTTAATAGTGAAAATCTTGTTGGGTTCGTCCACTGTGTCAATTCATTTGAGCCGAAAAATCACTGGGTTTACCGGAAATGAACTCTTGCTTGTAGGAACACACAGAGACTTTGGTTTAACTCGTTTGTGAAGGAAAACTCAGACCAGTGTTCTCATCCATGAAACATACTCTGTTTTAACGCAAGAAGCATGCTCTTCTTTCCAGCGTCTCATATTGAGCAAGAAACATGAGCATGCCAAGAAAAAAAGAACTGTGTTTCCTACTCATACGGACCATATCGAGTTGAACTCTGCTTATGAAACTGTAACAAACCACAGTATGTCTTCCATAGATGCTCTTTAGTTTATAGTGAAAAACGTGTTGGGTTTGTGAACTGTGTAAATTCATTTGAGCCAAAAAATCACTGGGTTTACCGGAAATGAACTCTTGCTTGTAGGAAGACACAGAGCCTTTGGTTTAACTCCACTTGTGAAGGGAAATTCAGACCAGTGTTCTCATCCATGAAACACACTATGTTTTAACGCAAAGAGCATGCTCTTCTTTCCAGCGTCTGCAATATAGCAAGAAAAATGAGCATGCCCTGAAAAAATGAACTGTGTTTCCTACTCATACGGACCGTATCATGTTAAACTCTGCTTATGAAACCTTAACAAAACACAGCATGTCTTAATAGATGCTCTTTAGTTAATAGTGAAAATCTTGTTGGGTTCGTACACTGTGTAAATTCATTTGAGCCGAAAAATCACTGGGTTTACCGGAAATGAACTCTTGCTTGTAGGAAGACACAGAGCCTTTGGTTTAACTCGTTTGTGAAGGAAAATTCAGACCAGTGTTCTCATCCATGAAACATACTCTGTTTTAACGCAAGAAGCATGCTCTTCTTTCCAGCGCCTCCAACACAGCAAGAAGCATGAGCATACCCTGATAAAAAGAACTGTGTTTCCTACTCATACGGATCATATCTAGTTAAACTCTGCTTATGAAACTCTCACAAACCACAGCATCTCTTACATAGATGCTCTTTAGTTTATAGTAAAAACGTGTTGGGTTCGTGAACTGTGTAAATTCATTTGAGCCGAAAAATCACTGGGTTTACCGGAAATGAACTCTTGCTTGTAGGAAGACACAGAGCCTTTGGTTTAACTCAGTTTGTGAAGGGAAATTCATACCAGTGTTCTCATCCATGAAACACACTCTGTTTTAACGAAAAGAGCATGCTCTTCTTTCCAGCGTCTGCAATATAGCAAGAAACATGAGCATGCCCTGATTAAATGAACTGTGTTTCCTACTCATACGGACCATATCTAGTTGAACTCTGCTTATGAAACTGTAACAAACCACAGCAGGTCTTACATAGATGCTCTGTAGTTAATAGTGACAAACGTGTGGGTTTCATGAACTGTGTAAATTCATTTGAGCCTAAAAACCCCTGAGTTTACCGGAAATGAACTCTTGCTTGTAGGAAGACAGAGTCTTAGGTTTAACTCCGTTTGTGAAGGAAAATTCAGACCTGTGTTCTCATCAATGAAACATGCTCTGTTTTAACGCAAGGAGCATGCTCTTCTTTCCAGCGTATCCAATAGAGAAAGAAACATGAGCATGCCAAGAAAAAAAGAACTGAGTTTCCTACTCATACGGACCATATCTAGTTAAACTCTGCTCATGAAACTGTAACAAACCACCGCATCTCTTACATAGATGCTCTTTCGTTTATAGTGAAAAACGTGTTGGGTTCGTGAGCTGTGTAAATTCATTTGAGCCGAAAAATCACTCGGTTTTCCGGAAATGAACTCTTGCTTGTAGGAAGACACAGAGTCTTTGGTTTAACTCAGTTTGTGAAGGGAAATTCATACCAGTGTTCTCATCCATGAAACACACTCTGTTTTAACGCAAAGAGCATGCTCTTCTTTCCAGAGTCTCTAATACAGCAAGAAACATGAGCATGCCCAGAAAAAAAGAACTGTGTTTCCTACTCATACGGACCATATCGAGTTGAACTCTGCTTATGAAACTGTAACAAACCACAGTATGTCTTACATAGATGCTCTTTAGTTTATAGTGAAAAACGTGTTGGGTTTGTGAACTGTGTAAATTCATTTGAGCCGAAAAAACACTGGGTTTACCGGAAATGAACTCTTGCTTGTAGGAAGACACAGAGCCTTTGGTTTAACTCCATTTGTGAAGGGAAATTCAGACCAGTGTTCTCATCCATGAAAGACACTATGTTTTAACGCAAATGGCATGCTCTTCTTTCCAGCGTCTGCTATATAGCAAGAAAAATGAGCATGCCCTGAAAAAATGATCTGTGTTTCCTACTCATACAGACCGTATCATGTTAAACTCTGCTTATGAAACTGTAACAAACCACAGCATGTCTTACATAGATGCTCTTTAGTTAATAGTGAAAATCTTGTTGGGTTCGTACACTCTGTAAATTCATTTGAGCCGAAAAATCACTGGGTTTACCGGAAATGAACTCTTGCTTGTAGGAAGACACAGAGACTTTGGTTTAACTCCGTTTCTGAAGCAAAATTCAGACCAGTTTTCTCATCCATGAAACATACTATGGTTGAACGCAAGAAACAACGTCTTCTGTCCAGTGTCTCCAATACAGCAAGAAACATGAGCATGCACAGAAAAAAAGAACTGTGTTTCCTACTCATACGGACCATATCGAGTTGAACTCTGCTTATGAAACTGTAACAAACCAGAGTATGTCTTCCATAGATGCTCTTTAGTTTATAGTGAAAAACGTGTTGGGTTTGTGAACTGTGTAAATTCATTTGAGCCGAAAAATCACTGGGTTTACCGGAAATGAACTCTTGCTTGTAGGAAGACACAGAGCCTTTGGTTTAACTCCATTTGTGAAGGGAAATTCAGACCAGTGTTCTCATCTATGAAACACACTATGTTTTAACGCAGAGAGCATGCTCTTCTTTCCAGCGTCTGCAATATAGCAAGAAAAATGAGCATGCCCTGAAAAAATAAACTGTGTTTCCTACTCTTACGGACCGTATCATGTTAAACTCTGCTTATGAAACTGTAACAAAACACAGCATGTCTTAATAGAAGCTCTTTAGTTAATAGTGAAAATCTTGTTGGTTTCCTACACTGTGTAAATTCATTTGAGCCGAAAAATCACTGGGTTTACCGGAAATGAACTCTTGCTTGTAGGAAGACACAGAGCCTTTGGTTTAACTCGTTTGTGAAGAAAAATTCAGACCAGTGTTCTCATCCATGAAACACCCTCTGTTTTAACGCAAGAAGCATCCTCTTCTGTCTTGAGTCTGCCATACAACAAGAAATATGAGCATGTCCAGTAAAAAGAACTGTGTTTACTACTCATAAGGACCATATCTAGTTGAACTCTGCTTATGAAACTGTAACAAACCAAAGCATCTCTTACATAGATGCTCTTTAGTTAATAGTGAAAATCGTGTTGGGTTTGTGAACTGGGTAAATTCATTTGAGCCGAAAAACCCCTGAGTTTACTGGAAATGAACTCTTTGTTATAGGAAGACAGACTCTTAGGTTTAACTCCGTTTGTGAAGGGAAATTCAGACTAGTGTTCTCATCCATGAAACATACTCTGTTTTAACGCAAGAAGCAAGCTCTTCTTTCCAGAGCCTCCAAAACAGCAAGAAACATGAGAATGCCATGATAAAAAGAACTGTGTTTCCTACTCATACGGATCATATCTAGTTAAACTCTGCTTATGAAACTCTCACAAACCACAGCATCTCTTACATAGATGCTCTTTAGTTTATAGTAAAAACGTGTTGGGTTCGTGAACTGTGTATATTCATTTGACCCGAAAAATCACTGGGTTTACCGGAAATGAACTCTTGCTTGTAGGAAGACGCAGAGCCTTTGGTTTAACTCAGTTTGTGAAGGGAAATTCAGACCAGTTTTCTCATCCATGAGACACACTATGTTTTAACGAAAAGAGCATGCTCTTCTTTCCAGCGTCAGCAATATAGCAAGAAACATGAGCATGCCCTGATTAAATGAACTGTGTTTCCTACTCATACGGACCATATCTAGTTGAACTCTGCTTATGAAACTGTAACAAACCACAGCAGGTCTTACATAGATGCTCTTTAGTTAATAGTGACAAACGTGTGGGTTTCATGAACTGTGTAAATTCATTTGAGCCGAAAAACCCCTGAGTTTACCGGAAATGAACTCTTGCTTGTAGGAAGACAGAGTCTTAGGTTTAACTCCGTTTGTGAAGGAAAATTCAGACCTGTGTTCTCATCCATGAAACATACTCTGTTTTAACGCAAGGAGCATGCTCTTCTTTCCAGCGTCTCCAATAGAGAAAGAAACATGAGCATGCCAAGAAAAAAAGAACTGTGTTTCTTACTCATACGGACCATATCTAGTTAAACTCTGCTTATGAAACTGTAACAAACCACCACATCTCTTACATAGATGCTCTTTCGTTTATAGTGAAAAACGTGTTGGGTTCGTGAGCTGTGTAAATTCATTTGAGCCGAAAAATCACTTGGTTTTCCGGAAATGAACTCTTGCTTGTAGGAAGACACCGAGCCTTTGGTTTAACTCAGTTTGTGAAGGGAAATTCATACCAGTGTTCTCATCCATGAAACACACTCTGTTTTAACGCAAAGAGCATGCTCTTCTTTCCAGAGTCTCTAATACAGCAAGAAACATGAGCATGCCCAGAAAAAAAGAACTGTGTTTCCTACTCATACGGACCATATCGAGTTGAACTCTGCTTATGAAACTGTAACAAACCACAGTATGTCTTACATAGATGCTCTTTAGTTAATAGTGAAAATCTTGTTGGGTTCGTACACTGTGTAAATTCATTTGAGCCGAAAAATCACTGGGTTTACCGGAAATGAACTCTTGCTTGCAGCAAGACACAGAGCCTTTGGTTTAACTCGTTTGTGAAGGCAAATTCAGACCAGTGTTCTCATTTATGAAACACCCTCTGTTTTAACGCAAGAAGCATCATCTTCTGTCCTGAGTCTGCCATACAACAAGAAATATGAGCATGTCCAGAAAAAAAGAACTGTGTTTACTGCTCATAAGGACCATATCTAGTTGAACTCTGCTTATGAAACTGTAACAAACCAAAGCATCTCTTACATAGATGCTCTTTAGTTAATAGTGAAAATCGTGTTGGGTTCGTGAACTGGGTAAATTCATTTGAGCCGAAAAACCCCTGAGTTTACCAGAAATGAACTCTTTGTTATAGGAAGACAGAGTCTTAGGTTTAACTCCGTGTGTGAAGGGAAATTCAGACCAGTGTTCTCATCCATGAAACATACTCTGTTTTAACGCAAGAAGTATGCTCTTCTTTCCAGCGCCTCCAATACAGCAAGAAACATGAGCATGCCCTGATAAAAAGAACTGTGTTTCCTACTCATACGGATCATATCTAGTTAAACTCTGCTTATGAAACTGTAACAAACCACCACATCTCTTACATAGATGCTCTTTCGTTTATAGTGAAAAACGTGTTGGGTTCGTGAGCTGTGTAAATTCATTTGAGCCGAAAAATCACTCGGTTTTCCGGAAATGAACTCTTGCTTGTAGGAAGACACCGAGCCTTTGGTTTAACTCAGTTTGTGAAGAGAAATTCATACCAGTGTTCTCATCCATGAAACACACTCTGTTTTAACGCAAAGAGCATGCTCTTCTTTCCAGAGTCTCTAATACAGCAAGAAACATGAGCATGCCCAGAAAAAAAGAACTGTGTTTCCTACTCATACGGACCATATCGAGTTGAACTCTGCTTATGAAACTGTAACAAACCACAGTATGTCTTACATAGATGCTCTTTAGTTTATAGTGAAAAACGTGTTGGGTTTGTGAACTCTGTAAATTCATTTGAGCCGAAAAAACACTGGGTTTACCGGAAATGAACTCTTGCTTGTAGGAAGACACAGAGCCTTTGGTTTAACTCCATTTGTGAAGGGAAATTCAGACCAGTGTTCTCATCCATGAAACACACTATGTTTTAACGCAAATGGCATGCTCTTCTTTCCAGCATCTGCAATATAGCAAGAAAAATGAGCATACCCTGAAAAAATGAACTGTGTTTCCTACTCATATGGACCGTATCATGTTAAACTCTGCTTATGAAACTGTAACAAACCACAGCATGTCTTACATAGATGCTCTTTAGTTAATAGTGAAAATCTTGTTGGGTTCGTACACTGTGTAAATTCATTTGAGCCGAAAAATCACTGGGTTTACCGGAAATGAACTCTTGCTTGTAGGAAGACACAGAGACTTTGGTTTAACTCCGTTTCTGAAGCAAAATTCAGACCAGTAATCTCATCCATGAAACATACTATGGTTTAACGCAAGAAACAACGTCTTCTGTCCAGTGTCTCCAATACAGCAAGAAACATGAGCATGCCCTGAAAAAAAGAACTGTGTTTCCTACTCATACGGACCATATCGAGATGAACTCTGCTTATGAAACTCTAACTAACCACAGTATGTCTTCCATAGATGCTCTTTAGTTTATAGTGAAAAACGTGTTGGGTTCATGAACTGTGTAAATTCATTTGAGCCGAAAAATCACTGGGTTTACCGGAAATGAACTCTTGCTTGTAGGTAGACACAGAGCCTTTGGTTTAACTCCATTTGTGAAGGGAAATTCAGACCAGTGTTCTCATCCATGAAACATACTCTGTTTTAACGCAAGAACCAAGCTCTTCTTTCCAGAGCCTCCAAAACAGCAAGAAACATGAGAATGCCATGATAAAAAGAACTGTGTTTCCTACTCATACGGATCATATCTAGTTAAACTCTGCTTATGAAACTCTCACAAACCACAGCATCTCTTACATAGATGCTCTTTAGTTTATAGTAAAAACGTGTTGGGTTCGTGAACTGTGTATATTCATTTGACCCGAAAAATCACTGGGTTTACCGGAAATGAACTCTTGCTTGTAGGAAGACGCAGAGCCTTTGGTTTAACTCAGTTTGTGAAGGGAAATTCAGACCAGTTTTCTCATCCATGAGACACACTATGTTTTAACGAAAAGAGCATGCTCTTCTTTCCAGCGTCAGCAATATAGCAAGAAACATGAGCATGCCCTGATTAAATGAACTGTGTTTCCTACTCATACGGACCATATCTAGTTGAACTCTGCTTATGAAACTGTAACAAACCACAGCAGGTCTTACATAGATGCTCTTTAGTTAATAGTGACAAACGTGTGGGTTTCATGAACTGTGTAAATTCATTTGAGCCGAAAAACCCCTGAGTTTACCGGAAATGAACTCTTGCTTGTAGGAAGACAGAGTCTTAGGTTTAACTCCGTTTGTGAAGGAAAATTCAGACCTGTGTTCTCATCCATGAAACATACTCTGTTTTAACGCAAGGAGCATGCTCTTCTTTCCAGCGTCTCCAATAGAGAAAGAAACATGAGCATGCCAAGAAAAAAAGAACTGTGTTTCTTACTCATACGGACCATATCTAGTTAAACTCTGCTTATGAAACTGTAACAAACCACCACATCTCTTACATAGATGCTCTTTCGTTTATAGTGAAAAACGTGTTGGGTTCGTGAGCTGTGTAAATTCATTTGAGCCGAAAAATCACTTGGTTTTCCGGAAATGAACTCTTGCTTGTAGGAAGACACCGAGCCTTTGGTTTAACTCAGTTTGTGAAGGGAAATTCATACCAGTGTTCTCATCCATGAAACACACTCTGTTTTAATGCAAAGAGCATGCTCTTCTTTCCAGAGTCTCTAATACAGCAAGAAACATGAGCATGCCCAGAAAAAAAGAACTGTGTTTCCTACTCATACGGACCATATCGAGTTGAACTCTGCTTATGAAACTGTAACAAACCACAGTATGTCTTACATAGATGCTCTTTAGTTAATAGTGAAAATCTTGTTGGGTTCGTACACTGTGTAAATTCATTTGAGCCGAAAAATCACTGGGTTTACCGGAAATGAACTCTTGCTTGCAGCAAGACACAGAGCCTTTGGTTTAACTCGTTTGTGAAGGCAAATTCAGACCAGTGTTCTCATTTATGAAACACCCTCTGTTTTAACGCAAGAAGCATCATCTTCTGTCCTGAGTCTGCCATACAACAAGAAATATGAGCATGTCCAGAAAAAAAGAACTGTGTTTACTGCTCATAAGGACCATATCTAGTTGAACTCTGCTTATGAAACTGTAACAAACCAAAGCATCTCTTACATAGATGCTCTTTAGTTAATAGTGAAAATCGTGTTGGGTTCGTGAACTGGGTAAATTCATTTGAGCCGAAAAACCCCTGAGTTTACCAGAAATGAACTCTTTGTTATAGGAAGACAGAGTCTTAGGTTTAACTCCGTGTGTGAAGGGAAATTCAGACCAGTGTTCTCATCCATGAAACATACTCTGTTTTAACGCAAGAAGTATGCTCTTCTTTCCAGCGCCTCCAATACAGCAAGAAACATGAGCATGCCCTGATAAAAAGAACTGTGTTTCCTACTCATACGGATCATATCTAGTTAAACTCTGCTTATGAAACTGTAACAAACCACCACATCTCTTACATAGATGCTCTTTCGTTTATAGTGAAAAACGTGTTGGGTTCGTGAGCTGTGTAAATTCATTTGAGCCGAAAAATCACTCGGTTTTCCGGAAATGAACTCTTGCTTGTAGGAAGACACCGAGCCTTTGGTTTAACTCAGTTTGTGAAAAGAAATTCATACCAGTGTTCTCATCCATGAAACACACTCTGTTTTAACGCAAAGAGCATGCTCTTCTTTCCAGAGTCTCTAATACAGCAAGAAACATGAGCATGCCCAGAAAAAAAGAACTGTGTTTCCTACTCATACGGACCATATCGAGTTGAACTCTGCTTATGAAACTGTAACAAACCACAGTATGTCTTACATAGATGCTCTTTAGTTTATAGTGAAAAACGTGTTGGGTTTGTGAACTGTGTAAATTCATTTGAGCCGAAAAAACACTGGGTTTACCGGAAATGAACTCTTGCTTGTAGGAAGACACAGAGCCTTTGGTTTAACTCCATTTGTGAAGGGAAATTCAGACCAGTGTTCTCATCCATGAAACACACTATGTTTTAACGCAAATGGCATGCTCTTCTTTCCAGCATCTGCAATATAGCAAGAAAAATGAGCATACCCTGAAAAAATGAACTGTGTTTCCTACTCATATGGACCGTATCATGTTAAACTCTGCTTATGAAACTGTAACAAACCACAGCATGTCTTACATAGATGCTCTTTAGTTAATAGTGAAAATCTTGTTGGGTTTGTACACTGTGTAAATTCATTTGAGCCGAAAAATCACTGGGTTTACCGGAAATGAACTCTTGCTTGTAGGAAGACACAGAGACTTTGGTTTAACTCCGTTTCTGAAGCAAAATTCAGACCAGTGTTCTCATCCATGAAACATACTATGGTTTAACGCAAGAAACAACGTCTTCTGTCCAGTGTCTCCAATACAGCAAGAAACATGAGCATGCCCTGAAAAAAAGAACTGTGTTTCCTACTCATATGGACCATATCGAGATGAACTCTGCTTATGAAACTCTAACTAACCACAGTATGTCTTCCATAGATGCTCTTTAGTTTATAGTGAAAAACGTGTTGGGTTCATGAACTGTGTAAATTCATTTGAGCCGAAAAATCACTGGGTTTACCGGAAATGAACTCTTGCTTGTAGGTAGACACAGAGCCTTTGGTTTATCTCCATTTGTGAAGGAAAATTCAGACCAGTGTTCTCATCCATGAAACACACTATGTTTTAACGCAAAGAGCATCCTCTTCTGTCCTGAGTCTGCCATACAACAAGAAATATGAGCATGTCCAGACAAAAAGAACTGTGTTTACTGCTCATAAGGACCATATCTAGTTGAACTCTGCTTATGAAACTGTAACAAACCAAAGCATCTCTTACATAGATGCTCTTTAGTTAAAAGTGAAATCGTGTTGGGTTCCTGAACTGGGTAAATTCATTTGAGCCGAAAAACCCCTGAGTTTACCGGAAATGAACTCTTTGTTATAGGAAGACAGAGTCTTAGGTTTAACTCCGTGTGTGAAGGGAAATTCAGACCAGTGTTCTCATCCATGAAACATACTCTGTTTTAACGCAAGAAGTATGCTCTTCTTTCCAGCGCCTCCAATACAGCAAGAAACATGAGCATGCCCTGATAAAAAGAACTGTGTTTCCTACTCATACGGATCATATCTAGTTAAACTCTGCTTATGAAACTCTCACAAACCACAGCATCTCTTACATAGATGCTCTTTAGTTTATAGTAAAAAACGTGTTGGGTCCGTGAACTGTGTAAATTCATTTGACCAGAAAAATCACTGGGTTTAACGGAAATGAACTCTGGCTTGTAGGAAGACACAGAGCCTTTGGTTTAACTCAGTTTGTGAAGGGAAATTCAGACCAGTGTTCTCATCCAAGAAAAACACTATGTTTTAACGAAAAGAACATGCTCTTTTTTCCAGCGTCTGCAATATAGCAAGAAACATGAGCATGCCCTGATTAAATGAACTGTGTTTCCTACTCATACGGACAATTACTAGTTGAACTCTGCTTATGAAACTGTAACAAACCACAACAGGTCTTACATAGATGCTCTTTAGTTAATAGTGACAAACGAGTAGGTTTCATGAACTGTGTAAATTTATTTGAGCCGAAAAACCCCTGAGTTTACTGGAAAAGAACTCTTGCTTGTAGGAAGACAGAGTCTTAGGTTTAACTCTGTTTGTGAAGGAAAATTCAGACCTGTGTTCTCATCCATGAAACATACTCTGTTTTAAGTCAAGAAGCATGCTCTTCTTTCCAGCGTCTCCAATACAGAAAGAAACATGAGCATGCCAAGAAAAAATAACTGTGTTGCTTACTCATACGGACCATATCTAGCTAAACTCTGCTTATGAAACTGTAACACACCACCGCATCTCTTACATAGATGCTCTTTCGTTTATAGTGAAAAACGTGTTGGGTTCGTGAGCTGTGTAAATTCATTTGAGCCGAAAAATCACTGGGTTTTCCGGAAATGAACTCTTGCTTGAGGAGGACACAGAGTCTTTGGTTTAACTCCGTTTGTGAAGGGAAATTCAGACCAGTGTTCTCATCCATGAAACACATTCTGTTTTAATGCAAGAAGCATGCTCTTCTTTCCAGCGCCTCCAATACAGCAAGAAACATGAGCATGTGCAGAAAAAAGAACTGTGTTTCCTACTCATATGGACCATATCGAGTTGAACTCTGCTTATGAAACTCTAACAAACCACAGCAGGTCTTACATAGATGCTCTTTAATTAATAGTGACAAACGTGTGGGGTTCCTGAACTGTATAAATAAATTTGAGCCGAAAAACCCATGAGTTTACCGGAAATGAACTATTGCTTGTTGGAAGACAGAGTCTCAGGTTTAACTCTGTTTGTGAAGGAAATTTCAGACCAGTGTTCTCATCAATGAAACATACTCTGTTTTAACGCAAGAAGCATGCTCTACTTTCCAGCGTCTCCAATAGAGCAAGAAACATGAGCATGCCAAGAAAAAAAGAACTGTGTTTCTTACCCATACAGACCATATCTAGTTGAACTCTGCTTATGAAACTATAACAAACCACCGCATCTATTAAATACATGCTCTTTTGTTTATAGTGAAAAACGTGTTGGGTTCGTGAGCTGTGTAAATTCATTTGAGCCGAAAAATCACTGGGTTTTCCAGAAATGAACTCTTGCTTGTAGAAAGACACAGAGTCTTTGGTTTAACTCAGTTTGTGAAGGGAAATTCATACCAGTGTTCTCATCCATGAAACACACTCTGTTTTAACACAAAGAGCATGCTCTTCTTTCCAGAGTCTCTAATACAGCAAGAAACATGAGCATGCCCAGAAAAAAAGAACTGTGTTTCCTACTCATACGGACCATATCGAGTTGAACTCTGCTTATGAAACTGTAACAAACCACAGTATGTCTTACATAGATGCTCTTTAGTTTATAGTGAAAAACGTGTTGGGTTTGTGAACTGTGTAAATTCATTTGAGCCGAAAAAACACTGGGTTTACCGGAAATGAACTCTTGCTTGTAGGAAGACACAGATCTTTTGGTTTAACTCCATTTGTGAAGGGAAATTCAGACCAGTGTTCTCATCCATGAAACACACTATGTTTTAACGCAAAGAGCATGCTCTTTTTTCCAGCGTCTGCAATATAGCAAGAAAAATGAGCATGCCCTGAAAAAATGAACTGTGTTTCCTACTCATATGGACCGTATCATGTTAAACTCTGCTTATGAAACTCTAACAAACCACAGCATGTCTTACATAGATGCTCTTTAGTTAATAGTGAAAATCTTGTTGGGTTCGTACACTGTGTAAATTCATTTGAGTCGAAAAATCACTGGGTTTACTGGAAATGAACTCTGGCTTGTAGGAAGACACAGAGACTTAGGTTTAACTCTGTTTCTGAAGCAAAATTCAGACAAGTGTTCTCATCCATGAAACATACTATGTTTTAACGCAAGAAGCAACGTCTTCTGTCCAGTGTCTCCAATACAGCAAGAAACATGAGCATGCCCAGAAAAAGAACTGTGTTTCCTACTCATACAGACCATATCGAGTTGAACTCTGCTTAGGAAACTGTAACAAACCACAGCAGGTCTTACATAGATGCTCTTTAGTTAATAGTGACTAATGTGTGGGTTTAATGAACTGTGTAAATTCATTTGAGCCAAAAAACCCCTGAGTTTACCAGAAATGAACTCTTGCTTGTAGGAAGTCAGAGTCTTAGGTTTAACTCCGTTTGTGAAGGGAAATTCATACCAGTGTTCTCATCCATGCAACACACTCTGTTTTAACGCAAAGAGCATGCTCTTCATTCCAGAGTCTCTAATACAGCAAGAAACATGAGCATGCCCTGAAAAAATGAACTGTGTTTCCTACTCATACGGACCGTATCATGTTAAACTCTGCTTATGAAACTGTAACAAACCACAGCATGTCTTACATAGTTGCTCTTTAGTTAATAGTGAAAATCTTGTTGGGTTCGTACACTGTGTAAATTCATTTGAGCCGAAAAAATCACTGGTTTTACCGGAAATGAACTCTTGCTTGTGGGAAGACACAGAGACTTTGGTTTAACTCCCTTTCTGAAGGAAAATTCAGACCAGTGTTCTCATCCATGAAACATACTCTGTTTTAACGCAAGAAGCATGCTCTTCTTTCCAGCGCCTCCAATACAGCAAGAAACATGAGCATGCCCAGAAAAAAAGAACTGTGTTTCCTACTCATACGGACCATATCGAGTTGAACTCTGCTTATGAAACTGTAAGAAACCACAGCATCTCTTACATAGATGCTCTTATTTTATAGTGAAAAACGTGTTGGGTTCATGAATTTTGTAAATCATTTGGCCCGAAAATCACTGGGATTACCGGAAATGAACTCTTGCTTGCAGCAAGTCACAGAGCCTTTGGTTTAACTCGTTTGTGAAGGCAAATTCAGACCAGTGTTCTCATTTATGAAACACCCTCTGTTTTAACGCAAGAAGCATCATCTTCTGTCCTGAGTCTGCCATACAACAAGAAATATGAGCATGTCCAGAAAAAAAGAACTGTGTTTACTGCTCATAAGGACCATATCTAGTTGAACTCTGCTTATGAAACTGTAACAAACCAAAGCATCTCTTACATAGATGCTCTTTAGTTAATAGTGAAAATCTTGTTGGGTTCGTACACTGTGTAAATTCATTTGAGCCGAAAAATCACTGGGTTTACCGGAAATGAACTCTTGCTTGTAGGAAGACACAGAGACTTTGGTTTAACTCCGTTTCTGAAGCAAAATTCAGACCAGTGTTCTCATCCATGAAACATACTATGGTTTAACGCAAGAAACAACGTCTTCTGTCCAGTGTCTCGAATACAGCAAGAAACATGAGCATGCACAGAAAAAAAAGAACTGTGTTTCCTACTCATATGGACCATATCGAGTTGAACTCTGCTTATGAAACTGTAACGATCCACAGCAGGTCTTACATAGATGCTCTTTAGTTAATAGTGACAAACGTGTGGGTTTCATGAACTGTGTAAATTCATTTGAGCCAAAAAAACCCTGAGTTTACCAGAAATGAACTCTTGCTTGTAGGAAGTCCAAGTCTTAGGTTTAACTCCGTTTGTGAAGGAAAATTCAGACCTGTGTTCTCATCCATGAAACATACTCTGTTTTAACGCAAGAAGCATGCTCTTCTTTCCTCCGTCTCCAATACAGCAAGAAACATGAGCATGCCCTGAAAAAAAGAACTGTGTTTCCTACTCATACGGACCATATCGAGATGAACTCTGCTTATGAAACTCTAACTAACCACAGTATGTCTTCCATAGATGCTCTTTAGTTTATAGTGAAAAACGTGTTGGGTTCATGAACTGTGTAAATTCATTTGAGCCGAAAAATCACTGGGTTTACCGGAAATGAACTCTTGCTTGTAGGTAGACACAGAGCCTTTGGTTTAACTCCATTTGTGAAGGAAAATTCAGACCAGTGTTCTCATCCATGAAACACACTATGTTTTAACGCAAAGAGCATCCTCTTCTGTCCTGAGTCTGCCATACAACAAGAAATATGAGCATGTCCAGAAAAAAAGAACTGTGTTTACTGCTCATAAGGACCATATCTAGTTGAACTCTGCTTATGAAACTGTAACAAACCAAAGCATCTCTTACATAGATGCTCTTTAGTTAATAGTGAAATCGTGTTGGGTTCATGAACTGGGTAAATTCATTTGAGCCGAAAAACCCCTGAGTTTACCGGAAATGAACTCTTTGTTATAGGAAGACAGAGTCTTAGGTTTAACTCCGTGTGTGAAGGGAAATTCAGACCAGTGTTCTCATCCATGAAACATACTCTGTTTTAACGCAAGAAGTATGCTCTTCTTTCCAGCGCCTCCAATACAGCAAGAAACATGAGCATGCCCTGATAAAAAGAACTGTGTTTCCTACTCATACGGATCATATCTAGTTAAACTCTGCTTATGAAACGCTCACAAACCACAGCATCTCTTACATAGATGCTCTTTAGTTTATAGTAAAAAACGTGTTGGGTCCGTGAACTGTGTAAATTCATTTGACCCGAAAAATCACTGGGTTTACCGGAAATGAACTCTGGCTTGTAGGAAGACACAGAGCCTTTGGTTTAACTCAGTTTGTGAAGGGAAATTCAGACCAGTGTTATCATCCATGAAACACACTATGTTTTAACGAAAAGAGCATGCTCTTCTTTCCAGCGTCTGCAATATAGCAAGAAATATGAGCATGCACTGATTAAATGAACTGTGTTTCCTACTCATACGGACATTACTAGTTGAACTCTGCTTATGAAACTGTAACAAACCACAGCAGGTCTTACATAGATGCTCTTTAGTTAATAGTGACAAACGTGTGGGTTTCATGAACTGTGTAAATTCATTTGAGCCGAAACACCCCTGAGTTTACCGGAAATGAACTCTTGCTTGTAGGAAGACAGAGTCTTAGGTTTAACTCCGTTTGTGAAGGAAAATTCAGACCTGTGTTCTCATCCATGAAACATACTCTGTTTTAAGGCAAGAAGCATGCTCTTCTTTCCAGCGTCTCCAATAGAGAAAGAAACATGAGCATGCAAAGAAAAAATAACTGTGTTTCTGACTCATACGGACCATATCTAGGTAAACTCTGCTTATGAAACTGTAACACACCACCGCATCTCTTACATAGATGCTCTTTCGTTTATAGTGAAAAACGTGTTGGGTTCGTGAGCTGTGTAAATTCATTTGAGCCGAAAAATCACTCGGTTTTCCGGAAATGAACTCTTGCTTGAGGAAGACACAGCGTCTTTGGTTTAACTCCGTTTGTGAAGGGAAATTCATACCAGTGTTCTCATCCATGAAACACATTCTGTTTTAAAGCAAAGAGCATGCTCTTCTTTCCAGAGTCTCTAATACAGAAAGAAACATGAGCATGCCATGAAAAAATGAACTGTGTTTCCTACTCATACGGACCGTATCATGTTAAACTCTGCTTATGAAACTGTAACAAACCACAGCATGTCTTACATAGATGCTCTTTAGGTAATAGTGAAAATCTTGTTGGGTTCGTACACTGTGTAAATTCATTTGAGCTGAAAAATCACTGGGTTTACCGGAAATTAACTCTTGCTTGTGGAAAGACAAGAGACTTTGGTTTAACTCCCTTTCTGAAGGAAAATTCAGACCAGTGTTCTCATCCATGAAACATACTATGTTTTAACGCAAGAAGCAACGTCTTATATCCAGTGTCTCCAATACAGCAAGAAACATGAGCATGCCCAGAAAAAAAGAACCGTGTTTCCTACTCATACGGACCATATCGAGTTGAACTCTGCTTATGAAACTGTAACAAACAACAGCATCTCTTACATAGATGCTCTTATTTTATAGTGAAAAACGTGTTGGGTTCGTGAATTTTGTAAATTCATTTGAGCCGAAAATCACTGGGATTACCGGAAATGATCTCTTGGTTGCAGCAAGACACAGAGCCTTTTGTTTAATTCGTTTGTGAAGGCAAATTCAGACCAGTGTTCTCATTTATGAAACACCCTCTGTTTTAACACAAGAAGCATCCTCTTCTGTCCAGAGTCTGCCATACAACAAGAAATATGAGCATGCCCAGAAAAAAAGAACTGTGTTTACTACTCATAAGGACCATATCTAGTTGAACTCTGCTTATAAAACTGTAACAAACCACAGCATCTCTTACATAGATGCTCTTCAGTTAATAGTGAAAATCGTGTTGGGTTCGTGAACTGGGTAAATTCATTTGAGCCGAAAAATCACTGGGTTTACCGGAAATGAACTCTTGCTTGCAGGAAGACACCGAGCCTTTGGTTTACCTCAGTTTGTGAAGGGAAATTCATACCAGTGTTCTCATCCATGAAACACACTCTGTTTTAACGCAAATGGCATGCTATTCTTTCCAGCGTCTGCAATATAGCAAGAAAAATGAGCATGCCCTGAAAAAATGAACTGTGTTTCCTACTCATACGGACCGTATCATGTTAAACTCTGCTTATGAAACTGTAACAAACCACAGCATGTCTTACATAGATGCTCTTTAGTTAATAGTGAAAATCTTGTTGGGTTCGTACACTGTGTAAATTCATTTGAGCCAAAAAATCACTGGGTTTACCGGAAATGAACTCTTGCTTGTAGGAAGACACAGAGACTTTGGTTTAACTCCGTTTCTGAAGCAAAATTCAGACCAGTGTTCTTATCCATGAAACATACTATGGTTTAACGCAAGAAACAACGTCTTCTGTCCAGTGTCTCCAATACAGCAAGAAACATGAGCATGCACAGAAAAAAAGAACTGTGTTTCCTACTCATATGGACCATATCGAGTTGAACTCTGCTTATGAAACTGTAACGAACCACCGCAGGTCTTACATAGATGCTCTTTAGTTAATAGTGACAAACGTGTGGGTTTCATGAACTGTGTAAATTCATTTGAGCCGAAACACCCCTGAGTTTACCGGAAATGAACTCTTGCTTGTAGGAAGACAGAGCCTTAGGTTTAACTCCGTTTGTGAAGGAAAATTCAGACCTGTGTTCTCATCCATGAAACATACTCTGTTTTAACGCAAGAAGCATGCTCTTCTTTCCAGCGTCTCCAATAGAGAAAGAAACATGAGCATGCCAAGAAAAAAAGAACTGTGTTTCTTACTCATACGGACCATATCTAGTTAAACTCTGCTTATGAAACTGAAACAAACCACCGCATCTCTTACATAGATGCTCTTTCGTTTATAGTGAAAAACGTGTTGGGTTCGTGAGCTGTGTAAATTCATTTGAGCCGAAAAATCACTGGGTTTTCCGGAAATGAACTCTTGCTTGAGGAGGACACAGAGTCTTTGGTTTAACTCCGTTTGTGAAGGGAAATTCAGACCAGTGTTCTCATCCATGAAACACATTCTGTTTTAATGCAAGAAGCATGCTCTTCTTTCCAGTGCCTCCAATACAGCAAGAAACATGAGCATGTGCAGAAAAAAGAACTGTGTTTCCTACTCATATGGACCATATCGAGTTGAACTCTGCTTATGAAACTCTAACAAACCACAGCAGGTCTTACATAGATGCTCTTTAATTAATAGTGACAAACGTGTGGGGTTCCTGAACTGTATAAATAAATTTGAGCCGAAAAACCCATGAGCTTACCGGAAATGAACTATTGCTTGTTGGAAGACAGAGTCTCAGGTTTAACTCTGTTTGTGAAGGAAATTTCAGACCAGTGTTCTCATCAATGAAACATACTCTGTTTTAACGCAAGAAGCATGCTCTACTTTCCAGCGTCTCCAATAGAGCAAGAAACATGAGCATGCCAAGAAAAAAAGAACTGTGTTTCTTACCCATACAGACCATATCTAGTTGAACTCTGCTTATGAAACTATAACAAACCACCGCATCTATTACATACATGCTCTTTTGTTTATAGTGAAAAACGTGTTGGGTTCGTGAGCTGTGTAAATTCATTTGAGCCGAAAAATCACTGGGTTTTCCAGAAATGAACTCTTGCTTGTAGGAAGACACAGAGTCTTTGGTTTAACTCAGTTTGTGAAGGGAAATTCATACCAGTGTTCTCATCCATGAAACACACTCTGTTTTAACACAAAGAGCATGCTCTTCTTTCCAGAGTCTCTAATACAGCAAGAAACATGAGCATGCCCAGAAAAACAGAACTGTGTTTCCTACTCATATGGACCGTATCATGTTAAACTCTGCTTATGAAACTCTAACAAACCACAGCATGTCTTACATAGATGCTCTTTAGTTAATAGTGAAAATCTTGTTGGGTTCGTACACTGTGTAAATTCATTTGAGTCGAAAAATCACTGGGTTTACTGGAAATGAACTCTGGCTTGTAGGAAGACACAGAGACTTAGGTTTAACTCTGTTTCTGAAGCAAAATTCAGACCAGTGTTCTCATCCATGAAACATACTATGTTTTAACGCAAGAAGCAACGTCTTCTGTCCAGTGTCTCCAATACAGCAAGAAACATGAGCATGCCCAGAAAAAGAACTGTGTTTCCTACTCATACAGACCATATCGAGTTGAACTCTGCTTATGAAACTGTAACAAACCACAGCAAGTCTTACATAGATGCTCTTTAGTTAATAGTGACTAATGTGTGGGTTTCATGAACTGTGTAAATTCATTTGAGCCAAAAAACCCCTGAGTTTACCAGAAATGAACTCTTGCTTGTAGGAAGTCAGAGTCTTAGGTTTAACTCCGTTTGTGAAGGAAAATTCAGACCAGTGTTCTCATCCATGAAACATACTCTGTTTTAACGGAAGAAGCATGCTTTTCTTTCCAGCGTCTCCAATAGAGCAAGAAACATGAGCATGCCAAGAAAAAAAGAACTGTGTTTCCTACTCATACGGACCATTTCGAGTTGAACTCTGCTTATGAACCTGTAACAAACCACAGTATGTCTTCCATAGATGCTCTTTAGTTTATAGTGAAAAACGTGTTGGTTTTGTGAACTGTGTAAATTCATTTGAGCCGAAAAAACACTGGGTTTACCGGAAATGAACTCTTGCTTGTAGGAAGACACAGAGCCTTTGCTTTAACTCCATTTGTGAAGGGAAATTCAGACCAGTGTTCTCATCCATGAAACACACTATGTTTTAACGCAAAGAGCATGCTCTTCTTTCCAGCGTCTGCAATATAGCAAGAAAAATGAGCATGCCCTGAAAAAATGAACTGTGTTTCCTACTCATACGGACCGTATCATGTTAAACTCTACTTATGAAACTGTAACAAACCACCGCATCTCTTACATAGATGTTCTTTCGTTTATAGTGAAAATCTTGTTGGGTTCCTACACTGTGTAAATTCATTTGAGCCGAAAAATCACTGGGTTTACCTGAAATGAACTCTGGCTTGTAGGAAGACACAGAGCCTTTGGTTTAACTTGTTTGTGAAGGGAAATTCAGACCAGTGTTCTCATCCATGAAACATACTCTGTTTTAATGCAAGAAGCATGCTCTTCTTTCCAGCGCCTCCAATACAGCAAGAAACATGAGCATGCCCTGATAAAAAGAACTGTGTTTCCTACTCATACGGATCATATCTAGTTAAACTCTGCTTATGAAACTGTAGCAAACCACAGCATCTCTTCCATAGATGCTCTTTAGTTTATAGTAAAAAACGTGTTGGGTTCGTGAACTGTGTAAATTCATTTGACCCGAAAAATCACTGGGTTTACCAGAAATGAACTCTTGCTTGTAGGAAGACACAGAGCCTTTGGTTTAACTCAGTTTGTGAAGGGAAATTCAGACCAGTGTTCTCATCCTAGAAAAACACTATGTTTTAACGAAAAGAGCATGCTCTTTTTTCCAGCGTCTGCAATATAGCAAGAAACATGAGCATGCCCTGATTAAATGAACTGTGTTTCCTACTCATACGGACAATTACTAGTTGAACTCTGCTTATGAAACTGTAACAAACCACAGCAGGTCTTACATAGATGCTCTTTAGTTAATAGTGACAAACGAGTAGGTTTCATGAACTGTGTAAATTTATTTGAGCCGAAAAACCCCTGAGTTTACTGGAAAAGAACTCTTGCTTGTAGGAAGACAGAGTCTTAGGTTTAACTCTGTTTGTGAAGGAAAATTCAGACCTGTGTTCTCATCCATGAAACATACTCTGTTTTAAGTCAAGAAGCATGCTCTTCTTTCCAGCGTCTCCAATAGAGAAAGAAACATGAGCTTGCCAAGAAAAAATAACTGTGTTTCTTACTCATATGGACCATATCTAGTTAAACTCTGCTTATGAAACTGTAACACACCACCGCATCTCTTACATAGATGCTCTTTCGTTTATAGTGAAAAACGTGTTGGGTTCGTGAACTGTGTAAATTCATTTGAGCCGAAAAATCACTCGGTTTTCCGGAAATGAACTATTGCTTGAGGAAGACACAGAGTCTTTGGTTTAACTCCGTTTGTGAAGGGAAATTCACACCAGTGTTCTCATCCATGAAACACACTCTGTTTTAAAGCAAAGAGCATGCTCTTCTTTCCAGAGTCTCTAATACAGCAAGAAACATGAGCATGCCCTGAAAAAATGAACTGTATTTCCTACTCATACGGACCGTATCATGTTAAACTCTGCTTATGAAACTGTAACAAACCACAGCATGTCTTACATAGATGCTCTTTAGTTAATAGTGAAAATCTTGTTGGGTTCGTACACTGTGTAAATTCATTTGAGCTGAAAAATCACTGGGTTTACCGGAAATGAATTCTTGCTTGTGGGAAGACAAGAGACTTTGGTTTAACTCCCTTTCTGAAGGAAAATTCAGACCAGTGTTCTCATCCATGAAACATACTATGTTTTAACGCAAGAAGCAACGTTCTGTCCAGTGTCTCCAATACAGCAAGAAACATGAGCATGCCCCGAAAAAAAGAACTGTGTTTCCTACTCATACGGACCATATCGAGTTGAACTCTGCTTATGAAACTGTAACAAACCACAGCATCTCTTACATAGATGCTCTTATTTTATAGTGAAAAACGTGTTGGGTTTGTGAATTTTGTAAATTCATTTGAGCCGAAAATCACTGGGATTACCGGAAATGATCTCTTGGTTGCAGCAAGACACAGAGCCTTTTGTTTAATTCGTTTGTGAAGGCAAATTCAGACCAGTGTTCTCATTTATGAAACACCCTCTGTTTTAACGCAAGAAGCATCCTCTTCTGTCCAGAGTCTGCCATACAACAAGAAATATGAGCATGTCCAGAAAAAAAGAACTGTGTTTACTACTCATAAGGACCATATCTAGTTGAACTCTGCTTATAAAACTGTAACAAACCACAGCATCTCTTACATAGATGCTCTTTAGTTAATAGTGAAAATCGTGTTGGGTTCGTGAACTGGGTAAATTCATTTCAGCCGAAATATCACTGGGTTTACCGGAAATGAACTCTTGCTTGTAGGAAGACACCTTGCCTTTGGTTTAACTCCGTTTGTGAAGGGAAATTCAGACCAGTGTTCTCATCCATGAAACACACTCTGTTTAACGCAAGAAGCATGCTCTTCTTCCCAGCGCCTCCAATACAGCAATAAACATGAGCATGTCCAGAAAAAAAGAACTGGGTTCCTACTCATATGGACCATATCGAGTTGAACTCTGCTTATGAAACTCTAACAAACCACAGCATGTCTTACATAGATGCTTTTTAATTAATAGTGACAAACGTGTGGGGTTCCTGAACTGTATAAATAAATTTGAGCCGAAAAACCCATGAGTTTACCGGAAATGAACTATTGCTTGTTGGAAGACAGAGTGTCAGGTTTAACTCTGTTTGTGAAGGAAATTTCAGACCAGTGTTCTCATCAATGAAACATAATATGTTTTAACGCAAGAAGCATGCTCTACTTTCCAGCGTCTCCAATAGAGCAAGAAACATGAGCATGCCAAGAAAAAAAGAACTGTGTTTCTTACTCATACAGACCATATCTAGTTGAACTCTGCTTATGAAACTATAACAAACCACCGCATCTCTTACATACATGCTCTTTCGTTTATAGTGAAAAACGTGTTGGGTTCGTGAGCTGTGTAAATTCATTTGAGCCGAAAAATCACTGGGTTTTCCAGAAATGAACTCTTGCTTGTAGGAAGACACAGAGTCTTTGGTTTAACTCAGTTTGTGAAGGGAAATTCATACCAGTGTTCTCATCCATGAAACACACTCTGTTTTAACACAAAGAGCATGCTCTTCTTTCCAGAGTCTCTAATACAGCAAGAAACATGAGCATGCCCTGAAAAAATGAACTGTGTTTCCTACTCATACGGACCGTATCATGTTAAACTCTGCTTATGAAACTGTAACAAACCACAGCATGTCTTACATAGTTGCTCTTTAGTTAATAGTGAAAATCTTGTTGGGTTCGTACACTGTGTAAATTCATTTGAGCCGAAAAGATCACTGGGTTTACCGGAAATGAACTCTTGCTTGTGGGAAGACACAGAGACATTGGTTTAACTCCCTTTCTGAAGGAAAATTCAGACCAGTGTTCTCATCCATGAAACATACTCTGTTTTAACGCAAGAAGCATGCTCTTCTTTCCAGCTCCTCCAATACAGCAAGAATCATGAGCATACCCAGAAAAAAAGAACTGTGTTTCCTACTCATACGGACCATATCGAGTTGAACTCTGCTTATGAAACTATAAGAAACCACAGCATCTCTTACATAGATGCTCTTATTTTATAGTGAAAAACGTGTTGGGTTCATGAATTTTGTAAATCATTTGAGCCGAAAATCACTGGGATTACCGGAAATGAACTCTTGCTTGCAGCAAGACACAGAGGCTTTGGTTTAACTTGTTTGTGAAGGCAAATTCAGACCAGTGTTCTCATTTATGAAACACCCTCTGTTTTAACGCAAGAAGCATCATCTTCTGTCCAGAGTCTGCCATACAACAAGAAATATGAGCATGTCCAGAAAAAAAAACTGTGTTTACTACTCATAAGGACCATATCGAGTTGAACTCTGCTTATGAAACTATAAGAAACCACAGCATCTCTTCCGTAGATGCTCTTTAGTTAATAGTGAAAATAGTGTTGAGTTCGTGAACTGTGTAAATTCATTTGAGCCGTAAAATCACTCGGTTTACCGGAAAGGAACTCCTGCTTGTAGGAAGACACAGAGCCTTTGGTTTAACTCTGTTTATAAAGGGAAATTCAGACCAGTGTTCTCATACATGAAACACCATCTGTTTTAGCGCAAGAAGCATCCTCTTCTGTCCAGAATCTGCCATACAACAAGAAATATGAGCATGTCCAGAAAAAAATAACTGTGTTTACTCCTCATGAGGACCATATCTAGTTGAACTCTGCTTATGAAACTGTAACAAACAACAGCATCTCTTACATAGATGCTCTTTAGTTAATAGTGAAAATCGTGTTGGGTTCGTGAACTGTGAAAATTCATTTGAGACGAAAAATCACTGGATTCACCGGAAATGAACTCTTTCTTCTAGGAAGACACAGAGTCTTAGGTTTAACTCCGTTTGTGAAGGGAAATTCAGACCAGTGTTCTCATCCATGAAACATACTCTGTTTTAACGCAAGAAGCATGCTCTTCTTTCCAGCGTCTCCAATAGACCAAGAAACATGAGCATGTCCACAAAAAAAGAACTGTGTTTCCTACTCATACGGACCATATCTAGTTGAACTCTGCTTATGAAACTGTAACAAACGACAGCATCTCTTACATAGATCCTCTTTCGTTTATAGTAAAAAACGTGTTGGGTTCGTGAACTGTGTAAATTTTTTTGATCCGAAAAATCACTTGTTTTTCCGGAAATGAACTCTTGCTTGTAGGAAGACACAGATCCTTTGGTTTAACTCCTTTTGTGAAGGGAAATTCAGACCAGTGTTCTCATCCATGAAACACACTCTGTTTTAACGCGAAGAGCATGCTCTTCTTTCCAGAGTCTCTAACACAGCAAGAAACATGAGCATGCCCAGAAAAAAAGAACTGTGTTTCCTACTCATATGGACCATATCGAGTTGACCTCTGCTTATGAAACTGTAACAAACCACAGCATCTCTTACATAGATGCTATTATTTTATAGTGAAAAACGTGTTGGGTTCGTGAATTTTGTAAATTCATTTGAGCCGAAAAATCACTATGATTACCGGAAATGAACTCTTGCTTGCAGCAAGACACAGAGCCTTCGGTTTAACTCGTTTGTGAAGGAAAATTCAGACCAGTGTTCTCATCCATGAAACACCCTCTGTTTTAACGCAAGAAGCATGCTCTTCTGTCCAGAGTCTGCCATACAACAAGAAATATGAGCATGTCCAGAAAAAAAGAACTGTGTTTCTTACTCATACAGACCATATCTAGTTAAACTCTGCTTATGAAACTGTAACAAACCACAGCATCTCTTACATAGATACTCTTTAGTTAATAGTGAAAAACGTGTTGGGTTCGTGAGCTGAGTAAATTCATTTGAGCAGAAAAATCACTCGGTTTTCCGGAAATGAACTCTTGCTTGAGGAAGACACAGAGTCTTTGGTTTAACTCCGTTTGTGAAGGGAAATTCATACCAGTGTTCTCATCCATGAAACACACTCTGTTTTAACGCAAAGAGCATGCTCTTCTTTCCAGAGTCTCTATTACAGCAAGAAACATGAGCATGCCCTGAAAAAATGAACTGTGTTACCTACTCATACGGACCGTATCATGTTAAACTCTGCTTATGAAACTGTTACAAACCACAGCAAGTCTTACATAGTTGCTCTTTAGTTAATAGTGAAAAACGTGTTGGGTTCGTGAATTTTGTAAATTCATTTGAGCTGAAAATCACTGGGATTACCGGAAATGAACTCTTGGTTGCAGCAAGACACAGAGCCTTTTGTTTAACTTGTTTGTGAAGGCAAATTCAGACCAGTGTTCTCATTTTTGAAACACCCTCTGTTTTAACGCAAGAAGCATCCTCTTCTGTACAGAGTCTGCCATACAACAAGAAATATGAGCATGTCCAGAAAAAAAGAACTGAGTTTACTACTCATAAGGACCATAACGAGTTGAACTCTGCTTATGAAACTGTAACAAACCACAGCATCTCTTCCATAGATGCTCTTTAGTTAATAGTGAATATCGTGTTGGGTTCGTGAACTGTGTAAATTCATTTGAGCCGAAAAATCACTCGGTTTACCGGAAATGAACTCCTGCTTGTAGAAAGACACAGAGCCTTTGGTTTAACTCCGTTTGTGAAGGGAAATTCAGACCAGTGTTCTCATCCATGTAACACACTCTGTGTTAATGCAAGAAGCATGCTCTTCTTTCCAGCGCCTCCAATACAGCAAGAAACATGAGCATGCCCTGAAAAAAAGAACTGTGTTTCCTACTCATACGGACCATATCTAGTTGAACTCTGCTTATGAAACTGTAACTAACCACAGCATCTCTTACATAGATGCTCTTTAGTTAATAGAGAGAAACGTGTGGGGTTCATGAACTGTGTAAATTCATTTGAGCCGAAAAACTCCTGAGTTTACCGGAAATGAACTCTTGCTTGTAGAAAGACACAGAGTCTTATGTTTAACTCCGATTGTGAAGGAAAATTCAGACCAGTGTTCTCATCCATGAAACATACTCTGTTTTAACGGAAGAAGCATGCTCTTCTTTCCAGCGTCTCCAATAGAGCAAGAAACCTGAGCATGCCAAAAAAAAAAAGAACTGTGTTTCTTACTCATACAGACCATATCTAGTTAAACTCTGCTTATGAAACTGTAACAAACAACAGCATCTCTTACATAGATGCTCTTTAGTTTATAGTGAAAAACATGTTGGGTTCGTGAACTGTGTAAATTCTTTTAATCCGAAAAATCACTTCTTTTTCCGGAAATGAACTCTTGCTTGTAGGAAGACACAGATCCTTTGGTTTAACTCCGTTTGTGAAGGCAAATTCAGACCAGTGTTCTCATCCATGAAACACCCTCTGTTTTAATGCAAGAAGCATCCTCTTCTGTCTAGAGTCTGCCATACAACAAGAAATATGAGCATGTCCAGAAAAAAAGAACTGTGTTTCTTACTCATACAGACAATATCTAGTTAAACTATGCTTCTGAAACTGTAACAAACCACAGCATCTCTTACATAGATGCTCTTTAGTTAATAGTGAAAATCGTGTTGGGTTCGTGAACTGGGTAAATTCATTTGAGCCGAAAAATCACTGGGTTTACCAGAAATGAACTCTTGCTTGTAGGAAGACACAGAGTCTTAGGTTTAACTCCATTTGTGAAGGGAAATTCAGACCAGTGTTCTCATCCATGAAACATACTCTGTTTTAACGCAAGAAGCATGCTCTTCTTTCCAGCGCCTCCAATACAGCAAGAAACATGAGCATGCCCAGAAAAAAAGAACTGTGTTTCCTACTCATACGGACCATATCTAGTTGAACTCTGCTTATGAAACTGTAACAAACGACAGCATCTCTTACATAGATGCTCTTTAGTTTATAGTGAAAAACGTGTTGGGTTCGTAAACTGTGTAAAATTTTGATCCGAAAAATCACTTGTTTTTCCGGAAATGAACTCTTGCTTGTAGGAAGACACAGATCCTTTGGTTTAACTCCTTTTGTGAAGGGAAATTCAGACCAGTGTTCCCATCCATGAAACACACTCTGTTTTAACGCGAAGAGCATGCTCTTCTTTCCAGAGTCTCTAACACAGCAAGAAACATGAGCATGCCCAGAAAAAAATAACTGTGTTTCCTACTCATATGGACCATATCGAGTTGACCTCTGCTTATGAAACTGTAACAAACCACAGCATCTCTTACATAGATGCTATTATTTTATAGTGAAAAACGTGTTGGGTTCGTGAATTTTGTAAATTCATTTGAGCCGAAAAATCACTATGATTACCGGAAATGAACTCTTGCTTGCAGCAAGACACAGAGCCTTCTGTTTAACTCGTTTGTGAAGGAAAATTCAGACCAGTGTTCTCATCCATGAAACACCCTCTGTTTTAACGCAAGAAGCATGCTCTTCTGTCCAGAGTCTGCCATACAACAAGAAATATGAGCATGTCCAGAAAAAAAGAACTGTGTTTCTTACTCATACAGACCATATCTAGTTAAACTCTGCTTATGAAACTGTAACAAACCACAGCATCTCTTACATAGATACTCTTTAGTTAATAGTGAAAAACGTGTTGGGTTCGTGAGCTGTGTAAATTCATTTGAGCAGAAAAATCACTCGGTTTTCCGGAAATGAACTCTTGCTTGAGGAAGACACAGAGTCTTTGGTTTAACTCCGTTTGTGAAGGGAAATTCATACCAGTGTTCTCATCCATGAAACACACTCTGTTTTAACGCAAAGAGCATGCTCTTCTTTCCAGAGTCTCTATTACAGCAAGAAAAATGAGCATGCCCTGAAAAAATGAACTGTGTTACCTACTCATACGGACCGTATCATGTTAAACTCTGCTTATGAAACTGTTAAAACCACAGCATGTCTTACATAGTTGCTCTTTAGTTAATAGTGAAAAACGTGTTGGGTTCGTGAATTTTGTAAATTCATTTGAGCCGAAAATCACTGGGATTACCGGAAATGAACTCTTGGTTGCAGCAAGACACAGAGCCTTTTGTTTAACTTGTTTGTGAAGGCAAATTCAGACCAGTGTTCTCATTTATGAAACACCCTCTGTTTTAACGCAAGAAGCATCCTCTTCTGTCCAGAGTCTGCCATACAACAAGAAATATGAGCGTGTCCAGAAAAAAAGAACTGAGTTTACTACTCATAAGGACCATAACGAGTTGAACTCTGCTTATGAAACTGTAACAAACCACAGCATCTCTTCCATAGATGCTCTTTAGTTAATAGTGAAAATCGTGTTGGGTTCGTGAACTGTGTAAATTCATTTGAGCCGAAAAATCACTCGGTTTACCGGAAATGAACTCCTGCTTGTAGAAAGACACAGAGCCTTTGGTTTAACTCCGTTTGTGAAGGGAAATTCAGACCAGTGTTCTCATCCATGTAACACACTCTGTGTTAATGCAAGAAGCATGCTCTTCTTTCCAGCGCCTCCAATACAGCAAGAAACATGAGCATGCCCTGAAAAAAAGAACTGTGTTTCCTACTCTTACAGACCATATCTAGTTGAACTCTGCTTATGAAACTGTAACTAACCACAGCATGTCTTACATAGATGCTCTTTAGTTAATAGAGAGAAACGTGTGGGGTTCATGAACTGTGTAAATTCATTTGAGCCGAAAAACTCCTGAGTTTACCGGAAATGAACTCTTGCTTGTAGAAAGACACAGAGTCTTATGTTTAACTCCGATTGTGAAGGAAAATTCAGACCAGTGTTCTCATCCTTGAAACATACTCTGTTTAACGCAACTAGCATGCTCTTCTTTCCAGCGTCTCCAATAGAGCAAGAAACATGAGCATGCCAAAAAAAAAAGAACTGTGTTTCTTACTCATACAGACCATATCTAGTTAAACTCTGCTTCTGAAACTGTAACAAACCACAGCATCTCTTACATAGATGCTCTTTAGTTAATAGTGAAAAACGTGTTGGGTTCGTGAACTGGGTAAATTCATTTGAGCCGAAAAATCACTGGGTTTACCAGAAATGAACTCTTGCTTGTAGGAAGACACAGAGTCTTAGGTTTAACTCCATTTGTGAAGGGAAATTCAGACCAGTGTTCTCATCCATGAAACATACTCTGTTTTAACGCAAGAAGCATGCTCTTCTTTCCAGCGCCTCCAATACAGCAAGAAACATGAGCATGCCCAGAAAAAAAGAACTGTGTATCCTACTCATACAGACCATATCTAGTTGAACTCTGCTTATGAAACTGTAACAAACCACAGCAGGTCTTACATAGATGCTCTTTAGTTAATAGTGACAAACGTGTGGGGTTCATGAACTGTGTAAAATCATTTGAGCCGAAAAACCCCTGAGTTTACCGGAAATGAACTCTTTGTTATAGGAAGACAGAGTCTTAGGTTTAACTCCGTTTGTGAAGGGAAATTCAGACCAGTGTTCTCATCCATGAAACTTACTCTGTTTAACGCAAGAAGCATGCTCTTCTTTCCAGCGTCTCCAATAGAGCAAGAAATATGAGCATGCCAAGAAAAAAAGAACTGTGTTTCTTACTCATAAGGACCATATCTAGTTAATCTCTGCTTATGAAACTGTAACAAACCACCGCATCTCTTACATAGATGCTCTTTCGTTTATAGTGAAAAACGTGTTGGGTTCGTGAGCTGTGTAAATTCATTTGAGCCGAAAAATCACTATGATTACCGGAAATGAACTCTTGCTTGCAGCAAGACACAGAGCCTTCGGTTTAACTCGTTTGTGAAGGAAAATTCAGACCAGTGTTCTCATCCATGAAACACCCTCTGTTTTAACGCAAGAAGCATGCTCTTCTGTCCAGAGTCTGCCATACAACAAGAAATATGAGCATGTCCAGAAAAAAAGAACTGTGTTTCTTACTCATACAGACCATATCTAGTTAAACTCTGCTTATGAAACTGTAACAAACCACAGCATCTCTTACATAGATACTCTTTAGTTAATAGTGAAAAACGTGTTGGGTTCGTGAGCTGAGTAAATTCATTTGAGCAGAAAAATCACTCGGTTTTCCGGAAATGAACTCTTGCTTGAGGAAGACACAGAGTCTTTGGTTTAACTCCGTTTGTGAAGGGAAATTCATACCAGTGTTCTCATCCATGAAACACACTCTGTTTTAACGCAAAGAGCATGCTCTTCTTTCCAGAGTCTCTATTACAGCAAGAAACATGAGCATGCCCTGAAAAAATGAACTGTGTTACCTACTCATACGGACCGTATCATGTTAAACTCTGCTTATGAAACTGTTACAAACCACAGCAAGTCTTACATAGTTGCTCTTTAGTTAATAGTGAAAAACGTGTTGGGTTCGTGAATTTTGTAAATTCATTTGAGCTGAAAATCACTGGGATTACCAGAAATGAACTCTTGGTTGCAGCAAGACACAGAGCCTTTTGTTTAACTTGTTTGTGAAGGCAAATTCAGACCAGTGTTCTCATTTTTGAAACACCCTCTGTTTTAACGCAAGAAGCATCCTCTTCTGTACAGAGTCTGCCATACAACAAGAAATATGAGCATGTCCAGAAAAAAAGAACTGAGTTTACTACTCATAAGGACCATAACGAGTTGAACTCTGCTTATGAAACTGTAACAAACCACAGCATCTCTTCCATAGATGCTCTTTAGTTAATAGTGAATATCGTGTTGGGTTCGTGAACTGTGTAAATTCATTTGAGCCGAAAAATCACTCGGTTTACCGGAAATGAACTCCTGCTTGTAGAAAGACACAGAGCCTTTGGTTTAACTCCGTTTGTGAAGGGAAATTCAGACCAGTGTTCTCATCCATGTAACACACTCTGTGTTAATGCAAGAAGCATGCTCTTCTTTCCAGCGCCTCCAATACAGCAAGAAACATGAGCATGCCCTGAAAAAAAGAACTGTGTTTCCTACTCATACGGACCATATCTAGTTGAACTCTGCTTATGAAACTGTAACTAACCACAGCATCTCTTACATAGATGCTCTTTAGTTAATAGAGAGAAACGTGTGGGGTTCATGAACTGTGTAAATTCATTTGAGCCGAAAAACTCCTGAGTTTACCGGAAATGAACTCTTGCTTGTAGAAAGACACAGAGTCTTATGTTTAACTCCGATTGTGAAGGAAAATTCAGACCAGTGTTCTCATCCATGAAACATACTCTGTTTTAACGGAAGAAGCATGCTCTTCTTTCCAGCGTCTCCAATAGAGCAAGAAACCTGAGCATGCCAAAAAAAAAAAGAACTGTGTTTCTTACTCATACAGACCATATCTAGTTAAACTCTGCTTATGAAACTGTAACAAACAACAGCATCTCTTACATAGATGCTCTTTAGTTTATAGTGAAAAACATGTTGGGTTCGTGAACTGTGTAAATTCTTTTAATCCGAAAAATCACTTCTTTTTCCGGAAATGAACTCTTGCTTGTAGGAAGACACAGATCCTTTGGTTTAACTCCGTTTGTGAAGGCAAATTCAGACCAGTGTTCTCATCCATGAAACACCCTCTGTTTTAATGCAAGAAGCATCCTCTTCTGTCTAGAGTCTGCCATACAACAAGAAATATGAGCATGTCCAGAAAAAAAGAACTGTGTTTCTTACTCATACAGACAATATCTAGTTAAACTATGCTTCTGAAACTGTAACAAACCACAGCATCTCTTACATAGATGCTCTTTAGTTAATAGTGAAAATCGTGTTGGGTTCGTGAACTGGGTAAATTCATTTGAGCCGAAAAATCACTGGGTTTACCAGAAATGAACTCTTGCTTGTAGGAAGACACAGAGTCTTAGGTTTAACTCCATTTGTGAAGGGAAATTCAGACCAGTGTTCTCATCCATGAAACATACTCTGTTTTAACGCAAGAAGCATGCTCTTCTTTCCAGCGCCTCCAATACAGCAAGAAACATGAGCATGCCCAGAAAAAAAGAACTGTGTTTCCTACTCATACGGACCATATCTAGTTGAACTCTGCTTATGAAACTGTAACAAACGACAGCATCTCTTACATAGATGCTCTTTAGTTTATAGTGAAAAACGTGTTGGGTTCGTAAACTGTGTAAAATTTTGATCCGAAAAATCACTTGTTTTTCCGGAAATGAACTCTTGCTTGTAGGAAGACACAGATCCTTTGGTTTAACTCCTTTTGTGAAGGGAAATTCAGACCAGTGTTCCCATCCATGAAACACACTCTGTTTTAACGCGAAGAGCATGCTCTTCTTTCCAGAGTCTCTAACACAGCAAGAAACATGAGCATGCCCAGAAAAAAATAACTGTGTTTCCTACTCATATGGACCATATCGAGTTGACCTCTGCTTATGAAACTGTAACAAACCACAGCATCTCTTACATAGATGCTATTATTTTATAGTGAAAAACGTGTTGGGTTCGTGAATTTTGTAAATTCATTTGAGCCGAAAAATCACTATGATTACCGGAAATGAACTCTTGCTTGCAGCAAGACACAGAGCCTTCTGTTTAACTCGTTTGTGAAGGAAAATTCAGACCAGTGTTCTCATCCATGAAACACCCTCTGTTTTAACGCAAGAAGCATGCTCTTCTGTCCAGAGTCTGCCATACAACAAGAAATATGAGCATGTCCAGAAAAAAAGAACTGTGTTTCTTACTCATACAGACCATATCTAGTTAAACTCTGCTTATGAAACTGTAACAAACCACAGCATCTCTTACATAGATACTCTTTAGTTAATAGTGAAAAACGTGTTGGGTTCGTGAGCTGTGTAAATTCATTTGAGCAGAAAAATCACTCGGTTTTCCGGAAATGAACTCTTGCTTGAGGAAGACACAGAGTCTTTGGTTTAACTCCGTTTGTGAAGGGAAATTCATACCAGTGTTCTCATCCATGAAACACACTCTGTTTTAACGCAAAGAGCATGCTCTTCTTTCCAGAGTCTCTATTACAGCAAGAAAAATGAGCATGCCCTGAAAAAATGAACTGTGTTACCTACTCATACGGACCGTATCATGTTAAACTCTGCTTATGAAACTGTTACAAACCACAGCATGTCTTACATAGTTGCTCTTTAGTTAATAGTGAAAAACGTGTTGGGTTCGTGAATTTTGTAAATTCATTTGAGCCGAAAATCACTGGGATTACCGGAAATGAACTCTTGGTTGCAGCAAGACACAGAGCCTTTTGTTTAACTTGTTTGTGAAGGCAAATTCAGACCAGTGTTCTCATTTATGAAACACCCTCTGTTTTAACGCAAGAAGCATCCTCTTCTGTCCAGAGTCTGCCATACAACAAGAAATATGAGCGTGTCCAGAAAAAAAGAACTGAGTTTACTACTCATAAGGACCATAACGAGTTGAACTCTGCTTATGAAACTGTAACAAACCACAGCATCTCTTCCATAGATGCTCTTTAGTTAATAGTGAAAATCGTGTTGGGTTCGTGAACTGTGTAAATTCATTTGAGCCGAAAAATCACTCGGTTTACCGGAAATGAACTCCTGCTTGTAGAAAGACACAGAGCCTTTGGTTTAACTCCGTTTGTGAAGGGAAATTCAGACCAGTGTTCTCATCCATGTAACACACTCTGTGTTAATGCAAGAAGCATGCTCTTCTTTCCAGCGCCTCCAATACAGCAAGAAACATGAGCATGCCCTGAAAAAAAGAACTGTGTTTCCTACTCTTACAGACCATATCTAGTTGAACTCTGCTTATGAAACTGTAACTAACCACAGCATGTCTTACATAGATGCTCTTTAGTTAATAGAGAGAAACGTGTGGGGTTCATGAACTGTGTAAATTCATTTGAGCCGAAAAACTCCTGAGTTTACCGGAAATGAACTCTTGCTTGTAGAAAGACACAGAGTCTTATGTTTAACTCCGATTGTGAAGGAAAATTCAGACCAGTGTTCTCATCCTTGAAACATACTCTGTTTAACGCAACTAGCATGCTCTTCTTTCCAGCGTCTCCAATAGAGCAAGAAACATGAGCATGCCAAAAAAAAAAGAACTGTGTTTCTTACTCATACAGACCATATCTAGTTAAACTCTGCTTCTGAAACTGTAACAAACCACAGCATCTCTTACATAGATGCTCTTTAGTTAATAGTGAAAAACGTGTTGGGTTCGTGAACTGGGTAAATTCATTTGAGCCGAAAAATCACTGGGTTTACCAGAAATGAACTCTTGCTTGTAGGAAGACACAGAGTCTTAGGTTTAACTCCATTTGTGAAGGGAAATTCAGACCAGTGTTCTCATCCATGAAACATACTCTGTTTTAACGCAAGAAGCATGCTCTTCTTTCCAGCGCCTCCAATACAGCAAGAAACATGAGCATGCCCAGAAAAAAAGAACTGTGTATCCTACTCATACAGACCATATCTAGTTGAACTCTGCTTATGAAACTGTAACAAACCACAGCAGGTCTTACATAGATGCTCTTTAGTTAATAGTGACAAACGTGTGGGGTTCATGAACTGTGTAAAATCATTTGAGCCGAAAAACCCCTGAGTTTACCGGAAATGAACTCTTTGTTATAGGAAGACAGAGTCTTAGGTTTAACTCCGTTTGTGAAGGGAAATTCAGACCAGTGTTCTCATCCATGAAACTTACTCTGTTTAACGCAAGAAGCATGCTCTTCTTTCCAGCGTCTCCAATAGAGCAAGAAATATGAGCATGCCAAGAAAAAAAGAACTGTGTTTCTTACTCATAAGGACCATATCTAGTTAATCTCTGCTTATGAAACTGTAACAAACCACCGCATCTCTTACATAGATGCTCTTTCGTTTATAGTGAAAAACGTGTTGGGTTCGTGAGCTGTGTAAATTCATTTGAGCCGAAAAATCACTATGATTACCGGAAATGAACTCTTGCTTGCAGCAAGACACAGAGCCTTCGGTTTAACTCGTTTGTGAAGGAAAATTCAGACCAGTGTTCTCATCCATGAAACACCCTCTGTTTTAACGCAAGAAGCATGCTCTTCTGTCCAGAGTCTGCCATACAACAAGAAATATGAGCATGTCCAGAAAAAAAGAACTGTGTTTCTTACTCATACAGACCATATCTAGTTAAACTCTGCTTATGAAACTGTAACAAACCACAGCATCTCTTACATAGATACTCTTTAGTTAATAGTGAAAAACGTGTTGGGTTCGTGAGCTGAGTAAATTCATTTGAGCAGAAAAATCACTCGGTTTTCCGGAAATGAACTCTTGCTTGAGGAAGACACAGAGTCTTTGGTTTAACTCCGTTTGTGAAGGGAAATTCATACCAGTGTTCTCATCCATGAAACACACTCTGTTTTAACGCAAAGAGCATGCTCTTCTTTCCAGAGTCTCTATTACAGCAAGAAACATGAGCATGCCCTGAAAAAATGAACTGTGTTACCTACTCATACGGACCGTATCATGTTAAACTCTGCTTATGAAACTGTTACAAACCACAGCAAGTCTTACATAGTTGCTCTTTAGTTAATAGTGAAAAACGTGTTGGGTTCGTGAATTTTGTAAATTCATTTGAGCTGAAAATCACTGGGATTACCAGAAATGAACTCTTGGTTGCAGCAAGACACAGAGCCTTTTGTTTAACTTGTTTGTGAAGGCAAATTCAGACCAGTGTTCTCATTTTTGAAACACCCTCTGTTTTAACGCAAGAAGCATCCTCTTCTGTACAGAGTCTGCCATACAACAAGAAATATGAGCATGTCCAGAAAAAAAGAACTGAGTTTACTACTCATAAGGACCATAACGAGTTGAACTCTGCTTATGAAACTGTAACAAACCACAGCATCTCTTCCATAGATGCTCTTTAGTTAATAGTGAATATCGTGTTGGGTTCGTGAACTGTGTAAATTCATTTGAGCCGAAAAATCACTCGGTTTACCGGAAATGAACTCCTGCTTGTAGAAAGACACAGAGCCTTTGGTTTAACTCCGTTTGTGAAGGGAAATTCAGACCAGTGTTCTCATCCATGTAACACACTCTGTGTTAATGCAAGAAGCATGCTCTTCTTTCCAGCGCCTCCAATACAGCAAGAAACATGAGCATGCCCTGAAAAAAAGAACTGTGTTTCCTACTCATACGGACCATATCTAGTTGAACTCTGCTTATGAAACTGTAACTAACCACAGCATCTCTTACATAGATGCTCTTTAGTTAATAGAGAGAAACGTGTGGGGTTCATGAACTGTGTAAATTCATTTGAGCCGAAAAACTCCTGAGTTTACCGGAAATGAACTCTTGCTTGTAGAAAGACACAGAGTCTTCTGTTTAACTCCGATTGTGAAGGAAAATTCAGACCAGTGTTCTCATCCATGAAACATACTCTGTTTTAACGGAAGAAGCATGCTCTTCTTTCCAGCGTCTCCAATAGAGCAAGAAACCTGAGCATGCCAAAAAAAAAAAGAACTGTGTTTCTTACTCATACAGACCATATCTAGTTAAACTCTGCTTATGAAACTGTAACAAACCACCGCATCTCTTACATAGATGCTCTTTCGTTTATAGTGAAAAACGTGTTGGGTTCGTGAGCTGTGTAAATTCATTTGAGCCGAAAAATCACTCGGTTTTCCGGAAATGAACTCTTGCTTGAGGAAGACACAGAGTCTTTGGTTTAACTCCGTTTGTGAAGGGAAATTCATACCAGTGTTCTCATCCATGAAACACACTCTGTTTTAACGCAAAGAGCATGCTCTTCTTTCCAGAGTCTCTAATACAGCAAGAAACATGAGCATGCCCTGAAAAAATGAACTGTGTTTCCTACTCATACGGACCGTATCATGTTAAACTCTGCTTATGAAACTGTAACAAACCACAGCATGTCTTACATAGTTGCTCTTTAGTTAATAGTGAAAATCTTGTTGGGTTCGTACACTGTGTAAATTTTTGAGCCGAAAAAATCACTGGTTTTACCGGAAATGAACTCTTGCTTGTGGGAAGACACAGAGACTTTGGTTTAACTCCCTTTCTGAAGGAAAATTCAGACCAGTGTTCTCATCCATGAAACATACTCTGTTTTAACGCAAGAAGCATGCTCTTCTTTCCAGCGCCTCCAATACAGCAAGAAACATGAGCATGCCCAGAAAAAAAGAACTGTGTTTCCTACTCATACGGACCATATCGAGTTGAACTCTGCTTATGAAACTGTAAGAAACCACAGCATCTCTTACATAGATGCTCTTATTTTATAGTGAAAAACGTGTTGGGTTCATGAATTTTGTAAATCATTTGAGCCGAAAATCACTGGGATTACCGGAAATGACCTCTTGCTTGCAGCAAGACACAGAGCCTTTGGTTTAACTCGTTTGTGAAGGCAAATTCAGACCAGTGTTCTCATTCATGAAACACCCTCTGTTTTAACGCAAGAAGCATCATCTTCTGTCCAGAGTCTGCCATACAACAAGAAATATGAGCATGTCCAGAAAAAAAGAACTGTGTTTACTACTCATAAGGACCATATCTAGTTGAACTCTGCTTATGAAACTGTAACAAACCACAGCATCTCTTCCATAGATGCTCTTTAGTTAATAGTGAAAATCGTGTTGGGTTCGTGAACTGTGTAAATTCATTTGAGCCGAAAAATCACTCGGTTTACGGGAATGGAACTCCTGCTTGTAGGAAGACACAGAGCCTTTGGTTTAATTCTGTTTATAAAGGGAAATTCAGACCAGTGTTCTCATTCATGTAACACACTCTGTTTTAATGCAAGAAGCATGCTCTTCTTTCCAGCGCCTCCAATACAGCAAGAAACATGATCATGCCCTGAAAAAACAAACTGTGTTTCCTACTCATACGGACCATATCTAGTTGAACTCTGCTTATGAAACTGTAACAAACTACAGCATCTCTTCCGTAGATGCTCTTTAGTTAATAGTGAAAATCGTGTTGGGTTCGTGAATTGTGTAAATTCATTTGAGCCTAAAAATCCCTCGGTTTACCGGAAAGGAACTCCTGCTTGTAGGAAGACACAGAGCCTTTGTTTTAACTCTGTTTATAAAGGGAAATTCAGACCAGTGTTCTCATCCATGAAACACCCTCTGTTTTAGCGCAAGATGCATCCTCTTCTGTCCAGAATCTGCCATACAACAAGAAATATGAGCATGTCCAGAAAAAAATAACTGTGTTTACTACTCATAAAGACCATATCTAGTTGAACTCTGCTTATGAAACTGTAACAAACCACAGCATCTCTTACATAGATGCTCTTCAGTTAATAGTGACAAACGTGTGGGGTTCATGAACTGTGTAAATTCATTTGAGCCGAAAAACCCCTGAGTTTACCGGAAATGAACTCTTTGTTATAGATAGACAGAGTCTTAGGTTTAACTCCGTTTGTGAAGGGAAATTCAGACCAGTGTTCTCATCCATGAAACATACTCTGTTTTAACGCAAGAAGCATGCTCTTCTTTCCGGCGTCTCCAATAGAGCAAGAAACATGAGCATGTCCAGAAAAAAAGAACTGTGTTTCCTACTCATACGGACCATATCTAGTTGAACTCTGCTTATGAAACTGTAACAAACCAAAGCATCTCTTACATAGATGCTCTTTAGTTTATAGTGAAAAACGTGTTGGGTTCGTGAACTGTGTAAATTTTTTTGATCCGAAAAATCACTTGTTTTTCCGGAAATGAACTCTTGCTTGTAGGAAGACACAGATCCTTTGGTTTAACTCCGTTTGTGAAGGGAAATTCAGACCAGTGTTCTCATCCATGAAACACACTCTGTTTTAACGCGAAGAGCATGCTCTTCTTTCTAGAGTCTCTAATATAGCAAGAAACATGAGCATGCCCAGAAAAAAAGAACTGTGTTTCCTACTCATATGGACCATTATCGAGTTGACCTCTGCTTATGAAACTGTAACAAACCACAGCATCTCTTACATAGATGCTCTTATTTTATAGTGAAAAACGTGTTGGGTTCATGAATTTTTTAAATTCATTTGAGCCGAAAAATCACTTGGTTTACCGGAAATGAACTCTTGCTTGCAGACAGACACAGAGCCTTCGGTTTAACTCGTTTGTGAAGGGAAATTCATACCAGTGTTCTCATCCATGAAACACACTCTGTTTTAACGCAAAGAGCATGCTCTTCTTTGCAGAATCTCTAATACAGCAAGAAACATGAGCATGCCCAGAAAAAAATAACTGTGTTTCCTTCTCATACGGACCATATCGAGTTAAACTCTGCTTATGAAACTGTAACAAACCACAGTATGTCTTACATAGATGCTCTTTAGTTTATTGTGAAAAACGTGTTGGGTTTGTGAACTGTGTAAATTCATTTGAGCCGAAAAAACACTGGGTTTACCGGAAATGAACTCTTGCTGGTAGGAAGACACAGAGCCTTTGGTTTAACTCCATTTGTGAAGGGAAATTCAGACCAGTGTTGTCATCCATGAAACACACTATGTTTTAACGCAAAGAGCATGCTCTTCTTTCTAGCGTCTGCAATATAGCAAGAAACATGAGCATGCCCTGAAAAAATGAACTGTGTTTCCTTCTCATACGGACCGTATCATGTTAAACTCTGCTTATGTAACTGTAACAAACCACAGCATGTCTTACATAGATGCTCTTTAGGTAATAGTGAAAATCTTGTTGGGTTCGTACACTGTGTAAATTCATTTGAGACGAAAAATCACTGGGTTTACCGGAAATGAACTCTTGCTTGTAGGAAGACACAGAGACTTTGGTTTAACTCCGTTTCTGAAGGAAAATTCAGACCATTGTTCTCATCCATGAAACATACTATGTTTTAAAGCAAGAAGCAACGTCTTCTGTCCAGTGTCTCCAATACAGCAAGTAACATGAGCATGCACAGAAAAAAAGAACTGTGTTTCCTACTCATAAGGACCATATCGAGTTGAACTCTGCTTATGAAACTGTAAGAAACCACAGCATCTCTTACATAGATGCTCTTATTTTATAGTGAAAAACGTGTTGGGTTGGTGAATTTTGTAAATTCATTTGAGCCGAAAAATCACTGGGATTACCGGAAATGAACTCTTGCTTGCAGCAAGACACAGAGTCTTTGGTTTAACTCGTTTGTGAAGGCAAATTCAGACCAGTGTTCTCATCCATGTAACACCCTCTGTTTTAACGCAAGAAGCATCCTCTTCTGTCCAGAGTCTGCCATACAACAAGAAATATGAGCATGTCCAGAAAAAAAGAACTGTGTTTACTACTCATAAGGACCATATCTAGTTGAACTCTGCTTATGAAACTTTAACAAACCACAGCATCTCTTCCATAGATGCTCTTTAGTTAATAGTGAAAATCGTGTTGGGTTCGTGAACTGTGTAAATTCATTTGAGCCGAAAAATCACTTGGTTTACCGGAAATGAACTCCTGCTTGTAGGAAGACACAGAGCCTTTGGTTTAACTCCATTTGTGAAGGGAAATTCAGACCAGTGTTCTCATCCATGAAACACACTCTGTTTTAACGCAAAGAGCATGCTCTTCTTTCCAGCGTCTGCAATAAGCAAGAAACATGAGCATGCCCAGAAAAAAAGAACTGTGTTTCCTACTCATATGGACCATATCGAGTTGACCTCTGCTTATGAAACTGTAACAAACCACAGCATCTCTTACATAGATGCTATTATTTTATAGTGAAAAACGTGTTGGGTTCGTGAATTTTGTAAATTCATTTGAGCCGAAAAATCACTATGATTACCGGAAATGAACTCTTGCTTGCAGCAAGACACAGAGCCTTCGGTTTAACTCGTTTGTGAAGGAAAATTCAGACCAGTGTTCTCATCCATGAAACACCCTCTGTTTTAACGCAAGAAGCATGCTCTTCTGTCCAGAGTCTGCCATACAACAAGAAATATGAGCATGTCCAGAAAAAAAGAACTGTGTTTCTTACTCATACAGACCATATCTAGTTAAACTCTGCTTATGAAACTGTAACAAACCACAGCATCTCTTACATAGATACTCTTTAGTTAATAGTGAAAAACGTGTTGGGTTCGTGAGCTGTGTAAATTCATTTGAGCAGAAAAATCACTCGGTTTTCCGGAAATGAACTCTTGCTTGAGGAAGACACAGAGTCTTTGGTTTAACTCCGTTTGTGAAGGGAAATTCATACCAGTGTTCTCATCCAAGAAACACACTCTGTTTTAACGCAAAGAGCATGCTCTTCTTTCCAGAGTCTCTATTACAGCAAGAAAAATGAGCATGCCCTGAAAAAATGAACTGTGTTACCTACTCATACGGACCGTATCATGTTAAACTCTGCTTATGAAACTGTTACAAACCACAGCATGTCTTACATAGTTGCTCTTTAGTTAATAGTGAAAAACGTGTTGGGTTCGTGAATTTTGTAAATTCATTTGAGCCGAAAATCACTGGGATTACCGGAAATGAACTCTTGGTTGCAGCAAGACACAGAGCCTTTTGTTTAACTTGTTTGTGAAGGCAAATTCAGACCAGTGTTCTCATTTATGAAACACCCTCTGTTTTAATGCAAGAAGCATCCTCTTCTGTCCAGAGTCTGCCATACAACAAGAAATATGAGCATGTCCAGAAAAAAAGAACTGAGTTTACTACTCATAAGGACCATAACGAGTTGAACTCTGCTTATGAAACTGTAACAAACCACAGCATCTCTTCCATAGATGCTCTTTAGTTAATAGTGAATATCGTGTTGGGTTCGTGAACTGTGTAAATTCATTTGATCCGAAAAATCACTCGGTTTACCGGAAAGGAACTCCTGCTTGTAGAAAGACACAGAGCCTTTGGTTTAACTCCGTTTGTGAAGGGAAATTCAGACCAGTGTTCTCATCCATGTAACACACTCTGTGTTAATGCAAGAAGCATGCTCTTCTTTCCAGCGCCTCCAATACAGCAAGAAACATGAGCATGCCCTGAAAAAAAGAACTGTGTTTCCTACTCATACGGACCATATCTAGTTGAACTCTGCTTATGAAACTGTAACTAACCACAGCATCTCTTACATAGATGCTCTTTAGTTAATAGAGAGAAACGTGTGGGGTTCATGAACTGTGTAAATTCATTTGAGCCGAAAAACTCCTGAGTTTACCGGAAATGAACTCTTGCTTGTAGAAAGACACAGAGTCTTATGTTTAACTCCGATTGTGAAGGAAAATTCAGACCAGTGTTCTCATCCATGAAACATACTCTGTTTTAACGGAAGAAGCATGCTCTTCTTTCCAGCGTCTCCAATGGAGCAAGAAACCTGAGCATGCCAAAAAAAAAGAACTGTGTTTCTTACTCATACAGACCATATCTAGTTAAACTCTGCTTATGAAACTGTAACAAACAACAGCATCTCTTACATAGATGCTCTTTAGTTTATAGTGAAAAACATGTTGGGTTCGTGAACTGTGTAAATTCTTTTAATCCGAAAAATCACTTCTTTTTCCGGAAATGAACTCTTGCTTGTAGGAAGACACAGATCCTTTGGTTTAACTCCGTTTGTGAAGGCAAATTCAGACCAGTGTTCTCATCCATGAAACACCCTCTGTTTTAATGCAAGAAGCATCCTCTTCTGTCCAGAGTCTGCCATACAACAAGAAATATGAGCATGTCCAGAAAAAAAGAACTGTGTTTCTTACTCATACAGACAATATCTAGTTAAACTATGCTTCTGAAACTGTAACAAACCACAGCATCTCTTACATAGATGCTCTTTAGTTAATAGTGAAAATCGTGTTGGGTTCGTGAACTGGGTAAATTCATTTGAGCCGAAAAATCACTGGGTTTACCAGAAATGAACTCTTGCTTGTAGGAAGACACAGAGTCTTAGGTTTAACTCCATTTGTGAAGGGAAATTCAGACCAGTGTTCTCATCCATGAAACATACTCTGTTTTAACGCAAGAAGCATGCTCTTCTTTCCAGCGCCTCCAATACAGCAAGAAACATGAGCATGCCCAGAAAAAATGAACTGTGTTTCCTACTCATACGGACCATATCTAGTTGAACTCTGCTTATGAAACTGTAACAAACGACAGCATCTCTTACATAGATGCTCTTTAGTTTATAGTGAAAAACGTGTTGGGTTCGTGAACTGTGTAAAATTTTGATCCGAAAAATCACTTGTTTTCCGGAAATGAACTCTTGCTTGTAGGAAGACACAGATCCTTTGGTTTAACTCCTTTTGTGAAGGGAAATTCAGACCAGTGTTCCCATCCATGAAACACACTCTGTTTTAACGCGAAGAGCATGCTCTTCTTTGCAGAATCTCTAATACAGCAAGAAACATGAGCATGCCCAGAAAAAAATAACTGTGTTTCCTACTCATACGGACCATATCGAGTTAAACTCTGCTTATGAAACTGTAACAAACCACAGTATGTCTTACATAGATGCTCTTTAGTTTATTGTGAAAAACGTGTTGGGTTTGTGAACTGTGTAAATTCATTTGAGCCGAAAAAACACTGGGTTTACCGGAAATGAACTCTTGCTGGTAGGAAGACACAGAGCCTTTGGTTTAACTCCATTTGTGAAGGGAAATTCAGACCAGTGTTGTCATCCATGAAACACACTATGTTTTAACGCAAAGAGCATGCTCTTCTTTCTAGCGTCTGCAATATAGCAAGAAACATGAGCATGCCCTGAAAAAATGAACTGTGTTTCCTTCTCATACGGACCGTATCATGTTAAACTCTGCTTATGTAACTGTAACAAACCACAGCATGTCTTACATAGATGCTCTTTAGGTAATAGTGAAAATCTTGTTGGGTTCGTACACTGTGTAAATTCATTTGAGACGAAAAATCACTGGGTTTACCGGAAATGAACTCTTGCTTGTAGGAAGACACAGAGACTTTGGTTTAACTCCGTTTCTGAAGGAAAATTCAGACCATTGTTCTCATCCATGAAACATACTATGTTTTAAAGCAAGAAGCAACGTCTTCTGTCCAGTGTCTCCAATACAGCAAGTAACATGAGCATGCACAGAAAAAAAGAACTGTGTTTCCTACTCATAAGGACCATATCGAGTTGAACTCTGCTTATGAAACTGTAAGAAACCACAGCATCTCTTACATAGATGCTCTTTAGTTAATAGTGAAAATCGTGTTGGGTTCGTGAACTGGGTAAATTCATTTGAGCCGAAAAATCACTGGGTTTACCAGAAATGAACTCTTGCTTGTAGGAAGACACAGAGTCTTAGGTTTAACTCCATTTGTGAAGGGAAATTCAGACCAGTGTTCTCATCCATGAAACATACTCTGTTTTAACGCAAGAAGCATGCTCTTCTTTCCAGCGCCTCCAATACAGCAAGAAACATGAGCATGCCCAGAAAAAATGAACTGTGTTTCCTACTCATACGGACCATATCTAGTTGAACTCTGCTTATGAAACTGTAACAAACGACAGCATCTCTTACATAGATGCTCTTTAGTTTATAGTGAAAAACGTGTTGGGTTCGTGAACTGTGTAAAATTTTGATCCGAAAAATCACTTGTTTTCCGGAAATGAACTCTTGCTTGTAGGAAGACACAGATCCTTTGGTTTAACTCCTTTTGTGAAGGGAAATTCAGACCAGTGTTCCCATCCATGAAACACACTCTGTTTTAACGCGAAGAGCATGCTCTTCTTTGCAGAATCTCTAATACAGCAAGAAACATGAGCATGCCCAGAAAAAAATAACTGTGTTTCCTACTCATACGGACCATATCGAGTTAAACTCTGCTTATGAAACTGTAACAAACCACAGTATGTCTTACATAGATGCTCTTTAGTTTATTGTGAAAAACGTGTTGGGTTTGTGAACTGTGTAAATTCATTTGAGCCGAAAAAACACTGGGTTTACCGGAAATGAACTCTTGCTGGTAGGAAGACACAGAGCCTTTGGTTTAACTCCATTTGTGAAGGGAAATTCAGACCAGTGTTGTCATCCATGAAACACACTATGTTTTAACGCAAAGAGCATGCTCTTCTTTCTAGCGTCTGCAATATAGCAAGAAACATGAGCATGCCCTGAAAAAATGAACTGTGTTTCCTTCTCATACGGACCGTATCATGTTAAACTCTGCTTATGTAACTGTAACAAACCACAGCATGTCTTACATAGATGCTCTTTAGGTAATAGTGAAAATCTTGTTGGGTTCGTACACTGTGTAAATTCATTTGAGACGAAAAATCACTGGGTTTACCGGAAATGAACTCTTGCTTGTAGGAAGACACAGAGACTTTGGTTTAACTCCGTTTCTGAAGGAAAATTCAGACCATTGTTCTCATCCATGAAACATACTATGTTTTAAAGCAAGAAGCAACGTCTTCTGTCCAGTGTCTCCAATACAGCAAGTAACATGAGCATGCACAGAAAAAAAGAACTGTGTTTCCTACTCATAAGGACCATATCGAGTTGAACTCTGCTTATGAAACTGTAAGAAACCACAGCATCTCTTACATAGATGCTCTTTAGTTAATAGTGAAAATCGTGTTGGGTTCGTGAACTGGGTAAATTCATTTGAGCCGAAAAATCACTGGGTTTACCAGAAATGAACTCTTGCTTGTAGGAAGACACAGAGTCTTAGGTTTAACTCCATTTGTGAAGGGAAATTCAGACCAGTGTTCTCATCCATGAAACATACTCTGTTTTAACGCAAGAAGCATGCTCTTCTTTCCAGCGCCTCCAATACAGCAAGAAACATGAGCATGCCCAGAAAAAATGAACTGTGTTTCCTACTCATACGGACCATATCTAGTTGAACTCTGCTTATGAAACTGTAACAAACGACAGCATCTCTTACATAGATGCTCTTTAGTTTATAGTGAAAAACGTGTTGGGTTCGTGAACTGTGTAAAATTTTGATCCGAAAAATCACTTGTTTTCCGGAAATGAACTCTTGCTTGTAGGAAGACACAGATCCTTTGGTTTAACTCCTTTTGTGAAGGGAAATTCAGACCAGTGTTCCCATCCATGAAACACACTCTGTTTTAACGCGAAGAGCATGCTCTTCTTTGCAGAATCTCTAATACAGCAAGAAACATGAGCATGCCCAGAAAAAAATAACTGTGTTTCCTACTCATACGGACCATATCGAGTTAAACTCTGCTTATGAAACTGTAACAAACCACAGTATGTCTTACATAGATGCTCTTTAGTTTATTGTGAAAAACGTGTTGGGTTTGTGAACTGTGTAAATTCATTTGAGCCGAAAAAACACTGGGTTTACCGGAAATGAACTCTTGCTGGTAGGAAGACACAGAGCCTTTGGTTTAACTCCATTTGTGAAGGGAAATTCAGACCAGTGTTGTCATCCATGAAACACACTATGTTTTAACGCAAAGAGCATGCTCTTCTTTCTAGCGTCTGCAATATAGCAAGAAACATGAGCATGCCCTGAAAAAATGAACTGTGTTTCCTTCTCATACGGACCGTATCATGTTAAACTCTGCTTATGTAACTGTAACAAACCACAGCATGTCTTACATAGATGCTCTTTAGGTAATAGTGAAAATCTTGTTGGGTTCGTACACTGTGTAAATTCATTTGAGACGAAAAATCACTGGGTTTACCGGAAATGAACTCTTGCTTGTAGGAAGACACAGAGACTTTGGTTTAACTCCGTTTCTGAAGGAAAATTCAGACCATTGTTCTCATCCATGAAACATACTATGTTTTAAAGCAAGAAGCAACGTCTTCTGTCCAGTGTCTCCAATACAGCAAGTAACATGAGCATGCACAGAAAAAAAGAACTGTGTTTCCTACTCATAAGGACCATATCGAGTTGAACTCTGCTTATGAAACTGTAAGAAACCACAGCATCTCTTACATAGATGCTCTTTAGTTAATAGTGAAAATCGTGTTGGGTTCGTGAACTGGGTAAATTCATTTGAGCCGAAAAATCACTGGGTTTACCAGAAATGAACTCTTGCTTGTAGGAAGACACAGAGTCTTAGGTTTAACTCCATTTGTGAAGGGAAATTCAGACCAGTGTTCTCATCCATGAAACATACTCTGTTTTAACGCAAGAAGCATGCTCTTCTTTCCAGCGCCTCCAATACAGCAAGAAACATGAGCATGCCCAGAAAAAATGAACTGTGTTTCCTACTCATACGGACCATATCTAGTTGAACTCTGCTTATGAAACTGTAACAAACGACAGCATCTCTTACATAGATGCTCTTTAGTTTATAGTGAAAAACGTGTTGGGTTCGTGAACTGTGTAAAATTTTGATCCGAAAAATCACTTGTTTTCCGGAAATGAACTCTTGCTTGTAGGAAGACACAGATCCTTTGGTTTAACTCCTTTTGTGAAGGGAAATTCAGACCAGTGTTCCCATCCATGAAACACACTCTGTTTTAACGCGAAGAGCATGCTCTTCTTTGCAGAATCTCTAATACAGCAAGAAACATGAGCATGCCCAGAAAAAAATAACTGTGTTTCCTACTCATACGGACCATATCGAGTTAAACTCTGCTTATGAAACTGTAACAAACCACAGTATGTCTTACATAGATGCTCTTTAGTTTATTGTGAAAAACGTGTTGGGTTTGTGAACTGTGTAAATTCATTTGAGCCGAAAAAACACTGGGTTTACCGGAAATGAACTCTTGCTGGTAGGAAGACACAGAGCCTTTGGTTTAACTCCATTTGTGAAGGGAAATTCAGACCAGTGTTGTCATCCATGAAACACACTATGTTTTAACGCAAAGAGCATGCTCTTCTTTCTAGCGTCTGCAATATAGCAAGAAACATGAGCATGCCCTGAAAAAATGAACTGTGTTTCCTTCTCATACGGACCGTATCATGTTAAACTCTGCTTATGTAACTGTAACAAACCACAGCATGTCTTACATAGATGCTCTTTAGGTAATAGTGAAAATCTTGTTGGGTTCGTACACTGTGTAAATTCATTTGAGACGAAAAATCACTGGGTTTACCGGAAATGAACTCTTGCTTGTAGGAAGACACAGAGACTTTGGTTTAACTCCGTTTCTGAAGGAAAATTCAGACCATTGTTCTCATCCATGAAACATACTATGTTTTAAAGCAAGAAGCAACGTCTTCTGTCCAGTGTCTCCAATACAGCAAGTAACATGAGCATGCACAGAAAAAAAGAACTGTGTTTCCTACTCATAAGGACCATATCGAGTTGAACTCTGCTTATGAAACTGTAAGAAACCACAGCATCTCTTACATAGATGCTCTTATTTTATAGTGAAAAACGTGTTGGGTTGGTGAATTTTGTAAATTCATTTGAGCCGAAAAATCACTGGGATTACCGGAAATGAACTCTTGCTTGCAGCAAGACACAGAGTCTTTGGTTTAACTCGTTTGTGAAGGCAAATTCAGACCAGTGTTCTCATCCATGTAACACCCTCTGTTTTAACGCAAGAAGCATCCTCTTCTGTCCAGAGTCTGCCATACAACAAGAAATATGAGCATGTCCAGAAAAAAAGAACTGTGTTTACTACTCATAAGGACCATATCTAGTTGAACTCTGCTTATGAAACTTTAACAAACCACAGCATCTCTTCCATAGATGCTCTTTAGTTAATAGTGAAAATCGTGTTGGGTTCGTGAACTGTGTAAATTCATTTGAGCCGAAAAATCACTTGGTTTACCGGAAATGAACTCCTGCTTGTAGGAAGACACAGAGCCTTTGGTTTAACTCCATTTGTGAAGGGAAATTCAGACCAGTGTTCTCATCCATGAAACACACTCTGTTTTAACGCAAAGAGCATGCTCTTCTTTCCAGCGTCTGCAATAAGCAAGAAACATGAGCATGCCCAGAAAAAAAGAACTGTGTTTCCTACTCATATGGACCATATCGAGTTGACCTCTGCTTATGAAACTGTAACAAACCACAGCATCTCTTACATAGATGCTATTATTTTATAGTGAAAAACGTGTTGGGTTCGTGAATTTTGTAAATTCATTTGAGCCGAAAAATCACTATGATTACCGGAAATGAACTCTTGCTTGCAGCAAGACACAGAGCCTTCGGTTTAACTCGTTTGTGAAGGAAAATTCAGACCAGTGTTCTCATCCATGAAACACCCTCTGTTTTAACGCAAGAAGCATGCTCTTCTGTCCAGAGTCTGCCATACAACAAGAAATATGAGCATGTCCAGAAAAAAAGAACTGTGTTTCTTACTCATACAGACCATATCTAGTTAAACTCTGCTTATGAAACTGTAACAAACCACAGCATCTCTTACATAGATACTCTTTAGTTAATAGTGAAAAACGTGTTGGGTTCGTGAGCTGTGTAAATTCATTTGAGCAGAAAAATCACTCGGTTTTCCGGAAATGAACTCTTGCTTGAGGAAGACACAGAGTCTTTGGTTTAACTCCGTTTGTGAAGGGAAATTCATACCAGTGTTCTCATCCAAGAAACACACTCTGTTTTAACGCAAAGAGCATGCTCTTCTTTCCAGAGTCTCTATTACAGCAAGAAAAATGAGCATGCCCTGAAAAAATGAACTGTGTTACCTACTCATACGGACCGTATCATGTTAAACTCTGCTTATGAAACTGTTACAAACCACAGCATGTCTTACATAGTTGCTCTTTAGTTAATAGTGAAAAACGTGTTGGGTTCGTGAATTTTGTAAATTCATTTGAGCCGAAAATCACTGGGATTACCGGAAATGAACTCTTGGTTGCAGCAAGACACAGAGCCTTTTGTTTAACTTGTTTGTGAAGGCAAATTCAGACCAGTGTTCTCATTTATGAAACACCCTCTGTTTTAACGCAAGAAGCATCCTCTTCTGTCCAGAGTCTGCCATACAACAAGAAATATGAGCATGTCCAGAAAAAAAGAACTGAGTTTACTACTCATAAGGACCATAACGAGTTGAACTCTGCTTATGAAACTGTAACAAACCACAGCATCTCTTCCATAGATGCTCTTTAGTTAATAGTGAATATCGTGTTGGGTTCGTGAACTGTGTAAATTCATTTGATCCGAAAAATCACTCGGTTTACCGGAAAGGAACTCCTGCTTGTAGAAAGACACAGAGCCTTTGGTTTAACTCCGTTTGTGAAGGGAAATTCAGACCAGTGTTCTCATCCATGTAACACACTCTGTGTTAATGCAAGAAGCATGCTCTTCTTTCCAGCGCCTCCAATACAGCAAGAAACATGAGCATGCCCTGAAAAAAAGAACTGTGTTTCCTACTCATACGGACCATATCTAGTTGAACTCTGCTTATGAAACTTTAACTAACCACAGCATCTCTTACATAGATGCTCTTTAGTTAATAGAGAGAAACGTGTGGGGTTCATGAACTGTGTAAATTCATTTGAGCCGAAAAACTCCTGAGTTTACCGGAAATGAACTCTTGCTTGTAGAAAGACACAGAGTCTTATGTTTAACTCCGATTGTGAAGGAAAATTCAGACCAGTGTTCTCATCCATGAAACATACTCTGTTTTAACGGAAGAAGCATGCTCTTCTTTCCAGCGTCTCCAATGGAGCAAGAAACCTGAGCATGCCAAAAAAAAAGAACTGTGTTTCTTACTCATACAGACCATATCTAGTTAAACTCTGCTTATGAAACTGTAACAAACAACAGCATCTCTTACATAGATGCTCTTTAGTTTATAGTGAAAAACATGTTGGGTTCGTGAACTGTGTAAATTCTTTTAATCCGAAAAATCACTTCTTTTTCCGGAAATGAACTCTTGCTTGTAGGAAGACACAGATCCTTTGGTTTAACTCCGTTTGTGAAGGCAAATTCAGACCAGTGTTCTCATCCATGAAACACCCTCTGTTTTAATGCAAGAAGCATCCTCTTCTGTCCAGAGTCTGCCATACAACAAGAAATATGAGCATGTCCAGAAAAAAAGAACTGTGTTTCTTACTCATACAGACAATATCTAGTTAAACTATGCTTCTGAAACTGTAACAAACCACAGCATCTCTTACATAGATGCTCTTTAGTTAATAGTGAAAATCGTGTTGGGTTCGTGAACTGGGTAAATTCATTTGAGCCGAAAAATCACTGGGTTTACCAGAAATGAACTCTTGCTTGTAGGAAGACACAGAGTCTTAGGTTTAACTCCATTTGTGAAGGGAAATTCAGACCAGTGTTCTCATCCATGAAACATACTCTGTTTTAACGCAAGAAGCATGCTCTTCTTTCCAGCGCCTCCAATACAGCAAGAAACATGAGCATGCCCAGAAAAAATGAACTGTGTTTCCTACTCATACGGACCATATCTAGTTGAACTCTGCTTATGAAACTGTAACAAACGACAGCATCTCTTACATAGATGCTCTTTAGTTTATAGTGAAAAACGTGTTGGGTTCGTGAACTGTGTAAAATTTTGATCCGAAAAATCACTTGTTTTCCAGAAATGAACTCTTGCTTGTAGGAAGACACAGATCCTTTGGTTTAACTCCTTTTGTGAAGGGAAATTCAGACCAGTGTTCCCATCCATGAAACACACTCTGTTTTAACGCGAAGAGCATGCTCTTCTTTCCAGAATCTCTAATACAGCAAGAAACATGAGCATGCCCAGAAAAAAATAACTGTGTTTCCTACTCATACGGACCATATCGAGTTAAACTCTGCTTATGAAACTGTAACAAACCACAGTATGTCTTACATAGATGCTCTTTAGTTTATTGTGAAAAACGTGTTGGGTTTGTGAACTGTGTAAATTCATTTGAGCCGAAAAAACACTGGGTTTACCGGAAATGAACTCTTGCTGGTAGGAAGACACAGAGCCTTTGGTTTAACTCCGTTTCTGAAGGAAAATTCAGACCATTGTTCTCATCCATGAAACATACTATGTTTTAAAGCAAGAAGCAACCTCTTCTGTCCAGTGTCTCCAATACAGCAAGTAACATGAGCATGCACAGAAAAAAAGAACTGTGTTTCCTACTCATAAGGACCATATCGAGTTGAACTCTGCTTATGAAACTGTAAGAAACCACAGCATCTCTTACATAGATGCTCTTATTTTATAGTGAAAAACGTGTTGGGTTGGTGAATTTTGTAAATTCATTTGAGCCGAAAAATCACTGGGATTACCGGAAATGAACTCTTGCTTGCAGCAAGACACAGAGTCTTTGGTTTAACTCGTTTGTGAAGGCAAATTCAGACCAGTGTTCTCATCCATGTAACACCCTCTGTTTTAACGCAAGAAGCATCCTCTTCTGTCCAGAGTCTGCCATACAACAAGAAATATGAGCATGTCCAGAAAAAAAGAACTGTGTTTACTACTCATAAGGACCATATCTAGTTGAACTCTGCTTATGAAACTTTAACAAACCACAGCATCTCTTACATAGATGCTCTTTAGTTAATAGTGAAAATCGTGTTGGGTTCGTGAACTGTGTAAATTCATTTGAGCCGAAAAATCACTTGGTTTACCGGAAATGAACTCCTGCTTGTAGGAAGACACAGAGCCTTTGGTTTAACTCCATTTGTGAAGGGAAATTCAGACCAGTGTTCTCATCCATGAAACACACTCTGTTTTAACGCAAAGAGCATGCTCTTCTTTCCAGCATCTGCAATAAGCAAGAAACATGAGCATGCCCAGAAAAAAAGAACTGTGTTTCCGACTCATATGGACCATATCGAGTTGACCTCTGCTTATGAAACTGTAACAAACCACAGCATCTCTTACATAGATGCTATTATTTTATAGTGAAAAACGTGTTGGGTTCGTGAATTTTGTAAATTCATTTGAGCCGAAAAATCACTATGATTACCGGAAATGAACTCTTGCTTGCAGCAAGACACAGAGCCTTCGGTTTAACTCGTTTGTGAAGGAAAATTCAGACCAGTGTTCTCATCCATGAAACACCCTCTGTTTTAACGCAAGAAGCATGCTCTTCTGTCCAGAGTCTGCCATACAACAAGAAATATGAGCATGTCCAGAAAAAAAGAACTGTGTTTCTTACTCATACAGACCATATCTAGTTAAACTCTGCTTATGAAACTGTAACAAACCACAGCCTCTCTTACATAGATACTCTTTAGTTAATAGTGAAAAACATGTTGGGTTCGTGAGCTGTGTAAATTCATTTCAGACGAAAAATCACTGGGTTTACCGGAAATGAACTCTTGCTTGAGGAAGACACAGAGTCTTTGGTTTAACTCCGTTTGTGAAGGGAAATTCATACCAGTGTTCTCATCCATGAAACACACTCTGTTTTAACGCAAAGAGCATGCTCTTCTTTCCAGAGTCTCTATTACAGCAAGAAAAATGAGCATGCCCTGAAAAAATGAACTGTGTTACCTACTCATACGGACCGTATCATGTTAAACTCTGCTTATGAAACTGTTACAAACCACAGCATGTCTTACATAGTTGCTCTTTAGTTAATAGTGAAAAACGTGTTGGGTTCGTGAATTTTGTAAATTCATTTGAGCCGAAAATCACTGGGATTACCGGAAATGAACTCTTGGTTGCAGCAAGACACAGAGCCTTTTGTTTAACTTGTTTGTGAAGGCAAATTCAGACCAGTGTTCTCATTTATGAAACACCCTCTGTTTTAACGCAAGAAGCATCCTCTTCTGTCCAGAGTCTGCCATACAACAAGAAATATGAGCATGTCCAGAAAAAAAGAACTGAGTTTACTACTCATAAGGACCATAACGAGTTGAACTCTGCTTATGAAACTGTAACAAACCACAGCATCTCTTCAATAGATGCTCTTTAGTTAATAGTGAATATCGTGTTGGGTTCGTGAACTGTGTAAATTCATTTGAGCCGAAAAATCACTCGGTTTACCGGAAAGGAACTCCTGCTTGTAGAAAGACACAGAGCCTTTGGTTTAAATCCGTTTGTCAAGGGAAATTCAGACCAGTGTTCTCATCCATGTAACACACTCTGTGTTAATGCAAGAAGCATGCTCTTCTTTCCAGCGCCTCCAATACAGCAAGAAACATGAGCATGCCCTGAAAAAAAGAACTGTGTTTCCTACTCATACGGACCATATCTAGTTGAACTCTGCTTATGAAACTGTAACTAACCACAGCATCTCTTACATAGATGCTCTTTAGTTAATAGAGAGAAACGTGTGGGGTTCATGAACTGTGTAAATTCATTTGAGCCGGAAAACTCCTGAGTTTACCGGAAATGAACTCTTGCTTGTAGAAAGACACAGAGTCTTATGTTTAACTCCGATTGTGAAGGAAAATTCAGACCAGTGTTCTCATCCATGAAAAATACTATGTTTTAACGCAAGAAGCAACGTCTTCTGTCCAGGGTCTCCAATACAGCAAGAAAAATGAGCATGCCCAGAAAAAAAGAACTGTGTTTCCTACTCATAAGGACCATATCGAGTTGAACTCTGCTTATGAAACTGTAACAAACCACAACATCTCTTACATAGATGCTCTTATTTTATAGTGAAAAACGTGTTGGGTTCGTGAATTTTGTAAATTCATTTGAGCCGAAAAATCACTGGGATTACCGGAAATGAACTCTTGGTTGCAGCAAGACACAGAGCCTTTTGTTTAACTCGTTTCTGAAGGCAAATTCAGAACAGTGTTCTCATTTATGAAACACCCCCTGTTTTAACGCAAGAAGCATCCTCTTCTGTCCAGAGTCTGCCATACAACAAGAAATATGAGCATGTCCAGAAAAAAAGAACTGTGTTTACTACTCATAAGGACCATATCTAGTTGAACTCTGCTTATGAAACTTTAACAAACCACAGCACCTCTTCCATTGATGCTCTTTAGTTAATAGTGAAAATCGTGTTGGGTTCGTGAACTGTGTAAATTCATTTGAGCCGAAAAATCACTGGGTTTACCGGAAATGAACTCCTGCTTGTAGAAAGACACAGAGCCTTTGGTTTAACTCCGTTTGTGAAGGGAAATTCAGACCAGTGTTCTCATCCATGAAACACACTATGTTTTAACGCAAAGAGCATGCTCTACTTTCCAGCGTCTGCAATATAGCAAGAAACAAGAGCATGCCCTGATAAAATGAGCTGTGTTTCCTACTCATATGGATCATATCTAGTTGAACTCTGCTTATGAAACTGTAACAAACCACAGCAGGTCTTTCATAGATGCTCTTTAGTTAATAGTGACAAACGTGTGGGGTTCATGAACTGTGTAAATTCATTTGAGCCGAAAAACCCCTGAGTTTACCGGAAATGAACTCTTTGTTATAGGAAGACAGAGTCTTAGGTTCAACTCCGTTTGTGAAGGAAAATTCAGACCAGTGTTCTCATCCATGAAACATACTCTGTTTTAACGCAAGAAGCATGCTCTTCTTTCCAGCGTCTCCAATAGAGCAAGAAACATGAGCATGCCCAGAAAAAAAGAACTGTGTTTCTTACTCATACAGACCATATCTAGTTAAACTCTGCTTATGAAACTGTAACAAACCACCGCATCTCTTACATAGATGCTCTTTCGTTTATAGTGAAAAACGTGTTGGGTTCGTGAGTTGTGTAAATTCATTTGAGCCGAAAAATCACTGGGTTTACCTGAAATGAACTCTGGCTTGTAGGAAGACGCAGAGCCTTTGGTTTAACTCCGTTTGTGAAGGGAAATTCAGACCAGTGTTCTCATCCATGAAACACACTCTGTTTTAACGCAAAGAGCATGCTCTTCTTTCCAGAGTCTCTAATACAGCAAGAAACATGAGCATGCCCAGAAAAAAAAGAACTGTGTTTCCTACTCACATGGACCATATCGAGTTGACCTCTGCTTATGAAACTGTAACAAACCACACCATCTCTTACATAGATGCTCTTATTTTATAGTGAAAAACGTGTTGGGTTCGTGAATTTTGTAAATATATTTGAGCCGAAAAATCACTGGGATTAACGGAAATGAACTCTTGCTTGTGCAAGACACAGAGCCTTTGGTTTAACTCGTCTGTGAAGGCAAATAGAGACCAGTGTTCTCATCCATGAAACACCCTCAGTTTTAACGCAAGAAGCATCCTCTTCTGTCCATAGCCTGCCATACAACAAGAAATATGAGCATGTCCAGAAAAAAAGAACTGTGTTTACTACTCATACGGACCATATCTAGTTGAACTCTGCTTATGAAACTGTAACAAACCACAGCATCTCTTCCATAGATGCTCTTTAGTTAATAGTGAAAATCGAGTTGGGTTCGTGAACTGTGTAAATTCATTTGAGCCGAAAAATCACTGGGTTTTCCGGAAATGAACTCCTGCTTGTAGGAAGACACAGAGCCTTTAGTTTAACTCCGTTTGGGAAGGGAAATTCAGACCAGTGATCTCATCCATGTAACACACTCTGTTTTAATGCAAGAAGCATGCTCTTCTTTCCAGCACCTCCAATACAGCAAGAAACATGAGCATGCCCTGAAAAAAAAACTGAGCTTCCTACTCATACGGACCATATCTAGTTGAACTCTGCTTATGAAACTGTAACAAACCACAGCATGTCTTACATAGATGCTCTTTAGTTAATAGAGACAAACGTGTGGGGTTCATGAACTGTGTAAATTCATTTGAGGCGAAAAACCCCTGAGTTTACCGGAAATGAACTCTTGCTTGTAGGAAGACACAGAGTCTTAGGTTTAACTCCGTTTGTGAAGGAAAATTCAGACCAGTGTTGTCATCCATGATACATACTCTGTTTTAACGCAAGAAGCATGCTCTTCTTTCCAGCGTCTCCAATAGAGCAAGAAACATGAGCATGCCAAAAAAAAAGAACTGTGTTACTTACTCATGCAGACCATATCTAGTTAAACTCTGCTTATGAAACTGTAACAAACCACCGCATCTCTTACATAGATGCTCTTTAGTTTATAGTGAAAAACGTGTTGGGTTCGTGACCTGTGTACATTCATTTGAGCCGAAAAATCACTTGTTTCTCCGGAAATGAACTCTTGCTTGTAGGAAGACACAGATCCTTTGGTTTAACTCCATTTGTGAAGGGAAATTCAGACCAGTGATCTCATCCATGAAACACACTCTGTTTTAACGCGAAGAGCATGCTCTTCTTTCCAGAGTCTCTAATACAGCAAGAAACATGAGCATGCCCAAAAAAAAAGAACTGTGTTTCCTACTCATATGGACCATATAGAGTTGACCTCTGCTTATGAAACTATAAGAAACCACAGGATCTCTTACATAGATGCTCTTATTTTATAGTGAAAAACGTGTTGGGTTCGTGAACTGTGTAAATTCTTTTGATCCGAAAAATCACTTGTTTTTCCGGAAATGAACTCTTGCTTGTAGGAAGACACAGAGCCTTTGGTTTAACTCCGTTTGTGAAGGGAAATTCAGACCAGTGTTCTCACCCATGAAACACACTCTGTTTTAACGCGAAGAGCATGCTCTTCTTTCCAGCGTCTCTAATACAGCAAGAAACATGACCATGCCCAGAAAAAAATAACTGTCTATCCTCCTCATATGGACCATATCGAGTTGACCTCTGCTTATGAAACTGTAACAAAACACAGTGTGTCTTACATAGATGCTCTTTAGTTTATAGTGAAAAACGTGTTGGGTTCGTGAACTGTGTAAATTCATTTGAGCCGAAAAAACACTGGGTTTACTGGAAATGAACTCTTGCTTGTAGGAAGACACAGAGCCTTTGGTTTAACTCCGTTTGTGAAGGGAAATTCAGACCAGTGTTCTCATCCATGAAACATACTCTGTTTTAACGCAAAGAGCATGCTCTTCTTTCCAGAGTGTCTAATACAGCAAGAAACATGAGCATGCCCTGAAAAAATGAACTGTGTTTCTTACTCATACGGACCGTATCATGTTAAACTCTGCTTATGAAACTGTAACAAACCACAGCATGTCTTACCTAGATGCTCTTTAGTTAATAGTGAAAATCTTGTTGGGTTCGTACACTGTGTAAATTCATTTGAGCCGAAAAATCACTGGGTTTACCGGAAATGAACTCTTGCTTGTGGGAAGACACAGAGACTTTGGTTTAACTCCCTTTCTGAAGGAAAATTCAGACCAGTGTTCTTATCCATGAAACATACTATGTTTTAACGCAAGAAGCAACGTCTTCTGTCCAGTGTCTCCAATACAGCAAGAAAAATGAGCATGCCCAGAAAAAAAGAACTGTGTTTCCTACTCATAAGGACCAGATCGAGTTGAACTCTGCTTATGAAACTGTAACAAACCACAGCATCTCTTACATAGATGCTCTTTTTTATAGTGAAAAACGTGTTGGGTTGGTGATTTTTGTAAATTCATTTGAGCCGAAAAATCACTGTTATTACCGGAAATGAACTCTTGCTTGCAGCAAGACACAGAGCATTTGGTTTAACTCGTTTGTGAATCCAAATTCAGACCAGTGTTCTCATTTATGAAACACCCTCTGTTTTAACGCAAGAAGCATCCTCTTCTGTCCAGAGTCTGCCATAAAACAAGAAATATGAGCATGTCCAGAAAAAAAGAAATGTGTTTCCTACTCAAAAGGACCATATCTAGTTGAACTCTGCTTATGAAACTGAAACAAACCAAAGCATGTCTTACATAGATGCTCTTTAGTTAATAGTGACAAACGTGTGGGGTTCATGGACTGTGTAAATTCATTTGAGCTGAAAAAACCCTGAGTTTACCGGAAATGAACTCTTGCTTGTTGGAAGACACAGAGTCTTAGGTTTAACTCCGTTTGTGAAGGAAAATTCAGACCAGTGTTCTCATCCATGAAAAATACTCCGTTTTAACGCAAGAAGCATGCTCTTCTTTCCAGCGTCTCCAGTAGAACAAGAAATATGAGCATGCCAAAAAAAAAGAACTGTGTTTCTTACTCCTACAGACCATATCTAGTTAAACTCTGCTTATGAAACTGTAACAAACCAAGGCATCTCTTACATAGATGCTTTTTCGTTTATAGTGAAAAACGTGTTGGGTTCGAAAACTGTGTAAATTCATTTGAGCTGAAAAACCCCTGAGTTTACCGGAAATGAACTCTTGCTTGTAGGAAGACAGAGAGTCTTAGGTTTAACTCCGTTTGTGAAGGAAAATTCAGACCAGTGTTCTCATCCATGAAAAATACTCCGTTTTAACGCAAGAAGCATGCTCTTCTTTCCAGCGTCTCCAGTAGAACAAGAAATATGAGCATGCCAAAAAAAAAGAACTGTGTTTCTTACTCCTACAGACCATATCTAGTTAAACTCTGCTTATGAAACTGTAACAAACCAAGGCATCTCTTACATAGATGCTTTTTCGTTTATAGTGAAAAACGTGTTGGGTTCGAAAACTGTGTAAATTCATTTGAGCTGAAAAACCCCTGAGTTTACCGGAAATGAACTCTTGCTTGTAGGAAGACAGAGAGTCTTAGGTTTAACTCCGTTTGTGAAGGGAAATTCAGACCAGTGTTCTCATCCATGAAACATACTTTGTTTTAACGCTCGAGGCAGGCTCTTTTTTCCAGCGTCTCTAATACAGCAAGAAACATGAGCATGCCCAGAATAAAAGAACTTTGTTTCTTACTCATATGGACCATATCTAGTTAAACTCTGCCTATGAAACTCTAACAAACCACAGCATCTCGTACATAGATGCTCTTTAGTTTATAGTAAAAAACGTGTTGGGTTCTTGAACTGTGTAAATTCATTTGAGCCGAAAAATTACTGGGTTTTCCGGAAATGAACTCTTGCTTGAGGAAGACACAGAGTCTTTGGTTTAACTCCGTTTTTGAAGGGAAATTCATACCAGTGTTCTCATCCATGAAACACACTCTGTTTTAACGCAAAGAGCATGCTCTTCTTTCCAGAGTGTCTAATACAGCAAGAAACATGAGCATGCCCTGAAAAAATGAACTGTGTTTCTTACTCATACGACCATATCATGTTAAACTCTGCTTATGAAACTGTAACAAACCACAGCATGTCTTACATAGATGCTCTTTAGTTAATAGTGAAAATCTTGTTGGGTTCGTACACTGTGTAAATTCATTTGAGCCGAAAAATCACTGGGTTTACCGGAAATGAACTCTTGCTTGTGGGAAGACACAGAGACTTTGGTTTAACTCCCTTTCTGAAGAAAAATTCAGACCAGTGTTCTCATCCATGAAACATACTATGTTTTAACGCAAGAAGCAACGTCTTCTGTCCATTGTCTCCAATACAGCAAGAAAAATGAGCATGCCCAGAAAAAAAGAACTGAGTTTCCTACTCATAAGGACCATATCGAGTTGAACTCTGCTTATGAAACTGTAACAAACCACAATATCTCTTACATAGATGCTCTTATTTTATAGTGAAAAACATGTTGGGTTCGTGAATTTTGTAAATTCATTTGAGCCGAAAAATCACTGGGATTTTCGGAAATGAACCCTTGGTTGCAGCAAGACACAGAGCCTTTTGTTTAACTCGTTTGTGAAGGGAAATTCAGACCAGTGTTCTCATCCATGAAACACACTATGTTTTAACGCAAAGAGCATGCTCTACTTTCCAGCGTCTGCAATATAGCAAGAAACAAGAGCATGCCCTGATAAAATGAACTGTGTTTCCTACTCATACAGACCATATCTAGTTGAACTCTGCTTATGAAACTGTAACAAACCACAGCAGGTCTTACATAGATGCTCTTTAGTTAATAGTGACAAACGTGTGGGGTTCATGAACTGTGTAAATTCATTTGAGCCGAAAAACCCCTGAGTTTACCGGAAATGAACTCTTGCTTATAGGAAGACAGAGTCTTAGGTTCAACTCCGTTTGTGAAGGAAAATTCAGACCAGTGTTCTCATCCATGAAACATACTCTGTTTTAACGCAAGAAGCATGCTCTTCTTTCCAGCGTCTCCAATAGAGCAAGAAACATGAGCATGCCCAGAAAAAAAGAACTGTGTTTCTTACTCATATAGACCATATCTAGTTAAACTCTGCTTATGAAACAGTAACAAACCACTGCATCTCTTACATAGATGCTCTTTCGTTTATAGTGAAAAACGTGTTGGGTTCGTGAGTTGTGTAAATTCATTTGAGCCGAAAAATCACTGGGTTTACCAGAAATGAACTCTGGCTTGTAGGAAGACGCAGAGCCTTTGGTTTAACTCCGTTTGTGAAGGGAAATTCAGACCAGTGTTCTCATCCATGAAACACACTCTGTTTTAACGCAAAGAGCATGCTCTTCTTTCCAGAGTCTCTAATACAGCAAGAAACATGAGCATGCCCTGAAAAAAGAACTGTGTTTCCTACTCATATGGACCATATCGAGTTGACCTCTGCTTATGAAACTGTAACAAACCACAGCATCTCTTACATTAATGCTCTTATTTTATAGTGAAAAACGTGTTGGCTTCGTGAATTTTGTAAATATATTTGAGCCGAAAAATCACTGGGATTAACGGAAAAGAACTCTTGCTTGTGCAAGACACAGAGCCTTTGGTTTAACTCGTTTGTGAAGGCAAATTCAGACCAGTGTTCTCATCCATGAAACACCCTCAGTTTTAACGCAAGAAGCATCCTCTTCTGTCCATAGTCTGCCATACAACAAGAAATATGAGCATGTCCAGTAAAAAAGAACTGTTTTTCCTACTCATACGGACCATATCTAGTTGAACTCTGCTTATGAAACTGTAACAAACCACAGCATCTCTTCCATAGATGCTCTTTAGTTAATAGTGAAAATCGTGTTGGGTTCGTGAACTCTGTAAATTCATTTGAGCCGAAAAATCACTGGGTTTTCCAGAAATGAACTCCTGCTTGTAGGAAGACACAGAGCCTTTGGTTTAACTCAGTTTGGGAAGGGAAATTCAGACCAGTGTTCTCATCCATGTAACACACTCTGTTTTAATGCAAGAAGCATGCTCTTCTTTCCAGCACCTCCAATACAGCAAGAAACATGAGCATGCCGTGAAAAAAAAACTGTGCTTCCTACTCATACGGACCATATCTAGTTGAACTCTGCTTATGAAACTGTAACAAACCACAGCATGTCTTACATGGATGCTCTTTAGTTAATAGAGACAAACGTGTGGGGTTCATGAACTGTGTAAATTCATTTGAGCCGAAAAACCCCTGAGTTTACCGGAAATGAACTCTTGCTTGTAGGAAGACACAGAGTCTTAGGTTTAACTCCGTTTGTGAAGGAAAATTCAGACCAGTATTCTCATCCATGAAACATACTCTGTTTTAACGCAAGAAGCATGCTCTTCTTTCCAGCATCTCCAATAGAGCAAGAAACATGAGCATGCCAAAAAAAAAGAACTGTGTTTTTTACTCATACAGACTATATCTAGTTAAACTCTGCTTATGAAACTGTAACAAACCAAGGCATCCCTAACATAGATGCTTTTTCGTTTATAGTGAAAAACGTGTTGGGTTCGAAAACTGTGAAAATTCATTTGAGCTCAAAAACCTCTGAGTTTACCGGAAATGAACTCTTGCTTGTGGGAAGACACAGAGACTTTGGTTTAACTCCCTTTCTGAAGGAAAATTCAGACCAGTGTTCTTATCCATGAAACATACTATGTTTTAACGCAAGAAGCAACGTCTTCTGTCCAGTGTCTCCAATACAGCAAGAAAAATGAGCATGCCCAGAAAAATAGAACTGTGCTTCCTACTCATATGGTCCATATCGAGTTGAACTCTGCTTATGAAACTGTAACAAACCACAGCATCTCTTACATAGATGCTCCTATTTTATAGTGAAAAACGTGTTGGGTTCGTGAATTTTGTAAATTCATTTGAGCCGAAAAATCACTGGGATTACCGGAAATGAACTCCTGCTTGTAGAAAGACACAGAGCCTTTGGTTTAACTCCGTTTGTGAAGGGAAATTCAGACCAGTGTTCTCATCCATGAAACACACTATGTTTTAACGCAAAGAGCATGCTCTACTTTCCAGCGTCTGCAATATAGCAAGAAACAAGAGCATGCCCTGATAAAATGAGCTGTGTTTCCTACTCATATGGATCATATCTAGTTGAACTCTGCTTATGAAACTGTAACAAACCACAGCAGGTCTTTCATAGATGCTCTTTAGTTAATAGTGACAAACGTGTGGGGTTCATGAACTGTGTAAATTCATTTGAGCCGAAAAACCCCTGAGTTTACCGGAAATGAACTCTTTGTTATAGGAAGACAGAGTCTTAGGTTCAACTCCGTTTGTGAAGGAAAATTCAGACCAGTGTTCTCATCCATGAAACATACTCTGTTTTAACGCAAGAAGCATGCTCTTCTTTCCAGCGTCTCCAATAGAGCAAGAAACATGAGCATGCCCAGAAAAAAAGAACTGTGTTTCTTACTCATACAGACCATATCTAGTTAAACTCTGCTTATGAAACTGTAACAAACCACCGCATCTCTTACATAGATGCTCTTTCGTTTATAGTGAAAAACGTGTTGGGTTCGTGAGTTGTGTAAATTCATTTGAGCCGAAAAATCACTGGGTTTACCTGAAATGAACTCTGGCTTGTAGGAAGACGCAGAGCCTTTGGTTTAACTCCGTTTGTGAAGGGAAATTCAGACCAGTGTTCTCATCCATGAAACACACTCTGTTTAAACGCAAAGAGCATGCTCTTCTTTCCAGAGTCTCTAATACAGCAAGAAACATGAGCATGCCCAGAAAAAAAAGAACTGTGTTTCCTACTCACATGGACCATATCGAGTTGACCTCTGCTTATGAAACTGTAACAAACCACACCATCTCTTACATAGATGCTCTTATTTTATAGTGAAAAACGTGTTGGGTTCGTGAATTTTGTAAATATATTTGAGCCGAAAAATCACTGGGATTAACGGAAATGAACTCTTGCTTGTGCAAGACACAGAGCCTTTGGTTTAACTCGTCTGTGAAGGCAAATAGAGACCAGTGTTCTCATCCATGAAACACCCTCAGTTTTAACGCAAGAAGCATCCTCTTCTGTCCATAGCCTGCCATACAACAAGAAATATGAGCATGTCCAGAAAAAAAGAACTGTGTTTACTACTCATACGGACCATATCTAGTTGAACTCTGCTTATGAAACTGTAACAAACCACAGCATCTCTTCCATAGATGCTCTTTAGTTAATAGTGAAAATCGAGTTGGGTTCGTGAACTGTGTAAATTCATTTGAGCCGAAAAATCACTGGGTTTTCCGGAAATGAACTCCTGCTTGTAGGAAGACACAGAGCCTTTAGTTTAACTCCGTTTGGGAAGGGAAATTCAGACCAGTGATCTCATCCATGTAACACACTGTGTTTTAATGCAAGAAGCATGCTCTTCTTTCCAGCACCTCCAATACAGCAAGAAACATGAGCATGCCCTGAAAAAAAAACTGAGCTTCCTACTCATACGGACCATATCTAGTTGAACTCTGCTTATGAAACTGTAACAAACCACAGCATGTCTTACATAGATGCTCTTTAGTTAATAGAGACAAACGTGTGGGGTTCATGAACTGTGTAAATTCATTTGAGGCGAAAAACCCCTGAGTTTACCGGAAATGAACTCTTGCTTGTAGGAAGACACAGAGTCTTAGGTTTAACTCCGTTTGTGAAGGAAAATTCAGACCAGTGTTGTCATCCATGATACATACTCTGTTTTAACGCAAGAAGCATGCTCTTCTTTCCAGCGTCTCCAATAGAGCAAGAAACATGAGCATGCCAAAAAAAAAGAACTGTGTTACTTACTCATGCAGACCATATCTAGTTAAACTCTGCTTATGAAACTGTAACAAACCACCGCATCTCTTACATAGATGCTCTTTAGTTTATAGTGAAAAACGTGTTGGGTTCGTGACCTGTGTACATTCATTTGAGCCGAAAAATCACTTGTTTCTCCGGAAATGAACTCTTGCTTGTAGGAAGACACAGATCCTTTGGTTTAACTCCATTTGTGAAGGGAAATTCAGACCAGTGATCTCATCCATGAAACACACTCTGTTTTAACGCGAAGAGCATGCTCTTCTTTCCAGAGTCTCTAATACAGCAAGAAACATGAGCATGCCCAAAAAAAAAGAACTGTGTTTCCTACTCATATGGACCATATAGAGTTGACCTCTGCTTATGAAACTATAAGAAACCACAGGATCTCTTACATAGATGCTCTTATTTTATAGTGAAAAACGTGTTGGGTTCGTGAACTGTGTAAATTCTTTTGATCCGAAAAATCACTTGTTTTTCCGGAAATGAACTCTTGCTTGTAGGAAGACACAGAGCCTTTGGTTTAACTCCGTTTGTGAAGGGAAATTCAGACCAGTGTTCTCACCCATGAAACACACTCTGTTTTAACGCGAAGAGCATGCTCTTCTTTCCAGCGTCTCTAATACAGCAAGAAACATGACCATGCCCAGAAAAAAATAACTGTCTATCCTCCTCATATGGACCATATCGAGTTGACCTCTGCTTATGAAACTGTAACAAAACACAGTGTGTCTTACATAGATGCTCTTTAGTTTATAGTGAAAAACGTGTTGGGTTCGTGAACTGTGTAAATTCATTTGAGCCGAAAAAACACTGGGTTTACTGGAAATGAACTCTTGCTTGTAGGAAGACACAGAGCCTTTGGTTTAACTCCGTTTGTGAAGGGAAATTCAGACCAGTGTTCTCATCCATGAAACATACTCTGTTTTAACGCAAAGAGCATGCTCTTCTTTCCAGAGTGTCTAATACAGCAAGAAACATGAGCATGCCCTGAAAAAATGAACTGTATTTCTTACTCATACGGACCGTATCATGTTAAACTCTGCTTATGAAACTGTAACAAACCACAGCATGTCTTACCTAGATGCTCTTTAGTTAATAGTGAAAATCTTGTTGGGTTCGTACACTGTGTAAATTCATTTGAGCCGAAAAATCACTGGGTTTACCGGAAATGAACTCTTGCTTGTGGGAAGACACAGAGACTTTGGTTTAACTCCCTTTCTGAAGGAAAATTCAGACCAGTGTTCTTATCCATGAAACATACTATGTTTTAACGCAAGAAGCAACGTCTTCTGTCCAGTGTCTCCAATACAGCAAGAAAAATGAGCATGCCCAGAAAAAAAGAACTGTGTTTCCTACTCATAAGGACCAGATCGAGTTGAACTCTGCTTATGAAACTGTAACAAACCACAGCATCTCTTACATAGATGCTCTTTTTTATAGTGAAAAACGTGTTGGGTTGGTGATTTTTGTAAATTCATTTGAGCCGAAAAATCACTGTTATTACCGGAAATGAACTCTTGCTTGCAGCAAGACACAGAGCATTTGGTTTAACTCGTTTGTGAATCCAAATTCAGACCAGTGTTCTCATTTATGAAACACCCTCTGTTTTAACGCAAGAAGCATCCTCTTCTGTCCAGAGTCTGCCATAAAACAAGAAATATGAGCATGTCCAGAAAAAAAGAAATGTGTTTCCTACTCAAAAGGACCATATCTAGTTGAACTCTGCTTATGAAACTGAAACAAACCAAAGCATGTCTTACATAGATGCTCTTTAGTTAATAGTGACAAACGTGTGGGGTTCATGGACTGTGTAAATTCATTTGAGCTGAAAAACCCCTGAGTTTACCGGAAATGAACTCTTGCTTGTTGGAAGACACAGAGTCTTAGGTTTAACTCCGTTTGTGAAGGAAAATTCAGACCAGTGTTCTCATCCATGAAAAATACTCCGTTTTAACGCAAGAAGCATGCTCTTCTTTCCAGCGTCTCCAGTAGAACAAGAAATATGAGCATGCCAAAAAAAAAGAACTGTGTTTCTTACTCCTACAGACCATATCTAGTTAAACTCTGCTTATGAAACTGTAACAAACCAAGGCATCTCTTACATAGATGCTTTTTCGTTTATAGTGAAAAACGTGTTGGGTTCGAAAACTGTGTAAATTCATTTGAGCTGAAAAACCCCTGAGTTTACCGGAAATGAACTCTTGCTTGTAGGAAGACAGAGAGTCTTAGGTTTAACTCCGTTTGTGAAGGAAAATTCAGACCAGTGTTCTCATCCATGAAAAATACTCCGTTTTAACGCAAGAAGCATGCTCTTCTTTCCAGCGTCTCCAGTAGAACAAGAAATATGAGCATGCCAAAAAAAAAGAACTGTGTTTCTTACTCCTACAGACCATATCTAGTTAAACTCTGCTTATGAAACTGTAACAAACCAAGGCATCTCTTACATAGATGCTTTTTCGTTTATAGTGAAAAACGTGTTGGGTTCGAAAACTGTGTAAATTCATTTGAGCTGAAAAACCCCTGAGTTTACCGGAAATGAACTCTTGCTTGTAGGAAGACAGAGAGTCTTAGGTTTAACTCCGTTTGTGAAGGGAAATTCAGACCAGTGTTCTCATCCATGAAACATACTTTGTTTTAACGCTCGAGGCAGGCTCTTTTTTCCAGCGTCTCCAATACAGCAAGAAACATGAGCATGCCCAGAATAAAAGAACTTTGTTTCTTACTCATATGGACCATATCTAGTTAAACTCTGCCTATGAAACTCTAACAAACCACAGCATCTCGTACATAGATGCTCTTTAGTTTATAGTAAAAAACGTGTTGGGTTCTTGAACTGTGTAAATTCATTTGAGCCGAAAAATTACTGGGTTTTCCGGAAATGAACTCTTGCTTGAGGAAGACACAGAGTCTTTGGTTTAACTCCGTTTGTGAAGGGAAATTCATACCAGTGTTCTCATCCATGAAACACACTCTGTTTTAACGCAAAGAGCATGCTCTTCTTTCCAGAGTGTCTAATACAGCAAGAAACATGAGCATGCCCTGAAAAAATGAACTGTGTTTCTTACTCATACGACCATATCATGTTAAACTCTGCTTATGAAACTGTAACAAACCACAGCATGTCTTACATAGATGCTCTTTAGTTAATAGTGAAAATCTTGTTGGGTTCGTACACTGTGTAAATTCATTTGAGCCGAAAAATCACTGGGTTTACCGGAAATGAACTCTTGCTTGTGGGAAGACACAGAGACTTTGGTTTAACTCCCTTTCTGAAGAAAAATTCAGACCAGTGTTCTCATCCATGAAACATACTATGTTTTAACGCAAGAAGCAACGTCTTCTGTCCATTGTCTCCAATACAGCAAGAAAAATGAGCATGCCCAGAAAAAAAGAACTGAGTTTCCTACTCATAAGGACCATATCGAGTTGAACTCTGCTTATGAAACTGTAACAAACCACAATATCTCTTACATAGATGCTCTTATTTTATAGTGAAAAACATGTTGGGTTCGTGAATTTTGTAAATTCATTTGAGCCGAAAAATCACTGGGATTTTCGGAAATGAACCCTTGGTTGCAGCAAGACACAGAGCCTTTTGTTTAACTCGTTTGTGAAGGGAAATTCAGACCAGTGTTCTCATCCATGAAACACACTATGTTTTAACGCAAAGAGCATGCTCTACTTTCCAGCGTCTGCAATATAGCAAGAAACAAGAGCATGCCCTGATAAAATGAACTGTGTTTCCTACTCATACAGACCATATCTAGTTGAACTCTGCTTATGAAACTGTAACAAACCACAGCAGGTCTTACATAGATGCTCTTTAGTTAATAGTGACAAACGTGTGGGGTTCATGAACTGTGTAAATTCATTTGAGCCGAAAAACCCCTGAGTTTACCGGAAATGAACTCTTGCTTATAGGAAGACAGAGTCTTAGGTTCAACTCCGTTTGTGAAGGAAAATTCAGACCAGTGTTCTCATCCATGAAACATACTCTGTTTTAACGCAAGAAGCATGCTCTTCTTTCCAGCGTCTCCAATAGAGCAAGAAACATGAGCATGCCCAGAAAAAAAGAACTGTGTTTCTTACTCATATAGACCATATCTAGTTAAACTCTGCTTATGAAACAGTAACAAACCACTGCATCTCTTACATAGATGCTCTTTCGTTTATAGTGAAAAACGTGTTGGGTTCGTGAGTTGTGTAAATTCATTTGAGCCGAAAAATCACTGGGTTTACCAGAAATGAACTCTGGCTTGTAGGAAGACGCAGACCCTTTGGTTTAACTCCGTTTGTGAAGGGAAATTCAGACCAGTGTTCTCATCCATGAAACACACTCTGTTTTAACGCAAAGAGCATGCTCTTCTTTCCAGAGTCTCTAATACAGCAAGAAACATGAGCATGCCCTGAAAAAAGAACTGTGTTTCCTACTCATATGGACCATATCGAGTTGACCTCTGCTTATGAAACTGTAACAAACCACAGCATCTCTTACATTAATGCTCTTATTTTATAGTGAAAAACGTGTTGGCTTCGTGAATTTTGTAAATATATTTGAGCCGAAAAATCACTGGGATTAACGGAAAAGAACTCTTGCTTGTGCAAGACACAGAGCCTTTGGTTTAACTCGTTTGTGAAGGCAAATTCAGACCAGTGTTCTCATCCATGAAACACCCTCAGTTTTAACGCAAGAAGCATCCTCTTCTGTCCATAGTCTGCCATACAACAAGAAATATGAGCATGTCCAGTAAAAAAGAACTGTTTTTCCTACTCATACGGACCATATCTAGTTGAACTCTGCTTATGAAACTGTAACAAACCACAGCATCTCTTCCATAGATGCTCTTTAGTTAATAGTGAAAATCGTGTTGGGTTCGTGAACTCTGTAAATTCATTTGAGCCGAAAAATCACTGGGTTTTCCAGAAATGAACTCCTGCTTGTAGGAAGACACAGAGCCTTTGGTTTAACTCCGTTTGGGAAGGGAAATTCAGACCAGTGTTCTCATCCATGTAACACACTCTGTTTTAATGCAAGAAGCATGCTCTTCTTTCCAGCACCTCCAATACAGCAAGAAACATGAGCATGCCGTGAAAAAAAAACTGTGCTTCCTACTCATACGGACCATATCTAGTTGAACTCTGCTTATGAAACTGTAACAAACCACAGCATGTCTTACATGGATGCTCTTTAGTTAATAGAGACAAACGTGTGGGGTTCATGAACTGTGTAAATTCATTTGAGCCGAAAAACCCCTGAGTTTACCGGAAATGAACTCTTGCTTGTAGGAAGACACAGAGTCTTAGGTTTAACTCCGTTTGTGAAGGAAAATTCAGACCAGTATTCTCATCCATGAAACATACTCTGTTTTAACGCAAGAAGCATGCTCTTCTTTCCAGCATCTCCAATAGAGCAAGAAACATGAGCATGCCAAAAAAAAAGAACTGTGTTTTTTACTCATACAGACTATATCTAGTTAAACTCTGCTTATGAAACTGTAACAAACCAAGGCATCCCTAACATAGATGCTTTTTCGTTTATAGTGAAAAACGTGTTGGGTTCGAAAACTGTGAAAATTCATTTGAGCTCAAAAACCTCTGAGTTTACCGGAAATGAACTCTTGCTTGTGGGAAGACACAGAGACTTTGGTTTAACTCCCTTTCTGAAGGAAAATTCAGACCAGTGTTCTTATCCATGAAACATACTATGTTTTAACGCAAGAAGCAACGTCTTCTGTCCAGTGTCTCCAATACAGCAAGAAAAATGAGCATGCCCAGAAAAATAGAACTGTGCTTCCTACTCATATGGTCCATATCGAGTTGAACTCTGCTTATGAAACTGTAACAAACCACAGCATCTCTTACATAGATGCTCCTATTTTATAGTGAAAAACGTGTTGGGTTCGTGAATTTTGTAAATTCATTTGAGCCGAAAAATCACTGGGATTACCGGAAATGAACTCTTGCTTGCAGCAAGACACAGAGCATTTGGTTTAACTCGTTTGTGAACGCAAATTCAGACCAGTGTTCTCATTTATGAAACACCCTCTGTTTTAACGCAAGAAGCATCCTCTTCTGTGCAGAGTCTGCCATAAAACAAGAAATATGAGCATGTCCAGAAAAAAAGAACTGTGTTTCCTACTCATAAGGACCATATCTAGTTGAACTCTGCTTATGAAACTGAAACAAACCAAAGCATGTCTTACATAGATGCTCTTTAGTTAATAGTGACAAACGTGTGGGGTTCATGGACGGTGTAAATTCATTTGAGCTGAAAAACCCCTGAGTTTACCGGAAATGAACTCTTGCTTGTAGGAAGACACAGAGTCTTAGGTTTAACTCCGTTTTTGAAGGAAAATTCAGACCAGTGTTCTCATCCATGAAAAATACTCCGTTTTAACGCAAGAAGCATGCTCTTCTTTCCAGCGTCTCCAGTAGAGCAAGAAATATGAGCATGCCAAAAAAAAAGAACTGTGTTTCTTACTCATACGGACCATATCTAGTTAAACTCTGCTTATGAAACTGTAACAAACCAAGGCATCTCTTACATAGATGCTTTTTCGTTTATAGTGAAAAACGTGTTGGATTCGAAAACTGTGTAAATTCATTTGAGCCGAAAAATCACTGGGTTTACCGGAAATGAACTCCTGCTAGTAGGAAGACACAGAGCCTTTGGATTAACTCCGTTTGTGAAGGGAAATTCAGACCAGTGTTCTCATCCATGAAACATACTCTGTTTTAACGCAAGAAGCATGCTCTTCTTTCCAGCGTCTCCAATAGAGCAAGAAACATGAGCATGACCAGAAAAAAAGAACTGTGTTTCTTACTCATACAGACCATATCTAGTTAAACTCTGCTTATGAAACAGTAACAAACCACAGCATCTCTTACATAGATGCTCTTATTTTATAGTGAAAAACTTGTTGGGTTCGTGAATTTTGTAAATATATTTGAGCCGAAAAATCACTGGGATTAACAAAAATGAACTCATGTTTGTGCAAGACACAGAGCTTTTGGTTTAACTCGTTTGTGAAGGCAAATTCAGACCAGTGTTCTCATCCATGAAACACCCTCAGTTTTAACGCAAGAAGCATCCTCTTCTGTCCATAGTCTGCCATACAACAAGAAATATGAGCATGTCCAGAAAAAAAGAACTGTTTTTCCTACTCATACGGACCATATCTAGTTGAACTCTGCTTATGAAACTGTAACAAACCACAGCATCTCTTCCATAGATGCTCTTTAGTTAATAGTGAAAATCGTGTTGGGTTCGTGAACTCTGTAAATTCATTTGAGCCGAAAAATCACTGGGTTTTCCAGAAATGAACTCCTGCTTGTAGGAAGACACAGAGCCTTTGGTTTAACTCCGTTTGGGAAGGGAAATTCAGACCAGTGTTCTCATCCATGTAACACACTCTGTTTTAATGCAAGAAGCATGCTCTTCTTTCCAGCACCTCCAATACAGCAAGAAACATGAGCATGCCGTGAAAAAAAAACTGTGCTTCCTACTCATACGGACCATATCTAGTTGAACTCTGCTTATGAAACTGTAACAAACCACAGCATGTCTTACATGGATGCTCTTTAGTTAATAGAGACAAACGTGTGGGGTTCATGAACTGTGTAAATTCATTTGAGCCGAAAAACCCCTGAGTTTACCGGAAATGAACTCTTGCTTGTAGGAAGACACAGAGTCTTAGGTTTAACTCCGTTTGTGAAGGAAAATTCAGACCAGTATTCTCATCCATGAAACATACTCTGTTTTAACGCAAGAAGCATGCTCTTCTTTCCAGCATCTCCAATAGAGCAAGAAACATGAGCATGCCAAAAAAAAAGAACTGTGTTTTTTACTCATACAGACTATATCTAGTTAAACTCTGCTTATGAAACTGTAACAAACCAAGGCATCCCTAACATAGATGCTTTTTCGTTTATAGTGAAAAACGTGTTGGGTTCGAAAACTGTGAAAATTCATTTGAGCTCAAAAACCTCTGAGTTTACCGGAAATGAACTCTTGCTTGTGGGAAGACACAGAGACTTTGGTTTAACTCCCTTTCTGAAGGAAAATTCAGACCAGTGTTCTTATCCATGAAACATACTATGTTTTAACGCAAGAAGCAACGTCTTCTGTCCAGTGTCTCCAATACAGCAAGAAAAATGAGCATGCCCAGAAAAATAGAACTGTGCTTCCTACTCATATGGTCCATATCGAGTTGAACTCTGCTTATGAAACTGTAACAAACCACAGCATCTCTTACATAGATGCTCCTATTTTATAGTGAAAAACGTGTTGGGTTCGTGAATTTTGTAAATTCATTTGAGCCGAAAAATCACTGGGATTACCGGAAATGAACTCTTGCTTGCAGCAAGACACAGAGCATTTGGTTTAACTCGTTTGTGAACGCAAATTCAGACCAGTGTTCTCATTTATGAAACACCCTCTGTTTTAACGCAAGAAGCATCCTCTTCTGTGCAGAGTCTGCCATAAAACAAGAAATATGAGCATGTCCAGAAAAAAAGAACTGTGTTTCCTACTCATAAGGACCATATCTAGTTGAACTCTGCTTATGAAACTGAAACAAACCAAAGCATGTCTTACATAGATGCTCTTTAGTTAATAGTGACAAACGTGTGGGGTTCATGGACGGTGTAAATTCATTTGAGCTGAAAAACCCCTGAGTTTACCGGAAATGAACTCTTGCTTGTAGGAAGACACAGAGTCTTAGGTTTAACTCCGTTTTTGAAGGAAAATTCAGACCAGTGTTCTCATCCATGAAAAATACTCCGTTTTAACGCAAGAAGCATGCTCTTCTTTCCAGCGTCTCCAGTAGAGCAAGAAATATGAGCATGCCAAAAAAAAAGAACTGTGTTTCTTACTCATACGGACCATATCTAGTTAAACTCTGCTTATGAAACTGTAACAAACCAAGGCATCTCTTACATAGATGCTTTTTCGTTTATAGTGAAAAACGTGTTGGATTCGAAAACTGTGTAAATTCATTTGAGCCGAAAAATCACTGGGTTTACCGGAAATGAACTCCTGCTAGTAGGAAGACACAGAGCCTTTGGATTAACTCCGTTTGTGAAGGGAAATTCAGACCAGTGTTCTCATCCATGAAACATACTCTGTTTTAACGCAAGAAGCATGCTCTTCTTTCCAGCGTCTCCAATAGAGCAAGAAACATGAGCATGACCAGAAAAAAAGAACTGTGTTTCTTACTCATACAGACCATATCTAGTTAAACTCTGCTTATGAAACAGTAACAAACCACAGCATCTCTTACATAGATGCTCTTATTTTATAGTGAAAAACTTGTTGGGTTCGTGAATTTTGTAAATATATTTGAGCCGAAAAATCACTGGGATTAACAAAAATGAACTCATGTTTGTGCAAGACACAGAGCTTTTGGTTTAACTCGTTTGTGAAGGCAAATTCAGACCAGTGTTCTCATCCATGAAACACCCTCAGTTTTAACGCAAGAAGCATCCTCTTCTGTCCATAGTCTGCCATACAACAAGAAATATGAGCATGTCCAGAAAAAAAGAACAGTGTTTACTACTCATAAGGACCATATCTAGTTGAACTCTGCTTATGAAACTGTAACAAACCACAGCATCTCTTCCATAGATACTCTTTAGTTAATAGTGAAAATCGTGTTGGGTTCGTGAACTGTGTAAATTCATTTGATCCGAAAAATCACTGAGTTTACCGGAAATGAACTCCTGCTTGTAGGAAGACACAGAGCCTTTGGTTTAACTCCGTTTGTGAAGGGAAATTCAGACCAGTGTTCTCATCCATGAAACACACTCTGTTTTAACGCAAAGAGCATGCTCTTCTTTCCAGAGTCTCTAATACAGCAAGAAACATGAGCATGCCCTGAAAAAAGAACTGTGTTTCCTACTCATATGGACCATATCGAGTTGACCTCTGCTTATGAAACTGTAACAAACCACAGCATCTCTTCCATAGATGCTCTTTAGTTAATAGTGAAAATCGTGTTGGGTTCGTGAACTGTGTAAATTCATTTGAGCCGAAAAATCACTGGGTTTTCCGGAAATGAACTCCTGCTTGTAGGAAGACACAGAGCCTTTGGTTTAACTCCGTTTGGGAAGGGAAATTCAGACCAGTGTTCTCATCCATGTAACACACTCTGTTTTAATGCAAGAAGCATGCTCTTCTTTCCAGCACCTCCAATACAGCAAGAAACATGAGCATGCCGTGAAAAAAAAACTGTGCTTCCTACTCATACGGACCATATCTAGTTGAACTCTGCTTATGAAACTGTAACAAACCACAGCATGTCTTACATGGATGCTCTTTAGTTAATAGAGACAAACGTGTGGGGTTCATGAACTGTGTAAATTCATTTGAGCCGAAAAACCCCTGAGTTTACCGGAAATGAACTCTTGCTTGTAGGAAGACACAGAGTCTTAGGTTTAACTCCGTTTGTGAAGGAAAATTCAGACCAGTGTTCTCATCCATGAAACATACTCTGTTTTAACGCAAGAAGCATGCTCTTCTTTCCAGCGTCTCCAATAGAGCAAGAAACATGAGCATGCCAAAAAAAAAGAACTGTGTTTTTTACTCATACAGACCATATCTAGTTAAACTCTGCTTATGAAACTGTAACAAACCAAGGCATCTCTTACATAGATGCTTTTTCGTTTATAGTGAAAAACGTGTTGGGTTCGAAAACTGTGAAAATTCATTTGAGCTCAAAAACCTCTGAGTTTACCGGAAATGAACTCTTGCTTGTGGGAAGACACAGAGACTTTGGTTTAACTCCATTTGTGAAGGGAAATTCAGACCAGTGTTCTCATCCATGAAACATACACTGTTTTAACGCTCAAAGCAGGCTCTTCTTTCCAGCGTCTGCAATATAGCAAGAAACATGAGCATGCCCTGATGAAATGAACTGTGTTTCCTACTCATACGGACCATATCTAGTGGAACTCTTCTAATGAAACTGTAACAAACATACAGTATGTCTTACATAGATGCTCTTTAGTTTATAGTGAAAAACGTGTTGGGTTCGTGACCTGTGTAAATTCATTTGAGGCGAAAAACCCCTGAGTTTACCGGAAATGAACTCTTGCTTGTATGAAGACAGATTCTTAGATTTAACTACATTTGTGAAGGAAAATTCAGACCAGTGTTCTCATCCATGAAACGGACTCTGTTTTAACGCAAGAAGCATGCTCTTCTTTACAGCGCCTCCAATACAGCAAGAAACATGAGCATGCCCAGAAAAAAAGAACTGTGTTTCCTACTCATAGGGACCATATCGAGTTGAACTCTGCTTATGAAACTCTAACAAACCACAGCATGTCTTACATATATGCTCTTTAGGTTATAGTGAAAAACGTGTTGGGTTCGTGAACTGTGTAAATTGATTTGAGTCGAAAAATCACTGGTTTTCCGGAAATGAACTCTTGCTTGTAGGAAGACACAGAGCCTTTGGTTTAACTCCGTTTGTGAAGGAAAATTCAGACAAGTGTTCTCGTCCATGAAACATACTCTGTTTTAACGCTCGAAGCAGGCTCTTCTTTCCAGCGTCTCCGATACAGCAAGAAATATGAGCATGCCCAGAAAAAAGAACTGTGTTTCCTACTCATACAGACCATATCGAGTTGAACTCTGCTTATGAAACTGTAACAAACCACAGCAGGTCTTACATAGATGCTCTTTAGTTAATAGTGACAAACGTGTGGGGTTCATGAACTGTGTAAATTCATTTGAGCCGAAAAACCCCTGAGTTTACCGGAAATGAACTCTTGCTTATAGGAAGACAGAGTCTTAGGTTTAACTCCGTTTGTGGAGGAAAATTCAGACCAGTGTTCTCATCCATGAAACACCCTCGGTTTTAACGCAAGAAGCATCCTCTTCTGTCTAGAGTCTGCCATACAGCAAGAAATATGAGCATGTCCAGAAAAAAAGAACTGTGTTTCCTACTCATACAGACCATATCCTGTTGAACTCTGCCTATGAAACTGTAACAAACCACAGCATCTCTTACATAGATGCTCTTTAGTTTATAGTGAAAAACGTGTTGGGGTCGTGAACTGTGTAAATTCTTTTGATCTGAAAAATCACTTGTTTATCCGGAAATGAACTCTTGCTTGTAGGAAGACACAGAGACTTTGGTTTAACTCCGTTTGTGAAGGGAAATTCAGACCAGTGTTCTCATCCATGAAACACACTCTGTTTTAACGCGAAGAGCATGCTCTTCTTTCCAGAGTCTCTAATACACCAAGAAACATGAGCATGCCCAGAAAAAAACAACTGTGTTTCCTACTCATATGGACCATATCGAGTTGACCTCTGCTTATGAAACTGTAACAAACCACAGTATGTCTTACATAGATGCTCTTTAGTTTATAGTGAAAAACGTGTTGGGTTCATGAACTGTGTAAATTCATTTGAGCCGAAAAAACACTGGGTTTACTGGAAATGAACTCTTGCTCGTAGGAAGACACAGAGCCTTTGGTTTAACTCCATTTATGAAGGGAAATTCAGACCAGTGTTCTCATCCAGGGAACACCCTATGTTTTAACGCAAGAAGCATGCTCTTCTTTCCAGTGTCTCCAATAGAGCACGAAACATGAGCATGCCAAAAAAAAAAGAACTGTGTTTCTTACTCATACAGACCATATCTAGTTAAACTCTGCTTATGAAACTGTAACAAACCACCGCATCTCTTACATAGATGCTCTTTCGTTTATAGTGAAAAACGTGTTCGGTTTGTGAACTGTGTAAATTCATTTGAGCTGAAAAACCCCTGAGTTTACCGGAAATGAACTCTTGCTTGTAGGAAGACACAGAGTCTTAGGTTTAACTCCGTTTGTGAAGGGAAATTCAGACCAGTGTTCTCATCCATGAAACATACTCTGTTTTAACACAAGAAGCATGCTCTCCTTTCCAGCGCCTCCAATACAGCAAGAAACATGAGCATGCCCTGATGAAATGAACTGTGTTTCCTACTCATACGGACCATATCTAGTGGAACTCTGCTTATGAAACTGTAACAAACCACAGTATGTCTTACATAGATGCTCTTTAGTTAATAGTGAAAAACGTGTTGGGTTTGGAAACTGTGTAAATTCATTTGAGCTGAAAAAGCACTGGGTTTACCGGAAATGAACTCTTGCTTGTAGGAAGACACAGAGCGTTTGGTTTAACTCCGTTTGTGAAGGGAAATTCAGACCAGTGTTCTCATCCATGAAACATACTATGTTTTAACGCAAGAAGCAACGTCTTCTGTCCAGTGTCTCCAAAATAGCAAGAAACATGAGCGTGCCCAGAAATAAAGTACTGAGTTTCCTACTCATACGGACCATATCGAGTTGAACTCTGCTTATGAAACTGTAACAAACCACAGCATCTCTTACATAGATGCTCTTATGTTATAGTGAAAAACGTGTTGGGTTCGTGAAGTTTGTAAATTCATTTGAGCCGAAAAATCACTGGGATTATCGGAAATGAATCCTTGCTTGCAGCAAGACACAGAGCCTTTGGTTTAACTCGTTTGTGAAGGCAAATTCAGACCAGTGTTCTCATTTATGAAACACCCTCTGTTTTAACGCAAGAAGCATCCTCTTCTGTCCAGAGTCTTCCATACAATAAGAAATATGACCATGTCCAGAAAAAAAGAACTGTGTTTACTACTCATAAGGAACATATCTAGTTGAACTCTGCTTATGAAACTGTAACAAACCACAGCATCACTTACATAGATGCTCTTTAGTTAATAGTGAAAATCGTGTTGGGTTCGTGAATTGTGTAAATTCATTTGAGCCGAAAAATCACTAGGTTTACCGGAAATGAACTCCTGCTTGTAGGAAGACACAGAGCCTTTGGTTTAACTCTGTATGTGAAGGAAAATTCAGAACAGTGTTCTCATCCATGAAACACACTCTGTTTTAACGCAAGAAGCATGCTCTTCTTTCAAGCGCCTCCAATACAGCAAGAAATATGAGCATGCCCAGAAAAAAGGACTGTGTTTCCTACTCATAGAGACCATATCCAATTGAACTCTGCTTATGAAACTGTAACAAACCACAGTATGTCTTACATAGATGCTCTTTAGTTTATAGTGAAAAACGTGTTGGGTTCGGGAACTGTGTAAATTGATTCTAGCCGAAAAATCACTGGGTTTACCGGAAATGAACTCTTGCTTGTAGGAAGACACAGAGCCTTTGGTTTAACTCCATTTCTGAAGGGAAATTCAGACCAGTGTTCTCATCCAGGAAACACACTATGTTTTAACGCAAAGAGCATGCTCTTCTTTCCAGCGTCTGCCATACAACAAGAAATATGAGCATATCCAGAAAAAAAGAACTTTGTTTCCTACTCATACGGACCATGTCTAGTTGAACTCTGCTCATGAAACTGTAACAAATCACAGCGTCTCTTACATAGATGCTCTTTAGTTAATGGTGAATATCGTGTTGGGTTTGTGAACTGTGTAAATTCATTTGATCCGAAAAATCACTGAGTTTACCGGAAATGAACTCCTGCTTGTAGGAAGACACAGAGCCTTTGGTTTAACTCCGTTTGTGAAGGGAAATTCAGACCAGTGTTCTCATCCATGAAACACACTCTGTTTTAACGCAAAGAGCATGCTCTTCTTTCCAGAGTCTCTAATACAGCAAGAAACATGAGCATGCCCTGAAAAAAGAACTGTGTTTCCTACTCATATGGACCATATCGAGTTGACCTCTGCTTATGAAACTGTAACAAACCACAGCATCTCTTACATAGATGCTCTTATTTTATAGTGAAAAACGTGTTGGCTTCGTGAATTTTGTAAATATATTTGAGCCGAAAAATCACTGGGATTAACGGAAAAGAACTCTTGCTTGTGCAAGACACAGAGCCTTTGGTTTAACTCGTTTGTGAAGGCAAATTCAGACCAGTGTTCTCATCCATGAAACACCCTCAGTTTTAACGCAAGAAGCATCCTCTTCTGTCCATAGTCTGCCATACAACAAGAAATATGAGCATGTCCAGTAAAAAAGAACTGTGTTTCCTACTCATACGGACCATATCTAGTTGAACTCTGCTTATGAAACTGTAACAAACCACAGCATCTCTTCCATAGATGCTCTTTAGTTAATAGTGAAAATCGTGTTGGGTTCGTGAACTGTGTAAATTCATTTGAGCCGAAAAATCACTGGGTTTTCCGGAAATGAACTCCTGCTTGTAGGAAGACACAGAGCCTTTGGTTTAACTCCGTTTGGGAAGGGAAATTCAGACCAGTGTTCTCATCCATGAAACGGACTCTGTTTTAACGCAAGAAGCATGCTCTTCTTTACAGCGCCTCCAATACAGCAAGAAACATGAGCATGCCCAGAAAAAAAGAACTGTGTTTCCTACTCATAGGGACCTTATCGAGTTGAACTCTGCTTATGAAATTCTAACAAACCACAGCATGTCTTACATATATGCTCTTTAGGTTATAGTGAAAAACGTGTTGGGTTCGTGAACTGTGTAAATTGATTTGAGTCGAAAAATCACTGGTTTTCCGGAAATGAACTCTTGCTTGTAGGAAGACACAGAGCCTTTGGTTTAACTCCGTTTGTGAAGGAAAATTCAGACAAGTGTTCTCGTCCATGAAACATACTCTGTTTTAACGCTCGAAGCAGGCTCTTCTTTCCAGCGTCTCCGATACAGCAAGAAATATGAGCATGCCCAGAAAAAAGAACTGTGTTTCCTACTCATACAGACCATATTGAGTTGAACTCTGCTTATGAAACTGTAACAAACCACAGCAGGTCTTACATAGATGCTCTTTAGTTAATAGTGACAAACGTGTGGGGTTCATGAACTGTGTAAATTCATTTGAGCCGAAAAACCCCTGAGTTTACCGGAAATGAACTCTTGCTTATAGGAAGACAGAGTCTTAGGTTTAACTCCGTTTGTGGAGGAAAATTCAGACCAGTGTTCTCATCCATGAAACACCCTCGGTTTTAACGCAAGAAGCATCCTCTTCTGTCTAGAGTCTGCCATACAGCAAGAAATATGAGCATGTCCAGAAAAAAAGAACTGTGTTTCCTACTCATACAGACCATATCCTGTTGAACTCTGCCTATGAAACTGTAACAAACCACAGCATCTCTTACATAGATGCTCTTTAGTTTATAGTGAAAAACGTGTTGGGGTCGTGAACTGTGTAAATTCTTTTGATCTGAAAAATCACTTGTTTATCCGGAAATGAACTCTTGCTTGTAGGAAGACACAGAGACTTTGGTTTAACTCCGTTTGTGAAGGGAAATTCAGACCAGTGTTCTCATCCATGAAACACACTCTGTTTTAACGCGAAGAGCATGCTCTTCTTTCCAGATTCTCTAATACACCAAGTTACATGAGCATGCCCAGAAAAAAACAACTGTGTTTCCTACTCATATGGACCATATCGAGTTGACCTCTGCTTATGAAACTGTAACAAACCACAGTATGTCTTACATAGATGCTCTTTAGTTTATAGTGAAAAACGTGTTGGGTTCATGAACTGTGTAAATTCATTTGAGCCGAAAAAACACTGGGTTTACTGGAAATGAACTCTTGCTCGTAGGAAGACACAGAGCCTTTGGTTTAACTCCATTTGTGAAGGGAAATTCAGACCAGTGTTCTCATCCAGGGAACACCCTATGTTTTAACGCAAGAAGCATGCTCTTCTTTCCAGTGTCTCCAATAGAGCACGAAACATGAGCATGCCAAAAAAAAAAGAACTGTGTTTCTTACTCATACAGACCATATCTAGTTAAACTCTGCTTATGAAACTGTAACAAACCACCGCATCTCTTACATAGATGCTCTTTCGTTTATAGTGAAAAACGTGTTCGGTTTGTGAACTGTGTAAATTCATTTGAGCTGAAAAACCCCTGAGTTTACCGGAAATGAACTCTTGCTTGTAGGAAGACACAGAGCCTTTGGTTTAATTCCATTTGTGAAGGGAATTTCAGACCAGTGTTCTCATCCATGAAACATACTCTGTTTTAACGCAAGAAGCATTGTCTTCTGTCCAGAGTCTGCAATACAGCAAGAAATATGAGCATGTCCATAAAAAAAGAACTGTGTTTCCTACTCATACGGACCATATCGAGTTGAACTCTGCTTATGAAACTGTAACAAACCACAGCATCTCTTACATAGATGCTCTTTAGTTAATGGTGAATATCGTGTTGGGTTTGTGAACTGTGTAAATTCATTTGAGCCGAAAAATCACTGGGTTTACCGGAAATGAATTCTTGCTTGTAGGAAGACACAGAGCCTTTGGTTTAACACCGTTCGTGAAAGGACTTTCAGACCATTGTTCTCATCCATGAAACACACTCTGTTTTAACGCAAGAAGCATTCTCTTCTTTCCAGCGCATCCAATACAGCAAGAAACAGGAGCATGCTCAGAAAAAAAGAACTGTGTTTCCTACTCATACGGACCATATCTAGTTGAACTCTGCTTATGAAACTGTAACAAACAACAGCATCTCTTACATAGATGCTCTTTAGTTTATAGTGAAAAACGTGTTGGGTTCGGGAACTGTGTAAATTCATTCTAGCCAAAAAATCACTGGGTTTACCGGAAATGAACTCTTGCTTGTAGGAAGACACAGAGCCTTTGGTTTAACTCCGTTTGTGAAGGGAAATTCAGACCAGTGTTCTCATCCATGAAACACACTCTATTTTATCGCAAAGAGCATGCTCTTCTTTCCAGCGTCTGCAATATAGTAGGAAACATGAGCATGCACTGAGAAAATGAACTGTGTTTCCTACTAATACAGACCATATCTAGTTGAACTCTGCCTGTGAAACTGTAACAAACCACAGCATCTCTTACATGCATGCTCTTTAGTTAATAGGGAAAAACGTTTTGGGTTCGTTAACTGTGTAAATTCATTTGAGCCGAAAAATCACTGGGTTTTCCGGAAATGAACTCCTGCTTGTAGGAAGACACACAGCCTTTGGTTTAACTCCATTTGTGAAGGGAAATTCAGACCAGTGTTGTCATCCATGAAACACACTATGTTTTAACGCAAAGAGCATGCTCTTCTTTCCAGCGTCTCTTATACAGCCGGAAACATGAGCATGCCCAGAAATTAAGAACTCTGTTTCCTATTCATATGGACCATATCTAGTTGAACTCTGCTTATGAAACTGTAACAAACCACAGCATCTCCTACATAGATGCTCTTTAGTTAATAGTGAAAAACGTGTTGCGTTCGTTAACTGCATAAATTCATTCGAGCCGAAAAATCACTGGGTTTTCCGGAAATGAACTCCTGCTTGTAGGAAGACACAGATCCTTTGGTTTAACTCCATTTGTGAAGCAAAATTCAGACCAGTGTTCTAATACATGAAAAACACTCTGTTTTAACGCAAGAGGCATCCTCTTCTGTCCAGAGTCTGCAATACAGCAAGAAACATGAGCATTCCCAGAAAAAGAGAACTCTGTTTCCTACTCATATGGACCATATCGAGTTGAACTCTGCTTATGAAACTGTAACAAGCCACAGCATCTCTTACATAGATGCTCTTTAGTTCATAGTGAAAAACGTGTTGGGTTCGTAAACTTTGTAAATATCTTTGAGGCGAAAAATCACTGGGATTACTGGAAATGAACTCTTTTGGTAGGAATTCACAGAGCCTTTGGTTTAACTCCATTTGTGAAGGGATTTTCAGACCAGTGTTCTCATCCATGAAACACACTATGTTTTAACGCAAAGAGCATGCTCTTCTTTCCAGCGTCTCTTATACAGCCGGAAACATGAGCATGCCCAGAAATTAAGAACTCTGTTTCCTACTCATATGGACCATATCTAGTTGAACTCTGCTTATGAAACTGTAACAAACCACAGCATCTCCTACATAGATGCTCTTTAGTTAATAGTGAAAAACGTGTTGGGTTCGTTAACTGTGTAAATTCATTTGAGCCTAAAAATCACTGGGTTTACCGGAAATGAACTCTTGCTTGTAGGAAGACACATAGCCTTTGGTTTAACTCCATTTCTGAAGGAAAATTCAGACAAGTGTTCTCATCCATGAAACATACTCTGTTTTAATGCAAGAAGCATCGTCTTCTGTCCAGAGTCTGCAATACAGCAAGAAATATGAGCATGTCCAGAAAAAAAGAACTGTGTTTCCTACTCATATGGACCATATCGAGTTGAACTCTGCTTATGAAACTGTAACAAACCACAGCATCTCTTACATACATGCGCTTTAGTTAATAGTGAAAAACGTTTTGGGTTCGTGAACTGTGTAAATTCATTTGAGCCTAAAAATCATGGGTTTACCGGAGATGAACTCTTGCTTGTAGGAAGACACAGAGCCGTTGGTTTAACTCCATTTCTGAAGGAAAATTCAGAGCAGTGTTATCATCCATGAAACACACTCTGTTTTAACGCAAAGAGCATGCTATTCTTTCCAGCGTCTGCAATATAGCAAGAAACATGAGCATGCCCTGAAAAAATGAACTGTGTTTCCTACTCATAAGCACCGTATCAGGTTAAACTCTGCTTATGAAACTGTAACGAACAACAGCATATCTTACATAGATGCTCTTTAGTTAATAGTGAAAATCGTGTTGGGTTCGTACACTGTGTACATTCATTTGAGCCGAAAAATCACTGGGTTTACCGGAAATGAACTCTTGCTTGTAGGAAGACACAGAGAATTGGTTTAACTCCGTTTGTGAAGGGAAATTCAGACCAGTGTTCTCATCCAAGAAACATACTCTGTTTTAATGCAAGAAGCATGCTCTTCTTTCCAGCGTCTCCAAACAGCAAGAAACATGAGGATGCCCAGAAAAACAGAACTGTGTTTCTTACTCATACGGAACATATCTAGTTAAACTCTGCTTATGATACTCTAAAAAACCACGGCATCTTTTACATAGATGTTCTTTAGGTTATAGTGAAAAACGTGTTGGGTTCGTGAACTGTGTAAATTCATTTGAGCTGAAAAATCACTGGGTTTTCCGAAAATGAACTCTTTTAGTAGGAATTACAGAGCCTTTGGTTTAACTCCATTTGTGAAGGGAAATTCACACCAGTGTTCTCACCCATGAAACACACTCTGTTTTAACGCAAAGAGCATGCTATTCTTTCCAGCGTCTGCAATATAGCATGACACATGAGCATGCCCTGAAAAAATGAACTGTGTTTCCTACTCATAAGGACCGTATCAGGTTAAACTCTGCTTATGAAACTGTAACAAACCACAGCATATCTTACATAGATGCTCTTTAGTTAATAGTGAAAATCGTGTTGGGTTCGTACTCTATGTAAATTCATTTGAGCCGAAAAATCACTGGGTTTTCCGGAAATGAACTCCTGCTTGTAGGAAGACACAGAGCCTTTGGTTTAACTCTGTTTGTGAAGGGAAATTGAGACCAGTGTTCTCATCCATGAAACACACTCTGTTTTAACGCAATGTGCATGCTCTTCTTTCCAGAGTCTCTAATACAACAAGAAACATGAGCATGCCCAGAAAAAAAGAACTGTGTTTCCTACTCATACGGACCATATCTAGTTGAACTCTGCTTATGCAACTGTAACGAAACACAGCACCTCTTACATAGATGCTCTTTAGCTAAGAGTGAAAATCGTGTTTGGTTGGTGAACTGTGTAAATTCATTTGAGCCTAAAAATCATTGGGTTTACCGGAAATGAACTCTAACTTGGAGGAAGACAAGGAGCCTTTGGTTTAACTCCATTTCTGAAGGAAAATTCAGACCATTGATCTCATCCATGAAACACACCCTGTTTTAATGCAAGAAGCATGCTCTTCTTTCCACCGTCTCCAATACAGCAAGAAACATGAGAATGCCCAGAAAAAAAGAACTGTATTTCCTACTCAAAAGGACCATGTCTAGTTAAACTCTGCTTATGAAACTCATACAATATACAGCATCTCTTCATAGATGCTCTTTAGTTAATAGTGAAAATCGTGTTGGGTTCTTGAACTGTGTAAATTCATTTGAGACGAAAAATCACTGGGTTTACCGGAAATTAACTCTTGCTTGTAGGAAGACACAGAGTCTTTGGTTTAACTCCGTTTCTGAAGGAAAATTCAGACCAGTGTTCTCATCCATGAATCACACTCTGTTTTAATGCAAGAAGTATGCTCTTCTTTCCAGCGTCTGCAATATAGCATGAAACATGAGCATGCCCTGAAAAAATGAACTGTGTTTCCTACTCATAAGGACCGTATCAGGTTAAACTGTGCTTATGAAACTGTAACAATCCACGGCATCTCTTACATAGATGCTCTTTAGTTTATAGTGAAAAACGTGTTGGGTTCGTGAACTATGTAAATTCATTTGAGCTGAAAAATCACTGGGTTTTCCGGAAATGAACTCTTGCTTGTAGGAAGACACAGAGCCTTTGGTTTAATTCCATTTGTGAAGGGAATTTCAGACCAGTGTTCTCATCCATGAAACATACTCTGTTTTAACGCAAGAAGCATCGTCTTCTGTCCAGAGTCTGCAATACAGCAAGAAATATGAGCATGTCCAGAAAAAAAAAACTGTGTTTCCTACTCATACGGACCATATCTAGTTGAACTCTGCTTATGAAACTGTAACAAACAACAGCATCTCTTACATAGATGCTCTTTAGTTAATAGTGAAAAACGTGTTGGGTTCGTTAACTGTGTAAATTCATTTGAGCTGAAAAATCACTGGGTTTTCCGGAAATGAACTCTTGCTTGTAGGAAGACACAGAGCCTTTGGTTTAACTCCGTTGGTGAAGGGAAATTCAGACCAATGTTCTCATCCATGAAACACACTTTGTTTTAACGCAAAGAGCATGCTCTTCCTTCCAGCGTCTTCCATATAGCAAGAAACATGAGCATGCCCTGAAATAATGTACTGTGTTTCCTACTCATATGGACCGTATCATGTTAAACTCTGCTTATGAAACTGTAACAAACCACAGCATGTCTTACATAGATGCTCTTTAGTTAATAGTGAAAATCGAGTTGGGTTTATACACTGTGTAAATTCATTTGAGCCGAAAAATCACTGGGTTTACCGGAATTGAACTCTTGCATTTAGGAAGACACAGAGACTTTGGTTTAACTCCGTTTCTGAAGGAAAATTCAGACCAGTGTTCTCATCCATGAAACATACTCTGTTTTAACGCTAGAAGCATGCTCTTCTTTCCAGAGTCTCTAATACAGCAAAAACATGAGCATGCCCAGAAATAAATGAACTGTGTTTCCTACTCATATGGACCATATCGAGTTGAACTCTGCTTATGAAACTGTAACAAGCCACAGCAACTCTTACATAGATGCTCTTATTTTATAGTGAAAAACATGTTGGGTTCGTAAACTTTGTAAATTCATTTGAGCCGAAAAATCACTGGGATTACCGGCAATGAAATCTTGCTTGTAGGAAGACATAGAGACTTTATTTAACTCCGTTGGTGAAGGGAAATTCAGACCAATGTTCTCATCCATGAAACACACTTTGTTTTAACACAAAGAGCATGGTCTTCTTTCCAGCGTCTACAATATAGTAAAAAACATGAGCATGCCCTGAGAAAGTGAACTGTGTTTCCTACTCATACAGACCATATCTAGTTGAACTCTGCCTATGAAACTGTAACAAACCACAGCATCTCTTACATACATGCTCTTTAGTTAATAGTGAAAAACGTGTTGGGTTCGTGAACTGTGTAAATTCATTTGAGCCGAAAAATCACTGGGTTTTCCGGAAATGAACTCCTGCTTGTAGGAAGACACAGAGCCTTTGATTTAACTCCTTTGTGAAGGGAAATTCAGACCAGTGTTCTCATCCATGAAACACCATCTGTTTTAATGCAAGAAGCATCCTCTTCTGTCCAGAGTCTGCCATACAACAAGAAATATGAGCATGTCCAGAAAAAAAGAACTGTGTTTCCTACTCATACGGACCATATCTAGTTGAACTCTGCTTATGAAACTGTACAAACAACAGCATCTCTTACATAGATGCTCTTTAGTTAATAGTGAAAATGGTGTTTGGTTTGTGAACTGTGTAAATTCATTTGAGCCGAAAAATCACTGGGTTTACCGGAAATGAACTCTTGCTTGTAGGAAGACACAGAGCCTTTGGATTAACTCCGTTTGTGAAAGGAAATTCAGACCAGTGTTCTCATCCATGAAACACACTCTGTTTTAATGCAAAGAGCATGCTCTTCTTTCCAGCGTCTGCAATATAGCAAGAAACATGAACATGCCCAGAAATAAAGAACTTTGTTTCCTACTCATACGGACCATATCTAGTTGAACTCTGCTCATGAAACTGTCAAGAACCATCTCATCTCTTACATAGATGCTCTTTAGCTAAGAGTGAAAATCGTATTGGGTTCGTGAACTGTGTAAATTCACTTGACCCTAAAAATAATTGGGTTTACCGGAAATGAACACTTGCTTGTAGGAAGACATGGAGCCTCTGCTTTAACTCCCTTACTAAAGGAAAAATCAGACCAGTGTTCTCATCCATGAAACACACTCTGTTTTAACACAAGAAGCATGCTCTTCTCTCCAGCGTCTCCTATACAGCAAGAAAAAAGAGCATGCCGAGAAAAAAAGAACTGTATTTCCTACTCAAAACTACCATGTCTAGTTCAACTCTCCTTATGAAACTCATACAAACCACAGCATGTATTACATAGATGCTCTTTAGTAAATAGTGAAAATCGTGTTGTGTTCGTGAACTGTGTAAATTCATTTGAGCCGAAAAATCACTCGGTTTACCGGAAATGAACTCATGCTTGTATGAAGACACAGAGGCTTTGGTTTAACTCCGTTTGTGAAGGGAAATTCAGACCAGTGTTCTCATCCATGAAACACACTCTGCTTTAACGCAAAAAGCATGCTCTTCCTTCCAGCATCTCCAATACAACAAGAAACATGAGCATGCCCACAAAAAAAGAACTGTGTTTCCTACTCATAAGGACCATATCAGGTTAAACTCTGCTTATGAAACTGTAACTAACCACAGCATATCTTACATAGATGCTCTTTAGTTAATAGTGAAAATCGTGTTTGGTTCGTACTCTGTGTAAATTCATTTGAGCCGAAAAATCACTGGGTTAACCGGAAATGAGCTCTTGCTTGAAGGAAGACACAGAGAATTGGTTTAACTCCGTTTCTGAGGGAAAATTCAGACCAGTGTTCTCATCAATGAAACATACTCTGTTTTAATGCAAGAAGCATGCTTTTCTTTCCAGCGTCTCCAATACAGCAAGAAACATGAGCATGCCCAGAAAAAAAGAACTGTGTTTCTTACTCATATGGACCATATCTATTTAAACTCTGCTTATGATACTGTAACAAACCACTGCATCTCTTACATAGTTGCTCTTTAGTTAATAGTGAAAAAACGTGTTGGGTTCGTTAACTGTGTAAATTCATTTGAGCTGAAAAATCACTGGGTTTTCCGGAAATGAACTCTGACTTGTAGGAAGACACAGAGCCTTTGGTTTAACTCCGTTGGTGAAGGGAAATTCAGACCAATGTTCTCATCCATGAAACACACTTTGTTTTAACGCAAAGAGCATGCTCTTCTTTCCAGCGTCTTCCATATAGCAAGAAACATGAGCATGCCCTGAAGAAATGTACTGTGTTTCCTACTCATATGGACCGTATCATGTTAAACTCTGCTTATGAAACTGTAACAAACCACAGCATGTCTTACATAGATGCTCTTTAGTTAATAGTGAAAATCGTGTTGGGTTCGTACTCTGTGTAAATTCATTTGAGCCGAAAAATCACTGGGTTTACCCGAAATGAGCTCTTGCTTGTAGGAAGACACAGAGAATTGGTTTAACTCCGTTTCTGAGGGAAAATTCAGACCATTGTTCTCATCCATGAAACATACTCTGTTTTAACGCAAGAAGCATCATCTTCTGTCCAGAGTCTGCAATACAGCAAGAAATATGAGCATGTCCAGAAAAAAAGAACTGTGTTTCCTACTCATACGGACCATATCGAGTTGAACTCTGCTTATGAAACTGTAACAAACAACAGCATCTCTTACATACATGCTCTTTAGTTAATAGTGAAAAACGTGTTGGGTTTGAGAACTGTGTAAATTCATTTGAGCCGAAAAATCACTGGGTTTTCCGGAAATGAACTCCTGCTTGTAGGAAGACACAGAGCCTTTGATTTAACTCTGTTTGTGAAGGGAAATTAAGACCAGTGTTCTCATCCATGAAACACACTCTGTTTTAACGCAAAAAGCATGCTCTTCTTTCCAGAGTCTCTAATACAACAAGAAACTTGAGCATGCCCAGAAAAAAAAAACTGTGTTTCCTACTCATACGGACCATATCTAGTTGAACTCTGCTTATGAAACTGTAACAAACAACAGCATCTCTTACATAGATGCTCTTTAGTTAATAGTGAAAAACGTGTTGGGTTCGTTAACTGTGTAAATTCATTTGAGCTGAAAAATCACTGGGTTTTCCGGAAATGAACTCTTGCTTGTAGGAAGACACAGAGCCTTTGGTTTAACTCCGTTGGTGAAGGGAAATTCAGACCAATGTTCTCATCCATGAAACACACTTTGTTTTAACGCAAAGAGCATGCTCTTCCTTCCAGCGTCTTCCATATAGCAAGAAACATGAGCATGCCCTGAAATAATGTACTGTGTTTCCTACTCATATGGACCGTATCATGTTAAACTCTGCTTATGAAACTGTAACAAACCACAGCATGTCTTACATAGATGCTCTTTAGTTAATAGTGAAAATCGAGTTGGGTTTATACACTGTGTAAATTCATTTGAGCCGAAAAATCACTGGGTTTACCGGAATTGAACTCTTGCATTTAGGAAGACACAGAGACTTTGGTTTAACTCCGTTTCTGAAGGAAAATTCAGACCAGTGTTCTCATCCATGAAACATACTCTGTTTTAACGCTAGAAGCATGCTCTTCTTTCCAGAGTCTCAAATACAGCAAAAACATGAGCATGCCCAGAAATACATGAACTGTGTTTCCTACTCATATGGACCATATCGAGTTGAACTCTGCTTATGAAACTGTAACAAGCCACAGCAACTCTTACATAGATGCTCTTATTTTATAGTGAAAAACATGTTGGGTTCGTAAACTTTGTAAATTCATTTGAGCCGAAAAATCACTGGGATTACCGGCAATGAAATCTTGCTTGTAGGAAGACATAGAGCCTTTATTTAACTCCGTTGGTGAAGGGAAATTCAGACCAATGTTCTCATCCATGAAACACACTTTGTTTTAACACAAAGAGCATGGTCTTCTTTCCAGCGTCTACAATATAGTAAAAAACATGAGCATGCCCTGAGAAAATGAACTGGGTTTCCTACTCATACAGACCATATCTAGTTGAACTCTGCCTATGAAACTGTAACAAACCACAGCATCTCTTACATACATGCTCTTTAGTTAATAGTGAAAAACGTGTTGGGTTCGTGAACTGTGTAAATTCATTTGAGCCGAAAAATCACTGGGTTTTCCGGAAATGAACTCCTGCTTGTAGGAAGACACAGAGCCTTTGATTCAACTCCTTTGTGAAGGGAAATTCAGACCAGTGTTCTCATCCATGAAACACCATCTGTTTTAATGCAAGAAGCATCCTCTTCTGTCCAGAGTCTGCCATACAACAAGAAATATGAGCATGTCCAGAAAAAAAGAACTGTGTTTCCTACTCATACAGACCATATCTAGTTGAACTCTGCTTATGAAACTGTACAAACAACAGCATCTCTTACATAGATGCTCTTTAGTTAATAGTGAAAATGGTGTTTGGTTTGTGAACTGTGTAAATTCATTTGAGCCGAAAAATCACTGGGTTTACCGGAAATGAACTCTTGCTTGTAGGAAGACACAGAGCCTTTGGATTAACTCCGTTTGTGAAAGGAAATTCAGACCAGTGTTCTCATCCATGAAACACACTCTGTTTTAACGCAAAGAGCATGCTCTTCTTTCCAGCGTCTGCAATATAGCAAGAAACATGAGCATGCCCAGAAATGAAGAACTTTGTTTCCTACTCATACGGACCATATCTAGTTGAACTCTGCTTATGAAACTGTAACAAACAACAGCATCTCTTACATAGATGCTCTTTAGTTAATAGTGAAAAACGTGTTGGGTTCGTTAACTGTGTAAATTCATTTGAGCTGAAAAATCACTGGGTTTTCCGGAAATGAACTCTTGCTTGTAGGAAGACACAGAGCCTTTGGTTTAACTCCGTTCGTGAAGGGAAATTCAGACCAATGTTCTCATCCATGAAACACACTTTGTTTTAACGCAAATAGCATGCTCTTCCTTCCAGCGTCTTCCATATAGCAAGAAACATGAGCATGCCCTGAAATAATGTACTGTGTTTCCTACTCATATGGACCGTATCATGTTAAACTCTGCTTATGAAACTGTAACAAACCACAGCATGTCTTACATAGATGCTCTTTAGTTAATAGTGAAAATCGAGTTGGGTTTATACACTGTGTAAATTCATTTGAGCCGAAAAATCACTGGGTTTACCGGAATTGAACTCTTGCATTTAGGAAGACACAGAGACTTTGGTTTAACTCCGTTTCTGAAGGAAAATTCAGACCAGTGTTCTCATCCATGAAACATACTCTGTTTTAATGCTAGAAGCATGCTCTTCTTTCCAGCATCTCCAATACAACAAGAAACATGAGCATGCCCACAAAAAAGGAACTGTGTTTCCTACTCATAAGGACCATATCAGGTTAAACTCTGCTTATGAAACTGTAACTAACCACAGCATATCTTACATAGATGCTCTTTAGTTAATAGTGAAAATCGTGTTTGGTTCGTACTCTGTGTAAATTCATTTGAGCCGAAAAATCACTGGGTTAACCGGAAATGAGCTCTTGCTTGAAGGAAGACACAGAGAATTGGTTTAACTCCGTTTCTGAGGGAAAATTCAGACCAGTGTTCTCATCAATGAAACATACTCTGTTTTAATGCAAGAAGCATGCTTTTCTTTCCAGCGTCTCCAATACAGCAAGAAACATGAGCATGCCCAGAAAAAAAGAACTGTGTTTCTTACTCATATGGACCATATCTATTTAAACTCTGCTTATGATACTGTAACAAACCACTGCATCTCTTACATCGTTGCTCTTTAGTTAATAGTGAAAAAACGTGTTGGGTTCGTTAACTGTGTAAATTCATTTGAGCTGAAAAATCACTGGGTTTTCCGGAAATGAACTCTTGCTTGTAGGAAGACACAGAGCCTTTGGTTTAACTCCGTTGGTGAAGGGAAATTTAGACCAATGTTCTCATCCATGAAACACACTTTGTTTTAACGCAAAGAGCATGCTCTTCTTTCCAGCGTCTTCCATATAGCAAGAAACATGAGCATGCCCTGAAGAAATGTACTGTGTTTCCTACTCATATGGACCGTATCATGTTAAACTCTGCTTATGAAACTGTAACAAACCACAGCATGTCTTACATAGATGCTCTTTAGTTAATAGTGAAAATCGTGTTGGGTTCGTACTCTGTGTAAATTCATTTGAGCCGAAAAATCACTGGGTTTACCCGAAATGAGCTCTTGCTTGTAGGAAGACACAGAGAATTGGTTTAACTCCGTTTCTGAGGGAAAATTCAGACCATTGTTCTCATCCATGAAACATACTCTGTTTTAACGCAAGAAGCATCGTCTTCTGTCCAGAGTCTGCAATACAGCAAGAAATATGAGCATGTCCAGAAAAAAAGAACTGTGTTTCCTACTCATACGGACCATATCGAGTTGAACTCTGCTTATGAAACTGTAACAAACAACAGCATCTCTTACATACATGCTCTGTAGTTAATAGTGAAAAACGTGTTGGGTTTGAGAACTGTGTAAATTCATTTGAGCCGAAAAATCACTGGGTTTTCCGGAAATGAACTCCTGCTTGTAGGAAGACACAGAGCCTTTGATTTAACTCTGTTTGTGAAGGGAAATTAAGACCAGTGTTCTCATCCATGAAACACACTCTGTTTTAACGCAAAAAGCATGCTCTTCTTTCCAGAGTCTCTAATACAACAAGAAACTTGAGCATGCCCAGAAAAAAAAAACTGTGTTTCCTACTCATACGGACCATATCTAGTTGAACTCTGCTTATGAAACTGTAACAAACAACAGCATCTCTTACATAGATGCTCTTTAGTTAATAGTGAAAAACGTGTTGGGTTCGTTAACTGTGTAAATTCATTTGAGCTGAAAAATCACTGGGTTTTCCGGAAATGAACTCTTGCTTGTAGGAAGACACAGAGCCTTTGGTTTAACTCCGTTGGTGAAGGGAAATTCAGACCAATGTTCTCATCCATGAAACACACTTTGTTTTAACGCAAAGAGCATGCTCTTCCTTCCAGCGTCTTCCATATAGCAAGAAACATGAGCATGCCCTGAAATAATGTACTGTGTTTCCTACTCATATGGACCGTATCATGTTAAACTCTGCTTATGAAACTGTAACAAACCACAGCATGTCTTACATAGATGCTCTTTAGTTAATAGTGAAAATCGAGTTGGGTTTATACACTGTGTAAATTCATTTGAGCCGAAAAATCACTGGGTTTACCGGAATTGAACTCTTGCATTTAGGAAGACACAGAGACTTTGGTTTAACTCCGTTTCTGAAGGAAAATTCAGACCAGTGTTCTCATCCATGAAACATACTCTGTTTTAACGCTAGAAGCATGCTCTTCTTTCCAGAGTCTCTAATACAGCAAAAACATGAGCATGCCCAGAAATAAATGAACTGTGTTTCCTACTCATATGGACCATATCGAGTTGAACTCTGCTTATGAAACTGTAACAAGCCACAGCAACTCTTACATAGATGCTCTTATTTTATAGTGAAAAACATGTTGGGTTCGTAAACTTTGTAAATTCATTTGAGCCGAAAAATCACTGGGATTACCGGAAATGAAATCTTGCTTGTAGGAAGACATAGAGCCTTTATTTAACTCCGTTGGTGAAGGGAAATTCAGACCAATGTTCTCATCCATGAAACACACTTTGTTTTAACACAAAGAGCATGGTCTTCTTTCCAGCGTCTACAATATAGTAAAAAACATGAGCATGCCCTGAGAAAATGAACTGTGTTTCCTACTCATACAGACCATATCTAGTTGAACTCTGCCTATTAAACTGTAACAAACCACAGCATCTCTTACATACATGCTCTTTAGTTAATAGTGAAAATCGTGTTGGGTTCGTACTCTGTGTAAATTCATTTGAGCCGAAAAATCACTGGGTTTACCCGAAATGAGCTCTTGCTTGTAGGAAGACACAGAGAATTGGTTTAACTCCGTTTCTGAGGGAAAATTCAGACCATTGTTCTCCTCCATGAAACATACTCTGTTTTAACGCAAGAAGCATCGTCTTCTGTCCAGAGTCTGCAATACAGCAAGAAATATGAGCATGTCCAGAAAAAAAGAACTGTGTTTCCTACTCATACGGACCATATCGAGTTGAACTCTGCTTATGAAACTGTAACAAACAACAGCATCTCTTACATACATGCTCTTTAGTTAATAGTGAAAAATGTGTTGGGTTTGAGAACTGTGTAAATTCATTTGAGCCGAAAAATCACTGGGTTTTCCGGAAATGAACTCCTGCTTGTAGGAAGACACAGAGCCTTTGATTTAACTCCTTTGTGAAGGGAAATTCAGACCAGTGTTCTCATCCATGAAACACCATCTGTTTTAATGCAAGAAGCATCCTCTTCTGTCCAGAGTCTGCCATACAACAAGAAATATGAGCATGTCCAGAAAAAAAGAACTGTGTTTCCTACTCATACAGACCATATCTAGTTGAACTCTGCTTATGAAACTGTACAAACAACAGCATCGCTTACATAGATGCTCTTTAGTTAATAGTGAAAATGGTGTTTGGTTTGTGAACTGTGTAAATTCATTTGAGCCGAAAAATCACTGGGTTTACCGGAAATGAACTCTTGCTTGTAGGAAGACACAGAGCCTTTGGATTAACTCCGTTTGTGAAAGGAAATTCAGACCAGTGTTCTCATCCATGAAACACACTCTGTTTTAACGCAAAGAGCATGCTCTTCTTTCCAGCGTCTGCAATATAGCAAGAAACATGAGCATGCCCAGAAATAAAGAACTTTGTTTCCTACTCATACGGACCATATCTAGTTGAACTCTGCTCATGAAACTGTCAAGAACCATCTCATCTCTTACATAGATGCTCTTTAGCTAAGAGTGAAAATCGTATTGGGTTCGTGAACTGTGTAAATTCACTTGACCCTAAAAATAATTGGGTTTACCGGAAATGAACACTTGCTTGTAGGAAGACATGGAGCCTCTGCTTTAACTCCCTTACTAAAGGAAAAATCAGACCAGTGTTCTCATCCATGAAACACACTCTGTTTTAACACAAGAAGCATGCTCTTCTCTCCAGCGTCTCCTATACAGCAAGAAAAAAGAGCATGCCGAGAAAAAAAGAACTGTATTTCCTACTCAAAACTACCATGTCTAGTTCAACTCTCCTTATGAAACTCATACAAACCACAGCATGTATTACATAGATGCTCTTTAGTAAATAGTGAAAATCGTGTTGTGTTCGTGAACTGTGTAAATTCATTTGAGCCGAAAAATCACTCGGTTTACCGGAAATGAACTCATGCTTGTATGAAGACACAGAGGCTTTGGTTTAACTCCGTTTGTGAAGGGAAATTCAGACCAGTGTTCTCATCCATGAAACACACTCTGTTTTAACGCAAAAAGCATGCTCTTCTTTCCAGCATCTCCAATACAACAAGAAACATGAGCATGCCCACAAAAAAAGAACTGTGTTTCCTACTCATAAGGACCATATCAGGTTAAACTCTGCTTATGAAACTGTAACTAACCACAGCATATCTTACATAGGTGCTCTTTAGTTAATAGTGAAAATCGTGTTTGGTTCGTACTCTGTGTAAATTCATTTGAGCCGAAAAATCACTGGGTTAACCGGAAATGAGCTCTTGCTTGAAGGAAGACACAGAGAATTGGTTTAACTCCGTTTCTGAGGGAAAATTCAGACCAGTGTTCTCATCAATGAAACATACTCTGTTTTAATGCAAGAAGCATGCTTTTCTTTCCAGCGTCTCCAACACAGCAAGAAACATGAGCATGCCCAGAAAAAAAGAACTGTGTTTCTTACTCATATGGACCATATCTATTTAAACTCTGCTTATGATACTGTAACAAACCACTGCATCTCTTACATAGTTGCTCTTTAGTTAATAGTGAAAAAACGTGTTGGGTTCGTTAACTGTGTAAATTCATTTGAGCTGAAAAATCACTGGGTTTTCCGGAAATGAACTCTTGCTTGTAGGAAGACACAGAGCCTTTGGTTTAACTCCGTTGGTGAAGGGAAATTCAGACCAATGTTCTCATCCATGAAACACACTTTGTTTTAACGCAAAGAGCATGCTCTTCTTTCCAGCGTCTTCCATATAGCAAGAAACATGAGCATGCCCTGAAGAAATGTACTGTGTTTCCTACTCATATGGACCGTATCATGTTAAACTCTGCTTATGAAACTGTAACAAACCACAGCATGTCTTACATAGATGCTCTTTAGTTAATAGTGAAAATCGTGTTGGGTTCGTACTCTGTGTAAATTCATTTGAGCCGAAAAATCACTGGGTTTACCCGAAATGAGCTCTTGCTTGTAGGAAGACACAGAGAATTGGTTTAACTCCGTTTCTGAGGGAAAATTCAGACCATTGTTCTCATCCATGAAACATACTCTGTTTTAACGCAAGAAGCATCGTCTTCTGTCCAGAGTCTGCAATACAGCAAGAAATATGAGCATGTCCAGAAAAAAAGAACTGTGTTTCCTACTCATACGGACCATATCGAGTTGAACTCTGCTTATGAAACTGTAACAAACAACAGCATCTCTTACATACATGCTCTTTAGTTAATAGTGAAAAACGTGTTGGGTTTGAGAACTGTGTAAATTCATTTGAGCCGAAAAATCACTGGGTTTACCGGAAATGAACTCTTGCTTGTAGGAAGACACAGAGTCTTTGGATTAACTCCGTTTGTGAAAGGAAATTCAGACCAGTGTTCTCATCCATGAAACACACTCTGTTTTAACGCAAAGAGCATGCTCTTCTTTCCAGCGTCTGCAATATAGCAAGAAACATGAGCATGCCCAGAAATAAAGAACTTTGTTTCCTACTCATACGGACCATATCTAGTTGAACTCTGCTCATGAAACTGTCAAGAACCATCTCATCTCTTACATAGATGCTCTTTAGCTAAGAGTGAAAATCGTATTGGGTTCGTGAACTGTGTAAATTCACTTGACCCTAAAAATAATTGGGTTTACCGGAAATGAACACTTGCTTGTAGGAAGACATGGAGCCTCTGCTTTAACTCCCTTACTAAAGGAAAAATCAGACCAGTGTTCTCATCCATGAAACACACTCTGTTTTAACACAAGAAGCATGCTCTTCTCTCCAGCGTCTCCTATACAGCAAGAAAAAAGAGCATGCCGAGAAAAAAAGAACTGTATTTCCTACTCAAAACTACCATGTCTAGTTCAACTCTCCTTATGAAACTCATACAAACCACAGCATGTATTACATAGATGCTCTTTAGTAAATAGTGAAAATCGTGTTGTGTTCGTGAACTGTGTAAATTCATTTGAGCCGAAAAATCACTCGGTTTACCGGAAATGAACTCATGCTTGTATGAAGACACAGAGGCTTTGGTTTAACTCCGTTTGTGAAGGGAAATTCAGACCAGTGTTCTCATCCATGAAACACACTCTGTTTTAACGCAAAAAGCATGCTCTTCTTTCCAGCATCTCCAATACAACAAGAAACATGAGCATGCCCACAAAAAAAGAACTGTGTTTCCTACTCATAAGGACCATATCAGGTTAAACTCTGCTTATGAAACTGTAACTAACCACAGCATATCTTACATAGGTGCTCTTTAGTTAATAGTGAAAATCGTGTTTGGTTCGTACTCTGTGTAAATTCATTTGAGCCGAAAAATCACTGGGTTAACCGGAAATGAGCTCTTGCTTGAAGGAAGACACAGAGAATTGGTTTAACTCCGTTTCTGAGGGAAAATTCAGACCAGTGTTCTCATCAATGAAACATACTCTGTTTTAATGCAAGAAGCATGCTTTTCTTTCCAGCGTCTCCAACACAGCAAGAAACATGAGCATGCCCAGAAAAAAAGAACTGTGTTTCTTACTCATGTGGACCATATCTATTTAAACTCTGCTTATGATACTGTAACAAACCACTGCATCTCTTACATAGTTGCTCTTTAGTTAATAGTGAAAAAACGTGTTGGGTTCGTTAACTGTGTAAATTCATTTGAGCTGAAAAATCACTGGGTTTTCCGGAAATGAACTCTTGCTTGTAGGAAGACACAGAGCCTTTGGTTTAACTCCGTTGGTGAAGGGAAATTCAGACCAATGTTCTCATCCATGAAACACACTTTGTTTTAACGCAAAGAGCATGCTCTTCTTTCCAGCGTCTTCCATATAGCAAGAAACATGAGCATGCCCTGAAGAAATGTACTGTGTTTCCTACTCATATGGACCGTATCATGTTAAACTCTGCTTATGAAACTGTAACAAACCACAGCATGTCTTACATAGATGCTCTTTAGTTAATAGTGAAAATCGTGTTGGGTTCGTACTCTGTGTAAATTCATTTGAGCCGAAAAATCACTGGGTTTACCCGAAATGAGCTCTTGCTTGTAGGAAGACACAGAGAATTGGTTTAACTCCGTTTCTGAGGGAAAATTCAGACCATTGTTCTCATCCATGAAACATACTCTGTTTTAACGCAAGAAGCATCGTCTTCTGTCCAGAGTCTGCAATACAGCAAGAAATATGAGCATGTCCAGAAAAAAAGAACTGTGTTTCCTACTCATACGGACCATATCGAGTTGAACTCTGCTTATGAAACTGTAACAAACAACAGCATCTCTTACATACATGCTCTTTAGTTAATAGTGAAAAACGTGTTGGGTTTGAGAACTGTGTAAATTCATTTGAGCCGAAAAATCACTGGGTTTTCCGGAAATGAACTCCTGCTTGTAGGAAGACACAGAGCCTTTGATTTAACTCTGTTTGTGAAGGGAAATTAAGACCAGTGTTCTCATCCATGAAACACACTGTTTTAACGCAAAAAGCATGCTCTTCTTTCCAGAGTGTCTAATACAACAAGAAAATTATGCATGCTTAGAAAAAAAAAAACTGTATTTCCTACTCATACGGACCATATCTAGTTGAACTCTGCTTATGAAACTGTAACAAACAACAGCATCTCTTACATAGATGCTCTTTAGTTAATAGTGAAAAACGTGTTGGGTTCGTTAACTGTGTAAATTCATTTGAGCTGAAAAATCACTGGGTTTTCCGGAAATGAACTCTTGCTTGTAGGAAGACACAGAGCCTTTGGTTTAACTCCGTTGGTGAAGGGAAATTCAGACCAATGTTGTCATCCATGAAACACACTTTGTTTTAACGCAAATAGCATGCTCTTCCTTCCAGCGTCTTCCATATAGCAAGAAACATGAGCATGCCCTGAAATAATGTACTGTGTTTCCTACTCATATGGACCGTATCATGTTAAACTCTGCTTATGAAACTGTAACAAACCACAGCATGTCTTACATAGATGCTCTTTAGTTAATAGTGAAAATCGAGTTGGGTTTATACACTGTGTAAATTCATTTGAGCCGAAAAATCACTGGGTTTACCGGAATTGAACTCTTGCATTTAGGAAGACACAGAGACTTTGGTTTAACTCCGTTTCTGAAGGAAAATTCAGACCAGTGTTCTCATCCATGAAACATACTCTGTTTTAACGCTAGAAACATGCTCTTCTTTCCAGAGTCTCTAATACAGCAAAAACATGAGCATGCCCAGAAAAAAATGAACTGTGTTTCCTACTCATATGGACCATATCGAGTTGAACTCTGCTTATGAAACTGTAACAAGCCACAGCAACTCTTACATAGATGCTCTTATTTTATAGTGAAAAACATGTTGGGTTCGTAAACTTTGTAAATTCATTTGAGCCGAAAAATCACTGGGATTACCGGCAATGAAATCTTGCTTGTAGGAAGACATAGAGCCTTTATTTAACTCCGTTGGTGAAGGGAAATTCAGACCAATGTTCTCATCCATGAAACACACTTTGTTTTAACACAAAGAGCATGGTCTTCTTTCCAGCGTCTACAATATAGTAAAAAAAATGAGCATGCCCTGAGAAAATGAACTGTGTTTCCTACTCATACAGACCATATCTAGTTGAACTCTGCCTATGAAACTGTAACAAACCACAGCATCTCTTACATACATGCTCTTTAGTTAATAGTGAAAAACGTGTTGGGTTCGTGAACTGTGTAAATTCATTTGAGCCGAAAAATCACTGGGTTTTCCGGAAATGAACTCCTGCTTGTAGGAAGACACAGAGCCTTTGATTTAACTCCTTTGTGAAGGGAAATTCAGACCAGTGCTCTCATCCATGAAACACCATCTGTTTTAATGCAAGAAGCATCCTCTTCTGTCCAGAGTCTGCCATACAACAAGAAATATGAGCATGTCCAGAAAAAAAGAACTGTGTTTCCTACTCATACGGACCATATCTAGTTGAACTCTGCTTATGAAACTGTACAAACAACAGCATCTCTTACATAGATGCTCTTTAGTTAATAGTGAAAATGGTGTTTGGTTTGTGAACTGTGTCAATTCATTTGAGCCGAAAAATCACTGGGTTTACCGGAAATGAACTCTTGCTTGTAGGAAGACACAGAGCCTTTGGATTAACTCCGTTTGTGAAAGGAAATTCAGACCAGTGTTCTCATCCATGAAACACACTCTGTTTTAACGCAAAGAGCATGCTCTTCTTTCCAGCGTCTGCAATATAGCAAGAAACATGAGCATGCCCAGAAATAAAGAACTTTGTTTCCTACTCATACGGACCGTATCTAGTTGAACTCTGCTCATGAAACTGTCAAGAACCATCTCATCTCTTACATAGATGCTCTTTAGCTAAGAGTGAAAATCGTATTGGGTTCGTGAACTGTGTAAATTCACTTGACCCTAAAAATAATTGGGTTTACCGGAAATGAACACTTGCTTGTAGGAAGACATGGAGCCTCTGCTTTAACTCCCTTACTAAAGGAAAAATCAGACCAGTGTTCTCATCCATGAAACACACTCTGTTTTAACACAAGAAGCATGCTCTTCTCTCCAGCGTCTCCTATACAGCAAGAAAAAAGAGCATGCCGAGAAAAAAAGAACTGTATTTCCTACTCAAAACTACCATGTCTAGTTCAACTCTCCTTATGAAACTCATACAAACCACAGCATCTATTACATAGATGCTCTTTAGTAAATAGTGAAAATCGTGTTGTGTTCGTGAACTGTGTAAATTCATTTGAGCCGAAAAATCACTCGGTTTACCGGAAATGAACTCATGCTTGTATGAAGACACAGAGGCTTTGGTTTAACTCCGTTTGTGAAGGGAAATTCAGACCAGTGTTCTCATCCATGAAACACACTCTGTTTTAACGCAAAAAGCATGCTCTTCTTTCCAGCATCTCCAATACAACAAGAAACATGAGAATGCCCACAAAAAAAGAACTGTGTTTCCTACTCATAAGGACCATATCAGGTTAAACTCTGCTTATGAAACTGTAACTAACCACAGCATATCTTACATAGATGCTCTTTAGTTAATAGTGAAAATCGTGTTTGGTTCGTACTCTGTGTAAATTCATTTGAGCCGAAAAATCACTGGGTTAACCGGAAATGAGCTCTTGCTTGAAGGAAGACACAGAGAATTGGTTTAACTCCGTTTCTGAGGGAAAATTCAGACCAGTGTTCTCATCAATGAAACATACTCTGTTTTAATGCAAGAAGCATGCTTTTCTTTCCAGCGTCTCCAATACAGCAAGAAACATGAGCATGCCCAGAAAAAAAGAACTGTGTTTCTTACTCATATGGACCATATCTATTTAAACTCTGCTTATGATACTGTAACAAACCACTGCATCTCTTACATAGTTGCTCTTTAGTTAATAGTGAAAAAACGTGTTGGGTTCGTTAACTGTGTAAATTCATTTGAGCTGAAAAATCACTGGGTTTTCCAGAAATGAACTCTTGCTTGTAGGAAGACACAGAGCCTTTGGTTTAACTCCGTTGGTGAAGGGAAATTCAGACCAATGTTCTCATCCATGAAACACACTTTGTTTTAACGCAAAGAGCATGCTCTTCTTTCCAGCGTCTTCCATATAGCAAGAAACATGAGCATGCCCTGAAGAAATGTACTGTGTTTCCTACTCATATGGACCGTATCATGTTAAACTCTGCTTATGAAACTGTAACAAACCACAGCATGTCTTACATAGATGCTCTTTAGTTAATAGTGAAAATCGTGTTGGGTTCGTACTCTGTGTAAATTCATTTGAGCCGAAAAATCACTGGGTTTACCCGAAATGAGCTCTTGCTTGTAGGAAGACACAGAGAATTGGTTTAACTCCGTTTCTGAGGGAAAATTCAGACCATTGTTCTCATCCATGAAACATACTCTGTTTTAACGCAAGAAGCATCGTCTTCTGTCCAGAGTCTGCAATACAGCAAGAAATATGAGCATGTCCAGAAAAAAAGAACTGTGTTTCCTACTCATACGGACCATATCGAGTTGAACTCTGCTTATGAAACTGTAACAAACAACAGCATCTCTTACATACATGCTCTTTAGTTAATAGTGAAAAACGTGTTGGGTTTGAGAACTGTGTAAATTCATTTGAGCCGAAAAATCACTGGGTTTTCCGGAAATGAACTCCTGCTTGTAGGAAGACACAGAGCCTTTGATTTAACTCTGTTTGTGAAGGGAAAAAAGACCAGTGTTCTCATCCATGAAACACACTCTGTTTTAACGCAAAAAGCATGCTCTTCTTTCCAGAGTCTCTAATACAACAAGAAACATGAGCATGCCCAGAAAAAAAAAAACTGTATTTCCTACTCATAAGGACCATATCTAGTTGAACTCTGCTTATGAAACTGTAACAAACAACAGCATCTCTTACATAGATGCTCTTTAGTTAATAGTGAAAAACGTGTTGGGTTCGTTAACTGTGTAAATTAATTTGAGCTGAAAAATCACTGGGTTTTCCGGAAATGAACTCTTGCTTGTAGGAAGACACAGAGCCTTTGGTTTAACTCCGTTGGTGAAGGGAAATTCAGACCAATGTTCTCATCCATGAAACACACTTTGTTTTAACGCAAAGAGCATGCTCTTCCTTCCAGCGTCTTCCATATAGCAAGAAACATGAGCATGCCCTGAAAAAATGTACTGTGTTTCCTACTCATATGGACCGTATCATGTTAAACTCTGCTTATGAAACTGTAACAAACCACAGCATATCTTACATAGATGCTCTTTAGTTAATAGTGAAAATCGAGTTGGGTTTATTCACTGTGTAAATTCATTTGAGCCGAAAAATCACTGGGATTACCGGAATTGAACTCTTGCATTTAGGAAGACACAGAGAATTTGGTTTAACTCCGTTTCTGATGGAAAATTCAGACCAGTGTTCTCATCCATGAAACATACTCTGTTTTAACGCTAGAAGCATGCTCTTCTTTCCAGAGTCTCTAATACAGCAAAAACATGAGCATGCCCAGAAAAAAATGAACTGTGTTTCCTACTCATATGGACCATATCGAGTTGAACTCTGCTTATGGAACTGTAACAAGCCACAGCAACTCTTACATAGATGCTCTTATTTTATAGTGAAAAACATGTTGGGTTCGTAAACTTTGTAAATTCATTTGAGCCGAAAAATCACTGGGAATACCGGAAATGAAATCTTGCTTGTAGGAAGACATAGAGCCTTTAGTTTAACTCTGTTGGTGAAGGGAAATTCAGACCAATGTTCTCATCCATGAAACACACTTTGTTTTAACGCAAAGAGCATGGTCTTCTTTCCAGCGTCTACAATATAGTAAAAAACATGAGCATGCCCTGAGAAAATGAACTGTGTTTCCTACTCATACAGACCATATCTAGTTGAACTCTGCCTATGAAACTGTAACAAACCACAGCATCTCTTACATACATGCTCTTTAGTTAATAGTGAAAAACGTGTTGGGTTCGTGAACTGTGTAAATTCATTTGAGCCGAAAAATCACTGGGTTTTCCGGAAATGAACTCCTGCTTGTAGGAAGACACAGAGCCTTTGATTTAACTCCTTTGTGAAGGGAAATTCAGACCAGTGTTCTCATCCATGAAACACCATCTGTTTTAATGCAAGAAGCATCCTCTTCTGTCCAGAGTCTGCCATACAACAAGAAATATGAGCATGTCCAGAAAAAAAGAACTGTGTTTCCTACTCATACGGACCATATCTAGTTGAACTCTGCTTATGAAACTGTACAAACAACAGCATCTCTTACATAGATGCTCTTTAGTTAATAGTGAAAATGGTGTTTGGTTTGTGAACTGTGTCAATTCATTTGAGCCGAAAAATCACTGGGTTTACCGGAAATGAACTCTTGCTTGTAGGAAGACACAGAGCCTTTGGTTTAACTCAGTTTGTGAAGGGAAATTCATACCAGGGTTCTCATCCATGAAACACACTCTGTTTTAACGCAAAGAGCATGCTCTTCTTTCCAGCGTCTGCAATATAGCAAGAAACATGAGCATGCCCAGAAATAAAGAACTTTGTTTCCTACTCATACGGACCGTATCTAGTTGAACTCTGCTCATGAAACTGTCAAGAACCATCTCATCTCTTACATAGATGCTCTTTAGCTAAGAGTGAAAATCGTATTGGGTTCGTGAACTGTGTAAATTCACTTGACCCTAAAAATAATTGGGTTTACCGGAAATGAACACTTGCTTGTAGGAAGACATGGAGCCTCTGCTTTAACTCCCTTACTAAAGGAAAAATCAGACCAGTGTTCTCATCCATGAAACACACTCTGTTTTAACACAAGAAGCATGCTCTTCTCTCCAGCGTCTCCTATACAGCAAGAAAAAAGAGCATGCCGAGAAAAAAAGAACTGTATTTCCTACTCAAAACTACCATTTCTAGTTCAACTCTCCTTATGAAACTCATACAAACCACAGCATCTATTACATAGATGCTCTTTAGTAAATAGTGAAAATCGTGTTGTGTTCGTGAACTGTGTAAATTCATTTGAGCCGAAAAATCACTCGGTTTACCGGAAATGAACTCATGCTTGTATGAAGACACAGAGGCTTTGGTTTAACTCCGTTTGTGAAGGGAAATTCAGACCAGTGTTCTCATCCATGAAACACACTCTGTTTTAACGCAAAAAGCATGCTCTTCTTTCCAGAGTGTCTAATACAACAAGAAAATTGAGCAAGCCCAGAAAAAAAAAACTGTGTTTCCTACTCATACGGACCATATCTAGTTGAACTCTGCTTATGAAACTGTAACAAACAACAGCATCTCTTACATAGATGCTCTTTAGTTAATAGTGAAAAACGTGTTGGGTTCGTTAACTGTGTAAATTAATTTGAGCTGAAAAATCACTGGGTTTTCCGGAAATGAACTCTTGCTTGTAGGAAGACACAGAGCCTTTGGTTTAACTCCGTTGGTGAAGGGAAATTCAGACCAATGTTCTCATCCATGAAACACACTTTGTTTTAACGCAAATAGCATGCTCTTCCTTCCAGCGTCTTCCATATAGCAAGAAACATGAGCATGCCCTGGAATAATGTACTGTGTTTCCTACTCATATGGACCGTATCATGTTAAACTCTGCTTATGAAACTGTAACAAACCACAGCATGTCTTACATAGATGCTCTTTAGTTAATAGTGAAAATCGAGTTGGGTTTATACACTGTGTAAATTCATTTGAGCCGAAAAATCACTGGGTTTACCGGAATTGAACTCTTGCATTTAGGAAGACACAGAGACTTTGGTTTAACTCCGTTTCTGAAGGAAAATTCAGACCAGTGTTCTCATCCATGAAACATACTCTGTTTTAACGCTAGAAGCATGCTCTTCTTTCCAGAGTCTCTAATACAGCAAAAACATGAGCATGCCCAGAAAAAAATGAACTGTGTTTCCTACTCATATGGACCATATCGAGTTGAACTCTGCTTATGAAACTGTAACAAACAACAGCATCTCTTACATAGATGCTCTTTAGTTAATAGTGAAAAACGTGTTGGGTTCGTTAACTGTGTAAATTCATTTGAGCTGAAAAATCACTGGGTTTTCCGGAAATGAACTCTTGCTTGTAGGAAGACACAGAGCCTTTGGTTTAACTCCGTTGGTGAAGGGAAATTCAGACCAATGTTCTCATCCATGAAACACACTTTGTTTTAACGCAAAGAGCATGCTCTTCCTTCCAGCGTCTTCCATATAGCAAGAAACATGAGCATGCCCTGAAAAAATGTACTGTGTTTCCTACTCATATGGACCGTATCATGTTAAACTCTGCTTATGAAACTGTAACAAACCACAGCATATCTTACATAGATGCTCTTTAGTTAATAGTGAAAATCGAGTTGGGTTTATTCACTGTGTAAATTCATTTGAGCCGAAAAATCACTGGGATTACCGGAATTGAACTCTTGCATTTAGGAAGACACAGAGAATTTGGTTTAACTCCGTTTCTGAAGGAAAATTCAGACCAGTGTTCTCATCCATGAAACATACTCTGTTTTAACGCTAGAAGCATGCTCTTCTTTCCAGAGTCTCTAATACAGCAAAAACATGAGCATGCCCAGAAAAAAATGAACTGTGTTTCCTACTCATATGGACCATATCGAGTTGAACTCTGCTTATGGAACTGTAACAAGCCACAGCAACTCTTACATAGATGCTCTTATTTTATAGTGAAAAACATGTTGGGTTCGTAAACTTTGTAAATTCATTTGAGCCGAAAAATCACTGGGATTACCGGAAATGAAATCTTGCTTGTAGGAAGACATAGAGCCTTTAGTTTAACTCCGTTGGTGAAGGGAAATTCAGACCAATGTTCTCATCCATGAAACACACTTTGTTTTAACGCAAAGAGCATGGTCTTCTTTCCAGCGTCTACAATATAGTAAAAAACATGAGCATGCCCTGAGAAAATGAACTGTGTTTCCTACTCATACAGACCATATCTAGTTGAACTCTGCCTATGAAACTGTAACAAACCACAGCATCTCTTACATACATGCTCTTTAGTTAATAGTGAAAAACGTGTTGGGTTCGTGAACTGTGTAAATTCATTTGAGCCGAAAAATCACTGGGTTTTCCGGAAATGAACTCCTGCTTGTAGGAAGACACAGAGCCTTTGATTTAACTCCTTTGTGAAGGGAAATTCAGACCAGTGCTCTCATCCATGAAACACCATCTGTTTTAATGCAAGAAGCATCCTCTTCTGTCCAGAGTCTGCCATACAACAAGAAATATGAGCATGTCCAGAAAAAAAGAACTGTGTTTCCTACTCATACGGACCATATCTAGTTGAACTCTGCTTATGAAACTGTACAAACAACAGCATCTCTTACATAGATGCTCTTTAGTTAATAGTGAAAATGGTGTTTGGTTTGTGAACTGTGTCAATTCATTTGAGCCGAAAAATCACTGGGTTTACCGGAAATGAACTCTTGCTTGTAGGAAGACACAGAGCCTTTGGATTAACTCCGTTTGTGAAAGGAAATTCAGACCAGTGTTCTCATCCATGAAACACACTCTGTTTTAACGCAAAGAGCATGCTCTTCTTTCCAGCGTCTGCAATATAGCAAGAAACATGAGCATGCCCAGAAATAAAGAACTTTGTTTCCTACTCATACGGACCGTATCTAGTTGAACTCTGCTCATGAAACTGTCAAGAACCATCTCATCTCTTACATAGATGCTCTTTAGCTAAGAGTGAAAATCGTATTGGGTTCGTGAACTGTGTAAATTCACTTGACCCTAAAAATAATTGGGTTTACCGGAAATGAACACTTGCTTGTAGGAAGACATGGAGCATCTGCTTTAACTCCCTTACTAAAGGAAAAATCAGACCAGTGTTCTCATCCATGAAACACACTCTGTTTTAACACAAGAAGCATGCTCTTCTCTCCAGCGTCTCCTATACAGCAAGAAAAAAGAGCATGCCGAGAAAAAAAGAACTGTATTTCCTACTCAAAACTACCATGTCTAGTTCAACTCTCCTTATGAAACTCATACAAACCACAGCATCTATTACATAGATGCTCTTTAGTAAATAGTGAAAATCGTGTTGTGTTCGTGAACTGTGTAAATTCATTTGAGCCGAAAAATCACTCGGTTTACCGGAAATGAACTCATGCTTGTATGAAGACACAGAGGCTTTGGTTTAACTCCGTTTGTGAAGGGAAATTCAGACCAGTGTTCTCATCCATGAAACACACTCTGTTTTAACGCAAAAAGCATGCTCTTCTTTCCAGCATCTCCAATACAACAAGAAACATGAGCATGCCCACAAAAAAAGAACTGTGTTTCCTACTCATAAGGACCATATCAGGTTAAACTCTGCTTATGAAACTGTAACTAACCACAGCATATCTTACATAGATGCTCTTTAGTTAATAGTGAAAATCGTGTTTGGTTCGTACTCTGTGTAAATTCATTTGAGCCGAAAAATCACTGGGTTAACCGGAAATGAGCTCTTGCTTGAAGGAAGACACAGAGAATTGGTTTAACTCCGTTTCTGAGGGAAAATTCAGACCAGTGTTCTCATCAATGAAACATACTCTGTTTTAATGCAAGAAGCATGCTTTTCTTTCCAGCGTCTCCAATACAGCAAGAAACATGAGCATGCCCAGAAAAAAAGAACTGTGTTTCTTACTCATATGGACCATATCTATTTAAACTCTGCTTATGATACTGTAACAAACCACTGCATCTCTTACATAGTTGCTCTTTAGTTAATAGTGAAAAAACGTGTTGGGTTCGTTAACTGTGTAAATTCATTTGAGCTGAAAAATCACTGGGTTTTCCAGAAATGAACTCTTGCTTGTAGGAAGACACAGAGCCTTTGGTTTAACTCCGTTGGTGAAGGGAAATTCAGACCAATGTTCTCATCCATGAAACACACTTTGTTTTAACGCAAAGAGCATGCTCTTCTTTCCAGCGTCTTCCATATAGCAAGAAACATGAGCATGCCCTGAAGAAATGTACTGTGTTTCCTACTCATATGGACCGTATCATGTTAAACTCTGCTTATGAAACTGTAACAAACCACAGCATGTCTTACATAGATGCTCTTTAGTTAATAGTGAAAATCGTGTTGGGTTCGTACTCTGTGTAAATTCATTTGAGCCGAAAAATCACTGGGTTTACCCGAAATGAGCTCTTGCTTGTAGGAAGACACAGAGAATTGGTTTAACTCCGTTTCTGAGGGAAAATTCAGACCATTGTTCTCATCCATGAAACATACTCTGTTTTAACGCAAGAAGCATCGTCTTCTGTCCAGAGTCTGCAATACAGCAAGAAATATGAGCATGTCCAGAAAAAAAGAACTGTGTTTCCTACTCATACGGACCATATCGAGTTGAACTCTGCTTATGAAACTGTAACAAACAACAGCATCTCTTACATACATGCTCTTTAGTTAATAGTGAAAAACGTGTTGGGTTTGAGAACTGTGTAAATTCATTTGAGCCGAAAAATCACTGGGTTTTCCGGAAATGAACTCCTGCTTGTAGGAAGACACAGAGCCTTTGATTTAACTCTGTTTGTGAAGGGAAATTAAGACCAGTGTTCTCATCCATGAAACACACTCTGTTTTAACGCAAAAAGCATGCTCTTCTTTCCAGAGTCTCTAATACAACAAGAAACATGAGCATGCCCAGAAAAAAAAAACTGTGTTTCCTACTCATACGGACCATATCTAGTTGAACTCTGCTTATGAAACTGTAACAAACAACAGCATCTCTTACATAGATGCTCTTTAGTTAATAGTGAAAAACGTGTTGGGTTCGTTAACTGTGTAAATTAATTTGAGCTGAAAAATCACTGGGTTTTCCGGAAATGAACTCTTGCTTGTAGGAAGACACAGAGCCTTTGGTTTAACTCCGTTGGTGAAGGGAAATTCAGACCAATGTTCTCATCCATGAAACACACTTTGTTTTAACGCAAAGAGCATGCTCTTCCTTCCAGCGTCTTCCATATAGCAAGAAACATGAGCATGCCCTGAAAAAATGTACTGTGTTTCCTACTCATATGGACCGTATCATGTTAAACTCTGCTTATGAAACTGTAACAAACCACAGCATATCTTACATAGATGCTCTTTAGTTAATAGTGAAAATCGAGTTGGGTTTATTCACTGTGTAAATTCATTTGAGCCGAAAAATCACTGGGATTACCGGAATTGAACTCTTGCATTTAGGAAGACACAGAGAATTTGGTTTAACTCCGTTTCTGAAGGAAAATTCAGACCAGTGTTCTCATCCATGAAACATACTCTGTTTTAACGCTAGAAGCATGCTCTTCTTTCCAGAGTCTCTAATACAGCAAAAACATGAGCATGCCCAGAAAAAAATGAACTGTGTTTCCTACTCATATGGACCATATCGAGTTGAACTCTGCTTATGGAACTGTAACAAGCCACAGCAACTCTTACATAGATGCTCTTATTTTATAGTGAAAAACATGTTGGGTTCGTAAACTTTGTAAATTCATTTGAGCCGAAAAATCACTGGGATTACCGGAAATGAAATCTTGCTTGTAGGAAGACATAGAGCCTTTAGTTTAACTCCGTTGGTGAAGGGAAATTCAGACCAATGTTCTCATCCATGAAACACACTTTGTTTTAACGCAAAGAGCATGGTCTTCTTTCCAGCGTCTACAATATAGTAAAAAACATGAGCATGCCCTGAGAAAATGAACTGTGTTTCCTACTCATACAGACCATATCTAGTTGAACTCTGCCTATGAAACTGTAACAAACCACAGCATCTCTTACATACATGCTCTTTAGTTAATAGTGAAAAACGTGTTGGGTTCGTGAACTGTGTAAATTCATTTGAGCCGAAAAATCACTGGGTTTTCCGGAAATGAACTCCTGCTTGTAGGAAGACACAGAGCCTTTGATTTAACTCCTTTGTGAAGGGAAATTCAGACCAGTGCTCTCATCCATGAAACACCATCTGTTTTAATGCAAGAAGCATCCTCTTCTGTCCAGAGTCTGCCATACAACAAGAAATATGAGCATGTCCAGAAAAAAAGAACTGTGTTTCCTACTCATACGGACCATATCTAGTTGAACTCTGCTTATGAAACTGTACAAACAACAGCATCTCTTACATAGATGCTCTTTAGTTAATAGTGAAAATGGTGTTTGGTTTGTGAACTGTGTAAATTCATTTGAGCCGAAAAATCACTGGGTTTACCGGAAATGAACTCTTGCTTGTAGGAAGACACAGAGCCTTTGGATTAACTCCGTTTGTGAAAGGAAATTCAGACCAGTGTTCTCATCCATGAAACACACTCTGTTTTAACGCAAAGAGCATGCTCTTCTTTCCAGCGTCTGCAATATAGCAAGAAACATGAGCATGCCCAGAAATAAAGAACTTTGTTTCCTACTCATACGGACCATATCTAGTTGAACTCTGCTCATGAAACTGTCAAGAACCATCTCATCTCTTACATAGATGCTCTTTAGCTAAGAGTGAAAATCGTATTGGGTTCGTGAACTGTGTAAATTCACTTGACCCTAAAAATAATTGGGTTTACCGGAAATGAACACTTGCTTGTAGGAAGACATGGAGCCTCTGCTTTAACTCCCTTACTAAAGGAAAAATCAGACCAGTGTTCTCATCCATGAAACACACTCTGTTTTAACACAAGAAGCATGCTCTTCTCTCCAGCGTCTCCTATACAGCAAGAAAAAAGAGCATGCCGAGAAAAAAAGAACTGTATTTCCTACTCAAAACTACCATGTCTAGTTCAACTCTCCTTATGAAACTCATACAAACCACAGCATCTATTACATAGATGCTCTTTAGTAAATAGTGAAAATCGTGTTGTGTTCGTGAACTGTGTAAATTCATTTGAGCCGAAAAATCACTCGGTTTACCGGAAATGAACTCATGCTTGTATGAAGACACAGAGGCTTTGGTTTAACTCCGTTTGTGAAGGGAAATTCAGACCAGTGTTCTCATCCATGAAACACACTCTGTTTTAACGCAAAAAGCATGCTCTTCTTTCCAGCATCTCCAATACAACAAGAAACATGAGCATGCCCACAAAAAAAGAACTGTGTTTCCTACTCATAAGGACCATATCAGGTTAAACTCTGCTTATGAAACTGTAACTAACCACAGCATATCTTACATAGATGCTCTTTAGTTAATAGTGAAAATCGTGTTTGGTTCGTACTCTGTGTAAATTCATTTGAGCCGAAAAATCACTGGGTTAACCGGAAATGAGCTCTTGCTTGAAGGAAGACACAGAGAATTGGTTTAACTCCGTTTCTGAGGGAAAATTCAGACCAGTGTTCTCATCAATGAAACATACTCTGTTTTAATGCAAGAAGCATGCTTTTCTTTCCAGCGTCTCCAATACAGCAAGAAACATGAGCATGCCCAGAAAAAAAGAACTGTGTTTCTTACTCATATGGACCATATCTATTTAAACTCTGCTTATGATACTGTAACAAACCACTGCATCTCTTACATAGTTGCTCTTTAGTTAATAGTGAAAAAACGTGTTGGGTTCGTTAACTGTGTAAATTCATTTGAGCTGAAAAATCACTGGGTTTTCCGGAAATGAACTCTTGCTTGTAGGAAGACACAGAGCCTTTGGTTTAACTCCGTTGGTGAAGGGAAATTCAGACCAATGTTCTCATCCATGAAACACACTTTGTTTTAACGCAAAGAGCATGCTCTTCTTTCCAGCGTCTTCCATATAGCAAGAAACATGAGCATGCCCTGAAGAAATGTACTGTGTTTCCTACTCATATGGACCGTATCATGTTAAACTCTGCTTATGAAACTGTAACAAACCACAGCATGTCTTACATAGATGCTCTTTAGTTAATAGTGAAAATCGTGTTGGGTTCGTACTCTGTGTAAATTCATTTGAGCCGAAAAATCACTGGGTTTACCCGAAATGAGCTCTTGCTTGTAGGAAGACACAGAGAATTGGTTTAACTCCGTTTCTGAGGGAAAATTCAGACCATTGTTCTCATCCATGAAACATACTCTGTTTTAACGCAAGAAGCATCGTCTTCTGTCCAGAGTCTGCAATACAGCAAGAAATATGAGCATGTCCAGAAAAAAAGAACTGTGTTTCCTACTCATACGGACCATATCGAGTTGAACTCTGCTTATGAAACTGTAACAAACAACAGCATCTCTTACATACATGCTCTTTAGTTAATAGTGAAAAACGTGTTGGGTTTGAGAACTGTGTAAATTCATTTGAGCCGAAAAATCACTGGGTTTTCCGGAAATGAACTCCTGCTTGTAGGAAGACACAGAGCCTTTGATTTAACTCTGTTTGTGAAGGGAAATTAAGACCAGTGTTCTCATCCATGAAACACACTCTGTTTTAACGCAAAAAGCATGCTCTTCTTTCCAGAGTCTCTAATACAACAAGAAACATGAGCATGCCCAGAAAAAAAAAACTGTGTTTCCTACTCATACGGACCATATCTAGTTGAACTCTGCTTATGAAACTGTAACAAACAACAGCATCTCTTACATAGATGCTCTTTAGTTAATAGTGAAAAACGTGTTGGGTTCGTTAACTGTGTAAATTAATTTGAGCTGAAAAATCACTGGGTTTTCCGGAAATGAACTCTTGCTTGTAGGAAGACACAGAGCCTTTGGTTTAACTCCGTTGGTGAAGGGAAATTCAGACCAATGTTCTCATCCATGAAACACACTTTGTTTTAACGCAAAGAGCATGCTCTTCCTTCCAGCGTCTTCCATATAGCAAGAAACATGAGCATGCCCTGAAAAAATGTACTGTGTTTCCTACTCATATGGACCGTATCATGTTAAACTCTGCTTATGAAACTGTAACAAACCACAGCATATCTTACATAGATGCTCTTTAGTTAATAGTGAAAATCGAGTTGGGTTTATTCACTGTGTAAATTCATTTGAGCCGAAAAATCACTGGGATTACCGGAATTGAACTCTTGCATTTAGGAAGACACAGAGAATTTGGTTTAACTCCGTTTCTGAAGGAAAATTCAGACCAGTGTTCTCATCCATGAAACATACTCTGTTTTAACGCTAGAAGCATGCTCTTCTTTCCAGAGTCTCTAATACAGCAAAAACATGAGCATGCCCAGAAAAAAATGAACTGTGTTTCCTACTCATATGGACCATATCGAGTTGAACTCTGCTTATGGAACTGTAACAAGCCACAGCAACTCTTACATAGATGCTCTTATTTTATAGTGAAAAACATGTTGGGTTCGTAAACTTTGTAAATTCATTTGAGCCGAAAAATCACTGGGATTACCGGAAATGAAATCTTGCTTGTAGGAAGACATAGAGCCTTTAGTTTAACTCCGTTGGTGAAGGGAAATTCAGACCAATGTTCTCATCCATGAAACACACTTTGTTTTAACGCAAAGAGCATGGTCTTCTTTCCAGCGTCTACAATATAGTAAAAAACATGAGCATGCCCTGAGAAAATGAACTGTGTTTCCTACTCATACAGACCATATCTAGTTGAACTCTGCCTATGAAACTGTAACAAACCACAGCATCTCTTACATACATGCTCTTTAGTTAATAGTGAAAAACGTGTTGGGTTCGTGAACTGTGTAAATTCATTTGAGCCGAAAAATCACTGGGTTTTCCGGAAATGAACTCCTGCTTGTAGGAAGACACAGAGCCTTTGATTTAACTCCTTTGTGAAGGGAAATTCAGACCAGTGCTCTCATCCATGAAACACCATCTGTTTTAATGCAAGAAGCATCCTCTTCTGTCCAGAGTCTGCCATACAACAAGAAATATGAGCATGTCCAGAAAAAAAGAACTGTGTTTCCTACTCATACGGACCATATCTAGTTGAACTCTGCTTATGAAACTGTACAAACAACAGCATCTCTTACATAGATGCTCTTTAGTTAATAGTGAAAATGGTGTTTGGTTTGTGAACTGTGTAAATTCATTTGAGCCGAAAAATCACTGGGTTTACCGGAAATGAACTCTTGCTTGTAGGAAGACACAGAGCCTTTGGATTAACTCCGTTTGTGAAAGGAAATTCAGACCAGTGTTCTCATCCATGAAACACACTCTGTTTTAACGCAAAGAGCATGCTCTTCTTTCCAGCGTCTGCAATATAGCAAGAAACATGAGCATGCCCAGAAATAAAGAACTTTGTTTCCTACTCATACGGACCATATCTAGTTGAACTCTGCTCATGAAACTGTCAAGAACCATCTCATCTCTTACATAGATGCTCTTTAGCTAAGAGTGAAAATCGTATTGGGTTCGTGAACTGTGTAAATTCACTTGACCCTAAAAATAATTGGGTTTACCGGAAATGAACACTTGCTTGTAGGAAGACATGGAGCCTCTGCTTTAACTCCCTTACTAAAGGAAAAATCAGACCAGTGTTCTCATCCATGAAACACACTCTGTTTTAACACAAGAAGCATGCTCTTCTCTCCAGCGTCTCCTATACAGCAAGAAAAAAGAGCATGCCGAGAAAAAAAGAACTGTATTTCCTACTCAAAACTACCATGTCTAGTTCAACTCTCCTTATGAAACTCATACAAACCACAGCATCTATTACATAGATGCTCTTTAGTAAATAGTGAAAATCGTGTTGTGTTCGTGAACTGTGTAAATTCATTTGAGCCGAAAAATCACTCGGTTTACCGGAAATGAACTCATGCTTGTATGAAGACACAGAGGCTTTGGTTTAACTCCGTTTGTGAAGGGAAATTCAGACCAGTGTTCTCATCCATGAAACACACTCTGTTTTAACGCAAAAAGCATGCTCTTCTTTCCAGCATCTCCAATACAACAAGAAACATGAGCATGCCCACAAAAAAAGAACTGTGTTTCCTACTCATAAGGACCATATCAGGTTAAACTCTGCTTATGAAACTGTAACTAACCACAGCATATCTTACATAGATGCTCTTTAGTTAATAGTGAAAATCGTGTTTGGTTCGTACTCTGTGTAAATTCATTTGAGCCGAAAAATCACTGGGTTAACCGGAAATGAGCTCTTGCTTGAAGGAAGACACAGAGAATTGGTTTAACTCCGTTTCTGAGGGAAAATTCAGACCAGTGTTCTCATCAATGAAACATACTCTGTTTTAATGCAAGAAGCATGCTTTTCTTTCCAGCGTCTCCAATACAGCAAGAAACATGAGCATGCCCAGAAAAAAAGAACTGTGTTTCTTACTCATATGGACCATATCTATTTAAACTCTGCTTATGATACTGTAACAAACCACTGCATCTCTTACATAGTTGCTCTTTAGTTAATAGTGAAAAAACGTGTTGGGTTCGTTAACTGTGTAAATTCATTTGAGCTGAAAAATCACTGGGTTTTCCGGAAATGAACTCTTGCTTGTAGGAAGACACAGAGCCTTTGGTTTAACTCCGTTGGTGAAGGGAAATTCAGACCAATGTTCTCATCCATGAAACACACTTTGTTTTAACGCAAAGAGCATGCTCTTCTTTCCAGCGTCTTCCATATAGCAAGAAACATGAGCATGCCCTGAAGAAATGTACTGTGTTTCCTACTCATATGGACCGTATCATGTTAAACTCTGCTTATGAAACTGTAACAAACCACAGCATGTCTTACATAGATGCTCTTTAGTTAATAGTGAAAATCGTGTTGGGTTCGTACTCTGTGTAAATTCATTTGAGCCGAAAAATCACTGGGTTTACCCGAAATGAGCTCTTGCTTGTAGGAAGACACAGAGAATTGGTTTAACTCCGTTTCTGAGGGAAAATTCAGACCATTGTTCTCATCCATGAAACATACTCTGTTTTAACGCAAGAAGCATCGTCTTCTGTCCAGAGTCTGCAATACAGCAAGAAATATGAGCATGTCCAGAAAAAAAGAACTGTGTTTCCTACTCATACGGACCATATCGAGTTGAACTCTGCTTATGAAACTGTAACAAACAACAGCATCTCTTACATACATGCTCTTTAGTTAATAGTGAAAAACGTGTTGGGTTTGAGAACTGTGTAAATTCATTTGAGCCGAAAAATCACTGGGTTTTCCGGAAATGAACTCCTGCTTGTAGGAAGACACAGAGCCTTTGATTTAACTCTGTTTGTGAAGGGAAATTAAGACCAGTGTTCTCATCCATGAAACACACTCTGTTTTAACGCAAAAAGCATGCTCTTCTTTCCAGAGTGTCTAATACAACAAGAAAATTGAGCAAGCCCAGAAAAAAAAAAACTGTGTTTCCTACTCATACGGACCATATCTAGTTGAACTCTGCTTATGAAACTGTAACAAACAACAGCATCTCTTACATAGATGCTCTTTAGTTAATAGTGAAAAACGTGTTGGGTTCGTTAACTGTGTAAATTCATTTGAGCTGAAAAATCACTGGGTTTTCCGGAAATGAACTCTTGCTTGTAGGAAGACACAGAGCCTTTGGTTTAACTCCGTTGGTGAAGGGAAATTCAGACCAATGTTGTCATCCATGAAACACACTTTGTTTTAACGCAAATAGCATGCTCTTCCTTCCAGCGTCTTCCATATAGCAAGAAACATGAGCATGCCCTGAAATAATGTACTGTGTTTCCTACTCATATGGACTGTATCATGTTAAACTCTGCTTATGAAACTGTAACAATCCACAGCATGTCTTACATAGATGCTCTTTAGTTAATAGTGAAAATCGAGTTGGGTTTATACACTGTGTAAATTCATTTGAGCCGAAAAATCACTGGGTTTACCGGAATTGAACTCTTGCATTTAGGAAGACACAGAGACTTTGGTTTAACTCCGTTTCTGAAGGAAAATTCAGACCAGTGTTCTCATCCATGAAACATACTCTGTTTTAACGCTAGAAGCATGCTCTTCTTTCCAGAGTCTCTAATACAGCAAAAACATGAGCATGCCCAGAAAAAAAATGAACTGTGTTTCCTACTCATACGGACCATATCGAGTTGAACTCTGCTTATGAAACTGTAACAAACAACAGCATCTCTTACATACATGCTCTTTAGTTAATAGTGAAAAACGTGTTGGGTTTGAGAACTGTGTAAATTCATTTGAGCCGAAAAATCACTGGGTTTTCCGGAAATGAACTCCTGCTTGTAGGAAGACACAGAGCCTTTGATTTAACTCTGTTTGTGAAGGGAAAAAAGACCAGTGTTCTCATCCATGAAACACACTCTGTTTTAACCCAAAAAGCATGCTCTTCTTTCCAGAGTCTCTAATACAATAAGAAACATGAGCATGCCCAGAAAAAAAAAAACTGTGTTTCCTACTCATACGGACCATATCTAGTTGAACTCTGCTTATGAAACTGTAACAAACAACAGCATCTCTTACATAGATGCTCTTTAGTTAATAGTGAAAAACGTGTTGGGTTCGTTAACTGTGTAAATTAATTTGAGCTGAAAAATCACTGGGTTTTCCGGAAATGAACTCTTGCTTGTAGGAAGAAACAGAGCCTTTGGTTTAACTCCGTTGGTGAAGGGAAATTCAGACCAATGTTCTCATCCATGAAACACACTTTGTTTTAACGCAAAGAGCATGCTCTTCCTTCCAGCGTCTTCCATATAGCAAGAAACATGAGCATGCCCTGAAAAAATGTACTGTGTTTCCTACTCATATGGACCGTATCATGTTAAACTCTGCTTATGAAACTGTAACAAACCACAGCATATCTTACATAGATGCTCTTTAGTTAATAGTGAAAATCGAGTTGGGTTTATTCACTGTGTAAATTCATTTGAGCCGAAAAATCACTGGGATTACCGGAATTGAACTCTTGCATTTAGGAAGACACAGAGAATTTGGTTTAACTCCGTTTCTGAAGGAAAATTCAGACCAGTGTTCTCATCCATGAAACATACTCTGTTTTAACGCTAGAAGCATGCTCTTCTTTCCAGAGTCTCTAATACAGCAAAAAACATGAGCATGCCCAGAAAAAAATGAACTGTGTTTCCTACTCATATGGACCATATCGAGTTGAACTCTGCTTATGGAACTGTAACAAGCCACAGCAACTCTTACATAGATGCTCTTATTTTATAGTGAAAAACATGTTGGGTTCGTAAACTTTGTAAATTCATTTGAGCCGAAAAATCACTGGGATTACCGGAAATGAAATCTTGCTTGTAGGAAGACATAGAGCCTTTAGTTTAACTCCGTTGGTGAAGGGAAATTCAGACCAATGTTCTCATCCATGAAACACACTTTGTTTTAACGCAAAGAGCATGGTCTTCTTTCCAGCGTCTACAATATAGTAAAAAACATGAGCATGCCCTGAGAAAATGAACTGTGTTTCCTACTCATACAGACCATATCTAGTTGAACTCTGCCTATGAAACTGTAACAAACCACAGCATCTCTTACATACATGCTCTTTAGTTAATAGTGAAAAACGTGTTGGGTTCGTGAACTGTGTAAATTCATTTGAGCCGAAAAATCACTGGGTTTTCCGGAAATGAACTCCTGCTTGTAGGAAGACACAGAGCCTTTGATTTAACTCCTTTGTGAAGGGAAATTCAGACCAGTGCTCTCATCCATGAAACACCATCTGTTTTAATGCAAGAAGCATCCTCTTCTGTCCAGAGTCTGCCATACAACAAGAAATATGAGCATGTCCAGAAAAAAAGAACTGTGTTTCCTACTCATACGGACCATATCTAGTTGAACTCTGCTTATGAAACTGTACAAACAACAGCATCTCTTACATAGATGCTCTTTAGTTAATAGTGAAAATGGTGTTTGGTTTGTGAACTGTGTAAATTCATTTGAGCCGAAAAATCACTGGGTTTACCGGAAATGAACTCTTGCTTGTAGGAAGACACAGAGCCTTTGGATTAACTCCGTTTGTGAAAGGAAATTCAGACCAGTGTTCTCATCCATGAAACACACTCTGTTTTAACGCAAAGAGCATGCTCTTCTTTCCAGCGTCTGCAATATAGCAAGAAACATGAGCATGCCCAGAAATAAAGAACTTTGTTTCCTACTCATACGGACCATATCTAGTTGAACTCTGCTCATGAAACTGTCAAGAACCATCTCATCTCTTACATAGATGCTCTTTAGCTAAGAGTGAAAATCGTATTGGGTTCGTGAACTGTGTAAATTCACTTGACCCTAAAAATAATTGGGTTTACCGGAAATGAACACTTGCTTGTAGGAAGACATGGAGCCTCTGCTTTAACTCCCTTACTAAAGGAAAAATCAGACCAGTGTTCTCATCCATGAAACACACTCTGTTTTAACACAAGAAGCATGCTCTTCTCTCCAGCGTCTCCTATACAGCAAGAAAAAAGAGCATGCCGAGAAAAAAAGAACTGTATTTCCTACTCAAAACTACCATGTCTAGTTCAACTCTCCTTATGAAACTCATACAAACCACAGCATCTATTACATAGATGCTCTTTAGTAAATAGTGAAAATCGTGTTGTGTTCGTGAACTGTGTAAATTCATTTGAGCCGAAAAATCACTCGGTTTACCGGAAATGAACTCATGCTTGTATGAAGACACAGAGGCTTTGGTTTAACTCCGTTTGTGAAGGGAAATTCAGACCAGTGTTCTCATCCATGAAACACACTCTGTTTTAACGCAAAAAGCATGCTCTTCTTTCCAGCATCTCCAATACAACAAGAAACATGAGCATGCCCACAAAAAAAGAACTGTGTTTCCTACTCATAAGGACCATATCAGGTTAAACTCTGCTTATGAAACTGTAACTAACCACAGCATATCTTACATAGATGCTCTTTAGTTAATAGTGAAAATCGTGTTTGGTTCGTACTCTGTGTAAATTCATTTGAGCCGAAAAATCACTGGGTTAACCGGAAATGAGCTCTTGCTTGAAGGAAGACACAGAGAATTGGTTTAACTCCGTTTCTGAGGGAAAATTCAGACCAGTGTTCTCATCAATGAAACATACTCTGTTTTAATGCAAGAAGCATGCTTTTCTTTCCAGCGTCTCCAATACAGCAAGAAACATGAGCATGCCCAGAAAAAAAGAACTGTGTTTCTTACTCATATGGACCATATCTATTTAAACTCTGCTTATGATACTGTAACAAACCACTGCATCTCTTACATAGTTGCTCTTTAGTTAATAGTGAAAAAACGTGTTGGGTTCGTTAACTGTGTAAATTCATTTGAGCTGAAAAATCACTGGGTTTTCCGGAAATGAACTCTTGCTTGTAGGAAGACACAGAGCCTTTGGTTTAACTCCGTTGGTGAAGGGAAATTCAGACCAATGTTCTCATCCATGAAACACACTTTGTTTTAACGCAAAGAGCATGCTCTTCTTTCCAGCGTCTTCCATATAGCAAGAAACATGAGCATGCCCTGAAGAAATGTACTGTGTTTCCTACTCATATGGACCGTATCATGTTAAACTCTGCTTATGAAACTGTAACAAACCACAGCATGTCTTACATAGATGCTCTTTAGTTAATAGTGAAAATCGTGTTGGGTTCGTACTCTGTGTAAATTCATTTGAGCCGAAAAATCACTGGGTTTACCCGAAATGAGCTCTTGCTTGTAGGAAGACACAGAGAATTGGTTTAACTCCGTTTCTGAGGGAAAATTCAGACCATTGTTCTCATCCATGAAACATACTCTGTTTTAACGCAAGAAGCATCGTCTTCTGTCCAGAGTCTGCAATACAGCAAGAAATATGAGCATGTCCAGAAAAAAAGAACTGTGTTTCCTACTCATACGGACCATATCGAGTTGAACTCTGCTTATGAAACTGTAACAAACAACAGCATCTCTTACATACATGCTCTTTAGTTAATAGTGAAAAACGTGTTGGGTTTGAGAACTGTGTAAATTCATTTGAGCCGAAAAATCACTGGGTTTTCCGGAAATGAACTCCTGCTTGTAGGAAGACACAGAGCCTTTGATTTAACTCTGTTTGTGAAGGGAAATTAAGACCAGTGTTCTCATCCATGAAACACACTCTGTTTTAACGCAAAAAGCATGCTCTTCTTTCCAGAGTGTCTAATACAACAAGAAAATTGAGCAAGCCCAGAAAAAAAAAAACTGTGTTTCCTACTCATACGGACCATATCTAGTTGAACTCTGCTTATGAAACTGTAACAAACAACAGCATCTCTTACATAGATGCTCTTTAGTTAATAGTGAAAAACGTGTTGGGTTCGTTAACTGTGTAAATTCATTTGAGCTGAAAAATCACTGGGTTTTCCGGAAATGAACTCTTGCTTGTAGGAAGACACAGAGCCTTTGGTTTAACTCCGTTGGTGAAGGGAAATTCAGACCAATGTTGTCATCCATGAAACACACTTTGTTTTAACGCAAATAGCATGCTCTTCCTTCCAGCGTCTTCCATATAGCAAGAAACATGAGCATGCCCTGAAATAATGTACTGTGTTTCCTACTCATATGGACTGTATCATGTTAAACTCTGCTTATGAAACTGTAACAATCCACAGCATGTCTTACATAGATGCTCTTTAGTTAATAGTGAAAATCGAGTTGGGTTTATACACTGTGTAAATTCATTTGAGCCGAAAAATCACTGGGTTTACCGGAATTGAACTCTTGCATTTAGGAAGACACAGAGACTTTGGTTTAACTCCGTTTCTGAAGGAAAATTCAGACCAGTGTTCTCATCCATGAAACATACTCTGTTTTAACGCTAGAAGCATGCTCTTCTTTCCAGAGTCTCTAATACAGCAAAAACATGAGCATGCCCAGAAAAAAAATGAACTGTGTTTCCTACTCATACGGACCATATCGAGTTGAACTCTGCTTATGAAACTGTAACAAACAACAGCATCTCTTACATACATGCTCTTTAGTTAATAGTGAAAAACGTGTTGGGTTTGAGAACTGTGTAAATTCATTTGAGCCGAAAAATCACTGGGTTTTCCGGAAATGAACTCCTGCTTGTAGGAAGACACAGAGCCTTTGATTTAACTCTGTTTGTGAAGGGAAAAAAGACCAGTGTTCTCATCCATGAAACACACTCTGTTTTAACCCAAAAAGCATGCTCTTCTTTCCAGAGTCTCTAATACAATAAGAAACATGAGCATGCCCAGAAAAAAAAAAACTGTGTTTCCTACTCATACGGACCATATCTAGTTGAACTCTGCTTATGAAACTGTAACAAACAACAGCATCTCTTACATAGATGCTCTTTAGTTAATAGTGAAAAACGTGTTGGGTTCGTTAACTGTGTAAATTAATTTGAGCTGAAAAATCACTGGGTTTTCCGGAAATGAACTCTTGCTTGTAGGAAGACACAGAGCCTTTGGTTTAACTCCGTTGGTGAAGGGAAATTCAGACCAATGTTCTCATCCATGAAACACACTTTGTTTTAACGCAAAGAGCATGCTCTTCCTTCCAGCGTCTTCCATATAGCAAGAAACATGAGCATGCCCTGAAAAAATGTACTGTGTTTCCTACTCATATGGACCGTATCATGTTAAACTCTGCTTATGAAACTGTAACAAACCACAGCATATCTTACATAGATGCTCTTTAGTTAATAGTGAAAATCGAGTTGGGTTTATTCACTGTGTAAATTCATTTGAGCCGAAAAATCACTGGGATTACCGGAATTGAACTCTTGCATTTAGGAAGACACAGAGAATTTGGTTTAACTCCGTTTCTGAAGGAAAATTCAGACCAGTGTTCTCATCCATGAAACATACTCTGTTTTAACGCTAGAAGCATGCTCTTCTTTCCAGAGTCTCTAATACAGCAAAAAACATGAGCATGCCCAGAAAAAAATGAACTGTGTTTCCTACTCATATGGACCATATCGAGTTGAACTCTGCTTATGGAACTGTAACAAGCCACAGCAACTCTTACATAGATGCTCTTATTTTATAGTGAAAAACATGTTGGGTTCGTAAACTTTGTAAATTCATTTGAGCCGAAAAATCACTGGGATTACCGGAAATGAAATCTTGCTTGTAGGAAGACATAGAGCCTTTAGTTTAACTCCGTTGGTGAAGGGAAATTCAGACCAATGTTCTCATCCATGAAACACACTTTGTTTTAACGCAAAGAGCATGGTCTTCTTTCCAGCGTCTACAATATAGTAAAAAACATGAGCATGCCCTGAGAAAATGAACTGTGTTTCCTACTCATACAGACCATATCTAGTTGAACTCTGCCTATGAAACTGTAACAAACCACAGCATCTCTTACATACATGCTCTTTAGTTAATAGTGAAAAACGTGTTGGGTTCGTGAACTGTGTAAATTCATTTGAGCCGAAAAATCACTGGGTTTTCCGGAAATGAACTCCTGCTTGTAGGAAGACACAGAGCCTTTGATTTAACTCCTTTGTGAAGGGAAATTCAGACCAGTGTTCTCATCCATGAAACACCATCTGTTTTAATGCAAGAAGCATCCTCTTCTGTCCAGAGTCTGCCATACAACAAGAAATATGAGCATGTCCAGAAAAAAAGAACTGTGTTTCCTACTCATACGGACCATATCTAGTTGAACTCTGCTTATGAAACTGTACAAACAACAGCATCTCTTACATAGATGCTCTTTAGTTAATAGTGAAAATGGTGTTTGGTTTGTGAACTGTGTAAATTCATTTGAGCCGAAAAATCACTGGGTTTACCGGAAATGAACTCTTGCTTGGAGGAAGACACAGAGCCTTTGGTTTAACTCAGTTTGTGAAGGGAAATTCATACCAGGGTTCTCATCCATGAAACACACTCTGTTTTAACGCAAAGAGCATGCTCTTCTTTCCAGCGTCTGCAATATAGCAAGAAACATGAGCATGCCCAGAAATAAAGAACTTTGTTTCCTACTCATACGGACCGTATCTAGTTGAACTCTGCTCATGAAACTGTCAAGAACCATCTCATCTCTTACATAGATGCTCTTTAGCTAAGAGTGAAAATCGTATTGGGTTCGTGAACTGTGTAAATTCACTTGACCCTAAAAATAATTGGGTTTACCGGAAATGAACACTTGCTTGTAGGAAGACATGGAGCCTCTGCTTTAACTCCCTTACTAAAGGAAAAATCAGACCAGTGTTCTCATCCATGAAACACACTCTGTTTTAACACAAGAAGCATGCTCTTCTCTCCAGCGTCTCCTATACAGCAAGAAAAAAGAGCATGCCGAGAAAAAAAGAACTGTATTTCCTACTCAAAACTACCATGTCTAGTTCAACTCTCCTTATGAAACTCATACAAACCACAGCATCTATTACATAGATGCTCTTTAGTAAATAGTGAAAATCGTGTTGTGTTCGTGAACTGTGTAAATTCATTTGAGCCGAAAAATCACTCGGTTTACCGGAAATGAACTCATGCTTGTATGAAGACACAGAGGCTTTGGTTTAACTCCGTTTGTGAAGGGAAATTCAGACCAGTGTTCTCATCCATGAAACACACTCTGTTTTAACGCTAGAAGCATGCTCTTCTTTCCAGAGTCTCTAATACAGCAAAAACATGAGCATGCCCAGAAAAAAAAAACTGTGTTTCCTACTCATACGGACCATATCTAGTTGAACTCTGCTTATGAAACTGTAACAAACAACAGCATCTCTTACATAGATGCTCTTTAGTTAATAGTGAAAAACGTGTTGGGTTCGTTAACTGTGTAAATTCATTTGAGCTGAAAAATCACTGGGTTTTCCGGAAATGAACTCTTGCTTGTAGGAAGACACAGAGCCTTTGGTTTAACTCCGTTGGTGAAGGGAAATTCAGACCAATGTTCTCATCCATGAAACACACTTTGTTTTAACGCAAAGAGCATGCTCTTCCTTCCAGCGTCTTCCATATAGCAAGAAACATGAGCATGCCCTGAAAAAATGTACTGTGTTTCCTACTCATATGGACCGTATCATGTTAAACTCTGCTTATGAAACTGTAACAAACCACAGCATATCTTACATAGATGCTCTTTAGTTCATAGTGAAAATCGAGTTGGGTTTATACACAGTGTAAATTCATTTGAGCCGAAAAATCACTGGGATTACCGGAATTGAACTCTTGCATTTAGGAAGACACAGAGACTTTGGTTTAACTCCGTTTCTGAAGGAAAATTCAGACCAGTGTTCTCATCCATGAAACATACTCTGTTTTAACGCTAGAAGCATGCTCTTCTTTCCAGAGTCTCTAATACAGCAAAAACATGAGCATGCCCAGAAAAAAATGAACTGTGTTTCCTACTCATATGGACCATATCGAGTTGAACTCTGCTTATGGAACTGTAACAAGCCACAGCAACTCTTACATAGATGCTCTTATTTTATAGTGAAAAACATGTTGGGTTCGTAAACTTTGTAAATTCATTTGAGCCGAAAAATCACTGGGATTACCGGAAATGAAATCTTGCTTGTAGGAAGACATAGAGCCTTTAGTTTAACTCCGTTGGTGAAGGGAAATTCAGACCAATGTTCTCATCCATGAAACACACTTTGTTTTAACGCAAAGAGCATGGTCTTCTTTCCAGCGTCTACAATATAGTAAAAAACATGAGCATGCCCTGAGAAAATGAACTGTGTTTCCTACTCATACAGACCATATCTAGTTGAACTCTGCCTATGAAACTGTAACAAACCACAGCATCTCTTACATACATGCTCTTTAGTTAATAGTGAAAAACGTGTTGGGTTCGTGAACTGTGTAAATTCATTTGAGCCGAAAAATCACTGGGTTTTCCAGAAATGAACTCCTGCTTGTAGGAAGACACAGAGCCTTTGATTTAACTCCGTTTCTGAAGGGAACTTCAGACCAGTGTTCTCATCAATGAAACACACTCTATTTTATCGCAAAGAGCATGCTCTTCTTTCCAGCGTCTGCAATATAGTAGGAAACATGAGCATGCCCTGAGAAAATGAACTGTGTTTCCTACTAATACAGACCATATCTATTTGAACTCTGCCTATGAAACTGTAACAAACCACAGCATCTCTTACATGCATGCTCTTTAGTTAATAGGGAAAAACGTTTTGGGTTCGTGAACTGTGTAAATTCATTTGAGCCGAAAAATCACTGGGTTTTCCGGAAATGAACTCCTGCTTGTAGGAAGACACACAGCCTTTGGTTTAACTCCATTTGTGAAGGGAAATTCAGAGCAGTGTTCTCATCCATGAAACACACTATGTTTTAACGCAAAGAGCATGCTCTTCTTTCCAGCGTCTCTTATACAGCCGGAAACATGAGCATGCCCAGAAATTAAGAACTCTGTTTCCTATTCATATGGACCATATCTAGTTGAACTCTGCTTATGAAACTGTAACAAACCACAGCATCTCCTACATAGATGCTCTTATTTTATAGTGAAAAACGTGTTGGGTTCGTGAACTGTGTAAATTCATTTGAGCCGAAAATTCACTGGGATTACCGGAAATGAACTCTTGCTTGTCGGAAGACACAGAGCCTTTGGTTTAACTCGTTTGTGAAGGGAAATTCAGACCAGTGTTCTCATCCATGAAACACACTCTAATTTATCGCAAAGAGCATGCTCTTCTTTCCAGCGTCTGCAATATAGCAAGAAACATGAGCATGCCCTGAAAAAATGAACTGTGTTTCCTACTAATACAGACCATATCAGGTTAAAGTCTGCTTATGAAACTGTAACAAACCACAGCATGTCTTACATAGATGCTCTTTAGTTAATAGTGAAAATCGAGTTGGTTTGTACACTGTGTAAATTCATTTGAGCCGAAAAATCCCTGGGTTTACCGGAAATGAACTCTTGCTTGTAGGAAGACTCAGAGCCTTTGGTTTAACTCCATTTGTGAAGGGAAATTCAGACCAGTGTTCTCATCCATGAAACCCACTATGGTTTAACACAAAGAGCATGCTCTTCTTTCAAGCATCTGCAATATAGCAAGAAATATGAGCATGTCCAGAGAAAAAGAACTGTGTTTACTACTCATAAGGACCATATTTAGTTGAACTCTGCTTATGAAACTGTAAAAAAACACAGCATCTCTTACATAGATGGTCTTTAGTTAATAGTGAAAATCGTGTTGGGTTCGTGAACTGTGTGCATTCTTTTGATCCGAAAAATCACTGGGTTTACAGGAAATGAACTCTTGCTTGTAGGAAGACACAGAGACTTTGGTTTAACTCGTTTGTGAAGGGAAATTCAGACCAGTGTTCTCATCCATGAAACACCCTCTGTTTTAACGCAAGAAGCATCCTCTTCTGTCCAGAGTCTGCCATACAGCAAGAAATATGAGAATGTCCAGAAAAAAGAACTGTGTTTACTACTCATACGGACCATATCTAGTTGAACTCTGCTTTTGAAACTGTAACAAACCACAGCATCTCTTACATAGATGCTCTTTAGTTCATAGTGAAAAACGTGTTGGGTTCGTGAACTGTGTAAATTCATTTGAGCCAAAAAATCACTGGGTTTACAGGAAATGAACTCTTGCTTGTAGGAAGACACAGAGCCTTTGGTTTAACTCCGTTTGTGAAGGGAAATTAAGACCAGTGTTCTCATCCATGAAACACACTCTGTTTTAACGCAAAAAGCATGCTCTTCTTTCCAGAGTCTCTAATACAACAAGAAACATGAGCATGCCCAGAAAAAAAAAAACTGTGTTTCCTACTCATACGGACCATATCTAGTTGAACTCTGCTTATGAAACTGTACAAACAACAGCATCTCTTACATAGATGCTCTTTAGTTAATAGTGAAAATGGTGTTTGGTTTGTGAACTGTGTAAATTCATTTGAGCCGAAAAATCACTGGGTTTAACGGAAATGAACTCTTGCTTGTAGGAAGACACAGAGCCTTTGGATTAACTCCGTTTGTGAAAGGAAATTCAGACCAGTGTTCTCATCCATGAAACACACTCTGTTTTAACGCAAAGAGCATGCTCTTCTTTCCAGCGTCTGCAATATAGCAAGAAACATGAGCATGCCCAGAAATAAAGAACTTTGTTTCCTACTCATACGGACCATATCTAGTTGAACTCTGCTCATGAAACTGTCAAGAACCATCTCATCTCTTACATAGATGCTCTTTAGCTAAGAGTGAAAATCGTATTGGGTTCGTGAACTGTGTAAATTCACTTGACCCTAAAAATAATTGGGTTTACCGGAAATGAACACTTGCTTGTAGGAAGACATGGAGCCTCTGCTTTAACTCCCTTACTAAAGGAAAAATCAGACCAGTGTTCTCATCCATGAAACACACTCTGTTTTAACACAAGAAGCATGCTCTTCTCTCCAGCGTCTCCTATACAGCAAGAAAAAAGAGCATGCCGAGAAAAAAAGAACTGTATTTCCTACTCAAAACTACCATGTCTAGTTCAACTCTCCTTATGAAACTCATACAAACCACAGCATCTATTACATAGATGCTCTTTAGTAAATAGTGAAAATCGTGTTGTGTTCGTGAACTGTGTAAATTCATTTGAGCCGAAAAATCACTCGGTTTACCGGAAATGAACTCATGCTTGTATGAAGACACAGAGGCTTTGGTTTAACTCCGTTTGTGAAGGGAAATTCAGACCAGTGTTCTCATCCATGAAACACACTCTGTTTTAACGCAAAAAGCATGCTCTTCTTTCCAGCATCTCCAATACAACAAGAAACATGAGCATGCCCACAAAAAAAGAACTGTGTTTCCTACTCATAAGGACCATATCAGGTTAAACTCTGCTTATGAAACTGTAACTAACCACAGCATATCTTACATAGATGCTCTTTAGTTAATAGTGAAAATCGTGTTTGGTTCGTACTCTGTGTAAATTCATTTGAGCCGAAAAATCACTGGGTTAACCGGAAATGAGCTCTTGCTTGAAGGAAGACACAGAGAATTGGTTTAACTCCGTTTCTGAGGGAAAATTCAGACCAGTGTTCTCATCAATGAAACATACTCTGTTTTAATGCAAGAAGCATGCTTTTCTTTCCAGCGTCTCCAATACAGCAAGAAACATGAGCATGCCCAGAAAAAAAGAACTGTGTTTCTTACTCATATGGACCATATCTATTTAAACTCTGCTTATGATACTGTAACAAACCACTGCATCTCTTACATAGTTGCTCTTTAGTTAATAGTGAAAAAACGTGTTGGGTTCGTTAACTGTGTAAATTCATTTGAGCTGAAAAATCACTGGGTTTTCCGGAAATGAACTCTTGCTTGTAGGAAGACACAGAGCCTTTGGTTTAACTCCGTTGGTGAAGGGAAATTCAGACCAATGTTCTCATCCATGAAACACACTTTGTTTTAACGCAAAGAGCATGCTCTTCTTTCCAGCGTCTTCCATATAGCAAGAAACATGAGCATGCCCTGAAGAAATGTACTGTGTTTCCTACTCATATGGACCGTATCATGTTAAACTCTGCTTATGAAACTGTAACAAACCACAGCATGTCTTACATAGATGCTCTTTAGTTAATAGTGAAAATCGTGTTGGGTTCGTACTCTGTGTAAATTCATTTGAGCCGAAAAATCACTGGGTTTACCCGAAATGAGCTCTTGCTTGTAGGAAGACACAGAGAATTGGTTTAACTCCGTTTCTGAGGGAAAATTCAGACCATTGTTCTCATCCATGAAACATACTCTGTTTTAACGCAAGAAGCATCGTCTTCTGTCCAGAGTCTGCAATACAGCAAGAAATATGAGCATGTCCAGAAAAAAAGAACTGTGTTTCCTACTCATACAGACCATATCGAGTTGAACTCTGCTTATGAAACTGTAACAAACAACAGCATCTCTTACATACATGCTCTTTAGTTAATAGTGAAAAACGTGTTGGGTTTGAGAACTGTGTAAATTCATTTGAGCCGAAAAATCACTGGGTTTTCCGGAAATGAACTCCTGCTTGTAGGAAGACACAGAGCCTTTGATTTAACTCTGTTTGTGAAGGGAAATTAAGACCAGTGTTCTCATCCATGAAACACACTCTGTTTTAACGCAAAAAGCATGCTCTTCTTTCCAGAGTGTCTAATACAACAAGAAAATTGAGCATGCCCAGAAAAAAAAAAAACTGTGTTTCCTACTCATACGGACCATATCTAGTTGAACTCTGCTTATGAAACTGTAACAAACAACAGCATCTCTTACATAGATGCTCTTTAGTTAATAGTGAAAAACGTGTTGGGTTCGTTAACTGTGTAAATTCATTTGAGCTGAAAAATCACTGGGTTTTCCGGAAATGAACTCTTGCTTGTAGGAAGACACAGAGCCTTTGGTTTAACTCCGTTGGTGAAGGGAAATTCAGACCAATGTTCTCATCCATGAAACACACTTTGTTTTAACGCAAATAGCATGCTCTTCCTTCCAGCGTCTTCCATATAGCAAGAAACATGAGCATGCCCTGAAATAATGTACTGTGTTTCCTACTCATATGGACCGTATCATGTTAAACTCTGCTTATGAAACTGTAACAAACCACAGCATGTCTTACATAGATGCTCTTTAGTTAATAGTGAAAATCGAGTTGGGTTTATACACTGTGTAAATTCATTTGAGCCGAAAAATCACTGGGTTTACCGGAATTGAACTCTTGCATTTAGGAAGACACAGAGACTTTGGTTTAACTCCGTTTCTGAAGGAAAATTCAGACCAGTGTTCTCATCCATGAAACATACTCTGTTTTAACGCTAGAAGCATGCTCTTCTTTCCAGAGTCTCTAATACAGCAAAAACATGAGCATGCCCAGAAAAAAATGAACTGTGTTTCCTACTCATACGGACCATATCGAGTTGAACTCTGCTTATGAAACTGTAACAAACAACAGCATCTCTTACATACATGCTCTTTAGTTAATAGTGAAAAACGTGTTGGGTTTGAGAACTGTGTAAATTCATTTGAGCCGAAAAATCACTGGGTTTTCCGGAAATGAACTCCTGCTTGTAGGAAGACACAGAGCCTTTGATTTAACTCTGTTTGTGAAGGGAAATTAAGACCAGTGTTCTCATCCATGAAACACACTCTGTTTTAACGCAAAAAGCATGCTCTTCTTTCCAGAGTCTCTAATACAACAAGAAACATGAGCATGCCCAGAAAAAAAAACTGTGTTTCCTACTCATACGGACCATATCTAGTTGAACTCTGCTTATGAAACTGTAACAAACAACAGCATCTCTTACATAGATGCTCTTTAGTTAATAGTGAAAAACGTGTTGGGTTCGTTAACTGTGTAAATTCATTTGAGCTGAAAAATCACTGGGTTTTCCGGAAATGAACTCTTGCTTGTAGGAAGACACAGAGCCTTTGGTTTAACTCCGTTGGTGAAGGGAAATTCAGACCAATGTTCTCATCCATGAAACACACTTTGTTTTAACGCAAAGAGCATGCTCTTCCTTCCAGCGTCTTCCATATAGCAAGAAACATGAGCATGCCCTGAAAAAATGTACTGTGTTTCCTACTCATATGGACCGTATCATGTTAAACTCTGCTTATGAAACTGTAACAAACCACAGCATATCTTACATAGATGCTCTTTAGTTAATAGTGAAAATCGAGTTGGGTTTATACACAGTGTAAATTCATTTGAGCCGAAAAATCACTGGGATTACCGGAATTGAACTCTTGCATTTAGGAAGACACAGAGACTTTGGTTTAACTCCGTTTCTGAAGGAAAATTCAGACCAGTGTTCTCATCCATGAAACATACTCTGTTTTAACGCTAGAAGCATGCTCTTCTTTCCAGAGTCTCTAATACAGCAAAAACATGAGCATGCCCAGAAAAAAATGAACTGTGTTTCCTACTCATATGGACCATATCGAGTTGAACTCTGCTTATGGAACTGTAACAAGCCACAGCAACTCTTACATAGATGCTCTTATTTTATAGTGAAAAACATGTTGGGTTCGTAAACTTTGTAAATTCATTTGAGCCGAAAAATCACTGGGATTACCGGAAATGAAATCTTGCTTGTAGGAAGACATAGAGCCTTTAGTTTAACTCCGTTGGTGAAGGGAAATTCAGACCAATGTTCTCATCCATGAAACACACTTTGTTTTAACGCAAAGAGCATGGTCTTCTTTCCAGCGTCTACAATATAGTAAAAAACATGAGCATGCCCTGAGAAAATGAACTGTGTTTCCTACTCATACAGACCATATCTAGTTGAACTCTGCCTATGAAACTGTAACAAACCACAGCATCTCTTACATACATGCTCTTTAGTTAATAGTGAAAAACGTGTTGGGTTCGTGAACTGTGTAAATTCATTTGAGCCGAAAAATCACTGGGTTTTCCAGAAATGAACTCCTGCTTGTAGGAAGACACAGAGCCTTTGATTTAACTCCGTTTCTGAAGGGAACTTCAGACCAGTGTTCTCATCAATGAAACACACTCTATTTTATCGCAAAGAGCATGCTCTTCTTTCCAGCGTCTGCAATATAGTAGGAAACATGAGCATGCCCTGAGAAAATGAACTGTGTTTCCTACTAATACAGACCATATCTATTTGAACTCTGCCTATGAAACTGTAACAAACCACAGCATCTCTTACATGCATGCTCTTTAGTTAATAGGGAAAAACGTTTTGGGTTCGTGAACTGTGTAAATTCATTTGAGCCGAAAAATCACTGGGTTTTCCGGAAATGAACTCCTGCTTGTAGGAAGACACACAGCCTTTGGTTTAACTCCATTTGTGAAGGGAAATTCAGAGCAGTGTTCTCATCCATGAAACACACTATGTTTTAACGCAAAGAGCATGCTCTTCTTTCCAGCGTCTCTTATACAGCCGGAAACATGAGCATGCCCAGAAATTAAGAACTCTGTTTCCTATTCATATGGACCATATCTAGTTGAACTCTGCTTATGAAACTGTAACAAACCACAGCATCTCCTACATAGATGCTCTTATTTTATAGTGAAAAACGTGTTGGGTTCGTGAACTGTGTAAATTCATTTGAGCCGAAAATTCACTGGGATTACCGGAAATGAACTCTTGCTTGTCGGAAGACACAGAGCCTTTGGTTTAACTCGTTTGTGAAGGGAAATTCAGACCAGTGTTCTCATCCATGAAACACACTCTAATTTATCGCAAAGAGCATGCTCTTCTTTCCAGCGTCTGCAATATAGCAAGAAACATGAGCATGCCCTGAAAAAATGAACTGTGTTTCCTACTAATACAGACCATATCAGGTTAAAGTCTGCTTATGAAACTGTAACAAACCACAGCATGTCTTACATAGATGCTCTTTAGTTAATAGTGAAAATCGAGTTGGTTTGTACACTGTGTAAATTCATTTGAGCCGAAAAATCCCTGGGTTTACCGGAAATGAACTCTTGCTTGTAGGAAGACTCAGAGCCTTTGGTTTAACTCCATTTGTGAAGGGAAATTCAGACCAGTGTTCTCATCCATGAAACCCACTATGGTTTAACACAAAGAGCATGCTCTTCTTTCAAGCATCTGCAATATAGCAAGAAATATGAGCATGTCCAGAGAAAAAGAACTGTGTTTACTACTCATAAGGACCATATTTAGTTGAACTCTGCTTATGAAACTGTAAAAAAACACAGCATCTCTTACATAGATGGTCTTTAGTTAATAGTGAAAATCGTGTTGGGTTCGTGAACTGTGTGCATTCTTTTGATCCGAAAAATCACTGGGTTTACAGGAAATGAACTCTTGCTTGTAGGAAGACACAGAGACTTTGGTTTAACTCGTTTGTGAAGGGAAATTCAGACCAGTGTTCTCATCCATGAAACACCCTCTGTTTTAACGCAAGAAGCATCCTCTTCTGTCCAGAGTCTCCCATACAGCAAGAAATATGAGAATGTCCAGAAAAAAGAACTGTGTTTACTACTCATACGGACCATATCTAGTTGAACTCTGCTTTTGAAACTGTAACAAACCACAGCATCTCTTACATAGATGCTCTTTAGTTCATAGTGAAAAACGTGTTGGGTTCGTGAACTGTGTAAATTCATTTGAGCCAAAAAATCACTGGGTTTACAGGAAATGAACTCTTGCTTGTAGGAAGACACAGAGCCTTTGGTTTAACTCGTTTGTGAAGGGAAATTAAGACCAGTGTTCTCATCCATGAAACACACTCTGTTTTAACGCAAAAAGCATGCTCTTCTTTCCAGAGTCTCTAATACAACAAGAAACATGAGCATGCCCAGAAAAAAAAAACTGTGTTTCCTACTCATACGGACCATATCTAGTTGAACTCTGCTTATGAAACTGTACAAACAACAGCATCTCTTACATAGATGCTCTTTAGTTAATAGTGAAAATGGTGTTTGGTTTGTGAACTGTGTAAATTCATTTGAGCCGAAAAATCACTGGGTTTAACGGAAATGAACTCTTGCTTGTAGGAAGACACAGAGCCTTTGGATTAACTCCGTTTGTGAAAGGAAATTCAGACCAGTGTTCTCATCCATGAAACACACTCTGTTTTAACGCAAAGAGCATGCTCTTCTTTCCAGCGTCTGCAATATAGCAAGAAACATGAGCATGCCCAGAAATAAAGAACTTTGTTTCCTACTCATACGGACCATATCTAGTTGAACTCTGCTCATGAAACTGTCAAGAACCATCTCATCTCTTACATAGATGCTCTTTAGCTAAGAGTGAAAATCGTATTGGGTTCGTGAACTGTGTAAATTCACTTGACCCTAAAAATAATTGGGTTTACCGGAAATGAACACTTGCTTGTAGGAAGACATGGAGCCTCTGCTTTAACTCCCTTACTAAAGGAAAAATCAGACCAGTGTTCTCATCCATGAAACACACTCTGTTTTAACACAAGAAGCATGCTCTTCTCTCCAGCGTCTCCTATACAGCAAGAAAAAAGAGCATGCCGAGAAAAAAAGAACTGTATTTCCTACTCAAAACTACCATGTCTAGTTCAACTCTCCTTATGAAACTCATACAAACCACAGCATGTATTACATAGATGCTCTTTAGTAAATAGTGAAAATCGTGTTGTGTTCGTGAACTGTGTAAATTCATTTGAGCCGAAAAATCACTCGGTTTACCGGAAATGAACTCATGCTTGTATGAAGACACAGAGGCTTTGGTTTAACTCCGTTTGTGAAGGGAAATTCAGACCAGTGTTCTCATCCATGAAACACACTCTGTTTTAACGCAAAAAGCATGCTCTTCTTTCCAGCATCTCCAATACAACAAGAAACATGAGCATGCCCACAAAAAAAGAACTGTGTTTCCTACTCATAAGGACCATATCAGGTTAAACTCTGCTTATGAAACTGTAACTAACCACAGCATATCTTACATAGGTGCTCTTTAGTTAATAGTGAAAATCGTGTTTGGTTCGTACTCTGTGTAAATTCATTTGAGCCGAAAAATCACTGGGTTAACCGGAAATGAGCTCTTGCTTGAAGGAAGACACAGAGAATTGGTTTAACTCCGTTTCTGAGGGAAAATTCAGACCAGTGTTCTCATCAATGAAACATACTCTGTTTTAATGCAAGAAGCATGCTTTTCTTTCCAGCGTCTCCAACACAGCAAGAAACATGAGCATGCCCAGAAAAAAAGAACTGTGTTTCTTACTCATATGGACCATATCTATTTAAACTCTGCTTATGATACTGTAACAAACCACTGCATCTCTTACATAGTTGCTCTTTAGTTAATAGTGAAAAAACGTGTTGGGTTCGTTAACTGTGTAAATTCATTTGAGCTGAAAAATCACTGGGTTTTCCGGAAATGAACTCTTGCTTGTAGGAAGACACAGAGCCTTTGGTTTAACTCCGTTGGTGAAGGGAAATTCAGACCAATGTTCTCATCCATGAAACACACTTTGTTTTAACGCAAAGAGCATGCTCTTCTTTCCAGCGTCTTCCATATAGCAAGAAACATGAGCATGCCCTGAAGAAATGTACTGTGTTTCCTACTCATATGGACCGTATCATGTTAAACTCTGCTTATGAAACTGTAACAAACCACAGCATGTCTTACATAGATGCTCTTTAGTTAATAGTGAAAATCGTGTTGGGTTCGTACTCTGTGTAAATTCATTTGAGCCGAAAAATCACTGGGTTTACCCGAAATGAGCTCTTGCTTGTAGGAAGACACAGAGAATTGGTTTAACTCCGTTTCTGAGGGAAAATTCAGACCATTGTTCTCATCCATGAAACATACTCTGTTTTAACGCAAGAAGCATCGTCTTCTGTCCAGAGTCTGCAATACAGCAAGAAATATGAGCATGTCCAGAAAAAAAGAACTGTGTTTCCTACTCATACGGACCATATCGAGTTGAACTCTGCTTATGAAACTGTAACAAACAACAGCATCTCTTACATACATGCTCTTTAGTTAATAGTGAAAAACGTGTTGGGTTTGAGAACTGTGTAAATTCATTTGAGCCGAAAAATCACTGGGTTTACCGGAAATGAACTCTTGCTTGTAGGAAGACACAGAGTCTTTGGATTAACTCCGTTTGTGAAAGGAAATTCAGACCAGTGTTCTCATCCATGAAACACACTCTGTTTTAACGCAAAGAGCATGCTCTTCTTTCCAGCGTCTGCAATATAGCAAGAAACATGAGCATGCCCAGAAATAAAGAACTTTGTTTCCTACTCATACGGACCATATCTAGTTGAACTCTGCTCATGAAACTGTCAAGAACCATCTCATCTCTTACATAGATGCTCTTTAGCTAAGAGTGAAAATCGTATTGGGTTCGTGAACTGTGTAAATTCACTTGACCCTAAAAATAATTGGGTTTACCGGAAATGAACACTTGCTTGTAGGAAGACATGGAGCCTCTGCTTTAACTCCCTTACTAAAGGAAAAATCAGACCAGTGTTCTCATCCATGAAACACACTCTGTTTTAACACAAGAAGCATGCTCTTCTCTCCAGCGTCTCCTATACAGCAAGAAAAAAGAGCATGCCGAGAAAAAAAGAACTGTATTTCCTACTCAAAACTACCATGTCTAGTTCAACTCTCCTTATGAAACTCATACAAACCACAGCATGTATTACATAGATGCTCTTTAGTAAATAGTGAAAATCGTGTTGTGTTCGTGAACTGTGTAAATTCATTTGAGCCGAAAAATCACTCGGTTTACCGGAAATGAACTCATGCTTGTATGAAGACACAGAGGCTTTGGTTTAACTCCGTTTGTGAAGGGAAATTCAGACCAGTGTTCTCATCCATGAAACACACTCTGTTTTAACGCAAAAAGCATGCTCTTCTTTCCAGCATCTCCAATACAACAAGAAACATGAGCATGCCCACAAAAAAAGAACTGTGTTTCCTACTCATAAGGACCATATCAGGTTAAACTCTGCTTATGAAACTGTAACTAACCACAGCATATCTTACATAGGTGCTCTTTAGTTAATAGTGAAAATCGTGTTTGGTTCGTACTCTGTGTAAATTCATTTGAGCCGAAAAATCACTGGGTTAACCGGAAATGAGCTCTTGCTTGAAGGAAGACACAGAGAATTGGTTTAACTCCGTTTCTGAGGGAAAATTCAGACCAGTGTTCTCATCAATGAAACATACTCTGTTTTAATGCAAGAAGCATGCTTTTCTTTCCAGCGTCTCCAACACAGCAAGAAACATGAGCATGCCCAGAAAAAAAGAACTGTGTTTCTTACTCATGTGGACCATATCTATTTAAACTCTGCTTATGATACTGTAACAAACCACTGCATCTCTTACATAGTTGCTCTTTAGTTAATAGTGAAAAAACGTGTTGGGTTCGTTAACTGTGTAAATTCATTTGAGCTGAAAAATCACTGGGTTTTCCGGAAATGAACTCTTGCTTGTAGGAAGACACAGAGCCTTTGGTTTAACTCCGTTGGTGAAGGGAAATTCAGACCAATGTTCTCATCCATGAAACACACTTTGTTTTAACGCAAAAAGCATGCTCTTCTTTCCAGCGTCTTCCATATAGCAAGAAACATGAGCATGCCCTGAAGAAATGTACTGTGTTTCCTACTCATATGGACCGTATCATGTTAAACTCTGCTTATGAAACTGTAACAAACCACAGCATGTCTTACATAGATGCTCTTTAGTTAATAGTGAAAATCGTGTTGGGTTCGTACTCTGTGTAAATTCATTTGAGCCGAAAAATCACTGGGTTTACCCGAAATGAGCTCTTGCTTGTAGGAAGACACAGAGAATTGGTTTAACTCCGTTTCTGAGGGAAAATTCAGACCATTGTTCTCATCCATGAAACATACTCTGTTTTAACGCAAGAAGCATCGTCTTCTGTCCAGAGTCTGCAATACAGCAAGAAATATGAGCATGTCCAGAAAAAAAGAACTGTGTTTCCTACTCATACGGACCATATCGAGTTGAACTCTGCTTATGAAACTGTAACAAACAACAGCATCTCTTACATACATGCTCTTTAGTTAATAGTGAAAAACGTGTTGGGTTTGAGAACTGTGTAAATTCATTTGAGCCGAAAAATCACTGGGTTTTCCGGAAATGAACTCCTGCTTGTAGGAAGACACAGAGCCTTTGATTTAACTCTGTTTGTGAAGGGAAATTAAGACCAGTGTTCTCATCCATGAAACACACTGTTTTAACGCAAAAAGCATGCTCTTCTTTCCAGAGTGTCTAATACAACAAGAAAATTATGCATGCTTAGAAAAAAAAAAACTGTATTTCCTACTCATACGGACCATATCTAGTTGAACTCTGCTTATGAAACTGTAACAAACAACAGCATCTCTTACATAGATGCTCTTTAGTTAATAGTGAAAAACGTGTTGGGTTCGTTAACTGTGTAAATTCATTTGAGCTGAAAAATCACTGGGTTTTCCGGAAATGAACTCTTGCTTGTAGGAAGACACAGAGCCTTTGGTTTAACTCCGTTGGTGAAGGGAAATTCAGACCAATGTTGTCATCCATGAAACACACTTTGTTTTAACGCAAATAGCATGCTCTTCCTTCCAGCGTCTTCCATATAGCAAGAAACATGAGCATGCCCTGAAATAATGTACTGTGTTTCCTACTCATATGGACCGTATCATGTTAAACTCTGCTTATGAAACTGTAACAAACCACAGCATGTCTTACATAGATGCTCTTTAGTTAATAGTGAAAATCGAGTTGGGTTTATACACTGTGTAAATTCATTTGAGCCGAAAAATCACTGGGTTTACCGGAATTGAACTCTTGCATTTAGGAAGACACAGAGACTTTGGTTTAACTCCGTTTCTGAAGGAAAATTCAGACCAGTGTTCTCATCCATGAAACATACTCTGTTTTAACGCTAGAAACATGCTCTTCTTTCCAGAGTCTCTAATACAGCAAAAACATGAGCATGCCCAGAAAAAAATGAACTGTGTTTCCTACTCATATGGACCATATCGAGTTGAACTCTGCTTATGAAACTGTAACAAGCCACAGCAACTCTTACATAGATGCTCTTATTTTATAGTGAAAAACATGTTGGGTTCGTAAACTTTGTAAATTCATTTGAGCCGAAAAATCACTGGGATTACCGGCAATGAAATCTTGCTTGTAGGAAGACATAGAGCCTTTATTTAACTCCGTTGGTGAAGGGAAATTCAGACCAATGTTCTCATCCATGAAACACACTTTGTTTTAACACAAAGAGCATGGTCTTCTTTCCAGCGTCTACAATATAGTAAAAAAAATGAGCATGCCCTGAGAAAATGAACTGTGTTTCCTACTCATACAGACCATATCTAGTTGAACTCTGCCTATGAAACTGTAACAAACCACAGCATCTCTTACATACATGCTCTTTAGTTAATAGTGAAAAACGTGTTGGGTTCGTGAACTGTGTAAATTCATTTGAGCCGAAAAATCACTGGGTTTTCCGGAAATGAACTCCTGCTTGTAGGAAGACACAGAGCCTTTGATTTAACTCCTTTGTGAAGGGAAATTCAGACCAGTGCTCTCATCCATGAAACACCATCTGTTTTAATGCAAGAAGCATCCTCTTCTGTCCAGAGTCTGCCATACAACAAGAAATATGAGCATGTCCAGAAAAAAAGAACTGTGTTTCCTACTCATACGGACCATATCTAGTTGAACTCTGCTTATGAAACTGTACAAACAACAGCATCTCTTACATAGATGCTCTTTAGTTAATAGTGAAAATGGTGTTTGGTTTGTGAACTGTGTCAATTCATTTGAGCCGAAAAATCACTGGGTTTACCGGAAATGAACTCTTGCTTGTAGGAAGACACAGAGCCTTTGGATTAACTCCGTTTGTGAAAGGAAATTCAGACCAGTGTTCTCATCCATGAAACACACTCTGTTTTAACGCAAAGAGCATGCTCTTCTTTCCAGCGTCTGCAATATAGCAAGAAACATGAGCATGCCCAGAAATAAAGAACTTTGTTTCCTACTCATACGGACCGTATCTAGTTGAACTCTGCTCATGAAACTGTCAAGAACCATCTCATCTCTTACATAGATGCTCTTTAGCTAAGAGTGAAAATCGTATTGGGTTCGTGAACTGTGTAAATTCACTTGACCCTAAAAATAATTGGGTTTACCGGAAATGAACACTTGCTTGTAGGAAGACATGGAGCCTCTGCTTTAACTCCCTTACTAAAGGAAAAATCAGACCAGTGTTCTCATCCATGAAACACACTCTGTTTTAACACAAGAAGCATGCTCTTCTCTCCAGCGTCTCCTATACAGCAAGAAAAAAGAGCATGCCGAGAAAAAAAGAACTGTATTTCCTACTCAAAACTACCATGTCTAGTTCAACTCTCCTTATGAAACTCATACAAACCACAGCATCTATTACATAGATGCTCTTTAGTAAATAGTGAAAATCGTGTTGTGTTCGTGAACTGTGTAAATTCATTTGAGCCGAAAAATCACTCGGTTTACCGGAAATGAACTCATGCTTGTATGAAGACACAGAGGCTTTGGTTTAACTCCGTTTGTGAAGGGAAATTCAGACCAGAGTTCTCATCCATGAAACACACTCTGTTTTAACGCAAAAAGCATGCTCTTCTTTCCAGCATCTCCAATACAACAAGAAACATGAGAATGCCCACAAAAAAAGAACTGTGTTTCCTACTCATAAGGACCATATCAGGTTAAACTCTGCTTATGAAACTGTAACTAACCACAGCATATCTTACATAGATGCTCTTTAGTTAATAGTGAAAATCGTGTTTGGTTCGTACTCTGTGTAAATTCATTTGAGCCGAAAAATCACTGGGTTAACCGGAAATGAGCTCTTGCTTGAAGGAAGACACAGAGAATTGGTTTAACTCCGTTTCTGAGGGAAAATTCAGACCAGTGTTCTCATCAATGAAACATACTCTGTTTTAATGCAAGAAGCATGCTTTTCTTTCCAGCGTCTCCAATACAGCAAGAAACATGAGCATGCCCAGAAAAAAAGAACTGTGTTTCTTACTCATATGGACCATATCTATTTAAACTCTGCTTATGATACTGTAACAAACCACTGCATCTCTTACATAGTTGCTCTTTAGTTAATAGTGAAAAAACGTGTTGGGTTCGTTAACTGTGTAAATTCATTTGAGCTGAAAAATCACTGGGTTTTCCAGAAATGAACTCTTGCTTGTAGGAAGACACAGAGCCTTTGGTTTAACTCCGTTGGTGAAGGGAAATTCAGACCAATGTTCTCATCCATGAAACACACTTTGTTTTAACGCAAAGAGCATGCTCTTCTTTCCAGCGTCTTCCATATAGCAAGAAACATGAGCATGCCCTGAAGAAATGTACTGTGTTTCCTACTCATATGGACCGTATCATGTTAAACTCTGCTTATGAAACTGTAACAAACCACAGCATGTCTTACATAGATGCTCTTTAGTTAATAGTGAAAATCGTGTTGGGTTCGTACTCTGTGTAAATTCATTTGAGCCGAAAAATCACTGGGTTTACCCGAAATGAGCTCTTGCTTGTAGGAAGACACAGAGAATTGGTTTAACTCCGTTTCTGAGGGAAAATTCAGACCATTGTTCTCATCCATGAAACATACTCTGTTTTAACGCAAGAAGCATCGTCTTCTGTCCAGAGTCTGCAATACAGCAAGAAATATGAGCATGTCCAGAAAAAAAGAACTGTGTTTCCTACTCATACGGACCATATCGAGTTGAACTCTGCTTATGAAACTGTAACAAACAACAGCATCTCTTACATACATGCTCTTTAGTTAATAGTGAAAAACGTGTTGGGTTTGAGAACTGTGTAAATTCATTTGAGCCGAAAAATCACTGGGTTTTCCGGAAATGAACTCCTGCTTGTAGGAAGACACAGAGCCTTTGATTTAACTCTGTTTGTGAAGGGAAAAAAGACCAGTGTTCTCATCCATGAAACACACTCTGTTTTAACGCAAAAAGCATGCTCTTCTTTCCAGAGTCTCTAATACAACAAGAAACATGAGCATGCCCAGAAAAAAAAAAAACTGTATTTCCTACTCATAAGGACCATATCTAGTTGAACTCTGCTTATGAAACTGTAACAAACAACAGCATCTCTTACATAGATGCTCTTTAGTTAATAGTGAAAAACGTGTTGGGTTCGTTAACTGTGTAAATTAATTTGAGCTGAAAAATCACTGGGTTTTCCGGAAATGAACTCTTGCTTGTAGGAAGACACAGAGCCTTTGGTTTAACTCCGTTGGTGAAGGGAAATTCAGACCAATGTTCTCATCCATGAAACACACTTTGTTTTAACGCAAAGAGCATGCTCTTCCTTCCAGCGTCTTCCATATAGCAAGAAACATGAGCATGCCCTGAAAAAATGTACTGTGTTTCCTACTCATATGGACCGTATCATGTTAAACTCTGCTTATGAAACTGTAACAAACCACAGCATATCTTACATAGATGCTCTTTAGTTAATAGTGAAAATCGAGTTGGGTTTATTCACTGTGTAAATTCATTTGAGCCGAAAAATCACTGGGATTACCGGAATTGAACTCTTGCATTTAGGAAGACACAGAGAATTTGGTTTAACTCCGTTTCTGATGGAAAATTCAGACCAGTGTTCTCATCCATGAAACATACTCTGTTTTAACGCTAGAAGCATGCTCTTCTTTCCAGAGTCTCTAATACAGCAAAAACATGAGCATGCCCAGAAAAAAATGAACTGTGTTTCCTACTCATATGGACCATATCGAGTTGAACTCTGCTTATGGAACTGTAACAAGCCACAGCAACTCTTACATAGATGCTCTTATTTTATAGTGAAAAACATGTTGGGTTCGTAAACTTTGTAAATTCATTTGAGCCGAAAAATCACTGGGAATACCGGAAATGAAATCTTGCTTGTAGGAAGACATAGAGCCTTTAGTTTAACTCTGTTGGTGAAGGGAAATTCAGACCAATGTTCTCATCCATGAAACACACTTTGTTTTAACGCAAAGAGCATGGTCTTCTTTCCAGCGTCTACAATATAGTAAAAAACATGAGCATGCCCTGAGAAAATGAACTGTGTTTCCTACTCATACAGACCATATCTAGTTGAACTCTGCCTATGAAACTGTAACAAACCACAGCATCTCTTACATACATGCTCTTTAGTTAATAGTGAAAAACGTGTTGGGTTCGTGAACTGTGTAAATTCATTTGAGCCGAAAAATCACTGGGTTTTCCGGAAATGAACTCCTGCTTGTAGGAAGACACAGAGCCTTTGATTTAACTCCTTTGTGAAGGGAAATTCAGACCAGTGTTCTCATCCATGAAACACCATCTGTTTTAATGCAAGAAGCATCCTCTTCTGTCCAGAGTCTGCCATACAACAAGAAATATGAGCATGTCCAGAAAAAAAGAACTGTGTTTCCTACTCATACGGACCATATCTAGTTGAACTCTGCTTATGAAACTGTACAAACAACAGCATCTCTTACATAGATGCTCTTTAGTTAATAGTGAAAATGGTGTTTGGTTTGTGAACTGTGTCAATTCATTTGAGCCGAAAAATCACTGGGTTTACCGGAAATGAACTCTTGCTTGTAGGAAGACACAGAGCCTTTGGTTTAACTCAGTTTGTGAAGGGAAATTCATACCAGGGTTCTCATCCATGAAACACACTCTGTTTTAACGCAAAGAGCATGCTCTTCTTTCCAGCGTCTGCAATATAGCAAGAAACATGAGCATGCCCAGAAATAAAGAACTTTGTTTCCTACTCATACGGACCGTATCTAGTTGAACTCTGCTCATGAAACTGTCAAGAACCATCTCATCTCTTACATAGATGCTCTTTAGCTAAGAGTGAAAATCGTATTGGGTTCGTGAACTGTGTAAATTCACTTGACCCTAAAAATAATTGGGTTTACCGGAAATGAACACTTGCTTGTAGGAAGACATGGAGCCTCTGCTTTAACTCCCTTACTAAAGGAAAAATCAGACCAGTGTTCTCATCCATGAAACACACTCTGTTTTAACACAAGAAGCATGCTCTTCTCTCCAGCGTCTCCTATACAGCAAGAAAAAAGAGCATGCCGAGAAAAAAAGAACTGTATTTCCTACTCAAAACTACCATGTCTAGTTCAACTCTCCTTATGAAACTCATACAAACCACAGCATCTATTACATAGATGCTCTTTAGTAAATAGTGAAAATCGTGTTGTGTTCGTGAACTGTGTAAATTCATTTGAGCCGAAAAATCACTCGGTTTACCGGAAATGAACTCATGCTTGTATGAAGACACAGAGGCTTTGGTTTAACTCCGTTTGTGAAGGGAAATTCAGACCAGTGTTCTCATCCATGAAACACACTCTGTTTTAACGCAAAAAGCATGCTCTTCTTTCCAGAGTGTCTAATACAACAAGAAAATTGAGCAAGCCCAGAAAAAAAAAACTGTGTTTCCTACTCATACGGACCATATCTAGTTGAACTCTGCTTATGAAACTGTAACAAACAACAGCATCTCTTACATAGATGCTCTTTAGTTAATAGTGAAAAACGTGTTGGGTTCGTTAACTGTGTAAATTAATTTGAGCTGAAAAATCACTGGGTTTTCCGGAAATGAACTCTTGCTTGTAGGAAGACACAGAGCCTTTGGTTTAACTCCGTTGGTGAAGGGAAATTCAGACCAATGTTCTCATCCATGAAACACACTTTGTTTTAACGCAAATAGCATGCTCTTCCTTCCAGCGTCTTCCATATAGCAAGAAACATGAGCATGCCCTGAAATAATGTACTGTGTTTCCTACTCATATGGACCGTATCATGTTAAACTCTGCTTATGAAACTGTAACAAACCACAGCATGTCTTACATAGATGCTCTTTAGTTAATAGTGAAAATCGAGTTGGGTTTATACACTGTGTAAATTCATTTGAGCCGAAAAATCACTGGGTTTACCGGAATTGAACTCTTGCATTTAGGAAGACACAGAGACTTTGGTTTAACTCCGTTTCTGAAGGAAAATTCAGACCAGTGTTCTCATCCATGAAACATACTCTGTTTTAACGCTAGAAGCATGCTCTTCTTTCCAGAGTCTCTAATACAGCAAAAACATGAGCATGCCCAGAAAAAAATGAACTGTGTTTCCTACTCATATGGACCATATCGAGTTGAACTCTGCTTATGAAACTGTAACAAACAACAGCATCTCTTACATAGATGCTCTTTAGTTAATAGTGAAAAACGTGTTGGGTTCGTTAACTGTGTAAATTCATTTGAGCTGAAAAATCACTGGGTTTTCCGGAAATGAACTCTTGCTTGTAGGAAGACACAGAGCCTTTGGTTTAACTCCGTTGGTGAAGGGAAATTCAGACCAATGTTCTCATCCATGAAACACACTTTGTTTTAACGCAAAGAGCATGCTCTTCCTTCCAGCGTCTTCCATATAGCAAGAAACATGAGCATGCCCTGAAAAAATGTACTGTGTTTCCTACTCATATGGACCGTATCATGTTAAACTCTGCTTATGAAACTGTAACAAACCACAGCATATCTTACATAGATGCTCTTTAGTTAATAGTGAAAATCGAGTTGGGTTTATTCACTGTGTAAATTCATTTGAGCCGAAAAATCACTGGGATTACCGGAATTGAACTCTTGCATTTAGGAAGACACAGAGAATTTGGTTTAACTCCGTTTCTGAAGGAAAATTCAGACCAGTGTTCTCATCCATGAAACATACTCTGTTTTAACGCTAGAAGCATGCTCTTCTTTCCAGAGTCTCTAATACAGCAAAAACATGAGCATGCCCAGAAAAAAATGAACTGTGTTTCCTACTCATATGGACCATATCGAGTTGAACTCTGCTTATGGAACTGTAACAAGCCACAGCAACTCTTACATAGATGCTCTTATTTTATAGTGAAAAACATGTTGGGTTCGTAAACTTTGTAAATTCATTTGAGCCGAAAAATCACTGGGATTACCGGAAATGAAATCTTGCTTGTAGGAAGACATAGAGCCTTTAGTTTAACTCCGTTGGTGAAGGGAAATTCAGACCAATGTTCTCATCCATGAAACACACTTTGTTTTAACGCAAAGAGCATGGTCTTCTTTCCAGCGTCTACAATATAGTAAAAAACATGAGCATGCCCTGAGAAAATGAACTGTGTTTCCTACTCATACAGACCATATCTAGTTGAACTCTGCCTATGAAACTGTAACAAACCACAGCATCTCTTACATACATGCTCTTTAGTTAATAGTGAAAAACGTGTTGGGTTCGTGAACTGTGTAAATTCATTTGAGCCGAAAAATCACTGGGTTTTCCGGAAATGAACTCCTGCTTGTAGGAAGACACAGAGCCTTTGATTTAACTCCTTTGTGAAGGGAAATTCAGACCAGTGCTCTCATCCATGAAACACCATCTGTTTTAATGCAAGAAGCATCCTCTTCTGTCCAGAGTCTGCCATACAACAAGAAATATGAGCATGTCCAGAAAAAAAGAACTGTGTTTCCTACTCATACGGACCATATCTAGTTGAACTCTGCTTATGAAACTGTACAAACAACAGCATCTCTTACATAGATGCTCTTTAGTTAATAGTGAAAATGGTGTTTGGTTTGTGAACTGTGTCAATTCATTTGAGCCGAAAAATCACTGGGTTTACCGGAAATGAACTCTTGCTTGTAGGAAGACACAGAGCCTTTGGATTAACTCCGTTTGTGAAAGGAAATTCAGACCAGTGTTCTCATCCATGAAACACACTCTGTTTTAACGCAAAGAGCATGCTCTTCTTTCCAGCGTCTGCAATATAGCAAGAAACATGAGCATGCCCAGAAATAAAGAACTTTGTTTCCTACTCATACGGACCGTATCTAGTTGAACTCTGCTCATGAAACTGTCAAGAACCATCTCATCTCTTACATAGATGCTCTTTAGCTAAGAGTGAAAATCGTATTGGGTTCGTGAACTGTGTAAATTCACTTGACCCTAAAAATAATTGGGTTTACCGGAAATGAACACTTGCTTGTAGGAAGACATGGAGCATCTGCTTTAACTCCCTTACTAAAGGAAAAATCAGACCAGTGTTCTCATCCATGAAACACACTCTGTTTTAACACAAGAAGCATGCTCTTCTCTCCAGCGTCTCCTATACAGCAAGAAAAAAGAGCATGCCGAGAAAAAAAGAACTGTATTTCCTACTCAAAACTACCATGTCTAGTTCAACTCTCCTTATGAAACTCATACAAACCACAGCATCTATTACATAGATGCTCTTTAGTAAATAGTGAAAATCGTGTTGTGTTCGTGAACTGTGTAAATTCATTTGAGCCGAAAAATCACTCGGTTTACCGGAAATGAACTCATGCTTGTATGAAGACACAGAGGCTTTGGTTTAACTCCGTTTGTGAAGGGAAATTCAGACCAGTGTTCTCATCCATGAAACACACTCTGTTTTAACGCAAAAAGCATGCTCTTCTTTCCAGCATCTCCAATACAACAAGAAACATGAGCATGCCCACAAAAAAAGAACTGTGTTTCCTACTCATAAGGACCATATCAGGTTAAACTCTGCTTATGAAACTGTAACTAACCACAGCATATCTTACATAGATGCTCTTTAGTTAATAGTGAAAAACGTGTTGGGTTTGAGAACTGTGTAAATTCATTTGAGCCGAAAAATCACTGGGTTTTCCGGAAATGAACTCCTGCTTGTAGGAAGACACAGAGCCTTTGATTTAACTCTGTTTGTGAAGGGAAATTAAGACCAGTGTTCTCATCCATGAAACACACTCTGTTTTAACGCAAAAAGCATGCTCTTCTTTCCAGAGTGTCTAATACAACAAGAAAATTGAGCAAGCCCAGAAAAAAAAAAACTGTGTTTCCTACTCATACGGACCATATCTAGTTGAACTCTGCTTATGAAACTGTAACAAACAACAGCATCTCTTACATAGATGCTCTTTAGTTAATAGTGAAAAACGTGTTGGGTTCGTTAACTGTGTAAATTCATTTGAGCTGAAAAATCACTGGGTTTTCCGGAAATGAACTCTTGCTTGTAGGAAGACACAGAGCCTTTGGTTTAACTCCGTTGGTGAAGGGAAATTCAGACCAATGTTGTCATCCATGAAACACACTTTGTTTTAACGCAAATAGCATGCTCTTCCTTCCAGCGTCTTCCATATAGCAAGAAACATGAGCATGCCCTGAAATAATGTACTGTGTTTCCTACTCATATGGACTGTATCATGTTAAACTCTGCTTATGAAACTGTAACAATCCACAGCATGTCTTACATAGATGCTCTTTAGTTAATAGTGAAAATCGAGTTGGGTTTATACACTGTGTAAATTCATTTGAGCCGAAAAATCACTGGGTTTACCGGAATTGAACTCTTGCATTTAGGAAGACACAGAGACTTTGGTTTAACTCCGTTTCTGAAGGAAAATTCAGACCAGTGTTCTCATCCATGAAACATACTCTGTTTTAACGCTAGAAGCATGCTCTTCTTTCCAGAGTCTCTAATACAGCAAAAACATGAGCATGCCCAGAAAAAAAATGAACTGTGTTTCCTACTCATACGGACCATATCGAGTTGAACTCTGCTTATGAAACTGTAAGAAACAACAGCATCTCTTACATACATGCTCTTTAGTTAATAGTGAAAAACGTGTTGGGTTTGAGAACTGTGTAAATTCATTTGAGCCGAAAAATCACTGGGTTTTCCGGAAATGAACTCCTGCTTGTAGGAAGACACAGAGCCTTTGATTTAACTCTGTTTGTGAAGGGAAAAAAGACCAGTGTTCTCATCCATGAAACACACTCTGTTTTAACCCAAAAAGCATGCTCTTCTTTCCAGAGTCTCTAATACAATAAGAAACATGAGCATGCCCAGAAAAAAAAAAACTGTGTTTCCTACTCATACGGACCATATCTAGTTGAACTCTGCTTATGAAACTGTAACAAACAACAGCATCTCTTACATAGATGCTCTTTAGTTAATAGTGAAAAACGTGTTGGGTTCGTTAACTGTGTAAATTAATTTGAGCTGAAAAATCACTGGGTTTTCCGGAAATGAACTCTTGCTTGTAGGAAGACACAGAGCCTTTGGTTTAACTCCGTTGGTGAAGGGAAATTCAGACCAATGTTCTCATCCATGAAACACACTTTGTTTTAACGCAAAGAGCATGCTCTTCCTTCCAGCGTCTTCCATATAGCAAGAAACATGAGCATGCCCTGAAAAAATGTACTGTGTTTCCTACTCATATGGACCGTATCATGTTAAACTCTGCTTATGAAACTGTAACAAACCACAGCATATCTTACATAGATGCTCTTTAGTTAATAGTGAAAATCGAGTTGGGTTTATTCACTGTGTAAATTCATTTGAGCCGAAAAATCACTGGGATTACCGGAATTGAACTCTTGCATTTAGGAAGACACAGAGAATTTGGTTTAACTCCGTTTCTGAAGGAAAATTCAGACCAGTGTTCTCATCCATGAAACATACTCTGTTTTAACGCTAGAAGCATGCTCTTCTTTCCAGAGTCTCTAATACAGCAAAAAACATGAGCATGCCCAGAAAAAAATGAACTGTGTTTCCTACTCATATGGACCATATCGAGTTGAACTCTGCTTATGGAACTGTAACAAGCCACAGCAACTCTTACATAGATGCTCTTATTTTATAGTGAAAAACATGTTGGGTTCGTAAACTTTGTAAATTCATTTGAGCCGAAAAATCACTGGGATTACCGGAAATGAAATCTTGCTTGTAGGAAGACATAGAGCCTTTAGTTTAACTCCGTTGGTGAAGGGAAATTCAGACCAATGTTCTCATCCATGAAACACACTTTGTTTTAACGCAAAGAGCATGGTCTTCTTTCCAGCGTCTACAATATAGTAAAAAACATGAGCATGCCCTGAGAAAATGAACTGTGTTTCCTACTCATACAGACCATATCTAGTTGAACTCTGCCTATGAAACTGTAACAAACCACAGCATCTCTTACATACATGCTCTTTAGTTAATAGTGAAAAACGTGTTGGGTTCGTGAACTGTGTAAATTCATTTGAGCCGAAAAATCACTGGGTTTTCCGGAAATGAACTCCTGCTTGTAGGAAGACACAGAGCCTTTGATTTAACTCCTTTGTGAAGGGAAATTCAGACCAGTGTTCTCATCCATGAAACACCATCTGTTTTAATGCAAGAAGCATCCTCTTCTGTCCAGAGTCTGCCATACAACAAGAAATATGAGCATGTCCAGAAAAAAAGAACTGTGTTTCCTACTCATACGGACCATATCTAGTTGAACTCTGCTTATGAAACTGTACAAACAACAGCATCTCTTACATAGATGCTCTTTAGTTAATAGTGAAAATGGTGTTTGGTTTGTGAACTGTGTCAATTCATTTGAGCCGAAAAATCACTGGGTTTACCGGAAATGAACTCTTGCTTGTAGGAAGACACAGAGCCTTTGGTTTAACTCAGTTTGTGAAGGGAAATTCATACCAGGGTTCTCATCCATGAAACACACTCTGTTTTAACGCAAAGAGCATGCTCTTCTTTCCAGCGTCTGCAATATAGCAAGAAACATGAGCATGCCCAGAAATAAAGAACTTTGTTTCCTACTCATACGGACCGTATCTAGTTGAACTCTGCTCATGAAACTGTCAAGAACCATCTCATCTCTTACATAGATGCTCTTTAGCTAAGAGTGAAAATCGTATTGGGTTCGTGAACTGTGTAAATTCACTTGACCCTAAAAATAATTGGGTTTACCGGAAATGAACACTTGCTTGTAGGAAGACATGGAGCCTCTGCTTTAACTCCCTTACTAAAGGAAAAATCAGACCAGTGTTCTCATCCATGAAACACACTCTGTTTTAACACAAGAAGCATGCTCTTCTCTCCAGCGTCTCCTATACAGCAAGAAAAAAGAGCATGCCGAGAAAAAAAGAACTGTATTTCCTACTCAAAACTACCATGTCTAGTTCAACTCTCCTTATGAAACTCATACAAACCACAGCATCTATTACATAGATGCTCTTTAGTAAATAGTGAAAATCGTGTTGTGTTCGTGAACTGTGTAAATTCATTTGAGCCGAAAAATCACTCGGTTTACCGGAAATGAACTCATGCTTGTATGAAGACACAGAGGCTTTGGTTTAACTCCGTTTGTGAAGGGAAATTCAGACCAGTGTTCTCATCCATGAAACACACTCTGTTTTAACGCTAGAAGCATGCTCTTCTTTCCAGAGTCTCTAATACAGCAAAAACATGAGCATGCCCAGAAAAAAAAAACTGTGTTTCCTACTCATACGGACCATATCTAGTTGAACTCTGCTTATGAAACTGTAACAAACAACAGCATCTCTTACATAGATGCTCTTTAGTTAATAGTGAAAAACGTGTTGGGTTCGTTAACTGTGTAAATTCATTTGAGCTGAAAAATCACTGGGTTTTCCGGAAATGAACTCTTGCTTGTAGGAAGACACAGAGCCTTTGGTTTAACTCCGTTGGTGAAGGGAAATTCAGACCAATGTTCTCATCCATGAAACACACTTTGTTTTAACGCAAAGAGCATGCTCTTCCTTCCAGCGTCTTCCATATAGCAAGAAACATGAGCATGCCCTGAAAAAATGTACTGTGTTTCCTACTCATATGGACCGTATCATGTTAAACTCTGCTTATGAAACTGTAACAAACCACAGCATATCTTACATAGATGCTCTTTAGTTCATAGTGAAAATCGAGTTGGGTTTATACACAGTGTAAATTCATTTGAGCCGAAAAATCACTGGGATTACCGGAATTGAACTCTTGCATTTAGGAAGACACAGAGACTTTGGTTTAACTCCGTTTCTGAAGGAAAATTCAGACCAGTGTTCTCATCCATGAAACATACTCTGTTTTAACGCTAGAAGCATGCTCTTCTTTCCAGAGTCTCTAATACAGCAAAAACATGAGCATGCCCAGAAAAAAATGAACTGTGTTTCCTACTCATATGGACCATATCGAGTTGAACTCTGCTTATGGAACTGTAACAAGCCACAGCAACTCTTACATAGATGCTCTTATTTTATAGTGAAAAACATGTTGGGTTCGTAAACTTTGTAAATTCATTTGAGCCGAAAAATCACTGGGATTACCGGAAATGAAATCTTGCTTGTAGGAAGACATAGAGCCTTTAGTTTAACTCCGTTGGTGAAGGGAAATTCAGACCAATGTTCTCATCCATGAAACACACTTTGTTTTAACGCAAAGAGCATGGTCTTCTTTCCAGCGTCTACAATATAGTAAAAAACATGAGCATGCCCTGAGAAAATGAACTGTGTTTCCTACTCATACAGACCATATCTAGTTGAACTCTGCCTATGAAACTGTAACAAACCACAGCATCTCTTACATACATGCTCTTTAGTTAATAGTGAAAAACGTGTTGGGTTCGTGAACTGTGTAAATTCATTTGAGCCGAAAAATCACTGGGTTTTCCAGAAATGAACTCCTGCTTGTAGGAAGACACAGAGCCTTTGATTTAACTCCGTTTCTGAAGGGAACTTCAGACCAGTGTTCTCATCAATGAAACACACTCTATTTTATCGCAAAGAGCATGCTCTTCTTTCCAGCGTCTGCAATATAGTAGGAAACATGAGCATGCCCTGAGAAAATGAACTGTGTTTCCTACTAATACAGACCATATCTATTTGAACTCTGCCTATGAAACTGTAACAAACCACAGCATCTCTTACATGCATGCTCTTTAGTTAATAGGGAAAAACGTTTTGGGTTCGTGAACTGTGTAAATTCATTTGAGCCGAAAAATCACTGGGTTTTCCGGAAATGAACTCCTGCTTGTAGGAAGACACACAGCCTTTGGTTTAACTCCATTTGTGAAGGGAAATTCAGAGCAGTGTTCTCATCCATGAAACACACTATGTTTTAACGCAAAGAGCATGCTCTTCTTTCCAGCGTCTCTTATACAGCCGGAAACATGAGCATGCCCAGAAATTAAGAACTCTGTTTCCTATTCATATGGACCATATCTAGTTGAACTCTGCTTATGAAACTGTAACAAACCACAGCATCTCCTACATAGATGCTCTTATTTTATAGTGAAAAACGTGTTGGGTTCGTGAACTGTGTAAATTCATTTGAGCCGAAAATTCACTGGGATTACCGGAAATGAACTCTTGCTTGTCGGAAGACACAGAGCCTTTGGTTTAACTCGTTTGTGAAGGGAAATTCAGACCAGTGTTCTCATCCATGAAACACACTCTAATTTATCGCAAAGAGCATGCTCTTCTTTCCAGCGTCTGCAATATAGCAAGAAACATGAGCATGCCCTGAAAAAATGAACTGTGTTTCCTACTAATACAGACCATATCAGGTTAAAGTCTGCTTATGAAACTGTAACAAACCACAGCATGTCTTACATAGATGCTCTTTAGTTAATAGTGAAAATCGAGTTGGTTTGTACACTGTGTAAATTCATTTGAGCCGAAAAATCCCTGGGTTTACCGGAAATGAACTCTTGCTTGTAGGAAGACTCAGAGCCTTTGGTTTAACTCCATTTGTGAAGGGAAATTCAGACCAGTGTTCTCATCCATGAAACCCACTATGGTTTAACACAAAGAGCATGCTCTTCTTTCAAGCATCTGCAATATAGCAAGAAATATGAGCATGTCCAGAGAAAAAGAACTGTGTTTACTACTCATAAGGACCATATTTAGTTGAACTCTGCTTATGAAACTGTAAAAAAACACAGCATCTCTTACATAGATGGTCTTTAGTTAATAGTGAAAATCGTGTTGGGTTCGTGAACTGTGTGCATTCTTTTGATCCGAAAAATCACTGGGTTTACAGGAAATGAACTCTTGCTTGTAGGAAGACACAGAGACTTTGGTTTAACTCGTTTGTGAAGGGAAATTCAGACCAGTGTTCTCATCCATGAAACACCCTCTGTTTTAACGCAAGAAGCATCCTCTTCTGTCCAGAGTCTGCCATACAGCAAGAAATATGAGAATGTCCAGAAAAAAGAACTGTGTTTACTACTCATACGGACCATATCTAGTTGAACTCTGCTTTTGAAACTGTAACAAACCACAGCATCTCTTACATAGATGCTCTTTAGTTCATAGTGAAAAACGTGTTGGGTTCGTGAACTGTGTAAATTCATTTGAGCCAAAAAATCACTGGGTTTACAGGAAATGAACTCTTGCTTGTAGGAAGACACAGAGCCTTTGGTTTAACTCCGTTTGTGAAGGGAAATTAAGACCAGTGTTCTCATCCATGAAACACACTCTGTTTTAACGCAAAAAGCATGCTCTTCTTTCCAGAGTCTCTAATACAACAAGAAACATGAGCATGCCCAGAAAAAAAAAAACTGTGTTTCCTACTCATACGGACCATATCTAGTTGAACTCTGCTTATGAAACTGTACAAACAACAGCATCTCTTACATAGATGCTCTTTAGTTAATAGTGAAAATGGTGTTTGGTTTGTGAACTGTGTAAATTCATTTGAGCCGAAAAATCACTGGGTTTAACGGAAATGAACTCTTGCTTGTAGGAAGACACAGAGCCTTTGGATTAACTCCGTTTGTGAAAGGAAATTCAGACCAGTGTTCTCATCCATGAAACACACTCTGTTTTAACGCAAAGAGCATGCTCTTCTTTCCAGCGTCTGCAATATAGCAAGAAACATGAGCATGCCCAGAAATAAAGAACTTTGTTTCCTACTCATACGGACCATATCTAGTTGAACTCTGCTCATGAAACTGTCAAGAACCATCTCATCTCTTACATAGATGCTCTTTAGCTAAGAGTGAAAATCGTATTGGGTTCGTGAACTGTGTAAATTCACTTGACCCTAAAAATAATTGGGTTTACCGGAAATGAACACTTGCTTGTAGGAAGACATGGAGCCTCTGCTTTAACTCCCTTACTAAAGGAAAAATCAGACCAGTGTTCTCATCCATGAAACACACTCTGTTTTAACACAAGAAGCATGCTCTTCTCTCCAGCGTCTCCTATACAGCAAGAAAAAAGAGCATGCCGAGAAAAAAAGAACTGTATTTCCTACTCAAAACTACCATGTCTAGTTCAACTCTCCTTATGAAACTCATACAAACCACAGCATCTATTACATAGATGCTCTTTAGTAAATAGTGAAAATCGTGTTGTGTTCGTGAACTGTGTAAATTCATTTGAGCCGAAAAATCACTCGGTTTACCGGAAATGAACTCATGCTTGTATGAAGACACAGAGGCTTTGGTTTAACTCCGTTTGTGAAGGGAAATTCAGACCAGTGTTCTCATCCATGAAACACACTCTGTTTTAACGCAAAAAGCATGCTCTTCTTTCCAGCATCTCCAATACAACAAGAAACATGAGCATGCCCACAAAAAAAGAACTGTGTTTCCTACTCATAAGGACCATATCAGGTTAAACTCTGCTTATGAAACTGTAACTAACCACAGCATATCTTACATAGATGCTCTTTAGTTAATAGTGAAAATCGTGTTTGGTTCGTACTCTGTGTAAATTCATTTGAGCCGAAAAATCACTGGGTTAACCGGAAATGAGCTCTTGCTTGAAGGAAGACACAGAGAATTGGTTTAACTCCGTTTCTGAGGGAAAATTCAGACCAGTGTTCTCATCAATGAAACATACTCTGTTTTAATGCAAGAAGCATGCTTTTCTTTCCAGCGTCTCCAATACAGCAAGAAACATGAGCATGCCCAGAAAAAAAGAACTGTGTTTCTTACTCATATGGACCATATCTATTTAAACTCTGCTTATGATACTGTAACAAACCACTGCATCTCTTACATAGTTGCTCTTTAGTTAATAGTGAAAAAACGTGTTGGGTTCGTTAACTGTGTAAATTCATTTGAGCTGAAAAATCACTGGGTTTTCCGGAAATGAACTCTTGCTTGTAGGAAGACACAGAGCCTTTGGTTTAACTCCGTTGGTGAAGGGAAATTCAGACCAATGTTCTCATCCATGAAACACACTTTGTTTTAACGCAAAGAGCATGCTCTTCTTTCCAGCGTCTTCCATATAGCAAGAAACATGAGCATGCCCTGAAGAAATGTACTGTGTTTCCTACTCATATGGACCGTATCATGTTAAACTCTGCTTATGAAACTGTAACAAACCACAGCATGTCTTACATAGATGCTCTTTAGTTAATAGTGAAAATCGTGTTGGGTTCGTACTCTGTGTAAATTCATTTGAGCCGAAAAATCACTGGGTTTACCCGAAATGAGCTCTTGCTTGTAGGAAGACACAGAGAATTGGTTTAACTCCGTTTCTGAGGGAAAATTCAGACCATTGTTCTCATCCATGAAACATACTCTGTTTTAACGCAAGAAGCATCGTCTTCTGTCCAGAGTCTGCAATACAGCAAGAAATATGAGCATGTCCAGAAAAAAAGAACTGTGTTTCCTACTCATACAGACCATATCGAGTTGAACTCTGCTTATGAAACTGTAACAAACAACAGCATCTCTTACATACATGCTCTTTAGTTAATAGTGAAAAACGTGTTGGGTTTGAGAACTGTGTAAATTCATTTGAGCCGAAAAATCACTGGGTTTTCCGGAAATGAACTCCTGCTTGTAGGAAGACACAGAGCCTTTGATTTAACTCTGTTTGTGAAGGGAAATTAAGACCAGTGTTCTCATCCATGAAACACACTCTGTTTTAACGCAAAAAGCATGCTCTTCTTTCCAGAGTGTCTAATACAACAAGAAAATTGAGCATGCCCAGAAAAAAAAAAAACTGTGTTTCCTACTCATACGGACCATATCTAGTTGAACTCTGCTTATGAAACTGTAACAAACAACAGCATCTCTTACATAGATGCTCTTTAGTTAATAGTGAAAAACGTGTTGGGTTCGTTAACTGTGTAAATTCATTTGAGCTGAAAAATCACTGGGTTTTCCGGAAATGAACTCTTGCTTGTAGGAAGACACAGAGCCTTTGGTTTAACTCCGTTGGTGAAGGGAAATTCAGACCAATGTTCTCATCCATGAAACACACTTTGTTTTAACGCAAATAGCATGCTCTTCCTTCCAGCGTCTTCCATATAGCAAGAAACATGAGCATGCCCTGAAATAATGTACTGTGTTTCCTACTCATATGGACCGTATCATGTTAAACTCTGCTTATGAAACTGTAACAAACCACAGCATGTCTTACATAGATGCTCTTTAGTTAATAGTGAAAATCGAGTTGGGTTTATACACTGTGTAAATTCATTTGAGCCGAAAAATCACTGGGTTTACCGGAATTGAACTCTTGCATTTAGGAAGACACAGAGACTTTGGTTTAACTCCGTTTCTGAAGGAAAATTCAGACCAGTGTTCTCATCCATGAAACATACTCTGTTTTAACGCTAGAAGCATGCTCTTCTTTCCAGAGTCTCTAATACAGCAAAAACATGAGCATGCCCAGAAAAAAATGAACTGTGTTTCCTACTCATACGGACCATATCGAGTTGAACTCTGCTTATGAAACTGTAACAAACAACAGCATCTCTTACATACATGCTCTTTAGTTAATAGTGAAAAACGTGTTGGGTTTGAGAACTGTGTAAATTCATTTGAGCCGAAAAATCACTGGGTTTTCCGGAAATGAACTCCTGCTTGTAGGAAGACACAGAGCCTTTGATTTAACTCTGTTTGTGAAGGGAAATTAAGACCAGTGTTCTCATCCATGAAACACACTCTGTTTTAACGCAAAAAGCATGCTCTTCTTTCCAGAGTCTCTAATACAACAAGAAACATGAGCATGCCCAGAAAAAAAAACTGTGTTTCCTACTCATACGGACCATATCTAGTTGAACTCTGCTTATGAAACTGTAACAAACAACAGCATCTCTTACATAGATGCTCTTTAGTTAATAGTGAAAAACGTGTTGGGTTCGTTAACTGTGTAAATTCATTTGAGCTGAAAAATCACTGGGTTTTCCGGAAATGAACTCTTGCTTGTAGGAAGACACAGAGCCTTTGGTTTAACTCCGTTGGTGAAGGGAAATTCAGACCAATGTTCTCATCCATGAAACACACTTTGTTTTAACGCAAAGAGCATGCTCTTCCTTCCAGCGTCTTCCATATAGCAAGAAACATGAGCATGCCCTGAAAAAATGTACTGTGTTTCCTACTCATATGGACCGTATCATGTTAAACTCTGCTTATGAAACTGTAACAAACCACAGCATATCTTACATAGATGCTCTTTAGTTAATAGTGAAAATCGAGTTGGGTTTATACACAGTGTAAATTCATTTGAGCCGAAAAATCACTGGGATTACCGGAATTGAACTCTTGCATTTAGGAAGACACAGAGACTTTGGTTTAACTCCGTTTCTGAAGGAAAATTCAGACCAGTGTTCTCATCCATGAAACATACTCTGTTTTAACGCTAGAAGCATGCTCTTCTTTCCAGAGTCTCTAATACAGCAAAAACATGAGCATGCCCAGAAAAAAATGAACTGTGTTTCCTACTCATATGGACCATATCGAGTTGAACTCTGCTTATGGAACTGTAACAAGCCACAGCAACTCTTACATAGATGCTCTTATTTTATAGTGAAAAACATGTTGGGTTCGTAAACTTTGTAAATTCATTTGAGCCGAAAAATCACTGGGATTACCGGAAATGAAATCTTGCTTGTAGGAAGACATAGAGCCTTTAGTTTAACTCCGTTGGTGAAGGGAAATTCAGACCAATGTTCTCATCCATGAAACACACTTTGTTTTAACGCAAAGAGCATGGTCTTCTTTCCAGCGTCTACAATATAGTAAAAAACATGAGCATGCCCTGAGAAAATGAACTGTGTTTCCTACTCATACAGACCATATCTAGTTGAACTCTGCCTATGAAACTGTAACAAACCACAGCATCTCTTACATACATGCTCTTTAGTTAATAGTGAAAAACGTGTTGGGTTCGTGAACTGTGTAAATTCATTTGAGCCGAAAAATCACTGGGTTTTCCAGAAATGAACTCCTGCTTGTAGGAAGACACAGAGCCTTTGATTTAACTCCGTTTCTGAAGGGAACTTCAGACCAGTGTTCTCATCAATGAAACACACTCTATTTTATCGCAAAGAGCATGCTCTTCTTTCCAGCGTCTGCAATATAGTAGGAAACATGAGCATGCCCTGAGAAAATGAACTGTGTTTCCTACTAATACAGACCATATCTATTTGAACTCTGCCTATGAAACTGTAACAAACCACAGCATCTCTTACATGCATGCTCTTTAGTTAATAGGGAAAAACGTTTTGGGTTCGTGAACTGTGTAAATTCATTTGAGCCGAAAAATCACTGGGTTTTCCGGAAATGAACTCCTGCTTGTAGGAAGACACACAGCCTTTGGTTTAACTCCATTTGTGAAGGGAAATTCAGAGCAGTGTTCTCATCCATGAAACACACTATGTTTTAACGCAAAGAGCATGCTCTTCTTTCCAGCGTCTCTTATACAGCCGGAAACATGAGCATGCCCAGAAATTAAGAACTCTGTTTCCTATTCATATGGACCATATCTAGTTGAACTCTGCTTATGAAACTGTAACAAACCACAGCATCTCCTACATAGATGCTCTTATTTTATAGTGAAAAACGTGTTGGGTTCGTGAACTGTGTAAATTCATTTGAGCCGAAAATTCACTGGGATTACCGGAAATGAACTCTTGCTTGTCGGAAGACACAGAGCCTTTGGTTTAACTCGTTTGTGAAGGGAAATTCAGACCAGTGTTCTCATCCATGAAACACACTCTAATTTATCGCAAAGAGCATGCTCTTCTTTCCAGCGTCTGCAATATAGCAAGAAACATGAGCATGCCCTGAAAAAATGAACTGTGTTTCCTACTAATACAGACCATATCAGGTTAAAGTCTGCTTATGAAACTGTAACAAACCACAGCATGTCTTACATAGATGCTCTTTAGTTAATAGTGAAAATCGAGTTGGTTTGTACACTGTGTAAATTCATTTGAGCCGAAAAATCCCTGGGTTTACCGGAAATGAACTCTTGCTTGTAGGAAGACTCAGAGCCTTTGGTTTAACTCCATTTGTGAAGGGAAATTCAGACCAGTGTTCTCATCCATGAAACCCACTATGGTTTAACACAAAGAGCATGCTCTTCTTTCAAGCATCTGCAATATAGCAAGAAATATGAGCATGTCCAGAGAAAAAGAACTGTGTTTACTACTCATAAGGACCATATTTAGTTGAACTCTGCTTATGAAACTGTAAAAAAACACAGCATCTCTTACATAGATGGTCTTTAGTTAATAGTGAAAATCGTGTTGGGTTCGTGAACTGTGTGCATTCTTTTGATCCGAAAAATCACTGGGTTTACAGGAAATGAACTCTTGCTTGTAGGAAGACACAGAGACTTTGGTTTAACTCGTTTGTGAAGGGAAATTCAGACCAGTGTTCTCATCCATGAAACACCCTCTGTTTTAACGCAAGAAGCATCCTCTTCTGTCCAGAGTCTCCCATACAGCAAGAAATATGAGAATGTCCAGAAAAAAGAACTGTGTTTACTACTCATACGGACCATATCTAGTTGAACTCTGCTTTTGAAACTGTAACAAACCACAGCATCTCTTACATAGATGCTCTTTAGTTCATAGTGAAAAACGTGTTGGGTTCGTGAACTGTGTAAATTCATTTGAGCCAAAAAATCACTGGGTTTACAGGAAATGAACTCTTGCTTGTAGGAAGACACAGAGCCTTTGGTTTAACTCGTTTGTGAAGGGAAATTAAGACCAGTGTTCTCATCCATGAAACACACTCTGTTTTAACGCAAAAAGCATGCTCTTCTTTCCAGAGTCTCTAATACAACAAGAAACATGAGCATGCCCAGAAAAAAAAAACTGTGTTTCCTACTCATACGGACCATATCTAGTTGAACTCTGCTTATGAAACTGTACAAACAACAGCATCTCTTACATAGATGCTCTTTAGTTAATAGTGAAAATGGTGTTTGGTTTGTGAACTGTGTAAATTCATTTGAGCCGAAAAATCACTGGGTTTAACGGAAATGAACTCTTGCTTGTAGGAAGACACAGAGCCTTTGGATTAACTCCGTTTGTGAAAGGAAATTCAGACCAGTGTTCTCATCCATGAAACACACTCTGTTTTAACGCAAAGAGCATGCTCTTCTTTCCAGCGTCTGCAATATAGCAAGAAACATGAGCATGCCCAGAAATAAAGAACTTTGTTTCCTACTCATACGGACCATATCTAGTTGAACTCTGCTCATGAAACTGTCAAGAACCATCTCATCTCTTACATAGATGCTCTTTAGCTAAGAGTGAAAATCGTATTGGGTTCGTGAACTGTGTAAATTCACTTGACCCTAAAAATAATTGGGTTTACCGGAAATGAACACTTGCTTGTAGGAAGACATGGAGCCTCTGCTTTAACTCCCTTACTAAAGGAAAAATCAGACCAGTGTTCTCATCCATGAAACACACTCTGTTTTAACACAAGAAGCATGCTCTTCTCTCCAGCGTCTCCTATACAGCAAGAAAAAAGAGCATGCCGAGAAAAAAAGATCTGTATTTCCTACTCAAAACTACCATGTCTAGTTCAACTCTCCTTATGAAACTCATACAAACCACAGCATCTATTACATAGATGCTCTTTAGTAAATAGTGAAAATCGTGTTGTGTTCGTGAACTGTGTAAATTCATTTGAGCCGAAAAATCACTCGGTTTACCGGAAATGAACTCATGCTTGTATGAAGACACAGAGGCTTTGGTTTAACTCCGTTTGTGAAGGGAAATTCAGACCAGTGTTCTCATCCATGAAACACACTCTGTTTTAACGCAAAAAGCATGCTCTTCTTTCCAGCATCTCCAATACAACAAGAAACATGAGCATGCCCACAAAAAAAGAACTGTGTTTCCTACTCATAAGGACCACATCAGGTTAAACTCTGCTTATGAAACTGTAACTAACCACAGCATATCTTACATAGATGCTCTTTAGTTAATAGTGAAAATCGTGTTTGGTTCGTACTCTGTGTAAATTCATTTGAGCCGAAAAATCACTGGGTTAACCGGAAATGAGCTCTTGCTTGAAGGAAGACACAGAGAATTGGTTTAACTCCGTTTCTGAGGGAAAATTCAGACCAGTGTTCTCATCAATGAAACATACTCTGTTTTAATGCAAGAAGCATGCTTTTCTTTCCAGCGTCTCCAATACAGCAAGAAACATGAGCATGCCCAGAAAAAAAGAACTGTGTTTCTTACTCATATGGACCATATCTATTTAAACTCTGCTTATGATACTGTAACAAACCACTGCATCTCTTACATAGTTGCTCTTTAGTTAATAGTGAAAAAACGTGTTGGGTTCGTTAACTGTGTAAATTCATTTGAGCTGAAAAATCACTGGGTTTTCCGGAAATGAACTCTTGCTTGTAGGAAGACACAGAGCCTTTGGTTTAACTCCGTTGGTGAAGGGAAATTCAGACCAATGTTCTCATCCATGAAACACACTTTGTTTTAACGCAAAGAGCATGCTCTTCTTTCCAGCGTCTTCCATATAGCAAGAAACATGAGCATGCCCTGAAGAAATGTACTGTGTTTCCTACTCATATGGACCGTATCATGTTAAACTCTGCTTATGAAACTGTAACAAACCACAGCATGTCTTACATAGATGCTCTTTAGTTAATAGTGAAAATCGTGTTGGGTTCGTACTCTGTGTAAATTCATTTGAGCCGAAAAATCACTGGGTTTACCCGAAATGAGCTCTTGCTTGTAGGAAGACACAGAGAATTGGTTTAACTCCGTTTCTGAGGGAAAATTCAGACCATTGTTCTCATCCATGAAACATACTCTGTTTTAACGCAAGAAGCATCGTCTTCTGTCCAGAGTCTGCAATACAGCAAGAAATATGAGCATGTCCAGAAAAAAAGAACTGTGTTTCCTACTCATACAGACCATATCGAGTTGAACTCTGCTTATGAAACTGTAACAAACAACAGCATCTCTTACATACATGCTCTTTAGTTAATAGTGAAAAACGTGTTGGGTTTGAGAACTGTGTAAATTCATTTGAGCCGAAAAATCACTGGGTTTTCCGGAAATGAACTCCTGCTTGTAGGAAGACACAGAGCCTTTGATTTAACTCTGTTTGTGAAGGGAAATTAAGACCAGTGTTCTCATCCATGAAACACACTCTGTTTTAACGCAAAAAGCATGCTCTTCTTTCCAGAGTGTCTAATACAACAAGAAAATTGAGCATGCCCAGAAAAAAAAAAAACTGTGTTTCCTACTCATACGGACCATATCTAGTTGAACTCTGCTTATGAAACTGTAACAAACAACAGCATCTCTTACATAGATGCTCTTTAGTTAATAGTGAAAAACGTGTTGGGTTCGTTAACTGTGTAAATTCATTTGAGCTGAAAAATCACTGGGTTTTCCGGAAATGAACTCTTGCTTGTAGGAAGACACAGAGCCTTTGGTTTAACTCCGTTGGTGAAGGGAAATTCAGACCAATGTTCTCATCCATGAAACACACTTTGTTTTAACGCAAATAGCATGCTCTTCCTTCCAGCGTCTTCCATATAGCAAGAAACATGAGCATGCCCTGAAATAATGTACTGTGTTTCCTACTCATATGGACCGTATCATGTTAAACTCTGCTTATGAAACTGTAACAAACCACAGCATGTCTTACATAGATGCTCTTTAGTTAATAGTGAAAATCGAGTTGGGTTTATACACTGTGTAAATTCATTTGAGCCGAAAAATCACTGGGTTTACCGGAATTGAACTCTTGCATTTAGGAAGACACAGAGACTTTGGTTTAACTCCGTTTCTGAAGGAAAATTCAGACCAGTGTTCTCATCCATGAAACATACTCTGTTTTAACGCTAGAAGCATGCTCTTCTTTCCAGAGTCTCTAAACAGCAAAAACATGAGCATGCCCAGAAAAAAATGAACTGTGTTTCCTACTCATACGGACCATATCGAGTTGAACTCTGCTTATGAAACTGTAACAAACAACAGCATCTCTTACATACATGCTCTTTAGTTAATAGTGAAAAACGTGTTGGGTTTGAGAACTGTGTAAATTCATTTGAGCCGAAAAATCACTGGGTTTTCCGGAAATGAACTCCTGCTTGTAGGAAGACACAGAGCCTTTGATTTAACTCTGTTTGTGAAGGGAAATTAAGACCAGTGTTCTCATCCATGAAACACACTCTGTTTTAACGCAAAAAGCATGCTCTTCTTTCCAGAGTCTCTAATACAACAAGAAACATGAGCATGCCCAGAAAAAAAAACTGTGTTTCCTACTCATACGGACCATATCTAGTTGAACTCTGCTTATGAAACTGTAACAAACAACAGCATCTCTTACATAGATGCTCTTTAGTTAATAATGAAAAACGTGTTGGGTTCGTTAACTGTGTAAATTCATTTGAGCTGAAAAATCACTGGGTTTTCCGGAAATGAACTCTTGCTTGTAGGAAGACACAGAGCCTTTGGTTTAACTCCGTTGGTGAAGGGAAATTCAGACCAATGTTCTCATCCATGAAACACACTTTGTTTTAACGCAAAGAGCATGCTCTTCCTTCCAGCGTCTTCCATATAGCAAGAAACATGAGCATGCCCTGAAAAAATGTACTGTGTTTCCTACTCATATGGACCGTATCATGTTAAACTCTGCTTATGAAACTGTAACAAACCACAGCATATCTTACATAGATGCTCTTTAGTTAATAGTGAAAATCGAGTTGGGTTTATACACTGTGTAAATTCATTTGAGCCGAAAAATCACTGGGATTACCGGAATTGAACTCTTGCATTTAGGAAGACACAGAGAATTTGGTTTAACTCCGTTTCTGAAGGAAAATTCAGACCAGTGTTCTCATCCATGAAACATACTCTGTTTTAACGCTAGAAGCATGCTCTTCTTTCCAGAGTCTCTAATACAGCAAAAACATGAGCATGCCCAGAAAAAAATGAACTGTGTTTCCTACTCATATGGACCATATCGAGTTGAACTCTGCTTATGGAACTGTAACAAGCCACAGCAACTCTTACATAGATGCTCTTATTTTATAGTGAAAAACATGTTGGGTTCGTAAACTTTGTAAATTCATTTGAGCCGAAAAATCACTGGGATTACCGGAAATGAAATCTTGCTTGTAGGAAGACATAGAGCCTTTAGTTTAACTCCGTTGGTGAAGGGAAATTCAGACCAATGTTCTCATCCATGAAACACACTTTGTTTTAACGCAAAGAGCATGGTCTTCTTTCCAGCGTCTACAATATAGTAAAAAACATGAGCATGCCCTGAGAAAATGAACTGTGTTTCCTACTCATACAGACCATATCTAGTTGAACTCTGCCTATGAAACTGTAACAAACCACAGCATCTCTTACATACATGCTCTTTAGTTAATAGTGAAAAACGTGTTGGGTTCGTGAACTGTGTAAATTCATTTGAGCCGAAAAATCACTGGGTTTTCCAGAAATGAACTCCTGCTTGTAGGAAGACACAGAGCCTTTGATTTAACTCCGTTTCTGAAGGGAAATTCAGACCAGTGTTCTCATCAATGAAACACACTCTATTTTATCGCAAAGAGCATGCTCTTCTTTCCAGCGTCTGCAATATAGTAGGAAACATGAGCATGCCCTGAGAAAATGAACTGTGTTTCCTACTAATACAGACCATATCTATTTGAACTCTGCCTATGAAACTGTAACAAACCACAGCATCTCTTACATGCATGCTCTTTAGTTAATAGGGAAAAACGTTTTGGGTTCGTGAACTGTGTAAATTCATTTGAGCCGAAAAATCACTGGGTTTTCCGGAAATGAACTCCTGCTTGTAGGAAGACACACAGCCTTTGGTTTAACTCCATTTGTGAAGGGAAATTCAGAGCAGTGTTCTCATCCATGAAACACACTATGTTTTAACGCAAAGAGCATGCTCTTCTTTCCAGCGTCTCTTATACAGCCGGAAACATGAGCATGCCCAGAAATTAAGAACTCTGTTTCCTATTCATATGGACCATATCTAGTTGAACTCTGCTTATGAAACTGTAACAAACCACAGCATCTCCTACATAGTTGCTCTTATTTTATAGTGAAAAACGTGTTGGGTTCGTGAACTGTGTAAATTCATTTGAGCCGAAAATTCACTGGGATTACCGGAAATGAACTCTTGCTTGTCGGAAGACACAGAGCCTTTGGTTTAACTCGTTTGTGAAGGGAAATTCAGACCAGTGTTCTCATCCATGAAACACACTCTAATTTATCGCAAAGAGCATGCTCTTCTTTCCAGCGTCTGCAATATAGCAAGAAACATGAGCATGCCCTGAAAAAATGAACTGTGTTTCCTACTAATACAGACCATATCAGGTTAAAGTCTGCTTATGAAACTGTAACAAACCACAGCATGTCTTACATAGATGCTCTTTAGTTAATAGTGAAAATCGAGTTGGTTTGTACACTGTGTAAATTCATTTGAGCCGAAAAATCCCTGGGTTTACCGGAAATGAACTCTTGCTTGTAGGAAGACTCAGAGCCTTTGGTTTAACTCCATTTGTGAAGGGAAATTCAGACTAGTGTTCTCATCCATGAAACCCACTATGGTTTAACACAAAGAGCATGCTCTTCTTTCAAGCATCTGCAATATAGCAAGAAATATGAGCATGTCCAGAGAAAAAGAACTGTGTTTACTACTCATAAGGACCATATTTAGTTGAACTCTGCTTATGAAACTGTAAAAAAACACAGCATCTCTTACATAGATGGTCTTTAGTTAATAGTGAAAATCGTGTTGGGTTCGTGAACTGTGTGAATTCTTTTGATCCGAAAAATCACTGGGTTTACAGGAAATGAACTCTTGCTTGTAGGAAGACACAGAGACTTTGGTTTAACTCCTTTGTGAAGGGAAATTCAGACCAGTGTTCTCATCCATGAAACACCCTCTGTTTTAACGCAAGAAGCATCCTCTTCTGTCCAGAGTCTGCCATACAGCAAGAAATATGAGAATGTCCAGAAAAAAAGAACTGTGTTTACTACTCATACGGACCATATCTACTTGAACTCTGCTTTTGAAACTGTAACAAACCACAGCATCTCTTACATAGATGCTCTTTAGTTCATAGTGAAAAACGTGTTGGGTTCGTGAACTGTGTAAATTCATTTGAGCCGAAAATTCACTGGGATTACCGGAAATGAACTCTTGCTTGTAGGAAGACACAGAGCCTTTGGTTTAACTCGTTTGTGAAGGGAAATTAAGACCAGTGTTCTCATCCATGAAACACACTCTGTTTTAACGCAAAAAGCATGCTCTTCTTTCCAGAGTCTCTAATACAACAAGAAACATGAGCATGCCCAGAAAAAAAAAACTGTGTTTCCTACTCATACGGACCATATCTAGTTGAACTCTGCTTATGAAACTGTACAAACAACAGCATCTCTTACATAGATGCTCTTTAGTTAATAGTGAAAATGGTGTTTGGTTTGTGAACTGTGTAAATTCATTTGAGCCGAAAAATCACTGGGTTTACCGGAAATGAACTCTTGCTTGTAGGAAGACACAGAGCCTTTGGATTAACTCCGTTTGTGAAAGGAAATTCAGACCAGTGTTCTCATCCATGAAACACACTCTGTTTTAACGCAAAGAGCATGCTCTTCTTTCCAGCGTCTGCAATATAGCAAGAAACATGAGCATGCCCAGAAATAAAGAACTTTGTTTCCTACTCATACGGACCATATCTAGTTGAACTCTGCTCATGAAACTGTCAAGAACCATCTCATCTCTTACATAGATGCTCTTTAGCTAAGAGTGAAAATCGTATTGGGTTCGTGAACTGTGTAAATTCACTTGACCCTAAAAATAATTGGGTTTACCGGAAATGAACACTTGCTTGTAGGAAGACATGGAGCCTCTGCTTTAACTCCCTTACTAAAGGAAAAATCAGACCAGTGTTCTCATCCATGAAACACACTCTGTTTTAACACAAGAAGCATGCTCTTCTCTCCAGCGTCTCCTATACAGCAAGAAAAAAGAGCATGCCGAGAAAAAAAGAACTGTATTTCCTACTCAAAACTACCATGTCTAGTTCAACTCTCCTTATGAAACTCATACAAACCACAGCATGTATTACATAGATGCTCTTTAGTAAATAGTGAAAATCGTGTTGTGTTCGTGAACTGTGTAAATTCATTTGAGCCGAAAAATCACTCGGTTTACCGGAAATGAACTCATGCTTGTATGAAGACACAGAGGCTTTGGTTTAACTCCGTTTGTGAAGGGAAATTCAGACCAGTGTTCTCATCCATGAAACACACTCTGTTTTAACGCAAAAAGCATGCTCTTCTTTCCAGCATCTCCAATACAACAAGAAACATGAGCATGCCCACAAAAAAAGAACTGTGTTTCCTACTCATAAGGACCATATCAGGTTAAACTCTGCTTATGAAACTGTAACTAACCACAGCATATCTTACATAGATGCTCTTTAGTTAATAGTGAAAATCGTGTTTGGTTCGTACTCTGTGTAAATTCATTTGAGCCGAAAAATCACTGGGTTAACCGGAAATGAGCTCTTGCTTGAAGGAAGACACAGAGAATTGGTTTAACTCCGTTTCTGAGGGAAAATTCAGACCAGTGTTCTCATCAATGAAACATACTCTGTTTTAATGCAAGAAGCATGCTTTTCTTTCCAGCGTCTCCAATACAGCAAGAAACATGAGCATGCCCAGAAAAAAAGAACTGTGTTTCTTACTCATATGGACCATATCTATTTAAACTCTGCTTATGATACTGTAACAAACCACTGCATCTCTTACATAGTTGCTCTTTAGTTAATAGTGAAAAAACGTGTTGGGTTCGTTAACAGTGTAAATTCATTTGAGCTGAAAAATCACTGGGTTTTCCGGAAATGAACTCTTGCTTGTAGGAAGACACAGAGCCTTTGGTTTAACTCCGTTGGTGAAGGGAAATTCAGACCAATGTTCTCATCCATGAAACACACTTTGTTTTAACGCAAAGAGCATGCTCTTCTTTCCAGCGTCTTCCATATAGCAAGAAACATGAGCATGCCCTGAAGAAATGTACTGTGTTTCCTACTCATATGGACCGTATCATGTTAAACTCTGCTTATGAAACTGTAACAAACCACAGCATGTCTTACATAGATGCTCTTTAGTTAATAGTGAAAATCGTGTTGGGTTCGTACTCTGTGTAAATTCATTTGAGCCGAAAAATCACTGGGTTTACCCGAAATGAGCTCTTGCTTGTAAGAAGACACAGAGAATTGGTTTAACTCCGTTTCTGAGGGAAAATTCAGACCAGTGTTCTCATCAATGAAACATACTCTGTTTTAACGCAAGAAGCATCGTCTTCTGTCCAGAGTCTGCAATACAGCAAGAAATATGAGCATGTCCAGAAAAAAAGAACTGTGTTTCCTACTCATACGGACCATATCGAGTTGAACTCTGCTTATGAAACTGTAACAAACAACAGCATCTCTTACATACATGCTCTTTAGTTAATAGTGAAAAACGTGTTGGGTTTGAGAACTGTGTAAATTCATTTGAGCCGAAAAATCACTGGGTTTTCCGGAAATGAACTCCTGCTTGTAGGAAGACACAGAGCCTTTGATTTAACTCTGTTTGTGAAGGGAAATTAAGACCAGTGTTCTCATCCATGAAACACACTCTGTTTTAACGCAAAAAGCATGCTCTTCTTTCCAGAGTGTCTAATACAACAAGAAAATTGAGCATGCCCAGAAAAAAAAGAACTGTGTTTCCTACTCATACGGACCATATCTAGTTGAACTCTGCTTATGAAACTGTAACAAACAACAGCATCTCTTACATAGATGCTCTTTAGTTAATAGTGAAAAACGTGTTGGGTTCGTTAACTGTGTAAATTCATTTGAGCTGAAAAATCACTGGGTTTTCCGGAAATGAACTCTTGCTTGTAGGAAGACACAGAGCCTTTGGTTTAACTCCGTTGGTGAAGGGAAATTCAGACCAATGTTCTCATCCATGAAACACACTTTGTTTTAACGCAAATAGCATGCTCTTCCTTCCAGCGTCTTCCATATAGCAAGAAACATGAGCATGCCCTGAAATAATGTACTGTGTTTCCTACTCATATGGACCGTATCATGTTAAACTCTGCTTATGAAACTGTAACAAACCACAGCATGTCTTACATAGATGCTCTTTAGTTAATAGTGAAAATCGAGTTGGGTTTATACACTGTGTAAATTCATTTGAGCCGAAAAATCACTGGGTTTACCGGAATTGAACTCTTGCATTTAGGAAGACACAGAGACTTTGGTTTAACTCCGTTTCTGAAGGAAAATTCAGACCAGTGTTCTCATCCATGAAACATACTCTGTTTTAACGCTAGAAGCATGCTCTTCTTTCCAGAGTCTCTAATACAGCAAAAACATGAGCATGCCCAGAAAAAAATGAACTGTGTTTCCTACTCATACGGACCATATCGAGTTGAACTCTGCTTATGAAACTGTAACAAACAACAGCATCTCTTACATACATGCTCTTTAGTTAATAGTGAAAAACGTGTTGGGTTTGAGAACTGAGTAAATTCATTTGAGCCGAAAAATCACTGGGTTTTCCGGAAATGAACTCCTGCTTGTAGGAAGACACAGAGCCTTTGATTTAACTCTGTTTGTGAAGGGAAATTAAGACCAGTGTTCTCATCCATGAAACACACTCTGTTTTAACGCAAAAAGCATGCTCTTCTTTCCAGAGTCTCTAATACAACAAGAAACATGAGCATGCCCAGAAAAAAAAACTGTGTTTCCTACTCATACGGACCATATCTAGTTGAACTCTGCTTATGAAACTGTAACAAACAACAGCATCTCTTACATAGATGCTCTTTAGTTAATAGTGAAAAACGTGTTGGGTTCGTTAACTGTGTAAATTCATTTGAGCTGAAAAATCACTGGGTTTTCCGGAAATGAACTCTTGCTTGTAGGAAGACACAGAGCCTTTGGTTTAACTCCGTTGGTGAAGGGAAATTCAGACCAATGTTCTCATCCATGAAACACACTTTGTTTTAACGCAAAGAGCATGCTCTTCCTTCCAGCGTCTTCCATATAGCAAGAAACATGAGCATGCCCTGAAAAAATGTACTGTGTTTCCTACTCATATGGACCGTATCATGTTAAACTCTGCTTATGAAACTGTAACAAACCACAGCATATCTTACATAGATGCTCTTTAGTTAATAGTGAAAATCGAGTTGGGTTTATACACTGTGTAAATTCATTTGAGCCGAAAAATCACTGGGATTACCGGAATTGAACTCTTGCATTTAGGAAGACACAGAGAATTTGGTTTAACTCCGTTTCTGAAGGAAAATTCAGACCAGTGTTCTCATCCATGAAACATACTCTGTTTTAACGCTAGAAGCATGCTCTTCTTTCCAGAGTCTCTAATACAGCAAAAACATGAGCATGCCCAGAAAAAAATGAACTGTGTTTCCTACTCATATGGACCATATCGAGTTGAACTCTGCTTATGGAACTGTAACAAGCCACAGCAACTCTTACATAGATGCTCTTATTTTATAGTGAAAAACATGTTGGGTTCGTAAACTTTGTAAATTCATTTGAGCCGAAAAATCACTGGGATTACCGGAAATGAAATCTTGCTTGTAGGAAGACATAGAGCCTTTAGTTTAACTCCGTTGGTGAAGGGAAATTCAGACCAATGTTCTCATCCATGAAACACACTTTGTTTTAACGCAAAGAGCATGGTCTTCTTTCCAGCGTCTACAATATAGTAAAAAACATGAGCATGCCCTGAGAAAATGAACTGTGTTTCCTACTCATACAGACCATATCTAGTTGAACTCTGCCTATGAAACTGTAACAAACCACAGCATCTCTTACATACATGCTCTTTAGTTAATAGTGAAAAACGTGTTGGGTTCGTGAACTGTGTAAATTCATTTGAGCCGAAAAATCACTGGGTTTTCCAGAAATGAACTCCTGCTTGTAGGAAGACACAGAGCCTTTGATTTAACTCCGTTTCTGAAGGGAAATTCAGACCAGTGTTCTCATCAATGAAACACACTCTATTTTATCGCAAAGAGCATGCTCTTCTTTCCAGCGTCTGCAATATAGTAGGAAACATGAGCATGCCCTGAGAAAATAAACTGTGTTTCCTACTAATACAGACCATATCTATTTGAACTCTGCCTATGAAACTGTAACAAACCACAGCATCTCTTACATGCATGCTCTTTAGTTAATAGGGAAAAACGTTTTGGGTTCGTGAACTGTGTAAATTCATCTGAGCCGAAAAATCACTGGGTTTTCCGGAAATGAACTCCTGCTTGTAGGAAGACACACAGCCTTTGGTTTAACTCCATTTGTGAAGGGAAATTCAGAGCAGTGTTCTCATCCATGAAACACACTATGTTTTAACGCAAAGAGCATGCTCTTCTTTCCAGCGTCTCTTATACAGCCGGAAACATGAGCATGCCCAGAAATTAAGAACTCTGTTTCCTATTCATATGGACCATATCTAGTTGAACTCTGCTTATGAAACTGTAACAAACCACAGCATCTCCTACATAGATGCTCTTATTTTATAGTGAAAAACGTGTTGGGTTCGTGAACTGTGTAAATTCATTTGAGCCGAAAATTCACTGGGATTACCGGAAATGAACTCTTGCTTGTCGGAAGACACAGAGCCTTTGGTTTAACTCGTTTGTGAAGGGAAATTCAGACCAGTGTTCTCATCCATGAAACACACTCTAATTTATCGCAAAGAGCATGCTCTTCTTTCCAGCGTCTGCAATATAGCAAGAAACATGAGCATGCCCTGAAAAAATGAACTGTGTTTCCTACTAATACAGACCATATCAGGTTAAAGTCTGCTTATGAAACTGTAACAAACCACAGCATGTCTTACATAGATGCTCTTTAGTTAATAGTGAAAATCGAGTTGGTTTGTACACTGTGTAAATTCATTTGAGCCGAAAAATCCCTGGGTTTACCGGAAATGAACTCTTGCTTGTAGGAAGACTCAGAGCCTTTGGTTTAACTCCATTTGTGAAGGGAAATTCAGACCAGTGTTCTCATCCATGAAACCCACTATGGTTTAACACAAAGAGCATGCTCTTCTTTCAAGCATCTGCAATATAGCAAGAAATATGAGCATGTCCAGAGAAAAAGAACTGTGTTTACTACTCATAAGGACCATATTTAGTTGAACTCTGCTTATGAAACTGTAAAAAAACACAACATCTCTTACATAGATGGTCTTTAGTTAATAGTGAAAATCGTGTTGGGTTCGTGAACTGTGTGCATTCTTTTGATCCGAAAAATCACTGGGTTTACAGGAAATGAACTCTTGCTTGTAGGAAGACACAGAGACTTTGGTTTAACTCGTTTGTGAAGGGAAATTCAGACCAGTGTTCTCATCCATGAAACACCCTCTGTTTTAACGCAAGAAGCATCCTCTTCTGTCCAGAGTCTGCCATACAGCAAGAAATATGAGAATGTCCAGAAAAAAAGAACTGTGTTTACTACTCATACGGACCATATCTAGTTGAACTCTGCTTTTGAAACTGTAACAAACCACAGCATCTCTTACATAGATGCTCTTTAGTTCATAGTGAAAAACGTGTTGGGTTCGTGAACTGTGTAAATTCATTTGAGCCGAAAATTCACTGGGATTACCGGAAATGAACTCTTGCTTGTAGGAAGACACAGAGCCTTTGGTTTAACTCGTTTGTGAAGGGAAATTAAGACCAGTGTTCTCATCCATGAAACACACTCTGTTTTAACGCAAAAAGCATGCTCTTCTTTCCAGAGTCTCTAATACAACAAGAAACATGAGCATGCCCAGAAAAAAAAAACTGTGTTTCCTACTCATACGGACCATATCTAGTTGAACTCTGCTTATGAAACTGTAACAAACAACAGCATCTCTTACATAGATGCTCTTTAGTTAATAGTGAAAAACGTGTTGGGTTCGTTAACTGTGTAAATTCATTTGAGCTGAAAAATCACTGGGATTTCCGGAAATGAACTCTTGCTTGTAGGAAGACACAGAGCCTTTGGTTTAACTCCGTTGGTGAAGGGAAATTCAGACCAATGTTGTCATCCATGAAACACACTTTGTTTTAACGCAAAGAGCATGCTCTTCCTTCCAGCGTCTTCCATATAGCAAGAAACATGAGCATGCCCTGAAAAAATGTACGGTGTTTCCTACTCATATGGACCGTATCATGTTAAACTCTGCTTATGAAACTGTAACAAACCACAGCATCTCTTACATACATGCTCTTTAGTTAATAGTGAAAAACGTGTTGGGTTCGTGAACTGTGTACATTCATTTGAGCCGAAAAATCACTGGGTTTACCGGAATTGAACTCTTGCATTTAGGAAGACACAGAGACTTTGGTTTAACTCCGTTTCTGAAGGAAAATTGAGACCAGTATTCTCATCCATGAAACATACTCTGTTTTAACGCTAGAAGCATGCTCTTCTTTCCAGAGTCTCTAATACAGCAAAAACATGAGCATGCCCAGAAAAAAATGAACTGTGTTTCCTACTCATATGGACCATATCGAGTTGAACTCTGCTTATGAAACTGTAACAAGCCACAGCAACTCTTACATAGATGCTCTTATTTTATAGTGAAAAACATGTTGGGTTCGTAAACTTTGTAAATTCATTTGAGCCGAAAAATCACTGGGATTACCGGAAATGAAATCTTGCTTGTAGGAAGACATAGAGCCTTTAGTTTAACTCCGTTGGTGAAGGGAAATTCAGACCAATGTTCTCATCCATGAAACACACTTTGTTTTAACGCAAAGAGCATGGTCTTCTTTCCAGCGTCTACAATATAGTAAAAAACATGAGCATGCCCTGAGAAAATGAACTGTGTTTCCTACTCATACAGACCATATCTAGTTGAACTCTGCCTATGAAACTGTAACAAACCACAGCATCTCTTACATACATGCTCTTTAGTTAATAGTGAAAAACGTGTTGGGTTCGTGAACTGTGTAAATTCATTTGAGCCGAAAAATCACTGGGTTTTCCGGAAATGAACTCCTGCTTGTAGGAAGACACAGAGCCTTTGATTTAACTCCTTTGTGAAGGGAAATTCAGACCAGTGTTCTCATCCATGAAACACCATCTGTTTTAATGCAAGAAGCATCCTCTTCTGTCCAGAGTCTGCCATACAACAAGAAATATGAGCATGTCCAGAAAAAAAGAACTGTGTTTCCTACTCATACGGACCATATCTAGTTGAACTCTGCTTATGAAACTGTACAAACAACAGCATCTCTTACATAGATGCTCTTTAGTTAATAGTGAAAATGGTGTTTGGTTTGTGAACTGTGTAAATTCATTTGAGCCGAAAAATCACTGGGTTTACCGGAAATGAACTCTTGCTTGTAGGAAGACACAGAGTCTTTGGATTAACTCCGTTTGTGAAAGGAAATTCAGACCAGTGTTCTCATACATGAAACACACTTTGTTTTAACACAAAGAGCATGGTCTTCTTTCCAGCGTCTACAATATAGTAATAAACATGAGCATGCCCTGAGAAAATGAACTGTGTTTCCTACTCATACAGACCATATCGAGTTGAACTCTGCCTATGAAACTGTAACAAACCACAGCATCTCTTACATACATGCTCTTTAGTTAATAGTGAAAAACGTGTTGGGTTCGTGAACTGTGTAAATTCATTTGAGCCGAAAAATCACTGGGTTTTCCGGAAATGAACTCCTGATTGTAGGAAGACACAGAGCCTTTGATTTAACTCCTTTGTGAAGGGAAATTCAGAGCAGTGTTCTCATCCATGAAACACCATCTGTTTTAATGCAAGAAGCATCCTCTTCTGTCCAGAGTCTGCCATACAACAAGAAATATGAGCATGTCCAGAAAAAAAGAACTGTGCTTCCTACTCATACGGACCATATCTAGTTGAACTCTGCTTATGAAACTGTACAAACAACAGCATCTCTTACATAGATGCTCTTTAGTTAATAGTGAAAATGGTGTTTGGTTTGTGAACTGTGTAAATTCATTTGAGCCGAAAAATCACTGGGTTTACCGGAAATGAACTCTTGCTTGTAGGAAGACACAGAGCCTTTGGATTAACTCCGTTTGTGAAAGGAAATTCAGACCAGTGTTCTCATCCATGAAACACACTCTGTTTTAACGCAAAGAGCATGCTCTTCTTTCCAGCATCTGCAATATAGCAAGAAACATGAGCATGCCCAGAAATAAAGAACTTTGTTTCCTACTCATACGGACCATATCTAGTTGAACTCTGCTCATGAAACTGTCAAGAACCATCTCATCTCTTACATACATGCTCTTTAGCTAAGAGTGAAAATCGTATTGGGTTCGTGAACTGTGTAAATTCACTTGACCCTAAAAATAATTGGGTTTACCGGAAATGAACACTTGCTTGTAGGAAGACATGGAGCCTCTGCTTTAACTCCCTTACTAAAGGAAAAATCAGACCAGTGTTCTCATCCATGAAACACACTCTGTTTTAACACAAGAAGCATGCTCTTCTCTCCAGCGTCTCCTATACAGCAAGAAAAAAGAGCATGCCCAGAAAAAAAGAACTGTATTTCCTACTCAAAACTACCATGTCTAGTTCAACTCTCCTTATGAAACTCATACAAACCACAGCATCTATTACATAGATGCTCTTTAGTAAATAGTGAAAATCGTGTTGTGTTCGTGAACTGTGTAAATTCATTTGAGCCGAAAAATCACTCGGTTTACCGGAAATGAACTCATGCTTGTATGAAGACACAGAGGCTTTGGTTTAACTCCGTTTGTGAAGGGAAATTCAGACCAGTGTTCTCATCCATGAAACACACTCTGTTTTAACGCAAAAAGCATGCTCTTCTTTCCAGCATCTCCAATACAACAAGAAACATGAGCATGCCCACAAAAAAAGAACTGTGTTTCCTACTCATAAGGACCATATCAGGTTAAACTCTGCTTATGAAACTGTAACTAACCACAGCATATCTTACATAGATGCTCTTTAGTTAATAGTGAAAATCGTGTTTGGTTCGTACTCTGTGTAAATTCATTTGAGCCGAAAAATCACTGGGTTAACCGGAAATGAGCTCTTGCTTGAAGGAAGACACAGAGAATTGGTTTAACTCCGTTTCTGAGGGAAAATTCAGACCAGTGTTCTCATCAATGAAACATACTCTGTTTTAATGCAAGAAGCATGCTTTTCTTTCCAGCGTCTCCAATACAGCAAGAAACATGAGCATGCCCAGAAAAAAAGAACTGTGTTTCTTACTCATATGGACCATATCTATTTAAACTCTGCTTATGATACTGTAACAAACCACTGCATCTCTTACATAGTTGCTCTTTAGTTAATAGTGAAAAAACGTGTTGGGTTCGTTAACTGTGTAAATTCATTTGAGCTGAAAAATCACTGGGTTTTCCGGAAATGAACTCTTGCTTGTAGGAAGACACAGAGCCTTTGGTTTAACTCCGTTGGTGAAGGGAAATTCAGACCAATGTTCTCATCCATGAAACACACTTTGTTTTAACGCAAAGAGCATGCTCTTCTTTCCAGCGTCTTCCATATAGCAAGAAACATGAGCATGCCCTGAAGAAATGTACTGTGTTTCCTACTCATATGGACCGTATCATGTTAAACTCTGCTTATGAAACTGTAACAAACCACAGCATGTCTTACATAGATGCTCTTTAGTTAATAGTGAAAATCGTGTTGGGTTCGTACTCTGTGTAAATTCATTTGAGCCGAAAAATCACTGGGTTTTCCGGAAATGAACTCCTGCTTGTAGGAAGACACAGAGCCTTTGATTTAACTCCTTTGTGAAGGGAAATTCAGACCAGTGTTCTCATCCATGAAACACCATCTGTTTTAATGCAAGAAGCATCCTCTTCTGTCCAGAGTCTGCCATACAACAAGAAATATGAGCATGTCCAGAAAAAAAGAACTGTGTTTCCTACTCATACGGACCATATCTAGTTGAACTCTGCTTATGAAACTGTACAAACAACAGCATCTCTTACATAGATGCTCTTTAGTTAATAGTGAAAATGGTGTTTGGTTTGTGAACTGTGTAAATTCATTTGAGCCGAAAAATCACTGGGTTTACCGGAAATGAACTCTTGCTTGTAGGAAGACACAGAGTCTTTGGATTAACTCCGTTTGTGAAAGGAAATTCAGACCAGTGTTCTCATACATGAAACACACTTTGTTTTAACACAAAGAGCATGGTCTTCTTTCCAGCGTCTACAATATAGTAATAAACATGAGCATGCCCTGAGAAAATGAACTGTGTTTCCTACTCATACAGACCATATCGAGTTGAACTCTGCCTATGAAACTGTAACAAACCACAGCATCTCTTACATACATGCTCTTTAGTTAATAGTGAAAAACGTGTTGGGTTCGTGAACTGTGTAAATTCATTTGAGCCGAAAAATCACTGGGTTTTCCGGAAATGAACTCCTGATTGTAGGAAGACACAGAGCCTTTGATTTAACTCCTTTGTGAAGGGAAATTCAGAGCAGTGTTCTCATCCATGAAACACCATCTGTTTTAATGCAAGAAGCATCCTCTTCTGTCCAGAGTCTGCCATACAACAAGAAATATGAGCATGTCCAGAAAAAAAGAACTGTGCTTCCTACTCATACGGACCATATCTAGTTGAACTCTGCTTATGAAACTGTACAAACAACAGCATCTCTTACATAGATGCTCTTTAGTTAATAGTGAAAATGGTGTTTGGTTTGTGAACTGTGTAAATTCATTTGAGCCGAAAAATCACTGGGTTTACCGGAAATGAACTCTTGCTTGTAGGAAGACACAGAGCCTTTGGATTAACTCCGTTTGTGAAAGGAAATTCAGACCAGTGTTCTCATCCATGAAACACACTCTGTTTTAACGCAAAGAGCATGCTCTTCTTTCCAGCATCTGCAATATAGCAAGAAACATGAGCATGCCCAGAAATAAAGAACTTTGTTTCCTACTCATACGGACCATATCTAGTTGAACTCTGCTCATGAAACTGTCAAGAACCATCTCATCTCTTACATACATGCTCTTTAGCTAAGAGTGAAAATCGTATTGGGTTCGTGAACTGTGTAAATTCACTTGACCCTAAAAATAATTGGGTTTACCGGAAATGAACACTTGCTTGTAGGAAGACATGGAGCCTCTGCTTTAACTCCCTTACTAAAGGAAAAATCAGACCAGTGTTCTCATCCATGAAACACACTCTGTTTTAACACAAGAAGCATGCTCTTCTCTCCAGCGTCTCCTATACAGCAAGAAAAAAGAGCATGCCCAGAAAAAAAGAACTGTATTTCCTACTCAAAACTACCATGTCTAGTTCAACTCTCCTTATGAAACTCATACAAACCACAGCATCTATTACATAGATGCTCTTTAGTAAATAGTGAAAATCGTGTTGTGTTCGTGAACTGTGTAAATTCATTTGAGCCGAAAAATCACTCGGTTTACCGGAAATGAACTCATGCTTGTATGAAGACACAGAGGCTTTGGTTTAACTCCGTTTGTGAAGGGAAATTCAGACCAGTGTTCTCATCCATGAAACACACTCTGTTTTAACGCAAAAAGCATGCTCTTCTTTCCAGCATCTCCAATACAACAAGAAACATGAGCATGCCCACAAAAAAAGAACTGTGTTTCCTACTCATAAGGACCATATCAGGTTAAACTCTGCTTATGAAACTGTAACTAACCACAGCATATCTTACATAGATGCTCTTTAGTTAATAGTGAAAATCGTGTTTGGTTCGTACTCTGTGTAAATTCATTTGAGCCGAAAAATCACTGGGTTAACCGGAAATGAGCTCTTGCTTGAAGGAAGACACAGAGAATTGGTTTAACTCCGTTTCTGAGGGAAAATTCAGACCAGTGTTCTCATCAATGAAACATACTCTGTTTTAATGCAAGAAGCATGCTTTTCTTTCCAGTGTCTCCAATACAGCAAGAAACATGAGCATGCCCAGAAAAAAAGAACTGTGTTTCTTACTCATATGGACCATATCTATTTAAACTCTGCTTATGATACTGTAACAAACCACTGCATCTCTTACATAGTTGCTCTTTAGTTAATAGTGAAAAAACGTGTTGGGTTCGTTAACTGTGTAAATTCATTTGAGCTGAAAAATCACTGGGTTTTCCGGAAATGAACTCTTGCTTGTAGGAAGACACAGAGCCTTTGGTTTAACTCCGTTGGTGAAGGGAAATTCAGACCAATGTTCTCATCCATGAAACACACTTTGTTTTAACGCAAAGAGCATGCTCTTCTTTCCAGCGTCTTCCATATAGCAAGAAACATGAGCATGCCCTGAAGAAATGTACTGTGTTTCCTACTCATATGGACCGTATCATGTTAAACTCTGCTTATGAAACTGTAACAAACCACAGCATGTCTTACATAGATGCTCTTTAGTTAATAGTGAAAATCGTGTTGGGTTCGTACTCTGTGTAAATTCATTTGAGCCGAAAAATCACTGGGTTTACCCGAAATGAGCTCTTGCTTGTAGGAAGACACAGAGAATTGGTTTAACTCCGTTTCTGAGGGAAAATTCAGACCATTGTTCTCATCCATGAAACATACTCTGTTTTAACGCAAGAAGCATCGTCTTCTGTCCAGAGTCTGCAATACAGCAAGAAATATGAGCATGTCCAGAAAAAAAGAACTGTGTTTCCTACTCATACGGACCATATCGAGTTGAACTCTGCTTATGAAACTGTAACAAACAACAGCATCTCTTACATACATGCTCTGTAGTTAATAGTGAAAAACGTGTTGGGTTTGAGAACTGTGTAAATTCATTTGAGCCGAAAAATCACTGGGTTTTCCGGAAATGAACTCCTGCTTGTAGGAAGACACAGAGCCTTTGATTTAACTCTGTTTGTGAAGGGAAATTAAGACCAGTGTTCTCATCCATGAAACACACTCTGTTTTAACGCAAAAAGCATGCTCTTCTTTCCAGAGTGTCTAATACAACAGAAAATTGAGCATGCCCAGAAAAAAAAAACTGTGTTTCCTACTCATACGGACCATATCTAGTTGAACTCTGCTTATGAAACTGTAACAAACAACAGCATCTCTTACATAGATGCTCTTTAGTTAATAGTGAAAAACGTGTTGGGTTCGTTAACTGTGTAAATTCATTTGAGCTGAAAAATCACTGGGTTTTCCGGAAATGATCTCTTGCTTGTAGGAAGACACAGAGCCTTTGGTTTAACTCCGTTGGTGAAGGGAAATTCAGACCAATGTTCTCATCCATGAAACACACTTTGTTTTAACGCAAAGAGCATGCTCTTCTTTCCAGCGTCTTCCATATAGCAAGAAACATGAGCATGCCCTGAAAAAATGTACTGTGTTTCCTACTCATATGGACTGTATCATGTTAAACTCTGCTTATGAAACTGTAACAAACCACAGCATATCTTACATAGATGCTCTTTAGTTAATAGTGAAAATCGTGTTGGGTTCGTACTCTGTGTAAATTCACTTGACCCTAAAAATAATTGGGTTTACCGGAAATGAACACTTGCTTGTAGGAAGACATGGAGCCTCTGCTTTAACTCCTTTTCTAAAGGAAAAATCAGACCAGTGTTCTCATCCATGAAACACACTCTGTTTTAACACAAGAAGCATGCTCTTCTCTCCAGCGTCTCCTATACAGCAAGAAACAAGAGCATGCCCAGAAAAAAAGAACTGTATTTCCTACTCAAAACTACCATGTCTAGTTCAACTCTCCTTATGAAACTCATACAAACCACAGCATCTATTACATAGATACTTTTTAGTTAATAGTGAAAATCGTGTTGTGTTCGTGAACTGTGTAAATTCATTTGAGCCGAAAAATCACTCGGTTTACCGGAAATGAACTCATGCTTGTATGTAGACACAGAGGCTTTGGTTTAACTCCGTTTGTGAAGGGAAATTCAGACCAGTGTTCTCATCCATGAAACACACTCTGTTTTAACGCAAAAAGCATGCTCTTCTTTCCAGCATCTCCAATACAACAAGAAACATGAGCATGCCCACAAAAAAAGAACTGTGTTTCCTACTCATAAGGACCATATCAGGTTAAACTCTGCTTATGAAACTGTAACTAACCACAGCATATCTTACATAGATGCTCTTTAGTTAATAGTGAAAATCGTGTTTGGTTCGTACTCTGTGTAAATTCATTTGAGCCGAAAAATCAATGGGTTTACCGGAAATGAGCTCTTGCTTGTAGGAAGACACAGAGCCTTTGGTTTAACTCCGTTGGTGAAGGGAAATTCAGACCAATGTTCTCATCCATGAAACACACTTTGTTTTAACGCAAAGAGCATGCTCTTCCTTCCAGCGTCTTCCATATAGCAAGAAACATGAGCATGCCCTGAAAAAATGTACTGTGTTTCCTACTCATATGGACCGTATCATGTTAAACTCTGCTTATGAAACTGTAACAAACCACAGCATGTCTTACATAGATGCTCTTTAGTTAATAGTGAAAATCGTGTTGGGTTCGTACTCTGTGTAAATTCATTTGAGCCGAAAAATCACTGGGTTTACCGGAATTGAACTCTTGCTTTTAGGAAGACACAGAGATTTTGGTTTAACTCCGTTTCTGAAGGAAAATTGAGACCAGTGTTCTCATCCATGAAACATACTCTGTTTTAACGCTAGAAGCATGCTCTTCTTTCCAGAGTCTCTAATACAGCAAAAACATGAGCATGCCCAGAAAAAAATGAACTGTGTTTCCTACTCATATGGACCATATCGAGTTGAACTCTGCTTATGAAACTGTAACAAGCCACAGCAACTCTTACATAGATGCTCTTATTTTATAGTGAAAAACATGTTGGGTTCGTAAACTTTGTAAATTCATTTGAGCCGAAAAATCACTGGGATTAGCGGCAATGAAATCTTGCTTGTAGGAAGACATAGAGCCTTTAGTTTAACTCCGTTGGTGAAGGGAAATTCAGACCAATGTTCTCATCCATGAAACACACTTTGTTTTAACGCAAAGAGCATGGTCTTCTTTCCAGCGTCTACAATATAGTAAAAAAAATGAGCATGCCCTGAAGAAATGTACTGTGTTTCCTACTCATATGGACCGTATCATGTTAAACTCTGCTTATGAAACTGTAACAAACCACAGCATGTCTTACATAGATGCTCTTTAGTTAATAGTGAAAATCGTGTTGGGTTCGTACTCTGTGTAAATTCATTTGAGCCGAAAAATCACTGGGTTTACCCGAAATGAGCTCTTGCTTGTAGGAAGACACAGAGAATTGGTTTAACTCCGTTTCTGAGGGAAAATTCAGACCATTGTTCTCATCCATGAAACATACTCTGTTTTAACGCAAGAAGCATCGTCTTCTGTCCAGAGTCTGCAATACAGCAAGAAATATGAGCATGTCCAGAAAAAAAGAACTGTGTTTCCTACTCATACGGACCATATCGAGTTGAACTCTGCTTATGAAACTGTAACAAACAACAGCATCTCTTACATACATGCTCTGTAGTTAATAGTGAAAAACGTGTTGGGTTTGAGAACTGTGTAAATTCATTTGAGCCGAAAAATCACTGGGTTTTCCGGAAATGAACTCCTGCTTGTAGGAAGACACAGAGCCTTTGATTTAACTCTGTTTGTGAAGGGAAATTAAGACCAGTGTTCTCATCCATGAAACACACTCTGTTTTAACGCAAAAAGCATGCTCTTCTTTCCAGAGTGTCTAATACAACAGAAAATTGAGCATGCCCAGAAAAAAAAAACTGTGTTTCCTACTCATACGGACCATATCTAGTTGAACTCTGCTTATGAAACTGTAACAAACAACAGCATCTCTTACATAGATGCTCTTTAGTTAATAGTGAAAAACGTGTTGGGTTCGTTAACTGTGTAAATTCATTTGAGCTGAAAAATCACTGGGTTTTCCGGAAATGATCTCTTGCTTGTAGGAAGACACAGAGCCTTTGGTTTAACTCCGTTGGTGAAGGGAAATTCAGACCAATGTTCTCATCCATGAAACACACTTTGTTTTAACGCAAAGAGCATGCTCTTCTTTCCAGCGTCTTCCATATAGCAAGAAACATGAGCATGCCCTGAAAAAATGTACTGTGTTTCCTACTCATATGGACTGTATCATGTTAAACTCTGCTTATGAAACTGTAACAAACCACAGCATATCTTACATAGATGCTCTTTAGTTAATAGTGAAAATCGTGTTGGGTTCGTACTCTGTGTAAATTCACTTGACCCTAAAAATAATTGGGTTTACCGGAAATGAACACTTGCTTGTAGGAAGACATGGAGCCTCTGCTTTAACTCCTTTTCTAAAGGAAAAATCAGACCAGTGTTCTCATCCATGAAACACACTCTGTTTTAACACAAGAAGCATGCTCTTCTCTCCAGCGTCTCCTATACAGCAAGAAACAAGAGCATGCCCAGAAAAAAAGAACTGTATTTCCTACTCAAAACTACCATGTCTAGTTCAACTCTCCTTATGAAACTCATACAAACCACAGCATCTATTACATAGATACTTTTTAGTTAATAGTGAAAATCGTGTTGTGTTCGTGAACTGTGTAAATTCATTTGAGCCGAAAAATCACTCGGTTTACCGGAAATGAACTCATGCTTGTATGTAGACACAGAGGCTTTGGTTTAACTCCGTTTGTGAAGGGAAATTCAGACCAGTGTTCTCATCCATGAAACACACTCTGTTTTAACGCAAAAAGCATGCTCTTCTTTCCAGCATCTCCAATACAACAAGAAACATGAGCATGCCCACAAAAAAAGAACTGTGTTTCCTACTCATAAGGACCATATCAGGTTAAACTCTGCTTATGAAACTGTAACTAACCACAGCATATCTTACATAGATGCTCTTTAGTTAATAGTGAAAATCGTGTTTGGTTCGTACTCTGTGTAAATTCATTTGAGCCGAAAAATCAATGGGTTTACCGGAAATGAGCTCTTGCTTGTAGGAAGACACAGAGCCTTTGGTTTAACTCCGTTGGTGAAGGGAAATTCAGACCAATGTTCTCATCCATGAAACACACTTTGTTTTAACGCAAAGAGCATGCTCTTCCTTCCAGCGTCTTCCATATAGCAAGAAACATGAGCATGCCCTGAAAAAATGTACTGTGTTTCCTACTCATATGGACCGTATCATGTTAAACTCTGCTTATGAAACTGTAACAAACCACAGCATGTCTTACATAGATGCTCTTTAGTTAATAGTGAAAATCGTGTTGGGTTCGTACTCTGTGTAAATTCATTTGAGCCGAAAAATCACTGGGTTTACCGGAATTGAACTCTTGCTTTTAGGAAGACACAGAGATTTTGGTTTAACTCCGTTTCTGAAGGAAAATTGAGACCAGTGTTCTCATCCATGAAACATACTCTGTTTTAACGCTAGAAGCATGCTCTTCTTTCCAGAGTCTCTAATACAGCAAAAACATGAGCATGCCCAGAAAAAAATGAACTGTGTTTCCTACTCATATGGACCATATCGAGTTGAACTCTGCTTATGAAACTGTAACAAGCCACAGCAACTCTTACATAGATGCTCTTATTTTATAGTGAAAAACATGTTGGGTTCGTAAACTTTGTAAATTCATTTGAGCCGAAAAATCACTGGGATTAGCGGCAATGAAATCTTGCTTGTAGGAAGACATAGAGCCTTTAGTTTAACTCCGTTGGTGAAGGGAAATTCAGACCAATGTTCTCATCCATGAAACACACTTTGTTTTAACGCAAAGAGCATGGTCTTCTTTCCAGCGTCTACAATATAGTAAAAAAAATGAGCATGCCCTGAGAAAATGAACTGTGTTTCCTACTCATACAGACCATATCTAGTTGAACTCTGCCTATGAAACTGTAACAAACCACAACATCTCTTACATACATGCTCTTTAGTTAATAGTGAAAAACGTGTTGGGTTCGTGAACTGTGTGAATTCATTTGAGCCGAAAAATCACTGGGTTTTCCAGAAATGGACTCCTGCTTGTAGGAAGACACAGGGCCTTTGATTTAACTCCGTTTCTGAAGGGAAATTCAGACCAGTGTTCTCATCCATGAAACACCATCTGTTTTAATGCAAGAAGCATCCTCTTCTGTCCAGAGTCTGTCATACAACAAGAAATATGAGCATGTCCAGAAAAAAAGAACTGTGTTTCCTACTCATACGGACCATATCTAGTTGAACTCTGCTTATGAAACTGTAACAAACCACAGCATGTCTTACATAGATGCTCTTTAGTTAATAGTGAAAATGGTGTTTGGTTTGTGAACTGTGTAAATTCATTTGAGCCGAAAAATCACTGGGTTTACCGGAAATGAACTCTTGCTTGTAGGAAGACACAGAGTCTTTGGATTAACTCCATTTGTGAAAGGAAATTCAGACCAGTGTTCTCATCCATGAAACACACTCTGTTTTAAAGCAAAGAGCATGCTCTTCTTTCCAGCATCTCCAATACAACAAGAAACATGAGCATGCCCACAAAAAAAGAACTGTGTTTCCTACTCATAAGGACCATATCAGGTTAAACTCTGCTTATGAAACTGTAACTAACCACAGCATATCTTACATAGATGCTCTTTAGTTAATAGTGAAAATCGTGTTTGGTTCGTACTCTGTGTAAATTCATTTGAGCCGAAAAATCACTGGGTTAACCGGAAATGAGCTCTTGCTTGAAGGAAGACACAGAGAATTGGTTTAACTCCGTTTCTGAGGGAAAATTCAGACCAGTGTTCTCATCAATGAAACATACTCTGTTTTAATGCAAGAAGCATGCTTTTCTTTCCAGCGTCTCCAATACAGCAAGAAACATGAGCATGCCCAGAAAAAAAGAACTGTGTTTCTTACTCATATGGACCATATCTATTTAAACTCTGCTTATGATACTGTAACAAACCACTGCATCTCTTACATAGTTGCTCTTTAGTTAATAGTGAAAAAACGTGTTGGGTTCGTTAACTGTGTAAATTCATTTGAGCTGAAAAATCACTGGGTTTTCCGGAAATGAACTCTTGCTTGTAGGAAGACACAGAGCCTTTGGTTTAACTCCGTTGGTGAAGGGAAATTCAGACCAATGTTCTCATCCATGAAACACACTTTGTTTTAACGCAAGAGCATGCTCTTCTTTCCAGCGTCTTCCATATAGCAAGAAACATGAGCATGCCCTGAAGAAATGTACTGTGTTTCCTACTCATATGGACCGTATCATGTTAAACTCTGCTTATGAAACTGTAACAAACCACAGCATGTCTTACATAGATGCTCTTTAGTTAATAGTGAAAATCGTGTTGGGTTCGTACTCTGTGTAAATTCATTTGAGCCGAAAAATCACTGGGTTTACCCGAAATGAGCTCTTGCTTGTAGGAAGACACAGAGAATTGGTTTAACTCCGTTTCTGAGGGAAAATTCAGACCATTGTTCTCATCCATGAAACATACTCTGTTTTAACGCAAGAAGCATCGTCTTCTGTCCAGAGTCTGCAATACAGCAAGAAATATGAGCATGTCCAGAAAAAAAGAACTGTGTTTCCTACTCATACGGACCATATCGAGTTGAACTCTGCTTATGAAACTGTAACAAACAACAGCATCTCTTACATACATGCTCTGTAGTTAATAGTGAAAAACGTGTTGGGTTTGAGAACTGTGTAAATTCATTTGAGCCGAAAAATCACTGGGTTTTCCGGAAATGAACTCCTGCTTGTAGGAAGACACAGAGCCTTTGATTTAACTCTGTTTGTGAAGGGAAATTAAGACCAGTGTTCTCATCCATGAAACACACTCTGTTTTAACGCAAAAAGCATGCTCTTCTTTCCAGAGTGTCTAATACAACAGAAAATTGAGCATGCCCAGAAAAAAAAAACTGTGTTTCCTACTCATACGGACCATATCTAGTTGAACTCTGCTTATGAAACTGTAACAAACAACAGCATCTCTTACATAGATGCTCTTTAGTTAATAGTGAAAAACGTGTTGGGTTCGTTAACTGTGTAAATTCATTTGAGCTGAAAAATCACTGGGTTTTCCGGAAATGATCTCTTGCTTGTAGGAAGACACAGAGCCTTTGGTTTAACTCCGTTGGTGAAGGGAAATTCAGACCAATGTTCTCATCCATGAAACACACTTTGTTTTAACGCAAAGAGCATGCTCTTCTTTCCAGCGTCTTCCATATAGCAAGAAACATGAGCATGCCCTGAAAAAATGTACTGTGTTTCCTACTCATATGGACTGTATCATGTTAAACTCTGCTTATGAAACTGTAACAAACCACAGCATATCTTACATAGATGCTCTTTAGTTAATAGTGAAAATCGTGTTGGGTTCGTACTCTGTGTAAATTCACTTGACCCTAAAAATAATTGGGTTTACCGGAAATGAACACTTGCTTGTAGGAAGACATGGAGCCTCTGCTTTAACTCCTTTTCTAAAGGAAAAATCAGACCAGTGTTCTCATCCATGAAACACACTCTGTTAAAACACAAGAAGCATGCTCTTCTCTCCAGCGTCTCCTATACAGCAAGAAAAAAGAGCATGCCCAGAAAAAAAGAACTGTATTTCCTACTCAAAACTACCATGTCTAGTTCAACTCTCCTTATGAAACTCATACAAACCACAGCATCTATTACATAGATACTCTTTAGTTAATAGTGAAAATCGTGTTGTGTTCGTGAACTGTGTAAATTCATTTGAGCCGAAAAATCACTCGGTTTACCGGAAATGAACTCATGCTTGTATGAAGACACAGAGGCTTTGGTTTAACTCCGTTTGTGAAGGGAAATTCAGACCAGTGTTCTCATCCATGAAACACACTCTGTTTTAACGCAAAAAGCATGCTCTTCTTTCCAGCATCTCCAATACAACAAGAAACATGAGCATGCCCACAAAAAAAGAACTGTGTTTCCTACTCATAAGGACCATATCAGGTTAAACTCTGCTTATGAAACTGTAACTAACCACAGCATATCTTACATAGATGCTCTTTAGTTAATAGTGAAAATCGTGTTTGGTTCGTACTCTGTGTAAATTCATTTGAGCCGAAAAATCAATGGGTTTACCGGAAATGAGCTCTTGCTTGTAGGAAGACACAGAGCCTTTGGTTTAACTCCGTTGGTGAAGGGAAATTCAGACCAATGTTCTCATCCATGAAACACACTTTGTTTTAACGCAAAGAGCATGCTCTTCCTTCCAGCGTCTTCCATATAGCAAGAAACATGAGCATGCCCTGAAAAAATGTACTGTGTTTCCTACTCATATGGACCGTATCATGTTAAACTCTGCTTATGAAACTGTAACAAACCACAGCATGTCTTACATAGATGCTCTTTAGTTAATAGTGAAAATCGTGTTGGGTTCGTACTCTGTGTAAATTCATTTGAGCCGAAAAATCACTGGGTTTACCGGAATTGAACTCTTGCATTTAGGAAGACACAGAGATTTTGGTTTAACTCCGTTTCTGAAGGAAAATTGAGACCAGTGTTCTCATCCATGAAACATACTCTGTTTTAACGCTAGAAGCATGCTCTTCTTTCCAGAGTCTCTAATACAGCAAAAACATGAGCATGCCCAGAAAAAAATGAACTGTGTTTCCTACTCATATGGACCATATCGAGTTGAACTCTGCTTATGAAACTGTAACAAGCCACAGCAACTCTTACATAGATGCTCTTATTTTATAGTGAAAAACATGTTGGGTTCGTAAACTTTGTAAATTCATTTGAGCCGAAAAATCACTGGGATTAGCGGCAATGAAATCTTGCTTGTAGGAAGACATAGAGCCTTTAGTTTAACTCCGTTGGTGAAGGGAAATTCAGACCAATGTTCTCATCCATGAAACACACTTTGTTTTAACGCAAAGAGCATGGTCTTCTTTCCAGCGTCTACAATATAGTAAAAAAAATGAGCATGCCCTGAGAAAATGAACTGTGTTTCCTACTCATACAGACCATATCTAGTTGAACTCTGCCTATGAAACTGTAACAAACCACAACATCTCTTACATACATGCTCTTTAGTTAATAGTGAAAAACGTGTTGGGTTCGTGAACTGTGTGAATTCATTTGAGCCGAAAAATCACTGGGTTTTCCAGAAATGGACTCCTGCTTGTAGGAAGACACAGGGCCTTTGATTTAACTCCGTTTCTGAAGGGAAATTCAGACCAGTGTTCTCATCCATGAAACACCATCTGTTTTAATGCAAGAAGCATCCTCTTCTGTCCAGAGTCTGTCATACAACAAGAAATATGAGCATGTCCAGGAAAAAAGAACTGTGTTTCCTACTCATACGGACCATATCTAGTTGAACTCTGCTTATGAAACTGTAACAAACCACAGCATGTCTTACATAGATGCTCTTTAGTTAATAGTGAAAATGGTGTTTGGTTTGTGAACTGTGTAAATTCATTTGAGCCGAAAAATCACTGGGTTTACCGGAAATGAACTCTTGCTTGTAGGAAGACACAGAGTCTTTGGATTAACTCCATTTGTGAAAGGAAATTCAGACCAGTGTTCTCATCCATGAAACACACTCTGTTTTAAAGCAAAGAGCATGCTCTTCTTTCCAGCATCTCCAATACAACAAGAAACCTGAGCATGCCCAGAAAAAAAGAACTGTGTTTCCTACTCATAAGGACCACATCAGGTTAAACTCTGCTTATGAAACTGTAACTAACCACAGCATATCTTACATAGATGCTCTTTAGTTAATAGTGAAAAGCGTGTTTGGTTCGTACTCTGTGTAAATTCATTTGAGCCGAAAAATCAATGGGTTTACCGGAAATGAGCTCTTGCTTGTAGGAAGACACAGAGAATTGGTTTAACTCCGTTTCTGAGGGAAAATTCAGACCAGTGTTCTCATCCATGAAACATACTCTGTTTTAACGCTAGAAGCATGCTCTTCTTTCCAGAGTGTCTAATACAGCAAAAACATGAGCATGCCCAGAAAAAAATGAACTGTGTTTCCTACTCATATGGACCATATCGAGTTGAACTCTGCTTATGAAACTGTAACAAGCCACAGCAACTCTTACATAGATGCTCTTATTTTATAGTGAAAAACATGTTGGGTTCGTAAACTTTGTAAATTCATTTGAGCCGAAAAATCACTGGGATTAGCGGCAATGAAATCTTGCTTGTAGGAAGACATAGAGCCTTTGGTTTAACTCCGTTGGTGAAGGGAAATTCAGACCAATGTTCTCATCCATGAAACACACTTTGTTTTAACGCAAAGAGCATGGTCTTCTTTCCAGCGTCTGCAATATAGTAAGAAACATGAGCATGCCCTGAGAAAATGAACTGTGTTTCCTTCTCATACAGACCATATCTAGTTGAACTCTGCCTATGAAACTGTAACAAACCACAGCATCTCTTGCATACATGCTCTTTGGTTAATAGTGAAAAACGTGTTGGGTTCGTGAACTGTGTAAATTCATTTGAGCCGAAAAATCACTGGGTTTTCCGGAAATGAACTAGTGCTTGTAGGAAGACACAGAGCCTTTGATCTAACTCCTTTGTGAAGGGAAATTCAGACCAGTGTTCTCATCCATGAAACACCCTCTGTTTTAATGCAAGAAGCATCCTCTTCTGTCCAGAGTCTGCCATACAACAAGAAATATGAGCATGTCCAGAAAAAAAGAACTGTGTTTCCTACTCATACGGACCATATCTAGTTGAACTCTGCTTATGAAACTGTACAAACAACAGCATCTCTTACATAGATGCTCTTTAGTTAATAGTGAAAATGGTGTTTGGTTTGTGAACTGTGTAAATTCATTTGAGCCGAAAAATCACTGGGTTTACCGGAAATGAACTCTTGCTTGTAGGAAGACACAGAGCCTTTGGATTAACTCCGTTTGTGAAAGGAAATTCAGACCAGTGTTCTCATCCATGAAACACACTCTGTTTTAACGCAAAGAGCATGCTCTTCTTTCCAGCGTCTGCAATATAGCAAGAAACATGAGCATGCCCAGAAATAAAGAACTTTGTTTCCTATTCATACGGACCATATCTAGTTGAACTCTGCTCATGAAACTGTCAAGAACCATCTCATCTCTTACATAGATGCTCTTTAGCTAAGAGTGAAAATCGTATTGGGTTCGTGAACTGTGTAAATTCACTTGACCCTAAAAATAATTGGGTTTACCGGAAATGAACTCTTGCCTGTAGGAAGACATGGAGCCTCTGCTTTAACTCCCTTTCTAAAGGAAAAATCAGACCAGTGTTCTCATCCATGAAACACACTCTGTTTTAACACAAGAAGCATGCTCTTCTCTCCAGCGTCTCCTATACAGCAAGAAAAAAGAGCATGCCCAGAAAAAAAGAACTGTATTTCCTACTCAAAACTACCATGTCTAGTTCAACTCTCCTTATGAAACTCATACAAACCACAGCATCTATTACATAGATGCTCTTTAGTTAATAGTGAAAATCGTGTTGTGTTCGTGAACTGTGTAAATTCATTTGAGCCGAAAAATCACTCGGTTTACCGGAAATGAACTCATGCTTGTATGAAGACACAGAGGCTTTGGTTTAACTCCGTTTGTGAAGGGAAATTCAGGCCAGTGTTCTCATCCATGAAACACACTCTGTTTTAACGCAAAGAGCATGCTCTTCTTTCCAGAATCTCCAATACAACAAGAAACATGAGCATGCCCAGAAAAAAAGAACTGTGATTCCTATTCATAAGGACCATATCAGGTTAAACTCTGCTTATGAAACTGTAACAAACCACAGCATATCTTACATAGATGCTCTTTAGTTAATAGTGAAAATCGTGTTTGGTTCGTACTCTGTGTAAATTCATTTGAGCCGAAAAATCACTGGGTTTACCGGAAATGAGCTCTTGCTTGTAGGAAGACACAGAGAATTGGTTTAACTCCGTTTCTGAGGGAAAATTCAGACCAGTGTTCTCATCAATGAAACATACTCTGTTTTAATGCAAGAAGCTTGCTTTTCTTTCCAGCGTCTCCAATACAGCAAGAAACATGAGCATGCCCAGAAAAAAAGAACTGTGTTTCTTACTCATGTGGACCATATCTAGTTAAACTCTGCTTATGATACTGTAACAAACCACGGCATCTCTTACACAGATGCTCTTTAGTTAACAGTGAAAATCGTGTTGGGTTCGTGAACTGTGTAAACTCATTTGAGCCTAAAAATCATTGGGATTACCGGAAGTGAACTCTTGCTTGTAGGAAGACAAGGAGCCTTTGGTTTAACTCCCTTTCTGAAGGAAAATTCAGACCAGTGTTCTCATCCATGAAACACATTCTGTTTTAACGCAAGAAGCATGCTCTTCTTTCCACCGTCTCCAATACATCAAGAAACATGAGCATGCCCAAAAAAACAGAACTGAATTTCCTACTCAAAAGCACCGTGTCTAGTTAAACTCTGCTTATGAAACTCATACAAAGCACAGCATCTATTACATAGATGCTCTTTAGTTAATACTGAAAATCGTGTTGGGTTCGTGAACTATGTAAACTCATTTGAGCCGGAAAATCACTGGGTTTACCGGAAATGAACTCTTGCTTGTAGGAAGACACAGAGCCTTTGGTTTAACCCCATTTGTGAAAGTAAATTCAGACCAATGTTCTCATCCATGAAACACACTCTGTTTTAACGCAAAGATCATGCTCTTCTATCCAGCGTCTGCAATACCACAAGAAACATGAGCATGCGAAGAAAAAAAGAACTTAGTTTCCTACTAATACGGACCATATCTAGTTGAACTCTGCTTATGAAACTGTAACAAACCACAGCATCTCTTACATAGATGCTCTTTAGTTAATAGTGAAAATGGTTTTGGGTTCGTGAACTGTGGAAATGCATTTGAGCCTAAAAATCACTGGGTTTACCAGAATGAACTCTTGCTTGTAGGAAGACAAAGAGCCTTTGGTTTAACTCCGATTGTGAAGGGAAATTCAGACCAGTGTGCTCATCCGTGAAACACACTCTGTTTTAACACAAAGAGCATGCTCTTCTATCCAGCGTCTGCAATACAGAAAGAAACATGAGCATGCCTAGAAAAAAAGAACTGTGTTTCCTACTCATATGGACCATATCTAGTTGAACTCTGCTTCTGAAACTGTAACAAACCACAGCATCTGCTACATAGATGCTCTTTAGCTAATAGTGAAAATCGAGTTGGGTTCGTGGACTGTGTAAATTCATTTGAGCCGAAAAAACACTGTGTTTACTGGAAATGAACTCTTGCTTGTAGGAAAACATAGATCCTTTGGTTTAACTCATTTTCTGTAGGAAAATTCAGACCAGTGTTCTCATCCATGAAACACACTCTGTTTTAACGCAAGAAGAATGCTCTTCTTTACAGCGTCTCCAATACAGCAAGGAACATAAGCATGCCCAGAAATAAAGAACTGTATTTCCTACTCAAAAGGACCGTGTCCAGTTCAACTCTGCTTATGAAACTCATACAAACCACAGCATGTCTTCATAGATGCTCTTTAGTTAATATTGAATATCGTGTTGGGTTCGTGAACTGTGTAAATTCATTTGAGCCGAAAAATCACTGGGTTTACTGGAAATGAACTCTTGCTTGTAGGAAGACAAAGAGCCTTTGGTTTAACCCCGTTTGTAAAGGGAAATTGAGACCAGTGTTCTCATCCATGAAACACACTCTGTTTTAACACAAAGAGCATGCTCTTTTTTCTGGCGTCTGCAATACAGCAAGAAACATGAGCATGCCCAGAAAAAATGAACTGTGTTTCCTACTCATACGGACCATATCCAGTTGAACTCTACTGATGAAACAGTAACGAACCACAGCATCTCTTACATAGATGCTCTTTAGCTAAGAGTGAAAATCGTGTTGGGGTCGTGAACTGTGTAAATTCATTTGAGCCGAAAAATGATTGATTGTAGGAACACAAAGAGCCTTTCTTTTAACTCTGTTTCTGAAGGGAAATTCAGACCAGTGTTCTCATCCATGAAACACACTCTGTTTTAATGCAAGAAGCATGCTCTTCTTTCCAGAGTCTCCAATACAGCAAGAAACATGAGCATGCCCAGAAAAAATGAACTGTGTTTCCTACTCATACAGACCATATCTAGTTGAAGTCTGCTTATGAAACTCATACAAACCACAGCATCTCTTCATAAATGCTCTTTAATTAATAGTGAAAATCGTGTTGGGTTCGTGAACTGTGTAAATTCATTTGAGCCGGAAAATCACTGGGTTTACCGGAAATGAACTCTTGCTTGTAGGAAGACACAGAGACTTTGGTTTAACCCCATTTGTGAAAGTAAATTCAGACCAATGTTCTCATCCATGAAACACACTCTGTTTTAACGCAAAGATCATGCTCTTCTATCCAGCGTCTGCAATACAGCAAGAAACATGAGCATGCGAAGAAAAAAAGAACTTTGTTTCCTACTAATACGGACCATATCTAGTTGAACTCTGCTTATGAAACTGTAACAAAGCACAGCATCTCTTACATAGATCCTCTTTAGTTAATAGTGAAAATCCTGTTGGGTTCGTGAACTGTGTAAATGCATTTGAGCCAAAAAATCACTGGGTTTACTGGAAAAGTACTCTTGCTTGTAGGAAGACAAAGAGCCTTTGGTTTAACCCGGTTTTAAAGGGAAATTGAGACCAGTGTTCTCATCCATGAAACACACTCTGTTTTAACGCAAGAAGCATCCTCTTCTTTCCAGCGTCTGCAATACAGCAAGAAACATGAGCGTGCCCAGAAAAAATGAACTGTGTTTCCTACTCATACAGACCGTATCTAGTTGAACTCTGCTTATGCAACTGTAACGATCCACAGCATCTCTTACATAGATGCTCTTTAGCTAAGAGTGAAAATCGTGTTGGGTTCGTGAACTGTGTAAATTCATTTGAGCCGAAAAATGACTGGGTTTACCGGAAATGAACTCTTGCTTGTAAGAAGACAAAGAGCCTTTCGTTTTACTCCGTTTCTGAAGTAAAAATTCAGACCAGTGTTCTCATCCATGAAACACACTGTGTTTTAATGCAAGAAGCAGACTCATCTTTCCAGCGTCTCCAATACATCAAGAAAATTGAGCATGCCCAGAAAAAAGAACTGTATTTCCTAATCAAAAGGACCTAGTCTAGTTCAACTCTGCTTATGAAACTCATACAAACCACAGCATCTCTTCATAGATGCTCTTTATTTAACAGTGGAAATCGTGTTGGGTTCGTGAACTGTGTAAATTCATTTGAGCCAAAAAATCACTGGGTTTACCGGAAATGAACTCTTTCTTGTAGGAAGACACAGAGCATTTGTTATAACGCCGTTTCTGAAGGAAAATTCAGACCAGTGTTCTCATCCATGAAACACACTCTGTTTTAACGCAAGAAGCATGCTCTTCTTTCCAGCATCTCCAATACAGCAAGAAAGTTCACCATGCCCAGAAAAAAAGAACTGTGTATCCTACTCATACGGACCATATCTAGTTGAACTCTGCTTATGAAACTCTAACGAACCACAGCATCTCTTACATAGATGCTCTATAGCTAAGAGTGAAAATCATGTTGGGTTCTTGAACTGTGTAAACTCATTTGAGCCTAAAAATAATTGGGTTTACCAGAAAAGAACTCTTGCTTTTAGGAGAGACAGAGCCTTTGGAGTAACTCCATTCATGAAGGAAAATGCAGACCAGTGTTCTCATCCATGAAACACACTCTGTTTTAACACAAGAAGCATGCTCTTCTCTCCAGCGTCTGCAATACAGCAATAAACATGAGCGTGCCCAGAAAAAATCAACTGTGTTTCCTACTCATACGGACCATATCTAGTTGAACTCTGCTTATGCAACTGTAACGAACCACAGCATCTCTTACATAGATGCTCTTTAGCTAAGAGTGAAAATCGTGTTGGGTTCCTGAACTGTGTAAATTCATTTGAGACGAAAAATGACTGGGTTTACCGGAAATGAACTCTTGCTTGTAAGAAGACAAAGAGCCTTTCGTTTTACTCCGTTTCTGAAGTAAAAATTCAGACCTGTGTTCTCATCCATGACACACTCTGTTTTAGTGCAAGAAGCAGGCTCATCTTTCCAGCATCTCCAATACATCAAGAAACTTGAGCATGCCCAGAAAAAAGGAACTGTATTTCCTAATCAAAAGGACCTTGTCTAGTTCAACTCTGCTTATGAAACTCATACAAACCACAGCATCTCTTCATACATGCTCTTTATTTAATAGTGGAAATCGTGTTGGGTTCGTGAACTGTGTAAATTCATTTAGCCAAAAAATCACTGGGTTTACCGGAAATGAACTCTTTCTTGTAGGAAGACACAGAGCCTTTGGTATAACTCCGTTTCTGAAGGAAAATTCAGACCAGTGTTCTCATCCATGAAACACACTCTGTTTTAACTCAAGAAGCATGCTCTTCATTCCAGCGTCTCCAATACAGCAAGAAAGTTCACCATGCCCAGAAAAAAAGAACTGTGTTTACTACTCATACGGACCATATCTAGTTGAACTCTGCTTATGCAACTGTAAGGAACCACAGCATCTCTTACATAGATGCTCTTTAGATAAGAGTGAAAATCGTGTTGGGTTCGTGAACTGTGTAAACTCATTTGAGCCTAAAAATCATTGGGTTTACCGGAAATGAACTCTTGCCTGTAGGAAGACAAGGAGCCTTTGGTTTAACTCCCTTTCTGAAGGAAAATTCAGACCAGTGTTCTCATCCATGAAACACACTCTGTTTTAACACAAGAAGCATGCTCTTCTCTCCAGCGTCTCCTATACAGCAAGAAAAAAGAGCATGCCCAGAAAAAAAGAACTGTATTTCCTACTCAAAACTACCATGTCTAGTTCAACTCTCCTTATGAAACTCATACAAACCACAGCATCTATTACATAGATGCTCTTTAGTTAATAGTGAAAATCGTGTTGTGTTCGTGAACTGTGTAAATTCATTTGAGCCGAAAAATCACTCGGTTTACCGGAAATGAACTCATGCTTGTATGAAGACACAGAGGCTTTGGTTTAACTCCGTTTGTGAAGGGAAATTCAGGCCAGTGTTCTCATCCATGAAACACACTCTGTTTTAACGCAAAGAGCATGCTCTTCTTTCCAGAATCTCCAATACAACAAGAAACATGAGCATGCCCAGAAAAAAAGAACTGTGATTCCTATTCATAAGGACCATATCAGGTTAAACTCTGCTTATGAAACTGTAACAAACCACAGCATATCTTACATAGATGCTCTTTAGTTAATAGTGAAAATCGTGTTTGGTTCGTACTCTGTGTAAATTCATTTGAGCCAAAAAATCACTGGGTTTACCGGAAATTAGCTCTTGCTTGTAGGAAGACACAGAGAATTGGTTTAACTCCGTTTCTGAGGGAAAATTCAGACCAGTGTTCTCATCAATGAAACATACTCTGTTTTAATGCAAGAAGCTTGCTTTTCTTTCCAGCGTCTCCAATACAGCAAGAAACATGAGCATGCCCAGAAAAAAAGAACTGTGTTTCTTACTCATGTGGACCATATCTAGTTAAACTCTGCTTATGATACTGTAACAAACCACGGCATCTCTTACACAGATGTTCTTTAGTTAACAGTGAAAATCGTGTTGGGTTCGTGAACTGTGTAAACTCATTTGAGCCTAAAAATCACTGGGTTTACTGGAAGTGAACTCTTGCTTGTAGGAAGACAAGGAGCCTTTGGTTTAACTCCCTTTCTGAAGGAAAATTCAGACCAGTGTTCTCATCCATGAAACACATTCTGTTTTAACGCAAGAAGCATGCTCTTCTTTCCACCGTCTCCAATACATCAAGAAACATGAGCATGCCCAAAAAAACAGAACTGAATTTCCTACTCAAAAGCACCGTGTCTAGTTAAACTCTGCTTATGAAACTCATACAAAGCACAGCATCTATTACATAGATGCTCTTTAGTTAATACTGAAAATCGTGTTGGGTTCGTGAACTATGTAAACTCATTTGAGCCGGAAAATCACTGGGTTTACCGGAAATGAACTCTTGCTTGTAGGAAGACACAGAGCCTTTGGTTTAACCCCATCTGTGAAAGTAAATTCAGACCAATGTTCTCATCCATGAAACACACTCTGTTTTAACGCAAAGATCATGCTCTTCTATCCAGCGTCTGCAATACCACAAGAAACATGAGCATGCGAAGAAAAAAAGAACTTAGTTTCCTACTAATACGGACCATATCTAGTTGAACTCTGCTTATGAAACTGTAACAAACCACAGCATCTCTTACATAGATGCTCTTTAGTTAATAGTGAAAATGGTTTTGGGTTCGTGAACTGTGGAAATGCATTTGAGCCTAAAAATCACTGGGTTTACCAGAATGAACTCTTGCTTGTAGGAAGACAAAGAGCCTTTGGTTTAACTCCGATTGTGAAGGGAAATTCAGACCAGTGTGCTCATCCGTGAAACACACTCTGTTTTAACACAAAGAGCATGCTCTTCTATCCAGCGTCTGCAATACAGAAAGAAACATGAGCATGCCTAGAAAAAAAGAACTGTGTTTCCTACTCATATGGACCATATCTAGTTGAACTCTGCTTCTGAAACTGTAACAAACCACAGCATCTGCTACATAGATGCTCTTTAGCTAATAGTGAAAATCGAGTTGGGTTCGTGGACTGTGTAAATTCATTTGAGCCGAAAAAACACTGTGTTTACTGGAAATGAACTCTTGCTTGTAGGAAAACATAGATCCTTTGGTTTAACTCATTTTCTGTAGGAAAATTCAGACCAGTGTTCTCATCCATGAAACACACTCTGTTTTAACGCAAGAAGAATGCTCTTCTTTACAGCGTCTCCAATACAGCAAGGAACATAAGCATGCCCAGAAATAAAGAACTGTATTTCCTACTCAAAAGGACCGTGTCCAGTTCAACTCTGCTTATGAAACTCATACAAACCACAGCATGTCTTCATAGATGCTCTTTAGTTAATAGTGAATATCGTGTTGGGTTCGTGAACTGTGTAAATTCATTTGAGCCGAAAAATCACTGGGTTTACTGGAAATGAACTCTTGCTTGTAGGAAGACAAAGAGCCTTTGGTTTAACCCCGTTTGTAAAGGGAAATTGAGACCAGTGTTCTCATCCATGAAACACACTCTGTTTTAACACAAAGAGCATGCTCTTTTTTCTGGCGTCTGCAATACAGCAAGAAAGATGAGCATGCCCAGAAAAAATGAACTGTGTTTCCTACTCATACGGACCATATCCAGTTGAACTCTACTGATGAAACAGTAACGAACCACAGCATCTCTTACATAGATGCTCTTTAGCTAAGAGTGAAAATCGTGTTGGGGTCGTGAACTGTGTAAATTCATTTGAGCCGAAAAATGATTGATTGTAGGAACACAAAGAGCCTTTCTTTTAACTCTGTTTCTGAAGGGAAATTCAGACCAGTGTTCTCATCCATGAAACACACTCTGTTTTAATGCAAGAAGCATGCTCTTCTTTCCAGAGTCTCCAATACAGCAAGAAACATGAGCATGCCCAGAAAAAATGAACTGTGTTTCCTACTCATACAGACCATATCTAGTTGAAGTCTGCTTATGAAACTCATACAAACCACAGCATCTCTTCATAAATGCTCTTTAATTAATAGTGAAAATCGTGTTGGGTTCGTGAACTGTGTAAATTCATTTGAGCCGGAAAATCACTGGGTTTACCGGAAATGAACTCTTGCTTGTAGGAAGACACAGAGACTTTGGTTTAACCCCATTTGTGAAAGTAAATTCAGACCAATGTTCTCATCCATGAAACACACTCTGTTTTAACGCAAAGATCATGCTCTTCTATCCAGCGTCTGCAATACAGCAAGAAACATGAGCATGCGAAGAAAAAAAGAACTTTGTTTCCTACTAATACGGACCATATCTAGTTGAACTCTGCTTATGAAACTGTAACAAAGCACAGCATCTCTTACATAGATCCTCTTTAGTTAATAGTGAAAATCCTGTTGGGTTCGTGAACTGTGTAAATGCATTTGAGCCAAAAAATCACTGGGTTTACTGGAAAAGTACTCTTGCTTGTAGGAAGACAAAGAGCCTTTGGTTTAACCCGGTTTTAAAGGGAAATTGAGACCAGTGTTCTCATCCATGAAACACACTCTGTTTTAACGCAAGAAGCATCCTCTTCTTTCCAGCGTCTGCAATACAGCAAGAAACATGAGCGTGCCCAGAAAAAATGAACTGTGTTTCCTACTCATACAGACCGTATCTAGTTGAACTCTGCTTATGCAACTGTAACGATCCACAGCATCTCTTACATAGATGCTCTTTAGCTAAGAGTGAAAATCGTGTTGGGTTCGTGAACTGTGTAAATTCATTTGAGCCGAAAAATGACTGGGTTTACCGGAAATGAACTCTTGCTTGTAAGAAGACAAAGAGCCTTTCGTTTTACTCCGTTTCTGAAGTAAAAATTCAGACCAGTGTTCTCATCCATGAAACACACTGTGTTTTAATGCAAGAAGCAGACTCATCTTTCCAGCGTCTCCAATACATCAAGAAAATTGAGCATGCCCAGAAAAAAGAACTGTATTTCCTAATCAAAAGGACCTAGTCTAGTTCAACTCTGCTTATGAAACTCATACAAACCACAGCATCTCTTCATAGATGCTCTTTATTTAACAGTGGAAATCGTGTTGGGTTCGTGAACTGTGTAAATTCATTTGAGCCAAAAAATCACTGGGTTTACCGGAAATGAACTCTTTCTTGTAGGAAGACACAGAGCATTTGTTATAACGCCGTTTCTGAAGGAAAATTCAGACCAGTGTTCTCATCCATGAAACACACTCTGTTTTAACGCAAGAAGCATGCTCTTCTTTCCAGCATCTCCAATACAGCAAGAAAGTTCACCATGCCCAGAAAAAAAGAACTGTGTATCCTACTCATACGGACCATATCTAGTTGAACTCTGCTTATGAAACTCTAACGAACCACAGCATCTCTTACATAGATGCTCTATAGCTAAGAGTGAAAATCATGTTGGGTTCTTGAACTGTGTAAACTCATTTGAGCCTAAAAATAATTGGGTTTACCAGAAAAGAACTCTTGCTTTTAGGAGAGACAGAGCCTTTGGAGTAACTCCATTCATGAAGGAAAATGCAGACCAGTGTTCTCATCCATGAAACACACTCTGTTTTAACACAAGAAGCATGCTCTTCTCTCCAGCGTCTGCAATACAGCAAGAAATATGAGCGTGCCCAGAAAAAATCAACTGTGTTTCCTACTCATACGGACCATATCTAGTTGAACTCTGCTTATGCAACTGTAACGAACCACAGCATCTCTTACATAGATGCTCTTTAGCTAAGAGTGAAAATCGTGTTGGGTTCCTGAACTGTGTAAATTCATTTGAGACGAAAAATGACTGGGTTTACCGGAAATGAACTCTTGCTTGTAAGAAGACAAAGAGCCTTTCGTTTTACTCCGTTTCTGAAGTAAAAATTCAGACCTGTGTTCTCATCCATGACACACTCTGTTTTAGTGCAAGAAGCAGGCTCATCTTTCCAGCATCTCCAATACATCAAGAAACTTGAGCATGCCCAGAAAAAAGGAACTGTATTTCCTAATCAAAAGGACCTTGTCTAGTTCAACTCTGCTTATGAAACTCATACAAACCACAGCATCTCTTCATACATGCTCTTTATTTAATAGTGGAAATCGTGTTGGGTTCGTGAACTGTGTAAATTCATTTAGCCAAAAAATCACTGGGTTTACCGGAAATGAACTCTTTCTTGTAGGAAGACACAGAGCCTTTGGTATAACTCCGTTTCTGAAGGAAAATTCAGACCAGTGTTCTCATCCATGAAACACACTCTGTTTTAACTCAAGAAGCATGCTCTTCATTCCAGCGTCTCCAATACAGCAAGAAAGTTCACCATGCCCAGAAAAAAAGAACTGTGTTTACTACTCATACGGACCATATCTAGTTGAACTCTGCTTATGCAACTGTAAGGAACCACAGCATCTCTTACATAGATGCTCTTTAGATAAGAGTGAAAATCGTGTTGGGTTCGTGAACTGTGTAAACTCATTTGAGCCTAAAAATCATTGGGTTTACCGGAAATGAACTCTTGCCTGTAGGAAGACAAGGAGCCTTTGGTTTAACTCCCTTTCTGAAGGAAAATTCAGACCAGTGTTCTCATCCATGAAACACACTCTGTTTTAACACAAGAAGCATGCTCTTCTCTCCAGCGTCTCCTATACAGCAAGAAAAAAGAGCATGCCCAGAAAAAAAGAACTGTATTTCCTACTCAAAACTACCATGTCTAGTTCAACTCTCCTTATGAAACTCATACAAACCACAGCATCTATTACATAGATGCTCTTTAGTTAATAGTGAAAATCGTGTTGTGTTCGTGAACTGTGTAAATTCATTTGAGCCGAAAAATCACTCGGTTTACCGGAAATGAACTCATGCTTGTATGAAGACACAGAGGCTTTGGTTTAACTCCGTTTGTGAAGGGAAATTCAGGCCAGTGTTCTCATCCATGAAACACACTCTGTTTTAACGCAAAGAGCATGCTCTTCTTTCCAGAATCTCCAATACAACAAGAAACATGAGCATGCCCAGAAAAAAAGAACTGTGATTCCTATTCATAAGGACCATATCAGGTTAAACTCTGCTTATGAAACTGTAACAAACCACAGCATATCTTACATAGATGCTCTTTAGTTAATAGTGAAAATCGTGTTTGGTTCGTACTCTGTGTAAATTCATTTGAGCCAAAAAATCACTGGGTTTACCGGAAATTAGCTCTTGCTTGTAGGAAGACACAGAGAATTGGTTTAACTCCGTTTCTGAGGGAAAATTCAGACCAGTGTTCTCATCAATGAAACATACTCTGTTTTAATGCAAGAAGCTTGCTTTTCTTTCCAGCGTCTCCAATACAGCAAGAAACATGAGCATGCCCAGAAAAAAAGAACTGTGTTTCTTACTCATGTGGACCATATCTAGTTAAACTCTGCTTATGATACTGTAACAAACCACGGCATCTCTTACACAGATGTTCTTTAGTTAACAGTGAAAATCGTGTTGGGTTCGTGAACTGTGTAAACTCATTTGAGCCTAAAAATCACTGGGTTTACTGGAAGTGAACTCTTGCTTGTAGGAAGACAAGGAGCCTTTGGTTTAACTCCCTTTCTGAAGGAAAATTCAGACCAGTGTTCTCATCCATGAAACACATTCTGTTTTAACGCAAGAAGCATGCTCTTCTTTCCACCGTCTCCAATACATCAAGAAACATGAGCATGCCCAAAAAAACAGAACTGAATTTCCTACTCAAAAGCACCGTGTCTAGTTAAACTCTGCTTATGAAACTCATACAAAGCACAGCATCTATTACATAGATGCTCTTAAGTTAATACTGAAAATCGTGTTGGGTTCGTGAACTATGTAAACTCATTTGAGCCGGAAAATCACTGGGTTTACCGGAAATGAACTCTTGCTTGTAGGAAGACACAGAGCCTTTGGTTTAACCCCATCTGTGAAAGTAAATTCAGACCAATGTTCTCATCCATGAAACACACTCTGTTTTAACGCAAAGATCATGCTCTTCTATCCAGCGTCTGCAATACCACAAGAAACATGAGCATGCGAAGAAAAAAAGAACTTAGTTTCCTACTAATACGGACCATATCTAGTTGAACTCTGCTTATGAAACTGTAACAAACCACAGCATCTCTTACATAGATGCTCTTTAGTTAATAGTGAAAATGGTTTTGGGTTCGTGAACTGTGGAAATGCATTTGAGCCTAAAAATCACTGGGTTTACCAGAATGAACTCTTGCTTGTAGGAAGACACAGAGCCTTTGGTTTAACTCCGATTGTGAAGGGAAATTCAGACCAGTGTGCTCATCCGTGAAACACACTCTGTTTTAACACAAAGAGCATGCTCTTCTATGCAGCGTCTGCAATACAGAAAGAAACATGAGCATGCCTAGAAAAAAAGAACTGTGTTTCCTACTCATATGGACCATATCTAGTTGAACTCTGCTTCTGAAACTGTAACAAACCACAGCATCTGCTACATAGATGCTCTTTAGCTAATAGTGAAAATCGAGTTGGGTTCGTGGACTATGTAAATTCATTTGAGCCGAAAAAACACTGTGTTTACTGGAAATGAACTCTTGCTTGTAGGAAGACACAGAGCCTTTGGTATAACTCCGTTTCTGAAGGAAAATTCAGACCAGTGTTCTCATCCATGAAACACACTCTGTTTTAACTCAAGAAGCATGCTCTTCATTCCAGCGTCTCCAATACAGCAAGAAAGTTCACCATGCCCAGAAAAAAAGAACTGTGTTTACTACTCATACGGACCATATCTAGTTGAACTCTGCTTATGCAACTGTAAGGAACCACAGCATCTCTTACATAGATGCTCTTTAGATAAGAGTGAAAATCGTGTTGGGTTCGTGAACTGTGTAAACTCATTTGAGCCTAAAAATCATTGGGTTTACCGGAAATGAACTCTTGCCTGTAGGAAGACAAGGAGCCTTTGGTTTAACTCCCTTTCTGAAGGAAAATTCAGACCAGTGTTCTCATCCATGAAACACACTCTGTTTTAACACAAGAAGCATGCTCTTCTCTCCAGCATCTCCTATACAGCAAGAAAAAAGAGCATGCCCAGAAAAAAAGAACTGTATTTCCTACTCAAAACTACCATGTCTAGTTCAACTCTCCTTATGAAACTCATACAAACCACAGCATCTATTACATAGATGCTCTTTAGTTAATAGTGAAAATCGTGTTGTGTTCGTGAACTGTGTAAATTCATTTGAGCCGAAAAATCACTCGGTTTACCGGAAATGAACTCATGCTTGTATGAAGACACAGAGGCTTTGGTTTAACTCCGTTTGTGAAGGGAAATTCAGGCCAGTGTTCTCATCCATGAAACACACTCTGTTTTAACGCAAAGAGCATGCTCTTCTTTCCAGAATCTCCAATACAACAAGAAACATGAGCATGCCCAGAAAAAAAGAACTGTGATTCCTATTCATAAGGACCATATCAGGTTAAACTCTGCTTATGAAACTGTAACAAACCACAGCATATCTTACATAGATGCTCTTTAGTTAATAGTGAAAATCGTGTTTGGTTCGTACTCTGTGTAAATTCATTTGAGCCAAAAAATCACTGGGTTTACCGGAAATTAGCTCTTGCTTGTAGGAAGACACAGAGAATTGGTTTAACTCCGTTTCTGAGGGAAAATTCAGACCAGTGTTCTCATCAATGAAACATACTCTGTTTTAATGCAAGAAGCTTGCTTTTCTTTCCAGCGTCTCCAATACAGCAAGAAACATGAGCATGCCCAGAAAAAAAGAACTGTGTTTCTTACTCATGTGGACCATATCTAGTTAAACTCTGCTTATGATACTGTAACAAACCACGGCATCTCTTACACAGATGTTCTTTAGTTAACAGTGAAAATCATGTTGGGTTCGTGAACTGTGTAAACTCATTTGAGCCTAAAAATCACTGGGTTTACTGGAAGTGAACTCTTGCTTGTAGGAAGACAAGGAGCCTTTGGTTTAACTCCCTTTCTGAAGGAAAATTCAGACCAGTGTTCTCATCCATGAAACACATTCTGTTTTAACGCAAGAAGCATGCTCTTCTTTCCACCGTCTCCAATACATCAAGAAACATGAGCATGCCCAAAAAAACAGAACTGAATTTCCTACTCAAAAGCACCGTGTCTAGTTAAACTCTGCTTATGAAACTCATACAAAGCACAGCATCTATTACATAGATGCTCTTTAGTTAATACTGAAAATCGTGTTGGGTTCGTGAACTATGTAAACTCATTTGAGCCGGAAAATCACTGGGTTTACCGGAAATGAACTCTTGCTTGTAGGAAGACACAGAGCCTTTGGTTTAACCCCATCTGTGAAAGTAAATTCAGACCAATGTTCTCATCCATGAAACACACTCTGTTTTAACGCAAAGATCATGCTCTTCTATCCAGCGTCTGCAATACCACAAGAAACATGAGCATGCGAAGAAAAAAAGAACTTAGTTTCCTACTAATACGGACCATATCTAGTTGAACTCTGCTTATGAAACTGTAACAAACCACAGCATCTCTTACATAGATGCTCTTTAGTTAATAGTGAAAATGGTTTTGGGTTCGTGAACTGTGGAAATGCATTTGAGCCTAAAAATCACTGGGTTTACCAGAATGAACTCTTGCTTGTAGGAAGACACAGAGCCTTTGGTTTAACTCCGATTGTGAAGGGAAATTCAGACCAGTGTGCTCATCCGTGAAACACACTCTGTTTTAACACAAAGAGCATGCTCTTCTATGCAGCGTCTGCAATACAGAAAGAAACATGAGCATGCCTAGAAAAAAAGAACTGTGTTTCCTACTCATATGGACCATATCTAGTTGAACTCTGCTTCTGAAACTGTAACAAACCACAGCATCTGCTACGTAGATGCTCTTTAGCTAATAGTGAAAATCGAGTTGGGTTCGTGGACTGTGTAAATTCATTTGAGCCGAAAAAACACTGTGTTTACTGGAAATGAACTCTTGCTTGTAGGAAAACATAGATCCTTTGGTTTAACTCATTTTCTGTAGGAAAATTCAGACCAGTGTTCTCATCCATGAAACACACTCTGTTTTAACTCAAGAAGAATGCTCTTCTTTACAGCGTCTCCAATACAGCAAGAAACATAAGCATGCCCAGAAATAAAGAACTGTATTTCCTACTCAAAAGGACCGTGTCGAGTTCAACTCTGCTTATGAAACTCATACAAACCACAGCATGTCTTCATAGATGCTCTTTAGTTAATAGTGAATATCGTGTTGGGTTCGTGAACTGTGTAAATTCATTTGAGCCGAAAAATCACTGGGTTTACTGGAAATGAACTCTTGCTTGTAGGAAGACAAAGAGCCTTTGGTTTAACCCCGTTTGTAAAGGGAAATTGAGACCAGTGTTCTCATCCATGAAACACACTCTGTTTTAACACAAAGAGCATGCTCTTTTTTCTGGCGTCTGCAATACAGCAAGAAACATGAGCATGCCCAGAAAAAATGAACTGTGTTTCCTACTCATACGGACCATATCCAGTTGAACTCTACTTATGAAACAGTAACGAACCACAGCATCTCTTACACAGATGCTCTTTAGCTAAGAGTGAAAATCGTGTTGGGGTCGTGAACTGTGTAAATTCATTTGAGCCGAAAAATGATTGATTGTAGGAACACAAAGAGCCTTTCGTTTAACTCTGTTTCTGAAGGGAAATTCAGACCAGTGTTCTCATCCATGAAACACACTCTGTTTTAATGCAAAAAGCATGCTCTTCTTTCCAGAGTCTCCAATACAGCAAGAAACATGAGCATGCCCAGAAAAAATGAACTGTGTTTCCTACTCATACAGACCATATCTAGTTGAAGTCTGCTTATGAAACTCATACAAACCACAGCATCTCTTCATAAATGCTCTTTAATTAATAGTGAAAATCGTGTTGGGTTCATGAACTGTGTAAATTCATTTGAGCCGGAAAATCACTGGGTTTACCGGAAATGAACTCTTGCTTGTAGGAAGACACAGAGACTTTGGTTTAACCCCATTTGTGAAAGTAAATTCAGACCAATGTTCTCATCCATGAAACACACTCTGTTTTAACGCAAAGATCATGCTCTTCTATCCAGCGTCTGCAATACAGCAAGAAACATGAGCATGCGAAGAAAAAAAGAACTTTGTTTCCTACTAATACGGACCATATCTAGTTGAACTCTGCTTATGAAACTGTAACAAAGCACAGCATCTCTTACATAGATCCTCTTTAGTTAATAGTGAAAATCCTGTTGGGTTCGTGAACTGTGTAAATGCATTTGAGCCAAAAAATCACTGGGTTTACTGGAAAAGTACTCTTGCTTGTAGGAAGACAAAGAGCCTTTGGTTTAACCCGGTTTTAAAGGGAAATTGAGACCAGTGTTCTCATCCATGAAACACACTCTGTTTTAACGCAAGAAGCATCCTCTTCTTTCCAGCGTCTGCAATACAGCAAGAAACATGAGCATGCCCAGAAAAAATGAACTGTGTTTCCTACTCATACAGACCGTATCTAGTTGAACTCTGCTTATGCAACTGTAACGATCCACAGCATCTCTTACATAGATGCTCTTTAGCTAAGAGTGAAAATCATGTTGGGTTCTTGAACTGTGTAAACTCATTTGAGCCTAAAAATAATTGGGTTTACCAGAAAAGAACTCTTGCTTTTAGGAGAGACAGAGCCTTTGGAGTAACTCCATTCATGAAGGAAAATGCAGACCAGTGTTCTCATCCATGAAACACACTCTGTTTTAACACAAAGAGCATGCTCTTCTTTCCAGCGTCTGCAATACAGCAAGAAACATGAGCGTGCCCAGAAAAAATCAACTGTGTTTCCTACTCATACGGACAATATCTAGTTGAACTCTGCTTATGCAACTGTAACGAACCACAGCATCTCTTACATAGATGCTCTTTAGCTAAGAGTGAAAATCGTGTTGGGTTCCTGAACTGTGTAAATTCATTTGAGCCGAAAAATGACTGGGTTTACCGGAAATGAACTCTTGCTTGTAAGAAGACAAAGAGCCTTTCGTTTTACTCCGTTTCTGAAGTAAAAATTCAGACCAGTGTTCTCATCCATGAAACACACTGTGTTTTAATGCAAGAAGCAGGCTCATCTTTCCAGCGTCTCCAATACATCAAGAAACTTGAGCATGCCCAGAAAAAAGAACTGTATTTCCTAATCAAAAGGACCTTGTCTAGTTCAACTCTGCTTATGAAACTCATACAAACCACAGCATCTCTTCATAGATGCTCTTTATTTAATAGTGGAAATCGTGTTGGGTTCGTGAACTGTGTAAATTCATTTAGCCAAAAAATCACTGGGTTTACCGGAAATGAACTCTTTCTTGTAGGAAGACACAGAGCCTTTGGTATAACTCCGTTTCTGAAGGAAAATTCAGACCAGTGTTCTCATCCATGAAACACACTCTGTTTTAACTCAAGAAGCATGCTCTTCTTTCCAGCGTCTCCAATACAGCAAGAAAGTTCACCATGCCCAGAAAAAAAGAACTGTGTTTACTACTCATACGGACCATATCTAGTTGAACTCTGCTTATGCAACTGTAAGGAACCACAGCATCTCTTACATAGATGCTCTTTAGATAAGAGTGAAAATCGTGTTGGGTTCGTGAACTGTGTAAACTCATTTGAGCCTAAAAATCATTGGGTTTACCGGAAATGAACTCTTGCCTGTAGGAAGACAAGGAGCCTTTGGTTTAACTCCCTTTCTGAAGGAAAATTCAGACCAGTGTTCTCATCCATGAAACACACTCTGTTTTAACACAAGAAGCATGCTCTTCTCTCCAGCGTCTCCTATACAGGAAGAAAAAAGAGCATGCCCAGAAAAAAAGAACAGTATTTCCTACTCAAAACTACCATGTCTAGTTCAACTCTCCTTATGAAACTCATACAAACCACAGCATCTATTACATAGATGCTCTTTAGTTAATAGTGAAAATCGTGTTGTGTTCATGAACTGTGTAAATTCATTTGAGCCGAAAAATCACTCGGTTTACCGGAAATGTACTCATGCTTGTATGAAGACACAGAGGCTTTGGTTTAACTCCGTTTGTGAAGGGAAATTCAGGCCAGTGTTCTCATCCATGAAACACACTCTGTTTTAACGCAAAGAGCATGCTCTTCTTTCCAGAATCTCCAATACAACAAGAAACATGAGCATGCCCAGAAAAAAAGAACTGTGATTCCTATTCATAAGGACCATATCAGGTTAAACTCTGCTTATGAAACTGTAACAAACCACAGCATATCTTACATAGATGCTCTTTAGTTAATAGTGAAAATCGTGTTTGGTTCGTACTCTGTGTAAATTCATTTGAGCCGAAAAATCACTGGGTTTACCGGAAATGAGCTCTTGCTTGTAGGAAGACACAGAGAATTGGTTTAACTCCGTTTCTGAGGGAAAATTCAGACCAGTGTTCTCATCAGTGAAACATACTCTGTTTTAATGCAAGAAGCTTGCTTTCTTTCCAGCGTCTCCAATACAGCAAGAAACATGAGCATGCCCAGAAAAAAAGAACTGTGTTTCTTACTCATGTGGACCATATCTAGTTAAACTCTGCTTATGCAACTGTAAGGAACCACAGCATCTCTTACACAGATGCTCTTTAGTTAACAGTGAAAATCGTGTTGGGTTCGTGAACTGTGTAAACTCATTTGAGCCTAAAAATCACTGGGTTTACCGGAAGTGAACTCTTGCTTGTAGGAAAACAAGGAGCCTTTGGTTTAACTCCCTTTCTGAAGGAAAATTCAGACCAGTGTTCTCATCCATGAAACACATTCTGTTTTAACGCAAGAAGCATGCTCTTCTTTCCACCGTCTCCAATACATCAAGAAACATGAGCATGCCCAAAAAAACAGAACTGAATTTCCTACTCAAAAGCACCGTGTCTAGTTAAACTCTGCTTATGAAACTCATACAAAGCACAGCATCTATTACATAGATGCTCTTTAGTTAATACTGAAAATCGTGTTGGGTTCGTGAACTATGTAAACTCATTTGAGCCGGAAAATCACTGGGTTTACCGGAAATGAACTCTTGCTTGTAGGAAGACACAGAGCCTTTGGTTTAACCCCATTTGTGAAAGTAAATTCAGACCAATGTTCTCATCCATGAAACACACTCTGTTTTAACGCAAAGATCATCCTCTTCTATCCAGCGTCTGCAATACCACAAGAAACATGAGCATGCGAAGAAAAAAAGAACTTAGTTTCCTACTAATACGGACCATATCTAGTTGAACTCTGCTTATGAAACTGTAACAAACCACAGCATCTCTTACATAGATGCTCTTTAGTTAATAGTGAAAATGGTTTTGGGTTCGTGAACTGTGGAAATGCATTTGAGCCTAAAAATCACTGGGTTTACCAGAATGAACTCTTGCTTGTAGGAAGACACAGAGCCTTTGGTTTAACTCCGATTGTGAAGGGAAATTCAGACCAGTGTGCTCATCCGTGAAACACACTCTGTTTTACCACAAAGAGCATGCTCTTCTATCCAGCGTCTGCAATATAGAAAGAAACATGAGCATGCCCAGAAAAAAAGAACTGTGTTTCCTACTCATATGGACCATATCTAGTTGAACTCTGCTTCTGAAACTGTAACAAACCACAGCATCTGCTACGTAGATGCTCTTTAGCTAATAGTGAAAATCGTGTTGGGTTCGTGGACTGTGTAAATTCATTTGAGCCGAAAAAACACTGTGTTTACTGGAAATGAACTCTTGCTTGTAGGAAAACATAGATCCTTTGGTTTAACTCATTTTCTGTAGGAAAATTCAGACCAGTGTTCTCATCCATGAAACACACTCTGTTTTAACGCAAGAAGAATGCTCTTCTTTACATCGTCTCCAATACAGCAAGAAACATAAGCATGCCCAGAAATAAAGAACTGTATTTCCTACTCAAAAGGACCGTGTCCAGTTCAACTCTGCTTATGAAACTCATACAAACCACAGCATGTCTTCATAGATGCTCTTTAGTTAATAGTGAATATCGTGTTGGGTTCGTGAACTGTGTAAATTCATTTGAGCCGAAAAATCACTGGGTTTACTGGAAATGAACTCTTGCTTGTAGGAAGACAAAGAGCCTTTGGTTTAACCCCGTTTTTAAAGGGAAATTGAGACCAGTGTTCTCATCCATGAAACACACTCTGTTTTAACACAAAGAGCATGCTCTTTTTTCTGGCGTCTGCAATACAGCAAGAAACATGAGCATGCCCAGAAAAAATGAACTGTGTTTCCTACTCATACGGACCATATCCAGTTGAACTCTACTGATGAAACAGAAACGAACCACAGCATCTCTTACATAGATGCTCTTTAGCTAAGAGTGAAAATCGTGTTGGGGTCGTGAACTGTGTAAATTCATTTGAGCCGAAAAATGATTGATTGTAGGAACACAAAGAGCCTTTCGTTTAACTCTGTTTCTGAAAGGAAATTCAGACCATGTTCTCATCCATGAAACACACTCTGTTTTAATGCAAGAAGCATGCTCTTCTTTCAAGAGTCTCCAATACAGCAAGAAACATGAGCATGCCCAGAAAAAATGAACTGTGTTTCCTACTCATACAGACCATATCTAGTTGAAGTCTGCTTATGAAACTCATACAAACCACAGCATCTCTTCATAAATGCTCTTTAATTAATAGTGAAAATCGTGTTGGGTTCGTGAACTGTGTAAATTCATTTGAGCCGGAAAATCACTGGGTTTACCGGAAATGAACTCTTGCTTGTAGGAAGACACAGAGACTTTGGTTTAACCCCATTTGTGAAAGTAAATTCAGACCAATGTTCTCATCCATGAAACACACTCTGTTTTAACGCAAAGATCATGCTCTTCTATCCAGCGTCTGCAATACAGCAAGAAACATGAGCATGCGAAGAAAAAAAGAACTTTGTTTCCTACTAATACGGACCATATCTAGTTGAACTCTGCTTATGAAACTGTAACAAAGCACAGCATCTCTTACATAGATCCTCTTTAGTTAATAGTGAAAATCCTGTTGGGTTCGTGAACTGTGTAAATGCATTTGAGCCAAAAAATCACTGGGTTTACTGGAAAAGTACTCTTGCTAGTAGGAAGACAAAGAGCCTTTGGTTTAACCCGGTTTTAAAGGGAAATTGAGACCAGTGTTCTCATCCATGAAACACACTCTGTTTTAACGCAAGAAGCATCCTCTTCTTTCCAGCGTCTGCAATACAGCAAGAAACATGAGCATGCCCAGAGAAAATGAACTGTGTTTCCTACTCATACAGACCGTATCTAGTTGAACTCTGCTTATGCAACTGTAACGATCCACAGCATCTCTTACATAGATGCTCTTTAGATAAGAGTGAAAATCATGTTGGGTTCTTGAACTGTGTAAACTCATTTGAGCCTAAAAATAATTGGGTTTACCAGAAAAGAACTCTTGCTTTTAGGAGAGACAGAGCCTTTGGAGTAACTCCATTCATGAAGGAAAATGCAGACCAGTGTTCTCATCCATGAAACACACTCTGTTTTAACACAAAGAGCATGCTCTTCTTTCCAGCGTCTGCAATACAGCAAGAAACATGAGCGTGCCCAGAAAAAATCAACTGTGTTTCCTACTCATACGGACCATATCTAGTTGAACTCTGCTTATGCAACTGTAACGAACCACAGCATCTCTTACATAGATGCTCTTTAGCTAAGAGTGAAAATCGTGTTGGGTTCCTGAACTGTGTAAATTCATTTGAGCCGAAAAATGACTGGGTTTACCGGAAATGAACTCTTGCTTGTAAGAAGACAAAGAGCCTTTCGTTTTACTCCGTTTCTGAAGTAAAAATTCAGACCAGTGTTCTCATCCATGAAACACACTGTGTTTTAATGCAAGAAGCAGGCTCATCTTTCCAGCGTCTCCAATACATCAAGAAACTTGAGCATGCCCAGAAAAAAGAACTGTATTTCCTAATCAAAAGGACCTTGTCTAGTTCAACTCTGCTTATGAAACTCATACAAACCACAGCATCTCTTCATAGATGCTCTTTATTTAATAGTGGAAATCGTGTTGGGTTCGTGAACTGTGTAAATTCATTTAGCCAAAAAATCACTGGGTTTACCGGAAATGAACTCTTTCTTGTAGGAAGACACAGAGCCTTTGGTATAACTCCGTTTCTGAAGGAAAATTCAGACCAGTGTTCTCATCCATGAAACACACTCTGTTTTAACTCAAGAAGCATGCTCTTCTTTCCAGCGTCTTCAATACAGCAAGAAAGTTCACCATGCCCAGAAAAAAAGAACTGTGTTTACTACTCATACGGACCATATCTAGTTGAACTCTGCTTATGCAACTGTAAGGAACCACAGCATCTCTTACATAGATGCTCTTTAGATAAGAGTGAAAATCGTGTTGGGTTCGTGAACTGTGTAAACTCATTTGAGCCTAAAAATCATTGGGTTTACCGGAAATGAACTCTTGCCTGTAGGAAGACAAGGAGCCTTTGGTTTAACTCCCTTTCTGAAGGAAAATTCAGACCAGTGTTCTCATCCATGAAACACACTCTGTTTTAACACAAGAAGCATGCTCTTCTCTCCAGCGTCTCCTATACAGCAAGAAAAAAGAGCATGCCCAGAAAAAAAGAACAGTATTTCCTACTCAAAACTACCATGTCTAGTTCAACTCTCCTTATGAAACTCATACAAACCACAGCATCTATTACATAGATGCTCTTTAGTTAATAGTGAAAATCGTGTTGTGTTCGTGAACTGTGTAAATTCATTTGAGCCGAAAAATCACTCGGTTTACCGGAAATGTACTCATGCTTGTATGAAGACACAGAGGCTTTGGTTTAACTCCGTTTGTGAAGGGAAATTCAGGCCAGTGTTCTCATCCATGAAACACACTCTGTTTTAACGCAAAGAGCATGCTCTTCTTTCCAGAATCTCCAATACAACAAGAAACATGAGCATGAACAGAAAAAAAGAACTGTGATTCCTATTCATAAGGACCATATCAGGTTAAACTCTGCTTATGAAACTGTAACAAACCACAGCATATCTTACATAGATGCTCTTTAGTTAATAGTGAAAATCGTGTTTGGTTCGTACTCTGTGTAAATTCATTTGAGCCGAAAAATCACTGGGTTTACCGGAAATGAGCTCTTGCTTGTAGGAAGACACAGAGAATTGGTTTAACTCCGTTTCTGAGGGAAAATTCAGACCAGTGTTCTCATCAGTGAAACATACTCTGTTTTAATGCAAGAAGCTTGCTTTCTTTCCAGCGTCTCCAATACAGCAAGAAACATGAGCATGCCCAGAAAAAAAGAACTGTGTTTCTTACTCATGTGGACCATATCTAGTTAAACTCTGCTTATGATACTGTAACAAACCACGGCATCTCTTACACAGATGCTCTTTAGTTAACAGTGAAAATCGTGTTGGGTTCGTGAACTGTGTAAACTCATTTGAGCCTAAAAATCACTGGGTTTACCGGAAGTGAACTATTGCTTGTAGGAAAACAAGGAGCCTTTGGTTTAACTCCCTTTCTGAAGGAAAATTCAGACCAGTGTTCTCATCCATGAAACACATTCTGTTTTAACGCAAGAAGCATGCTCTTCTTTCCACCGTCTCCAATACATCAAGAAACATGAGCATGCCCAAAAAAACAGAACTGAATTTCCTACTCAAAAGCACCGTGTCTAGTTAAACTCTGCTTATGAAACTCATACAAAGCACAGCATCTATTACATAGATGCTCTTTAGTTAATACTGAAAATCGTGTTGGGTTCGTGAACTATGTAAACTCATTTGAGCCGGAAAATCACTGGGTTTACCGGAAATGAACTCTTGCTTGTAGGAAGACACAGAGCCTTTGGTTTAACCCCATTTGTGAAAGTAAATTCAGACCAATGTTCTCATCCATGAAACACACTCTGTTTTAACGCAAAGATCATCCTCTTCTATCCAGCGTCTGCAATACCACAAGAAACATGAGCATGCGAAGAAAAAAAGAACTTAGTTTCCTACTAATACGGACCATATCTAGTTGAACTCTGCTTATGAAACTGTAACAAACCACAGCATCTCTTACATAGATGCTCTTTAGTTAATAGTGAAAATGGTTTTGGGTTCGTGAACTGTGGAAATGCATTTGAGCCTAAAAATCACTGGGTTTACCAGAATGAACTCTTGCTTGTAGGAAGACACAGAGCCTTTGGTTTAACTCCGATTGTGAAGGGAAATTCAGACCAGTGTGCTCATCCGTGAAACACACTCTGTTTTACCACAAAGAGCATGCTCTTCTATCCAGCGTCTGCAATATAGAAAGAAACATGAGCATGCCCAGAAAAAAAGAACTGTGTTTCCTACTCATATGGACCATATCTAGTTGAACTCTGCTTCTGAAACTGTAACAAACCACAGCATCTGCTACGTAGATGCTCTTTAGCTAATAGTGAAAATCGTGTTGGGTTCGTGGACTGTGTAAATTCATTTGAGCCGAAAAAACACTGTGTTTACTGGAAATGAACTCTTGCTTGTAGGAAAACATAGATCCTTTGGTTTAACTCATTTTCTGTAGGAAAATTCAGACCAGTGTTCTCATCCATGAAACACACTCTGTTTTAACGCAAGAAGAATGCTCTTCTTTACATCGTCTCCAATACAGCAAGAAACATAAGCATGCCCAGAAATAAAGAACTGTATTTCCTACTCAAAAGGACCGTGTCCAGTTCAACTCTGCTTATGAAACTCATACAAACCACAGCATGTCTTCATAGATGCTCTTTAGTTAATAGTGAATATCGTGTTGGGTTCGTGAACTGTGTAAATTCATTTGAGCCGAAAAATCACTGGGTTTACTGGAAATGAACTCTTGCTTGTAGGAAGACAAAGAGCCTTTGGTTTAACCCCGTTTTTAAAGGGAAATTGAGACCAGTGTTCTCATCCATGAAACACACTCTGTTTTAACACAAAGAGCATGCTCTTTTTTCTGGCGTCTGCAATACAGCAAGAAACATGAGCATGCCCAGAAAAAATGAACTGTGTTTCCTACTCATACGGACCATATCCAGTTGAACTCTACTGATGAAACAGAAACGAACCACAGCATCTCTTACATAGATGCTCTTTAGCTAAGAGTGAAAATCGTGTTGGGGTCGTGAACTGTGTAAATTCATTTGAGCCGAAAAATGATTGATTGTAGGAACACAAAGAGCCTTTCGTTTAACTCTGTTTCTGAAAGGAAATTCAGACCAGTGTTCTCATCCATGAAACACACTCTGTTTTAACGCAAGAAGCATCCTCTTCTTTCCAGCGTCTGCAATACAGCAAGAAACATGAGCATGCCCAGAGAAAATGAACTGTGTTTCCTACTCATACAGACCGTATCTAGTTGAACTCTGCTTATGCAACTGTAACGATCCACAGCATCTCTTACATAGATGCTCTTTAGATAAGAGTGAAAATCATGTTGGGTTCTTGAACTGTGTAAACTCATTTGAGCCTAAAAATAATTGGGTTTACCAGAAAAGAACTCTTGCTTTTAGGAGAGACAGAGCCTTTGGAGTAACTCCATTCATGAAGGAAAATGCAGACCAGTGTTCTCATCCATGAAACACACTCTGTTTTAACACAAAGAGCATGCTCTTCTTTCCAGCGTCTGCAATACAGCAAGAAACATGAGCGTGCCCAGAAAAAATCAACTGTGTTTCCTACTCATACGGACCATATCTAGTTGAACTCTGCTTATGCAACTGTAACGAACCACAGCATCTCTTACATAGATGCTCTTTAGCTAAGAGTGAAAATCGTGTTGGGTTCCTGAACTGTGTAAATTCATTTGAGCCGAAAAATGACTGGGTTTACCGGAAATGAACTCTTGCTTGTAAGAAGACAAAGAGCCTTTCGTTTTACTCCGTTTCTGAAGTAAAAATTCAGACCAGTGTTCTCATCCATGAAACACACTGTGTTTTAATGCAAGAAGCAGGCTCATCTTTCCAGCGTCTCCAATACATCAAGAAACTTGAGCATGCCCAGAAAAAAGAACTGTATTTCCTAATCAAAAGGACCTTGTCTAGTTCAACTCTGCTTATGAAACTCATACAAACCACAGCATCTCTTCATAGATGCTCTTTATTTAATAGTGGAAATCGTGTTGGGTTCGTGAACTGTGTAAATTCATTTAGCCAAAAAATCACTGGGTTTACCGGAAATGAACTCTTTCTTGTAGGAAGACACAGAGCCTTTGGTATAACTCCGTTTCTGAAGGAAAATTCAGACCAGTGTTCTCATCCATGAAACACACTCTGTTTTAACTCAAGAAGCATGCTCTTCTTTCCAGCGTCTTCAATACAGCAAGAAAGTTCACCATGCCCAGAAAAAAAGAACTGTGTTTACTACTCATACGGACCATATCTAGTTGAACTCTGCTTATGCAACTGTAAGGAACCACAGCATCTCTTACATAGATGCTCTTTAGATAAGAGTGAAAATCGTGTTGGGTTCGTGAACTGTGTAAACTCATTTGAGCCTAAAAATCATTGGGTTTACCGGAAATGAACTCTTGCCTGTAGGAAGACAAGGAGCCTTTGGTTTAACTCCCTTTCTGAAGGAAAATTCAGACCAGTGTTCTCATCCATGAAACACACTCTGTTTTAACACAAGAAGCATGCTCTTCTCTCCAGCGTCTCCTATACAGCAAGAAAAAAGAGCATGCCCAGAAAAAAAGAACAGTATTTCCTACTCAAAACTACCATGTCTAGTTCAACTCTCCTTATGAAACTCATACAAACCACAGCATCTATTACATAGATGCTCTTTAGTTAATAGTGAAAATCGTGTTGTGTTCGTGAACTGTGTAAATTCATTTGAGCCGAAAAATCACTCGGTTTACCGGAAATGTACTCATGCTTGTATGAAGACACAGAGGCTTTGGTTTAACTCCGTTTGTGAAGGGAAATTCAGGCCAGTGTTCTCATCCATGAAACACACTCTGTTTTAACGCAAAGAGCATGCTCTTCTTTCCAGAATCTCCAATACAACAAGAAACATGAGCATGAACAGAAAAAAAGAACTGTGATTCCTATTCATAAGGACCATATCAGGTTAAACTCTGCTTATGAAACTGTAACAAACCACAGCATATCTTACATAGATGCTCTTTAGTTAATAGTGAAAATCGTGTTTGGTTCGTACTCTGTGTAAATTCATTTGAGCCGAAAAATCACTGGGTTTACCGGAAATGAGCTCTTGCTTGTAGGAAGACACAGAGAATTGGTTTAACTCCGTTTCTGAGGGAAAATTCAGACCAGTGTTCTCATCAGTGAAACATACTCTGTTTTAATGCAAGAAGCTTGCTTTCTTTCCAGCGTCTCCAATACAGCAAGAAACATGAGCATGCCCAGAAAAAAAGAACTGTGTTTCTTACTCATGTGGACCATATCTAGTTAAACTCTGCTTATGATACTGTAACAAACCACGGCATCTCTTACACAGATGCTCTTTAGTTAACAGTGAAAATCGTGTTGGGTTCGTGAACTGTGTAAACTCATTTGAGCCTAAAAATCACTGGGTTTACCGGAAGTGAACTATTGCTTGTAGGAAAACAAGGAGCCTTTGGTTTAACTCCCTTTCTGAAGGAAAATTCAGACCAGTGTTCTCATCCATGAAACACATTCTGTTTTAACGCAAGAAGCATGCTCTTCTTTCCACCGTCTCCAATACATCAAGAAACATGAGCATGCCCAAAAAAACAGAACTGAATTTCCTACTCAAAAGCACCGTGTCTAGTTAAACTCTGCTTATGAAACTCATACAAAGCACAGCATCTATTACATAGATGCTCTTTAGTTAATACTGAAAATCGTGTTGGGTTCGTGAACTATGTAAACTCATTTGAGCCGGAAAATCACTGGGTTTACCGGAAATGAACTCTTGCTTGTAGGAAGACACAGAGCCTTTGGTTTAACCCCATTTGTGAAAGTAAATTCAGACCAATGTTCTCATCCATGAAACACACTCTGTTTTAACGCAAAGATCATCCTCTTCTATCCAGCGTCTGCAATACCACAAGAAACATGAGCATGCGAAGAAAAAAAGAACTTAGTTTCCTACTAATACGGACCATATCTAGTTGAACTCTGCTTATGAAACTGTAACAAACCACAGCATCTCTTACATAGATGCTCTTTAGTTAATAGTGAAAATGGTTTTGGGTTCGTGAACTGTGGAAATGCATTTGAGCCTAAAAATCACTGGGTTTACCAGAATGAACTCTTGCTTGTAGGAAGACACAGAGCCTTTGGTTTAACTCCGATTGTGAAGGGAAATTCAGACCAGTGTGCTCATCCGTGAAACACACTCTGTTTTACCACAAAGAGCATGCTCTTCTATCCAGCGTCTGCAATATAGAAAGAAACATGAGCATGCCCAGAAAAAAAGAACTGTGTTTCCTACTCATATGGACCATATCTAGTTGAACTCTGCTTCTGAAACTGTAACAAACCACAGCATCTGCTACGTAGATGCTCTTTAGCTAATAGTGAAAATCGTGTTGGGTTCGTGGACTGTGTAAATTCATTTGAGCCGAAAAAACACTGTGTTTACTGGAAATGAACTCTTGCTTGTAGGAAAACATAGATCCTTTGGTTTAACTCATTTTCTGTAGGAAAATTCAGACCAGTGTTCTCATCCATGAAACACACTCTGTTTTAACGCAAGAAGAATGCTCTTCTTTACATCGTCTCCAATACAGCAAGAAACATAAGCATGCCCAGAAATAAAGAACTGTATTTCCTACTCAAAAGGACCGTGTCCAGTTCAACTCTGCTTATGAAACTCATACAAACCACAGCATGTCTTCATAGATGCTCTTTAGTTAATAGTGAATATCGTGTTGGGTTCGTGAACTGTGTAAATTCATTTGAGCCGAAAAATCACTGGGTTTACTGGAAATGAACTCTTGCTTGTAGGAAGACAAAGAGCCTTTGGTTTAACCCCGTTTTTAAAGGGAAATTGAGACCAGTGTTCTCATCCATGAAACACACTCTGTTTTAACACAAAGAGCATGCTCTTTTTTCTGGCGTCTGCAATACAGCAAGAAACATGAGCATGCCCAGAAAAAATGAACTGTGTTTCCTACTCATACGGACCATATCCAGTTGAACTCTACTGATGAAACAGAAACGAACCACAGCATCTCTTACATAGATGCTCTTTAGCTAAGAGTGAAAATCGTGTTGGGGTCGTGAACTGTGTAAATTCATTTGAGCCGAAAAATGATTGATTGTAGGAACACAAAGAGCCTTTCGTTTAACTCTGTTTCTGAAAGGAAATTCAGACCAGTGTTCTCATCCATGAAACACACTCTGTTTTAATGCAAGAAGCATGCTCTTCTTTCCAGAGTCTCCAATACAGCAAGAAACATGAGCATGCCCAGAAAAAATGAACTGTGTTTCCTACTCATACAGACCATATCTAGTTGAAGTCTGCTTATGAAACTCATACAAACCACAGCATCTCTTCATAAATGCTCTTTAATTAATAGTGAAAATCGTGTTGGGTTCGTGAACTGTGTAAATTCATTTGAGCCGGAAAATCACTGGGTTTACCGGAAATGAACTCTTGCTTGTAGGAAGACACAGAGACTTTGGTTTAACCCCATTTGTGAAAGTAAATTCAGACCAATGTTCTCATCCATGAAACACACTCTGTTTTAACGCAAAGATCATGCTCTTCTATCCAGCGTCTGCAATACAGCAAGAAACATGAGCATGCGAAGAAAAAAAGAACTTTGTTTCCTACTAATACGGACCATATCTAGTTGAACTCTGCTTATGAAACTGTAACAAAGCACAGCATCTCTTACATAGATCCTCTTTAGTTAATAGTGAAAATCCTGTTGGGTTCGTGAACTGTGTAAATGCATTTGAGCCAAAAAATCACTGGGTTTACTGGAAAAGTACTCTTGCTAGTAGGAAGACAAAGAGCCTTTGGTTTAACCCGGTTTTAAAGGGAAATTGAGACCAGTGTTCTCATCCATGAAACACACTCTGTTTTAACGCAAGAAGCATCCTCTTCTTTCCAGCGTCTGCAATACAGCAAGAAACATGAGCATGCCCAGAGAAAATGAACTGTGTTTCCTACTCATACAGACCGTATCTAGTTGAACTCTGCTTATGCAACTGTAACGATCCACAGCATCTCTTACATAGATGCTCTTTAGATAAGAGTGAAAATCGTGTTGGGTTCGTGAACTGTGTAAATTCATTTGAGCCGAAAAATGACTGGGTTTACCGGAAATGAACTCTTGCTTGTAAGAAGACAAAGAGCCTTTCGTTTTACTCCGTTTCTGAAGTAAAAATTCAGACCAGTGTTCTCATCCATGAAACACACTGTGTTTTAATGCAAGAAGCAGGCTCATCTTTCCAGCATCTCCAATACATCAAGAAACTTGAGCATGCCCAGAAAAAAGAACTGTAATTCCTAATCAAAAGGACCTTGTCTAGTTCAACTCTGCTTATGAAACTCATACAAACCACAGCATCTCTTCATAGATGCTCTTTATTTAATAGTGGAAATCGTGTTGGGTTCGTGAACTGTGTAAATTCATTTAGCCAAAAAATCACTGGGTTTATCGGAAATGAACTCTTTCTTGTAGGAAGACACAGAGCATTTGTTATAACTCCGTTTCTGAAGGAAAATTCAGACCAGTGTTCTCATCCATGAAACACACTCTGTTTTAACGCAAGAAGCATGCTCTTCTTTCCAGCATCTCCAATACAGCAAGAAAGTTCACCATGCCCAGAAAAAAAGAACTGTGTATCCTACTCATACGGACCATATCTAGTTGAACTCTGCTTATGGAACTCTAACAAACCACAGCATCTCTTACATAGATGCTCTATAGCTAAGAGTGAAAATCATGTTGGGTTCTTGAACTGTGTAAACTCATTTGAGCCTAAAAATAATTGGGTTTACCAGAAAAGAACTCTTGCTTTTAGGAGAGACAGAGCCTTTGGAGTAACTCCATTCATGAAGGAAAATGCAGACCAGTGTTCTCATCCATGAAACACACTCTGTTTTAACACAAAGAGCATGCTCTTCTTTCCAGCGTCTGCAATACAGCAAGAAACATGAGCGTGCCCAGAAAAAATCAACTGTGTTTCCTACTCATACGGACCATATCTAGTTGAACTCTGCTTATGCAACTGTAATGAACCACAGCATCTCTTACATAGATGCTCTTTAGCTAAGAGTGAAAATCGTGTTGGGTTCCTGAACTGTGTAAATTCATTTGAGACGAAAAATGACTGGGTTTACCGGAAATGAACTCTTGCTTGTAAGAAGACAAAGAGCCTTTCGTTTTACTCCGTTTCTGAAGTAAAAATTCAGACCTGTGTTCTCATCCATGAAACACACTCTGTTTTAGTGCAAGAAGCAGGCTCATCTTTCCAGCATCTCCAATACATCAAGAAACTTGAGCATGCCCAGAAAAAAGGAACTGTATTTCCTAATCAAAAGGACCTTGTCTAGTTCAACTCTGCTTATGAAACTCATACAAACCACAGCATCTCTTCATTCATGCTCTTTATTTAATAGTGGAAATCGTGTTGGGTTCGGGAACTGTGTAAATTCATTTAGCCAAAAAACACTGTGTTTACTGGAAATGAACTCTTGCTTGTAGGAAAACATAGATCCTTTGGTTTAACTCATTTTCTGTAGGAAAATTCAGACCAGTGTTCTCATCCATGAAACACACTCTGTTTTAACGCAAGAAGCATGCTCTTCTTACCACCGTCTCCAATACAACAAGAAACATGAGCATGCCCAAAAAAACAGAACTGAATTTCCTACTCAAAAGGACCTTGTCTAGTTAAACTCTGCTTATGAAACTCATACAAACCACAGCATCTACCATATAGAAGCTCTTTAGTTAATAGTGAAAATCGTGTTTGGTTCATGAACTATGTAAATTCATTTGAGCCAAAAAATCACTAGGTTTACCGGAAATAATCTCTTACCTGTATGAAGACACAGAAGATTTGGTTTAACTCCGCTTGTGAAGGGAAATTGAGACCAGTGTTCTCATCCATGACCACACTCTGTTTTAATGCAAAGAGCATGCTCTTCTTTACAGCCTCCCCAATACAGCAAGAAACATGAGCATGCCCAGAAAAACAGAACTGTATTTCCTACTCAAAAGGACTGTGTCTAGTTCAACCCTGCTTATGAAACTCATACAAACCACAGCATCTCTTCATAGATGCTCTTTAGTTGATAGTGGAAACCGTGTTGGGTTCTTGAACTGTGTAAATTCATTTGAGCCTAAAATCATTGGGTTTACCGGAAATGAACTCTTGCTTGTAGGAAGACAAGAAGCCTTTGGTTTAACTCCTTTTCTTAAGGAAAATTCAGACCATTGTTCTGATCCATGAAACACACTCTGTTTTAACGCAAGATGCATGCTCTTCTTTCAACAGTCTCAAATAAAACAAGAAACATGAGCATGCCCAAAAAAACTGAACTATATTTCCTATTCAAAAGGACCGTGTCTAGTTAAACTCTGCTTAGGAAACTCATACAAAACACAGCATGTCTTCATAGATGCTCTTTAGTTAATAGTGAAAATCATGTTGGGTTCGTGAACTGTGTAAATTCATTTGAGCCGAAAAATCACTGGTTTTACCGGAAATGAACTATTGCTTGTAGGAAGACACAGAGCCTTTGGTTTAACTCCGTTTCTGAAAGAAAATTCAGACCAGTGTTCTCATCCATGAAACAACCTCTATTTTAACGCAAGAAGCATGCTCTTCTTTCCAGCGTCCCCAATACAGCAAGAAACATGAGGATGCCCAGAAAAACAGAACTGTATTTCCTACTCAAAAGGATCATGTCTAGTTCAACTCTGCTTATGAAACTCATACAAACCACAGCATCTCTTCATAGATGCTCTTTAGTTGATAGTGGAAACCGTGTTGGGTTCTTGAACTGTGTAAATTCATTTGAGCCTAAAATCATTGGGTTTACCGGAAATGAACTCTTGCTTGTAGGAAGACAAGGAGCCTTTGGTTTAACTCCGTTTCTGAAGGAAAATTCAAACCAGTGTTCTCATCCATGAAACACACTCTGTTTTAACGCAAGAAGCATGCTCTTCTTTCTAGCGTCTCCAGTACAGCAAGAAACATGAGCATGCCCAGAAAAAAGGAACTGTATTTCCTACTCAAAAGGACCGTGTCTATTTCAACTCTGCTTATGAAACTCATACAAAATACAGCATCTCTTCATAGATGCTCTTTAGTTAATAGTGAAAATCGTGTTGGGTTTGGGAACTGTGTAAATTCATTTGAGCCGAAAAATCACTCGGTTTACCGGAAGTGAACTCTTGCTTGTATGAAGACACAGAGGCTTTGGTTTAACTCTGTTTGTGAAGGGAAATTCACACCAGTGTTCTCATCCATGAAACACACTCTGTTTTAACGCAAAGAGCATGCTATTCTTTCCACCGTCAGCAATACAGCAAGAAACATGAGCATACCCAGAAAAAATGAACTGTGTTTCCTACTCATACAGACCAAACCTAGTTGAGGTCTGCTTATGAAAATCATACAAACCACAGAATCTCTTCAAAAATGCTATTTAGTTGAAAGTGAAAATCGTGTTGGGTTCGTGAACTGTGTAAATTCATTTGAGCCGAAAAATCCCTGGATTTACCGGAAATGAACTCTTGCTTGTATGAAGACACAGAACCTTTGGTTTAACTCTGTTTGTGAAGGGAAATTCAGACAAGTGTTCTCATCCATAAAACATGCTCTGTTGTAATGCAAGAAGCATGCTCGTCTTTCCAGCGTCTCCAATACAGCAAGAAACTTGAGCATGCCCAGAAATAAGGAACTGTATTTCCTACTAAAAAGACTATGTCTATTTCAACTCTGCTTATGAAACTCATACAAACCACAGCATCTCTTCATAAAGGCTATTTAGTTAATAGTGAAAATCGTGTTGGGTTCGTGAACTGTGTAAATTAATTTGAGCCGAAAAATCACTGGTTTTACCGGAAATGAACTCTTGCTTGTAGGAAGACACAGAGCCCTTGGTTTAACTCCGTTTCTGAAGGAAAATTCAGACCAGTGTTCTCATCCATGAAACACACTCTGTTTTAACGCAAGAAGCATGCTCTTGTTTCCAGCGTCTCCAATACATCAAGAAAGTTCACCATGCCCAAAAAAAACAACTGTATTTCCGACACAAAAGGACCGTGTCTAGTTGAACTCTGCTTATGAAACTCACACATACCACAGCATCTCTTAATAAATGCTATTTAGTTAATAGTGAAAATCGTGTTGGGTTCGTGAACTGTGTAAATTCATTTGAGCCAAAAAATCACTCGGTTTACCGGAAATGAACTCTTGCTTGTATGAAGACACAGAGGCTTTGGTTTAACTCCGTTTGTGAAGGGAAATTCACACCAGTGTTCTGATCCATGAAACACACTCTGTTTTAACGCAAAGAGCATGCTCTTCTTCCCAGCGTCTCCAATACAGCAAGAAACATGAGAATGCCCAGAAAAAAAGAACTGTGTTTCCTACTCATACGGACCATATCTAGTTGAACTCTGCTTATGAAACTGTAACGAACCACAGCATCTCTTACATAGATGCTCTTTAGCTAAGAGTGAAATTCGTGTTGGGTTCGTGATCTGTATAAACTCATTTGAGCCGAAAAATCATTGGGTTTACCGGAAATGAACACTTGCTTGTAGGAAGACACAGAGCCGTTGGTTTAACCCCATTTGTGAAAGTAAATTCAGACCAATGTTCTCATCCATGAAACACACTCTCTTTTAACGCAAAGATCATGCTCTTCTATCCAGCATCTGCAATACAGCAAGAAACATGAGTATGCCAAGAAAAAAAGAACTTTGTTTCCTACTAATACGGACCATATCTAGTTCAACTCTGCTTATGAAACTCATACAAAATACAGCATCTCTTCATAGATGCTCTTTAGTTAATAGTGAAAATCGTGTTGGGTTCGTGAACTGTGTAAATTAATTTGAGCCGAAAAATCACTGGGTTTACTGGAAATGAACTCTTGCTTGTAGGAAGACAAAGAGCCTTTGGTTTACCCCGTTTGTAAAGGGAAATTGAGACCAGTGTTCTCATCCATGAAACACACTCTGTATTAATGCAAGAAGCATGCCCGTCTTTCCAGCGTCTCCAATACAGCAAGAAACATGAGCATGCCCAGAAATAAGGAACTGTATTTCCTACTAAAAGGACCATGTCTAGTACAACTCTGCTTATGAAACTCATACAAACCACAGCATCTCTTCATAAAGGCTATTTAGTTAATAGTGAAAATCGTGTTGTGTTTGTGAACTGTGTAAATTCATTTGAGCCGAAAAATCACTGGTTTTACCGGAAATGAACTCTTGCTTTTAGGAAGCCATGGAGCCTTTGGTTTAACTCCCTTTCTAGAGGAAAATTCAGACAGTGTTCTCATCCATGAAACACACCCTGTTTTAATGCAAGAAGCATGCTCTTCTTTCCAGCATTCCAATACAGCAAGAAATATGAGAATGCCCAGAATAAAAGAACAGTATTTCCTACTCAAAAGGACCGTGTCTAGTTCAACTCTGCTTATGAAACTCATACAAACCACAGCATCTCTTCATAGATGCCCTTTAGTTATTAGTGAAAATCGTGTTGGGTTCTAGAACTGGGAAAATTCATGTGAACCGAAAAATCACTAGGTTTACCGGAAATGATCTCTACTTGTAGTACGAAACAGACCTTTGGTTTAGCTCCGTTTCTGAACCAAAATTCAGATCAGTGTTCTCATCCATGAAACACACTCTGTTTTAACGCAAGAAGTATGCTCTTCTTTCCAGCGTCTCAAATACAGCAAGAAAGTTGAGCACCCCAGAAAAAAAGAACTGTATTTCCTACTCAAAAGGACCGTGTCTAGTTCAACTCTGCTTATGAAACTCATACAAACCACAGAATCTCTTCAAAAATGCTCTTTAGTTAATAGAGAAAATCGAGTTGGGTTCGTGAACTGTGCAAATTCATTTGAGGCGAAAAATCACTGGGTTTACTGGAAATGAACTCTTGCTTGTAGGAAGACAAAGAGCCTTTGGTTTCACCCCGTTAGTAAAGGGAAATTGAGACCAGTGTTCTTATCCATGAAACACACTCTGTTTTACACAAAGAGCATGCTCTTCTTTCCAGCGTCTGCAATAGAGCAAGAAACATGAGCATGCCCAGAAATAAGGAACTGTATTTCCTACTAAAAGGACCATGTCTAGTTCAACTCTGCTCATGAAACCCATACAAACTACAGCATCTCTTCATAAAGGCTATTTAGTTAATAGTGAAAATCGTGTTGTGTTCATGAACTGTGTAAATTCATTTGAGCCGAAAAATCACTGGTTTTACCGGAAATGAACTCTTGCTTGTAGGAAGACACAGAGCCCTTGGTTTAACTCCGTTTCTGAAGGAATATTCAGACCAGTGTTCTCATCCATGAAACACACTCTGTTTTAACGCAAGAAGCATGCTCTTCTTTCCAGCGTCTCCAATGCAGCAAATAAGCTGAGCATGCCCAGAAAAACAGAACTGTATTTCCTACTCAAAAGGACCCTGTCTAGTTCAACTCTGCTTATGAAACTCATACAAACCACAGCATCTATTACATACATGCTCGTTAGTTAATAGTGAAAATCGTGTTGAGTTCGTGAACTTTGTAAATTCATTTGAGCCGAAAAATCACTAAGTTTACCGGAAATGATCTCTAGTTGTAGTAAGACACAGACCCTTTGGTTTAACTCCGTTTCTGAAGGAAAATTCAGACCAGTGTTCTCATCCATGAAACACACTCTGTTTTAACGCAAGAAGCATGCTCTTGTTTCCAGCGTCTCCAATACAGCAAGAAAGTTCACCATGCCCAAAAAAAACAACTGTATTTCCGACACAAAAGGACCGTGTCTAGTTGAACTCTGCTTATGAAACTCACACATACCACAGCATCTCTTAATAAATGCTATTTAGTTAATAGTGAAAATCGTGTTGGGTTCGTGAACTGTGTAAATTCATTTGAGCCGAAGAATCACTGGGTTTAGTGGAAATGAACTCTTGTTTGTAGGAAGACAAAGAGCCTTTGGTTTAACCCTGTTTGTAAAGGGAAATTGAGACCACTGTTCTCATCTATGAAACACACTCTGTTTTAACGCAAGAGCATGAACTTCTTTCCAGCATCTCCAATACAGCAAGAAACATGGGCATGCCCAGAAAAAAAGAACTGTATTTCCTGTTCAAAAGGACCGTGTCTAGTTCAACTCTGCTTATGAAACTCATACAAAATACAGCATCTCTTCAAAGATGCTCTTTAGTTATTAGTGAAAATCGTGTTGGGTTCTAGAACTGGGTAAATTCATGTGAACCGAAAAATCACTAGGTTTACCGGAAATGATCTCTACTTGTAGTACGAAACAGACCTTTGGTTTAGCTCCGTTTCTGAAGCAAAATTCAGACCAGTGTTCTCATCCATGAAACACACTCTGTTTTAACGCAAAAAGCATGCTCTTCTTTCCAGCGTCTCTAATGCAGCAAATAAGCTGAGCATGCCCAGAAAAACAGAACTGTATTTCCTACTCAAAAGGACCCTGTCTAGTTCAACTCTGCTTATGAAACTCATACAAACCACAGCATCTATTACATACATGCTCGTTAGTTAATAGTGAAAATCGTGTTGAGTTCGTGAACTTTGTAAATTCATTTGAGCCGAAAAATCACTAGGTTTACCGGAAATGATCTCTAGTTGTAGTAAGACACAGACCCTTTGGTTTAACTCCGTTTCTGAAGGAAAATTCAGACCAGTGTTCTCATCCATGAAACACACTCTGTTTTAATGCAAGAAGCATGCTCTTGTTTCTAGCGTCTCCAATAAAGCAAGAAAGTTCACCATGCCCAAAAAAAAAACTGTATTGCCTACACAAAAGGACCGTGTCTAGTTCAACTCTGCTTATGAAACTCATACATACAATAGCATCTCTTAATAAATGCTATTTAGTTAATAGTGAAAATCGTGTTGGGTTCGTGAACTGTGTAAATTCATTTGAGCCGAAAAATCACTCGGTTTACCGGAAATGAACTCTTGCTTGTATGAAGACACAGAGGCTTTGGTTTAACTCCGTTTGTGAAGGGAAATTCAGACCAGTGTACTTATCCATGAAACACACTCTGTTTTAATGCAATGATCATGCTCTTCTTTCCAGCATCTCCAATACGGCAAGAAACATGAGCATGCCCAGAAAAAAAGAACTGTATTTCCTGTTCAAAAGGACCGTGTCTAGTTCAACTCTGCTTATGAAACTCATACAAAATACAGCATCTCTTCATAGATGCTCTTTAGTTAATAGTGAAAATCGTGTTAGGTTTGGGAACAGGGTAAATTCATTTGAGCCGAAAAATCACTGGGTTTACCGGAAAGGAACTCTTGCTTGGAGGAAGACACAGAGCCTTTGGTTTAACCCAATTTGTGAAAGTAAATTCAGACCAATGTTCTCATCCATTAAACACACTCTCTTTTAACGCAAAGATCATGCTCTTCTATCCAGCGTCTGCAATACAGCAAGAAACATGAGTATGCCAAGAAAAAAAGAACTTTGTTTCGTACTAATACGGACCATATCTAGTTGAACTCTGCTTATGAAACTGTATCAAACCACTGCATCTCTTACATAGATGCTCTTTAGTTAATAGTGAAAATCGTGTTGGGTTCGTGAACTGTGTAAATTCATTTGAGGCGAAAAATCACTGGGTTTACTGGAAATGAACTCTTGCTTGTAGGAAGACAAAGAGCCTTTGGTTTACCCCGTTTGTAAAGGGAAATTGAGACCAGTGTTCTCATCCATGAAACACACTCTGTATTAATGCAAGAAGCATCCTCGTCTTTCCAGCGTCTCCAATACAGCAAGAAACATGAGCATGCCCAGAAATAAGGAACTGTATTTCCTACTAAAAGGACCATGTCTAGTTCAACTCTGCTTATGAAACTCATACAAACCACAGCATCTCTTCATAAAGGCTATTTACTTAATAGTGAAAATCGTGTTGTGTTTGTGAACTGTGTAAATTCATTTGAGCCGAAAAATCACTGATTTTACCGGAAATGAACTCTTGCTCTTAGGAAGACACGGAGCCTTTGGTTTAACTCCCTTTCTGGAGGAAAATTCAGACCAGTGTTCTCATCCATGAAACACACCCTGTTTTAATGCAAGAAGCATGCTCTTCTTTCCAGCATTCCAATACAGCAAGAAATATGAGGATGCCCAGAATAAAAGAACTGTATTTCCTACTCAAAAGGACCGTGTCTAGTTCAACTCTGCTTATGAAACTCATACAAACCACAGCATCTCTTCAAAGATGCTCTTTAGTTATTAGTGAAAATCGTGTTGGGTTCTAGAACTGGGTAAATTCATGTGAACCGAAAAATCACTAGGTTTACCGGAAATGATCTCTACTTGTAGTACGAAACAGACCTTTGGTTTAGCTCCGTTTCTGAAGCAAAATTCAGAGCAGTGTTCTCATCCATGAAACACACTCTGTTTTAACGCAAGCAGCATGCTCTTCTTTCCAGCGTCTCCAATACAGCAAGAAAGTTGAGCACCCCAGAAAAAAAGAACTGTATTTCCTACTCAAAAGGACCGTGTCTAGTTCAACTGTGCTTATGAAACTCATACAAACCACAGAATCTCTTCAAAAATGCTCTTTAGTTAATAGTGAAAATCGAGTTGGGTTCGTGAACTGTGTAAATTCATTTGAGGTGAAAAATCACTGGGTTTACTGGAAATGAACTCTTGCTTGTAGAAAGACAAAGAGCCTTTGGTTTAACCCCGTTTGTAAAGGGAAATTGAGACCAGTGTTCTCATCCATGAAACACACTGTGTTTTAACACAAAGAGCATGCTCTTCTTTCCAGCGTCTGCAATACAGCAAGAAAAATGAGCATGCCAAGAAATAAGGAACTGTATTTCCTACTAAAAGGACCATGTCTAGTTCAACTCTGCTTATGAAACTCATACAAACCACAGCATCTCTTCATAAAGGCTATTTAGTTAATAGTGAAAATCGTGTTGTGTTCATGAACTGTGTAAATTCATTTGAGCCGAAAAATCACTGGTTTTACCGGAAATGAACTCTTGCTTGTAGGAAGACACAGAGCCCTTGGTTTAACTCCCTTTCTGAAGGAAAATTCAGACCAGTGTTCTCATCCATGAAACACACTCTGTTTTAACGGAAGAAGCATGCTCTTCTTTCCAGCGTCTCCAATGCAGCAAATAAGCTGAGCATGCCCAGAAAAACAGAACTGTATTTCCTACTCAAAAGGACCCTGTCTAGTTCAACTCTGCTTATGAAACTCATACATACCACAGCAACTCTTAATAAATGCTATTTAGTTAATAGTGAAAATCGTGTTGGGTTCGTGAACTGTGTAAATTCATTTGAGCCAATAAATCACTCGGTTTACCTGAAATGAACTCTTGCTTGTATGAAGACACAGAAGCTTTGGTTTAACTCCGTTTGTGAAGGGAAATTCACACCAGTGTTCTGATCCATGAAACACACTCTGTTTTAACGCAAAGAGCATGCTCTTCTTTCCAGTATCTCCAATACAGCAAGAAACATGAGAATGCCCAGAAAAAAAGAACTGTGTTTCCTACTCATAAGGACCATATCTAGTTGAACTCTGCTTATGAAACTGTAACGAACCACAGCATCTCTTACATAGACGCTCTTTAGCTAAGAGTGAATTTCGTGTTGGGTTCGTGAACTGTGTAAACTCATTTGAGCCGAAAAATCATTTGGTTTACCGGAAATGAACTCTTGCTTTTAGGAAGACATGGAGCCTTTGGTTTAACTCCGTTTCTGGAGGAAAATTCAGACCAGTGTTCTCATCCATGAAACACACTCTGTTTTAACGCAAGAAGCATGCTCTTGTTTCCAGGGTCTCCAATACAGCAAATAAGATGAGCATGCATTAAAAAACAGAACTGTACTTCCTACTCAAAAGGACCCTGTCTAGTTCAACTCTGCTTATGAAACTCATACAAAATACCCCATCTCTTCATAGATGCTCTTTAGTTAATAGTGAAAATCGTGTTGGGTTTGTGAACTGTGTAAATTCATTTGAGCCGAAAAATCACTGGGTTTACCGGAAATGAACTCTTGCTTGTAGGAAGACACAGAGCCTTTGGTTTAACCCCATTTGTGAAAGTAAATTCAGACCAATGTTCTCATCCATGAAACACACTCTCTTTTAACACAAAGATCATGCTCTTCTATCCAGCGTCTGCAATACAGCAAGAAACATCAGTATGCCAAGAAAAAAGAACTTTGTTTCCTAGTAATACGGACCATATCTAGTTGAACTCTGCTTATGAAACTGTAACAAACCACTGCAGCTCTTACATAGATGCTCTTTAGTTAATAGTGAAAATCATTTTGGGTTCGTGAACTGTGTAAATTCATTTGAGGCGAAAAATCACTGGGTTTACTGGAAATGAACTCTTGCAGGAAGACAAAGAGCCTTTGGTTTAACCCCGTTAGTAAAGGAAAATTGAGACCAGTTTTCTCATCCATGAAACACACTCTGTTTTAACGCAAGAAGCATGCTCTTCTTTCCAGCATCTCCAATGGAGCAAATAAGCTGAGCATGCCCAGAAAAACAGAACTGTATTTCCTACGCAAAAGGACCCTGTCTAGTTCAAGTCTGCTTATGAAACTCATACAAACCACAGCATCTATTACATACATGCTCGTTAGTTAATAGTGAAAATCGTGTTGAGTTCGTGAACTGTGTAAATTCATTTGAGCCGAAAAATCACTAGGTTTACCGGAAATGATCTCTAGTTGTAGTAAGACACAGACCCTTTTGTTTAACTCCGTTTCTGAAGGAAAATTCAGACCAGTGTTCTCATCCATGAAACACACTCAGTTTTAACGCAAGAAGCATGCTCTTGTTTCCAGCTTCCCCAATACAGCAAGAAAGTTCACCAGACCCAAAAAACACAACTGTATTTCCTACACAAAAGGACCGTGTCTAGTTCAACTCTGCTTATGAAACTCATACAAAACACAGCATCTCTTACATAGATGCTCTTTAGCTAAGAGTGAATTTCGTGTTGGGTTCGTGAACTGTGTAAACTCATTTGAGCCGAAAAATCATTGGGTTTACCGGAAATGAACTCTTGCTTTTAGGAAGACACAGAGCCTTTGGTTTAACTCCGTTTCTGGAGGAAAATTCAGACCAGTGTTCTACTCCCTGAAACACACTCTGTTTTAACGCAAGAAGCATGCTCTTTTTTCCTGCGTCTCCAATACAGAAAGAAAGTTGAGCACCCCAAAAAAAACGAACTGCATTTCCTACTCAAAAAGACCGTGTCTAGTTCAACTCTGCTTATGAAACTCATACAAACCACAGAATCTCTTCAAAAATGCTCTTTAGTTAATAGTGAAAATCGTGTTGGGTTCGTGAACTGTGTAAATTCATTTAAGCCGAAAAATCACTCGGTTTACCGGAAATGAACTCTTGCTTGTATGAAGACACAGAGGCTTTGGTTTAACTCTGTTTGTGAAGCGGAATTCAGACCAGGGTTCTTATCCAGGAAACACACTCTGTTTTACAGCAATGATCATGCTTTTCTTTCCAGCATCTCCAATATGGCAAGAAACATGAGCATGCCCAGAAAAAAAGAACTTTATTTCCTACTAATACGACCATATCTAGTTGAACTCTGCTTATGAAACTGTAAAAAACCACTGCATCTCTTACATAGATGCTCTTTAGTTAATAGTGAAAATCGTTTTGGGTTCGTGAACTGTGTAAATTCATTTGAGCCGTAAAATCACTTGGTTTACTGGAAATGAACTCTTGCTTGTAGGAAGACAAAGAGCCTTTGGTTTAACCCCGTTTGTAAAGGGAAATTGAGACCAGTGTTCTCCTCCAAGAAACACACTCTGTTTTAACACAAAGAGCATGCTCTTCTTTCCAGCGTCTGCAATACAGCAAGAAACATGAGCATGCCCAGAAAAAATGACCTGTGTTTCCTACTCATACGGACCATATCTAGTTGAAGTCAGCTTATGAAACTCATACAAACCACAGCATCTCTTCATAGATGCTCTTTAGTTGATAGTGAAAATCATGTTGGGTTCTTGAACTGTGTAAATTCATTTGAGCCGAAAAATCCCTGGGTTTACCAGAAATGAACTCTTGCTTGTATGAAGACACAGAGCCTTTGATTTAACTCCGTTTGTGAAGGGAAATTCAGACCAGTGTTCCCATCCATGAAACACACTCTGTTTTAATGCAAGAGCATGCTCTTCTTTCCAGCATTCCAATACAGTAAGAAATATGAGGATGCCCAGAATAAAAGAACTGTATTTCCTACTCAAAAGCACCATGTCTAGTACAACTCTGCTTATGAAACTCATACAAACCACAGCATCTCTTCATAGATGCTCTTTAGTTAATAGTGAAAATCGTGTTGTGTTCGTGAACTGTGTAAACTAATTTGAGCCGAAAAATCACTCGCTTTACCGGAAATGAACTCTTGCTTGTATGAAGACACAGAGGCTTTGGTTTAACTCCGTTTGTGAAGGGAAATTCAGACCAGTGTTCTTATCCATGAAACACACTCTGTTTTAATGCAATGATCATGCTCTTCTTTCCAGCATCTCCAATACGGCAAGAAACATGAGCATGCCCAGAAAAAAAGAACTGTATTTCTTACTCAAAAGGACCGTGTCTAGTTCAACTCTGCTTATGAAACTCACACAAACCACAGCATCTATTACATAGATGCTCTTTCGTTAATAGTGAAAATCGTGTTGAGTTCGTGAACTGTGTAAATTCATTTGAGCCGAAAAATCACTAGGTTTACCGGAAATGATCTCTAGTTGTAGTAAGACACAGACCCTTTGGTTTAACTCCGTTTCTGATAGGAAATTCAGACCAGTGTTCTCATCCATGAAACACACTCTATTTTAAAGCAAGAAGCATGCTCTTGTTCCCAGCGTCTCCAATACAGCAAGAAAGTTCACCATGCCCAGAAAAAAACAAATGTATTTCCTACAAAAAAGGACCGTGTCTAGTACAACTCTGCTTATGAAACTCAACAAACAACAGCATCTATTACATAGATGCTCTTTAGTTAATAGTGAAAATCGTGTTGGGTTCGTGAACTGTGTAAATTCATTTGAGCCAAAAAATCACTCGATTTACCGGAAATGAACTCTTGCTTGTATGAAGACACAGAGGCTTTGGTTTAACTCCGTTTGTGAAGGGAAATTCACACCAGTGTTCTCATCCTTGAAACACACCCTGTTTTAATGCAAGAAGCATGCTCTTCTTTCCAGCATTCCAATACAGCAAGAAATATGAGGATGCCCAGAATAAAAGAACTGTATTTCCTACTCAAAAGGACCGTGTCTAGTTCAACTCTGCTTATGAAACTCATACAAACCACAGCATCTCTTCATAGATGCTCTTTAGTTAATAGTGAAAATCGTGTTGTGTTCGTGAACTGTGTAAATTAATTTGAGCCGAAAAATCACTCGGTTTACCGGAAATGAACTCTTGCTTGTATGAAGACACAGAGGCTTTGGTTTAACTCCGTTTGTGAAGGGAAATTCAGACCAGTGTTCTTATCCATGAAACACACTCTGTTTTAATGCAATCATCATGCTCTTCTTTCTAGCATCTCCAATACGGCAAGAAACATGAGCATGCCCAGAAAAACGAACTGTATTTCCTACTCAAAAGGATCGTGTCTAGTTCAACTCTGCTTATGAATCTCACACAAACCACAGCGTCTATTACATAGATGCTCTTTCGTTAATAGTGAAAATCGTGTTGAGTTCATGAACTGTGTAAATTCATTTGAGCTGAAAAATCACTAGGTTTACCGGAAATGATCTCTAGTTGTAGTAAGACACAGACCCTTTGGTTTAACTCCGTTTCTGAAAGAAAATTCAGACCAGTGTTCTCATCCATGAAACACACTCTGTTTTAACACAAGAAGCATGCTCTTGTTTCCAGGGTCTCCAATACAGCAAGAAAGTTCACCATGCCCAGAAAAAAAACAACTGTATTTCCTACAAAAAAGGACCGTGTCTAGTTCAACTCTGCTTATGAAACTCAACAAACAACAGCATCTATTACATAGATGCTCTTTAGTTAATAGTGAAAATCGTGTTGGGTTCGTGAACTGTGTAAATTCATTTGAGCCAAAAAATCACTCGGTTTACCGGAAATGAACTCTTGCTTGTAGGAAGACACAGAGGCTTTGGTTTAACTCTGTTTGTGAAGGGAAATTCACACCAGTGTTCTCATCCTTGAAACACACCCTGTTTTAATGCAAGAAGCATGCTCTTCTTTCCAGCATTCCAATACAGCAAGAAATATGAGGATGCCCAGAATAAAAGAACTGTATTTCCTACTCAAAAGGACCGTGTCTAGTTCAACTCTGCTTATGAAACTCATACAAACCACAGCATCTCTTCATAGATGCTCTTTAGTTAATAGTGAAAATCGTGTTGTGTTCTTGAACTGTGTAAATTCATTTGAGCCGAAAAATCACTGTGTTTACTGGAAATGAACCTTTGCTTGTAGGAAGACAAAGAGCCTTTGGTTTAAGTCCGTTTCTGAAGGAAAATTCAGACCAGTGTTCTCATCCATGAAACATACTCTGTTTTAATGCAAGAAGCATGCTCTTCTTTCCAGCGTCTCCAATACAGCAAGAAAGTTGAGCACCCCAGAAAAAACGAACTGTATTTCGTACTCAAAAGGACCGTGTCTAGTTCAACTCTGCTTATGAAACTCATACAAACCACAGAATCTCTTCAAAAATGCTCTTTAGTTAATAGTGAAAATCGTGTTGGGTTCGTGAACTGTATAAATTCATTTGAGCCGAAAAATCACTCAGTTTACCGGAAATGAACTCTTGCTTGTAGGAAGACACAGAGGCTTTGGTTTAACTCTGTTTGTGAAGCAGAATTCAGACCAGGGTTCTTATCCATGAAACACACTCTGTTTTAAAGCAATGATCATGCTTTTCTTTCCAGCATCTCCAATATGGCAAGAAACATGAGCATGCCCAGAAAAAAAGAACTGTATTTCCTATTCAAAAGGACCATGTCTAGTTCAACTCTGCTTATGAAACTCATACAAAATACAGCATCTCTTCATAGATGCTCTTTAGTTAATAGTGAAAATCGTGTTGGGTTTGGGAACTGTGTAAATTCATTTGTGGCGAAAAATCACTGGGTTTACCGGAAATGAACTCTTGCTTGTAGGAAGACACAGAGCCTTTGGTTTAACCCCATTTGTGAAAGTAAATTCAGACCAATGTTCTCATCCATGAAACACACTCTGTTTTAACACAAAGAGCATGCTCTTCTTTCCAGCGTCTACAATACAGCAAGAAACATGAGTATGCCAAGAAAAAAAAGAACTTTGTTTCCTACTAATACGACCATATCTAGTTGAACTCTGCTTATGAAACTGTAATAAACCACTGCATCTCTTACATAGATGCTCTTTAGTTAATAGTGAAAATCGTTTTGGGTTCGTGAACTGTGTAAATTCATTTGAGCCGTAAAATCACTAGGTTTACTGGAAATGAACTCTTGCTTGTAGGAAGACAAAGAGCCTTTGGTTTAACCCCGTTTTTAAAGGGAAATTGAGACCAATGTTCTCCTCCAAGAAACACACTCTGTTTTAACACAAAGAGCATGCTCTTCTTTCCAGCGTCTGCAATACAGCAAGAAACATGAGCATGCCCAGAAAAAATGAACTGTGTTTCCTACTCATACGGACCATATCTAGTTGAAGTCAGCTTATGAAACTCATACAAACCACAGCATTTCTTCATAGATGCTCTTTAGTTGATAGTGAAAATCATGTTGTGTTCTTGAACTGTGTGAATTCATTTGAGCCGAAAAATCCCTGGGTTTAACGGAAATGAACTCTTGCTTGTATGAAGACACAGAGCCTTTGATTTAACTCCGTTTGTGAAGGGAAGTTCAGACCAGTGTTCTCATCCATGAAACACACTCTGTTTTAATGCAAGAAGCATGCTCTTCGTTCCAGCATCTCCAATACGGCAAGAAACATGAGCATGCCCAGAAAAAAAGAACTGTATTTCCTACTCAAAAGGACCGTGTCTAGTTCAACTCTGCTTATGAAACTCAACAAACCACAGCATCTATTACATAGATGCTCTTTAGTTAATAGTGAAAATCGTGTTGGGTTCGTGAACTGTGTAAATTCATTTGAGCCAAAAAATCACTCGGTTTACCGGAAATGAACTCTTGCTTGTATGAAGACACAGAGGCTTTGGTTTAACTCCGTTTGTGAAGGGAAATTCACACCAGTGTTGTCATCCTTGAAACACACCCTGTTTTAATGCAAGAAGCATGCTCTTCTTTCCAGCGTCTCCAATACAGCAAGAAAGTTCACCATGCCCAGAAAAAAAACAACTGTATTTCCTACAAAAAAGGACCGTGTCTAGTTCAACTCTGCTTATGAAACTCAACAAACAACAGCATCTATTACATGGATGCTCTTTAGTTAATAGTGAAAATCGTGTTGGGTTCGTGAACTGTGTAAATTCATTTGAGCCAAAAAATCACTCGGTTTACCGGAAATGAACTCTTGCTTGTAGGAAGACACAGAGGCTTTGGTTTAACTCCGTTTGTGAAGGGAAATTCACACCAGTGTTCTCATCCTTGAAACACACCCTGTTTTAATGCAAGAAGCATGCTCTTCTTTCCAGCATTCCAATACAGCAAGAAATATGAGGATGCCCAGAATAAAAGAACTGTATTTCCTACTCAAAAGGACCGTGTCTAGTTCAACTCTGCTTATGAAACTCATACAAACCACAGCATCTCTTCATAGATGCTCTTTAGTTAATAGTGAAAATCGTGTTGTGTTCTTGAACTGTGTAAATTCATTTGAGCCGAAAAATCACTGTGTTTACTGGAAATGAACCTTTGCTTGTAGGAAGACAAAGAGCCTTTGGTTTAAGTCCGTTTCTGAAGGAAAATTCAGACCAGTGTTCTCATCCATGAAACATACTCTGTTTTAATGCAAGAAGCATGCTCTTCTTTCCAGCGTCTCCAATACAGCAAGAAAGTTGAGCACCCCAGAAAAAACGAACTGTATTTCCTACTCAAAAGGACCGTGTCTAGTTCAACTCTGCTTATGAAACTCATACAAACCACAGAATCTCTTCAAAAATGCTCTTTAGTTAATAGTGAAAATCGTGTTGGGTTCGTGAACTGTATAAATTCATTTGAGCCGAAAAATCACTCGGTTTACCGGAAATGAACTCTTGCTTGTAGGAAGACACAGAGGCTTTGGTTTAACTCTGTTTGTGAAGCAGAATTGAGACCAGGGTTCTTATCCATGAAACACACTCTGTTTTAAAGCAATGATCATGCTTTTCTTTCCAGCATCTCCAATATGGCAAGAAACATGAGCATGCCCAGAAAAAAAGAACTGTATTTCCTATTCAAAAGGACCATGTCTAGTTCAACTCTGCTTATGAAACTCATACAAAATACAGCATCTCTTCATAGATGCTCTTTAGTTAATAGTGAAAATCGTGTTGGGTTTGGGAACTGTGTAAATTCATTTGAGGCGAAAAATCACTGGGTTTACCGGAAATGAACTCTTGCTTGTAGGAAGACACAGAGCCTTTGGTTTAACCCCATTTGTGAAAGTAAATTCAGACCAATGTTCTCATCCATGAAACACACTCTGTTTTAACACAAAGAGCATGCTCTTCTTTCCAGCGTCTACAATACAGCAAGAAACATGAGTATGCCAAGAAAAAAAGAACTTTGTTTCCTACTAATACGACCATATCTAGTTGAACTCTGCTTATGAAACTGTAATAAACCACTGCATCTCTTACATAGATGCTCTTTAGTTAATAGTGAAAATCGTTTTGGGTTCGTGAACTGTGTAAATTCATTTGAGCCGTAAAATCACTTGGTTTACTGGAAATGAACTCTTGCTTGTAGGAAGACAAAGAGCCTTTGGTTTAACCCCGTTTTTAAAGGGAAATTGAGACCAGTGTTCTCCTCCAAGAAACACACTCTGTTTTAACACAAAGAGCATGCTCTTCTTTCCAGCGTCTGCAATACAGCAAGAAACATGAGCATGCCCAGAAAAAATGAACTGTGTTTCCTACTCATACGGACCATATCTAGTTGAAGTCAGCTTATGAAACTCATACAAACCACAGCATCTCTTCATAGATGCTCTTTAGTTGATAGTGAAAATCATGTTGTGTTCTTGAACTGTGTAAATTCATTTGAGCCGAAAAATCCCTGGGTTTACCGGAAATGAACTCTTGCTTGTATGAAGACACAGAGCCTTTGATTTAACTCCGTTTGTGAAGGGAAGTTCAGACCAGTGTTCTCATCCATGAAACACACTCTGTTTTAATGCAAGAAGCATGCTCTTCGTTCCAGCATCTCCAATACGGCAAGAAACATGAGCATGCCCAGAAAAAAAGAACTGTATTTCCTACTCAAAAGGACCGTGTCTAGTTCAACTCTGCTTATGAAACTCAACAAACCACAGCATCTATTACATAGATGCTCTTTAGTTAATAGTGAAAATCGTGTTGGGTTCATGAACTTTGTAAATTCATTTGAGCCAAAAAATCACTCGGTTTACCGGAAATGAACTCTTGCTTGTATGAAGACACAGAGGCTTTGGTTTAACTCCGTTTGTGAAGGGAAATTCACACCAGTGTTGTCATCCTTGAAACACACCCTGTTTTAATGCAAGAAGCATGCTCTTCTTTCCAGCATTCCAATACAGTAAGAAATATGAGGATGCCCAGAATAAAAGAACTGTATTTCCTACTCAAAAGGACCGTGTCTAGTTCAACTCTGCTTATGAAACTCAACAAATCACAGCATCTATTACATAGATGCTCTTTCGTTAATAGTGAAAATCGTGTTGAGTTCGTGAACTGTGTAAATTCATTTGAGCCGAAAAATCACTAGGTTTACCGGAAATGATCTCTAGTTGTAGTAAGACACAGACCCTTTGGTTTAACTCCGTTTCTGAAAGAAAATTCAGACCAGTGTTCTCATCCATGAAACACACTCTGTTTTAACGCAAGAAGCATGCTCTTGTTTCCAGCGTCTCCAATACAGCAAGAAAGTTCACCATGCCCAGAAAAAAAACAACTGTATTTCCAACAAAAAAGGAGCGTGTCTAGTTCAACTCTTCTTATGAAACTCAACAAACAACAGCATCTATTACATAGATGCTCTTTAGTTAATAGTGAAAATCGTGTTGGGTTCGTGAACTGTGTAAATTCATTTGAGCCAAAAAATCACTCGGTTTACCGGAAATGAACTCTTGCTTGTAGGAAGACACAGAGGCTTTGATTTAACTCCGTTTGTGAAGGGAAGTTCAGACCAGTGTTCTCATCCATGAAACACACTCTGTTTTAATGCAAGAAGCATGCTCTTCGTTCCAGCATCTCCAATACGGCAAGAAACATGAGCATGCCCAGAAAAAAAGAACTGTATTTCCTACTCAAAAGGACCGTGTCTAGTTCAACTCTGCTTATGAAACTCAACAAATCACAGCATCTATTACATAGATGCTCTTTAGTTAATAGTGAAAATCGTGTTGGGTTCGTGAACTGTGTAAATTCATTTGAGCCAAAAAATCACTCGGTTTACCGGAAATGAACTCTTGCTTGTATGAAGACACAGAGGCTTTGGTTTAACTCCGTTTGTGAAGGGAAATTCACACCAGTGTTGTCATCCTTGAAACACACCCTGTTTTAATGCAAGAAGCATGCTCTTCTTTCCAGCGTCTCCAATACAGCAAGAAAGTTCACCATGCCCAGAAAAAAAACAACTGTATTTCCTACAAAAAAGGACCGTGTCTAGTTCAACTCTGCTTATGAAACTCAACAAACAACAGCATCTATTACATAGATGCTCTTTAGTTAATAGTGAAAATCGTGTTGGGTTCGTGAACTGTGTAAATTCATTTGAGCCAAAAAATCACTCGGTTTACCGGAAATGAACTCTTCCTTGTAGGAAGACACAGAGGCTTTGGTTTAACTCCGTTTGTGAAGGGAAATTCACACCAGTGTTCTCATCCTTGAAACACACCCTGTTTTAATGCAAGAAGCATGCTCTTCTTTCCAGCATTCCAATACAGCAAGAAATATGAGGATGCCCAGAATAAAAGAACTGTATTTCCTACTCAAAAGGACCGTGTCTAGTTCAACTCTGCTTATGAAACTCATACAAACCACAGCATCTCTTCATAGATGCTCTTTAGTTAATAGTGATAATCGTGTTGTGTTCTTGAACTGTGTAAATTCATTTGAGCCGAAAAATCACTGTGTTTACTGGAAATGAACCTTTGCTTGTAGGAAGACAAAGAGCCTTTGGTTTAAGTCCGTTTCTGAAGGAAAATTCAGACCAGTGTTCTCCTCCATGAAACATACTCTGTTTTAATGCAAGAAGCATGCTCTTCTTTCCAGCGTCTCCAATACAGCAAGAAAGTTGAGCACCCCAGAAAAAACGAACTGTATTTCCTACTCAAAAGGACCGTGTCTAGTTCAACTCTGCTTATGAAACTCATACAAACCACAGAATCTCTTCAAAAATGCTCTTTAGTTAATAGTGAAAATCGTGTTGGGTTCGTGAACTGTATAAATTCATTTGAGCCGAAAAATCACTCGGTTTACCGGAAATGAACTCTTGCTTGTAGGAAGACACAGAGGCTTTGGTTTAACTCTGTTTGTGAAGCAGAATTCAGACCAGGGTTCTTATCCATGAAACACACTCTGTTTTAAAGCAATGATCATGCTTTTCTTTCCAGCATCTCCAATATGGCAAGAAACATGAGCATGCCCAGAAAAAAAGAACTGTATTTCCTATTCAAAAGGACCGTGTCTAGTTCAACTCTGCTTATGAAACTCATACAAAATACAGCATCTCTTCATAGATGCTCTTTAGTTAATAGTGAAAATCGTGTTGGGTTTGGGAACTGTGTAAATTCATTTGAGCCGAAAAATCACTGGGTTTACCGGAAATGAACTCTTGCTTGTAGGAAGACACAGAGCCTTTGGTTTAACCCCATTTGTGAAAGTAAATTCAGACCAATGTTCTCATCCATGAAACACACTCTGTTTTAACACAAAGAGCATGCTCTTCTTTCCAGCGTCTACAATACAGCAAGAAACATGAGTATGCCAAGAAAAAAAGAACTTTGTTTCCTACTAATACGACCATATCTAGTTGAACTCTGCTTATGAAACTGTAATAAACCACTGCATCTCTTACATAGATGCTCTTTAGTTAATAGTGAAAATCGTTTTGGGTTCGTGAACTGTGTAAATTCATTTGAGCCGTAAAATCACTTGGTTTACTGGAAATGAACTCTTGCTTGTAGGAAGACAAAGAGCCTTTGGTTTAACCCCGTTTGTAAAGGGAAATTGAGACCAGTGTTCTCCTCCAAGAAACACACTCTGTTTTAACACAAAGAGCATGCTCTTCTTTCCAGCGTCTGCAATACAGCAAGAAACATGAGCATGCCCAGAAAAAATGAACTGTGTTTCCTACTCATACGGACCATATCTAGTTGAAGTGAGCTTATGAAACTCATACAAACCACATCATTTCTTCATAGATGCTCTTTAGTTGATAGTGAAAATCATGTTGTGTTCTTGAACTGTGTGAATTCATTTGAGCCGAAAAATCCCTGGGTTTAACGGAAATGAACTCTTGCTTGTATGAAGACACAGAGCCTTTGATTTAACTCCGTTTGTGAAGGGAAGTTCAGACCAGTGTTCTCATCCATGAAACACACTCTGTTTTAATGCAAGAAGCATGCTCTTCGTTCCAGCATCTCCAATACGGCAAGAAACATGAGCATGCCCAGAAAAAAAGAACTGTATTTCCTACTCAAAAGGACCGTGTCTAGTTCAACTCTGCTTATGAAACTCAACAAACCACAGCATCTATTACATAGATGCTCTTTAGTTAATAGTGAAAATCGTGTTGGGTTCGTGAACTGTGTAAATTCATTTGAGCCAAAAAATCACTCGGTTTACCGGAAATGAACTCTTGCTTGTATGAAGACACAGAGGCTTTGGTTTAACTCCGTTTGTGAAGGGAAATTCACACCAGTGTTGTCATCCTTGAAACACACCCTGTTTTAATGCAAGAAGCATGCTCTTCTTTCCAGCGTCTCCAATACAGCAAGAAAGTTCACCATGCCCAGAAAAAAAACAACTGTATTTCCTACAAAAAAGGACCGTGTCTAGTTCAACTCTGCTTATGAAACTCAACAAACAACAGCATCTATTACATAGATGCTCTTTAGTTAATAGTGAAAATCGTGTTGGGTTCGTGAACTGTGTAAATTCATTTGAGCCAAAAAATCACTCGGTTTACCGGAAATGAACTCTTGCTTGTAGGAAGACACAGAGGCTTTGGTTTAACTCCGTTTGTGAAGGGAAATTCACACCAGTGTTGTCATCCTTGAAACACACCCTGTTTTAATGCAAGAAGCATGCTCTTCTTTCCAGCGTCTCCAATACAGCAAGAAAGTTCACCATGCCCAGAAAAAAAACAACTGTATTTCCTACAAAAAAGGACCGTGTCTAGTTCAACTCTGCTTATGAAACTCAACAAACAACAGCATCTATTACATAGATGCTCTTTAGTTAATAGTGAAAATCGTGTTGGGTTCGTGAACTGTGTAAATTCATTTGAGCCAAAAAATCACTCGGTTTACCGGAAATGAACTCTTGCTTGTAGGAAGACACAGAGGCTTTGGTTTAACTCCGTTTGTGAAGGGAAATTCACACCAGTGTTCTCATCCTTGAAACACACCCTGTTTTAATGCAAGAAGCATGCTCTTCTTTCCAGCATTCCAATACAGCAAGAAATATGAGGATGCCCAGAATAAAAGAACTGTATTTCCTACTCAAAAGGACCGTGTCTAGTTCAACTCTGCTTATGAAACTCAACAAACCACAGCATCTATTACATAGATGCTCTTTAGTTAATAGTGAAAATCGTGTTGGGTTCGTGAACTGTGTAAATTCATTTGAGCCAAAAAATCACTCGGTTTACCGGAAATGAACTCTTGCTTGTATGAAGACACAGAGGCTTTGGTTTAACTCCGTTTGTGAAGGGAAATTCACACCAGTGTTGTCATCCTTGAAACACACCCTGTTTTAATGCAAGAAGCATGCTCTTCTTTCCAGCGTCTCCAATACAGCAAGAAAGTTCACCATGCCCAGAAAAAAAACAACTGTATTTCCTACAAAAAAGGACCGTGTCTAGTTCAACTCTGCTTATGAAACTCAACAAACAACAGCATCTATTACATAGATGCTCTTTAGTTAATAGTGAAAATCGTGTTGGGTTCGTGAACTGTGTAAATTCATTTGAGCCAAAAAATCACTCGGTTTACCGGAAATGAACTCTTGCTTGTAGGAAGACACAGAGGCTTTGGTTTAACTCCGTTTGTGAAGGGAAATTCACACCAGTGTTCTCATCCTTGAAACACACCCTGTTTTAATGCAAGAAGCATGCTCTTCTTTCCAGCATTCCAATACAGCAAGAAATATGAGGATGCCCAGAATAAAAGAACTGTATTTCCTACTCAAAAGGACCGTGTCTAGTTCAACTCTGCTTATGAAACTCATACAAACCACAGCATCTCTTCATAGATGCTCTTTAGTTAATAGTGAAAATCGTGTTGTGTTCTTGAACTGTGTAAATTCATTTGAGCCGAAAAATCACTGTGTTTACTGGAAATGAACCTTTGCTTGTAGGAAGACAAAGAGCCTTTGGTTTAAGTCCGTTTCTGAAGGAAAATTCAGACCAGTGTTCTCATCCATGAAACATTCTCTGTTTTAATGCAAGAAGCATGCTCTTCTTTCCAGCGTCTCCAATACAGCAAGAAAGTTGAGCACCCCAGAAAAAACGAACTGTATTTCCTACTCAAAAGGACCGTGTCTAGTTCAACTCTGCTTATGAAACTCATACAAACCACAGAATCTCTTCAAAAATGCTCTTTAGTTAATAGTGAAAATCGTGTTGGGTTCGTGAACTGTATAAATTCATTTGAGCCGAAAAATCACTCGGTTTACCGGAAATGAACTCTTGCTTGTAGGAAGACACAGAGGCTTTGGTTTAACTCTATTTGTGAAGCAGAATTCAGACCAGGGTTCTTATCCATGAAACACACTCTGTTTTAAAGCAATGATCATGCTTTTCTTTCCAGCATCTCCAATATGGCAAGAAACATGAGCATGCCCAGAAAAAAAGAACTGTATTTCCTATTCAAAAGGACCGTGTCTAGTTCAACTCTGCTTATGAAACTCATACAAAATACAGCATCTCTTCATAGATGCTCTTTAGTTAATAGTGAAAATCGTGTTGGGTTTGGGAACTGTGTAAATTCATTTGAGGCGAAAAATCACTGGGTTTACCGGAAATGAACTCTTGCTTGTAGGAAGACACAGAGCCTTTGGTTTAACCCCATTTGTGAAAGTAAATTCAGACCAATGTTCTCATCCATGAAACACACTCTGTTTTAACACAAAGAGCATGCTCTTCTTTCCAGCGTCTACAATACAGCAAGAAACATGAGTATGCCAAGAAAAAAAGAACTTTGTTTCCTACTAATACGACCATATCTAGTTGAACTCTGCTTATGAAACTGTAATAAACCACTGCATCTCTTACATAGATGCTCTTTAGTTAATAGTGAAAATCGTTTTGGGTTCGTGAACTGTGTAAATTCATTTGAGCCGTAAAATCACTTGGTTTACTGGAAATGAACTCTTGCTTGTAGGAAGACAAAGAGCCTTTGGTTTAACCCCGTTTTTAAAGGGAAATTGAGACCAGTGTTCTCCTCCAAGAAACACACTCTGTTTTAACACAAAGAGCATGCTCTTCTTTCCAGCGTCTGCAATACAGCAAGAAACATGAGCATGCCCAGAAAAAATGAACTGTGTTTCCTACTCATACGGACCATATCTAGTTGAAGTCAGCTTATGAAACTCATACAAACCACAGCATCTCTTCATAGATGCTCTTTAGTTGATAGTGAAAATCATGTTGTGTTCTTGAACTGTGTAAATTCATTTGAGCCGAAAAATCCCTGGGTTTACCGGAAATGAACTCTTGCTTGTATGAAGACACAGAGCCTTTGATTTAACTCCGTTTGTGAAGGGAAGTTCAGACCAGTGTTCTCATCCATGAAACACACTCTGTTTTAATGCAAGAAGCATGCTCTTCGTTCCAGCATCTCCAATACGGCAAGAAACATGAGCATGCCCAGAAAAAAAGAACTGTATTTCCTACTCAAAAGGACCGTGTCTAGTTCAACTCTGCTTATGAAACTCAACAAACCACAGCATCTATTACATAGATGCTCTTTAGTTAATAGTGAAAATCGTGTTGGGTTCGTGAACTGTGTAAATTCATTTGAGCCAAAAAATCACTCGGTTTACCGGAAATGAACTCTTGCTTGTATGAAGACACAGAGGCTTTGGTTTAACTCCGTTTGTGAAGGGAAATTCACACCAGTGTTGTCATCCTTGAAACACACCCTGTTTTAATGCAAGAAGCATGCTCTTCTTTCCAGCATTCCAATACAGTAAGAAATATGAGGATGCCCAGAATAAAAGAACTGTATTTCCTACTCAAAAGGACCATGTCTAGGTCAACTCTGCTTATGAAACTCATACAAACCACAGCATCTCTTCATAGATGCTCTTTAGTTAATAGTGAAAATCGTGTTGTGTTCGTGAACTGTGTAAATTAATTTGAGCCGAAAAATCACTCGCTTTACCGGAAATGAACTCTTGCTTGTATGAAGACACAGAGGCTTTGGTTTAACTCCGTTTGTGAAGGGAAATTCACACCAGTGTTGTCATCCTTGAAACACACCCTGTTTTAATGCAAGAAGCATGCTCTTCTTTCCAGCATTCCAATACAGCAAGAAATATGAGGATGCCCAGAATAAAAGAACTGTATTTCCTACTCAAAAGGACCGTGTCTAGTTCAACTCTGCTTATGAAACTCATACAAACCACAGCATCTCTTCATAGATGCTCTTTAGTTAATAGTGAAAATCGTGTTGTGTTCGTGAACTGTGTAAATTAATTTGAGCCGAAAAATCACTCGGTTTACCGGAAATGAACTCTTGCTTGTATGAAGACACAGAGGCTTTGGTTTAACTCCGTTTGTGAAGGGAAATTCAGACCAGTGTTCTTATCCATGAAACACACTCTGTTTTAATGCAATCATCATGCTCTTCTTTCTAGCATCTCCAATACGGCAAGAAACATGAGCATGCCCAGAAAAACGAACTGTATTTCCTACTCAAAAGGATCGTGTCTAGTTCAACTCTGCTTATGAATCTCACACAAACCACAGCGTCTATTACATAGATGCTCTTTCGTTAATAGTGAAAATCGTGTTGAGTTCATGAACTGTGTAAATTCATTGAGCTGAAAAATCACTAGGTTTACCGGAAATGATCTCTAGTTGTAGTAAGACACAGACCCTTTGGTTTAACTCCGTTTCTGAAAGAAAATTCAGACCAGTGTTCTCATCCATGAAACACACTCTGTTTTAACACAAGAAGCATGCTCTTGTTTCCAGGGTCTCCAATACAGCAAGAAAGTTCACCATGCCCAGAAAAAAAACAACTGTATTTCCTACAAAAAAGGACCGTGTCTAGTTCAACTCTGCTTATGAAACTCAACAAACAACAGCATCTATTGCATAGATGCTCTTTAGTTAATAGTGAAAATCGTGTTGGGTTCGTGAACTGTGTAAATTCATTTGAGCCAAAAAATCACTCGGTTTACCGGAAATGAACTCTTGCTTGTAGGAAGACACAGAGGCTTTGGTTTAACTCTGTTTGTGAAGGGAAATTCACACCAGTGTTCTCATCCTTGAAACACACCCTGTTTTAATGCAAGAAGCATGCTCTTCTTTCCAGCATTCCAATACAGCAAGAAATATGAGGATGCCCAGAATAAAAGAACTGTATTTCCTACTCAAAAGGACGTGTCTAGTTCAACTCTGCTTATGAAACTCATACAAACCACAGCATCTCTTCATAGATGCTCTTTAGTTAATAGTGAAAATCGTGTTGTGTTCTTGAACTGTGTAAATTCATTTGAGCCGAAAAATCACTGTGTTTACTGGAAATGAACCTTTGCTTGTAGGAAGACAAAGAGCCTTTGGTTTAAGTCCGTTTCTGAAGGAAAATTCAGACCAGTGTTCTCATCCATGAAACATACTCTGTTTTAATGCAAGAAGCATGCT